>JAWWNH010000013.1:40197500-42597500 GCA_034641385.1 Darevskia mixta | reverse complement strand
GACATTTACATGAATTTTTCCATCCATTTTTGCTTCTGGTCCTACCCACCACTCTCATGCATCCCTCAGAAGGTTGGCCAGAAGGAATGTGGTCCTTGGGCCACCCCTGCCATATGGTAGCTCATTTGAACTCTGCAGGACTATGTGAAACTCAATGGTCAATTTTCTAAGTTTCAGAGCGCACATCTAACAGCTAGTCTTGAGGCACAGTAGAGCGTCTTTTAGATATTTGAAGAATGGAGAACTTGGGGGAAATAATCCTTTTGCGCACCTACAATATTTTTTGCTATCATTTGAGTGCTTTCAAAAAAAGCATCGTAGTTCCTGGTTCCCACGGAAAAAGTGTTTGTCAGTTTCTTCAAAGTCTGCTTGTGGGTGCAAAAAACCCACAGCCAGGTTGAATTTGTAAATAATGTTTAGAGAAGTTACATAGTTGTAATGAGTTGATATATATAATATACTGTACAAAGGAAATTGCTTTTAAAATTCTGCAAAAGTGGCACTTAGCACCAGCCAGAGTAGCCGGTATCAGTTCCAAACTTGTTCGAGAGGGTGTGCATCTTTAGGGTCACACCAATACCTGTGAGGGATTCACATTCTAGGAATCAGTATCTGGGGAAATGTGTGCCACAAGAAGACAAAACACCTTTAAATCCCCGGATCTGGCTTTACTCAACCTCTTCTTGGGAGATAACACAAACCTGCATTTCAGACATCTTATTGGTCAGTTACTGTTGGGAGCAAGGTATTGGAAATTTCTGGAAGCAGCATCTGTTGCCACATGGTGAAGGAAAGCATGGCAGTTAACTTTGGCAGAAAAATTACTAACCGATTAAATCTTGCAATGGGTTTGATACAAAAGGACACATTTACAATGGATTACTACACCTTTATTATGTATAAAGCTAAAGAAGATGCGGTGGAACTTTCCTCACGCTACAAAATTTTCTGGCTAGTGTAATTCTAAACTATAATTTGTTTATTCATTTGGATAAGTGACTGGAATTGTGTTTTTCTAATGGTTGCTGGCTTCACAGTAATCTAGTAATTTCATTTCCTGGAGAGGGCGAGGGAGGGATAGCTTTGTTTGTTTTACTGTTCTTTTATAATTTGTAACAGAAAAAAATCTTAATTAAAATAAACCCCAAACTGTTTTTTTTAAAACAACAACAACAACAACAACCCACAATTCCAAATCTCTCAAATAGTTGAGTAAACCTGTGTGTGTGTGTGTGTGTATTTAAGCACATGAGTCCACTTGAACATTAAACCATATATTTTACATTTCAGACATTACTCTTTCACACTGGATGGACAGTTTAAAAAAACCAAGGGTAGGAGGAGAATAGATGTAGCGTCTAGTAGTTGCAGTAATTGTTGTCTGTGGCGTATAGATACCAGTTTATATCAAATATCAGATGGAAGTCCCATATTAAGTATATATGCCATACATGGGTGGAACTGCTATGGACACCTCAGGATTTGCATTGTCACTATTCCTTGTGTTGTTACTGCTGTTTAGATGTTTTAAACTGTGTTAACTTCTTGTTTTGTTTTTGTTGTGCTGTGCTGTGCCTCAGGTTGTTATATAGAAGGTAGTTTAAAGGCAAAGGTAAAGGGACCTCTGACCATTAGGTCCAGTTGCGGATGACTCTGGGGTTGCGGCGCTCATCTCGCTTTATTGGCTGAGGGAGCCGGCGTACAGCTTCCGGGTCATGTGGCCAGCATGACTAAGCCACTTCTGCCGAACCAGAGCAGCTCACGGAAATGCCGTTTACCTTCCTACCGGAGCGGTACCTATTTATCTACTTGCACTTTGACGTGTTTTCGAACTGCTAGGTTGGCAGGAGCAGGGACTGAGCAACAGGAGCTCACCCCATCGCAGGGATTTGAACCGCCGACCTTCTGATCAGCAAGCCCTAGCCTCTGTGGTTTAACCCACAGTGCCACCTGCGTCCCTAGAAGGTAGTATATACGTAAATAAATAAAGGGCTGAATCCAGCAAAGTCATGGTGCAACAGAACTTCCTCTCCATCTCCCCTCCCTGCACATCCCTCCTTTATACAACACTTCTCCAGAGGGATGCAGGGAAGAAATGCAGAGCAGATTTGGGGGTGTGGGGACATGGGGAGGGGGAAGAGCAGTTTCATTGCATAAGTTCTGCTCCTGCAGTGACTTTGTTGGATGCGGCCATTCTCCCCAACCTCCAAATTCATTTTGACTCCTCTCTTTGTAAATTCAAGGGTAGGAGAGGAAGGGTTGCTGCCAAAACAGAAATCTATGAAAGCCTTTTAGCTGTGTACCTATAACATGGTCTTGCTGGATCCCTCCCCACATGTTTCTCTCTCCCCCTGGAGCCTAGTGGTTTTCTGGTGAGAGATGAAACACAGCCTATTCTGTTCCTACTCACTGTTAGCAGTAATCAAAGTCCGGCCAAATGACTGGCAGGTGCGTGAGACTCTTTGGAGAAACTTGTCTAAAAATGTTAGGAAAGAGAAAGAGCTAACATTTCCAAGTTCCAGATGCTCTTCGCTATGCATGACCTAGCATGATTTGTACTTGTTTATACTCTTTGGACCACCTATCTTGTTAATAGCTCCTCTGCACAATGTCCTGTCCTCTGCTCTTTGCAGACTGTGTTTGTGGTTTTCGGAATGCTTATTTCGGTTATGGCAACATGGGGAAGAAACAGAAGCTAGCAGGTGGCCTTCTTTTGTTCTTTATTGCCACGGAAAATGAAAACACATATTTTTAAGGCATGCACAAATAATGCTTATCTAATTCCAGCTAAAACAAATGGCCTAATCCAGCATCAGGCTATCGGCTCATGTAAGCAGGCCTCTACTGGATTATCATCTGCTGTGTATCAGATGCTGTAAATCTGATGTATGCTCAAATATGCATCACACTGTACCTCTGAGTCCAAGTGCCGCCTATCCACTATCCCATTTACATTACTACCATCTGGAATGCACAGCCCCATGTACAGTCTAATGCAACTAGTCATGGAAATACCTTTCTAAGCATGATTCAAACTGAATCGCGGTTACTAGCATTAAATACAAAACCTGGCACCATATTTTACTAATATCATATTAGCTGTTACAATCAATTTGTGCTGTATAAGGGACAATACAGCCGAGAAAAGAACTGGGTGAGATGGAAACCCCCTGGGTGAATATTCTCCACACAGTCTCAGCAGGATCACTTCTTCTCAGAATATTTGTTACTGGTTTATGACTGCCCGTTTTTCTCTTTGATCACCCCCATCGCGCCCCTTCTGTTCACTTGCTCTATATGGTTGCTTTGAATTTCCAGTCCCAAATACTGCCACCCCCAATTCACCTGAGGTCACAGCAAAGTTTAATTTCCCCAGGCCCAAATCCAGCATTTAACTGAAGGCAGAAGCCTCACGCTCGATTGAATGGCACGCAGATGCATTTCATTTTTCAATGTTAAAAACTCATAAAGTTCATTTCCCAAACAGAATCTGAATAAAAGTTTTGCATGAACGGCAAATGTTTTGCATAATATGCAGGCCAGGCCACCCAGTTCTGAGGTCCTGGAATGTGGCAAAACTCTGCACTGGTTGCTCAAATCCATATCAGTCCAATGAACTCAAAACTCTTTGCTGGAGCAATCTGGCTGTGAGGCCAAATGGAAACCCCCTTATCCCTCAGGCTTGAATTTTCTCCCAAGAGAAGCAGTGCGTAGTCTAACCTTTTAATACCCCCCCTCCCTTTCTTGGCATCCTGTCCTGGCTGGCCTTGGATGTTGTCCCACATTCCTCTTAGTCAGAAACAATTAAAGAAAGAAGTAAACTGGCAGGAATAGAGACCGAGGCAGCACAGTGTAGTCAAACATGAAGCGATGGAAGGGCCTCTGAGAAACCCAGCCAGTTTTATGTAAGGCAAGCCTGGTCACCACGGAGCTGTTGTGATCATTTACTCAGTGTGCGCAGAACGAGAGTGGGGTTAGGGTGGAAGAGAAAGCACAGAAGCATATCTGGTATGCCTTACCTTAAGGCCCTGGAAACAATCTTGAGCAGAAAACGCAACTGTCGTGGCCCAGCAAGTAGCAATGAATTGCCAAGTGTGGCTGATCCCCTTTGAAAGCTGATTAGTTGCGCCAGGGAATTGCTTTGAGGCAAACAATAGCTTGTCCTTTCCCAGCAAAATCCAGGGGGGTGGGGGAAGCAAGTCGGGACGGTTTCTGTGGGCTAAACTCACCAGTCTGTACCAGGCCTTGGCAGTCAGTCCTGGCATGGTAAAAAGTGGCAAACAGCCAGTCTTGTGTCGCTGCTCCCAGCTGCCAGTTGCTATCTGGAGTTTATGAACTTGTTCCAGTGTCTGTAACAGGGGCTTATTATATTAGGGAGATAGCTCATTAAATCAAAGGGCATTTTCACATGAGTGGCTGATGTGCTTTTGGGGTAGCCGCCTTCTGTAATGGAATTGGAAAAACCTATATCGGTGGGAGTGTACAACCATGCTAACTTCTGCCTTCGCGGCCGTCGCCCATGTGAAAAGCTCTGGTTCACACAGGCGAAAATGGCCCCCAATCTTCTTTGAAGTCCCTCAACATGCTTAGCAATTGACTTTTTTCATTTTAATATTTATTTAGCTGTGGACCTAATGATTTCTGTTTGGTTGCTGTGGTACATGTGCGCATTATCTAGAAACAAACAAATAAATCTTCCTTTTAATAGAAAAAAAGACATTTAAGTGAATCATTTATTAAAACTCATTAACATCTCTTTACTTGAGTGATAGCCCTGCTTAATTAGCACACAAATCCTTCTTGCATAGGGCATATGAGACGCTGTGTGGCAGGTACACCCACACTGGGAACATGATGTACAGCTCTTGCTTCATTGCATTTGTAAAATCAATTGGACACATCACACTTCTCCTATGCTATTTCTCTGTTGACAGATAAATTGGCCCAGATTAGAGCATATAGGACTCGTCTGAACCACATTTGGGGTTCCTACACCTGTAATCATAGAGTTGGAAGTCCATGTAGTTCAATCACCTGCTGCTGATGAATGAAATCCACTGCTCTAGCACCACTGATATGCCCTGCAGCCTCTCCTTGAAAACTCTGAGGATAATCTTATTTTGACAATATTCACAAAGAGAAACAGGAGGGGATAGGCTCTACTATTTTAATTTTGAGAGCTCAGATTTTGATGAGCTGTACTAGTCTGAAATTTTCTCCGCAATGGGCCAAAATTAGGCAATGGCTACATACATACATGGGAGGGACCCAGGTGGCGCTGTGGGTTAAACCACAGAACCTAGGGCTTGCTGATCAGAAGGTCGGCGGTTTGAATCCTGCGACGGGGTGAGCTCCCGTTGCTCGGTCCCAGCTCCTGCCCACCTAGCAGTTTGAAAGCACTTCAAAAGTGCAAGTAGATAAATAGGTACCGCTTCAGCGGGAAGGCAAACGCCGTTTCCGTGCGCTGCTCTGGTTCGCCAGAAGCAGCTTAGTCATGCTGGCCACATGACCCGGAAGCTGTACGCCGGCTCCCTCGGCCAATAAAGCGAGATGAGCGCCACAACCCCAGAGTCGGACACAATTGGACCTAATGGTCAGGGGTCCCTTTACCTTACATAGCAAATGCCATGTATGGTTGAACATTTATCGCCACATCCAATGTGAAATGACTTTTTGGACAACGACAAGCTGCCCTCTTCAATGCGGATGTATTGTGCAGGAAGATATCTGTACATGTGTGGCTGAGACCAAGGTAGCAACACAAATGCTAACTGCCTCAAGCCCATTTGGAGGACCGTCTTGGTGGGGGGTTATTTTCATTTCAAGTATAAGAGCTGCATTTGGTGGCAAATCCTCTTTACCCTGTGATTTCTGCTCCTTTGTAACATGCAGATATGTTGGAAGATTGTCACCGCTGACTTCCAAAATATATTTTGTCACAGTGTAGACATTTGTATGAGCAGTGAACGAGATACATAGTATAAAGAAGTTTATGGAAGGGGCTGCAACGGTGATCATTCTGTGTGTTCACCTGGAAGCCTTATTTTGAACTCTGCTGTAGCTACCATGCTCCCGTAATCTGTGCAGTTTCAAAAGCTCAACCCATAACCCATTTTAGGAGTTTTTCCAGACCACCAGTTTATAGTACAATAAATCTACAACTATCATTCCAAAAATTCCAAAATCTTCCCTCAAGGTAGCTGCTCTGCCACAGTTACAGTGTTTCTTTCAGCATAGGAGCTCAGAAACTGACAATTTATCCCAAATTAGAATGCCTTTTGCTGTTGCAAACACTGTCTGAAATAATGATTTGGTGAATTTTGTGGTTCCCCTAACACAGGGGTGGCCAACTCCCAAGAGACTGCGATCTACTCACAGAGTTAAAGACTGGCAGTGATCTACCCCCTTTTGGGGAGTTCAGATCAAAGTTGTTGAGCTTTTTTTAGGGAGGAGGAAAGCCCCATTTTTGGGGGGTGCAAGGCAAAAATGATCACAATCTACCTGTTGGACTTGCCTGCCCTAACTGATCAGGTTTCTTTCCTCCTACCATTGGTAGATGGGGGCTTCCCAGTATACTGCTAGTTACAATATACTGCTAGTTAATGTTTAATAGATTATTGCATTTTAATGTTCTGTTGGAAGCCGCCCAGAGTGGCTGGGAAAACCCAGCCAGATGGGCGGGGTATAAATAATAAATTATTATTATTATTATTATTATTATTATTATTATTATTATTATTACACACACAAGCTGTGTACACATTCCCAGGATATTACAGCCTAAATCAGCTTCTTCCTGTCCACACTTACCTGGCAGTAAATTCCATGGGTCCACAAACAGTAAAAACACTGCAACTTACTTTTAAGTAAATATGCACAGGATTGTCCTACACATCTTGAGTATTTTAGGTTAGCTGTACTATGGCTGGTCTCGTTGAATATATGGTGACACTGTGATTCAGTATTAGTGTTCATTGGAGCTTCTGAACTCCTGTAGTCTGCATAGTTCATAGGTGGAGTTTAGCCCAGACATGAAATGTAGCAATAAGAGAGAGTTGCATTTCAAAGACCTATGGTACTTAAGCCTTCCTGTTTTCCTACTACCCTAACACAACAGGTGATTCCCACCTCATGGTTTTTATGTTGCTAAGTCTGCTGCTTCCAGCAGCATATATAAACCACTGTCTTCATTTCATGATGCCAAGTCTAGCTATTTCTATTTCTTCCATTTATAGACATGCTTGCAGCAACAAGTATATACTGTGCTATGGACACGGCCTTTACACCCATTTCCTTCCTGATCTTTCCCCTCACATATGATTGAATGTAATATGGGCACTTGCCTGTTAACATCTGGATGAAGACCACTGGCTCATTCAGTGCTTCAGAACAGCTGCCTGCCGCAAAACCCTAACAGTTATGAAGAATCAGTCAATTGTGTTAAAGAGGTATACATTAGATAGTAAGCTGCACTATATATTCTGAATGTTGCAGGTCTGTTTACATGTTTTTATTTGCTTTTCTATTATTCAAGAGGAATTCCTGTTATAGAAGTTAAATATGTGTTCAGAATCAAAGAAAAATAGATCAATAGTGGTGGCAAGGCCCAGGTGGACTGGAATGCATGTGCCACATGCACCATTCCTCAGTGTACAAATATAAAATATGATATACTGTTGAAAGATTGTTATGGCCTCTGCAGTTGCGATGAAGTTAATTGCCCATTCGCAATTAATTTGATAGCCCAAGGGACTAGTAACACATTTAAAGCCTATTATGAACTGTCTCCCTAAAAATGCTTTGCTGCATTACTAAGCAGCCTTTTAACAACAATAATAAAAAGATTCTTTCTCGGTTGTGTTGGCAGAGGTTTGTAAAGCTGCATTCTCATTTTGGTAATTTGTGATAAGTTCAACAGTGTGATGGCCTGGGATTCAGACTCAGATGCTGAACCTGAGGGATCCCAGCCTGCACAGGATTCCCCGCCTCCAGAACCAGCAGAGCCGGGGCTAGGGCCTGAGTCTGAAGGGTCCTCACCTGTGCTGGATCCTCAGGTGCAGGCATCTGCTGAGTCTGCTCTGGCTCCTGCTGGGATGGAGGACCCATTGCCTGCAGGTGCTCCACTCCCCACCCAGTCAGGGGAAGCTGAGGTTGCCTCTGGGTCCGGTAACCCTCCAGCCTCTCCTGAGCTGCAGAGGCTCAGGGCAGAGAGGCGAAGGGAACTGAGTTCCCGCAGGAGGAGTGCTCGCCTCCAAGCCAGGAGAGGCGAGTCACCTGAGGATCGGGGCCACCCTATGCCTCGGGGAAGATAAAAGCCAGCCAGCCCCAGCCCCAGCCCCAAGTTGCAGGAGCAACATTGTTGGTGACCAGTTCCTGCTGGTGTTCCTGCTTGAAACCTGTCCTGCTTTCCTGCCTGAGCTCCTGACCCACCCTGGTTCCCTGCTTGCCTACCTGTTCCTGACTTCGCCTGCCTTCCTGCCCTGCCTCAGCAGACGATCGGGGCCGTCCTATGCCTCGGGGCAGATAAAAGCCAGCCAGCCCCAGCCCAAAGTTGCGGGAGCAACATTGCTGATTCCTGACCTTGCCTAGTTTCCTGCCCTAGCTTCATCGGACAGACCCCTTGTAGACTCTTTGGACTGGACCCAGACCTTGCCTCTTCGATTGCCCTTGGACCAGCACAAACAGAGCACAAGAAAATACATCTAGAAAGAAGCCAGTTAGCTACAGGATGTTACTGTGCAAGGCGGCTCTCTTGATGTGCCTTGGGACAATCTGGTGAGTTGTCAACTCATTAAAAAAAACCACATAGCCAGGAGAAAAATGTGTGGAAATTCTGATTCCTAAAAGAACTTGTGTTCAGATGGGAGCCCAGGATTGTTTTGTTTCTTTGCCAGTGTTGTTATTTGTAAGAAGTCTGAAAAAGATCGCCAAAGAATACCTACACGAACAGGTTTATGTGATTTATAATCTCAGGATTCAGGGGTAATGGAACCACTTATGAATTTCTAAGATGGGTGCATATTTTAGTACTATTGTAACACATGTGAGATAGACGGTGGAACCTGCTGGGTGAAAAATGGCCTTAGAAATGGAGCTGAGTAGGAAACAAAAGGCACTGGTCTGACGTGTAAAAAAATGTAGGTCTCACATTATATGAGAAAAAGCTGGTTGCATGAGGCTTGTGACACACTCTCCGACCGAGATGTAGCTGGATTCATTTGTTTACAAACTTCTACTATTTCCTATTTTCAGTCAAGCAACCATATGATTATTATTACACATGCATTAGATGGGGGCCTTTTAGTGCTCATGTTCTCTCGCTGCAAATAGCTGAGTAATGAGAAAATAAGTACGATGAAAATGAGATATACGATTGGCATTTGTAGCTTTTAAACAGATAATAAACATATGTAAGAAGGAGAAGGAGAAACAGGGTCTTCATAGTCCGAGCAAACATGGTGAAACATATGGTTGTATCTTTTTATTATATGGGACCATGCTGTGAATTCCTGAAAGAAAGAATTGTTTCAAGTGAGAGGAAGGGTCTGGTGAAAGAGAAGCAGGTTTGATTAAAAAGAAAACTTTGCATTTCTGTAAAAGATTATAGCAAGGCATATGGGTGGCAGGGCCTCCCATCAACTCCTGTAAAATCATGTTATTGCCATCATAAGGGAAAATGC
Source organism: Darevskia mixta (assembly GCA_034641385.1). Lineage (NCBI taxonomy): Eukaryota > Metazoa > Chordata > Lepidosauria > Squamata > Lacertidae > Darevskia > Darevskia mixta. The sequence continues at coordinate 42,587,820 of JAWWNH010000013.1, read as the reverse complement.
CACAAGTAGATGTTGCAAAAAGTTTGCCAGAGGCAGTCACTCAATAGAATTCCAGGATTACAACTGAAGGCAAAGTCCTAGCTGTACGAATGAGAGCTTTGAAATTATTGCCATGGGTTTGCAGGGGGCAAGGATTGCCTAAAATTCCTGGGCGCCAGACCTTAGATTTAAAATGCACGCTAAACAAGGAAATCACCTGGGGACAAGGGCCATCAATGGAGCTCTGGGTAAATAGCAAAGTTGGGAGGAAGAGGTTACACAGGAAAAATGCATCATTTTGAAATGTAGAGGTTGGGGAAGAAGAGGGAGGACTCCATGAGCTGCTGTGAAGACAGAGCCATCTTGGCAGGATGGGACAGAGGCACAGAGATGGAGGTCAGACTGTCTTGGGAATCCACTGCTGCACTGCTGGGAAAGCAAGCTCCTCTTGAGATGTAATGCTCTGAACTCTCTCCAAAGTAACACCCACGGGTAAATATGGGTACCATAAAGTCTCCGCTGTGCCTTGATTTCCCATTTGAAACACAACCCTGCATAAGTGCCTAGAACATGGGTAGGCAAACTAAGGCCTGGGGCCCGGATCCGGCCCAATCGCCTTCTAAATCCGGCCCACGGATGGTCCAGGAATCAGCGTGTTTTTACATGAGTAGAATGTGCCCTTTTATTTAAAATGCATCTCTGGGTTATTTGTGGGGCCTGCCTGGTGTTCTTACATGAGTAGAATGTGTGCTTTTATTTAAAATGCATCTCTGGGTTATTTGTAGGGCATAGGAATTCGTTCTTTTTTCTTTTCTTTTTTTCAAAATATAGTCCGGCCCCCGACAAGGTCTGAGGGACAGTGGACCAGCCCCCTGCTGAAAAAGTTTGCTGACCCCTGGCCTAGAACCACCTGGAATCTTGCTACCACTCAGCAGAGATTGGGGGTGGCACGCAACCGTTGTAACATCAATTTCAATGAATTTTCCCCAATATATTCTAGCTCCTACAATACAAGATTAATGAGCTTACTTTCTAATGGCATCGAGTGAAAGATGGAAGATAAACTTTAAGGACAGGTTTGCTTAGCCATATGAATGATCATTTACATCGCAAAGGGAATATACTGTGTATTTGTTATTGAAAAGAAATGTACATATCCAGTATGTAAAATCAGAGGTTCATAAGATGCATTTTCCAGTGCTAGTTAATATAGAAACCCACAAAAAAAAATAGCTTGGGTCCTTGAGGACCAACAATGTTAATAAACAAAATTAAAACGAATGTTCATGACTATCTCAAAGAAACATGTTTCTGTTAGCAACCAGTAAATAAAACAGCAACAATATTTTTATGCTATTAATAAATGATAAACATTTATATTTTTTCAGTTAATTTGTACTGATACGGATCCATCATCATCAACAACAAAAACACCCCTAGACCAGCAAACGTAAGCTTCATTGGTGGCAAAGCTGCCTTCAAAGTGTTTACAAGAATTTCAAGGTAGAATTTCAAAGATCACCTGATGTTAGATTTGCTAAGACATAATGTGAAAATATTAATGGTTCCAATGCTTAGTAAATCAGTTAGATTAATCGATAAAAATGTTGACTGACTAAAAAGGAATCACCAATTAATGGGTCAAAAGAATTTTAAAAACTGAAATTATTTTTAATAGAAGCACTTTATAACAACTTCAGATGACAAGTATCACCATAAGAGGAGTCCCTTTTGGGAGAAAGAATGACTTCTTTGAAAATTATTCCTGTTGTGGCAGATATGTACATCATCCAAAGGCAATGACTGTATGCTTTTTTAGATCTAATATTTTGCATAAACTGTACAACTTTGTGCATATTTAATCAATCAATTAATGAACTGAACCTCATCTATTTAATTAGCTAAGCTAACTCGGTAGAAAACACAGAACCGTATTCACTGTAAAGAGCAATATGGATTGACACAATTATTTTTTAGCTTGTTGCCACATTTTTTCTCTTCATTAAGTTATATCATACGTGTTCACACAGAGCAACGTGGATTCACACTTGTTCCTACTAGCAATGGTATCTGTGAAATGGATAAGCAATACTGTTTCTAAGCAAAGTACACATCTTTCCCTTTGGTGTAGGAGTTTATAGTTCCTAAAACAAATGGAACCATTCTGTTTGCACAAAACCTTAATTGCTTACTATATTTTTTCAAAATTTATACCTGCAGGCCACATAGTGGAACCCTTGGATAATAATGCTGTGAGTGTTGCCTTTTTCTACCCTGAGTTCTGTTGATGTTCCATTGCCATAAATCTAGTATGGCAAACAGTGAACTCTCCTGTCATTCCCATCTTTTTTTGGGGGGGGGGGATTTAAGCAGTCCTGGTTGAATTTCCTATATGACTGTGATTTGAGAAAAGCCTATGCCCCCCTAAAGAGCCAAACAATATCCCTGATACCAAGCTTGATGGATCATTCTTTATATTTTTTGGTATTGCGTGTGCCTAGCGCTTAACTAGGAACTGGACTCATATCATTACTTGTGCAGAGCCTTCCACTGAACAGAATATGCCAATGGTTTCATTAGAGATTTACATTTATCTGCCACTTTCCCTTCAAGGAGCTCAAGGTGTTCTGCATGGTTTACTCCATTCCCATTTTATCCTCATGACACCCCTGTAAGGTCGGTTAGGCTGAGAGACTGTGACTGTCTCATGGTCACAGAGCAAGCTGCATGGCTGAGTGGGGATTTTAATCCTGGCCTCCAAACTCTGAACCACAACATCATAATGGACCCGCTTCCATAAAGTGACTGCATTGCCTAAGATGTAATGCATTCTGTCTTTTTTTAAAAAATGGTGTATAAGCTGTTGCCAAAATGCAGCTGAGGCTTAAACATTTAGACATAGAAAGTTTATTCCCCCCCCTTTTTACATTTAGGATTAGCAGTTTGGCTGCCCAGGGCAATCACTGTTTCGGAGAGCACAAGGGCCACTGAACATTCCATCCTCATTTTCACATCTGGATTGTTTATACTTGAGTTCAGGAGTTGACTTCTGTAAGGTCTCGGTCATATCCTTCTATTCAAAAACTGCAGGGGTTCCCTCCCCCAATAGCTCTGTAATCAGGATTGGTGATGACATAATGCCTCTCAAGAAATGAACCATTTGTGTCTATCATGACAATTTCAAATGTAACAAATGTGCAATTGTTGTGCTACACAATGACTGTCTCGAAAGCTCCTAAATGTCTATGATATTTAGGTCTGATGCCTTGCCCTAAAAAAAAAGAATCTGGAAGGAATTATTTTTCTTTTCCTCCTAGGCTGGATTTAGATGTTCTGTACATAGTGTTGACCAGGTCAACTTCATTGTATCTGAAAGCAGTTTTAAGTAAAGTGTTTATGGCTGGCATGTAAAGCCCTTTGTTCAAAGTTTTATAAAAAGAAAGAAAGAAAAAATAAATGCAGGTGCCGAGATGATTCAGTAACAAAGAATATCTGCAAAAGAAGCCATGCTTTCTCAAAGATGATAGAGAAAACCACATGTACAATATGTATGTGAAATCTTTCCTAAACATTTTTATGCAGGGCACAACAGTGGTTTACACAGTTATAGTCTGGTGCGACAATGGAAATTATATTAGGGTCCCCTTGATCTGGAAAGACCTGAGGATACTTAACAGGGTCTCCAGCCTGTTCATTACCACCAGTCAACGGGGGACCATCCATTGGGATTCCCAGGATATTTTCTATGGTACAACAACCAGGACATTACATTTTATATATATATATCTGTGTTCTTACGAGTCCTTTATCTGTTCATTCCCAAGTTTCTTGGTGAAACTCATGCAGCCAGCTTCATATTTAAAATTCTCATTACACGTGGTCTCGGTTTCTATCACTCTGAAAGCCACAAAGCAATCTTTGTGGCATATATCTATTACTGACAAAGGTAGCCTAAATGTGATGCAATGATTTAAAATGTAAAATGTCAATGTCATTTCTTAAAGTGCCTTCTTTTCATGGAGCTTTCATGCAGTCTTCTTCATATTTTAAAATGAGACAGAGGCTGGATCTAGACACACCAAAGAAGTGTTTCAGTTTAAAAACGTAAATTTAAACAGGGAAAACAGATAGGAAAATTGGACTCCACATCGCCACCTGCTGACACAATGTTATATCGTACATACAACGCATATAAATCGCTTTTTCTTTACCAGCCGAGCTGAGTCCAGAATAAAAGAAATACTGGTTTTATATGAAACAGTGTTTTAAAAAGCACCCATATTTACACAGGTTTTGGATTGGGGTATGATGGAAACTATGTGCAGTAAAAAATGAAAGGAAACAGAACCCACCCAAACAACAACGCAGCAACCCAAAAGCAAGTGTCAAAAGGAGAGAGAAATCCTTTTCAGAGGCCTTTCAGCACTAACCCCTTGAGATCCCAAGTGCAAACCATTTTATCTCTGAAAAGACATTTTACTGAGACTTGAATAATCAGAGTTGATTACAGCCATGCTTTAAAACCGTGCCTGTGCCTGTGGGTGGGTGGGTGTGCCACCTCTTGACCTCTCCAGGAAATAAGAGTATCTATTTAGACAAGTTCAACTTTAGCATTGGGATAAACAGCAACCACATCATATCCTTCTGGCGGCTTAACCCTTTCCTTGGCATGCATTTCACAGTACAGCTGTTCCTCAATGAAGAAGTAGCCCCTTTGCTTCAAGTTGAGGCCGCAGTCGTCACACATGAAACATTCTGGATGGTAGAGCTTGTCTCGGGCTTTCACTATCGTGCCACTGTCGCAGGAAAGAAGATAAGATTAGAATGTAAACATTTCAAACGATTACTATTCATTTCAGGTTTCATTAGTGGCTTGTCTTTTATGGGTCCCACAGAAGGGGCTGTTTACACAAATCTCTTCCCTTTCCCCCATTTGCACACAGTATTGTTTCTCCTGTGTTGTATAACCTGCCTTAAAGGGATCTGGTGCAGATCACCCCTTGTAATTGTATTTCAGCCAGGCATTCCTCTTTTCTTTTGCAAAGTCTATGGGGCTTTGCTGCACACAATGCAGTGCCGCATAAATAGGAGCTGTTCCACTCTGAATGCCGCAGAATAAAATGCTGTGTGTGAAGCACTGCCAGACATGTAAGTGAGCAGGACAGTTCTTTCTTGTATGGAGCTTCCATGTGCACTTTGGAGCAACCAAGTGGCTTTGGATCAAGAGGATAACGTTCATTAATATTAAAAGCTCTTTGTAACATGCAGCACAAATGCCATGCTACATGTGTACTGTATGCCACCCCCCCCCCCCTTTCAAGTAACATTGCCTTATGGAATTACATTATAACAAGATTTTACAGTTAAGCAGGTGGTGTGTTCCTTATTTAGCTTTACCAAAAAGTACCGTACTTTTCCGTGTATAACACGCCCCCGTGTATAAGACGCCCCTATTTTTTGGGACTCAAAATATAGAAAATGGGGGGAGATTGCCCAGAGTTCTTGGGCTTTTGGAGGGGAGGATTGCCAGGAGTTGTTGAGCTTCTTATGCGGGGGGGGGGGATTGCTGAAAACCACTCACCTGCTTGAACATTGAACAATGCTTCCTATTGCATGCGACGCAAAAAACACCAAACGTTTGACCGCTCTCCGCCAGCAGCAGCCAATCAATCCAAGCCCATGCCACAGCCATCAATCACCCACACAGCCACCGCTGACAATCTCCTGCTCGCGGCAACAACCATTTCCCCGTCCCAACATGGCACTACCCGTGTATAAGACGACCCCAATTTCTACACATTAATTCAACGTAAAAAAAAACAACCCCTTGTCTTATACATGGAAAAGTACGGTATATTAAACTTCAAGGCTCTTGGGGAGATTCATGTACTTACACAATTCCATTGCCACATCTGGTGCACTCAGGGAGCATCTGTAAGCCAGGCATGGCTCCACCCAATTTGGATACTGGAGATTTAACATGTCTTGGACTCGTCAGCCTGTCATGTTTTTCACCTGCCAAGAATTTAAGACGGCGTTTTTGGAGTTATCTGTTTAAGGGATGTGGAATGTTGCTAACACACAAGCTTCTCAACTGAAGGGGTGATTTATTCTTAAACTCTGACAAAGGATGCACTCCACAGTATCATTACCTGGAAGTAAATTATCTTGGAATCCGTGAGATTTATTTCTGAGTGAACACGGTTAGGATGGGGCTGTAAGTGTGCTGATCCTAGTAGTGTTAGGTAAGCAGGCTCCATATGCTAACAACAATACTTGAAAAAATGAAATGATGGAATGACCATAAGAATAATAAAAAGGCATGCAAACATATGAGCTCTGATTTAAATGGATAAACCAGAGATTGACCTTTTAATGGGAAGCATGCCAAGGAAAAGGAATGAGAGCTGGTACAAAAGAGGCACATACATGAAACCATAGAAGAACAAAAGACATTGTCTAACTTAGTAAGATTTTGATATATGCTCAACCCCATGGAAAAAAGCTTAAAACCTTTTGCTGTGCAGGGGTGGGGGGAGCCCAGCAATAACACTGCTAAAGTGCACTTTTACTACTTGAGAGATTTATTTGTTTTACTGAATGTCATGACTCAGGAAGACCTTTAAGAGTCTGTAACAAAAGTAAGGCAGCATGTTAGATGCTGGCTCTTTTCTTGGCGTTCAGTTTTGCTTCATATGTATTCAAAAACAACCAGAAAAGGGGAAGCAATGAAATCTTTATGTACAAAGGGGTATGTTGGCAAGCTATTAACGCATCCTGTAATGCTCATGTATATATTCACACAAGTGCGTATATTTGGAAATTCACCGCAGTGCTTTTTAAAAAAAGGAATTTTCACTGGTAGGGAATAAACTCAAATTAGGACACTTATATTAAACGTTCATTTAAAAATGCAATAATGAAGCAGCACTATGATAGCTGCATTGTAACATTAAATACGGTTTAAAGAAATGTAGCCCTCCAGCTGTTGCTGAACTACAACTCCCTTCATGACTATTAGCCATGCAGACTAGGACTGATGGGACTCCAACATCTGCCACACAATCCCCCCGTCGCCTTTTTTTGAAGTAAATTCACTCAACTAATTTGCTTTAGTTGACTATAGCTTCTTGATACATTTACTGCAAAGGTTCCCAGAAGCTCTAGTCAATGCTAAAGGCTTCAAAATGGCAGGCAATTTACAGAGCACTTAGTGAAAAGTCTCCCCACCAGCTTAGGGAGTGAGGAAGGAGAGAGTTTAAAAGTAATGCTGAACTTTGCTGTGTTCATGGCTGCTTTTCTCCTTTGTTTCTGCATGCCCAAGCTTCTCACCCCCAAATTTACGTCCCTCAACTTCTCAACTAGGCAGCTACAAAACTCTGGCAGCTACAAAACTCTGTAAAAAGTGATCGAACAATCCCAAACATTCTTTTCTCTGCTTTGTGGTTTGAGGGCTCATCTTTCACGGCTGAGGGGCACCTACCGAGGTAACTGTTATGTTGCCTTACAAATCCTGTCTGATTCCCTGCAGGAAACATTTCTTATTAGAGACACAGTGTGTTGCTGCTCATTAAAAAAAGAAAAGAAAAGACCCTAGAGCTTCTGGGAGAGAAAAATAACACTATAAGGAGTTTCTTAACTTCTTTGGGATTGCGCATAGGTACTTCATAAGTGGCTTTGTATCAGAGAGGTTAGACGAATGGAAGATTTAGTTTTAAAGCAACAGAAATGGAAATCCATGTAAGAAAATTGATAAATTAAAATGGAATCATTTAAGTACAAACAACGCATGGGGTGTCATCATTCCAGAAAACATCCCCTTCAACCTTATTTATAAACCAGATGGAACATCCTCCCAGGGGAGACTTGGCTGGCCTGCACATTGGTTTCATTCGGGTGTCAGCTAAAAACTCATTTATTTATGCAGACCTTCAGAACATAGTGGCTCTAGGGGATCTATTTGCCTATTTTATCAATGACTGTTGCATTGCATTTTAATGTGTATTCGTGATTTTAACAGTGTTGCATTTGTTGAATTTATTAATACTGTTAGTTGCCCTGGGGTTTTTTGTGTGAATAATTTTATATTTATCTATCTATAATAAAAATTTAAAAATCTTCTTTTTAATCAGTTCAGCACAATTTGAAACTGCTTGTAGGACTTGTAAGATACATTTTAGAACTACACTGGCATTATAGAAAGGGCAACAGAAGAGCGAAATCTAAATATGTGTCTGCTCACATTCCCCTTTTCTTTCCTTGTCGCTCTCCTCCATCCCATTTGCTTTTAGCTGTGCCCCAAGGTTTAAACAAACAGCAGCCATGGAATCTTCAATGGAAGACCAGCTGGTTCTTATCCCATTCCTCTGAGCCATTTTTTCTGTTGTGTTGCTGAGTGTTTTGAGTCATGGTGGATGAGGTGGCTTCTAGCAACTAGGAATGGCTACAGAAGAAGAAGGCTCTGACATCCCTATTAGTGGGTGTAACAAGGTGGCAGAACAGCGGGGAAAATACTAGGTAAGAACCAAAGAGGCATGCAGCATCAGACTGGGCAGCAGCATGGCTGAGATGCCAGCAACCCACACTGTGCACTGTTAGGAGCTGTGTGTCTTCATAATGGAAAGTGGCTTCCTTTAAAAAACACACAACAACAATCACTTTATTTTCCTCCAATTCTGCTTTTCTGCTCTTAGCCACCAAGCCATTTTCTTAATCCTGAAAATGGCCTGGATGCAGTGTCATTCCAGGACATTTAGGAGGCGTGGTGGTGGAACTTCTGATCCATCCACAACAGGTACATTACCCACAAGGTTGGGCAGGCTAATGGCTGCAGGACCATGGAAAGCACCATGTGAGCAGTTTGCTCCAATGACATCTGGAGGTAAGCTGAGGCCTTATGATTTCCTCCATCTAGTCTACCTCTCCCAGGCCCACTTGCCGTGGCCTGAAAAGTGTGAATCCTATTAGGGGCAGCCCCCTGGCCTGAAGGTGAGAATTCATCCTCCCTTCTGTGGTCTCATGCCTGGTGCACCATTGGGGAAGTGTGGTGGTACAGTTATACTTAAACTGGGCTCAGTGGAATGTGTCCACAATGGTCCTGGCTCAGATAAGCATCCCTGCCCAACAATTCTTCGACGCAACCGCCCCACTCCCTGCTGTAAACAGTGAATTCACATTTCCTGTTCTAAATACTATTCTTCTTCCTCCTCCTTCACCACATCCCTCCCTGAGAACTTTGTCTGAATGATATATTCAGGTGATCCTTGTTGCACCTGTACGAGCTACCACTGTACAGTATACTGGATGTAATTGAATTCTATGGTATCTTAGCCACTTTAAAATATAATAATAATAATAATAATAATAATAATAATAATAATAATAAAATATTATTATTATACATTATGGATGTAATTGAATTCTATGGTATCTTAGCCACTTTAAAATAAAATAATAATAATAATAATAAGTATTATTTGTACCCCACCCATCTGGCTGGGTTTTCCCAGCCACTCTGGGTGGCTTACAGCACATAAAAATTGTAAAATATTAGCCTTTAAAATTTCCTGATACAGGGTTGCCTTCATATGTCTTCTAAAAGTCAGATAGTTGTTTATTTCCTAGACATGTGATGCGAGGGTGTTCCACAGAGAGGGTGCCACCACCGAGAAGGCCCTCTGCCTGGTTCCCTGTATCCTCACTTCTCACAGGGAGGGAACTGCCAGAAGGCCCTCGGAGCTGGACCTCAGTGTCCGGGCTGAATGATGGAGGTGCAGACACTCCTTCAGGTATACTGGGCCGAGGCCATTTAGGCCTTTAAAGGTCAGCACCAACACTTTTAATTGTGCTTGGAAACGTACTGGGAGCCAATGTAGGTCTTTCAGGACCGGTCTTATATGATCTCGGAGGCCACTCCCAGTCACCAGTCTCACTGCCACATTCTGGATTAGTTGTAGTTTCCGGGTCACCTTCAAAGATAGCCCCACATAGAGCGCATTGCAGTAGTCCAAGTGGAAGTTAACTAGAGCATGCACCACTCTGGCAAGACAGTCCGCAGGCAGGTAGGGTCTCAGCCTGCGTACCAGATGGAGCTGGTAGCCAGCTGCCCTGGACAGCTGCCCATGTGCCAGGCTGTGCACCTGGTCCTTCAGGGGCACGGTTACTCCTTGTAAGCACCTTTAAAATTTAAAATAAAGTATGGGGGGGGGAATATTAAACAATTTTTTTGAAATGAACATGTTGTGTTCCTTACCATTTTCTCCTGCTTCCAACATGCCTTGCAGATATCGGAAAGATCCTGACTGCTTGGGTTCTGAAACTGGCCTTTCATAATCCTGCAGCATTTTGTACACATCTGAGTCCATGTCAATTCCATTTCTGCTTCTTGGTAGGGACCTCAAAGGGTCAGCACTATTTAAATACAAAATGAAGGTCAAAGGATTGTTGTACACTAGAGAAATAAAATCAGTTCTTTGGGGGGGAGTTAATCCCTTGTGAACTGTGAGGGGTTATTTAAACAAAATTTCCTAGTGCTTTTTGCATCACAAGGCAACAGCGCGCTGAATACCGATAGGTCACCCATAAGCAAACCCTATGCTTATTTTAATGGGGATTTAGTTAACAATGCTTCCTTTTCCTGAACTAGCTTTTTATTAATGTAGAGCTCATTGTAGTGACTATGAAGGACAAACTTTGTAACCATACTCTGCTTGCCCCTGTGCAGTGGGGCTTGAGTGACCTGTGAACATATGCACCACAGACAGGCCAGCTGCTGCTATTCATTGTGAATTACTATGCCACACATGGATCATTTTTTTAAATGCATTAAATTAAATTACTGAAGAACCTGGAAGCCACCCAACCATTGAAAAATATCTGGCAGTTGGGGCATTATATGTTTTTGCCAAACATGGTCTCAAGGGTACTTTTAAAAAAATCTTAAATACTTCCTTGTAGCACATTTCCTCCTGGATTAGTCCACATTTTCTAAAGTACCCATAATATATATTTATTAAAAAGCCTCAAGATTTAAACAATGCTAAAATACTAGAGGTGGGATTCACGTAACCTCTCCTTCCCCTCTGGGCCCCCTGAAATTGGCTTGTGTGGGTCAGGAGAACTCCCAGAACCGTGTGCAGGAGAGGATGGGGGGGGGGAATCATTCTAATGTATGTGTTCTGCCATCTCTGAACAGCTCCCTGTGCTCATTCTTAAAATGTACAAAGCAGCCTTAGGGCAAATTTACTTTGAAGGCCCCTAAACATGAGATTTAGCACTTTTGTTGGAAATCCTACTTTATGTTGATTCTTTAGTGCTCACATTTGCCTTTCCAGTGTGAATTTCATCTACAGTATTTGTTCCTAAGCAGCCTGTTTTTTAAAAAAATGTTTTAAAATTCCATTTTAACAGTAAAGGTAAAGGGACCCCTGAACATTAGGTCCAGTCGTGACCGACTCTGGGGTTGCGGCGCTCATCTCGCATTATTGGCCGAGGGAGCCGGCGTACAGCTTCCAGGTCATGGGGCCAGCATGACTAAGCCGCTTCTGGTGAACCAGAGCAGCACATGGAAACACCGTTTACCTTCCCGTGCAGCGGTACCTATTTATCTACTTGCACTTTGACGTGCTTTTGAACTGCTAGGTTGGCAGGAGCAGGGACCGAGCAACGGGAGCTCACCCCGTCGCGGGGATTCCAACCGCCGACCTTCAGATCGGCAAGCCCTAGGCTCTGTGGTTTAACCCACAGCGCCACGCACGTCCCGCATTTTAACAGTATGTTCTAGCAAATTAAACAAGCTGTTTTCTTCAAATGAAATGTGTATCTTTTTGCATGAATGGGTCCCTTTTGGTACTAATAATTTGATATATTTGTATTGTATAAGCATGTCAGCCTCTTTGTTGCTCCACATGCTTTTCTGTTGAGGCAAATAGCAGCTTTGGGGTGGCTGCATGCAATTTTCATTGAAAGAATAGTCCAAGAGAAGGGATTAACCTCCCTCCTGCCACAGTGTAGCCCTCTCCCCCAGGGGCGTAGTGTGCCGCTTGGGTACCCGGGGCGGCAAGCCAAGCGGCACCCCTGGGGGCGGGGCGTCGCTCCGTGCGCATGACGTCACAACGCGCATGTGCACGGAGCGACTCCTTTGCCCCATGCCGCGGCAAAAAAAGCCACTGAAAAAACCCCTTTCAGCGGGTTTTTTTCGCCGCTGCGCTCCCGGGCGGAGCTACGGCGTCGGCATGGAGGAGAGGGGCAGACCAGAGCCAGAAGGGGTGACACTCCTCCATGCTACTGGCCCGCCCCTCTCCTCCATGCCGGGGCGAAAAAAAAACAGCTGAAAGGGGGTGAAAGGAAGACAAAGCAGGCGCTTTTAAAGTGCCTGCTTTGTCCCCCCCCCTTTCAGCTGTTTTTTTTTTTGCCACTACCGCGGTTCTCTCCCGCGCTCAGTTCTCTCCCGCGCTCAGAGAGAGTGAGTGAGCCAGGCAGGGGCAGAGAGCTGCGAGTGCGAGCGCGCCCCCCCCAGATGTTGCGCCCGGTGCAGCCGGCACCCCTTGCACCCCCCACGCTACGCCACTGCTCTCCCCACCCACAGCAGCTATTCATAAAAATAATCTTCATCCCCATGTCTTGTTTGACTCTCATACCTGTGGGAAGATGTGATATGCAGACTACTCATCTGTGATGGTAAACTGGAATCTGCATTGTTGTTTGTATATAGCCGCGTGGGGTTGTTGTACTGCAAGTTCGATATCTGTTTGTTGTCTGTTGGACTTCCTCCAGGCGAAAATGTCGCTGGTCTTCTATTTGGAACAGGTCCATTATCCTAAACAGGGAAAGAAGCAGAGGTTTTGTAACACTAGTTGTCATTGCCAATATTAAGCAACCTCTTCTGCTAAATGCCACGCCTGTCTGCAACAGTAGTTTGTGCGTAGAGCTTCTCCACTGCTAACAATACTGCTTTAATATTATGCAGCCTGCTATTGGTAGATAAAGAATATACAGAGAGAAAAGAGGAGGAAATAAGTGCTTGTTGCATTTAGTAGCTCTTGTGGAATGACTGCTGCTATTTTGTTGAGGTATTGCATTTAGTTGGGCTTTGGCCGCAATACTCAAGTTTTAACAGCAAGTTTGTATCTGAAGAAGTGTCTTGGTCCTTGATTAATGTGAGCAGACCCATGTGGGATTAGCTGAGCTTCATAAACACTGGGAACCAACACAAGCCGTTGTTGATGTGGGACATTAAGTATGTATATGAGAGACAATTTTATCTTACTATATTTTGAGGAAACATTGTGTTCTTGAACAGTGCTAGCTAGTGCCTGTCAGATTTTATGGGTGGAGTGAAGAGAAAATATTCAATTCATCACTCCCATAAAAACCTCCCCCTTGAATGTCCCAATTCCCTCTCCTTCTACCACTCAACTCGGTTTCAGAGGCCAGTTCTCCACATCCACCCCTCTGAACCAACTTCTGAGGCCTTGTTAAGGCATCGAAGAAAAAATACTACAAGCAAAAGATAAACAGCAAAGGGGATAACAGAGTGCGCATCGTTCAGTGGTTCGGGTGTTTATGGTTGCAATCAGAACTTAGAATACAAGCTTAAAAATACTTCGTTAACTATGGCTCATAAAACAGAGTGGCTGTGTTTTCAGCCATTCTTAAAAAGTATACACAATCAGGACTAAAGTGAGGAGTTGGGATACTGAGGGAACCCACTGCAGACTCCCAGAGTCTCCTGACCCTCCTTCTCTTCCTTGTTGTTGCTACCGGTACTTATTGACCTAGTCTCTCCAAGTTAAGTGGTGAAAAGTAGGAGGAGGAGCCGGCATTAGGCTTGCTCTTTCCATCTGAGCAGTGGTGCTGACTGGGGTCAGAGGTAGAGGGAAAGTAGGGCAATGGTGGTGACAGTGGCAAAGAGGTGGCTCTACCCATGGTAGGGGTGATGGTGGTCACTGATAGCATCATGCCCAAAGGGATGGTAAAATAGGGAGCCCAAGACTGCACAATAAAAGAACAGACCTGGTTACAGAAAACTGCTGAATTATTATTTTTTTACAGCTGATGTACATACAGCATTTCCTCACACTAAAACTAATCTGACAAACCTCTTGATGCAATACCTTCTTGATGCAATAAAAAAAAATCCACAATTGATCCTCATCCATTTTTACATAATCATTTGCCTCCCAACCACACAGCTTTTTCTTTCAAGGAGGTATTTTTTTAAAAAAAAACCAACAACATTGCAATGACATTAAACTAAAATAAATTGTGTTGTAAATAATCCAGGGAATCACATTCTCTGTGGTTACTTTTAATCCTAGGCATTTTGTAAACCACTTAGTATTAAACAAAATGAATTCTGAATCCACACTGAATAACTCTACAAAACTATAATTATTGCCTCTATTTTTCCCAGAGGGCATAAAACTTCACTGATATGCATAAGGATGCTAAGGTCAGTGCTTTTTTCTGGGGGAACGCAGGGGGTACACATACCCCTAAACATTTGTGAATCTTTGTACTTTTGTCCATTTACTGTATTTATTTCTCCGGATTTGAACTATAAAATGGTGATTTTCTTGAGTCAAAATGAACATACCCATAAACATTTTTTTTAGAAAAAAAGCACTGGCTAAGATTATTTTGAAGCTTTGCTCAAATATGCTACACTGTGCAATTTAAAAAACATTTATCTGTAAAGAAATACCAGGTCTTTTTATATACCTTTACAAGGGATGATTTCACCAGTTGTGGGCTTTTTTTGTGGCCAGACAACAGAAAATCAGGATCATCTGAACATGAAAAACAACCCTTTAAACTTTGTGTTACTTCCAATCCCAGAGTCCTACTATAAATTGCAAAGGAGCATTTCCTCTCAGCAGATACGGTTAGCAATTTCACATAATTCCCTATTTCAGGACCGGGGCACCTATGGTCTTACAGATGTTGTGGGACTCTAAATTCTATCAGCTCCAGCCAGTGGTCAGGGATGATGGGAGTTATCATTCAACATCTGGCAGGCCACTGGTTCCCCTGCCCTATTTGGTGCCTCAAAATATCTATTCTCTCTTGTGGTATCACACAATTCCTCTGTTTCTTGAAGAGTACCCTGATCGTTGTGAAACTATGAAAAAGGAAGCATACCGTAAAAGAGATTAGAAGCACCTTTCTTGTCCATTGGTTTGGGGCTCAGCTGAAAGAGCTTTGGCCCCCACAGAGACCTTCAGGACCAACAGCAGCAAGCAAAGGGAAGTATTATCATTGCCACCTCTTTAAATAGGTTATTTAAAGACAATGTGCAGTGTGTGAAGTCACAAACCACTGAATACATAACAGTTTGTATGGTTCAATCATTTGTTATTACGTTTATTGATCTTATGTGAGCCTCTCTGGGAGCCTTGTTGGCTGAAGAGCAGGATTTATTATTTTCAAAGTTCTAGATTAATAAATTAACTTTGTTCCCACTACCAAATAGCCATCATAAGCAATCACATAAAATGTCTTAGTTTTACTACTACCATATGCTCAATGGTACTAACTTTGTAGAAAGGTGGTGGGAAGAGCAATTATGAGAACTGGTTTATGAGAACTGATATGATTTCATATTTCTCTGCCAGACTTGGAGCTATCGGTTTCAATATCAACTTTTGTCCCTTCCATTGGAAGTGTCCAGTTTCTTCATGTTTCTCCCCCATATGTTCCAGCTTCCAAACCCATCAAGATTTTCCTACTCCCCATGGCTCTCTTTTGACTTAACTTTGTCTGCATGTGTTTCCTTTTCTTTGCCCCTGTAATATAGCAGAGAAGCAGGAAAGGGGAATTGAAAGATGCAGAAAATATGGCTTTTGGTCATGCCTAAATACAAAGCTTTGTACAAGAAAGACCAACTCAGAAATCTATGTTTTTAAAATGTTTGGGATATCACGTTTGGTACATGGCAATTTGCCTAGGAGTCTAGACTGGTTAGCCCTTACCCCTCATTATATTGGTTACTAAAGTAGACTTCATGAGTCTCTTTTATGATTCATTTTGTCTTCACTGACCATTATAAACTAGATTTATTCCCCCAGAAGAAAACCTTTCTTATGTTTTATCATATTTCCTGCTGAGTCATGTCAACTAGTACGCAGCACTTTTATAACTATAATAGCTTTGCCAGATACTTGGCTTCTCAAATGAAAGTTAACATTTCTTGACTACACAGCCAAAATTCAGCATCTTTGTTTTCAGTTTTTCTTTGTCATCATCATAAGCAAAAACCCTTTTGGTGAGAGTCCCTGATAATTCAAGGTTTGGGATTAATTTAACTTTAAAATACATTTATTTAATTTTTATTAGTATAAGTTGTTTTAAATTGTTTTAACGCTGTAACCCACCCTGGGACCTTAACGGTGAAGGATGGGTAATACCAGTAAATAAATAGCAGGCACCTGATAATAAGAAAACAATGGCTTTCGAAATATCCAGGGAACCATGTGACAGAAATTGGATGCCCTGCAGGTTTTCTCATCCTTGCCTTTTGCCTATTCTCCTTCCTGACTTCGTTCTTGGATTGTGGTCCCTTTGCCCCCACAATTTCCCATGAAGTAGCAGCAACGTATTGAGTTACTGGCCCTCGGTACTTGGAAATGCTAATCTTGGTGTATTCTTCTCTTGTTTTCAAAGTTTAAAATTACAGACATTTCCTCAGTCTGGAGACTAACTGATCTGACTTGTATAAAATTTCTGGTGCATTTTCCTTTTCCTTTTTTTATTTAAAAAAGGAGTTTGTGCCTCGATTTATTTTGTTTTTATGCTTTTGAGAAGAAACTTAGCAATGCCATTCTTCAAATAAAATTAAAATTAATCTTTTTGCACACAGAGAGGTCAACCCACCACACCCTGCTAGAGAAATGTGTGTGTTTGTAACACACAGGAGTGCTGAGGAGCTCAGGTAATACACTTTCCAGGAACAATAATACTTGAACAGTACCTTACATATGTATGACTGCTGTGGTAAAAGTAAGCTATATTCAGGAGATCTACTAAGGCCTTGTTCACATTTAACCTCAAAAGGGATGGACATCTTATAACACACACATATTTTATGAAGCTACTGAATGCTTCATTCAACACTTGGGAACTGTTCCTCTTAAAAGTATTAATATGTCATGGTATTGGCTGTTTGCTTTCAGGATCCAAGTTGCCATGCCAGTCACCCTCTGACCTGGTGGAGCTGTTGCTGAATGCCAAGCCTGTCTGCAATAAATCAAAATTCATTCAAAAAATTTTTTATGATAAAGAGGTGGACTTGTTCCACACAGAGACCTGGGCTAGTGGGGAAGTTAATCCGACCCCCAGTGTTGCCCTTGGGGTACTCATTACAGCATTAGCATTGCCCAGAGGGCTGGGGCAGGAGAAGAGTTGCGGTTGTCCATAAGCATTCGATCACCCTTTCTAGGAGGCACGTCTGCCTTGGATATGGGTCAGAGCTTCTGTGCCTCTGGTTAATACCATCTTTGAATGACACCAGAGCACCCGTGACCTGCCAGACGTTCTTCTCTGCAGTTGGGTCCCACCCAGTTGGGGAAAGGCTGGCACCAAATTTCTCCACCTGTCAGTGTCATCTGAAAAAATCTTCCTCTCCAGTCAGACATATGAAGTGGAAAGCCTGCACTGGGACAGATGTGTGTGATACTGGCAGTTTTATCTCTCTATCCTATATATGAATGAATGAAAATAAAATGGTAGTTATCTGTACTAAAAGGTAAACTTACTGCAGAATCAAGAGTTAAAAGTTGTGGTTTCAAATGCAATGTCCCTGAAGTAGTGAAGTTTCCCATATGAATGCAACAAGCAATTGTTATTTCATATTGTTTCAAATGAATTAAATGAACACTACTAGCTCTCATGTTTCATCACTAGACAGCTCTAGGCTAACCCTTTACGCATCATTTTTGTCTCCCCATTGTTTGAGAAACAGTCACATACTTCTTTACCTCCAGAGGTATAAACTACTCTGTGTAGGAAGACAAACAAAGACACTGAGAATGTTTATAGGAAAATAGATTCCTCCACACCAGCTTATGGGTAGATTGTGCCAGTTTCAGTTTCCCAAACTAACTGTTCCAGAGCAGCCAAAACATTTTTTTTTAAAGAAATCAATTTTACCACTGCTGTTTACAGTTTGTCCCACATATTGTATCAGTCATTGTTTTCTCATTAAGCAACATTTAAGCTTGTTCACAGTTTTCTTTTTTTAAGATACATGCTATGATTTATTACTCACAATACAAGTTTACATACAGCCGATAAAACCTGTATATCCTGGAGGTGTTTTTTTTAAGGTTTTGTTAAAAGTTATAGAAAGCAGGGACTACAAAAAATGTGCATCTACTGTCTTTGGCCATGCACGAAGTACCAGTATATGCATTTTATAGTAATAGCAACACTAGCAGCAAGCGGGTATTTGTATCACAAGCTGACTTAAGTGCTATCTCTGGAGAGGTACTGTATTGCCTGGTGCATTCAAAGCTACTGGATTTCCTTCCAATAAATCCATTCATTAAGGTCTATGTTCTGCATATTTTACACATGTTCAGCAGCATCTTACTTGAAACTTTGGTAGGCTTCCAAAAAGGGGGGGGGGAAGGCCCATGATTACTTGGTCTCATTTCTGTTTGAACTGAAAAAGGCTTTGGGTGTATACATGCAATTTCCTTTCCTATTAGAGTTAGTGAGGCCATCTGACATCATATTACAAAAACCTTCAGGAAAGAAAGAAAACAATGAATCAATTGTTTTCAATCAATCAACTTTAATGCAGGGGATGTTTCAAAAGGTTCAAAAATATGGGTGAATGCAAGAAGCCTATTCTTTGTGGCTTTGGGCCGCAATTCTATGCTCACTTACATTTAATTGGACTTAGGCCATTTCCAGACAGTCACTATTTGTGGGTTCGATTCAGTTGCATACCAGCAAATTTAGGATGCACCACTAAAGTGAATTTGGTGCTTTTGCACAACGACCGAATTCAAAACAAACAAACCGAAAAGGGACAGGAAGCTGTACTGGAATGTATGGGATAGCAACAATGTCAAGCAATGTCCAGTAACCTCCCTGCAAACTAATCAGGATGAATGCTCAACAAACAGCAATGCTGTATAAACTATACACAAAGTTTTGTGTAAACGAGTCAGAATGAATGTTCAATTATCTGAAAAGGCTATTCATTCTGTGTTGACATGCATAGGATTGAGCTACACCAGTAAAACCTTTAATTGTGCAGAAGTAATTTGTGAGTGAAAGAGAATATACTAAATATATATGTGTATTTATATTGCATATAAACAAATAAATAGATCAAGACTACTTCTTAGTAGTCTTTCAGCAGCAGTTTCTGCAGGTGTATATAACGTCAACTGAAATACCATTCATTGTGTTGATTACTCATTAAAAGGTCAGCTGAATCAAACCAGTTTAGCTAGTAAATGTAAGAGCAAACAAAGGCTTTGGAATTTTCTTTCAGTAATCTAGCACATATGAGATGAGTTAACCACGTATAAAAGGCAAATCAGATTATACAGGAGGTGGCTGGAAATTGTGTTCTGTTCAGTGTTTATAGTCATGGAATCTCCCTCCTCTCTCAACTCCCCACCCCTACATGAAGAAACACACCCTCTGAAAAGCATACAGATCCAGCCAAAATGGCAATTCTGGAGAGTCAGTCTCTCATTCTGTGTGGTATCTCGTATGCAGACATTCACAAAAAGAACAACTGTGGGCAGCTGTGTCTCCCAGAATTTTTAGAATCTAAAGCTTGAATAATATGTATTCAAAATGTGTTTTTGCAGATGATCAATGGAAAAATCAAATAACCAGAAAGGAACTTTGGCTCTAGTAGCACCATTTAGTCTCAAGAATTTTATTGGTTAGCATAAAGCTTTCTCAAATGGTGGCTCAACAAAAAAACACCTCATTTCTGAGGCAAATGGAAAGTCTCAAATGAAGAGACAAATAGTGTTGCTGTACAAGTGCTCAGAATGGTCTTATTTTACTTTTCAGAGAGATGACATATTTTTATGTTCTGAATTTTAAAATTAGCTGCAGACACAGTTGAACTTTACTATTACTATTGTACTATTTTGTAAGTATTCAGCTTCAGCACTCTGCTTAGGTGCCTAGTGCTGCGCACTCATAGCATCTTCATATTCATCCATTTCAGCAGAAGGGTTAGGCCCAGTAGTAGAGAAATATACCAAAATAATTAAGTGGGGCAGGAGAGGGTTAAAATGTTGAAGGAGAGAATATAATCTGGCTCTTATTACATTCTGAAACACATATCCAAGAGGAATGCGTGTTTGGCTTTTTATTAGAATATTTAAGGTTTTACAATGACCTCTGACCTAGTTGAATGAATGAAGCAAATATATATTTAATAATCCCTACGATTCCTAATTAACATATGAAATCTAATCTGTAAGCAAAGCATTTGCACCAAGCGGAGCAGTTTTAATATTAATATCTGGGTCCCATAATTGGGGGGGGGGAATGTCATCAGCAAGGAATTTGGAAAAGGAGTAGAAAATTATTCTCTTATATACATTTTGAGAGTGGAGTATTTATCATGTTTTATAGACTTATTTATGTGGAATCAACACAAATATAAAACATATTAAGGTTTAAAAATATCTGACATCTAGAGCCTGAGACCGAAAGACTGTCTGCCTAGGGGGAATCCTGCTGGATTCAAAATTTCAAAAGATCTTAAGTCAGGGATTTGCATTAGAAATCCTTTCCTTGGCAATCAGAGCTACTTTGTCTTCCTAGTTAAATTACTAACAATGAGATGTGGAGGGTGCCAGCATTGTATCTCACCATGTTCATGAACTATTTCAGTGCTATTTGGCATGTGTTCTCCTTGCTTGGAAGGCTTTTTAATCAGATAACATTTTCTAAAATATTTGGAATAAGCAGCACTTTGCTTTTTTGTCCTCCTAAATCTCTATCAATACACATATATCTACCAGATGGGATAGTCTTTTGAAGGCCTTGTCTGTTCCTTTTCTTCTTTCATAGAGCTTACACTTCCCTGCTACTCACCCCACCCCCACCCCTGACACCTTGTTTGGCAGGTCAAACCATCCTCAACGGGACTAGGGGTCATTGGATTGGAAGAACATAACCTGGGGCTCTGCTGGTTCCTGCCTCTCAGGGCAGAAGATGTGGGTTGGGGTTGGGGGTGGTTGCTTTCCATTCATTTTTGCTGCACCAGCTCATGTGTCACGTCCCTCAGGATCCTGCATGTCCAAAGCTTCTAGTGCCCTCCAAAGGCCCATTTTGGGCTTTCTGCTACCTGCCACTGGTGGGAGGACCTTTGGCAGTCGCTTGCTTGGGTGGAGATGAGGTCTGATGAGGATTGAAACTTAGCTACTTGGTGCTGTGACTATACCATTGTAGACCTTGCACAAATGGTGTGCACATTCCATTCTTTTTGCCCACTGACCCACCTGCATTCTTGCTTTAAGCATCTGCCTCCATTCTACCTTCCCTTGAGTTCCCTGTCAGCTATAACTCATCCTGCGGCCATGTTGCTAAAGTGTGTCTTAAGCAGACATTATACCAAGGCTGGAGAACCTCCAAAGTTAGTCTGCCTGGCCGCCCCATTTGGCCAGCAAGGCCATGTTTGGCAAACCATGCCTGTTCACCATACAGGCAGATAAGGGCCGGGCTTCAAAGGAGCATGCAGGACCTCCTGATCATAAATTGAGCTCACAGTTGTTTCTTTGCTGTAGCAAGACATTTTCCCACCACCCACCAGCCAATGGGCAGTGCTTGGAAACTGCTTCTCCCTCCCAGGGTTGCTCCTTGAACCTCTGGTTTTGAGCAATTTTGAATAGCGGTACTTGAAATCAGCTCCAAAACCCTAGCTCATAAAGACTTAGTGCAATTTAATTCTCCTGCAGGGAATTAACTGCGTATATTCTGTTCAGGAAAAATAAATCCTTATAAGAGACAAAACTTGGGAAAGGAAACCACGATGATGTGAGCAGGGACTGAAATGATATACACTCCCCCCATGCTTCTGCACTGATGAACTGAAACCTTACAAGCTTTCCCTCAGGCACACACAAAACGAAAAATGCCCCCAAATTGCAACAATGTTTGAGTCCTAAAACAGAAAGGAAAAAGTAACCAAGAGAAAAGCCATTTCTATATGGTTTACTTTAGATAACCTTTTCTTCTTGCCTCTTGAAATGTGTACTTCAGCTGTAAAGGTAAAGGTAAAGGGACCCCTGACCGTTAGGTCCAGTCGTGTCCGACTCTGGGGTTGCGGCGCTCATCTCGCTTTATTGGCCAAGAGCCGGCGTACAGCTTCCAGGTCATGTGGCCAGCATGACAAAGCCACTTCTGGCGAACCAGAGCAGCGCACGGAAACGCCGTTTACCTTCCCGCCGGAGCGGTACCTATTTATCTACTTGCACTTTGACGTGCTTTCGAACTGCTAGGTGGGCAGGAGCTGG
Organism: Darevskia mixta; assembly: GCA_034641385.1. NCBI lineage: Eukaryota > Metazoa > Chordata > Lepidosauria > Squamata > Lacertidae > Darevskia > Darevskia mixta. Next base: position 42,565,342 of record JAWWNH010000013.1, on the reverse strand, counting down.
GACTGAGCAACGGGAGCTCACCCTGTTGCAGGGATTCGAACCGCCGACCTTCTGATCAGCAAGCCCTAGGCTCTGTGGTTTAACCCACAACGCCACCTGGGTCCCTTGTACTTCGGCTGTAGGATTTTTCAAAAGGAATTGCATCCAAAACAGCTGAAATGTAAATAGGTAAAAGCAACTGTACCCAGAAGGCAAAGCTTAAACTGAGTAGTTCTAAAACTTAATCTTCTAATATGGAGACTGTTCTGAAGTCTTGGCTTTCTCTCTACATCAGGGGTAGGGAACCTGTGGCCCTCCAAATGTTGCTGGTCTACCATCACCCCAACCTTTGCCTATGGCAGCTAGGGCTGGTGGGAGTTAGAATCCAACATCCAGATTCTTATTTTGTATGTTCTTCCAACAAAAGTACTATGCGAATTGAGCAGGATCAGTGTAATATCATTTTCCTTTACCCTATCATACTTCTTTATTATATGCTACTGTGCATATTCAAGTGCAATGTAACAAATCCAGTAATACAAAATGAAGCTTGGCTTCCTTTCCCCACCTATACTTCCTTTCAGACTTCAATATCTATTCCAAAGATAGTGATAGCCATAAACTTTAAAAGAGGATTAAATCAATTCATGGAGGATGAGGCTATCTATGGTTACTAGTCATGGTGGCAGTGTACTGTCATCAGTAGCAGAGGCAGTGTGCCTCTGAATACCAGCTGGTAGCAAACACAAGTCGGGGGAGAGAAACAAAAATTTATCGGCCTGACCACCAGTGAACATTACTCCATCAGAATTATTTAGGTATTCCCAGCCTAATGAATTCTGAAAAGACAAAGAAAATTGATGGCCTGAACATCTGAAAAGGTTCAGTTTTTCCATATGACAGGGTATAGGAGAAAAAAAATGTTCACAGACCATCTAAAAATATTACTGTTAAAATAAGCTGATGGGGTTAGGAAGAATGCTGTTATACCAGCCCTGCCATTAGGCAGAGTGAGGCAACCAATTTTTCATGAAAGAGCTACAGTACTTATTTTATTTATTATTCTTGTGCATCTGCTGCCAGGGAAAGGGAAAAAACACTCCTGGGATGTTTAGCCTCCGGTGTTAAAATAACTTGATTTGCCTTGGCAACTCTGCACCTTGACATTTGTGGGGGTAGGAAGCAATTTACTGATCTGCCTCAGGCAGCAAAATGTATTGGGCTATTGGGGGTGGGGGAACATGGAAAACGGAACTGCTCCAGATATATCCACATCAAAACACTCATAGCTGAAAGAGCTTCAAAATACATTTATAGGACCTTGAACGGCAAAACCAGATGCACCAGGCTTACATTTTGTAATAAGAATACATAAACAGAGTGAGTTAAGTCCTGGCTGAAGAATTTGATTTGGGATGCTGGGATTTCCCTGTTTAGGCTGGTGTGAAAGTTATGAAATACATTTTTCAATGATCTGTGGTTTCACCCATGAAACTGAAATCTGCAATGCAATCCTTATGTATGTTGTTCAGCAGCTTGATTATAACAAAAGTGGTTTTTGCATACTTGCATGTTAGCAGGATATTAGCAGGTCAAGTAAAAGTTTGAGAGGAAGCTGTGTCAGGAGATAAGTCTTCATATGCATCATGAAAGTGGAAGCATAATGAAACTAGCTAATCTCAAATCTTTTTTCTCCCAAAAGTTGCTGTGCTTTACATAAATAAGGACTGTCTTCAGTTTTGCTTAAGTCGAGATACTGCCTGTTCTGATAATTACATTCACTATGTGATGGTCAGGGAACAGTTCAACCCATGCTGATTTCATCCTTGTTCAGCTTGTGGCAAGGCAGCCACATGCACACTGCCGCCCTGCATGGAACTGAGCATGAGTTGGCGCTCGGCCTGCCAGCACAAGCGCAATGAAATATGTGTGGTGGCATGACAAAAGCTGGTCTGGATTGAATTCAGCATCTTGCAAACACATGTATGCAATTGTCTTGTCATGGGTAGGTGAAACTGGAATTCCGCTGGTGCTGATCTCCCCCTCCCCATCATTTCCATATGCTGAAATGGTCGTGGTAACACAGTATGCCCATATATTTTCAATAACTTTGAAGCTGCTACAATGTATGAAACATCTGGGTGTGAATTGTGTGTGATAAATCAGTCCTATTTTGAATGCACTTTCTGGTAGAAAAATAATTATTCACAAGAGTTGCCTGCACCTTTCATGCAACTTTTGTAAACATTTTTGGCTGCCATACTTGATAGGAACATCGACAAAACCTTTGAAAGATGACCAAGGAAACTAATACTTTGGAAACAAAGAACCAAATAGTGATGTTTACAGTCTGAATCCCTGTAACAACTGGAATAATCTTTCATCTTTGACAAAAGCTGAAAATACTTATATTAATGTTGTTGTAAATTGAAATAATAACAACAATAATTTTATTATTTATATGCCGCCCATCTGACTGAGTTGCTCCAGCCACTCTGGGCGGCTCCCAACAAAATAGTAAAAAAACAATAAAACAGCAACCATTAAAAACTTCCCTGTACAGGGCTTCAGATGTCTTCTAAAAGTCATATAGTTATTTATCTGTTTGACATCTGATGGGAGTTCCACAGGGCAGGTACCACTACTTCATGTTGTCTACAGGAAAGTTCTGTGGCTGGAAACTTATAAGATGCAGTAGAATACATTGGTCATTATTTCCCATTCTTACCAAGTTTCCCACTGTTAACCACTGTGTGTATTACTGGGAATAATCTCAGCTGAACTATTTGGAAGACCATTCCAGAACTCACTTGGCAGGGCTACCTCTATACTGACATAATGTAAATGCTTGTCCATTTGGATTCTTCAATGTATATATGAACTGGGCTCTTATACAGCAAAGAGAAAAGGAATTACAGTAACACCTTTTCTCAAACAACCTCATTGCACCAACTCATTTCTGGAAGCATTCAAAGTTTTTGAACTGAATAAGCGCTTATTCAGATGTAAGCGTTCACAGTAAAATAAAATGGACCAAATTCTGACATGTTAGGCTGGTGGCACCTTGGGTATTAGAAGAATATGCCTGGCATGTTTTCAAATAACTGTAACACAGTACACGGTGTTTTAGTTAGGCTAACTTTTTTGCCCTGTATGCTTGCAATGCTTTCAATCAAGTATTTGATCCAGGACAAGATAAAATTTTAGTGGTGTCTCTCTACACCCTTGAAAAGCATAATTAACAAAGAATTTTCCATTCCATTCCATTCAAATAAATGTATGGAATGGAACAACCAAAGTCACATCATAGGCTTTTCAATAAATATATAGAAACCTTTTCTTCCCCAAACATGTTTGAAGATACTAGTATATACAGTTCATTCCCCACCCCCCATGAAGTTGAAAGGCAACCAATAATTTCTCCTATTTGCTCTGCTTTTTTTGTTTTTGACAGGAAGCCAACCTTTGCATTGCACCACTAATAACAAAGTCTTTTTTTATTCTGTTCTTTGCCTAGCACTTTATTTTTTTAGACAAATCTGTGCCACATCTCTAGTGAAAGAACAGTCTAGAAAGAAAAGTCATTCTTCTGTGCTTAAACAATTGTGCTCTGTTACTGTGCCTCATATATCTTCAGTACTCAAATTCCTGCTAAGAAAACTCCAGTACTATCATAACATAGGATACAAATCTACCAAATGCTACTCCTCCCTAACCATCATTAACTTCAGTAGGGCTTGTGTGGTTGTAATGCTTAATGAACTGTGATTAAAAAAGGCAAAATAGGTTTCACAAGCTTAGAAGTGGGATGGTGGATGATTGCAAGATTTTAACTGATAACCTTTTCATTTAAAATTATTTATTAAAATAAACTGCATTAAAATCTTTCGCAAACAAGTTGTAGTAACATTCATATTGTATTTTTCTATTTTGTACATCCCAGTGGTTAAAATTATTTTTGATATGCAATATTTCATTTTCAAGGAATAAAACAGTTGGAAAATAAGTTTAGAATGATTTTAGAATAAACCTAGATTGTAATTGTAAAGGGTATCTTTCTATGGATAAAATTATGGTAGTATTCATCCCTAATCTACAATCTTTACAGAACAATACATCTAATGTCCAAAATAAATATTAATTATCTTTGAATTAATCAATACCGCAAATAATGTAAAAGTTTGCTGCAAATAGTTTTGCAGAACATGTTCTATGGAAGAAGAAGAAGAAGAGTGTGGATTTGATATCCCGCTTTATCACTACCAGAAGGACTCTCAAAGCGGCTAACATTCTCCTTTCCCTTCCTCCCCCACAACAAACACTCTGTGAGGTGAGTGGGGCTGAGAGACTTCAGAGAAGTGTGACTAGCCCAAGGTCACCCAGCAGCTGCATGTGGAGGAGCGGGGAAGTGAACCCAGTTCCCCAGATTACGAGTCCACCGCTCTTAATTACTATACCACACTGGAAGAGAATGAAGGCCTTCCCATCCCTTTAATCATTGACTAGAATCCAAAAATGGTAAGAATCATGATAGTAATTCAAGATTGCTTAGGTCAGGCATAGGCAAACTTGGTCCTCCAGATGTTTTGGGACTACAATTCCCATCATCCTTGACCACTGGTCTTGTTAGCTAGGGATGATGGGAGTTGTAGTTCCAAAACATCTGGAGGGCCGAGTTTGCCTATACCTGGCTTAGGTTCTGCAACCATGCTGAATAAGAGAATATCTCCTAAATTGTCCCTCCTACTCAACTCCAGGTACTCAGTGATATCAGGAATACAAAACATCATGCATAAGCATAAGGCTCTCACTTCATTTGGCTCTTAAATCTAGCATATATCACTTCTCAAGCAAAATACAGCCATTTGGATCAATGTTACAGAATCCAAGCAAGCAGGCCTGCACTCATATGTAAGTTTCCAAATGCACAGAGTTGTGCCAAATACTGCATTCTTTGCAAGCACTGCTCTGGATGTGGTCTGGTTATCCTCTGCAAGATGGGACATGACATGCCAAGTCACACCGAAGACACCAAGCAAACAAAACACTAACTTTTCCAATGCTGTACTTTCAACATTTATTTACTAACAGAACATTTAAACTTGGGTGCAACTTTCATGTCACCAGGATGCTTCAGAGGTTTGTTCCTGCATTGAAATGGTTCTAACAACAATCAGTCCATAGATGGCAAGAGCTACTCATATAAGAGTTTTAGGAGGAGATGAAGGCAGTGGTGATCTAGGCCTAACCTAAGGTTACCAGACGTCCTCGTTTCACGGGGACAGTCCCCGGATTTACAAATCAGTCCCCTGAAAAAAATCCAACTATTTAGTAGGAAGTTGAAAAGTGTCCCCGGATTCACTGAAATAAATCTGGTAACCTTAGCCTAACCTCCACTCCCATTGAAGACTTGCAGAACATTCTGCTGCCACCTACAGTCATTGCCTTCTCCACGTACATGTAATGCATTTATATTGACCAGCTGCCTCTGTATTGTCAGGTGGTTAGAGCCAGCCCACCAATGAGGCAGGGTAAATCACCCACCTCAGACAGAGGAAGTGCAAGAGGTAGTGGCCGGCAGCACCACCTCTCCTACCACTGCCAGAGCGCCCCCCTCTCATGGGTGAGAGGAAGGCGTTATGGTATGCCGTGTTGCCTCTTGTCTTCCCCTCCCCGGGTTGGGAAAGAGGAGCAGGGTGAGGCAGTGTGGGGGACAATGGGACATATTTCCATTACACCTCAGGTGGTAAAGCAGGAAGGGGTGCCCCTGTAGGTGGGATTCCTCTGAGGTCCAAATTTGGCCATTAAGCCTTTAGTTACTGGTCCCTCTATATGGTATCACACCACCGTCAGTGCCTAGATATTTAGTTTTCAGTTTTATAAGGACTTTCCTATTCCATTTCTGTTCAACTGTTTTCATTCTACTTATACTTCACTGAGTATATATCATTGAGTATATATTTAAACACAAGCACTTTCTATTGTCCATCTGGATCTACCAATTTACTAGCATAAAAAAATTATGACAACTGCTATACTGAAGTGGCTGAGTTACAAAGATCATTTGTGGCCCTGTTTGCCTGTGGGCCCGATAGTCAGTTCCTAAGAGATAATAAAGTTTGTAGTCATATTAAATGAAACTGAATATAGCATTAATTTCTTAAAATCTGCATGTTCATCTTTTGCTGAAAAAGTTGTTTTAATTATATATTTTTCTTCCTTTACCAAGATTGCATGGAATACCATAGACAACAAGCAGTTTTTATTCAGAATTCAACTATGAATCTGGAATAATGAAAAAATCTCTATATTCATATTGATAAAGTTTTAAAATTATGGTGTGAGGAACCTAAAGTTCTAAACTAGATTGTGTCAAAACAGTCAGGGAAGATAATAGAGTGGCCTAAATGTTAGCTTTCAAGTTTGTATATGATCCTGTTTTAAAAATAAACCACCTCTGTTTTTACTAGACATTTATTTGCATTTTCCTAGGTCCATGACATACATTATACTAATGTTTTATTTCAAATGACTCTTTGACTCCAGGTGGTGGTAGTTGTTGATTTTTAAACAAAAAAGTCTTAAAATACATTAATTAAAATGTAACCTATGAACATATGGTAACCTTAATGATTGGATATTTGAAATAATAATTTAAAATGCATAACTAGTAAATAATCATATGATTTGTATGTAGAGCCTACTGTGAGAAACAGCTTTTCTTATCTGGGACACAGGACAAATTACCCTTTTATATTATTATGAAAAACAGGTTTTTCCAAATGATTCAGCGCCACATTAAAAAGGAAAAAAAATATCGCAGAATTTTTTTCCTGAAGAACAACCAAAGTATTGCACTGTGATCAGAATTATTTACCTACAATATTGGTTGCTTGGTTACAAATGGAGCTGTATGAAAATGGTAACAAATGACTACACAGTGCTTAATTCACAGGAAGTGACTATGTGGAAAACAGAGAAACATTATTAACCAAGGCCATCATTATGTCTCCCATGGGCTTTGGCCACATACAGTAGGTAAAGCACAGCAAAACTAAGGAGCTGAACTTTACACAACTGTAGCAATTTTAGCAACAGAAAGCATACTAAACTCTTCCCCCCAAATCTATTTGCAAGCAGCACATTTGCCTACAATTCTAGGCCAGTAACACTTGATGAAGTGGCACAGCCAGGACCACATCCACAGCCCTGCCTACTTATTGCAGCCAGAGCAAGAGGTATGGAAGCCAGGAAAAAGAACTGACTACGAAGACATTTCAGCTGGAAACAAGTCTTTCTTGATCTAAATGCTGCGTTTTTTACATATACTGTAATTATTTGGCATTAAGATGGCTGATTTGAGAGAAACTGTTGTATAGATATCAGTTGTAGCAGATTAAAAATTGGTTAAGTGACAGCTTATACAAATTCACTGTAATGTAACTGAAAAGCCGCCCAGAGTGGCTGGGGAAATTATTATTATTATTATTAAAATCTAACATCCATGAGATTCAGCCACTCCAGATTTTCCTTATCTGGGGAGAGTTATGGTTAAACAAGATGGAAAAACTTGTGATGGTCAACTTAACCGGGTCTGAAAATAATATAGTGTTGCTGCTTACAGTATTAGCCAGGATTTTTGTTGGGGGGGGGGGCAGAACCTCAGTTAGCTGTGTTTTTTAATTGATTTTTACTGATTTAGGGGGGCAGCTGTCCCCCCCTTGGCTACTTTCATTAGAATATCTGCTGAAACTCTGGAAATCCTCTAGGAGATATGGATTATTCTAGGACTAGACACCCTGAGGTGCCAACCATGTTAATAATGGCAATGCCAAGATTGCAGATTTGATCCCCATGTGGGACACCTGCAGATTCCTATATTGTAGGGAGTCGGGCTAGACTAGATGATCCTCAGGGGTCTCTTCCAACACTACAGTTCTATGATTCTATTGACATTACACAAATAAAACTTTCCTGATAGCGTCAACAGGCTGAGCTATATAACTGAGATTAATTTAGTGGTGTTGCCAGTACTAGCAAGAACATCATTATATTATACTATTTATCCTGCTTTGGTGCAATAATTAATGTGATTTGCCACCTTTATGAAGAAGCAAAAAACTGTTAATCTTTTTTGTTGCCATTTTTTCACTCTAGCAATTTGATCTGAAGGAATTAGTTGTCTCCAAAATAGTAATGCCACTGAATGGTTGTGGTATTGGGGGCCAGGGGGGTGGGGAGAGAGAACCCTGTACAAATTCCTTCCATTCATGGTTGATTTGAATAACAGTAGCTGTAATGCTTCTGCATGTTTCTACCATTAAATCAGCCCTCAGTCAAGCCTGCAGTTCCCGTGTGATTGGGAATCTAGGACTGTGCCAGGGTATTATCTCATATTTTGTTTTCTCAAAAGTATGAAAACTATTTTTTCTCTTTGGTGATGCATTCAACTGAATTCATTTGGAGATTTTATGCAGTATATGCTGTTTTTGTTTGATACTGTATAATTCCCAAAAAGACTCATTTACACCCCCACCCCACCCCAGCTTGTATCTTATAGAAAGGTCACTATAGCTAAGAAAACTATATTTGCCCAGGAGGACGGGACAGTTAATATCTCAATTCATGCTGGCAATAATATTGTTTCCTAATTCCTGAAGTGCTGAAGAGACTTGGGGCCAGCGCTTCAGGGCACAGTTTCCTTGGAATGGGACAGAACTTAAGACTTACATTATCTTCATTATTTTATTTACAATTATATAGGTGGAATGTAGTAGAAATGAATAGACACTTGCAACACGTAGCACATCCACTGATCCTGCCTTAGATTTCCAGAGAGGCAACTCCAACTAATAATAATAATTATTTATTTGATCTATATACTGCCCTTTATTAAAATATCCCAGGGAGGTGTACAACATTAAGAACACATTTTATAGGGCACAAATAATAAAAACAAATAAAAACCATTCTTCTGTGTTTAGGCAGTCCATGTCACCAAGCCATTCCAAGGTGGCTCTGTTGAAATCTATTTAAATATAATTTCCTTTTCCTTACTGTCTCCCATTGTCATATCTAGTTGTTCAATGCGTTTTTGCAGGGTCCCAAAGCACCCTAAAATCCCCTAAAGTTGTTAGAAGTGGTAGCAGCAGCATATCCAGTAAGTTGCCTGTCACTTCCTTATTGACAAGGGCTTCTGCAGCACTTGGAAACCTCAGTATGTTGTTTTTCCTGCTGCTTCATGCATTGGCTCCCCTTAGGAACAATCAGGAGAGATCATATCTCTCCATCAGCAGTTGGAGACAGCTGATGCCAACCAAAGGAGAGAACAAGCATTCAGAGGCACCCAAAGGGACACTGAACAGCAACTTTTAAATAGCACAATTCAATGTAATTTAAGGTCACTGCTTTGTAAAGTGAAATGAGTAAACAGGCCAGCGCTTTGTGAAATGAATTTAATTAAGTGGATGGGGGAGGTACAGGGTGCTTATAGCTCAGAAGTAAATTGAAATGAAATTAATTGTGTGAGTGAGTAAGAGGGAAGGCAGCTTCCAGCTCAGAAGTGAATGAAGTAGAATTGAAATAATTGTTTGGGGATGCTCGTGGTTCAGTGGCCAGTGCTTTCTTAATAAATTGTTGAATTTAATATTTAATGTTAGTCATGAATAATGAACAAAGTGTATCCTGTGAGGCTTTATGGTTGCAAAGAAACTATGGATGGTATTCAGTGCTAGGCCTAGTCAGAGTAGACCCATTGAAGTTAGTGGGCACAAATGACTTAGGTTTATTGAACTAACGTCAACATTCTTCAACTGTCAGTGCAAAGGTTGTTGCGCTAACATAGGGACAAAAATAAAGATTGCACAATATGGAATGCAGTGCAGCGGTTGCGCTAGTGGAGGTTTGCTGTGTGACGTTTTGCTCAACAGGAAGTATTGGTTGTGCAATCAGACACAAGGACCATGCTGACTTCTTGTGCCTTTTCTTCCACAAGCCATTCTGCTGGTGCAAGCCATTCCAGCGTAAACAGTACACTGCTAAGTGGCTTTAATTAGTGTGTTGTTGAATTCCTCCAATTAAGTTTAATGGGTCTACTCTGAGTAGGACTTAGTTGAATACAACCCATATAGTGCAGGGCTGGAAGTATAAACACCCACCATCTACTACTCAGTGGACTGAAAATTTCATAGTCCTTTCTATGTTTATAGTCACCAATCTTGTTTAGATATCTTTTTGGACATATGAATTGTTTATACATTTATGTTACCACTGGTGGAATATTCTTATTGTCAATGTCAGCTGGCAATGAATTTTTTTAATCTCCCCTGTCTCCTGTTATATTTGCAAAATAGGTGAGGAATAAGAAGAATGCGTCAGTGGTTGAAATTAAGTTCATTTTTAAAAAAAAATAAAAATGGCTATGGCCATGCATACTTATATGTGGGCCCGAGAGAGCTGACCTGAGGTCTATGTAGCTCTTGGGCTCAAAAAGGTTAGCTGCTCCTGGTGTACGCAGTAGTTAGGCAGTCCTGTCACCCATGTTGGCCCACATATTATGTAGTGCAGTGGTTCCTAGTTGCGGGGTCGGCGTAACCCACCCAGGGGGTCCGTGGCACCATTCACATAACAAAAACTACATAGAGATATCAACATTTTCAAAAGTAGGGGGTAGGCTTAGCTTTTGAAAAACAAGGGTACTTAGCTGATTGGGAGCCACTGATGTAGTGTTATAAGTTTAGGCAGGGGAAAATAGGCTGTATACCAAAACCCTTCTAAGCCCTGGATCCAGCAGGTGTTAAAATACATGCTAGGCTAGCTTTCTGGTAAGGCAATCACCTGGGTGATGGGCTATTAGGAGGAACAAAGGGGCTCTGTGTGAGATGGCAATTGGGTGGAGCCCCTCTCCCAACTTGCAAACAGGTAGAAAGACAAAGGCAGAGTTGAGACCAGAGTCTGGAGTGATATGAACTAGAGGAAAAGCAAGCTGGAGAAAGTGTAGGAGCAATGTTTGATTTCTGTTTGAATCCAAGACTACGGCTATGGGAGAAACAAGACTTTGGGGTGTTAATGCTGTGAACCCCTCCATTGTAGGGTCAGGTTGTATATATGTGTAAATAAAGCATATATCATAAAGATGCCACCGTCTCTACTATTTCTCATTCCAAAGGAAACACAAACCCCTGGAACTCCTGGAATCTCACACCACTCGGAGATTGGGGTGGATCTTCTCCATACCACGACTATAAAGTGTATCCCCAAAGGGACCACCACCACTTCCATATCATGGGAGCATTTCCACATCAGCTAATACTGAAACTCCATTCCAGCAACAAAGGTTGCCAGAACAGAACACTCCATACCGACGGGACATTCTCATTCCAAGTGTCAGCTAATAAGAGAAATCTGTTGCAAAGCGCCTTAGTCAAGACAAGTGGATGACAATGACAATTAACCTCTATGCCTTACTCCAAATTAACTGCAATGAAAATTATGAAAAGTCTGCTATCACTGGGAAGTAAGTGAACAGAAAGAATAACCAAGGAAGGAATCCTGAGTAAAAGTCCATTCACATAATCATATGGGCACATGGTGACCACTTGGAATTGCTGTGTCCACTGATTGTGTGCAGTAACCATCAAGCACAAGAACCCAGTTTTAGCACACAGCTACTCATACCCCAGGGACCCAGGTGGCACTGTGGGTTAAACCACAGAGCCTAGAGCTTGCTGATCAGAAGGTCGGCGGTTCGAATCCCCGTGATGGGGTGAGCTCCCGTTGCTCGGTCCCTGCTCCTGCCAACCTAGCAGTTCGAAAGCACGCCAAAGTGCAAGTAGATAAATAGGTACCACTCCAGCGGGAAGGTAAACGCCGTTTCCGTGCGCTGCTCTGGTTTGCCAGAAGTGGCTTTGTCATGCTGGCCACATGACCTGGAAGCTGTACGCCGGCTCTCAGCCAATAAAGTGAGATGAGCGCTGCAACCCCAGAGTCGGACACGACTGGACCTAATGGTCAGGGGTCCCTTTACCTTTACTCATACCCCAGGATGGAATTTTAACTCAAAACAAAAGCAGGCCCCAAATAAGTGGGTGGACCATGGCTCCCCACCCTGAATTCCATCCCATCTAAATATGGATTTAGGGTGGTTTTTCCAATGTCATGCAGAAAACCTGGTTCCACATGTGTGGCACCTGGATAGAACTGGGGCACCAGTGTGAACTGAAATAAACCAAATATGCATTGCAGCTTCAAGTGGTAAAGGAAATCATCCCTAAGGTTCTATGAGAAATTCTTTAAAACCAGCTATGTTTTAAAGCCTTGCTTTCAAAATACATCTACTACATATGCAACCAATTACAGATAGCACAGCAGAATGAAACATACGTTAGATGCAGTATTGTAAGTGCTTGCTTTCATATGAAATGCAGGGGTAATTAGGCTTGCTCAATTTTCATGAGTGAAGCAGGAATTTGTTTTCAAAATGGTTTAGTGGCGTCTCCCAACCTGCCATTTATTTCAGAAACGTCATGGCTCATTTATAGCTCTCTCTTTTTTACTCCATGTTAAGAATAACAACTGAAAACATGCTTTAAGTATTATCTCTAAATGCAACATTATCTTCGTTGTCTGTCCAAGAGGAAAAACTGGAGCTACATCTATTTAAAAAATAATTAATATTTAACTCATCGTTTCATGGTGCTTCCATTAAGAGAATTCTGCTCCGCAGGAAATAAACACAGCTAAGCGGCATTTTAGACTAGTAGAATGACACTAATGCTATAATTATTGTCCTGTAGTACTTCAAAAGGACAAATGAAAAGACACTTATGTGGGTGGTATGACTGGCCCAACAAAAAGTAGCTGTTTATTTCACCGGAAGCCAAGAGTGACGTGTACTTTAAGCAAACAAATCTGGGCTCTGTGTGCTGCTTTTGAGACCCCAAGGCCTTTCTGATAAAGCTGTAATCAAGAGGAATGGATAGTTAAATACCAGGTTCCATTGGCTGGTTAGCTTTTTTAATTATTATCAGGGATCTTTGACCACAGACACCCAAGACTAAATTCACCAAAACCTTTTGATCCCTTTTATTTTGGACTGGAAACGAACCAGTGACTTTGCAGTGAAAGGCTCTGCAATGTATTGTGAAACCCTTTGTTTCCTTGTTCCCGTTTCAGCCTTGTGAATTTCCACAAAGCTAATGCCCATTTTTCAGCAATCCCCCCCCCCCTTCTCCCTAATGACCAGGAATCGGCAACTACTGTCAATTAACAAGAACAGAGTCTGACCTCACAGTTTGAAACATGAGTTTCCAATCTCTGTTATGCCAGCGAGCTGTCAAATCCGGCACTATGCAAGTGGTCAAGAAAACAAACATCCCATTCTTTTATTAGCACCATGTGGGTGTATTTTGACTATACATACATACATACATACATACATATATATATATATATATATATATATGACAAAGCACAGAAGAGTTTATACTAATGATTTCCTTTCCTCAGTGGCACAGGCATTCTTTCTATTTTAGAGGAGAAAAATGGCTGTGTTCGGGTACAGAGGTAGGTGTTGTAGTTTTTAAAGGAGAGTTGCTGTTGTTATTGTTACATTCGTATTCCACATTTCCTCCCTAACTTATCCACACAACCACCCTGGAAGGTAGGTAATGGCTAAGAGACAGTGACGGACTCAGGGTCACCCAGTAAGCTTCAGGGGAGAATGGGGATTTGAATCCTGGTCTCTCAGGACCTAGCCCAACACTCTAGCCACTACACCACACTAGGAGCATCTAGGAGCATTTATATATAGTGCTTTAGAATTCTGAAAGCACTTTACACACATGATTACAACAACCCTGCAGGGTAGGTCAGTATGATCATCTCTGTATTGCAAACTATGGAGGTTGGGACTAGTGGCTGAGAATATAGTGGCTTTCCTAAATCCATGGCAGAAGCAACACACTCCCTGGTTTACAGCTCAGTCTATTATAGCGCAATCCCGTGTGTGCCTGTTCAGAACAAAGTGTCACTGAGTTCAGTCAGCTCACCTAATATTCTTCAGTAGGAATTCTTGAGGGATTTGACGCTTACAAGTTTCTATCTGGAAAGACCTGATCTGCACCTCTTGTATTCTGGGAACATTTTTTTATTTTTAGATTGTTAAAAACAATGCGGAAATTGAATGCAGTTATGGGTAAAAATGTGATAAGGACCAGAAGTGGACAGACTTTCCTGTGCCTGCTTTATAACCAGCCTTTCTTCCCCCCTACCCCAGGGTGTTACTCAAATCTGTTTCTTATCACCACCATTTCCTATGCAGGTGGTAGGTGGATTAATTTCAGCTGTCACTCTAGCCACCACAACATCTTTAAATGACACTTTGCTTCTCATGTTAAATCACCACAGAAGCAAACCTGATGAAGAACAGAAGCTTTGACTTTATATGTGTGCACGCACACCCTAGTGGTGCTGAAAAAGAGAACTGATAGTATGCCAGACAAGTTTGTCTTGGGCAGAACTACAAAGACAAGGTGCCACAATGGAAAAGCCCCTGCCTCCCCTTGCTGCCCACCTCACTTCAGCCAGAGGCTTGGAGGAGAGCCTCATAAAACAATGCACCATTAGTCACTGAACTGATTGTGTGTTATGAGATGTGCTTGAGAGAACCACGAATTGATTCCAGTGACACAACATGAGAAAAGCAAGATTTTTAGCTCAGTGTGGCATGGTAGCTAAGCCAAGGTTTGTAGTGAACATGTTTTCAACTCCCTTGGTCCTGTTAGGGAGAGGATTTCTGCTTGTGCAAGAGGATTCCCCCCTCCTACTGCGCACTCCCCAAATCTGCTCCAGAGGGTTGGAGGAATCCAGAACAGAACCTAGAGCAGGGTGGGGGTAGTCCTGTTGCACAAGTAGAACCCCTTGTGCTGATGAACAGTCACTTGGCACTACGTATATGGGATACAAGTGAAAGCACTTTGTACATTTAAAAATGTTATCTTTTAAAATTTCATCTCGTGTGTCTATTTATTTATTTGTTGATCAGCTAATTGGTGAAAGGAAGTTGCCTCCTCCTTTATCTTATAAAATGGCACAGATAGTATAGTGTCAAAGGGTCACATACCTGTGGCTCTGGTTCTACATTGACTCGATAAGCTTGTGCTTTTCCATCTTCTAAAATATTAGGGGGCCAAGCCTTGCTTTCAGCTCTGCAAAAAGAAATACAAAGTCATATATTTATATAACTTATATATTTATATAACAATACAGCTTGTTACTTTGCAGTAAACTTGAAGTTGAGCAGAGTTAAGATATTGGTGTTCTTCTAATGAAAATATATACACACCCAAGAGTCAAATCAATAGCCTGGAGGAGACTGGCCCAGTTTACATGCTGTAGTAAGCCACAGAATGGTTTACTGTGAATGTGAGGATAGCTCCTGCTTCATTTCCCTCCCAAGTGTGAGCAGGAATTGAAATACCCAGAACAGAACCATAATTCAACAAACACCAATCACATAGATGTATGATCATGGGCAGCAGCCCTATTCCCCCACCTCCTGTAAGTAGTTCCCACCCACCTCCTTCTACTGGCACTTGTCTGGATCCAAGCCTCTGTATTTCTCATTTTGGCCATGAAAGTGAATCTAGGGAAAAACTGGAATCTTTCTGTGCATAACGTGTAACTTTCCATCCAGCCTTTGGAAAATATGGATCTTCTTGTTCCTGGTAGGTACGGCTTTACTGTTGTAGCCCAAAATCTATTATTTAGATTTCTGTCCCAATATGCCCAACACTACAGTTGTATTTAACATGAATTGATGGCATTTATTAAGCAGAAAGGTTGTAGGACACATGTGCAACTTAAGCAAGGGAATTTTACCTAAGGGCTTCTATTTCAAAACTAATGTGATTTTTGCTTTAACGTCAGAACTTTGAAAAATGCTGAGTCTAACAGAAGAGACACTGAAACCCATGGGAAGGGTTCTGATGCTTTAAGCACCTCTTGAGTGAAGCTTAACACAATTGAATTTTCACTTACCGGTATGTATCTTATTGAACAGAAACCGCCCAAGTGCTTTATCATTGTTGGCATTTAAAACTGAAATAATCAGTTGCAAGTTGCTGTTTTGGTTTCAGCCAGCATTTGCAAAAGAAAGTATCCTTGTAGGTGTAGATAAGCAAGTGTGTGTGTGTGTGTGTGTGTGTGTGTAACTTTCTCCTTTTAGACTGGCAGTATGTATATATTTCCATCCATCCATTTGATCTGGCTCAAATGTAATGTTAAACTATGGCTCAGTGTCATATGTACAACCCTTGGTCTAGTGCCCTCCTCCTTCTCTGGTGCGGGATTTATAGTTAGGCATGAACCTGAAGACATGATTAACCTTATCTATGCTGTGGGGTCACGAAGAGTCGGACACGACTAAACGACAACAACAAATGGTTTAGAAATGCAAACCAGGATCATAAACCATGATTTGAAGTTGGCTTGTTTCCCTAAACCAGTGATGGCTAACCTTGACACCCCAGATGTTTTGGAACTACAACTCCCATCATCCCTAGCTAACAGGACCAGTGGTCAGGGATGATGGGAGTTGTAGTCCCAAAACATCTGGAGTGTCAAGGTTAGCCATCACTGCCCTAAACCATAGCTAAAACTAACCAGTTTGTCTAGAATGTGGAACACAGAAACTCACAGCTTGTTTACCCCCAAATTAAGTCCATGGTTTCAGACAACACCAGAATGAGCCCAATTAGTTTGATATTTGCTTGGGGCAAGAATCAGTGTTTGTGTTCTGACTGCAATCAAACGGCAAGTGGTTTTTTAAATAATCAAAATCCCTAAATAAATCTTGCTAGTAAGCAGAACAGGAAATAGACACAATGAAAGATACAATGAAACACACAAATAAACTCTTCCACAGCTGCATGAAGAATTTATGCCCACAACTGAGTTCTAAACATACAGTATTTGGAAGCAAGTTCTACTGTGATCAAGGAGAACTTCAAATAACTGTAGTCAGTAAATGTATTCAGAATTAGGTTTAAAGCCAGAACAGCAGAGACTTTATGGGTATTATAGAAATTTAGATTTTGGGCTTGCAAAAAATCTGTACAGCTGTGAATGTTACTGCCAGGGCCAAAGCTGACACATTTTCTCCCCATCAAAGTTTCTACTTAGAAACACTGGAAAACAATCTGATTCAGTGGTATACAAAAATGCCCAAGGAAAGCAAGGACAATGCTTCTGAGTTTCATTTTTGGCCATACAGCTGTCTGAAACAAACTACAGTGAGACAATTCTTCATCTCAGTTTGATTGTAAAGTTCTTGGTAAAAATATTACTGATTTACAGCACTGTGAAAAAAAGCACTGGAGAACAACCATGAAAGTTCTTCCAACCAGACACTTCTGAATCACCAGAAAAATGCATTACTTCAGCTTAATTCTATTCCATCATGAGGTCTGGCTGTTGGCAACTACACATCATTGGGGCTCGACATGGAGATCCTTTCTGCCCACTTTAGCAGCCCTGGAAAAATGAGGGGAGGGGGCATACATCCGCAGCCCTGTACCTTCACATCACAAACCCCAAGCTCATAGTGTTGGTCCAGTATAAAATGGGATGCAAATTGGTCACATCGTCATTTAGTTGTCATCAGAGAAGAACCACATATATATGGGAGAGTTCCTTCATGCTAAAAAGAATACACAGAACTATTGAGATTGCTTGTCCAAGTCTGCTTACTATTTGATATGCCCATCAACTTTTTAGAAGGTAGTATCTCTTTTCCTCCTAATAATAGGTTTTGATTAAAATGGTTGATGGATAGCTGCCTATATTGCCCTTGCATACTTCTCTCTCTCTCTCTCTCTCTCTCTCTCTCTCTCTCTCTCACACACACACACACACACACACACACACACACACACACACACACTGACACACACACACACACACACACACACACACACACACGTTTATTTGAGGAGTTACAAGAAGAAAATTGTGTGATTCACTTTTTCAGTGGCACCTTCTTTGGAAACTTGAGATTGTCATGCATAGTAACACTTTCCATAATCGGCACAGAACAAATATATATAGGGCATCACTGTCAAAGGAGCCTTGCTTTATACCCAAATGTGCTGCAAACACACTGTCTAAATTAATGGATTGGGCCTGTGGTTTTCAGCTGCCATGAAGTGGAATTGGCTCCTGCCTCCTGTGCTCCTTCTGCGAGGAAGTGGGTTGGCAAGGGCACACAGCACACAGTGCGGCATTCCCTCTACTCATCCCAGTGACAAATCACTGCCCTCACATACTGCACTCCTTCTGCGCACTACACATCATTATTATGTGACCACTGTGCTCAGTAGTACCCTTCAGAGTTTCAGCCTAAGGAAACTTGGAAGGTCAATTCCTAAACCCATATTGTTTCAATTCTCTGCGTTATATCGTGCATTCTTTACTGGTTTGGAATGCTTTTTTTTTACTTACTGAAGAAAACAGCTTCAGTTGTCCATAAAGCTGACATGCAAGAAGAATTATTAAAGAAAATGTTTTCTTAAAGTCTCCTGAATGCATCATTAACAGCTAAACAACAAATATCTTTACATCACATTTCTGTGAACCAGAATTGATAGAGAATCGTGTTAGAAAACTTTCCTTAAACATCTGCTATAAACTTGGCATTTTAGTCTCTTTTGACCACATCAGAGTAATAAATGAAACCATGTCCTACGCTGGCTCAAAGAAGACACGGAAGCAAATAAGTTGATTTATAGCCTCAATTGCTCTGCTAAAACTTCACCTACCCCCATCACTTACTTTCTCCCACATAAAATGGTTGATGTGTGCTACTCCTAGCTCACCTTACTACTGTATTGCCTTGACTTCTTGCCCCTGCGTCTAAAAGGACTTTAGACCTAGCATCTGCTAGCTTTCATGGTGATGTCTAGGTAATTCCTCATCTACGTCAGTAACCACAAATGAATCACTTCCATAAGCTGGCTGTGTTTGGAACTGGTCAGAATTTTCCACTGCCTCATATCTTAACAAATGGGCTACTGTCTTATCCTTATTCAATCAACACAGTAGTCTCACATATCTATGGCTTAATCCTTATTCTTTGAAGTCAGTGGGTGTTCTACCTGTGGCCGCTTCACACATTCAGATGTACACCAAGGATGCTTTTAAGTGTACACCTTTAAAGATAATGTATGAATACAGCAGGTCTCTTAGATTTGTTAGTCTGAAGTCTGTTTTATGCTTGTATTCTCCCTGCAGTACTGTTCTCATTATTCCTAACTTTACTGTTTATAGTTTCATTGTTTATAGTTTCATTTACACTTAAATGAATGTGTGTTTGGGTGGAGAGAGAGCTTCTCTGAGAATCCTTGAAGAGCAGAATATATGAATAAATAAAATCGAATTTTATTATATGGGAATATATCAAAATGATAACTAAGGCACACTTCTGAAATTAGAACAATGATTCTGGTGTCTAACCCAGCCACTGCTCAAAACTAAAATCCTTATTTTACTGGTAACACGGAAATATTCTGTCACTTTGCTATTTTCCCTACTGAACTTTCCAATGGGAGTGAAAGGGCATTGGCTGTGAGATTCTTACATATCATAATGGGAATAATTCATTTAATGAAGGATAGTGGATGGAAAAACAATTGCCAGAGGATGAAAGATGTTCATTGAGACATGTCCTTTCTTTTGACACGACCATTAATCACATGGCCATAGCTGGGTATCCATGGAACCTTATTTGGCAAAGAGTGAGCAGCAACAAATTCCATGAGGATTCACTCAGCATATATAAAGAGAAACAAAATCATAAACAACTAGGCTATTTGAATTAGTCTACAGAAGTCCTCCCTGCGCTTTTTCTTAACTCTCACTAAATGGAAAATAAGGAAAGTGTTTTTTATTATTATTACACTTCTCTTCTCCCTCCTGTCTGGTAGAAAATAAATTAAGAAAACAAAGCAGAACATGTCAAGGACACAAACAGGAAAGCAGTAACATAATTCATTGATAGGAATGCATGTGTGTGAAAACACAGTGTCTCAAAACGACAGGAACTACTTATCCAAACTATTAAGAACAGCCAACCTCCCTGTCTGTGTTTTCTTATAAGTTTAGCTTGAATCCAAACCTAAAGGCTACATATGCAATCAGTGAAAATCTTAGTACCAACTAAGCTATCCTAATACATGCCAGCTGAGAATTTGACCTATGGGACTGGCCTTTTAAAAAAACAACAACATATAATCATCCTTCCAACCTGAAGGAAAACCAAAGCATCATACTTCCAATTTGCACTGGAACTTAATATCTCAAATCTCATTGAAGTCCCCCAAGTTTGCCAATGTAAGAAATAACAGAATTTTCAAAATATAAAATGAGAAGCTATGATATCTGTTTTGTGAACTAAGAAGAACAACGTACTTCATTAAGAGGCATCAACTAGGTTCCAGAAGGCTATTATATTAAAACATAAACAGGAATCCTTTAAAAATCATTTTTTGAATCACAGAATATAAATGGCAGCTAACAGTTAATGCTCTTAAGACAGTAGCACCCAGTTTATAAGCTGTGGAATGTGTATCACTGAACTCTTAAATACTTGCAAGTTTTATTCCCTTGCAAGTACTTAAGTGATGTCCAAACTGAATAGAGTTTCTGAAGACTGGGCCTTAAATTATGTTTTTACAATGATGCAGCCAAGGCTGAAGTTCAACAGGACTTACTTTGGAGGGAAATGCAAGGTATTTGTAGGTTACACCAGTTCCTAACAGTAAACTGAACATTTCTCCTAATCATCTAACAAGTGAAAGTCAGCTCAGTGTAAATGCTAAATCAGTTTTATGTAAGAGAATCCAATATTTTTTTCTGAAAGTAGGAAATGAAAGCAAATGCATTCTGTGCTTCTGATGTCTGAACATCACAATGCAGGAATTTTGTGGACATAAAACACATATGTATTTTTTTTTTTAAGGAATGGATGTTAAACTTGCTGATTTTATAGAAGTATTTGGATGTGGGAGGTCTAGATTAATTATCAGAAGGGTAGCTTCCCATTTCTTTTGAGAAGTGTTGCTATGCAAGGGTGACTCATTCTCAGTGACAAAATAGACCTGGATGTGGCTTGAATAGTGACTAACTTTTATTGGCCAGACAGAATGGTTAGGAATTCAACAAATTGCTAAATGCTGAGTGGAGAAATAAAAAAACCCACGTCACCCCTATGTTTAATTTGGTCCAGTCTAAAAACAGAATCAATAAAAATGTTACTGTAGTTGGCTTTACCTGATGCACAAAATAAACAAATTTATTTTCCCCATTAGGAGAGACCTTGCTTTTTACAAAGAGTCAGTTGTTAAATTTTGGAGGCAAATATACTTTAGATTTAAATTCTTTATAACGCATTCATAAATGCAGCAATGACCTGACATGGGGAAGCGAAAGGAACAAAAGACACCCCAACTCCTGTATCATCCAGTAATGTTAGTAGGTCCTGGACAGTAATCAAATCCTTACAAGAAAGAGCAGAGTACAATAGTGAGGAATTGTGGAAAAGTAACGGATCTATTCTCCAACAGATTGGAGCATTACAGAGCAAAAGATTTGTTATCAAAATTAGAACTATGTTGAATTTTCATTCTCACACATTTTTGAGAATGTATGCACTCCCCCAAACTCTACTTTACAGTTTTAATTACCGGTATGTTTGCAGTCATTGTTCCCTCAAACTGTTGTTGCTTTGGCACTTTAAAAAAAATACTTTAACTGGGCTTTGTCTTCCTAAATCAGTGATGGCTAACCTTGACACTCCAGACGTTTTGGGACTACAACTCCCATAATCCCTGACCACTGGTCCTGTTAGCTAGGGATGATGGGAGTTGTAGTTCCAAAACATCTGGAGTGTCAATCATCCCTGACCACTGGTCCTGTTAGCTAGGGATGATGGGAGTTGTAGTTCCAAAACATCTGGAGTGTCAAGGTTAGCCATCACTGTCCTAAATACATAAGAGTCTCCTGGATCAGGCCAATGGCCCATGAAGTACAGCATCCTGTTCTCACAGTGGCCAACTAGATGTCTGTGAACAGCTCCAAAGAAGGACCTGAGCACAACAGCACTCTCCCCACTCGTGATTCCTAGCAACTGGCTTTCAGAGGCATACCGCCTCCAAGAGTGGAGGCAGAACATAGCCATCATGGCTAGTAGCCATTGATAGTCTTATCCTCCATGAATTTCTCCTGCAATAATTGATAAAATTTTCAGAGATCATGTAATTATTGTGATGACTTCTTGGGGCCATAGAGCCAACCTGATTTAGCTACTCAGTGACATCCGATCAGTGCAAATGCAGGAGGAGCTGGGTAGCAAAAATGTCAGATGTTCTGATTACCAATCGGCTGGAGGTCTCCTAGAAAACATGGCTGCAAAAGCAGCTAGATTTTAGTTCCTCACAGGCCAAGACTTTCTCGCTGGTTCTGAAGCCAGATGGAGCAAAGATGTTAGAAGCTGCCCTGCCAGTTCTCTGATATAGTATTACAAGGGTTATTCCTCCCCCAGGGTAAAAGCTTTTATATCCTTTCTAGGGCGGTGGTGGTGGGGTGAAGCTAAAATGGGAGGCAGTTTTTGAGGGGTACACAAATGTTTACAAAACTCATTCCCTAGTTCAGCTAAGCTTTTATCAAAACGGCAGAAATCTACTTTAGCCACAATAGAGTTTATTTTGGTGCAGAAATATGCTAGTTAAAGTTATGTGAAAACACATGTGGTGTTGAAAGCATTACATCATGTTGTCTCTGAACAATGTGGTCTCATTCAATCACAGTTATTGGAGACCTGCTGCACTAGAGATAAACACTCCCACATATCTCATTGTCTTACAATATGAGAATGATAGCAAGAAACAGGGCCCCAGATATCATCTAGTGTATCTGTAGACTTGCAATACTTAAATTCACTGAAACTGAGAATTCAGTTTGCAATTTAAAGCTTCTCTATTGAGTGTGTTCTATTGCTAAGCTATCATTAGAGTTGAGAAGCTTCTCTACAAAATCCTCTGCCTACTACCGCTATGATCTTTTATACATTTCTACAGAGCCAGCCCTACCAAGAGGCAGAGTAAGGTAGATGCCTCAGGTGGCAAATATTTAAGGGCAGTAAATGGAGATCTCTCTCTCTCTGTGTGCACACACATGCTATGCAACCTGTCCTGCACCCACTAAACTAAGCCACTGCCTCTGGGGTACAGTGGAGGATGTTTTCTCCTGAACTTGAAGAATTGAGTGCTGGACACACCACCAAGGAGTATATCAGGTAGGATGACATGGAGCTCAGGAGAAGTGCCTATCTTCAGGAGGGTTGTTGCTTTAAAAGACTTGGGACAGACCCACACTGTACATTTAAAGCACATTCAACATACATTTACGGTAAAACACATGGCGTCCCCCAAAGAATTCTGGCAAGTGTAGTTTCCCCCTCACAGAGCTCCAGTTCCTATCATCCTTAAAAGACTACATTTCCCAGGGCTTTTTTCAGCCCGAACTCACTGGAAACCGAGTTCCAGCACCTCTTAGGTGCGTTCCAGCAGCCCTTTAGGGTTGTGGCTGTGCAGTGTGACGATTGGGTTGCTGTGGCGATCGTGTTGGCACAGTGATTGTAATTGTGGCTGCGCACCGGAGGTGGAAGTCAGCAGCAGGGTTGCTGAAAGTGGCTGTTCCCCCTAAAAAAAAAAAAGCTCAACAGCTTTGTGTGGGTGCTCAGTAAGTTCCAACACCTCTTTCTAGAAAAAAAAGCCCTGACAGTTCCCATGATTCTTTGCTAGAATTCACACGCTTTAAAATGTGCATTGAATGTGCTTAAATTTTATGGTGTGGATCTGCTCTAGTTCTCCAAAGGTGGGAAGAGTCTAGAGGGCAGAGGCTCAAAAGGCCTCAGCTTCACTTCCAACCCTTGTTGGGGCAGGTTGCTCACTTGCCCTTGGGCTACTCCTCGGCGTGAAAGAAGGACAGGTTGCACTTGGAAATGTAGTGTAATAAAAATCCATTAGACAACCCACAAGTGTGTATCGTGAACAATAGGTAGGAAATGACCGACCGATTGTGCTCTGTCAGTTGCTTCATACATTCTGATATGTCTATGCACACATCCCTATGCATGTTGACTTTTTAAAAAGGGTCGTCTTTACTCCTAGAAAGTAAAAAGTTGAACATTTTGAGAGAATGGACAGTATTCAACCAAGTCTTACTCAGAGTGGACCCATTAAAATTAATGGGCCTATCATGTTCATTTATTTTAAATGGGTCTACTCTTGAGTAAAACCTGCTTGAATGCCACTCAATGGATATAGGAATGCACCCTCTAACATTTAGGATACTACACATGGCACATTCGTGAGCGAGGTGCAAGCAGATGCATAATCCCACTGTCCAGTCACAGGTTCAGTACATACATTTTGATGAATGTGTGCACAGACGTAGCGCGTCAGCATGAAGAGGCAAGCACAGATAGTTTACCTGTTCACAGATAGGGTCAGCTGATGCAGGCAAGCTTTGATCTTGTTTTGTGCTTCTAGGTGTGTCATGTTTTCTGTGCTCTCACCATTAATTGACAAGATGACATCACCTGGGCAAAGGCTGGCCAGGGCGGCTTTGCTTCCAGGATTAATCTGCATGAGAGAAAGAAAAGTTTAATTACTATTAAGTTTTAATAGCGAGTGACTCAGATTTGTTTCTCAACGTAAACTGCATGTGGAGAAAAAGCAGATCCAGGACATTTATTGGCTTTTATTCTTGTTGGGGTTGTGAGAGTGAAGAAAGCAGAGTAGAAACTGGTAGCACACTGTTTTTAGAGCTTCCCTGAGTGAGCAGCTTTGAACTGAGAGAGCCAGCAGAAAAGAACAGAGAAACCCACAGGAAAACTGCTGATCCATTACAAACGGCCAAAGTCTCTCTGCAACAATTTCCAGCTCAAAAGGATTGTAACTAAGGTTAAAATGTATTGGCTTCTTTCTTTCTCTTTAGAGTGCCTTGTGTTATGTGGCCAGCATCATGCCTATTTCGAGTTAAACAGCTCGGTGAACTTAGTCTCCATTGACAATAGTTCAGGTTAGAAGCTTGAAACCCAAGCCATGATTGTATGGCCAAATATCACTGTAGAATCACTGGAGTCAATAAAGAGTGTTAAGTATGCTTATGGAATCTGCGTCTGCTGGATTTTTGAGATTTGACAGTGCTGAATTAGGTTGCACCCAACAATGTTCTCATGCTCTTTGATCCAGTGGAGACTCCCAGCACCATGTATTCATGCTCCTTATTCGCGAGAGCATCCGGCGGTTGCCATACAATAGTCCACCAGTGCAGCATTTGTACTCCCACACAGTTCCATGGCCTAGTGAATAGGGACCATGGAGTAGTGGGAAGTCAATGTTGCATTATGGGGGAGGTGTATACTAGCAGAGAGGTGATAAAGCACACTTTCTGTCCAATATGCAGCTGAAGACAGAGTATGTAGATGTTCATATGTAGATGTTCAGGTTGGGCATTCCAGCACCAGACGACAGCCACGGGGATATAACTTGCACCTTGTTAACTTATTACTGTAGTGATATTCTGGGGGAAATGTTACAATTGAGATTCATTCAGAAGCTAGATAAATCCAAGCTGAATCTTATACTGTGAGTGGACTGCAAATGCATTTGGCCCTTGGAAACCCCCGCTTTTATTACCAAGGTTCACTGTTTTGTCACATGCTTCGGATCAGCTCATTCAGTTCAAGGGACAAATGAGAAATTGTTTCTATAATTGAAAGAAACAGTCAACATGGTGGCAACTATTCTAATAGCTTTCTGCCAGGGTGTTATCTTCCACAACAACTTTCCCTGACTGCTGTTCAGATTACCTGTCACTTTCCAGTCATGCATAAAATATCATGCTGTTTATTAAATCTTTATCACTTCCCCTCCTGCTGTTTTTGTATTAATGCCAAAATCTTGCAAAGCTTGTAACTCCCTTTGGGGGAGGCTAATGACACATCCTGTAGTTTGAATTTGTACTTTGAATTTGAAAGAAAAATGGGGAATGGGTTCTACACTCCAAAATGAAACAAAGTTTTCCTTGAACCACTGGGTATCAGAACAAATAGTCTTCGTGCACAAGATTAATCTGTAATGATATGATGGAAGTCGATCAGTGGCCAATGAATTTGTGAATAATTTAACTCCATGTTTACCCTCTAGCTTTCTCCACAGTCATTCACAGCATGTTATTGCTTCCAAGCACAATTGCCATGAAAAGCTAGACTACTATGGTAATAATAATAATAATAATAATAATAATAATAATAATAATAATATTTATACTCCGCCCATCTGGCTGGGTTCCCCCAGTGTTATCTAATGAAACATTTCTGTGGAGTTTTGATTAATTATATCTTGCTGCGTTAAGAGATCATTCTTATTGCAATGACCATAATTCTGTTTCCTCAAGAGATGTGTACCGGTAACTTCTTTTAAATAAGCTGAGAATAATTTTCTTACAAATAAATAAGCACTTGCTGTTTAATATGGATCATAGATGACAAAACTTTCACCACAGTAGTTTTTAGTTAATAGCTTACTGTAACTATATACAGCTTTTCTGTTAATTCACAGAAAGCCAGTAATAATTTAAAGTAACAGAACAAACAAATAAACAAACAACAAACAATAAAAGAGCAGAATTCTCTGAAGCAGGCTTTTCAGAAACGAATTGAATAGCACATGAATGATGTAAGATTGGAAACCTGTTAGATGAGTGTTTTTTATATACAAATGATTGAGGGTGCCATCACAAAACAAAATTAAGTATAAAACAGAGGTAGGGTGCGAGCCACAAAACAAAAACTCATCATTTTCTGTTTGAATTTAGCAAACACCTCAATCCACAGAAGGCAAGCTCCTTCCTTGTCTTTCAGGCAATTCCCCTCATCCATAGCTGTCAACTTTTTCATTTTTTTGTGGGAAATTCCCTTATTCCGAATAGGATTCCTCGCGAGAAAAGGAAAAGGTTGACAGCTATGCCCTCATCTCTCTTTCTTCCCCTCCCCCATTAACATCAGCACCCAAACGTATGCAAGATTGGCACTGCAGAATTGTCAATTGGAACTGTATCAGGTTAGGACTATAATCCTGCCCAAGATTAAAAAGCCTTTCTAACCATACCTTCAGGTATTCCTAAAGTGACAATACCCTACAGGTTCTTTTCTGTGATGGCCGACCACCTCTGGAACTCTCCCCTCTTGAATAGCTCCCTCACGCCTTACATTTAGGAAGGCACTTAAAGCTTTTTTAAAAAAATAAATAAATAAATCAGGCTTTGGAAGTCCCCTAGTTATTTTGGCTGCTATCTAATCTGCTATAGTTTTGGGTTGTCTGTTATATTCCTACTTTATATACACCTCAGCAGCTGTATAAGAAGCATTTTATTCAGCTTCTTAAGCTTTCTATTTCATAAAAAACACTCATGCTGCAACCCTGGAAGTATGTACTGACAGAGTCACTTTTCTATTCAGATGCTGTATTACATAACTTAAAAATATTATACAGATGCTGTGTCATGAAACCGAAACATTCAGTCTGACCCTTCTAGCCATTGCCCTTTATTAAACCCCTTATACGCCCATTTCTTTCAGAACTGAGATGGTGGCGAGAGGAAGTTGAAGAAATAGCTTATTGCTGACTTTTAAAGGACTAGATTTTTTAAAAGCATAAAAAAAGAACACCTGCGTAGCAACCTATTTTTATTAACCAAAGCACAAACACTAAAATGTTCCATTAAAAGGTTTAAGTTTAGAAATGTGCCTAACTAGCAGTTCCTTAAGATGGAGACCAGGCAAAGACTGTATTAAAACAAGCATATGCTTTTAACAAGATTCATTAACTGGGTTCCATTAAAACAACACAGAAGGGTTTGTTTTAGTGGATTGCAAATATCACTGACTGTTATTGATTACAATTGCCTATCAACACCACAAGTAGTTTTGGCAAGGAGCAGATGAGTTGCAATTGACAATCATGCAAGTTTAACTCTCTTGGTATGGGGGTGAAAAACGTATGCAAGCCAAAGGAAGACTTAAGATGAACTTACATAATTCTGAATGAAGTGACTCAGTGCACGACAGACACCTTCCTTTGGATGTTTCAGTTTGTTATTTGTTTTGTCTAGACTAGAAAAGTTTCTGAACTTGAAAGTTTTCTATTGTGTTTTTCAGAAAGCCAAGCAAAGCAGGGCTATTTAACAGACAATGGTACCTTCACTTATGCTTTCATTGCAGGGCTGAAAGTGATGCCAGGCATCCTCCAGTATAGTTCCTTGCTTTTCATCTGTTTGTGTGATTACTATAGTTGGGCTGACACTTGAGGGAAATGAAGTCATGACCTCCGAAGGTAAGATATATTGTTTGCATTTTCTCTGGTTTAGCATAGTGTTAAGAGACTGAACTATGAAACAGAAAGAGCTTACGATGTGGCAATTAGCAGACACAGGGCACCCAATCTGGATTGTAACCACATTGAGGGGCAAAAGGTTAGAGTCACCTACTACCCCTTTAGGGTTCCGGCATAGATCAAACCCTCCTACACATGCTATTTACTGTTAAAAAGCCCTTCAACAATTGCTAGTTTTGAGAATGGTACTGCATCTAGTTTGGCTGTCGATGATAATATGATTTTCTGTGCTAATTATTGCTGTAATTTTTCTCCCTGCTTTTTTTTCTTGCAAAATATAGAAAAGAGTCCTGAGTAAATCATATTTCAGTACAATGCATGGCTGGTATTTTATACTGGTTTGTTTGCAAACACCTTATGCTGTTCCAAAGGGTCCCTCAACCCCCAGGAATGTCTTTTTGCAGGGTGCATGAGGGTACAATGGTGGAAGGAGCCAGGAAAGCCTTACTGCATGAGTGGAGTTCTGCTTGCTCTTCTTTGAATCCAACCCAATGAGTGGCAAAGGAACGCTAAATATTTCCAGTTAATTGTGCGAGCTTGGTAAAGGAAAGGCAAGAGATAGGGTTGTGTTTTTTTATATATATAAGGCCTTGTAATCCCATTACCCATCCAACCTTCTGAACGCTACTACCCACAACTTCTCTTCTAGCCATGAATGTGGGAGAACAGGATCAATGACTGCCTTTGTGAGGGCTGCTTCCATCTGCTGATGTGTGGAGTGCTCAGCTCTGTCCCCTGGAGACTGACACATTTCCTTCACATTCACAGTATAAAGCTATCCCTCTCCAGAGATTGCAAGAGCCTGCTGCTAAAATGTATGGTTTTAGTTATGAATCTTGTTGCCAGCCAAGAAGAGCTGAGTTATCTCACGAGTGAGGAAAAGGGAAGCAGAGCACCACAGTGCTTGGCTTCCCCCATCCATGTCATCCTCTAATGGTAGAATTATATGTTTCAGTTACAGGAATCATATGGCTGTTGCCAAAAGCAGCAACCTTGCAGCTCTTTCTCCCTCCTCCCCCGCAAACATTTAACAGTACAAAGCATATAATTTGCCAATCCCAACCCTCGAAAGCCAAGGGAATCAATTGGAGAATGGACAAAGAGATTCTCAGCTCAGTGACATCATGTCACACATTTTGTACCAAAGGTTATGGGAAAGATAGGAAGTGGAGATATACACTGGCAAGTATGAGGGCTGCAACCAGGGCTGGCCCAATACGTTTCAGCACCTCAGGCAACCCCAGAATAGAGCTACGCCTCTCCCTGCCAGTGAAGAAGGAGTGAGTGAAAGTCAACATTAGGAACGGATTGGGGGAAAGAGAGAAAGATCAACATTGGGATCTGCTGGCCCCAGGTACCTTGCCACCTGAGACAATCGCCTCACTTGGCTCCATGCGTTGGCCGTCCCTGACTGTTAGGGAATGCACAAATGTAGAGCATTTTCCTTTCTCAGTGGGCCTTCTCCTATTCAAGGATGAGCCCTAGTGGGCCTACCTGGTGATTGTGACAACAGACAACAACAGCACCAGGAGTGCTTTAATCTGTTCTAATCAGCACAAAGTCTCCTGGCTCCCCCCCTCCCCAAACCCAACCACAGATGCTCACACTTGCAAGTAAGGAGGTGGCCTTTAGTAAAGCAGAGTAACAGTACAGACTCAGCAGAAGCAAAGTTGCTAATGCAGCCCAAGAGCTCCCACAAGACAAAGGGCACAAATGAGCCTAGCAGGAATGAGTCTGTTCTAGGAGCAAGAAGGCCCAGGATCATGAACCAAGGGGATGAGGAGTTCAATGGAGCTGAGAACTTGTTACAATAACTTTTCAAACCCATCTGCCAAGCTCAAAAGCCAAAGCAGGGGACCCTTACTTACAGGAATCTCTATTCCTATTGGAGTGTCTACCCTGTGTCAAGGTGTGTGCATGACTTAGCTACCCAGTGCTGAGAAAATATTTTTAAAGAGAGCCCAAGAGGTACCACATGCACCCAGCCCAATAAAGCCATTGTGCTTAGCTAATTAAATTAAGCAAATCTCCCTCATTCCTGAATCATAAAATTAGGACCTCTTGATGCACTCACTCAGATGTCTCTAACAATATAAATACAGTATATTTATATTCTTTGTGTATCAATTTATCACTGGCAATAATATATTATTTTTATCTCTTAGTGCCATTTCTGTAATTCAATTCACTGCCCTCTCTTTACTCACTTTTAGAGCTTTAACAATTGGTTGAGTATGAAAACAATCCTTTTAAAACTGGTTGTTGTGGTTTTTGCTTCTTTTGATTAAATATAAGCACAATAGCTGGACTGATCTGATTATTATACCAAGCTATTAAATTTACATATTGTAAATATACTTATGTGTTAGCAGCATCACTGTTATAAACTGGGAACCTGATCCTATTCCCATTTTATTTCAGGTACAAGGTTTGGACTCAGTGACACTTTCTATTTTAAAATGTTTTCGGTTGTTTTTCTGTTGAAAATGTCAAATCATGACAGTCTACTTGAGAAATGGATGAAATGGTTTCAGGCCTTGGTTCAAAGTGGGAACCTTGATGTTTGCATATTATTTCCACAGAAACTTGGAGCACCTGAGTCAGGAGAACAATAGTTTAAACTTTGTTTTTAAAATACTGATGTCATTACACTAACATTGTAAAAGTTCTGTAAATCCCCTCCATTAGGCTGAATGTGTTTTGTTTTGTCCAGCTTGGCAAGGCTTGAAAATGTTTAGGGTGTGTGAGGTTTATTTTGTTAAGCTTCCACCAAGGTCAGACCTTGAAGGAATGGAACAACATGAATCATTCCTTCCGTCTGATTTCCTATCCCAGATTATCAGTGGGGCTGATTAATTAAAGTAATTCATTTTATGCACAAAGTCAAGTTTATCTTAGTTTTCTGTGGGGGGAAAGCACTATTAAGTGCAAAAGGTAAGGGTAGTTCATAATGATGTTCAAAAGCAGGGAAATTTAAAACTGAGCCATAAAGACCCGCACATCTCTACTTAAGAAATAGAACTGAATTTTCCACAGCAATTCCAAAAACTAGTAATTTATCAGGAGCCAACCACTATTAAATAGAGGAAATGATTACCATTAATGCAGCTACACCATTTTTGTTGAGAAACACCACCCATGCTGTATTGCATGATTAAATTATACACAGTAAGAGCTGTTCGACAGTGGAATTTGCTGCCAAGGAGTGTGGTGGTCTCCATCTTTGGAGGTCTTTAAGCAGAGGCTTGACAGCCATCTGTCAAGAATGCTTTGATGGTGTTCCTGCTTGGCAGGGGGTTGGACTGGATGGCCCTTGTGGTCTCTTCCAACTCTATGATTCTATGACATGGATTACATGATAGTGCACATTGACATGATAAGCATATTCCAGCCATAAGACACAAAGGCTTCTTTTGTGGTCTCTACAACCACAGCAGGCGCTGTAACTCTCCAACAGTTTGACTTCACCCCTGAAAGGGCACTCTTCCATTGTCTCCCAAGACAGATGGATGCCAGCCAGCCAACAATGTCTTCCTTGCTTCAAATTAACACTCAAAAGCTAGATTTGCTCTAGTGGTATATATCTGTAACGTTTTATGACATTGATAGTTGTTGGCACATGTTCCCAACCTAAACACAAATGACTGTGATATTCATGAGCTGGAAACATCTCCCTTTAGCACAGGGGTTGCCAATGTGGTGCTCATGGGCACCAGTGTGCCCACCAATACCTCCTATGATACCCATGAAAGGTTTCAATAAACATTCCCTCAAAACTCTACATGAGAGACAGCTTGGACTTCCTGCTCAGCTCCTGTTTGCATTAGTTCAGCCCCCTTAAACATGATCACATTTCATGGATGACAGGATTGTACATTCATCCTACCATCTCCTCTGGCAGTGGCTGATGTAGGCGCATTTCCCCCATTGATGGCAAAGGGACAAACCTGCATTATTTTATGGATAGTTCATAATGCAGCCGTTAAACTATGTCGCCATGACAGCCATGTTTGTGCTATGTCATGTAGTGGGGCGTGGGACCAGGGAGGCCATGGTCCCGGGTGCAATTTATGAGGGGGTGCAACCAGGCACCTACCTCCACAACAGGCTCCCTCATCGAGGCCAGAGCTGTAGGGAGGCAAGCCACACCTAGGCCAGGCCTTTGGGGCTGGGCAGTGGCAGTGCCTCCTCATGGCTGGCAGAAGGACACATGCATGTGTGCCACCACCACCCACAGAAGAAGCAGGGAGGAAGAGGAAGGCAGGAAAGCAATGCCAGAGCCACATGTCTTGCCCAGAGCGCCTAGCTGCAAGGACAGGAGGTCAAGGCAACACA
Source organism: Darevskia mixta (assembly GCA_034641385.1). NCBI lineage: Eukaryota > Metazoa > Chordata > Lepidosauria > Squamata > Lacertidae > Darevskia > Darevskia mixta. The sequence goes on along the minus strand of JAWWNH010000013.1, from coordinate 42,532,514 downwards.
GCAGTGCTACTGGCTTCACATTTCTCTGCCTTATTTCTGCTCCCAGGTTGGGGCTAGTTTGCAAGGAGAGACTCCCTTGATTAGATGCTGGCCAGCGAATGGGCTGATTGCTGCCCAGTCCACCAGGGTGTCAGGGAGCCGACAGGGAGAGCAGGTTGTTCACAGGTCAGAGAAAGAGAGAGAAACACTTGGCTAACTTGCAGTTAGTTTCTTTATTAAGGAAGCAGAACAAAGAACACACAGAGGGCAATCCTGTCTTAACGAAGCAGTTGTTCGGTGGGGCATAGCAAGCTGTCAGCAGAAAAGTGGCCTTGAGGGAGAATTGCAGGTTCTACCTCCCTTCTGTCATCACTATCAGCACCTACATCAAAACTGGGACCTCCTCTCCCTGTCCTCTCTTTGCTATCCCTCAAGCACCCTACTTCTAGCACATCCCAGCTTCTCCCCTCCTCTGAGGTGAGACCAGAGTCCCACCACCAGTCCCCAGGCTCGAAATCCTCTTCCTCTGTGCTTTCTCTGTGCCTTGGTTGGGTGGATTCCACCACTCCTTCTCATCCAGCCAGTTCCTAACACAGGGGGATGCAATGCAACACTTGCTCTGCCCCAGGCTCCAGCTACCCACTCTACACCCCTGACACCATGCCCCAATGGCAGCAACTTTGTGACTAGCCCTTTGTCCAAATTCCAGGTGTGCCCACTGGCCCAAAAAGGTTCACAGTGCCTGGTTAGTGGGACTTAATTCTGAGTAAACATTTATAGGATTGCTCTGTGAGGCTGTGGTCCAATGCACATTTGTTAGGGAATAAACCTCACAACACAGTGAGACTAATTTCTGAGTGAACCTGAACAGGATCACACTTAAACCCACTTAAGAATAGGTTATCTGATGGTTCTCTGGATGTGATAAATTCCATTAAGACCAAAGGGTGGCAAGGAGAATGACAGAGAGCTGGCAAACGTTTTTTAAATAAACAAAAAGTGTTGATGCCTGGAGACCAATTGCTTTCCCTCTGGGCATATCTATTATGTGCTTGTTTAACAGATGTCTGTATTATTTTACTCACTCCTCATCAGTACCTTGTCACATGTTCCTTGCCTGCCACTACTCAAGGTCTGTGTTATTAAAATCCCCCCATTAAAATAATGGGATTTGGGCAAAACCTATCTAAATTAAGAATATATAGAATTTTGCAGCCAAATATATTCAAATTGACTGTCACAATTACAAATAGAATAGTTTTGAAAAGTTATTCATTTGCCTCTCTTTGACATTTTCTTTTAGGATTGCTGGATGTGATTCCGATTTACTGCAGCGACTTCTTCCAGGCTGAATGCAGCTACAGAGAATGAATTTTGCAGGCTGCGTGGGGGAAAACACCTTTTAGCAGCTGTTTCTCCTTGCAATGTATGTGACAGCTTTATGAGCCATTATGTATACCTATCCCAAACACAAAATGGCTACAAAAGTGATATAAAAAAGGCAAGTTATCTATTTGACTTCAAAGAGAAATGTTCAGTCCTTTAAAACACTCCCAAGATTCAAAGTTCATTAACTTTTGTAATGAAAAGACAAAGGAGATCAATATTTTTGACACAACAAATACTCAAAATGGAATGGTCTAAATAGCATAGTACCATGTTTGCTAACTCATTTACCAAGTTCTGTATTTTTGTGATAAAATACTGTTTTAATACTAAAAATAATAATAATTCCTTGCTGCTTTATAATGTTTATAAGCCTTTTACATATCCATTTTTCAAGGCAGCCTGAAGAAGAAATTGGTAACAACTTATTGTAGGGTTACTTTATATTGTAGGATTACTTTATATTTCAATTTGAGATTAAACGCGGGTGGCGCTGTGGTCTAAACCACAGAGCCTAGGGCTTGCCGATCAGAAGGTCGGCAGTTCGAATCCCTGAGATGGGGTGAACTCCCATTTTTCGGTCCCAGCTCCTGCCAACCTAGCAGTTCGAAAGCACGTCAAAGTGCAAGTAGATAAAGAGGTACTGCTCCGGCGGGAAGGTAAACAGCGTTTCCGTGCACTGCTTTGGTTTGCCAGAAGCAGCTTAGTCATGCTGGCCACATGACCCAGAAGCTGTCTGCGGACAAATGCCGGCTCTCGCGAGATGAGCACTGCAACCCCAGAGTCGTTCGCGACCGGACCTAACGATTAGGGGTCCCTTTACCTTTATGTCTCTGGGACAGTAGCTGATGTTCTATATTAGGAAAAGAGCTTAGGATGTGTTGAATAGCTTAGCTTTAGCAGTGTAAACGTTTTGTTGTTGGGGGAGGAGGATTCAAAGTTAATTTTTATTAACTACTAAAATGGTCATAATCTCAGATGAAGTTGCTTCAAAAGGCCTCTCTGAAAGGCAAAATGCAGCCCTACTCTTTAATTACTAACCATTGGGTTAAATCATAGCAAGGTTAACTTTGTATCAACAAGCCTGTAGCACACAACGTGCCAAATTCTGCACTGTCTCCTCTCCCTGAAACTCAGTTTATGAAAACAAGATTTCAAAAGTGTTGCTGCAGGCGGAATCTAGTGCGACACTGGAAAGCTGCTGGCCAGGTGGTCACATGTCATGTGCTTTGTGTTTCCAGATGAATAAGAAATAGTACCTCAATTGTTTTCTTATCACATGAGATTATTGTACTGACTCCCTTTCTCAAGCTGAGGTGGGGAAGAGACTTTAAAATGTAAAGCTCTGTTATTTTAAACAGATTATTTGTTTTGTATACCAAAGCACTGTTGTTTTTCTCCTTAGGAAAAAAAAAGAGTGCTAGGATTTGAAAAAGATGGCATGACTACAGCCATGACTATAGCCACCACAATGTAAAGTCTACCCAGGTTCTTCGCACAGCTTGCAGCAGGCCTACAAGAAAAATCTTTACAACTACCCAACCATTTGGCACCCTCCTAAATAGTAAGGGAGCATCCCTCCATGCTTAACAGAAGTTGAACAAGCTTTGATCTGATTAACAGGACTGGCAGGTCCTGATGAACACTGGCTGACAAGATGTCTCATGATGGATAGCTCAGTCAGTAGAGCAGGAGACTCTTAATCTCTGGGTTATGGGTTTGAGCTCCACGTTGGACAAAAGATTCTGGCATTGCAGGGGGTTGGACTAGATGACCCTAATGATATCTTCTATCTGTACAATTCTATTATTTTATGGCTCATTCCATTTCAAAGTGCTCCAAGCTGCCCTTTTGTTCTCATTAGCCCCAGCTCTGTTGACATCACCTGCTGCTGGTCTTATCATATGAATTTCTATCCTCCAGCACAGTGAAATCGCCTTTGTGATAAGTTCAGGTGTCTAAAAGCTTCTTGCTTTGAAGGCTTCCCTTGAGCTTTCCTTCTCATTAGATCTGGCTGAGAGCCAGCTTCAGCCTCCTCCTACCTGAAATTTTCAGCTCTCAGAAATTTCATTCGTATTCTGTTCCTCTCTCATCTCATCTTCAGGCCAATATGCTTAGGAACTCACATGTGGCCTCTACAATAAAACTAAGGCATATCTCTGGCACCTATAACCCCCATACTTCTGTAACATCACAAGAGTTCAGTTCAGGGGGCAAAAGTTGGTCAGTGGCTGGCTACTACGGTAGCTCAATAGAAACTCCATATTTAGAAGTACAGAATGCTGGATCCTGGGCAGAAATGACAGATATCCCCCATTACTTCCACATCAGCTTGCAAACTTTCACATCACAGATTTATATGAACCCTGGTCTGGTCTAGCAATTCATATCTCACTTTTTAGCTTCCTTAATATCTGTGGAAAACTCAGTCTGACAGGTATTTCTTTCTTCTCCCAGCAAGCCCTGTTACATTTTCCCCTTGAAAACTGACACCAAATACATATTCGGTGTCAGTTTTCCGACATATTCACTGCTTTTAAAATACCATTATGGTAGGCACCTGGAATGGTTTGCAGAAAGAGTCAAACAGGGAATTAATTAGCTGAAGTGGGTGGGAGGAGTGTCTGAAGGAAGAGGGCACAACAAAGTATGTTGGTTGAAGGTGGGGTTACTCCTCCCATGCACTTTGCATTTTTATGTAAGAACATAAGTAGAGCCTGATGGATCAGGCCCACCCAGTCCAGCATCCTAGTGTCACAGAGGCCAACCAGATGGCTAAAGGAAAACATGCAGGCCATTTGGTTTGTGAGTGGTGTATATGTGAACAGGACAAATGTAAGAGCGAAAGAGAAAACTACATCCACAAATTTGCATGGGTCTCTATGTATTTCAAATTTGAACTGCTGAAAATATTTACAGCATTTTGAGTTGACATTTGCATCCAGAGCCTATGCATTGTTTACTCAGAAATGTATTTAACTCTGTTTAAAGGGGTTTACTTCCAAGAAAGTGTGTTTAGGATTGCAGTCATTGTGTGCCTGGATGGGGGAGAGGGAAAGAATCAGATGCTCTCTAGTATCTAAATATATGGTTTCTGTTAGAGGCATGTTTTGAAGTAGGCACTTAAAAAATTCCAAGAGAGAAGGACATCTTGCCAGTTACTGGGCTCCTGTTGGAAACAGTTTCCTCATTTCTTAAAACCACTGTTGCCCTGTGGTACATTCACTTGCTTAATGAAGCTCAAGAAGTGTACATATATCCATATCTGGGGGAGGGATTTGTGATTTACTGAACTGTGGGCCAAACAGAGGACATTTTTTATTACAATAAAGCAATAAAATAAAATAAATGCTATTTTCACAAGGAAATCCAGAGATCTTGTATGGAGCAAAAGAACCAGGAATACTTCAGGACAGAATCTACAATATATAACGCCACAATCCTAAAGGTAAGTATTACATTGATAGCTCAGGAGTAGCTGTGCCAGAATGGAACATAGTAGGAATAGGGCCATGCTGTCTACAGTACCCAGATGTGGATGTTTTCACAGTGGCCAAAGTGACTGAAGTGTAATTCTGCCTTGGGATAAATATAATTAAAATTGTGAAATAACTATCCCTACCCGTTTTTACATTATACAATGACAGGCCTGCGTTTTTCTGAAACACTTCTAGAAATCAAACATTCTGATCAGTAGGCACTTTATTGGCAGTTGAAGTCACCCTTCAATCATATTCTTTGGGTGGTTAATAATTAGTCATGGTTATTATTCATATGAGTCCAGAATTATCCTAAGCTTGTTTCTCAGACATTTTAGAACGCTGCACTGTTGTATGCTGAGGGCTGTAAGCTGAGGTGAACAGTCCAACCCAAAATAAGTTAACTTCATAGCTAAGTCCCACGACTGTCAGGAAAACTTACTTCCCAGTCAACATGAATGGGATCAGCTTGTTTAAACCAGATATGAAAGTCATGCACCCCAGGTATAATTTCAGGAGAGCCGTTCCTGATAAATGACTGGTCCAAGAATTGCCTTGCCTGCACAGCGCTCGAGAATGCTGAGACCCAAGCAGAAAAGAGATAAACAGCAGATAAACCCAATCGCTTCAAAGGCTGGAGGTTCCCTAGTCTGCGCTGACGCTTTGCATTCATTGGTGGGCCAAACACAACACCCAGTCAGACCACTTTGTGCAAACTTTCACTTGCTTCCCTGGAACAGAGCTCAGGCGACCCAGCCCGCTAGTTAAAAGAAGCAACCCATCGCTGTTCAACGAGAACATCTTTTTCTGATCTCTCAGCAGCCCGCTCTTGTTTTTAAGGTTCCAGGTTCTCCTTCTTCTTTAAATCTAAGTCGCAACCCAGCTTTGCTTAGCACACACTCCGATCCCAAATAATAGCCCTCTTCTCCGCTTACAGCACCAGAGAGGAAACTCCTGAGTTTTGAAACCAAAGCAGCTGGGCAAAACCAGCCTCCTGCCTCAGCACCCCTGAAGGCGGGTCTTGATCCTGCCTCCTCCGTCGTCTTAAGTTTGCACAATCCATGCCACCCTCCCGCATCCAGCAGCGACGAGCGGAACTCGAAGCGCGCAACAAGTGCCTCTGCGGGGAGCGATGCTCCACGGAGCGCTTGGCGTCCCTGGAATGCCGCAGCCTTTGTTGCTGCTGTTGCTGCCTCTCCCCGCCGCGACCCAGTTGCCTCAGAGGCTGCGGCGCCCGGGAGGCAAGAAGACGGGGCACCGTCGTCTCTCTCCCCCCCACCTCCCACCCCGTCGGTTGAGAGCCCCTGCTAATAGGAAATGGCGCAAAAGGCTCGCTGGTTTCCCTCGCCTCACGCGCTGCCCAAACTGACCGAGTTCCCCCACTCGGCGCGCAGGTCGTCGTCCCCTCAGAAGCCAGCCCAGCCGAGCCCAACGCGGGTCAGCGCATGGTGACAACCTCGCGCCGGCCGGTGCCTGAGGCGCTTCTCAAGGCAGCACCCAGCACCCCCCCCCCGAAGAAAACGAAAGGGACGCGGTTTCTCCCTCGGGAGACTTACCCTGGAAATGGTCAGCGGGGTGCTGAAGTCCTTGCCCCCGACCAGCCGGAAGCCCCAGGGCGAAGGGCCGCTCAGAGCCACTGTCTGGGGCATGGCGGGGCGCCTCTGTTCGAGAGAGAAAGCGAGCGAGCGAGAGAGAGGCTGAAGCCTGATGGGGGGAAGCGGCGCCTGCTCCGCTCACTCTCCGCTCGCTTCTCCCAAACTCGGCTGCTTTCTAATCCACTTAAAGCGACTGCTAATCTCCGGTCCGGCCTGACGTCTCTCTGTTTCTCCACCTCGGGGAGAAGAGGAGGAGGAGGCGGGAGGGGAGAGGCGGGGAGAGGCGGTTCGCTTGGCGCGCAGGGCGGTCGGGGCTTCGGAGTCCGACGGGTCGCTCTCCCAGGTGTCCTCAGGATGACCCTCCCGCTCCGAGGAGCCCTGTTGGAGAAGCTGGAGAACTTCTCTCTCTCAGGCTTTCTAGTCAGGGCCCTTCTCTTAGCTGTAGTAGGAGTTAGATAGCAACACACACAAGCCCTTCCTACCTGTTGTTTTCTCACCAAGGACTAGTGGGTTGCTCACCAGTTCTCGAATTACACAGAGGAAGAAATGAGCAGCCTGGGCTATGTATATAGAACATTTCTTACCTTCACCTTTCATGGAAAACATTCCCCAGGGGCCTACAAAAGTGTGATTAAAACTATCTGCAAGACAAATAAATGCTGGATAAAGCCACCCAAAAGCATACAGTGAGGGAGTGTCGGACTAAAAACATAAAACGAAAGAGCAGAGCCAGGGAAAATTCTAACAAAAACGGCTTCTTGGCAAACAGTAGCTCACCTGCTGTCAAAAAAGAGAGATATTATAATAGGTCCTAAAGCCAAGGTCTAAACCCCCTGGGTATCCCCCATCTGCTTTGTGAATACGTAAAGCACCTCTGCTAAAGGAGATACTTGGACAAAGTAGTAAAATCCACAAGCCCCATCCCCTAACCGGCACCCCCAAACTAGCCATATCATAGACTTCTAAAAACAATAGCATCACTTCCCCCACCCGTGTGCACAGACCTATTTCTGACTAGTTGTCTACTTGCAAAATAAAGAATTTTGTGTGACATGCCTTTTCGCCTGCCTCTTGGAATGTAGCATAATTGAAGAAGGTCATGAAAAGTCTATGCCAGTGCACATTTTTTGGCAGGTTGGGAATCACCATGTCTAGAGCACAGAAACAAACCCAAAGACATGAAAGGAGATTTCTTAGATGCCCTCTTGTTTCAACCACATGCTGACATTGCATGTGTGGACAGGAGAATTTGCATGCAAACCTGCTCCCTGCAAGCACATAGACTTGTAGGCTTGTCTTCACTAGGTGGCTGTTGTGCAAATAATTGATAAGGTGCCAAATGCTCCTGCAACCCAACTCTGTGACCTTTACTTGACCTGGTCTCTGTGCATTCTCAGAGGTGGCATGGCATAAAGAGTCTATCTGGGTTGCAGTTGTGAGAGGCAAGGGAACCAAATCCTCTAACAATTCTTTATCTGATCCTTTTTGCAGTCCCAGAGTGTGGAGGAAAGGACTTGCTCCCATGAATTTCTCCTTTGCAACAGAATGAGTTAATAGAGAAAGCAAAGGTGTGTAGATAGATAGATAGATAGATAGATAGATAGATAGATAGATAGATATAGATAGATGATAGGAACATTGCCTTGGTGAGTTAAATAATTCCTGGCACCTGTAACTACAATTAGCAGGAATCATGGTAGTAACCTGCATGGAAATTATGGAAAGGAAATACATCAGCATGCCAGTGAAGTGGAAAACCCCACATTTTCCAGTAAAGGCAGGAACAGGAAAGTCATTCTTGCAAGGAAGTCTAAACAAAATTGCCTTTGTTTGAAACATGATTCTATGAAAATGGACTCGGAGACACACACACACACACACACACAGAGAGAGAGAGAGAGAGAGAGAGAGAGAGAGAGAGAGAGAGAGAACCTGATATACCAAGAGATCTACTACTAAGAACTTGTTCAGGCACAGGTGTGCAAAATTGGACTTTCTTCATATCTGCCCATTTCATTTTTATCACAGATTCTGAACACTTTCAGCTTGCTCGTATCAAATGTTTTAATGCAATTTCCAAACATATTATATAGTCATGCGCATTGCACTGAGGAACCTCATAATTAGTTTAGGAATTCACATAATTTGGGAATTTCACCTGAACTCCCTCACATTTTCACCCCTCTCATAATGCCCATTGAAATCAGTAGAACTTAAGTTTCCATTGAAATTAACCTGCCATGACTAAACTTGATTTCATTGATTTCAGTGGTTTGATATTCAACCCAATTTCAACTAGTGCATTTACATCAAATTACCTTTTCCAAGACAATGATGTAAAAAAAAAAAGCTACTTCCTCATGTGTTGTGCTACTTAAGTAAAACAGTGCTTCAAATTGCTGCTGCTTCATTTTCCAGTTCTATCACTTTCCCCCCTATCTAGAGAGAGGTGCAAGTTTTGTAAAGAAGTGGCTGTGCTTTTGTGGTTAGTGGAATGTGTTAACATATAACATTCCCAGCCTCTGCAGCTTTTGTGAGCCACAGTGCCCCACTGGCAAACCTATTTCCTTTCATTACTGAAGTTTTAAAGGCAACTCTGTCATGGACATGAGATAGGGCACAGCATACTATTAGAATAAAACAAAATCACACAACACTTTAAAAAAGTCCTTACACATAAAATTAACACCATGGATATTTAAAGGCAGCTGCCTAGTAATAAACCTTTCCCAAGTGATATTGCAGTCTGATTGATTGACTAGATTTATAATCTACCCTGTTGTAAAGGCCCATATTGGGTAACAGTATAATAACTATTCTAGGCTACCTTAGGCAAACCTCATTACTAAGATATTAATGCTTATGCAATCACAATAGTACAACCTAGGATTGTTGATGCACATTTCAACATTTTGTGTGCTGATTGCCCAAGGGGATTTATTGATTCCATATATCACTGCCACTTGCATGACAGTTCCTATAACCACTGGTTTAGCAATACTATGCACTGCTTCTCAGTATATTGAATGAAACCAGCATGAAATGTGTCCATGGATTTGTGATGGCAGGATCTGTAGGAATTGTAATTATGTGGCAGAAGATATATTGGCAGTTATCATATGTTGCAAGCATTGTGTGTATCCTGAACAGAGAATGCTAAGCAAAATGGACAAGACTATGGGCAGGGTGGGGGGGTGGGGGAGAACCCATATCCATTTACCTTGCAGTAGAATAGTAAGAAACCTTATGGTATACTGAGTCACACCATTGGTTCATCTAGCCCGGTATTGTCTGCAGCAGGGTTTGCCAATCTCTGGGGGCCTGGGGGCACATTTGCAAACTGAAGAAACTCATGGGCAACCACACCCACACTGCAAACAAGCACACACCACATCCTATATTATTGGCCTCAATAAATTATTTATTCAATCGTAGTTTCAGCTGGAAACGAGATAGGACCCTTTGGGCACCTCGGAAGGTCTCTATGACTGCCTGTGCATCCACAGGCACCAAGTTAGCACCCCCTAATCTACACTGATTAGTAGCAGCTTTCCAGAACTTCAGCCAAGATCTTCAGCCTACCAGGAGATGCTGGGGATGGAACATACATCCTGCATACACTGAGCAACAGCCTCCCCCAATGATTTATTTTATGGTAGTAGTTCCTTGTCTATGTCACTCTTTGTATGGGAGTGCAAGACATTAAAATAAGTAATTGAAGTCTTGAGTCCCCTTTGAAAGGTAACACCTGTCTTACTTGAGAAACATCAACAGAGTGTGAAATGATAGGCTGTTAAAAGACTTTACTGAAATATAATTCTCCTTTATTACTAGTTTAGCCCTATTGTGTGCTGCCTCAGTGTAGAAACTGCAGGCAAAGATTACACATTTGCTCATTCACTTTTATATTTGCCATTAAAACAAAATATAGAATTTATTAACAAGTCTGACAGCAGATGGGTCCCCCCCACACACCTCTTGCTTCCCCAGAATTTTGATAAGCGCTTGTTTCCCAGTCCCCTTTCTACTGCAAGGCTTTCATCTCTTTATCTGAATGCTCCATTCTGGTCTTCTTTTAAAGCAAATACTGTATCTCCCTTCATCTGTCCACAAAAGGCATGTGTTTAATACAAAGTCCAACTTCATTTACTATTTTTAAGGCAAACTATTTCCATTTGCCACCCACATGTTGAAGTAAAGGTTTTCTTTTTCTCAGGCGAATGGCTGAAGACCAGTCTTTAGCTAGCATTTTCCTCCATTTCCTCTGTTTGTGCCAATTCAGTATGGAAGCTCAAACTGACAGCTATCATCCTGACAAAAAGAATATGCTGCCCCATTGATAGCACTTCCATATATTCAAAACGTTCCTTCGTCAGCATCAGGATTGGAAGTCAGCTATGAAGTCTGAGGCAACACGCTGAGTTCTGAGATTAATCAAGATTAATTGATTTCATAATGTTATGGAAATCACAGCTATATCATTTGGTACATACCGGTAAGTACAGACAGAAAGTAGCTGGCCTTTATATTGCAACTTCACCCCATCTCCTTTAACCAACTGTATCATAGTGGGATGGAGGTAAGTATGGGAACCTATTTTCCCAGTGGCACACCATTCTGGTAGGGTTGCCATACGTCTGGAATTTGCCGGACATATCCGGAATACTGCAGTCAGCAGCAGTGTCTGGGTGGAAATGGGGGAATGGCAGGGAAAATCTGGACATATGGCAGCCCATGTCGTCAGTGAAGTTTTTGCAGATTATCCATAAAAATAGCTTTTCTGTCCAGATTTTCACTGTTTGGAATATGGCAACCCTACATTCTGGGTATTGTTGGTATTGCTGGTTCGCTCAACAATGGTGTTGCCTAGCAGAGTTGAAGTTTGGTCACATACACACTATACACTTAAATGCACATTTAAAGACCATGGGTTCCAGCAAAGAATCTCAGAAACTAGTTTACCTCTCACATAATTATAATTCTCAGTATCTTTAAACTGCAATTCCCAGGATTCTTTGCTGGAAGCCATGTTCTTTAAATGTGTTTTTATTGAAATGTGTTTTTATTGTGTGGTGCAAATGTGGCCTTTGCTGTGTTAGAAAGTTTGAAGAGTTGGATACTGCCTGTGTTGGTACAAACTGCTAGTGTGGAGCAACAAGGGCCAGCCCAAGACATTTTGCTGCCTGAGGCAGAGCAGCAATTGATGTCCCCAACACCAGATAGTCAGGAACGGTGTACATATCACTATTGAACACACACACACACATACACACACATATATATTCAACTAAGTCACATTTGACTTCAAAAAACTGAGAGGATGGATAAAAGGAAGTTGAAAGGCAAAGTTAAGAGAATCAAATCTCTCCAAAATGCTTGAGAGTTAGAAGCTCAGCTGGAATTTATAACAGAGATCAATAAAGGTACTACCAGGGCCAAGACGAGGCCAGCCTGGTTAACCAGCAGAGTTAAAGAAGCTGTTAGATGCTAAAGGGCTTCCTTTAGAAAAGAAGGGTCTCATCCAAACGAGAACAAGAAAGGAACGCAAACTTTGGCAAAAGAAATGCAAGCAAACAATAAAGGATGCTAAATAAGCATTTAAAGAGCACATTGCTAAACACAGAAAGGACCACCACCACCAACCCAAAAACCCCTGCTAGCTATGTTGCACCTCCACTGTCAGACGCAATATGCTTTTGAATACCAGTTGCTGGAAACCTCTGGCAGGGAGAGTATTGTTGCATTCATGTCCAGCTTAGAGGCTTCCCAGAGGCATCTGGTTGGCTGTTGTGAGAACCGGGTGCTGGACTAGATGGGCCACTAGTCTGGTCTGGAGGGCTCTTATGTTCTTACGCAGGAGGAAAATCTCTTCCCCCCTCACATACAGACTATCAAAGCAGTGTGCTGGTAGCCTGTGGAACATCTAGCACATGCATAAAGTCAAGCCTATACCTAAGCAGAAGTGCTATGTCAGGAGGGTTCTGTGCAGAAGGTAGCCCCCTCTGTATTTCCTCAGTGTCCTCAGCTTTTTTGTTTTGCAGTACTCGTTCTTCTTCTTCTCCATCCCCAAGTCCCACAGTAATGACTACCGATCATCCCATCCTTTAAAGAAAGTAGTCTCATCCCTCCTATTAAGGAAAGCATGGCAAGGCACTTGGCTGTTTAGAGGCCTCTCAGCCTTTCGCAGGAATTGCTCTTGGTCCCATTTCCATGATTGCAACATTGCTAGTATCATCACCAGCTCCTGCCATGAACTCTGCCCTACCCTGTTGACCAGGTGTTCCTCATTCTTGCAGTCCTAGGTCTCTTTTTAGCCCCAGCCGTGCTGTTATGAAGGTGCATGGCTATCATTGTCCCTATAGTAGCAGGAAAAATAATCAACTTGAAAAAGAAGATTCTGAGCACTGTAAAACAATCCTGTTTCTTCCATATGGATGAAATGATTGCAGCTTTCCAACTGGATCTGTCATATATCCCTTTCATGTTTTCTTTCGCAAGTAGATAGCAACCTCCAAAATTTCAGAGAACTGTGCTTTCCTATTTAGTAAGAAAAATAACAGGCTCTGAAAAGTCGCTTTTAAAATGACATCCATCAAGTTCAGCAACATTTGTTATAGTTACTTCACTCAAAGGTTCCAGCTGAATGAGTTTTCTGAAAGAGCTCTTATTGCACTCAGATGTAATGTGGCAGACATGAAACACCAAACTATATTTAATTTTATCTCTTGAGAGTTCAAACACTCTGCTTGCAAGCCAAAGGAGAAAGGAGAATAGGAGGGGGATATTTTTACAGCCCCCCTGCCTTACGCCTTACCTTTGGTTACAAGAGTGTGATTTTTCTTCCTCCATCGCAATAACAATTTTGTATACTTGTGGTTATTATGTAAGCACCATTAAGGATGATGGGGCGTATTTAAATAAGAACACAATTTTCATACTTGAAAAGTTGGAAATATCTTCAAGGGAAGCAGCTGACTGCACACAAAAAATAAGCACACACATTTATCAGCTACTTTTATGCTGTTAGTGGTGTTAATATTGCTTTGCTCCATTTAACGCTGAAACATTTCCCATCACTGAGAAGCAAGCTGCCATTTCAGATCATTCAGTGGACAGAACTAGGACTGGAAAATAAAGACAAGGTCTGCAGGTCCTTTCAAAGCCAGTGGTGTGGAGGCCTAGAGGGCAGGCAACACAGCTCTGGGACATTTTCAGAGCAGGAGTGATGACATGGCACTTGGTCCACCAGGGTAATTACCGGTAATGGACCCTCCTTGCTCTGATAAGTGAATGTGGTGATAACAAAGCTTTTCATGTTTTTACTATTGTTTGTAACAGCTTAGTAGCGGATATGGGAGAACGAGGAAAAGGATCAAGCAGAGGCTGGATACTTTTTCCTGGTTCATGGGAGCAGTTTAAATGGTAATATTTATTTGCAAATTTGCATTTCTAATTAAAAGCTAATGGCTGCATTTCAGATGGTGGAAGAACTCTCATGAAAACCACAATGTGTTTTATACAAGTTGAACCTATGCAGTCAGAAGTAGGGATCACGGAGTTCAATGGAATGTACTCCCAGGGAACTATGCGCAGGGTTTCAGTTTTGTCACATGCAGGATGTGAAGGTACCGTAAGTATCTTCAGAGAAATTCTAACATGCCAGCCACTACACTAACTAGCTCACTATTATAACTGAGTTCATTATGTATTTTAAAAAATTATATCCTGCCCTTCCAAGGGAACTCAGGGAGGCAAAGACAACAACAACAACAACAACAACAACAACAACAACAACAACAACAACCACTTAAAAACAATTCCAATACAGATGGGGACTGGGAAAGAGCTCAGCTTAAAAGCTTTGTTGAAAGAGGAAAATCTTTGGTAGACCCTGAAAAGAAAATGAAGATGGTGCCTGCCTGATATCCAAGGGAAGGTGCCACAACATAAAAGGCCAAATTCTTACGTTGTGCAGAACAGGGCTCCTGCATTTGCAGGATACAGCCAGTACCAAGAAGAAGTTCTACCGGTACTAGGCTTGTACATTGAGCACTCTGTTTTATGGTAGTGATATGTGGGCAACTTACACTCACCAGGATTGACACCACATGCGCTGTGTCAGGAAGATTTTGGGCATCACATGGCAGGACAGAGTCTCAAAGATGTGCTGTCCCAAGTCCACATTCATAGCCTGTTCACACTCCTGTTTCAGCAACGTCTACACCGGCTTGGTCACTTTCACAGAATGGAAGGTGGCAGGATCCCCAGGGGCGTGCTCTGTGAGGAGCTGGCTTCCGATATCAGACCCATTGGCACTCCAACTCTGCATTACAAAGATGTCTGCAAACATGACGGCTGGCAGCATCAAGCCTGCCATGTGAGAATCCCTTGCAGACGACCGAAGCGCCTGGAGACAGTCAGGTCGTGTATCTGGGAGGAGCTCAGAAAGAAGAAATGCCATGGTACACCTGCATGAAATCATCATCATCATCAACAACAACAACAACAACAACAACAACACAACCAGCCTCTCCCATATTGATCTCTACAGCCACAACAGGCACTGTAAGTCACCAATGGTTTGACATCATCCCTGAAGGCACACTCTTCCATTATCTCTCGAGACAGACAGATGCCAACCAACAACAGCAGGAAGCCCTCACCTCCTGCAGTGATGTATTTGGTATATAAGGGGTCACAGAATCTTTCAGGTATCCTGGTCCCAAGCTGCAGGGCTTTTTTTCAGCTGGAACTCACCAGAACTGAGTTCCGGCATCTCTTTTGTGCATTCCAGCACCTCTGCAATGTTGCGTAGCCATTCCCTGGCATTGCGCTTGGGGCTATGTGGAGGGGGAGGTAAGCTCAACAGCTTTGGTTCTAGCACATCTTTTTCTAGAAAAAAAAAAAGCCCTGCCAGTGCTATGAAATTAGTCTGTTAGCCAATAATATTGATTTGATTGACATCCTATGCCCTTTTAAAATGTGGGTTTTTTGGGGGGGGGGTTATTGGATTGTTGTTTTTATTTTGATTATATATTTTGTAGTTTTATATTTTGATTTTGTTTTGTGAACCACCCTGAGACCTCCAGCTTTAGGGTGGTATATAAAATCAATAAATAAAATGAAATAAAATTGGAAGCCAATGCAATATTGTGTTCCAGTGAGCAGTCAAGCCATCACATTTTATACCAACTGCAGCTTGTGGTTCAACCATTCTTCTTCCTTTTGTATAGTATTTTTTTTATTCTTTGTTAGTTGGTGGTCTTTTCTTTTTAGATTATGTCCACTGTCCGACCAACAATAATGCTTTGATTACTTAGTATAATTCAGTTCATCCCCATATACCTCAGTGACCCAGTCCCAAACTCAGCAGTTTGACAATAATTCAACCTAAATGAACAGTCTGATAATAACTCTTTCAAATTATGGCATCTTTGCAAGAGAGTTTATAGACAAATCTTTGAATCTCATTGTTTGGACTATGTCCCAGCAAACCTGAACCCTAAGGCAGAATTTACTTGAGGTTTGAAAAGGATTACTTAATTTATAGGCTTGGCTCTGCAAAAACTTTCAGCTTACAGTTATTTTGCCGTTTGAAAGGTTTTTGGAACATCTTCATGTGCCGAGAGTCGTGGCTGCACATGTGTGTTTAAAACATTTATAAAATGTTTATAATAATTTACATAAGACTGATATATAGCAAAAAAGCCAAGTGGTAATGTAAAAGATTAAATAACTTTAAACACTTATACTGTATACCACATTAGAATTTCTTACGCTATAAACAAGAGTGGAGAACTTCTGGCCCACAGGCAAGATGTGACGTTATAGTGAAAAGCAAGGTATAATTTCCTTAAATCAATTAATAAGAAACGTAGCAGGTTACTAAGGTCCTCAAAGAGGGGGAGGGTCTTAGGCCTGCATATCTAACAACAAATACAAAATTTGTGCCTCTCCCCATTTGGGGTGGAGCCAAGGAAAGTCCCTTGGGAATACAGGTTGGAATATATCTTGTCACATCCTTGATGGGCTTCAGTGAATTATGCTATTGATTCAGTACTCTGGGTGGTATTCAGGTAAGTTTGACTCAGAGTAGACTTGTTACTTTGAATAGACGTGTTGAAATTAATGAGCCTAACTTAGTCATGCTAATTAATGTCAATACATCTACTCTAAATAATACATAGTTGAATATTTGTTGGGTCAAATGTGCCCTTTGACCTAGGGTCTTACTGGCCAAGTTATATACAGAGGTTCTTGCCCATGCATCTGCTGAAGTTCAGTTTTGAAGGGCTCGGGCTTGTTATATTGACAAATCCATGCTGTTTCACCACCCTTTAAATGCTTTAGTGTGTTTTTGGAATGGTGCCCAAGGATGAAAACAGGCAATTAGGCAGGTACACGTTACTTGGACATTTTCTTACTTGCAGGGCAAAAGGGAACGGGTGTCTGTGCAAACATGTTGGAGGCATGCCATCAATCAGCAGAGGAGCCAAGCGTTCTTGTAGCCCATGAAAATATGGAGCAGCTGTAACCAGGCTTACTTCCCGCAAGTGGAGCTGGAACATGTAGGGAATTCATGATTGCCATGTGACAAGCTGTGGGTTTTGAGGGACTTGATCAAAATGTTGGAGGAAAACATCCTTGGGGAATGTCTGGGCCTCGTCAGGACACCAGAACTTTTCTTGTTGGTTAGTCATGCCCTGTCCCAGAATAGGATATGCTTCTAATTATGTGACTTACATTTGAGCTATAGTTAACAGAAATGAGATATATCCAGGGCAGGCCCAGCAATAGGTTTGGGGCTGAGCATGTAGGTCTAGATATTTGTCCATGTGGTTATTCATATTGTACATATGGAAGCAACAGGATGAATAAAAACAGACTCCCCTTGAGATAAAAATTGTCCAGACCAAAAATATGGTTCCAAAGCTTTATGAACAGAACTTATTCCAAAACAGACTTTCAACAGTATTGATACATCCAGATAGTTCCATAAAATCAGAGTCTGAACATCGTAAAAATATAAAATTATTTCAAACAGAACAGAAATCAAAGTTCTTTCTCTCCACGCAGACTCCATTACAGCCCAAGGCTGTGTTCTCTCCAGGAGAGACATCATTAGCACACCCCTTGTCTTTGGTGGCTTGACAACAAAGACAACGAGCTGACACAAAATGGAGATTTGCTACTGAATACCTTTCCCATGTGATCTAAGTTAAACACAACGTGAGGGAGCAGCAGAGATACATTCTCAGTTAATTATCAACCCATTAGGCACTCAGAGAGCCCCACTTAGCTCCACTGGAATTTTCCATGTTCCCTTTAGCAATACACATACAGAGTTGTTCTCCATTTCAATGTACAATTATACTGAACAATCTCTACCCCCCCCCCCAATTAGTTCTAAACACAACTGCTCTTATATCCAGGTAATCACCAAAAGGATCAGTATCAGCCCCAGTAGTGCTCTTTAAGCCTTTCAAACCTTCAGACAAGAAACTTATTGGCCACACATCTGGCGGCGTACAAAAGGAACAACTGTGGTTCTTCTAAATCACCATCAGACACAGGCGAAGAACTTGAGAAAATGAATGGTTGGGAAATGAATTAGCTTCTGGCTGGCGGTGGGGGTGGAAAGGGACATGTGGTCCTATCTAGCCTCAGTTTGATGAATAGCAATGTTTCATATTATTGAGTTACTAAAGTGCTCTGGCCCCTGAGGCATTTTAAACAGTACACATATAAGTCAAATGAAAATGAACACAAATATAATGAACACAAATCTAAAACAGGTGACCAAATACATTTTCACTTACCTATCTGCCTACAGAACCATATTTTCAAAAACAAGTCAAAGCAATGAGAAGCAGGCATTTGTTAGGAAAATTTATGTGTTTACGCAAAATGGGAAAAAAGAGGTATGTTCTTAAACATGCTTAACTTGACAGTTACTTTGAAGATATTCTTTGTATAGTTGCTCAAACATTTTTTTTCTACCTGTCAGTCAATGTTTTGCATTGTGTAGTACTTAGAACTAAAGCTGAAGGGGCTTTTACTTTTTTATTTTTTACAAATTCCTCTGAATGTTATTAGAAAAAGGCAAATCCTCCACAAAATGCTTCCTTAATCATTGATTGTAACCCAAAACTGGGCTACCAGAGTGTATGTAGGAGTCAAAAATCGTTGCAAATTTCATTGTGTGTGTATGTTTACACCAGCAGTACCAGGCAAGGTGTGAAAAGTCAACAAGGCTGGTAAAAGAAGGCATACAGAACAATCTTATGCATGTTTACTCACACCACCTCGCTTGGGTCAATGGTGCATATACAGTGGTACCTCGAGTTAAGTACTTAATTCGTTCCGGAGGTCCGTTCTTAACCTGAAGCGTACTTAACCTGAAGCACCACTTTAGCTAATGGGACCTCCTGCTGCCGCTGCGCCGCCAGAGCACGATTTCTGTTCTTAGCAGAGTTCTTAACCTGAAGCGTACTTAACCTGAAGCGTACTTAACCTGAAGCGTACTTAACCCGAGGTACCACTGTATCTTGCTTGAGTCTCTCAAAGGTGAAACCATTTACAGTGTAGCAAGTTTATTTTATTGTGCATAATTTAAATTTTCATCCTAATTTCCCAATGATGCCCAAGGTTCCTAGCTGATACGGCACTACTACCTATTTAGGATGTAGAATGAATTGTCTGGTCAGTTTTGGCTCTTTTTTGGCTAAAAGGTCACTGAACTGAATAAAGATGTGGATAGGGAGTTACTGCTTACAGGTTTCCACCATGTCTTGCCTCTTCTCACATTCCTGGGATATTGAAATGAGAGGGTAAATGACCATTTAAAACATTGGTGCTGTTTAATTATATCTATCATCTACTGTCTGTGGACAGATATTAAGGAAAGGTCCATTAGCGTCGCCACCTGACAAAATTCTCACTTCCACCCATTTATTATTTTCTAGTTTTGCAGCACATTACAAATCAGATGATCTGCGTTCTTATCCTGAGCCCAGAATGGGGAATCTATAGCTCTACAACTCCCAACATATCTGACTATTGGGAATGCTGGTTAGGTCTTTGGGGAGTTGGAGTCCAATAAGGTTTGGAGGGCCACAGACTCTCCACTCTGGTCTAAGCTCCTATTGACTTTGCTTGTTGACATCCAGGATGGGCATAATTTATAATTTAGTCGTGGATGCCTGGAAAAGTAGTAACAATGCTGGCACATTCTGAACAAATCCGAGAAACAGACACAGGAGGTAATTACAGGGAACTCGGCTTTGGGGTCACCAGGTCATGGGTTACCATAGGAAGGTCAGTTTGACAAGTAAGCGCACAGCTTCCATAAATTATGCAGTTAACCAAATGATTGCGCACATGCAAAACAGGCCGAGTAAATTCTATTGTAATTTTCAAAGTTGACAATATAATTATGCCGGTGGCGGGTTTTTCTGGAAACATTAATTACTCTTATTATGGGATTAAACCGATCCATTTCCTGTAAGAAACAGTAGATGGGTGAGGAAAGTCAAAACTTCTGATGTGATATAAATTGCAGGATAGTACTGTGCTGAA
Organism: Darevskia mixta; assembly: GCA_034641385.1. NCBI lineage: Eukaryota > Metazoa > Chordata > Lepidosauria > Squamata > Lacertidae > Darevskia > Darevskia mixta. The sequence continues at coordinate 42,512,497 of JAWWNH010000013.1, read as the reverse complement.
CAATGGTCCTCTGTCCTGTTTTGTTCTATTTCTGTTTCTGACACATGCATTACTCTTGTATTTTGTAAGCGAGAAATTTTCTAAACCTCAGGAAGCCTTTTGTTTCTCCGCTGTGTTAGCCACACTTCTGAAGATCCCAGCCTTGGGGATTTGAGTGCTCCAGGACTGGAGAAATAAAGATAAACACGAGTGTGTTTGGACATGTGTGGTCGACCATGCATGTGCATGTTCACACAGATAGAGAGTGACATAAGTACAAATCTAGAGCTACCAGGTCAAATAGTCCTTCTGTAATCAGTCTTGTGTATCTTCTGGTTTAGAGCTAACCTGCATGTTACCTCAAAATGTTTGATAGCTTGACAGCTCTTTAGAAGAGGAAATTCTGCTTCCAGAGGCTGTGATTGGGAGTGAGCGAGTAGGAGCTTTTACTCTTTCCCATGTTCTTTTCTTCCCTGCTCCAAATACTTCCAGACTGTTTTTGCTTTGATGGGCTTTCAGAAACATTTTGCAGCCTTAGCTGGCCAGCCCACGGAAATCACCACCTTACCACTCCCATACTTCTTGCTAGGCGAATCCTTTCCAACCTGGCTTGGACTGATGGGAGTGTTCATCCCAAAAAATCTAGAGGGAACCAGGTTGGCAAAGGCTGCTCTAGATCTTTAGTTTCACAGCTTTTATTAGTTGATTTAGACTCCTCCATCAAATTGGAGATAAAAGAGAAATGTAAATCAACAGTGAGTCATTCTTAGAGAAAAAAACAATAACAAAACACCGATGCATCCAGTCTAAAGATAAGCAATTCTAAGTTAACTTTGTGTTGAAGATGCTTGGAATCAAATAGTCACAAATCAGTTTTCAATATGACTGCCTTTCATAGCCATGAAATCGAGGAAAAATTGTAATTAAGTGTTGCTTTCCATTTTGGCGGGGATTCAAAGAAATCTAGTTCGTAATGTATTAATTTCCTTGCACGTAATCCTTGTTACTCTTCCTTGTTTCTAGTTTAAAGTTGGATTAAAGGCTTTTGAGGCACATGCTGATCCTGAAAATGACAACATGTTTAATGCATTAAAGGTGAGAATTGTTAATAAATTAGGAGAGATGTTAGAACATAAAGAATTCTGTCTCTTATTAAATGAGCAACTTATGCTTTGGAGAATTGTCTAAATTTTTATATTATTTCTCACTTGAGGCAACAGAGGAAAGACTTAGGTTTATCCAGCTGTAACTCCAATCCCTCATGCCTCATATAAATCCTAATATTTTAAGCATTTTATATTTGGCTTTTGTGTATATAGATTTTCTAAAAATTGAACTGTTAAAATGAAATGCTTTAACATTGCACTGTATATCCAGGGACTGTAGAATAAAGCAGTATTTTTTAAGAGTTTACATAAAATAACTTATACTCGGGCATAGGTCTCACATAGCACACTAAGTTGGTAATCCTGGGTCCCACAGGTACCACTTCAGTCTTCAGAAATTACATCAGGCTGGGGGACCTTTAGATGTTGCTGCACTACAAACCCCCATCTTCCCTGTCTCTTGGCCATGCTGGCTGGGGCTCCAGTGCTGGAGTCCGTTGACATCTGAAAGGTTACAGGTGCCCCACCCCTGGTTTCCATAACTGAACGCTGCTGCTGCTGCCCTTCCTCCTCTACAATCCTATACATAAAAAGCGAGCACTTCATGGAAGCCCTTTTCCATTGTACCTGCACATTTTGTTTCTTAACTGTTTTCCTACGAGGGATAGAGATATACCTTGTTTTTAAATTGTGAATATGGGCCATGCTGACTACCGAGCCTGGTAATTAATACCCCCTGTCAGTGGCCTGAAGCAAAGAGTAGGTAAAGCAGCAACGGAGGAGACTCGGTCAGTAGAGTACAAGACTCTTAATCTCAAGGTTGTGGGTTCAAGCCCCATGTTTGGCAGTGGGTTGGACTAGATGACTGCTATTATCTGTTCCCACCCTACAATTCTTACCCTTGTATAGTAGGGTGGATTCCAAACAGGCAGAGAGTAGAGGTTCTCTCTCTCTCTCTCTCTCTCTCTCTCTCTCTCTCTCTCTCTCTCTCTCTCTCTCTCACACACACACACACACACACACACACACACACTTCTCCTTCTTCTTCCATCCAGGAAAGCAAGAGGCAATGCCATGTTTTTGCTGGCCAGAAGCACTTAAAAGGGGTGTAGGGCTCTGAGGGGTGTGGCATGAGAAGGAAAGGTGTGTCATGGAGGAAGTTCCAATGGCAAGACAGAAAGGCCTTGGAGGGTCATGTTTTGCCTCAGTCCTGAGGTTTTGCGCACGTGTTATAGGGGCTTAAATGAACATATGAGGAGAGGAGTGTGGATGAGTGCGCTAGCTCCTCCCCTGGTCACCCTGGGTAAGTTCCAGGAGGAATATCTGCAGCAGAGAAGAGAACTGGGACCAGATATGGTCAAGGGCCAGGCAGTTACCTCCACAGTGTTTCACTTATCTGGGAATTAATCAAAACTTGCCCCACAAAACGAATTAATCCAAACTCACTTTAAAGGTCTTTAAAAGAACTCCAGTGTTGTACAAAACTAAGTAAAAGCTTTGTTTATAACTTCTAAGGCTAAGGAACACATCTCTATTCGCTTTAATCTTTCGTTGAAACAGAGTGTGATGCACATCAAAGGTTATATGCTAAGTGTTTTTTCCCTGACATGACCTACACAGAAAGCCTCTAATTTGCAGTACTTGAAGGGATCTTAATTCATCAAAATAAATATTGTATTATATCATTAAGATATGGAACATAGGAGAAGATTGCTAAGGAATATTGCTTTTTATGGTGCTTATGAATGGTAAGGTGAGGGGGTGTTACAAAGATCAAGCAAAAGCTACTAATTTTGTGTCTCATAAAATGGCAAGCTCGAATAAGTTAGGTATTTAATTCATCTCAGAAGCTTTGAAGATTAAAGTTTCAGCATGGCTTTAATGTTCTTTTAACGATCAGGTTACCTTCCCCCCTCCCTTTCCAGAAGGCTTATGTCAGTGTACCACTGGCTTGAATGTTTCTTGAGAGTAAAATGCCTGTAAACTATTTTGTCATTGCATGTGCTATGAATGCTGCAACATCAAAGAACTTGGCAATTTCCCATTTTACCAGTGGCCTGGTATTCTATGTGGAATTTTAAAGAGTCACCCCAATAAATGCGCATCATATTTCTCAATGAGGCTTCATTTCACAACTACTTTGATAGATATCAATTTTGCTACACGTTGACAGAGAGAGAGGGAGGGAGGGAGAGAGATGGGCAGATAATGTTGTCATTTGCTTTTGTTATGAGAGTATGCATGCTCTGAACATCTCAGGAAAAAGAGTAACCCTTTGAAACATATGTAAGAGGATGTTTTCCAGCTTATTGATCCTAATATATATATTTTGCAAGGCGTTAAAAAAGAAATTACTGCTTACGCTGCATCCATTGTGTTCCAATTGCTAGTTTTTGAAGCCACGTTCACATGATGTTGGCCACAATCCATAGTGATCCTGTAGCTTGTTGGCAAATACTGCTATTTGTTGCACCCCTCTCAAACCAGCTTCAGTCCAGCTAGAAAACTGAAGCCACATTCACTTCATACTTTGGAACAGAGTGAACATTTGAGACGGCCGTCATACATGCTTAAACAAGTGCAGATAAACATTTCACAGCTTCATGAAGAACAACAATTAGTGGGTGGTAATGTTTAGCTCCTCCTGTTAAGTGGGACTGGTTGGTTGTGTTAAATCAAATGGCAAAGTGCAGGAACAGGCCAGGTGGTAATCCTGTGTACTTCCAATGACAATATTTGATTTTTGGCCAGTTTTGCAAATAAGATGTAACTTTTTATTAGGCACACAGAGGAAACACCAAATACACTCGGCACTCTTTAAATATTACCTGGTGTGAAAGTTTCTAGTCAATACTCACCCTTCAAGGTCAACTTTTCAACTGTTTCTGGGATCTGACTACTCTAAATTTAGGAAATGGTTCCTCCTCTGAACTTCTTCAAAAGCTCCTTATTTCTCTGGTCCTGTTCTTTACCACCCTATTCCCTCGTGTTCTACAACTCATTTAGTTCTTCTCTGTTGTTTCTTCATTGCCTGCATTTTTCTCTTGTATTGGAACCAGAAGAAGGACTCCTTGCTTTCGTCAGTTTGAATAAAATGCCCTCTGGCCTTATGGGATAGACAGATGTCTCTGTGGCTCAGTTCTTCAACCAAACTTTTGCTTTGGTGCAGCCCATGTCCAGTCTTAAATATAGGTTTGGTCCTGGCTTGGGTTAAAATCATCCTCTGTGCTGGATATTTTGGATAGTTGGCGCTTGTAAAAGTTCACTGGATGCTGCGAGTCAATTTTCTAAATGAGTTTTCTTGGATATAGGCATTTTTGGGGATGCAAAGCTCTGCTTCCTAAAGCAAGGGTGGGCAGAAAGTAAATCAGATCTCTGGGTGATATGAAATCATTAAGGATTTATTATTACCGGTATTTAGCAATGGTAGCAGCAGAGTGATTCTCCTCCCCTAAATTATATACCTTCCTGAAATAAAGAAAGCTGGAAGATGGTAACAATAAGTAGATTTTTGTGTGGAAGGCCTGTTGACTCTTGTTTAGTTCTGGCACTTGAATAATAAAAAAGAATCTTTGGCTCAGAATTCTTTAATTCTAAGTCTATGTCTTTTGCATTGGGCTCCAGGTGGTGGATCTTCAGGTTCTAGTGAAAAACAAAGCAGATCCTGCAAGCATGAAATTTGTCCACTCCTGCACTAGCCACTGTTCCATGTTGTTGTTGTTGTTTAGTCGTTTAGTCATGTCCGACTCTTCATAACCCCATGGACCAGAGCACGCCAGGCACTCCTGTCTTCCACTGCCTCCTGCAGTTTGTTCAAACTCATGTTAGTAGCTTCGAGAACATTGTCCAACCATCTCGTCCTCTGTTGTCCCCTTCTCCTCCTTGTGCCCTCAATCTTTCCCAACATCAGGGTTTTTTCCAGGGAGTCTTCTCTTCTCATGAGGTGGCCAAAGTATTGGAGCCTCAGCTTCAGGATCTGTCCTTCCAGTGAGCACTCAGGGCTGATTTCCTTAAGAATGGATAGGTTTGATCTTCTTGCAGTCCATGGGACTCTCAAGAGTCTCCTCCAGCACCATAATTCAAAAGCATCAGTTCTTTGGCGATCAGCCTTCTTTATGGTCCAGCTCTCACTTCCATACATCACTACTGGGAAAACCATAGCTTTAACTATACGGACCTTTGTCGGCAAGGTGATGTCTCTGCTTTTTAAGATGCTGTCTAGATTTGTCATTGCTTTTCTCCCAAGAAGCAGGCATCTTTTAATTTTGTGACTGCTGTCACCATCTGCAGTGATCATGGAGCCCAAGAAAGTAAAATCTCTCACTGCCTCCATTTCATCCCCTTCTATTTGCCAGGAGGTGATGGGACCAGTGGCCATGATCTTAGTTTTTTTTGATGTTGAGCTTCAGACCATATTTTGCACTCTCCTCTTTCACCCTCATTAAGAGGTTCTTTAATTTCTCCTCACTTTCTGCCTCACTGTTCCATACATTATCCTAATTCAATGCTTCCATAAGTGCACTGTTTCAGGCTTCACAGATATCTTGAAACGCCATGCACTTATGTAGTAGCTGCAAGTAGTTGAAATAAAGGTAAGAATTTCCTACTAGGAAACATTACTTTCTAAGATATACCATGATGGATCAAAGTGATGTTTCTTCTACTTGGTGACTGCCTATTTGCCTGGCTGTCACAGGCTATTTCCTTTTTGTTTATGCTGCTACTCTGTTAATTATTTTCTATAAATGTGTATGAAAGACACAGAACATAGCATCTCAGCAAGGATTCTGAAGGTTAGCACTTTCTGGAGCAGGGGAGCAGCTCTCTGGTACTTAATCACAGTATGAAATATTCAGGGCAAAAAGCCTATGCAAAACCACAGAGCTGATTTTGGTCTGAATTTGAACTCTTGCTAATATTTCCATTTATGGAGTTCGTTTACTTCAGCATGGATATTGCATTACTTTGTGGCTGTTAGAGATGAGAGAATTTTTTTATGATAATCCAATGAAGTTAGGAGGCTCATTTTGTACCCCCCAAATAACTCCTTAAGTGCTAGGTTTATATGCAGTTTTCCAGCTGGGAGACTACTTAAAAATATCAGATTCTCAGTAGTGACTTTGTTAGATTCACTGAAGCTGTATTTTGTACTGCTTGACCTTCTATTCTTATACACTGCTATTTCAAAAGGGCTAACCTCTAACTTCTCCACTATTAGCTGCTAAAAAACCTCTTTAAAAAAAAGTTGAATGAACAAGAGTCTGCCTCATATGCTATCCTACTTATTGAACAGAGTGATGCAATCAAATCACTTTCTAATGGAAGATTAGTGATGATTTCTGGGTGCAAAGAGCTGGTTTTGCAGGAACTGTGTCGCTGCCACCAAAAGCCACAGTCTTGTTTCTCTTCTTCTTAACTCCTCATAATATGCATTCAAACAAAGGATGTAATATGACATCAGATCTGACATATTTTTTCTACCACATCTTTCCAATGAAAGAGGAGGACAGGAGGTGTGGGGTCCAACCAAGCTTTTGGACCAACCATGCATCTTTATAGACTCATGGAGAAGGCCTTGTAGCTCATCTAAATCCAAACCCCTGCTTGAAAAAGGATATCCATAGCTAGAACACCCATTTTGCATGCCCTTGTAATAAATATCACTGCATGAAATCACCTTCAACTTATCTGATATGCAAAAGCTATCCTCATTTAGATTAGCTTGGCACCGTGCATTAAGAAAGCTGGAGGTTTGGAGGCAGTACTGTCTCAGCTCTTCATTCCCACTGAGAGCTGAATGTTGAATGAGAAATGTCAGGCCTTGACCCCTTGCCCTCTCATCCTCCATTCCCAGTCTTCTTCGACCCCTTCGATTATGCTTTCTGTTCCTCTCCAACTAATGGAGGGAAACCATCGCAGAAGTGGAAGCACTCTTAACTAATGAAGGTACCCCACACCTTTTAGTTGAACCCTGCTTTCCCAAGGTCTAGGAGGCTCCTGGCTTCAGAAAGTTGCCCTGATTGAGAGGGAGGGTGAATGAAATGATGATGAGTGGGAGGGAGGGAGCACATCCATTCCCACTTCTTGCCCCTCACTTGTTTGCTGAACACTGAAAGGTAATCATTTTGGATTTTTCTCAGTTTCATGTTAGACTGTGCATGGTTTGCTTCATGAACTTCTTTACTGGAAACAAAGTAAACAAACATTTTGTTGTTCAGTCGTTCAGTCGTGTCCGACTCTTCATGACCCCATGGACCAGAGCACGCCAGGCACGCCTATACTTCGCTGCCTCTCGCAGTTTGGCCAAACTCATGTTAGTAGCTTCAAGAACACTGTCCAACCATCTCATCCTCTGTCGTCCATGGAGTTTTCTTGGCAGGGATACTGGAGTGGCTTGCCAGTTCCTCCTCCAGGTGGATCACGTTTGGTCCAAACTCTCCACTATGACCTGTCCATCTTGACTTGTCCATAGCTTCCCTGAGTTATTCAAGCCCCTTCGCCACGACAAGGCAGAGATCCATGAAGGGGAAACAAACATAGTGGTGTTTTAGATCATAATTAGATCATAATCATCCTCCCCCTTTCTGCTTTTAAGCATGCCGAGTCATGCCTTTGTTTTTCTAGTTGTGCAGACTGTCAAAGATAGCCATGAAATGACCTGTAAAAGTCTAGGTCTTGCCTCTTATTTCTTTGTTTTTATAGCAAATAGTCTTCCTAGACCACCAATGGGCAGATGTTATCAAGGAATTCAGCTGTACAGATCCCAGACACAAATGAATATCCGCCGGAGGTTCTTCTGGACATCTGGAATGGTTTATGCTATAGCAATGTGTTAGTCCAGTGGGATATATGTGCGCTCTCATGCGTGTTGACCTTTGACCTTTCAACTCCGTGTAAATGCTGCTCGGGCTTCCTAAATATTTTGCAGCAATTACAACAGAGTATCATGTCTCTCTGTCATTACCACTTCATGGATGTGTCATCAGCTTCTTGGGGTCTGTGTTTTGTAGTTTTCCCCCTGCAGAGCTTGCTGTCTTGGCTAGACTTCATCAGATTCATTCCTCCCTTCATCAGGAGGGAGGAAATAATAACATGCATGTAGCAGTAAAGAATGGTTCCACTTGTTTTGCCAAATATTATTTACAAGATACCAACAGAAAAACTGTAGTGCTGCCATAGCAAATGGCTTCCGGGGTTCTGTTTCTTGAAAGAAACGAAGCCAAATTATCCAGATGTAGCCTGCAGTTTCCTAACCATTGCCTTTGCCCACTTGGTAGAAAACCCCATTTCAGATCTTGGACAGCAACTTTTTATGAGTCAGTGCTTGCTGTTGGAGCAGAATACTGCACCCGTTTGCCCAGGTAGGGATGGTGTGGGTTACGAATGGGGTTAGCTGATGAAGACAGTTATAACACAACTCCATTGCTATTGGGCTACGTTCAGACAGCTGAAATGGCATTTTATTTTCAGCTGCTAGCATGATGTGTCTTTCCAGCTGTTCTTTTTTTTCAGGCCTGCTGACGCTGCACCCTAGAATTAAAGAAAACATGTCCATACATCTCTCAGATGGAAGACCATGAGCTCCGGCCTGTCTTTTCACAGTTACTGCAGCTGGGAGGTTTGGCTGTGGATGTTCTCAACTCTTTCCCAAAAAATGAGTAGACATGGATTAGGAGACACAGCATTTTTTATTAGGTTTTTCTTAAGGCATTTGGAAGTTGTACTCTAAATCAGTTTCTGCCTCATTGACTATAAACTGTCAAGTGGTCTTTTTCTGTGGCATAAATTCTCATCTGGTGTAAGTCAGCACATCATGCGGAGTGTGTGAATTTAGCTTGGATGAGTTGCTGGAAGTGTTGAATGAGTGCACTGAGTCCCCACTCAGTCATGAGGTTCACTGGGTGACCAGCCCAACCTACCTCACAGGGTTGTTGTGATGATAAAATGGGGGTGGGGAGAGAACCATGTATGCCACCTTGATCTCTCTGGAGGAAAGATGCCATTGTTATGTGTGCATAGCCTATGACTTCTTTGGGACTGCAATGGCGGTCCAGAATTGCAGCCATTTGTTCGAACAGTCCATTGCTTCCTGACCACTCAGTCCTAGGCATGTATACTCCGAAGTGAGGCCCATTGTGTTCAACAAGGCTTACTCCTCATTGCAGTCTAAACCTGCTTACACTCCCCCCCCCAACTTTTTTTTTTCTGTTTGAAGATGACCTCCTTGGAACTTGCACATTCTTGCTCCAGGAAAAGGTACCGCCTCGCCTGCTTTGCCTCTCCCATCACAGGCAGCCGCGCTATCTTCGCTGTATCAGTGTTGTAATAAGGTGAAAAGCTTCCCATGTCAAATCTGGAGGTGCAAAGCACAGAAACATCCCGTGGCATTAAGAGGAATTTGGCCCTCCCGACATAAATCAGGCAGAAGAATCTTATGGACTTCTGGGTAACATAGTGCACCGTCGTTTTGGATTATCTCAGGGGGAAACCCCTTTTAAAGAAAATTAAAAAATGTTGATTCTGATGTAAATTTTGTTTCTCCCAGCAGAGGGGAATATTCACATGAAAAAGTTTGTGCTGTCAACACAAAAGCATATTGCTTCTACAAGAAGCATCTAGGAGCAGAAGTGAGTCTAGTGTCAGGCTGACAGCTCTTTCTTAGAAGATCTTCTCTGCAAATTTGTCCATGAAATAAAAACCTGCATGTGAGATATGGTTGCATAATGCTCTGATTTAATAAACCTTATTGGTTAAATACTCATGAATTGAGTATTATTCTATAATACTCAATTCATGAGTATTTAACCAAGTGAGATTATTCTATTTAACCAATTGAGCTTATTCTATACCAGAGTCTGCAACTTGCTACCCTCCAGATGTTGTGGACTCTGCTGGCTGGGGTTGTAGTCCAAAACATCTGGAAGGCACTATTTTACCTCTTTACCTATAGTAAAGATAGAGCTGCCCTACCAGTGTTTCTTATATCATTTGGATGGTGCGCCCTAATTCAAGCTGCCAAGGCTGGCAATTCCTTGATGGAAAGGCCACCAGACTTTGTTCCATGAAACAAACAAAAGTCATGCAGAATTTGGGTTTTGACGTTCCTTGAAGCACAATTGTGGCAAATGGCAGCAGTAAAATATCTGTATAGCCAACAATAAGTTGAGATCTGCTGTGCTTCGCATGCATATTTGACTACTTTAGCTCTGAGTATCTGCTCAAAGAGGTCTGGTCCAACCCTGGCGGGCTGACAAGGAAAGCCTGATGTTCAGCATAAACAAAGAGTGTCATGGTGGTAGGGAGATCGATTGCACACGTGCTCCAGCTGTTTTAAAGGATTATGCCGCACTCTCTAAGCAACACTATTTTCAAGTGCAAACAGCACTGTTTATTCCATTTTTTCCTGGTGCATTGGCAAAGTTCCCAGGAATGCTAATGGGAGTTACGTGCACTCAGAGGACAAGGATTTAGCTTGGGATGGATCATTAGAACTCTCTTCCATAGTAAATCTCTTGTAACACCTTCTTAGGCTTCTCTCCCAATGTATTATTTATATGAGTTCTCTTTTTAATTATAAGGAGAAGTGCTGCCTTTGTACCACGTATCTATAACCAAGCAACTAAACAGGAAACTAAACACAAGTATCTGGACCCGATACAAAGGCTAGACTCCGTTGGTTTCCCTCCCCAGCTTAAACTGGGGCCTTCCATGCTGTTCCATTGCTAAATGCCAAGTTATAGTGTAGATATTAGCACCTGGGCTTAGCAATTATGGGTATCTCTACAGCTAAAGAAACAGATGTAATAGAATTCTAAAATTCTCTAACAATTAAGGTGCTTGCAAATTCACTCCTGCACCCAAAAACATGGAAATAGCAAGTTAAAATGCCAGATTTAATTTCCTTCCTGCAATATACGTAGGATACTTGTTCTCACGTCTTATTGTGATTGCTTAATTACAACTTAACCTCCACATAGCCACACTTTCCTTTGGTTTCCCAGCCTCTTTAGCCTATGCTATTTCCCCAGTCAAAATCACCTTTACAAAGGTGCTTATTTACCTATACTGATTTTTTTGTTAAGGAATCCATATAGTGTTGTTCAAAGCAAAGGTTTTTTCTTCTCCTATACCAGGGGTGGCGAACTCCCAAGAGACTGCGATCTACTCACAGAGTTATAAACTGGCAGTGATCTACCCCCTTTTGGGGGGGGGTTCAGGTCAAAGTTGTTGAGCTTTTACTAGGGAGGAGGAAAGCCCCATTTTGGGGGGTGCTGGGCAAAAATGTTAAGCTTTTTTTAGGGGAGCCAAAGTTGTTGAGCTTCTTTGGGGGGAGACGGTGGTCTACCAGTGACCTACCACAGCCGTCCAGTGATCTACCAGTAGATCATGATCTACCTGTTGGACGTGGCTGTCCTATACTACTCGGAACCTTTCCCTTATGGAGAAAATAGCTTCTGGTGGGGTTTTGTTAACTGCAAAAATAACAGCAGGCAGTGGATTATAAAATCCTCCTCAGTGCCTTAGTCCAAATCCAATGGATTCCTCTTCTAACTTTTTAAAGAAATAATGCAGGGAGCTTTCAGAAGCAGATAAGGCTCCCCACTTTAGGAGACTGCCTTTCAGTTTGTAACAAGTTGTGTGGAAAAGTGTGATGATCCAGTGATCCGATTATCTCAATGTCTTGGCTCACACATATTGGGTTAGTAGGGTATAGCCATCATGAGTAGTAGTCAGGAAGGCATGCAACTGGACAGCTACTGGACAAGAGCAGAGCAGGGGTGGACTATACTATGGCTCCCTGAGCTAGGCTAATATTTGCCTCCCACCCTGCCCAGCCCTTTACACCATGTCAGGCTTTGGGAAGGAGGTCTGACAGTTCTGGCAGGGTCCTAGAGCCCTCCCATCTCCTTCCCAAAGTTGGGCAAGCATTAACCAGGCCAGGCTTCCTCAACCTTGGCCTTCCAAATGTTTTGAGACTACAATTCCCATTATCCCTGACCACTCATCCTGCTAGCTAGGGATCATGGGAGTTGCAGGCCAAAAACATCTGGAAGGCCGAGGTTGAGGAAGCCTGAACTAGGCTTTGGGAAGGGGGAAGGGGGGACTCTAGGACCCTGTTAGAGCCCTCACACCTCCATCCCCGTAGCCAGGAAAGTGCTTACCGGACACTGACTCAGTGCCCAATGTGAGGGAATTGCACTACTGCAATGCGCTCTGTGTGGGGCTACCTTTGAAGGTGACCTGGAAACTACAATTAATCCAGAATGCGGCAGGTGACTGCTGGGACCATATAACACCAGTCCTGATTGACTCCCAGTATGTTTCCGAGCACAATTCAAAGTGTTGGTGCTGACCTTTAAAGCCCTAAACTACCTTGGCCCAGTATACCTGAAGGAGTGTCTCCACCCCCATCATTCAGCCACTGAGGTCCAGCGCCGAGGGCCTTCTGGTGGTTCCCTCACTGCGAGAAGCAGAACCAGGCAGAGGGCCGTCTCAGTAGTGGCACCCGCCCTGTGGAACGGCCTCCCATCAGATGACTTTTAGAAGACATCTGAAGGCAGCCCTGTTTAGGGAAGTTTTTAATGTTTGGTGTTTTATCAAGTTTTTAATATTTTGTTGGGAGCCGCCCAGAGTGGATGGGGAAACCCAGCCAGATAGGCAGGGTATAAATAATAAATTATTATTATTATTTATTATAATCGGTCGCACTGCCGTAAAACCACCTCTGAGCAGAGAAATAAAAAATGCGCATCTCTTCCAAGCAAAGCTGCTTTCTAAACTACAAGAACTTCAGGCTTGTTGGGAAGGAGAAGTCTTTCCAACTTTACACATTAGATAGGCCTGAGACAATATAGGCATGCATTCTGAAATAAACACTTGAATCCATTTCTGCATACTGAGAGGGTTGAGAGGCAAGCTTTTAGGTGGGTATAAAAATCTGTTGCCTGGATTTGTTTAAAATTAGAAATCTTGTGGCATTTCTCTTACCAGGTTCCTGAAGACAAAAATGATTTGTGCATAAGGAAACAGATGTTCAGCCGGGGAAAGCCAGTTTTGAAGCCAGTGTGTTGCTATGTTAATTTATATTAATGGAAAACATGATCCAGGAATGATGCAAAATGACAGGAATGTTCCAATTGGAAAACAGAGACAACGTAAAGACTTCCAGGACCTCATGTTACATATACAAAAGCAGAAAAAGCAGGGACAGATACTAATTTAGCCTTCTCACAGCAGGAAACCGAGGCCCAACTTTAGGAAAGCCCACATTTACCTGTGTGTATGTGTGTTTGTTTATATGGGCCTCCTTTATTTTATACCACCTTTCATAAATTAGCAGCATGGTGAATTACAATAAAAATATCAATATGCAATAAAAGGAAAAAAGACCCCAAGGAGTGTGTTAATCCTCTGTCAGAAGGTGCCACAGGGTGCTCCATGATCCATCTTTGACACCAGAGGCACACTTTGCTTTTGTGACATGGAATACCCGTTAGCAGTCTATGCTGGTGTGCCATCTGCAATACTCCCTGGGCAGAGACTTCCATCCCTCAGTGAACCATGCTCTGATAACCTCCAGGTTAGATTGTGCCAGGAGCGAGCCAGCCAGCAGTGAATCACACAAAGTATGTAGAGTTAACTCTTTATTAGAAAAATAAAACAGGATCTGCACAGGAGTGTCATGCCTAACAAACACAGCAACTCTTCTTCGGCAGGTCTTGCCCCTATGAAGCAATTGTGGAGACTGAATGTCCTCACCTCCTCACAGCTGTCTAAGTTCCCTCCTCTTCAGGGTTTCCCCCTAAGCAATCTGAGACTACACCTGCGTGTCAGCCTTTGCTCCTCCTGCTTCATGTCTCTTCTGGTTCTGGGAGACCAGCAGGGAGGGGAGCTTGTCACAGCAGGAGGGGGTGACACCCGTGCCTCTTCACCAGCTGGACTCATCTCTGCCTCTTGGCCTCCCTCCTCTTCTGCTTCAGCTTCTGCCTCTGATCTGGACTGCTCTCTGCCACAGACTCTTCCTGCTCATCAAACCCTGTTACCACTTCAGCTTCCAACAATTCCTCCTCCTCCCAGTTTGCTCCCTCGGCTCCCTCTGACCACTCGTCGTTGTCCCACCACCAGTGCCCTGGCTCTGAGCCTTCTTCCCTTGGGGGTTCCCCAGATGGTTCCTCCCACCATTACTCTGCACCCAACCAGTCCATGACAGATTGCTATAAGTCAATCTATGTGTGGCTGTCATTGAAGCTGGTACAATAAATTGTAGTTCAGAACATGATAGCTAGATTACTGCCCGGGTGCTATTATCATATTATACCAGTTGCACTGGTTTTGAGTTCATTTCTGAGCCCAATGCAAAACTTTTTATGGCTCTGGACCAAGATACTTGTATTGCTGCCTGTATGTACCTTCCCACTGATTAATATCTTCAGTAAAAAGGTAAAGGTAAAGGACCCCTGATAGTTAAGTCCAGTCGCGAACAACTCTGGGGTTGCGGCGCTCATCTCGCTTTACTGGCTGATGGAGCTGGCGTTTGTCCGCAGACAGTTTTTCCGGGTCATGTGGCCAGGATGACTAAGCCGCTTCTGGCAAACCAGAGCAGCGCACGGAAACGCCGTTTACCTTCCCGCCAGAGCGGTACCTATTTATCTGCTTGCTCTTTGACGTGCTTTCAAACTGCTAGGTTGGCAGGAACTGGGACCGAACAACGGGAGCTCACCCCGTCGTGGGGATTCGAACCACTGACCTTCCGATCAGTAAGCCCAAGGCTCAGTGGTTTACACCACAGCGCCACCCACGTCCCTTAATATCTTCAGTAGAGGGATGTAAAATATTCCTGTCTCAGATTCTGTAGAGCCACTGTTTATAATGCTAAGTGAGATGAACCAGTGGTTTGACTCCGTATAAGGCAGTTTTCTGTGTTCCAATAGACATATGCACTCCCCCCATCACTTTGTCCATATACTCTCCTGGTGCATATGTGTCTCTTTCAAAGGAGATTGCATATATTTGAGTGACTCTCTCTAGAATCTCATTCCCATCCCAATTAAAGGACTCAGCAGCATATAGCACTTTCTGCAACCACATCACCGAGGTTCCACCAGCCTGGATGTCAGTGCATCAGTGGTGGTTCTGGCAGGTATTAAACATATTGGCAGTGATGGCAGGACCAGGTCCAAATCTAAACCATGGGAATGAAGTTAGCAATGGCAATGCTGCTTTGCTGATTTTGTGCTGATGTGAACCATCTGACTTGCCACAGCGCTACAACAGTTGCTCTCTGAAATTAAAGCATGTTTGAGTGGATCAGATCTGATTATTGTGTGAAACAACCGCAGCATTGCTTGCATGCCTGCTGCTAGCTGTTTTGGCAGTCTGTTCCTGCAGAAGGTTGATCACACAAAATATGGTTTCAGCTGCTCTGAACTATTTGGCATGGCGTCATTAGTTTTCAGGAGACAATTCGGCCTGAGAATTCTATGCTACAATTGTGTAGAAAGGGATGGCAGTGTAAAAGCCAACACTGTCAATAGCCTTCCTTCCAACCCCTTGTCCTCAAATAAACCCAACTCTTCTGCCTTCTCACCTTCTGCCTCCCCATAACCAATGCCCTAATTGAAGAATCACTGAATGCATTGTGAATGACTGTTAGCTCCTAACTCTAATAGTCACCTTCACAACAGTCTTTGACATCCTCTTACCTTAGAATGATTTCAGCTTCAATTCGGCAGACAGTGATACGTAGTGTCAAGGGATTCACAGCATCTGAAACCACCCGGCCAAAAAAACCCCAAATCCCCAAACATAAACATGTTGGACCAGAAAGTCTATTTCTGATTCTTGTTCCTTTTTGGCCGTGGGCCAGTTTCCATATTAACTGCCTTTGTGCAGAATAAGAATGCTCAACGAAAGGATTGCAGTGGCCTCGGACCACAATAAATTGCCTTTGGCTCATCTCATATTTCAACATTATTCCCTGAAAATGCCTCTGGTGTTGGGGAACTATCTTCCTGGGACTGTGTGAAGCACTCATTAACTGTCTCTGGACCAGCCTGAGCTCAGCGGGGAAGTAGAAGAGAGGAGAGTTGCTGATTTGTTCTAACTCTTCTCAGTTGACCAGTTGTCTACTTCTATGCTATTCATAATGTAAAGGTAAAGGTAAAGGGACCCCTGACCATTAGGTCCAGTTGCGGACGACTCTGGGGTTGCGGCACTCATCTCACATTATTGGCCGAGGGAGCTGGCGTACAGCTTCCGGGTCATGTGGCCAGCATGACTAAGCCGCTTCTGGCGAACCAGAAATGGCGTTTACCTTCCCGCTGCAGCGGTACCTATTTATCTACTTGCACTTCAACGTGCTTTCGAACTGCTAGGTTGGCAGGAGCTGGGACCAAGCAACGGGAGCTCACCCCGTCGCAGGGATTCGAACCGCCAACCTTCTGATCGGCAAGCCCTAAGCTCTGTGGTTTAACCCACAGCGCCACCCGCGTCCCACATATTCATAATGTAGGTATACCCAATTAGCTGGCCTGCACTGAGTGTACTTTTCCCCTTCAGAATCCTGAAGAAACTAGCAACTACCTTGGAGCTATCGTTTCAGCCATGGACTTCTGGGCATCAGCTTCCTGGCCTTTATTTCTTGCGTGTTGCAGTGAAGAGAGGGAATAATAATCGTGAGGGTCATCAAGTC
The DNA here is from genome assembly GCA_034641385.1 of Darevskia mixta. Classification (NCBI taxonomy): domain Eukaryota; kingdom Metazoa; phylum Chordata; class Lepidosauria; order Squamata; family Lacertidae; genus Darevskia; species Darevskia mixta. The sequence continues at coordinate 42,495,721 of JAWWNH010000013.1, read as the reverse complement.
CAACTACCTTCAATGCAGGAATCTTTTGCCCAATATGCCCTAAGAATCTTAAGAATCTCATGCTCTACTGACTGATCAAGATGTAAGCTGTCAAGATGTAAGCAAGTACAGTACACGACTCTGGAACAAAACAAGCTGTAAAGATGGCCAGCCAATCCCACAATCAGGGGAAATGGTACAGAAGGACCACAAGCTCAATGTTGTCTACAGCACTCTGGTATCCTCCAAATGTTCTTGAATTACAGCTCCCATCATTCCTTATGATGGCTGGGCTAATGGGATCTGGAGTTAAACAACATATGGGTGAAGCTGGTCCACACTGACTTGCAGCAACTATCTATGATTCTGGATAAGTGTCTCTCCTAGACCTTTGCATGCACTGATCTGCATCCTTTCATGATCTGGCCAATACCTAAGCAAGCTCTTGAAAAACTTGTTCCATTTAGTATTGCCTTTAGCTTCCATATTTCATTGCCGTCACATTGAATAGGAACCAAACCAAGATGCTAGAAATCAAATTTAGCCTCTGAGTATTCAAATGAGTTCCAGCAGTTTATACCTGGTGAGGGTCTGACTCAGCTTCCTCCTGAGCTCCTTTCTTTGTGAAAGCATTTCAGATCCTGTACGCAGTCGTGCTTCTTCACTCACAGACATGGTGACATAGGTTTCCATTCCAAAGCTTAGTGGAAACTGTATGAGCAGATGGAAAAAAACAATAATGGCCCAACGTCTGTTGCTGTGGGAACACCAAAAATATCAAAGGGTTACAGTGAAGAAGGCTGACATCTTGAGCCGGCCACATAGTGAGCTCTGGTCTTGGAAAACAAAGTAACTAAGAAGCTAAATATGAATGACTAATTACCACTTTTATTCACTTGCTACGGTAGTCTCTTAATTCACTCTGACCTTTTCCATATAAATTGCTGCTCTCATCAACTTCTGGCAGACTTTTGACCTGCAGTCTGCATACTTACAGTTACCCCTCTGTTTATAAGCAAGACAACACACACTATGCTGCCTTCACTTTTATTTTGTCTTTCTCTGGTGTGTCTTCTATGAAATAGTGCCCTTTCCCAGAAAACAAAGTCGGAAACTTGGAACAGGAACGTGATAAACACAGGCACACTTAAGAGCATTGTGTCGTTTTAGCTTGCATTGACATTAGAAAATGTGGAATTCCCTGGCACGGCTGATTTTTTAAAATAAAAAATGCCACTTTTTAGAATATATTTAATTACTATACACCCAGCCCTTCAATTTTCCTGCACAAGTGATATCTGACATACACATAGCACAGAGTCAATGGTTTATTTACAATAGGGTTGCTGCTGTTGAAGATTCCCCCATCAAATAAAAAAATTTTTAAAAGGATTTTGGCAGGGAGGGATCCTTCTGATTTTGCTCTCTTGAATTCTGTTGGTGGTCACAAAGATCCCTTAAGCTTCAGGAGTGGCTGGCTGGCTGGACTGGCGGGGGGACCGCAGTAGGAAGGGATTTTGAAGATATGGTGCATATATGGAAGCCTGCTCTGCAACTGTTTGGTTTCTGATCACTAATATTAGATTTCTCACTTTTCACCCACATTGCTTGTAGTTAGGAGTAGCACCAAGTAGGCTCACTGGGTGACTTTGCATTTGTCACCCTTTCTCAGTATAGCCTGTCTTACAGGACTTTTGCAAGGATAAAATGGTGATGGTAAGGGAATCATATGTGCCAGGAGTTGCCAACCTTTTTTGAGCCAGAGGAGTACTGAAGAAGTTCTATGTGTTTTAGTTACAAATTACTGCCATGGGCACCAGGCTTTTTCCTGTTAGACCAATTGCAGTTTAACAGTCGTCAACAGGTTTACCTCAGCTATCAGCCTATCACTCATTCCCACCACCCTTCTGAGTAATACCCCTCCCCACCCTCTCACTATATATAAGGGTCTGGTGACTTCTGTTTCAGTGTATCTGAAGAAGTGTGCATGCACACAAAAGCTCATACCAAAACAAACTTAGTTGGTCTCTAAGGTGCTACTGGAAGGAATTTTTTTTATGTTGTTTCGACTACGGCAGACCAACACGGCTACCTACCTGTAACAAGGTCTATCCTGTTACCTGTGGTACTGGTTTTCCAAGAAAGAGCAAGGTCAAGTCATCCACAATACACAATGGTTGATATTATTTAGAGTACAGCTTCTGTTTATTTTCCTCGATGGCTCTTGCATTTGATTTATTAAGCCAAATGACACCTTTTTCCTGTTTGTGATAGAAAGGAAGATAGAAGCATCTTCATGTGAAACATTATGTCATCTACTTTGTGAGTGCTCTTTGTACTTGGTACAGACTTTGGTATTAAATGTGCCCTATACCCCTTTTGGGGAAATAAAATGCAATAACAGCATACAGGTGCTTTCAAAACAAGAGAGGAGGCTAACCAAGGGGAACATTCAGAAAGCCATGCATGTCAAAATGCTCTTGGATCTCTACTATCATGCCTGAAGTCATAGCTTCCTGAAGGGGTCCAGCACTGTGTGTGCAGCTCAGTTTTTAACAATTCTAATAGAGGATTTGCTTTCAATATGTATTTCCCTCCATCCAGCTTTTCCTGCTGTTCAGGTTGCACTGTACTGGCAGCCGCCTGAGTATTTTCACTTGGGATGTTCTCTGTCCCTGGATATTTTCTGTCTCTTTGAGACAGACCCATTAGGTGCTACTTGCACAACGTCTAATGAAATAGCATCTGGGGCTCACAAGCTGCCTTCTGCTTTTTCAAGTAGTTGAGGATTGTTGTTGTTTAGTCGTGTCCAACTCTTCGTGACCCCATGGACCAGAGCACGCCAGGCACTCCTGTCTTTCACTGCCTCCCGCAATTTGGTCACTCATGTTGGGAGCTTCGAGAACACTGTCCAACCATCTTGTCCTCTGTCGTCCCCTTCTCCTTGTGCCCTCCATCTTTCCCAACATCAGGGTCTTTTCCAGGGAGTCTTCTCTTCTCATGAGGTGGCCAAAGTATTGGAGCCTCAGCTTCAGGATCTGTCCTTCCAGTGAGCACTCAGGGCTGATTTCCTTCAGAATGGATAGGTTTGATCTTCTTGCAGTCCATGGGACTCTCGAGAGTCTCCTCCAGCACCATAATTCAAAAGCATCAATTCTTTTGAATTGATAGTTGAGGATAGCCTTGGCTAAATGTATAAAAACAGTTCTGCCTCTTTGCTTTCTCTTTCGCAACCTTATATAGAAAACCCTTGTGCTTCTCTTTCGACCTTCAACCAACCAAAGCAGTAGCACTGAGTTTCTGTTACCTAAGATATTTTTGTTACCCATTTCCTAAGAACCATGTTGACACTTTTGGTGTCTATTCTACTAGACTACTTTTGGTTTCTCTTTTTGTCCACCGTCCCCACCTGCCGCTCTGATTATAGGGTTGTGTCCAGCAGCACCCCAAATTCGTTACCTGATCACAAAAAGGCATCACAACTCCTTTGTTTATATCATCTTTGTATTTCTATGGTCTCCAAATCTTGTAACATTTGCAGCAGCAGCAGCATTAGATAAGAACAAGCAGCGTTCGTCTGAGCTGCCTGCCGGCCCAGCAAGGCTCTCCTCCAGAGAAGTGCAGAGAATCCAAGTCTGGCAGCCCTCTCAATAGGAATGATCGCAGTTATCACCCTAAACCTCTTGTTCTCTAGCTGAAGGTGTGTGTACATTAAAATAAATAAATATGCTTAGGAGTCCAGGGAAAGAGCATCCTCTCCCCCACCCCTCGCAGACACCCATGGCCTAGAAGAATGCATTTGGCCCCCAGATTTGGCATTCATAATCTCTGAAATAGAACATGAAAATGCAACAAAATATCAGTGTAATAAATACAATTAAAGCCCGCTGGTATAACCAACATATAAAAAACTCAGTACAGCAGTGGAAGAAATGAATCACACAACCTCATGGCTGCAGAAAGCCAACCAAATACTTCACTAAAGATCTTACGGAGACCCAAAAACCGATGAAAACAGGTGTGTTTCCAACTGGTGTGAGAGTGGGCTACTGCAGGACCCTTTCCTGTGGTTGCCCTAGCAACTGGCCTTCAAGGAGGCACTGATAGTTGGGCTTGGCAGCCATTTTGATAGAGTTAAGTGTTGTTTCCAAGGTGAAGAAAATATTGATTGAGGCCCATAGGATTTATCCAATAGTAAACAATAAGAGACAAAAGCTTAATGTTTGTGAGGAAGGATGGAATGTAGCCATTTTCAAAAAGCTGGGTGTGGTGTTTGTTTCAGGACTCCCACAACTTTCAAAGAGAGTCCCATGACTTGAATCTCAGGAAATATTTCAGAAACAAACCTGACGGTGGCATGCAAATAACAAGTGAGACGCAATGCCAAGGTTTATAAATGAGCTGTCAGCCACATCTCAATGACCTGGCTTTGTTTGTGTACTCATGCCACAACTCCCTGGCTTAGTTCCACAAAGAGAGGTTTTACGAGAGTGCATCAAAGGCACTGATCAGCATCAGGGGAGTATGTCAGAACAGCTTATGTGTCTGCATTGGTGTAATTCTCTATGGCATATGAGAGAACCAGTTTAAATGCAGTGGCTGTTAATCTTTAAGCTTCATTCATACCAGTGGTGGTAAATCCACATGATGTTTTGGAATTCTTTATGAAATGAGTTAAGTTCTCAATATTCTGGAAAAGCCACCCAGCAAGCCCTATCAGTGGAATGCCTGCGCAAGGACTTCTGCTTGCCTGGTGGGGCTTTTCTCCATCTTTCTCCCCCTCCCATGGACTCCCCCTCCCCACGTACCCCAACATTGTTTCAGAGGGGTGTAAACGACTCCAGGACTGTACAGGGATAGGGCAGCAGACCTGGCAAACTGGGATGCTTGTGCAGATGGAATAAGCGGAAGCGTGCATCCTTGAATTCCACCCGCTGGGTTTCATTGAAAGAGACCCACATCTTTTTAAAAGTGCTGCAAATGACTACCATTCACCCACATGCTAATATGTAGATAGCCATTTGTGGGGGACACAGTAGCCATCCTCTTTCCCAGGAGGGAATGAATGCTTCCTAAGATGGTGCCTCCTGCCTTACATGTGGAAGAACAAAATGCAGTTTTTCTTTACAGCTATTGCCATTCATATATACATTTCTGCAGATGGAATCGACGGATCAATCAATTAACGTGTTGATATACGCACTACTAACCAACATTTCTTCAGTTGGGTGTCATTCATCCCCTTTGCGCACACAGAATACAAGTCTGTGTTGGTTCCTAAGATATTGGGAGAGATTGCTCATGGATAATGTACTGGCATTCTGTGTTTTGTTCTCATTCTTGACATTTTAGAAACTGGGAGGTCCAAACAAGCACATATTGGGCAAGCTTTGTACTGCTAAAGCAGCATTCTAAACCTGACATGCTGGGCAGGGACACCTGGCTCTGCTATCTGCCAGGGTAACCCAATATCTGGTCATTTATGTTCAGGGCAGTTATACTTGGAAATGTTTTGGCTTTCCTGCCTTGCCGGCAGGACAGTTGATAGGCGCAGGCCCATCTCCTCTAATACTACACAAGTAGCCATTCTGTGGGGAGCATAGCTCTCTGGTAGAACACACACTCCACATACAAAAGAACTACATTCAGTCTCTGGCCTCTCCCAGGGTAGGAAGATGTTTTTCCAAAATTCAGAAGTCACAGCAGGCAATACCGGGCTCGATGAACAAATAATCTGGTACATGGCAGCTTCCTATATTCCCTTGCGTAGCTGTTCTGCAATAGGATCAAAATGCAAAACTGTGTAGATGGGTCGTGTTGATGGGAAGCAGCTATCTGCTTTCCCTAGTGCCCTCCTCACTCTGTATCAGAGATGCAAACACAAATCCGAGATGTAGGGAGCTGCTGCACTGTTTCAACACCTCATACCCTTTTAAAATGTGGCTCTTTTTGGGGGGAGGGTATTATTGGGTTATTGTTTTTATTTTTACTTTGATCTTTTTATGTGAACTGCCCTGAGACCTTTGGGTATAGGGTGGTATATAAATTCAAATAATAATAATGATGATGATAATAATAATAATAATGTACACACACTGCAGTAACAACATTAGTAAGAGCCTGCCAAGGGCCCATCATGGCCAACCAGGTGTCTCTGGGAAGATCAAAATCTGGACCCGGGTACAACAATAGTCTCCTCACTTGTGCTCCCCAGCAGCTGGCATGCTACAGTGATGCCAAAAGGGCAGCGCTGCCTACATTGCTCCCCTTTTGGTCCACAGTGTTTGTTTGTATTCACTGAATTTATATCCCGCCCTTCCTCCCAAAGGAGCCCAGGACAGAAACTGCAGGTCTCACTATTGCCAGGAACTGCTGCAGATCTAAACAGTGTCTGCCCATCTTCCTGTTTGGAAGGTAGAACTCTCAGAGAAGAAAAAGTACCTGCATTTCCCAGGCGTGCATCCCATGTCTCCAGCTGCATTCACTGGGCAAAACTGAGAGCACACTAAGGAGCCTTGAGGGGGTTACCCAAAGTAATACTTTAGTATTATTGTTGGTAGGCGTTTTTAGTAAAGCCTTGCTCTTCGCTCTTTGTTCCTTTACCATTTCATAGTGGAATGTTTGCAGATGAGAATCAGTAATGCCAAGGCTCCCCCTCATGGCCATACTGTTAACATCTCCTTGTGTACATTGTAGGAAAGATGCAACAGAAACACTGGTTGTTGTTTTTTAATATAAAAAATAAGCAAGTCATATGTGGCTTAATAGGGGACGCGGGTGGCGCTGTGGGTTAAACCACAGTGCCTAGGGCTTGCCGATCAGAAGGTCGGCGGTTCGAATCCCCGTGACGGGGTGAGTTCCCGTTGCTCGGCCCCAGCTCCTGCCCACCTAGCAGTTCGAAAGCACGTCAAAGTGCAAGTAGATAAATAGGTACCGCTCCGGCGGGAAGGTAAACGGCATTTCCGTGCACTGCTCTGGTTCGCCAGAAGCAGCTTAGTCATGCTGGCCACATGACCCGGAAGCTGTACGCCGGCTTCCCCGGCCAATAATGCAAGATGAGCGCCGCAACCCAGAGTCGGACACGACTGGACCTAATGGTCAGGGGTCCCTTTACCTTTACCTTTATGCGGCTTAATATTGGAATGCAAGAGAACCTAGCATTTTTAATTCACACGTCAAACTTGTTGCAGTAGAACGACGAGTCATTAGCTGACTATCAGTCATTATTAATACATATAATAATTAAAATGCTTGACTGGTTTCTGGTGCAATCCTTTGCCCACCTGCTCAGAGGTAAGAGCCACGGAGTTCAACAGAACAATTGTACAATTGCAGCCTTAGACATAGTATGGCACTGTTAAGATCCTGTAGTTTATTCATTCTACTTATATCCCCATGACCAGCGGGGGTCACATTTATCACCCATCCACTAAGGTAAACATGGCTCTGACCCACCAACCTCCTTGGCCCTCAGTCAGCCTCCACCTCCCTGCCTTCTTACTTCCATCCACTCTAGGGGCGGGTGGACCTGACTGCTGGATTCTTCCTCCTTAGGCTCAGTTTTGCCCTTGTAGAACACAGTAGAGAAAGATGGGGACAAAACTAAAACTGGTTCCACCCACTGTCAGATTCCCTGCCTTCAGCCCTACAAGTCCCATCCACTACTGCCTGTGACTTGAATTAAGTTAACTTTATTCCTCTTTTATAGATGAGGAAATAAAATTGGTCAGAGAACAACTTTTTCCCAAGGCTACCCAGACAGGATGAAGCTAAAGATGGGGTTTTAATTCAGGTGTCCCAGATACGGATACAGATACCTACCTACTTGTCTCTGCTGGTTTTTGTTCTCTTCTTGGCCTCCTCTGACTCATTTGTATTCTGTATCCTTCATGTAGCCCAATATTGCCAGAACATTCCTATATATTCTTGATTACTCAGCTGCATGTTGTACTATGCTGCTCTGATACATAAAACCTTACTATGATAATATTTTAAATTCCACTTGTGGAATGCACAAACATTGTTATTCACAACATATGACACTGAAATCACCTGTTTTTTTAAATTGAGCATTTGATTGTAATTTGTGACATCCATTCTTTCTGTTTGTTCTGTACCTTGCAATATTGTTACTCAGAGCACTGGATTGGAAAACTCACTGTCAGAATCCACACCCTTTCCCTTGTCCCCCCCCCCCAATGGATGCTCTCCCCATCATCAAGGTCTGCAAGGAAAGAATACACATCCATCAAAGTCCTGTAGTGTAGTGACATAGAAAATATAATTCAGAGCCTAGGAAACTGCAGCAGTGTTCTGTATTCTGGTCCTATTTTTAAACAAAATACTGAATAGAATGAATGTATTTTGCCTATACAGTGGTACCTCGGGTTAAGAACTTAATTCGTTCTGGAGGTCCGTTCTTAACCTGAAACTGTTCTTAACCTGAGGTACCACTTTAGCTACCGGTAATGGGTACCGCTATTACCACTGCCGCCACGCCACCGGCGCGCAATTTCTGTTCTCATCCTGAGATAAAGTTCTTAACCTGAGGTACTATTTCTGGGTTAGTGGAGTCTGTAACCTGAAGCGTCTGTAACCCGAGGTACCACTGTAATCTGAAGAGAGAATAGCAACTATTTCCCAAGCAAGCAAGAGTTAATATTTAGTTGTTTCTCTGTTTTAGCCATATAGTGCCATATATTTTGGTGCCCCCTTGTGGAAAAATCATGCTATATTTAAACATAGTTCATTCCTTGGGAGGATGCTTTGGGCCAGCTAACCACCGGGTTTAGTGCAGCAGTCAGTTTCAAGCTGAGGTTCAGTCAAGTATCATGATCAGATGGGAGTTTCTAAAATTATGAAAACTTATTTTGTTTGTATATAGGCAATACATAAATAGTATAGAGTGCATGGGTGTAGCCAAGGGGGCAGGGGGGCAACTGCGCCCCCCAGATCAAGGAAAACAATAGAATACTTAACTAACTGACCAATCACTTCGGTTCTGCCCCCCAACAAAAGTCCTGCCCCCCCCCCCGGCCTAACAAAAAAACTGGCTATGCCCATGATAGAGTGATACCCGCAGGGAAGCTGAGCTGTCCTACTTTGTTTTAGTTCAGGAATATTTATTTATTTACTAACTACATTTCATAGAATCACAGAATCATAAATTGTGGAGTTGGAAGGGACCATGAGGGTTACCTTGTCCAATCCCCTGCAATGCGGGACTCTTTCACCCAGCATGGGGCTTGAACCCATGACCACGAGAATAAGAGCCTCTTGCTGCATGACAACAGCATGCACATTCAATGAAAAACTTATTATTCTTTCCCCCTGTAATTTTGTACTCTGATTGCACTGTAGAACCTTTAGTTTTGTATGAATGCTTGGCTAAAATGGCATCGTGCAATAAGCATCATCCTAGTGGCTTCATTTCACCATGGGCTTGTCTCTCGCATGACACTGAGGGCATGCCTGGGTTTGACCCTTGAAAGAAAGCAATATCCTATCCTGGTGTTTGCAAAGACACGTGTGTTGTATTCACATGTTATATATTTAGCCGCGTACATGTAGTGGCCCATGGGGGAATGGGGATGGAGCCACCCTTCTGACACCAGCACTGCTGCAGCTCACCTGGATGGAGGTTGAGGTGGGACAGGGTGGTTGGTAGATGGGATTGTGTGGGAGCTTTGAGGGAGCCAATCCAGCTCTACCATGGGTGTAGCTGTGCAACAATCTTGGTGTCAGGAAAGTGGCTCCACAGCTCCACCCCTACACACAGGCCACTCTTGGTACATGCTGAAAGCATGAAGCCCTTGGTACAGGCAGAGGTTCTATCTTCTCAAGATGATTAAGGGGACCGCAATGTGATGTATTGAAGTCATGCTTGTGTCAGCGCGTGGAGCCAGGGGCAGAGCCAAATGCCCTCTGAACCATTGAGGGGCCCAGCCTCCTAAAAAACAAACAAAAAGAACACAGTGTGTGTGTGTGTGTGTGTGTGTGTGTGTGTGTGTGTGTGTGTAAGTGCCTCGACCCTCAGGAGCTGGCATCTATGGTACAGGCAGGATGAGCTTACTTCTGTGGTAAAGAAAACCTGCATTGCCCCTGCATGTGTGACTGTAGTGTAGTACAGGTAAAAGGAACCCCAAAGGGGCTGAGGATAAGTATTTTTTGGGGGAAAGAAATCTTCAGTCCCTGGTTGTGTATGCACCATACCTTTAAAACACATTCAAAGCACGTTCTTTCCCCCAAAGAATTCTGGGCACTGTAGTTTACCCCTCACAGAGATGCAACTCTCAGCAACCCTTAACAAACTACAGGGCCTAGAATTCTTTGCTAGTGGGGTATGTGCTCCAAGTGTGCTTTAAAGGTATGGTGTGTATACAGTCCCAAGGGAGAGGAAGGAATTCTTCCATTTTTAAAAGTTTTTAGTCGGTCTGGAAAGTTATAAACTAACTTTCTAGAATGTACTCTTAAGTACATAACTATAAAAGAGTTCAAACTCTGATTTGATTTTTTTTTTACAAAGTATGCATTTCTACTCATAAGTCCTATGATTAACATAAAAATAAATCCCTTTTAAAATAATAATCCAGAAACTGTACGTGTATTGATGTATGAACACTAGAGGGGGGAAATCCCTTTCTCTTATTCTAAGAGCCCCTGTGAAGGGTGCTGGTTAATATATTTAATAAATCAGCCCTCTGAAGAGTCTACATGCTCAGTCATACCACTATTTGCTTCTGCTGTGCAAACAGGGCCCAAACAAGGAATTGCCAACAAGGAATAAGGCAAAACAAAATAAAATAAAAAAAAATTCCTTCCAGTAGCACCTTAGAGACCAACTAAGTTTGTTCTTGGTATGAGCTTTCGTGTGCATGCACACTTCTTCAGATACACTGAAACAGAAGTCACCAGACCCTGATATATAGTGAGAGGGTGGGGAGGGGTATTACTCAGAGGGGTGGTGGAAATGGGTGAAAGGTTGATAGGTGTGGTTGATAGGTTGATAGGTGTATTCCACAAGGAATAAGGCGTTATAGTTTAACTCCAGGAAGTTTGCTTAAAATCAAATAACACTTCAGCAAGTGCTCTTCAAACTCCATCACTTAACCATTTCTCGAGGAATCTACCTCATCACCCACCCACCCCGCTAATGACTGACAAGGCAATAAAGAAAATCTACTGCTTTAAACTTGAGGATACCTCAGCAATAATTTCTTTTCTATAATCAAACTACTGAAAATGTTACAGATCCGAGGACAAGGATATTGAAAGTATCATTTTTTGTAAATTTTTGGGTAGCACATGTATGGGATTCTGCTCTTGTGTGTAGAGAGAGAAAAGTGCTTTTAAAACAGAATCACAGTTGTACTGGACTAAAACTGAACTCCCTTTCCAAAGCCAAAACCACCAACTGCTCCCCCATCCCAGAATCAACTATACCTCCAGACTACAGTGTTCCACAGAGAACAGCTTTAGTGCATGACAATATTTCAGCATGACTCATGGAAATAAGTAATGCTGTGTGGTCAGGAGAAGGGAAAGCCAAATCCCGTATGGTTCTCCATGTTACACCGTTGTTATCAGATTTTGAGCTAATTTAAGGTGGGGGGTGATGAGTCACCGCTTCTGACTATATGGACTCCATATAGCCATTTATAGTGTTACATGTCACCCATCCCCGAGTGGTGCGAGATTCCAGGGGTACCAGGCTCGCTTAGCAGAGTCTGTGTTTGCTTTTGGACAATGAGGCACAGCGGACTCTGTGGTGTCTTTAGGATATACGGTTTATTTGCACATATATACAATCTGCGTCTAGATGGAGAGAGTACAGAGCAGGGGTAGGCAACCTAAGGCCCGTGGGCCAGATGCGGCCCCATCGCCTTCTCAATCCGGCCGGCAGACGGTCCAGGAATCAGCATGTTTTTACATGAGTAGAATGTGTCCTTTTATTTAAAATGCACCTCTGGGTTATTTGTGGGGCGTGCCTGGTGTCTTTACACAAGTAGAATGTGTGCTTTTATTTAAAATGCATCTCTGGGTGACTTGTGGGGCATAGGAATTTGTTCATATTTTTTTTTTCAAAATATAGTCCGGCCTACCACGTGGTCTGAGGGATGGTGGACCGGCCCACGGCTGAAAAAGGTTGCTGACCCCTGGTACAGAGCATTCACATGCTAATAGGGCCCTGTTTCTTCCATTGTTGCATCCTCCTATTCAAAAAACAACCCCAAACATCATATCTGACACTCTCTGCAGAATAAAACAGACAGCCCACCTTCTCTCTGACCCGCCCCCCAGCTTCCCAAACTGACACTTGTTTCCTATTTGCTCACATCATCCAAACTGAAACCCTACCCCCTTTAAACCCTTTTGTGTCTGTCCAAACAGTTGGGGGAGGGGTACCACCCCTCCTTGTCTGGCATAGTCTTTGCCCTCCTAATGGCTTTCTTGATCGGTTAATGGCTCAGCCATTATTAACTTTGTTCCTTCAATGATCCACACTCAGCTAACTATGCCAGGCTGGACTGGATTGTTAGCATAAACTGAATCCAGCAGAGTTTGGCACAGTTCATCAAGGCTTGGGACGCGGGTGGCACTGTGGGTTAAACCACAGAGCCCAGAGCTTGCCGATCAGAAGGTCAGCGGTTCAAATCTCCGCGATGGGGTGAGCTCCCGTTGCTTGGTCCCAGCTCCTGCCAACCTAGCAGTTCGAAAGCACGTCAAAGTGCCAGTAGATAAATAGGTACCGCTCTGGCGGGAAGGTAAACAGCGTTTCCGTGCGCTGCTCTGGTTCGCCAGAAGTGGCTTAGTCATGCTGGCCACATGACCTGGAAGCTGTCTGCGGACAAACGCCGTCTCCCTCGGCCAATAACGCGAAATGAGCGCTGCAACCCCAGAGTCAGTCACAACTGGACCTAATGGTCAGGGGTCCCTTTACCTTTAATCAAGCCTTGATTCATTCTAACTTTTATTAGACCCAGGAATTTAGGGGGATCTGGCCCCCCACAAACTAATAGTGAACTCACTCTCCAAGTGCCATCCTTGTGTGGCCAAAATGGCATCACTCATGCACAATATGATGTGTACATTTCTGGTGTGTTTATGAAACACTGTAAAAATATTATATAGCTGGCAGCAAAGAATATACTATGACCTTCAGATATTCCAAAATCTCTTTTCAACACAGAGTAGCATGTAACTATAAACTGAGAAATGTAGCCATGCCTATTTTTAAGCAGCAGCTGTAATTTACATCGCTTTGAAGACAATGGGAAAATTCCATTTGATATATACCTTCAAAAATTGTGGATCCTAGCTTGGGGTTCTCCTGCAGAAGAGAGAATCACATCATGTCTCAATTTTATGACCTTGTACAAAACAGGACATGAACAATGTTGCTAAAATTTTGCCAGTGTGGAATAACAATAAATGCTAACATTTGTGATGGCCGTTTAAGCTATATTTGTCGCACATAAAAAGACAAATCAATCCATCTTCTCCTTCCATGCACCGTGGGTTCTGACCTCTCAGAGACATGTCTGGCCACATGGTAACGTTTAGACATTTTAAAAATAAAGCAAGCCACGGGCAATTGCTGGGGCTTTCTGTATTCCAAATGTCAGTTTGGTGCCTTTGCGAACGTGCAGGAGGGCATGCTTTCTAAGGCTGCCAGAGAGTCATTTGCTTTTACCATAATTACATTAAATGAGCCACCGAAACCATCCCTTGGGTTTGCTTCTAAATGCTTCCGTTATTTTGCAGCCAGCCAATACTTGGTTTCTTAAATTTAGCAGAAGCAAAAGAATGTTATTGTTGAACAGGGCTTTTTCCTATCATATATGAGTTTGGTTTTGGTTTTGATCAGTTAAGTTCTTGTTTCTACTTGTTAAAAGGGGATAACACAATTCTGCTGCTGTAATTTCTGCAATTTGATTTCATGGTTACATCTCTGCCATCAAGGAAGGCAAGCACATAAAGACAATTACCTTAGAGATCACTGAGGGCCAAACTGAACATGACAAGGGAGACCTGTGAGTAGAATTTCTAGTGGGTTTGTTTTAAAATAGTAGTAATTTACAATGAGTTGTAGGGGCAGGCAGGCACCTGATTCCGTGTAGGATCATGGTATGAGGGGAAAGGGGATTTGAGACTTTCCTCACCACCATTTGCCCCATTGAAATTGCCCCATCTAAGGCTGTTATTTACCCCATTGGGCATTTCCCATGGGTCACATCAATACACGAGTTTGTACTTAACAGAGGGAGAGAAAAATGTGTTAAGAGAAATACAAAGGAGGAGATGAATTACAATCAAAGAAAATTAAAGAATATTAAACGAAAAGACTAGAACCTTGAAACTCATTCAGAGCATGATTTGTGCATTGTTCAGTACAACCAGTATGTTTTAAAAGTGATTGTTCTAGGAACAGTGCCCGCTGTTGATTAGTAATTCAAAATCTAAAACAAACCAGGCAAGTTTGAAGGATGATTTGCAAACCAGATGCTCTTCTTGTTTTGTAATTTAACATGAACACAATCCTTAAGAATATGATCCTTTAGTAAGAAGAATTCTTACTAAGAATGCTTTTCCTCTGGCTGTCAGTCAACACATGTCACTGACAGATACAATAATAGTATACAGGGAAGTGTTTTCTTTTTGCGTATTGTTTTGCATAGTAATCTGAAAGCAGGGTAGAGGAAATACTAATCGTTCCACTTAAATGCTCCCATTGCAATACATCTGTAGGCAGCAGCACAATTGTTTGTTGTAAGTCCACCAACAAAGCAAGGCTGTTATGTGGCTTGACAAATGGAGAAAGTTCACACACACAAAAAAATTGAAGACCACCACCTTCCGAATTTCAGAGCAGTGTGAGATTCCAGGTGTTCCAGGCGCTCACCTAGCATTTGTGTTTATTTCTAGAAATGAGGCATAGCAGAGACAGGTGGGGGAATCAATCAGCAGTAGCTCCTCAGCTCCAGGCAGCTCATGCTTCTTTGCAGTACTTCCCTCTTGCACCTCCTTTTTCACAGCAGGCTCCCAGGGAGTAGAGAATTCAATGAGAAGCAGCTCCTCCACTGCAGCCTGCGTTCCCTTCTCTGAGGCATCGCCTTCTCCCTTGCCTTCAGGTTTTGGGAATGAGGAACAGTGGAGACTGTGATGTCTTTAAGATTTTTGGTTTATTTACACATATGTACAACCTGAGCCTATTACAATCACAGCATCAACACCCCCAGGGGATCTTGTTTCTCCCATAGTCACAGCCTTGGATTCAAGCAGGAATTAGCCATGCCTTTTTCTTTGCCTTTCCAGCCTACAGCTTCTTCCTCTAGGTCACATCACAACAAACTCTCAACTCTGGCTTTTGTTCTTCTCACTTTCTCCGAGCTAGAGAAGGGGCCCCACCCATATGCCATCTGGCTCAGACACCCCTCTCCTTGGCTTCCTTAATGGCTCAATACCCTCTTTCTGTTCTCCTAATGGTCCATCACCCCAGGCAATTTCCTCACCAAGAAACTGGCCTGGCTTATATGTTAACATTTCCTGAATCCAGGGGTTCAGTGTCTGGCACCCAGAAACTCATAACACAGGGGAATCTGGCACCCACAGACTCATAGCAATATATTCAGTGGAAAGTTGTTTCTATTAGAGATTATTTCTGCATTTCCTCTCTTGTTTCCCGTGAATGAACCACACACAGTCGTCTGTGAAAATCATCAGGATCTGAAGCCAAAAATCAAAGCATGCTGATTATAAGGACAGGCAAACACTGAACTAAATTCCTTACACTGCAAAGATGTCCGTGTTGGTTTGGATAATTTCTTCACTGTCAGTTACAGGTAGGTAGCCGTGTTGGTCTGCCGTAGTCAGAACAAAATTAAAAACAAAAAAATTCCTTCCAGTAGCACCTTAGAGACCAACTAAGTTTGTTCTTGGTATGAGCTTTCGTGTGCATGCACACTTCTTCAGATTCTTCACTGTCAATTAATGCTGTTAAGTGTATCACTTCCCAGACTGAAGTGCTTCCAGGAATATGGTGGAGGGCCATAAAGGACCACGAGGAATTCCCTTCTCTAATCTGCTTTAATTAGTCTGAAGTAGTCAAAGCTTTCTCTCTCTCTTTTTTCTTAGCATGCAAGAAGTTGTTCATGGCTGTTAAATTCTTCAAGCCCCAAAGGTGCTAGATGCTGCGGCAGCAGAAACAGAATGTTGCAAGTTTAAAGAATGTAGAGCTATACAGATGCCCGCCCACACGCTGCTCTAACTGTCATCCGAAAGCAGGTTGGTTGTGATCAGCAGAGTGTACTTTAAGGATCAACTTTTCTGTTTCACATTATTTTATTGCAAGCTCCAGGACCATCTGGTTCAATATCTTCCACTGCAGTAAGATTTTCTCAACGTAAAACAATCTCTTTACCTCGGAAACAGTGAGTGTGTTTCTCCTCACAGCGTCCTGTAGACAGCTGGTTGACTAAAGTGAGACCTGTCTGTTAACATGGGCATTCAATCAGTTTGCTTGTCAGTTTGTTTATAATGTGATAACTTCACTGAAGGCGGAGGCAGAAGAATGACACCTGGAGCACATGTTCAAAACACAATTCTATGCTTCATGTTCAAATGCCACCCTGATCCCACCCTGATCCACACACCAGTTTGACAGAGAGAGAGAGAGAGAGAGAGAGAGAGAGAGAGAGAGAGAGAGAGAGAGAGATGAATACACAACACAACAGATTTCTCCCTTCTGGCTATCAGGGTAAAAAATGATATGCACACAGGACAACATCTTGCATTTCAGATACAAAAGTAAGACCCTCCACCACCACACCTACCAGTGCTTTTTTTAGGGCCATCTCTTTGCCCCTTGCTCCTACCTGACCTCCTACAAAGGTCTAGATTAAGATCTGCTGCTCCTATGGTCCTGCCGCCTGAGGCGGTCGCCTCACCTTGCCTCATGGGTGGGCCAGCCCTGCCTCCTAGAATGCGATAATCCCCCCCATCCCCACAAGAGCATCTCTTCTTCTTTGGCGATCACTCATAGCCAAGTAAGATTGTCTTCCATGAACACGGTCTAAACAATGAGTCTGTAAGTGATTGTGGAGGCCAATTCTGGATCCACACGTCCTTCCACAGTGGGGACATGAGTTCATCATGGTGAGGGTTTGCCAGGCGTGCCTTCCTCTTAGCACATTTCTCCCTTTCGTCCTGAGTTTGAGCGTCTTCAAAGTCCATGACACCTTTGGTAAAGGCTGTTCTCCAATTGGATAGCTCGCAGGCCAGTGTTTCCCAGTTGTCAGTGTTTATGCTATATTTTTAAAGATTTGCCTTGAGAGAGTCTTTAAACCTCATTGCTGACCACCAGCATTGCACTTTCCATTCTTAAGTTGGGAATAGAGTACCGGTAGTTGCTTTGGAAGACGATAATCAGGCATCTGAACAACATGACCAGTCCAACGAAGTTGATGTTGAAGAATCATTGCTTCGACACTGTGGATTTTTGCTTCTTCCAGTACACTGGCATTAGTTTGCCTGTCTTCCCAAGTGATATGTTATTTTTTTCGGAGACACCTTTGATGGAATCTTTCAATGAGTTGGCGATGGTGTTTATAAGTGGTCCATGTTTCACAAGCATACAGTAAGATTGGTACCGGTAGTACAACAGCTTTGTAAACAAGCATTTGGGTTTCCCTGCGAATGTTTCTATCTCTTTGCCAGATCTGAAAGGCCTTCCTTTTCTTGCCAATGATGCGTTCAATGTCAGGGTCGTTCCCATCAAACAAGAGCTCCTAATTCTTGTCGGTGCTCTAAACGACCAAGGCAACGAGACTTCGCACTGACAAGTTGGGTGCTGCGTGCGTGCGTTTCGGGGACGGTGAGGAGCGCACAGCTCGAACAGCGTCCAGGCTCCATCGCCGGGGAGGCGGCGGCGGCTATTGGGAGCATTACGGTACCGCTCTCTCCGTGCCGGGCGAAGGCGGGGTTTCCGACGTGGCAGCCGCTCAATAGGAGCGCAGAACGCCGAGGGCCTCCGCCAAAGGGGCGGGGGAAGCGCAGCTCCGGCTGGAAACGCCAAGGCTGTTCTAGAAAGCGCGGCGCGGGAAGCGGCGTGTTCCCGGGCGAGGCGCGGAAGGTGCGCCCCGCGGGCAGGGCAGGGTTTGCGCGCGCCTCGGACGACCCCTTCCCCGCGGCTGCGGCGCCTTCAGCCGGCCGCTCCGTTGCCTCGGGGGCGCTTGTTCTCTGGCTGCTGTGCCCTCCCGCTGCCCCTTGCCCACCTCTGCTTCCCGCTTGGCTATTCCTCACCTCTCCGCCTTCCCTCCGCGGGGCTCGCCCGGCCCCTGCCTCCTCCCTTCCTCCCTCCCCGCCCGCTGCTGCAGCCTGGAGGCGACGGCGCACCTGCATGGCTCCCGCTTGACCCAGCATGGCTTCTCGCGGGCCCCCGCGACGGCGAAAGCCGAAGCCGCCGGCCGGCGACCCCGCTAGGCGAGGAGGCGAGACGCGGATGGAAAAGCGGCCGGGGATGACTTCATCGCTGGGAAGAGCGGCGGCGGCAGGGGAGGTTTCCGCGCCGTAATAAACTCCTGCCTAACTTGGTTTTCAGGCTCCCGAGGCAAGAAGTCCGACGGACGAGCGAGGCGGGCGCTGCCAACTTGTCGCCACAGCGGCTGCGGCAGGTAAATCCGCTCCCTGGTCTGTATGTACCGCTAGTGGGGAGGGAGTTATTTGGAGCAAGGTGACTTTCCACCCCCACCCCCGTAGGCGATTTCCTACCTATGGGAAACTTTGAGCTCAGGTAAGCAGCAGCAGCAATAGGGGTTGCAATCCTTACAGCAAGAGAAAAGCTCTTGGCAGCATCCTCTGCATTTCCGAAGGGAAGGGAGTAATGTAAATATAGGGCGACCCTCAGGTGCTTACGTGCTGCATAGACTAGCTACCTATGGAGTTGGAAGGGGCCATGTGGGTCATCTAGTCCAACCTTCTGCGATGCAGAAATCTCTTTGCTGGACGTGGGGCCGGAACCCGCAACCTTGAGATTAAGAGTCTCATGCTCCTACTGACTGAGCTATCCCCGTTTTTCCAATATACGCAAATGGTTGTGTGCATAAGCTGGGAAGGTGGACTTCTTACAACACAAAAAAACCCTGGAATGTCTCCTGTGGGGATTTCCAGAGGGGCAGCCCTCTTAGTCTTGTGGCACCTTAAAAAGCAGACTTCATCTGACACATGTATCCAGAGTTGTGTACATGAATGGTTTGGGGAGGGGGGTCATGAACAGTGGGGTTGGAAGGAAAGGAAATGTGTTTTATTTTCAGAGAGGAGGAAGCGGGTATTGAGTGGCTCTGAAAAATAATGCAAACCATCTTTTGATAATGTCGGTGATAGATGGATTGAAGCAGGAAAGCTCCATTCTGTTTGTTTGTTTGTTTGTTGGTGGGTGGGTGGGTGGGTGGGTTGGTTGGTGGTGTTGGGGAGCCCCGGGAGAGGCATGAGAGCTCCCACTTCTCAAAAGGATCTCTGAGTTCAAGAGGCAATGTGGAGTAGGAACCTCTTGCACCTTTACCTTTCTTTGACAGAAGAAAATATGAGAGGGGTTTTATGAAAAGTATGGCAGATTGATCATATGCTGCTCAGAAAAGGAGGAATTGAGGGTAGTGACTCCTTGGTGATAACGTAGTCCTTTTCATCTGCCAGTTTCTCTACCTCCATAGAGTGCTATGGATAGCCTGGTGCTCATTACTCTCCCCCTCTCAATGACTTTGATTTGACCCACCTTAATCTGACCTAATCTTAATTTGACCCACGCGGGTTAAACCACAGAGCCTAGGGCTTGTTGATCAGAAGGTCGGCGGTTCAAATCCCTGCAATGTGGTGAGCTCCCGTTGCTCGGTCCCAGCTCCTGCCAACCTAGCAGTTCGAAAGCAGGTCAAAATGCAAGTAGATAAATAGGTACCGCTCCGGCGGGAAGGTAAACTGTGTTTCTGTGTGCTGCTCTGGTTCACCAGAAGCGGCTAAGTCATGCTGGCCACATGACCCGGAAGCTGTACACCGGCTCCCTCGAGATGAGATGAGCGAGATGAGCTCCGCAACCCCAGAGTCGTCCGCGACTGGACCTAATGTTCAGGGGTCCTTTTACCTTTAATCTGTATAACTTGCACTTTTAAGAGTGACATATAATGTTTGCTACATAACTGTTTGGAGTGGATCTTTAAACATTGCAGCGCTTGTTGTTGTTGTTGTTGTTGTTGTTGTTGTTGTTGTTATATTTATTTATACCCCACCTTCTTCCCTGACAGGGACTCAAGGCGGTTTACAGATAAAAATAAGACAACTAAAAACTTTTTTTAAAAACCAATTATTTTAAAAAAATATTAATCAATGTTCGAATTAAAACTATGCTTTGGAACTTCCCTGCTATATTGATTTAGAGAGCCTGCTAAGAACTTATTTATTTCAGCAATAATTTAGTTATGTATACTTGCTTTTATTGATAAATCATGTATGCTGTGTGGAGACCTTTTGGTTAAGTGGTTAATACATTTTACAAAATAAAAAAATTAAAAAGCTTATCAGAGATTCGACAAGCATTTCTTCTTGCACTGTTAAAGTGACAGTGAGTTGTGTTGTTTTCCTTCTTAGTTCTCAAGAGCTTTGGAGAAAAGGGATTTTTACATTCGGATTTTACACAAGTCCTCTGGTGGTAGAGGAAAGGCATTTTCTGGATTTCTCCCATATAAGGTCGTATAAGGCCACCCTCACACACCAAACTCGTTTACATAAGACTTTCCTAGTCTCTGGAAGTGGAGCAATGTGGATCATCTCATGGATCATCACTTAACATCCAGGGTAGCCAACAAAGCCCTCCAGATGTTGTTCAACTCCCATGTTCCCCCAGAACCCATGGCCCAATAGGCAGGAACAATGGGCATTGTAGGCCTACAGCAGCTGACAAAACATTGATTAACCGTGCTTTACATGACATGGATACATGAAATAGTACTGGCCAATTGTGGTATTTTTGTGCCCAGGCTATGCAGATAAAAGCTGTGCACAGAAAATAGCATCAGGGAGATTTGGAAAGTGACAAATCCATTGTGATACAGATGTTCACTTTTCCTAGCTCATTGCAGTCTCTTCAAAACCTGCAGGCCTCTTTGACCAAAACCATAGTGGGATAAAGAGAATGGTTGTGTGTAGCATGTGGAATATCATATCATAGTTCCATCAAGGCTCTGAAATATTATTATTGGTAGTGTCTTCAGGATACTGAATGTCGGTACCACTTTCCTTTGATTAGGGTGCATGCAGTCTTGCAGGTGGTTTATAAGAGCATCCTTAAATTAGCATGAAAAAATCCACACAAAGTTGAGACAAAATGCAACAATTATAACAGTAATTCACCATGGGCCCTAGTAATTCCCAAAGGAAGTGGTCGCTGCTGCTTCTGATTCCAGCTGGATCCCTTTCTACACTACATGATCTCATTTAACCACAGTCTGTAATTCATGATTCATGAGTGCTGTGGTTTACGTTACCCAAGAAGCCAAATGAGATTGGGGGCACTTTTCAGTACCACTGATTTCAGTGTGGACAGTTAAGCAACTTCTCAGGAAGCAGAATTGGTCACCAGTTCTTTATAGCCTCCTTCCACTGGTGAAAAGATGTCCAGAAATTCAAGGTAATGGATTTCTTTTACCACGCCTACCATAATGTCATTTTTCCTTATTTGGTAGTTCATATTTGTATACTCTGGTGGTATCCAACAAAGTTGTTTGCTGTTGGGAGATACATTAGCTGAGGTTGGGGTTGGGTCCTCTCTGTTACAGCATTTGCTCCATTGCGTGTACACCTAGGAGTAGCTGCGGTATGTAGGACTGAGTTAGCCTTCAGCTAACTTGTAAGTGCGCTTTTGACAGTAAGGAGTTACCAGTAATTCTTCACTCCAGACAGAGGCAGTGCCTGGCTCAAGGTCATCCCAGTGAGCTTTGTGGCCAAATAGGGATTTGAAGCCTGGTCTCCCGGTTCCTAGTCCAACAGTCTTTCTCATTATCCCACACTGGCTTTCACACAAGTTCCATTAGCACAAAGACTTCCGGCTGCACAATGGAACTCTCTCCCCCATAGCTCCCTGTGCATCTCCCAAATGCCCCCTGGATCTGTTCTGGATAGCACCCTCCTCACAATCCCCTGGAGCAGATTCAGGAAGGGCACCAGGGAGACATGGGAAGAAGAGAGAAGAGAAGTTCCATTGTACAAACTGAAATCATTTGTGCTAATGGAACTACTTCATTGGATACCGCTTCATGGCGTTGGGTTATTTATAGTTTCAAACTATAACGTTGAAGTTCTGCTTTAACTAAATATGAAAGTGAGCTTGTTTTCCACTAGTAAACAAATATTCAGATTCAATGAACACTTCTTCCTCATTATTTTTCCACTCTCCCCCTTCATTTCTTCCCCTTTTAAATCCTGATTCCTCATCACCTCTGTTTGTCTTTGTCCATTTGATATCTAAAACACACACAAAAACCCAGTGGATATCTTTCCTACCTCCTTATTCCATTTCGTAGTGCATCATATGTAAGACGTATATTTTTCCATGTTCCTGTTGATTTTAGGGACACAAAACAGGGCTAGCTAAGAGCATTGCTGTGTGCCCTGCCGCTGCTTAATATTAGACAGTTTGTGAAAGAGGATCCCTGGGTCCCTGCAATAGTCAGCCTGCAATTATGTAGAAATGCTGTGGAATTCTAAGAGCACAGAGCTGGCTTTATTTGCAGTTGCCTCATCTATCAAAATTACATATAACTTCCTTGGCACAGTACAGATGACCTGGCTGCTGCTTGCGCCAGATGCATTAAATTTGCATGAGTGCCCTAGTGCACCATGTTTAGTATGGAGTTTCTGGGATAGAAAACATGCACACACCCCACATTCCTATCTTCTAACAGCACCACATACAGCGAAAGGGCATGCATTTTGCTTAACAGAATAAAAACGAGCAGCACTTTTTCACTGTTTGGGTGGCAGTGAAAACATCTGCCATCTCCTCTCCCCCCCCCCCCCGTCCCCCTTTTACTGATTTGGGAGAAAACAGAAATCCCATCCAAGTCATTGACATATAGTGGTCCCTTACATCAGTGGACTCTTTCGTCTGTTTTGCAGCTACGTTAGGAAGAGATGAGTCGGTTGTGTGGAAGAATTGCCAATAATTTTCAGGAGGCAATTCTTCAAGCAGATTCTGCTAAACGAATTATAGGTAACCACAGCGGTTATTTGACCAGCAGGGAGCCATATATTAAGTTGACAAAAATGATACTAATGCGCAGTGTGCCTGTAGTGTTTTTCCCCTTAGGTGTTTTACATGCTACATTGCAGTCTGGTCCTATGTGTGTTGATTTGTAAAATAGGCCAGCATTGCTGCAGTATAGCCATAACATAGATGGTAAATTGAAGGTACAGGATAGTGGCCTGCCTCAGACCACCCCTGAGTTCATAGCTAAGCAGAGCTCTGACTTAGAAATGACCAGCACATAATCCTAACCACACAGTACTGCACTAGTTGTCTCTGTAATGGGTAAAAGCTTAATGGTAGTTTATGGAGCTGCATGATTTTTGTTTATTTACCTGTTTGTTTATTTACCTCTTTGATTTGCGCAGCTTGTGTGAGTGGGAAGCATGTTTGCGTGAATGGGTACAGTTTTATACATCCATTTAAGCTTAATGATTCAATCACGTCTATTGCTTTCCTGCTACTTGGAAGTATTGCCAGTTCAATGACTGAACATAATCGGCATGAGTCATGCTTAAAGGACATCTCATATATTACTCTTCTGAGGTTTTCCATATGCTTATAAACCATTACTTTGTAGCCACAGAATGTAGTGTTATGCATTTCAGAGCCATAGCTAGAAATCATCACCAAGGATTAATGACTGACCTCTTCAGGTTTTATAATATTTAAAAAGAATATGAAGAAAATCTGATCACTCTAGTCCCTGCTAGAAAATGTAAACTCTGCCAGTGTCAATAGGTTGAGACTTTAACAAAAAATCTGGGCATTGGCAGAGTTTATATTCTCTAGCAGGGACTAAAGTGATAATGTGAGGGATATAAATTTTTATATGTGTTAGCATCTAATTTATTATATTGATATCCCACATTTCCTCCAAGGAGCTCAAGGAGCTGGCGCTCGTCCTACCTATCTGTCTCTATATAGAGGCACATACACATAAATATATGGACTGTTGTGGGGCTGGAAAAGAACAGTTGTTTCTGTTGAAGCAGACCTGCTTTCTGACCACTGAAAACTGCTTGGTTTTGTGGACCTTCATCTCCCTTCATCAGCTCCCTTCAAGCAGATTCCCATCACCAGAGTAATTGGACCACAGACTCATTTTAGGTTTGATGCAATTGTCCCTTTGCGGTGGCACAGAGCCACATATGTCTAGGAATCTAGTCTAACTTGAGCATGTATAACCAAAAAGCACAGAACTACAATAGACAAACTTTGCTGCCTCACTCAGGACTGGCAGGGAATCAAGCAACAGAACAACGTAAGACGTAGGAGCCAACCAACAGACAGTACTGTAACTTTATAGGACCAGATAGAATCCCATTAGTTCCCTTTCTGTCCTGATTGGCAGTTGCAGCGAATCCTCTTGCCATCTGCAGTGGTGCAGTTACTGCAATGCAGAGGATATCAGGCTAGCATAGCAATTCCTACCTCTAGCAAGTTGCTGCGGTACTGTAGTAGTGAGTAGGATGTCTGAACCTCCTGCTGCCAGAGACCTTGGTTTAAGACATTGGTGTAGCACTCTTTAATGTGGCATGTGCTTATTACAGACAGCTGCTTGCTTCTACTTTGCCAAATGTGATTATGAAGGCCTAGTTCTCACAAGCATCAGATGAGGAAATAAGCTTGCTTCTAGATTGTACCATGTCAGGCTACAAGTCAGGGTCCTGTTACTGGATTCTTCTCCCTACGTAGAGAAAGTACCATAGCTTTCCATAGAGGAGCATAGCTACAAAGCTGTCCATCATTTACCGGTAGTTTTCTATGTGCAGGAAAGTTTTGTATGGAAGAGTGTTCGTTTTTTTAAATCTCCATGTTCATCTTGAAGTTGTATAATCAAGAAACAGATTAAATCTCATTTGATGTTTATAAAAACTAGGTTTATGGATAATGCTTGTAATGTTTAAAAAGGTAAAGGGACCCCTGACCATTAGGTCCAGTCGTGATCGACTGGGGTTGCGGTGCTCATCTCGCATTATTGGCCGAGGGAGCTGGCGTACAGCTTCCAGGTCATGTGGCCAGCATGATTAAGCCGCTTCTGGCGAACCAGAGCAGCACACGGAAACACCGTTTACCTTCCCGCCGGAGCAGTACCTATTGATCTACTTGCACTTTGACATGCTTTCGAACTGCTAGGTTGGCAGGAGCAGGGACCGAGCAACGGGAGCTCACCCCGTCGCGGGGCTTTGAACCGCCGACCTTCTGATCAGCAAGCCCTAGGCTCTGTGGTTTAACCCACAGCCCCACCCGCGTCCCTTGCTTGTAATGTTTACTCGTAATGAAAAAGAATGATATACCATATGGAAGGATATATTCAAAGGAATGTTGTCCGTGGTCTGAAAAGAGCTCCCCACCTTGACCGTAGGGGAGAGGAAACATTTCATAATTAAATATAGTCGTTAAGTTAAATGTTTCTGATTACTTGAGCTATGGTCTACAACACACCTAATTCCATTAGGATTTGCTTCCAAGAATTTTGGAACTGGGATTTTGGAATGATTTTCAATTTGGTCTTCATTACACACACACACACACACACACACACACACACACACACATTCCTTGGATTTATCTGTCAGGATGTTACTTATTAACATTCTGGGCTTCGAGCAACAAAAGGCAGTTTTATGTCTGGTACTCTTAAGTCTTGGCTAGCTGCAAACCGGGAAGATGAAGCAGACAATTCAGAAAGCATAGATCCATGAACTGGATTTAAGTGATCATTTACATCTACCGTATTTTCTGGCATATAAGACGACTGGGTGTATAAGACCCCCAACTTTTCCAGTTAAAATATAGAGTTTGGGATATACTCGCCGTATAAGAAATACGACCCGGCGTATAAGACGACCCCCGACTTTTGAGAAGATTTTCCTGGGTTAAAAAGTAGTCTTATACGCAGGAAAATACTGTATATACAGGGTAAGAGAAGGTTCAAACAGTGGAATGTAAAAGTGCCAGAGTAACTGTGGGCTTTGGCAAAATAAAAAAATAGGTTTAGCTGTTAAGGAAATGCAGTGTAGCATGAAAGAGACTTTAGGAGCCAATCCAGATTCTGGGTATTGCTTAAGCTTACATAACACAAATCACAAGGTTACTAACGTTATTGGAATAAGGACCCTACTGATTTCTGTACACGTCTTCATATGCTGTTAGGGAGAAGGAGGAAAGCCCCACCCCAAGGATTTGAATATTGTTTAGCATTTAGATGCTTTAATAATTTGCAGATGCACATTAAGCACTTGGCAAGGGAGGTGGTGATGCAGGCATGTGGAGTGGATGCATGCAAAGCTTTGAGGGGTGTAATAATGCTGAACTCTGAAGCGAGGAGCCAGCTGGAAGGCAGATATCTTTCAGGAAATCGGGGGGGGGGGCTTGGAATGAGGGCTCTTGTATTTGACGGGTGAGCACAGTCCTCTGGAAATGCTAGTGTGCTGCTTAAGGGCTTTTAATCAAAGCACTATGTTGGACCAGAAAAAGGCTAAGAGTAATACTGACCCCTGGGTTTCATATTGCTGGACACTCAGACAAATCTAGATTGTTCTGAAGACACAGAGCAGATTGGGAATGACTCCAGATTCTGGAAACTCCGTCTTGTGACTTCTGTGCGATTGGAAGGCTGCAAATGAGAAATACGATTTTAAACATTTAGAAATACGTTCTGGAGACAGTAATTACAGGGCAAAGAACTGATGGATACTTTCCAGGGCAGATACCACAATGTAAAAGGAATAACAAAACAGTTTCTCCTTGTGTAATGCTAACTATTTCCTCTGAAAGTGCCTTGGAACTGCATCACAATTAGAGATGTGGAGGCTCAGTATTAACGGGCAAAGTTAACTCATCTCTGAGCGGGAGACATGCTGCTGCGCACTGTATATTACACCAGTAAGAAAGGGCCTGTGATTTAAACAAAAAAAGCAGCAAGCTATTCAGGCTCATGGAACTAATTTCACAGTTCTTTAGATTCTGGCTCATATAGACAAGAGTTATTTTTTTAAATTTAGCTGTTTTTTCCCTTCAGCTTACAAAATACAATATTCTCACGCAATGATCATTTTGTCCAATGTCACACCCTCACAATTTGCGATGTGTTTGGCATTTAAATGTTGTTCCCTTGGCCTCCTTGCTTCGATATTTTTTGCTTTCCGTCCTGTGCACACTTACATGAGAGTAAGTCTAATTGAACACAGTGGGACTTACTTCCGTGTAAGCATACATAGGCTCATGTGCCAAGACACTGAACTGTAGCCACGCTGTCTTAACAGAAAGGAGGCACATGTTTAGCATTTAATTGGCTTTGGCTTGTTAAAAAAAAAAAAAAAAAGCAAAACCCCTTTGTTTATCCCTCCCCCCACCAACAATTTAATGAAGAGTGCTGTGGGTTTCTCCTCATTTCTTCCATACGTGAAATCAAACAGGCCCAGAGGAAGGCCTGTCCTGAATCCAACCTCAAATTGCTGTTTATGTAAGAGACATGTCTTCATGGATTCAGCACAGGGTCACACCCCTGAAGCAAGTACTAGGCGTCATATAGGGCCAGCACTCATCTAAATTAAGATTGGCTAAACTGTGTCGTACAGCTCAAATTTAGATACACTGAGAAGCAATGCTGTATATAGACCCCCCCCCCCCCCGCTTCCCAGTATAACTATCAGGTTTATTAAAGCAGTGGATAAATCTCACCTGCAAGTGCTTGGTTCTCTAAAACAAAGTGAACTTCAAGTGCTCAAATTATGGAGGGAAAGATATGATGCCCTTAAAAAAATCCACTTTGTCCCACCCTCAAATTTTCCCCCATTTATGTCTAGATTTCTGAAATGAAGTAGCTAAGGGGGCAGATTCCCTTGGATGTGTGGGCAATCTGGCTGCGACATCTGTCACCTCATTGATCGCCAGGGTTGATTCGGCTGATCTGGCTGGCTAGGCAGGTGTCTCCTCCCTCCCTCCCTGCTCCATGTGTATCCCTCCCGAAGCTGCGCACTCGGTGGAAGAGGACGACCGTCCCAGATAGAAGGAGTGTACCGTTCTTCGGTCAAGGGTATACGATAGCTGCGCTCCCCTGCTAGAACCTCCAAACAAGCTCAGATACGTAGGGATTCCTAACCACAAGGTTGTTCACGTAGATATGGGACAGAAGGTGAAAATGGACGATTACCTTCAGATAACTAAGGGTCAGATTTTGCAGACTTATGTTGGCATCCGCCTATCTCGGGAGACAATGGAGAGGTGCGCCTTTGGTGGCTGAGGTCAAGCTTTTGGAAGGTTGCAGCACTTGCTGTGGTCTTACAGACTGATGTGGGAGAGACATGCAGCTGGGACAGATGAAGGCGTCTTGGTTTTGCAGCCACAGGTGCATTTCAGCAACAACTACAATAGCTAAAGAAAGTGACTGACCACAGCAGCATTAGGGAGGTATTCCCTATGGTGTATGGTACCGATATTGCCACAATCACTAACAACACTATGTAGAAATTGGGATAGGTGTTCAAACCTTTTGGACATGGGTTTCACAGTCCAAGTTTAACAACAGAGTGTTTATTTGAGGAACATTGGAAAACCAGATTTGTAGTAAGCCCTCCCTCAACTGACAGAATTCCCACCCTCCCTCAACTGCCATCCCATGCTGCTGTCAAAACCCCCTCCTATTTCATACTCCTAGCATTTCATACACCAAGTGATGTCTTCTCCCGTCTCCTTGAAACACAAACCCCAAACATGGTTCTTTGATCTTCACAGTCTGCAGTGGATTGTATTAAGGTCCCAGCCTTCTCTCTCCCTACCTGTAGCCTCTCTTGAAGCAGGCAAAGTACAAATAGGATTAAATGTAAAATGTCTAAAAAAACCTCCCAGAGAGTGGCCATGTTTATATGTCACAGTGAGCCATAAGCCATGATAGGCTTCTCCTGAATGAGCAAGTCTGTTCTTGGCTTGCTGATGTGGTTTGTTTAGGGATAACCACAGTTTGATGACACAATAAGCCATGGTTTGTGGATTGTTCTGCTTATGGGAGGAGCAAAGCAGGAGTGATTGGGCAGTATTGCTCAGCACACTGTTGGTTCATAGCAAGCCATAGTTAATGGCCAACTGTGGCATGCAAACACAACCAGTGTTTTGTGTCCAGAACAATTTATAGACTTTTTTTTAAAAAGTCAGACTCTTATTCTGAGCTGGATATTGATATACTGAATTTTGCTTAAGTCAGCAGGGGGTGTTTAGTTCCAGTTTTGGGAGAAAATACAAAGTTAGGTCCAGTTGTTGCTTCAGATTTCGCTTGACTCCTCTTGTTTAATAAGGTGTTGCTACCGTAGACTAGACCATGCTTGTAGGCCAGTTAGATAGGCTGTAGTCTTTTGCACACTTACTTTGGAATAAACTCCTCTTAACTCAGTGGGACTTAACTTCAGTGTATACATGCATAAGATTGCACTGCTAATCCACTAATGAATTTTGGAGATACTAAGAGCTCTAGAGTTTTTGTGTTCTGTGTGCAAAGGCTTCTGGGATTTCAGGCAACAGGTGACCTTGAAGAAATAAATTCAGAACAGCCATATGGAGTACATAAGACTCTTCATGGTGTTCATCTGTTTCCACAGCTGTGATATGGAACTGTTCAGCTTCCTTAAAATCCTGCATTTCTGAAACGTGTCATCTGTACTGGTATATTTTCTAGCTAATCATGTGTGACACATAAGTTCTGGGCAATATATACTTAGAGTATGCAAAAATGTAAGAGACCACTTCTTTTCCTGCGGCAGGAAAAAAGATGGTTGTGATTTTGACTGTTGCTTTGAGTTTGAGTTTTATTTAGAAATGTGATTTATGAGCCTCTTTGTTTTTTTAAGCTAAGCAAAGTAATACAAGTAGCTTGAGAAAGAGGAAATGTATTTGCAACAGTTTGGACTTGTTGACTTGTTTTCAAATGTTTGCGGAAGCCTTGCAGTAAAATCTTTTAAAATGATTTTTTAAAGGGGGCGGAGAGAGGGGTTGATTATTATGACAGCAAGCAAGGCAACACCAAACAGCAAGGGATCATGGGAATTGTAGGCCAAAAACATCTGGAAGGCCGAGTTTGAGGAAGCCTGCTAATCTCACTGCAGGGTTACCTTGCCTCTAGGTTGCAGCTCAATAGAAAAGGCTAAGAGACAGATGAGGGAGTCACATGACAAGAGCTTGAACAGCACTTTTCACCCAGTATATCAGGGCAGTATGGGCTGGGCAGTGTTGCTTACCTGATTTAACAGTGGGAGGAGGAAAGGAGGCGAAGGGAAGGGGTTTCCAGGGAAATTGCTTGAGCAGCGCATTTATTCCTGATAGCTGCAGCTCAGTGGAAATCACGGAACCCCTTAGCCGGCTTTATGGAACACAGTTTGAGAAATGCTGGCTTAAACTAATACTGTATGTGCTACTGTAAAGAGCAAGATGACACAAAGGGACTTGATGGATTAACCCACAAGATTAACTGGAAAATGTTATGATTATTATCCACTTTTGTATGCATTAGAATTGTGGCCACAGGGAGCACATGTGGAATATTAGGAATAATTGAATGTAACAACTAAATTAAATGCTGCTGTTAACATAACAAAACTGAACGTATTTTAAATAGAATGTCATTGTCCCTGTCTATACATTCTGCATTTCATTTGGCTTTAACCTTCCTGTTTACATTTTGTTCATAT
Organism: Darevskia mixta; assembly: GCA_034641385.1. NCBI lineage: Eukaryota > Metazoa > Chordata > Lepidosauria > Squamata > Lacertidae > Darevskia > Darevskia mixta. The sequence continues at coordinate 42,464,770 of JAWWNH010000013.1, read as the reverse complement.
AAAAATGTGGACTCTGATCCATGAAAGTTTTTGCCCAGAGTAGCAGTCTCACTCGTTTCCCCTTCCAAATGTCGATGTCCACAGTGTGGGGGGTAATCCCATTAAGTGGTTACAAACCCAACATCTGGAGCAGCAGTTGCAATGTAGCAGTATTTATTTTGCTGGTGGATCAGTAAACCATCTTGGCTACTCCTTTTCCACAGCCCCTAATTTCTCCTTACCTTTATTATTAATATTATTATTATTTATTACAATTGTTAGTCACTTTTTACCAAAGTAACTCAAAGCAGCTTACTATAAACAAACATAATACATATATACATTAAAACAATCATAAAACAAACAGGAAAAAACTAAAATACAAATCTGTTTTAAAAGGCATGATTTAAACCAGCTCACCCACTCAAGGAGGCCACAGGTGATTAAAAGCCAAAGGCCTGATGAAAAATAAACACTTTTGCCTGTGTGCCTAAACATGTGTAATGATGGCGCCAGGGGAGCCTCCCTGAGGAGAGCGTTTCACAATCAGAGAGGCTCCACTGAAAAAGGCCTGTTCTCGTGTTGCCACCCTCCAGACCTCCTGTGGAGAGGGCACATGAAGAAGGGCCTCAGATGACAATTGCAGGACCCAGGTCAGTCCTTGAGGTGTTGGGGTATAAGGCTTTATAGGTCAAATTCAATGCTTTGAACCCAGAAACTAATGGGTAGCCAGTGTAATTAGGCCAGGATTTGTGTTATGTGCTCAGACTGTCTTGCCTCAGTGAACAACCTAGCTGTTGAATTCTACACCAGCTGCATTTTCTGAACCATCTTCAAAGGCAGCCCCACATATAATGCATTGCAGTAATCTAACCTTGAGGTGTTGGGGTATAAGGCTTTATAGGTCAAATTCAATGCTTTGAACCCAGAAACTAATGGGTAGCCAGTGTAATTAGGCCAGGATTTGTGTTATGTGCTCAGACTGTCTTGCCTCAGTGAACAACCTAGCTGTTGAATTCTACACCAGCTGCATTTTCTGAACCATCTTCAAAGGCAGCCCCACATATAATGCATTGCAGTAATCTAACCTAAAGGTTGCCAGAGTGTAGGCAACAAAGATTAGGCTATCCCTGTGCAGAGATTTGGCTCTGTGCAGGAAGAAACGTTGGCACTCTGAGTAAGAATCATGGCCACATGGTGGGTGGTGCGAGTGGCAAGCCCAAGGGGCTCAGTGGTTTAGACCACAGCGCCACCCGCATCCCTCACCATGACGGAGTGAGCTCCCGTTGCTCTATCCCAGAACAGTTCAAAAGCATGCCAGTACAAGTAGATAAATAGGTAAATGGTGTTTCCGTGCGCTCTGGCTTCCGTCACAGTGTTCCGTTGTGCCAGAAGTGGTTTAGTCATGCTGGCCACCTGACCCGGAAAGCTGTCTGCGGACAAACGCCGGCTCCCTCGGCTTGAAGTGACATGAGCACCACAACCCCATAGTCACCTTTGACTGGACTTAACCGTCCAGGGGTCCTTTACCTTTTACCTTTAGTCCGAGTGGATTTCAGATCATTGGGACACATGTCTCTCAAAGTCAAGCCGTTGTGCGTGTCTTGGTGTTCCTGTGTCAGATCAACAGTGCTTTTTGGAATGTGAAGAAATAAAAAAAAGGCCAGACTTTTTGTTAGGTTTGTGTGCAATTCTCTATGAAAGGCTAATTTCTTAACAAAGCACAGTCTGAATGAGCAGGGTGATGATAAATTTTGTGAATAAGAATATAGAGGTTTGCAAAACCATAACATGTTTAGACACCCAAGTGAGTCACTAATGCAGCAGAAAGGCATTTTAGCAGCTGGAAAAATAATGATACTGCAGGTGGGCTGGAGAGAATACCTATCCTCTTTTGATATCTTGGACTGTTTCTCCGGTATTAAGCTGCATACCTTTTCTTTTGTGCTGCCAGGAGCCCTGAAGAACGCCCATACATTCCTCCTGAAGTAAGACTCCCTTGCATGTTTGAGGAAGCAAATTCTTTGTGCTGTCTCAGCCAGCCAGGGGTCCCCATGCTTGCAAATTTTAATGACGCACTTGGAATTTTTCAGCATGTAAAATCAACCTGTCAGAACATGGCATTTTCCTTTCTGTCTTCTGGCCAACGCAAGCGAAACGTATCATACAAAGGCAAAATAGTGACTTTTAATTTTTCTCCCCCCCCCCACTCCGCCTCCATCTGCTAATCCAAAACATTTTTTTCTCTGCCTGACTGAACAAGTTGTGTGTGTGTGTGTGTTTTTGTCATTCACATAAAATCCCTCATAAGCTTCCCTTCCACTTTAGACTCTAGGAAGATGTGGGGACACATAAGCAGGAGTTGTACAGGCTCTCTGCTCTTGCTCCTCTTCACCAAGCCATAGCCATGCTGGGATGATAAAGAGTTGTTTGCTTTTGTTTGAAGTTAAACAGCTGTGCAATATGGAAATAATACCGGTATAACATTCCATTGCCAGGTGTCTTCCTTCTTCCCGGCGAAATCCAGCTTTTGTGTTTACTTTCCGCTTATTGACGCTCATAACTCTTGTGTACCATGGCAAAGCTGCAAAAGATTCAGACCACTGGATGAAGTAAATAATGTTCTTGGACTTGGCCGGTACCCTGAACTCCGAAGCATGTGAGGCAGGAGGTGGGGAGGGGAATGAGAGCAGCGTTTACTCGTTTTAGCTGGAAAATTCCTCCAGTGTCACTTAGCCAAGATGTGTGTAATGTCTCCAGGAAACAAGAACAAGCACTTCAGATGGGCTGCCATGGCATAATATATCCAAATATATGTGCCTCCGGAATTCTTTTGGCTGGCTCCCCTGTTCTGTTATATCGCTTATTGTGTTATTGCTCTTGGCAGACCCCTTCATGGTACTTGTCACTCAGCTTTACAAAAGTCTCAGATTACCTGTGAATTGGTTTAGGAGCTGAAACTTCTTTCTTTTCTCTCTCTCTCCTAGGGGAGCTCTTGTTAAGTGGCACTGGGCAGATATTTCAGTGTGACATCATTTAGCGTTTTATGGACTAGCAAAGAGTCCATGATTATAATGGGCAGGAGGAGGCTGTAGGGAAAGGCCTGTGGATCAGCAAACAAGTGCCAGCATAGCTTAAGAGACAGAGCGCAGCTGGGGATATTTCTCTTGGATCAAGAACTGGGACTGACAGCACTCTTTGCTTGCCCAACAGCTGCCAGAATCCTGGTGGTGATGGGTGCAAGGGGGTGGGAAAGCATGTATTCCTGTGCATTTCACAGGACCATTGCCATCCCACTCCAGAGTACCTCTCAAGCTAGGTACATCTGAGTAAGTTTCCTTTAATAGGCGAAAGAAGTAGTTCATGGGATCTACTCTGAGCAAAGGTTAGTCGACTACAACCCAAAGGGCTGGATTCAACTAACCTGGATCCCAGTGCAAGGACTCCTGTTAGTTCAACAGGGCTTTCCTCCCTCTCCTGACTCCAAATCTGCTCTGGAGGGTTGGGCATAGCTGTCAACCCTCCCTTTTTTTGGCGGGAAACTCCCTTATTCCAATGCCGTTTCCCACTGCTATCCCGGATTGTTGATATCCCTTAAATTTCCTGGATTTCAAAGGAAGCAGCTCCTCTCCCTCCCTCCCTGCCGGCCAGGGAGGCTCCTCAGCTGCATTGCTTGGCTGCCAATAAGGAGTCTGAGACTGACTGGGGGCGGAGCTTGCATGCCTTGTGCATCCAGACCCTCATGCCCAACCAGACAGACAGCCTGCCTGCCGTCTATGCGCTCGCTCTTTCGCTCACCCGTTCGCGCGCAGCCTCTGGAACTCAGGGTGGCGAGGCTACTTGGTGCCATTGCACCGCCCTCGTGGCATCCCTTATTTTCAAATCCGAAAGTTGACAGCTATGGGGTTGGGAGATTTCCTAGAACAGCACACAGGGATGAAAGAGGGGGGAAATCATTCTATCTTGAAAGCAAAAAATATTTGCATGGATTGAACGATTGTGACAGCATGATGTTGAATTCCACTCATCGCTTTCTATTGATTCATCTTTGGAAATGGTTAACTTCTTTGGCACAATGTTTTCATTGTGTCAGATTTCTGCACACTAAATAGGGGCATTCAGTTTGAATGAGATTTGCTGTGAATGGCAACCTCCCCATTTTAGGCTGAATTGGACAAATGCGCCTGAATTGCAGTGTAGGTTTCTTTTGGTATGGCTGAACATTTGAATTCAATAAAGTCAAAAAAAGTGGCTGATTTTTATTTTTTTTTACTACAGATTGTGGAATTTGGGGCTTGTATTTTCCTTTTTCCTTCAGTTGTCATGAATTTAATTTTTTAAAATATCTTGCAGACATTTCATTGATTCAGAATGACGCCGTGGACGATACAATTACTGCTAACCTGCATTATTTGCACCAGCCTGACAAGAGCTGAATTTTTCACTTCTATAGGTATGAAAAAAGCTCAGGCAAAATAGGAGTTTTACTCGTTCCATTTCCTATATGAGAATTGCCATTCCACTCTTTAGAATGAAATGACTATGGTTTAAAGTTGGTTTCCTCATCCTGGATTCTTTGGAACCCATTAACCATCATTTGCAGTTGGCGCACAACATGAAGCTCTATGTGGCTTTCTAGTTTGTTTCACCGCTTACACGATGGGGCTGCATGTGGGTGCATGGAGCTTATATGTATTCTGCCCATTGCTAGGTATTGGTAGTTGTCTGCTATGGGCTAACCTGAAAAAACATGTGACTTTCAGCACATACCGGTAGCATTGCTGTAAATCACCACTGCAGATTAGAATTGCCATTCCACTTTCCTCCCTGGGAGACTTGTAAAATCATCTCATTTATCCCACTCTGAACAAATTGCTGCAGTTGTGAGAGATGCTTATGAATGCTCACCTGGCAATTTTGAGAATGTCCCAGAAATGTCTGTTTTTAATTGCTCCATTATTTAAAAAAATTTTTTACAATGTCCCAAGAGAGTTGGGCTCTTAATTGCGTTAGAAGAATATCTGTGGAAATATGCTGACGATATTATGCCATTCCAAATAACTGATGTGAGGTGTGTGCATCAGTTCATTTTCGTCAGCTAATTAGCTGTTGTAAGCATAATAATTCCAGAAACTCACATTTGACAGGAGGAGGGGGGGGAGACATCCAGGGCTTAAAACCTTTCTGGAGCTTTGCACCTGTTACGCCTTTGGCATTTTCAGATTTTATTACAGTACTGCATTTTGCAATAAAATAAAATACAGCGTGACTTCAGATTAAAAGATAATTTTGCAGATTTTGCATGAACTGTGGCAGCTTTATGAAGGCTATGAAGGATCAAATTGCTGTTGTAAACAAAAACATCACATTAAATGTAATAGGCCATGCTGAGGATCGATTGCTAGATTAATTGGCATGTCTCGCTCTTGAGCTAGTATTAAGCTTGTAACTCAATACAGTTAGCCTGAAGCTCTGTGACTCTGTGTCACCATATCAAGTTTAAAAGGCCAGCTTACTCTTGCATGTTCCTTTTCTTCAGGATACACTGGCCTAAACCGAACAAACTGTTTAAAGTATGGTAACTCTGTGTTGGAGCAGACAAAGGTAGAAAGGATAAGTGCTGCTGATAAAACAGCATACCCTCGACTATCAAGAAAGCTAATATGCATGTTTCTGTGAATGATTACAATGGATGTTCTGTGCCTTGGCCAAATAGTTTTCTGTTTCCCATTCCTCATGCATGAATTAATTTCGTTTTCCTCTCTATGATATATACATATATACTCTTAAAGCTGTTGTGAAATAAAATAACCATGGCAAAAGGAATGCAACAAAAACTCCCTTCCCTAGATTCTGAAGGCCAGATTCAGCTAAGTTGTTGCGCTAGTGGAAGCTGGTGCAATGGGACTTCTCCCCTCTCCTCCCTCCTCACCCTCCACAGATCTGCTCAGGTGGGTCAGGAGAACCCCTAGCACTGCCCATCGGAGAGAAGAAGGAGGCATCATTCCATACGGCAAGCAGAAGCGTTTGCGTTGGCGGAATAATCGCCTGAATGTGATGTCAAATTCCACCCTTAGATTGTAGAAATGGAGCTGCGGTAACATTGGCAGAATACATGTTCTGAACTAGAACAAATGCTTTAGTGACATTATAAATTCCAGCCTGCTGTGATAGTCTCCCTGTGTCTTTTCCTTGATCTGCAGTATTTATTTGCTCTCAACCTATCTTTCTGGATACAGATGGCTTCTTGGGTTTCTAATAATACTTGTCTATTTTTTTTTTTTTCATTTAAGGCCAGATGACAGACCTCATTTATGCAGAAAAAGATCTGGTACAGTCGTTAAAGGCATATATTCAAGAAGAAGAATCTAAGCTTGCTAAAATCAAGAGGTAAAGTGAGATTAGACAAAGTGATACTTTGCCATTTTAACATAGCACCCCTGCTCTTCCTTGTTACTGGGGATTGTTGCCCCTATGTTTGTCTTTGGGATCTGAGCGAGAAGGGTAAGTGAGGAAGCACAGAGGAGGTTGCAGCACTGAAAGTGAAAGTGGCTCAAGGTTTGGGAAACACTGTCTCTAGCACTCCGCCTTATCAGATGCTGTGTCAGTGCAAAGGCTGATAAAAGACCAGGCTGTAAGAAAGCAATGACAAAAGTGTTTTAAAATAAATTTCCCTGTGGCGATTCACTTTGCAATTTGATTGTTTAACTAGCAAAGTGCAAGAGGCACGGCGATAGCTAAGCAATTAACACAGCTCAAGAAAGAAAAAGGATACAGGGACAGAAGAAGGCAATTGGGGCTTTTGTATCTCTATCACAACCCTCCCAGAGCATATCGTATGCCTGGGCTAAAAATAAAATCAAAACTGCACTTGAGGCATATACTCGTGTTTTCCAGTTGGGCTGAGAAGATGGAATCGCTAACTGTTAAATCGACTTCGGATCCAGAAGGTTATCTTGCCCACCCAGTCAATGCATATAAACTGGTGAAGCGTCTCAACACAGAATGGCTGCAGCTGGAGAATCTGGTTCTTGAGGACGCAACCAAAGGTGAGGATCTCAAGGAAACCAAGCAACATGCCTTGTGGAAAGCAACATGCCTTTTCTTATTGAATACCACAGTGTCTGTTCAAGAAGCCTCCTCTCCTCATCTGTGTTCGTTTTCAAAGAAGTGTCAACTGGCACCCATGTTTGTGTCAATGAGTTCAGTTCCTTGCCCCATTCACAAGAACATTGGATTTGTTTTTAATTCCATTCAGCGACAGAAATATTCACTAACCAGGAATCGCCATTAAACTCTTCCCATTCGGTCCTAAACTACAGTCATGAGTGTTCACTAATGTGTCTGTAGGCTCCCTCTCTTCCTCACTCGTGGTCTTCAAGCAGAAATCTCGCTCTTGAGAGATTGGATTGGAATAGATGGCTCACAAGCCACTCCATTCCAGCTTGTCTGATTCTGCCATATTCAGTAAGATAGAGTGGTGCTGAGTCGCCCAAAATCTTTCTCTCCTTGTTATTCATTTATTTGAAATATTTGTATACCACCCTTCCTTATAAATGCATATGCATATAGTTGCAAATAGATTCATTAAAACAACAAAAATAATAATACAGCAAATCGCAGTAGAAGACATCAATAAAAGCAAGGTTTTAGAAATAAGCACTTGGCACCACAGCAACAATGTTTTATTCAGAACTAATGAAACAACTCCAGATGTTTCTACAGGAAAGAAGTCCCAAATGTTTCCCTCAGGGTATCATTAATCGGATGTTTAGTCAAAAATATGTTGCTTTTGCTGCCTCTCCAGCAAGTGATAGCTGTGTTGAATTGTCCTTAAAAATCATTATTTGCCACCTGGCAAACCACCCACAGCTGGTAAGTGCGTTCCATAACAAATAGGAATCATGTGCCCACCAAGTCTTCATTCTCCAAAAGGTTCAAAAACACATGACGTAAATGATGTCAGAAGCATTCAGGGAATAGGATCTGCACAATTCAGCAAGAGAGTTAGAGGGAGGAGGAGGGCACAATCCACAAGGTGAGTGGGTTTGTATGCTATCTAGAAGGCCCGTTCCCACTAAATGAACTGATGTTCCTACCCTCTTGGTCATGTATGTATGGCAGTATGGCTATGATACTCACCCAGAGCAGGTTTAACCAAGAGCAGGTTTTCCCATCCCCATCCTCTTTCAAATCTGGTCTTGTAGAATATACGTTGTCATTGGAACGTAATGCTTGAATCTGTATGAATCACTTTTCCTTACGTACCGGTATACTGGCTTCGATGCTTTTAGTCGCTGGCTTTGTTGGGTCGCAGTGGCGCATGGCAATTAAATTCTCCTCTCCAGCTGTGAATTGCAGAAGTTCTTGAGTTTGCAGCGAACCAAAAGCTTGCGGAAGCTGTTTTCTAAAACTTAGTGTTAAGGGAAGCTATCTGTAAAACCATTTCGTCGTTCTTCTAGAACTGTCCCATATACTGAAGCTTGCCTATTTTTGCAAGACAGCTTTTGGGACAAGAAAGACTTTGCTTAATGCTTGACTATAAAGGAGGAAATGCTGTTTCTCAGAAATCAACCACATATGTTTTGTGTGTGCGTGCGTGCGTGCATGCACTCAGGCTCAAGGGGAAAGACTTTGAAACGTGCTCTTTTCAGCCAGGAGGTGTAGCACATGTTGCAGCAGTTTTCCAAATAAAATCGGACTTCTGCAGCCTTCTGAGAGCGGAAGAAGATGGCTATCTATATTGATGAAGGATTTGTACAAAATTGATGGTGGATGATGGTTGCTTCGCAGTCGCTGCTTCGTGTTTCCTTTGTTTCTAAGATATTGGCCATATGTGACTGAGTACTGGGAGTGCAGCCAGGCCTATCTCACTGCCTGCTACAGAATGGCTTGTGCTCAAAGCTCTTTGCCTTCTATAGCTGACAGTGAAACCTGGCTCTGTACATTGTTTGCTGGATCACAGCTATTGGAACGGGGTGGGTGGTTTGGAACTGTCTTCTTTTACAGCTAAGGAAAAAGCCAGTCATAAGCTTCTTTTCCTCCTGTTACTTCTAGTACCGGAGCCGTTGAAAAGACTGTGTAGTTTGAGCCCTCATAAACCCACATGAACATGCTTGCCCCACTATATCTTCTCTCAAACTTTTGTTGTTGTCAAATCTTCTCATAATTCAATTAGTCTACAGCAGACTTCTGCAACCTGGTACTCTCCAGACGTTTTGGTGAACTGCAACTCACATCATTATTGGCTATTGGCCGTGATGACTAGAAAGGCTGCTCTGGACCCATTCCTTTCAGGGAGCACTCATTGTTGGGAAACCTTGTTGGTTTCTTTGTTTGGGTCACAATTTTTATCAGCTGTTTCCATTCCTGGAATTTTCTTGAAATGATGTCTACTAGCTTCTGGAGAACCATCGCTTCTGATAGTCCCATAAGAGAAGGTGTGCTGTATGTATAAAGCCATGTTAATGAATACATCACCCCTGCATTAGGTTGGTGGCCCTTAGCTGAACGTTGCACTTTTGTACTTGTTTTTATTTGAGGTGTTATTAGATCTGTAAACAGGAGATATAATTAGAATACATATTTAAGATGGATTCAGGTGACCTGCATTTTCCCTTCCATGTGGGATCAGTTTGGCAGAGATGCATTATGGGAGCTATGTGTGATGGATGGCAACCATGCTCTCAGCAAGTCACCGCTCCATTTCAGGTGCAAAAATGAAACCATAGTTTGGCCATCAGAGTTGAGCCTTGGGCTCATGTGTTCTCTTCTCCCCACCTTTGTTTCTTCTTTCTTCATTCTCTGCATCATTTCTTGATTTGGGGAAGCCATGATTTCTCATTGCGTATATCCAGATTGGTCAAACAACAGTTTGTGCAAATCACAGTTAGCCTTCAAACCAGAATTGGAAACTATAGCATGGTATGGTTTGTCTAAACCAGGTGGTGAGGTTGGGGTTTGGAACATGTGAGGAAAAGCAGGAGGATCAAATGTGCAAATATGAGGCTTATTTCCAATAGCCAATCCATGGTTTTGTTGCTACATCCGAGCTGAACCACTGGGTGCTGGGAAAGCATGATAGCCATTGAGTGCATCATGTATTGAACCCCATTACTCTGGATGAGATGAGCCTGTATCCAGCTCCCCTCATTCCTGACCATTGACCATGCTGGCAGGAGTAGATGGAAGTTGGAGTCTAAGATGCAGGTTCTTAATTCCTATTGAACATGGAACCCTTCATGAGAAATCTCCAAACATTCCTTTCCTGTTGCCTAAACCCACTTTTAATTGCTTGCTTATTCAGATTTCCCCCCTTAATATATCTTGCGTGTTTAGTTAATGAAATAGCAAAAGCTATATTTTTTAATAGTTTTACAGAGCCCAAAGAGAACATTGATAGTTCATGTTTAAATTTCATCTGCTTGAGTCTCACAAGGGATTGCTGTAGATAGAATAAATGTTTCCAATTGCCAACCAATCTGGTATCACTTAGATGCATCTGAGACCCACAGTGCTAACCATTTCCGTCTTGTTCAAATAAAGGTTTTATTGCAAATCTCACAATTCATCGTCAGTTCTTCCCAAATGAAGAAGATGAGACGGGAGCTGCCAAGGCATTAATGCGTTTGCAGGACACCTACAAGCTTGACCCGGAAACAATATCAAAAGGAGCATTTCCAGGTGATGGTCAGAAGCTACTTGTTGACTTTATTAAACACACTGATTTCTTGTGTTTTGGTTCCTCAATATATATGTTCAATAACAGTTGAGTAAGCGGTGAAGCAAAGTTTTCTTCCACGCTGAGTTTCCTCTCAAACACAATTGCTGGTGGTGGTACCGTGCCAGTTTTTCTGCATTTCTAGACCTGTGGTCAGCCATGAAAGTCTTTTAATCTTCACCAGATTTTGGGAAAGCCTACTAAGCCATATCTATAGCATCAACATGAAACCACAGAAACAAGCCTGGAGATTTATAATACTCCGTCATAGTTTGTTGCAATTTACTTACATTTCCAAAAAGAATACAGAATCGAAATTGTTAGCTGAATTATTTGTGCAAATGCAGGCACTGCGTAAGTAGAGCTATTCTCCTTAAGACTGGTATGTTAGCTCAGTATTTCTGGAGTAGAGGGCATTTTAAGGTCACCACGTAGGATTTTCAAGCAGAGCAGAAACTTGGCAAACTGTATTAACACTCTGGTGATAATTGAGATTCGCGTGCATTTGAACATTTTTAAAGCAAGAAAAGTAACTCACACAGGCTTCGTGTTGAGTATAAACATGTTTGGCTTTAAATCACATTAACTCATTCCGGTTCCTCACATGGATCAGTTTATTTGGAAAGTCATGACTATGAAGGTCTGGAGGCAAATGTATATAAATATGGTTTCACCATCAAAGAATTTTGCCCATGATCTGTTAATTCTCCAAATCAGGGCACTGAAGCTTAGAGTAGGGGTATGTTGTTCCATTTGTGGAGAAATTCTAGATTCACAACAGTTCTGTGAGGTTCTCCGGGCTATTTGGATGATACTTTGCACTCAGAACTTGAACGTACAGGCTGCGTTTGCACATCGCATTAAGCCATAGTAATGTTTAACTGTTGTTTAAGTGTGAATGAGGAGTGTACTTGTGCTCAGAAGTCCCTGCTTCACCCCTTCCTTGCTCCTGGCCATGTTGAGAGCAACAAACCACAGGTAGCTTTACTTGTTGTGTCATCCAAATCCATGTGTGCAGAAGTGGCTGGCTTCCATAGTGTGCCATCTCCCTCCTGGTTAGTAGCAGTGGCATTGCTGCTGGGGAAGCCAGCATTACAGCTCCACCTCGCCAGGCAAGCCACTTGGGCACATCCATACCTGTTTGCTTTGTTTGAGGGAAACAAAGTGTGAGTGGTGAAGAACAAGCCTTGGCTATCCCTCATGGTTTGGAGCAGGCTTCCTCAAACTCGGCCCTCCAGATGTTTTGAGACTACAATTCCCACCACCCCTAACCACTGGTCCTGCTCGCTAGGGATCATGGGAGTTGTAGGCCAAAAACATCTGGAGGGCCGAGTTTGAGGAAGCCTGGTTTGGAGAGAAACAAACCACAAATGACATGCCATGCCTAGGCTCTGAGCTGTGGAAAGGCAGCCCTCCCACTGAAGTTAAAAAGGGCCCGGTGGGTGGGTGGAAGCGCTGGGCTCAGAGAAGGCATGTTTCAGGACACTCCTTCTTTGCGCTCTTCTGCTCTTCCTGCATCTTTTTTAAAAGCAGAAGGGCTTTCATTGTAGTTTAAAGGATCCTTTGTGAAGGAGGAATTTGGGCTCTGAATGTTCTTCATGTTCCCTCTTCTCCACTGGTGGCAACAAGCACTGCATTATTAAAACACACCACTGCTTTTCATTTTCAAGCTATTTAATGTATGTCAGCCAAGAGTTAGAAAAAAAAGGAAATAATGACGTCCTCTTCAATGGAGTGCTTGGTTCCTCACTTTCAGCTGCACAGCAAAAAAGGAAATATGTTTCATCCACCACCCCAGTCCTTTCAACTGCAAGTGGCCTGCCTAGCAGCTTAAAGTGTCCTAAAAAGGGGAGGGATTGAGCTCAGAGGTTGTGTCCTGGATGGAATGTGTCCTCCTGGCTCTAGCCATCCCCCTTTAGGCCCCAGCTGGAAGGAAAGTGAGTGAGAGGCTGAAATCAAGTGAGTAGTCCAACTTCCAAGTCAGTCTTCTCTGGGTTTGCTTTTTCAATATGCTGCAGTGTGCCAAGGCAGCATGAGAGCAGTGAACATGCACAGACCTTGTTTCCAGTTGGTGTTGTGGGTCATTTTAGAAATCTGTTAATTTCTTGGAACTCCTCCTGTTAATAAATATATATGAAAATTAAATGATCCACTAATGGAATTGCAAACACAATGTTTCAGATAGCAGCAAAACAGTACAACATATCAAATGCAAGGCATTGCCCCCAGCTACAACCCCTAAGCTAGTCTGGGCTAGGCCAGGTGGAAATGAGCCAGAGAAGCTGAGACCAGGTTTTACAGGACTCAAAGCTGGATGGTCTCTAGGTGCCCTCAGCAGCAAGAGCAGCCTTTGGAGCTTAAGTCCTGCCTTCCCATGTCAGGTGGAACTCTGCCTGACAGAGAAGCAGGGACATCGGCTCAGTGTGTCCATTTGAAAACATGGGGGTGATAAATGGAACAGGATAATTCCAGATGGCTTTAGCATTCAGGAAAGTTGTAAGCTGGGTAGAAGTCACTAGGTCTTACTTGCATTTACGTCTCTCAATTCAGGAACAAAGTACAGATCAGTCCTGACAGTGGACGACTGCTTTAGCATGGGCAAAACAGCGTATAATGAAGCGGATTATTACCACACCGTGCTCTGGATGCAGCAGGCGTTGAAAAAGCACGATGATGGTGAAGAGGCAGCCATCACGAAGGTGGAGATCCTGGATTATCTCAGCTATGCCGTCTTCCAGCTTGGCGACATACAAAGGGCTATGGAGCTCACGAGGCGGTTGGTGTCTCTCGGTAAGAAGGACAAATCATGCATTCTTCTAGCACGCTGGAAAGCTACCTGCACCTCAAGTGGAGAAGCCAAAGTAGGATAAAGCTCTGCTTTTTGTGATATGGTAAACATTTAGGACCAGGGCGGAGGAACTGTGTTCCAGCCTAAGGACTACATTCCTTCCTGGGGAACCTTCCAGGGATCATGTGCCAGAGGTGGGCGTGGCCTAAATTGAAAGTGGGCAGGGCAGTGTTACATTCCAGCCTCGCTACAGTCAGAGGTTTCTGTACACAGGAGGCATCCAGCAGGAGACATCGCATTTGAAAGGCACATTCTATACAGACAAAAGAGGGCATCAAACTAGCTTCAATCCAATAAAGGTTTCCATAAGTGGAAGGGAGTGGGAGACAACCAACCAACTTGCTTCATTGCATATAGTCATCCTGCTTTCTGTGTTGAAATCCTGCCAAGATTTTCACTTCTTTCCTGATGCCTCACCACTGTGTGCCAGGGAGGGAGAACCTGTGACTGGACTCCCAGCTCCCATCATCCCTGACCAATGGTGATGCTGACTGGGACTGATGGGTGGTGGAGTTCAACAACTTCTGGAGGGCAGGTGTTTCTCATCCCTATGATATGCCTAGACAGTGGTACCTTGGTTTTCGAGCGTCTTAGAAGCCAAAAGTTTTGGTTTTTGAACATCGAAAACCCGGAAGTAATTGCTTCCGTTTCCGAATACACCTTGGAAGTCGAAAGGCTTCCGCTGTGTGTTTTTTTTCCATTGACTTTGCCAACTGCCCTTTGCGCCTCAGTTGTTGAACGGTCTTCCCGGACGGATTATGTTTGACAACTGAGGTACCACTGTACCTGAAGTCCTGTTGAATTTAGCATTCTGTACTATAGGATTCGCGACGGGGTGAGCTCCCGTTGCTCGGTCCCAGCTCCTGCCAACCTAGCAGTTCGAAAGCACATCAAAGTGCAAGTAGATAAATAGGTACCATTCTTGCGGGAAGGTAAACGGCGTTTCCGTGCGCTGCTCTGGTTCGCCAGAAGCGGCTTTGTCATGCTGGCCACATGACCCAGAAGCTTTACACCGGCTCCCTTGGCCAGTAAAGTGAGATGAGTGCCGCAAACCCAGAGTCATCCGTGACTGGACTTAACAGTCAGGGGTCCCTTTACCTTTACTATAGGATTGCCCAAGTTGTTTGGGTATTTTCTGCGACGTGAAAAGTCTTTTGTTCCCATAGAGTAGAATTTGTCTCCTCGGGTACATAAACACTTAGACTAACTATTCAACTTAGCTCAGAATAGTTCAGCTTCTGTTTCCTTATGCTTTACAAGGCCAGGCGTTTAAAGTTGTTACTGGACCTGAAATGGCTCCTTTCCCTTAGGCTTCCTGTCCTATATGCTCTGTACCCCACCCCTTTCCTGGTATTTCATGCATTTTGCATGCCATTTGCTAGTTGCTGGCTGTTGCAGCTTCACACTAAATGTATGATTAAATGATCCTTGACTTACCGGTACTTTTAACTTTTAAATGCCCTCCAAGGTGTCATGTTGTATCAAATGTTAATGTTTTACACTGAATATAAAATGGAAAAGCAATACCATTGCCTACAGCAGGATTTTTGAATTGTCTAGAGAGCATAATTCATCAGCATCACCACACATTTGGACAGATTTGATAAATTCCTTTCAGAAACATATGGTGGTGTTGGCAAACTAGCAGACAGACGGTTTCTGAGTCACTCCTTTGCCTCGTGACATCTGGCATCAGTCAGTCACTTGGATTAAAGTTCAGTTTATCTAACCTGGAACAATAATCCACTCTATTTCTCTCAGGGATCCCTTAAATTGGGATAGCCAACATGGTGCCCTCAATATGTTGTTGGACCACAGTTCCCTCCACACCTGACCACTGGCCATACTGGCTGGAGCTGATGGGAACTGGAGTCCAGCAACTTCTGGAGGAACCACATTAGGTATTCCTTTTAAAGGCAACGAGATGCTATATGTCAGGGGTAGATAATGTTGCGTCTTCCAGGTGGCATTGAACTATAGCTCCCATCAGCCCATGGCCAAAGGTGGTGGATAATGGGGTCCAGTAACACCTAGAGGGCACCATGTTTGCTCCCTCTGCCATATGTGGTACAGCAGGAATAGCATTCTTTATCGCACTGAAAGAGTCCGTTGAACTGCTTCTTCCCTTGGTGTGCTTTTTTTACTTTTAACCAGAATCAAGATCTTAACTTTAATTGACTCCAGAGAGCTCGGTTTCCGTGGTTTTATTTTTCAAGTAGTGTTGGGAGGAGGGGAGAGTACACTTGACTGCACAAAATAATTGGTGTAATGTTGTAGGCTTGAAGTCCCCCTTTGATCAGATTCCTCAGATAGTATCACTTTATCTGTCTCCTCTCTCTCTCTCCTTTCTTTCCCAACCAAGATCCCAGTCACGAGAGGGCAGGCAGCAACATGCGGTACTTTGAGAGGCTGCTGGAAAAAGAAAAAGAAGCCAAGACAACCAATGAGACCTCAGATACGATAGAGCCAACAACCCTCGATGGGATATATGAAAGGCCCCAGGGCTACCTGCAAGAGCGTGAAGTCTATGAGGCTCTTTGCAGAGGAGAAGGTGTGAAAATGGTGAGAGAAATTCCAAAGGCAGATTTAACCTATTGTGCTGCAGTAAATCTTCTGGGAATGCTACCCTTTGGCTTTTGAAAAAGTCCACAGGGAATTTCAGGTGTGCGGAATATTTTAGTTTAAACGTTAAGTCATTTTTTTAAATGAAAACAAATAAAAACAAAAGCAAAATAATCTTTCTGAGTCAAAATTCTGAACCCAGTATCAGACAGGAAATCACGAAGTTGCTATTTATGAACAGGTGTCATCTGTATCCCCCAAACCAGTATGATCCTTTGAATCATATCCGACAATGTGGTACAGCAGGAATCATAATCTCAAACCCTTATAATGCTAACTTTTCTGCTGCTGTTCATATCAGTGAAGACTCCAGTTGTAAGCTAAGACCTTTTTTTCCCCCCAGAAGCAAGAGTTTAACTTGTGAGAAATGATTAAGAATAACTGTTAAAGTATCATGTTGCTATATTTGATTTTTGGGGACATAACTACCAAACATGGTATATAGAATAATAAGAGTTGGATGGTCCCTTTGTGGGTCATCTCCTCAACATCCTGCTCAGTGCAGGATACTCAGAGGTACGGTATCCCCAGTGATGGAGAACCCACTACACTCCTTGGTCATTAGTTGAAATGTCAAGCTGTTCTTAAAACTCCCCTTGAAACCTTTCTCAGATGAATACTCTTGAAGATGGTTTCCCAACAAATTATAAATGCATAACTGCTCAATTAATATTAGACCCAACACTGAAGTCTATTTATATGTAGAGATTAATTAACCTTGACTGAACCTAAACTCAACATTCAAAATAGTACATTTATCTGAATTTGTTCACAGACCCCTCGAAGACAGAAGAGGTTGTTCTGTAGGTACCACAATGGGAACCAAAATCCCCACCTCCTTATAGCACCTTTTAAAGAAGAAGATGAATGGGACAGCCCTCACATTGTCAGGTACTATGACGTGTTATCTGATGAAGAAATAGAGAAGATTAAGGAGCTGGCTAAACCAAAAGTAAGTGTTTCAAGTCTTTAGTCAGTGGCTGCTTCGTCAGCCTTTCACTGGGCTAATGTGATATTTTGATTGAAATAGTGAGCTTGGATGACTTAGAGATGTCAAGAACCCATTGTCCTAGTTCCAAGAGTGTGATTTACTGTGATGAAGCAAAGTTCGTCCCAGCTACATGAGGAGTGGTTGTAACAAGTTACAGGATAATCACATCTTACACATATTTATAGGGATGTGGGTGGCGCTGTGGTCTAAACCACTGAGCCTCTTGGGCTTGATGATCAGAAGGTCGGTGGTTCGAATCCCCACGACGGTGGCGAGCCCCCATTGCTCTGTCCCAGCTCCTGCCAACCTAGCAGTTCGAAAGCATGCCAGTGCAAGTAGAAAAATGGGTACCACTGTGGCACAAAGGTAAACGGCGTTTTCATGCCCTCTGGTTTCCGTCACGGTGTTCCATTGCGCCAGAAGCGGTTTAGTCATGCTGGCCACATGACCAGGAAAGCTGTCTGTGGACAAACGCTGGCTCCCTTGGCCTGAAAGCGAGATGAGCACCGCAACCCCATAGTCGCCTTTTACTGGACTTAACCTTTACTGGACTTTTACCTTTACACACATTTATCTTGAGCAATTTCAGCCATATGTGTTTGGAGGTGAGCTGGTTGAAGTTGCACAAGTTAAATCCAAGCAAGCTCTTTTTGCACTGAGTCTGTTTGGAGTTAGCGGGCACATAAGGAGGTTTTAAGCTCTCCACCTTTGTTGGGGGACAAGGCCCACTCACCGCACTGGTTCTGGGAGTACTAGGGATTCTTTTGCTCTCTTGAGAGCCAGTGTGGTGTAGTGGTTAAGAGAGGTAGTCTCGTAATCTGGTGAACCGGGTTCGCGTCTCCGCTCCTCCACATGCAGCTGCTGGGTGACTTTGGGCTAGTCACACTTCTTTGAAGTCTCTCAGCCCCACTCACCTCTTCCCTTCCTCCGCTATCTGCAGGGTGGCTCCAAGGGTTTGGGTTATGCAATTTTCACGTACATGTGGTGACCATTTTGCGTGAGGGTTCTGTTCCCGGCCCCTGCACATGTCAGCAGGCATAAGTGCTCCCCACCCCATTCCGCCTTCATTTTGCCCTTTTCCGGGTCCAAAAGGATTCATGTGTAAGTGATTGTGCATCAATTGGGCATGCCTAAAATGGTTGCCACCTGTATATGCAGAATCCCCACCACGTAAGATGCAATCATACTGTAGTTACAATAGGTCTATGTGCCAGTGAACCCATAGTCAAATCAAACCACTTCAATGGAGCTCCATTGTGGAACAGGGAGCATCTTTCCTTGACCCACCGGCAGAATCATTTCTAAGTGTACCGGTATTTTTCATACCAGGCATAAACTCCTTCTTACTCTTTTCTTCTCCTTTTCTTTTTATAGCTGTCTTTATTTAATTCTTGGCTCCACACTATGTCTGAATGACACAGACAGCACAAGTTAAGGAGATTTTAGGCCATAGTTAGTAGGCCTGGGTGCTGATATTTTCTTCCTTTAGTTGTTAAAACACACAGTACAAGATTTGTGGCAGCGCTAGACCAGTGATGTTGACTTGAATGTTGTATTCATTATAATTTGTGCTGCCTGGCACAAAACTGAAATGAAAAATATTTCTATTGGATCACGTGGTAATGACCTTTTTCAGTCTCCGACCCCTTTTCTTCCTTTCCCAACCATTTTTATAACTGTTGCAGCCACATTGTTTTTTATGTTGTTTATTGAGCTCCCTTGCATATAGTTTTAAAGCCATTCTAATTAGAAGTGAAAACTGAATTCATAGAACATATGAAGCTGCCTTGTATTTGCCTGGTTTAGGCGTAACACTGAAGTCAGCCTCACGGCCTACCCCTGTCCCAAGGAAGATGCCACTTCCATTTTCAGTGCTATGTCCAAACCCTAAAAAGGTTAATATTAATTATGGTTTAAGGCCAACCCTAAACTTTAGGGAACCAAGCCAACTTCATACACTATGGTTTGAAGATGACTTGTTTCAATAAACCATCATTTGTTTGTTTATGCGCACTCTGCTCTGGCTTCTCACATAAGAACATAATGATGAATTTCGGTTAGGTTTTTTTTAATGGAAGTGGAAACTTCCAGTCTCATCCTTGCAGCCAAGAAAACCATTGAGTGAGATGATTGCCCTGTCTAGCTTGGTATTGTCTACTTTGACTGAGACACACTGCAGAGTTTCTTTCAGATGTCCTTCATATCACCCGTTAACCTGAAATCCGTTTAACTTAAGATAGCAGGAATTGAACCCTGTGATCCTAGGTTCTCTTTCATTGAAGCATGTTCTCTTCCAAGAGCTATGGCCCTTCATATGAAATTTTAAAAATAGCTCTTTCATAATGTGGCATTCTACAAGACTCTGGTACTGAAACTATAATTGCATTTATTGCTCATGCAGCTGTAACTCAAAAGAAAGTCAGTAGCACAGGGTCAGTATAACTTTTCTACCTTTATTGATAATTGAATAATGTAACCCCCTGGAGATGGAATAAGAAACGAATACCTTTTGGAGAACATGAATTTTATTTGAGATACTTTTAAAGTAGTAACTCTTTGTTCACCAGCCAGTTTGCCTTGGCTGAAATTCTTCTATCTGCCTCACAGCTTTCACCTCTGTAAACTCTGGGGTGTTTTCCTGATGTTTCATCATTACCTCATACTAAGAAAACAGCAACTTAGCCTAGCTTTGAATAAACCCAAACAGTTGAAAAGCAGCAGGCATGTTTTCTACAGTATGTATGTTGTTTAAAAAGAAATCCTTCCCAGGAGCATTTTTAGGTGCATTTGGAAGCGCAACACTTTTCCAGAATAACAGTCCTTGGCATGATATTTGAGTTGATTTAGTAGATTTAATTTTTGTATTCTGCTTTACCAAAAACAAATGTTGAGCTCAAAGTGGCCTATAATAATCACAATAGCATTAAAGAACAACAAACATTGCAATCATTATACTGTCAAAAGACAATAGCATATAAAGCAAACAACAACAATTTCATCAAAACAATTAGTATAGTTCAATAAAGACACAGTAACTCAGTATTGCCAAGATACTTCTTAATCACATGGAATATTACTTGTGAAGTCAGCTTTAGTTTTTAAATGAAGGCACATGTAGTTTTGAGAAAGGTTTATTTTTCAGAATCAGCAGGGTGTTTGAAATTGAAAGGTGTGCAGGTCTTTAAAAACGCACAGCTTCTTCATACTTTGCTTTGATGTATTTAGGCAAGCAATTGAGATGCACTCTGATCACATTACTTCTGGACTGTACAAAGTGTTTTACTTTGAAACCATGGTGATTTCAGCCTGTGGGGAAAAGACTAAACGAATTGGATATTTTTTCTTAAAATAAAGTTGTTTTACTGTAGTATAAGTGAGCTAAAAATGAAGATTTATAGTGGAACAAATCTTTTGGCATTAATGTTAATTGCATCATCTCTGCAAAACATTTATCAAATGCAGATGTGGTTGGGTTAGGAAATTTTATTTTTCATCTACCTCTTGTACTCATTAGATAACCACTTGTTGTCCTATACAGTAGAGTGTAGAGAAGTGTTGCTGCAGAGGCAACAGTCTACCATCAACTGAAAGGAATGCCAGTGCCTATTGTGATATTGCTGAAGTTAAATATGTAATTGCTGAGTTCATAATAATGTTCATGGACTACACAATTCTCCAATGCTTAGGATCCTCAAATGCCTTCCTCAGTGGTTCCTGAAGCCTTTGGTGGCTTCTGCTTAGCTCTGTTTGTGGTAAAATTAGCATCCACGATTTGGATAAAGACAATGAGATATGAGATTGACTTTACAGGTCAATGCAGAACTTGAAGGGGAAAGTGAACATTTTCTGCAACAGTAATCCAGTGGTGCTTGTGACCGCTGACTTGATTCCAAATTTTGCTGAGGAGCTATATCACATCACTAGTTAATATTAGGACGTAGGCTGTGTATTTTCTTTTCTTGCTTGTTTATGTCAACTGAAGCATTCAGATAGGAACCGTATGGCAAGGATAAGACAATTGCAGGCATAAATATGGAGTTCAGAATTTTAATCACTGTAAGCAAAACTTCATTGTACAATTAAAGTTCAACAGATCAAATTTCTGGCCATAATTTGTGGAGCAAGAGCCTGCAACAGAATAGCAGATGAGTCAGAATTCTGGCACTTCGTTGTGCCAAAAACTACATGCCAAGACAAGAAAATTAATAGGCGGATTTCAGAGCATATGAGAGAATCTGGAGGAAAACATTATCAAACACTGAAGGGGGGGGAATGATAGGGTGGAAAACAGCTATTGCTGTGTAGATTGTAATGGACACAGTAAATCTTAGCCTAAGTTTGATTTAAATAAGTGTGGCAGCATCATAACTGCTGAACAGAAACAAGTTTTACTGGAGGGTCACTTCGAGGAATGAGGGAGGCTAGTGGGCCAGGGCCCCTCACTATTGCCCAAAATAGACTGCTGGTAAGTTCCATCTTCATAAATACCATTCCCTCCACTTATTTCTCTTGTTTCTGGGTTAGCAACTGAGGGCCCCATGCTATCCTTCAAAGCCCAGTTCTGGCTCAGGCTGCTGTTCCGTATTAGAATTTGCTGCCTTTCAGAGCAATTACGTGCCAAATCTTTGTACTAATCTCTGTTTTTTTCCCCAGTTAAGTCCTTTGCGTTGATATATTAGAAATACTAGGAATCCTCTCCTGTTTTTGAGGATAATTAATCCTCCTCAGCTTCACTGAGCTACACTAGTCTTGCGAATGCATTTAATATTTCTAGTCGTATGCAGTTTTAACTGAGAGCCAGTGTGGTGTAGTGGTTAAGAGCAGTAGACTCGTAATCTGGTGAACTGGGTTCGATTCCCCGCTCCTCCACATGCAGCTGCTGGGTGACCTTGGGCTAGTCACACTTCTCTGAAGTCTCTCAGCCCCACTCACCTCACAGAGTGTTTGTTGTGGGGGAGGAAGGGAAAGGAGAATGTTAGCCGCTTTGAGACTCCTTCGGGTAGTGATAAAGCGGGATATCAAATCCAAACTCTTCTTCTTCTTCTTCTTCTTCTTCTTCTTCTTCTTCTTCTTCTTCCTCTTACTCTTCCTCTTACTCTTCCTCTTCCTCTTCCTCTTCTTAACTGTTCAGGTGGCATCTGTTAATGAGAAACAAATAGCACAAATATGAATACAGTACAAATATGAACATGGCCCTGTTATTGAGTCACCAGCCGCTGAGGTATGACCTCCAGAAGGTTTCCCAGAAGGGGATATGACCCTTAGGTTGAAAAAAGGTTCCCCACCCCTGATCTAAATCTAAAGATGCTTCCAACTCTAGCAGCACTCCAGAAGCATCTTTTAAGTGCATTCGCCTCAAAAAAGAAGCCATTCCTATCACAGCCGTTTGGTGCAGTGATGCTTGGTCAGGGGCTGTGACTGTGCCACCCATCCTGGTTTTACTGGTCTCTTTCAGTCAGTAGCAGTTGGCACCAGGATTGGCACAGACCTATTGGCAGATATAACACGTGTTCATTCATTGTGTCTGGCACTTCCATTAGAGCAGCCTTCCCCAATCTGGTGCCCTCCAAAGGTTTTGGAGAGCAACTCCATGCCAGCTGGAGCTGAGGGGTGTCTCAGTACAAAACATCTGAAGGGTTGGTTATGGAGGCTTCTCTGCGATCAGCCCTTACCCAACCCTGCCTGTAAACAAAAAGATGGACTCCTTGCCTCTTGCATAGTCACTTTCTGTTTGTTTCTGCGTTGCATTGACTAATGCAAGATGTAATCATCAAGAGTTTATCACAGCTGAAAGTTGAAGGCTCTTGTTTTGTTCTCCGAAACCTGTTTCTTAGACAGTATGGTTTATATAAATCTTCTGATGGAGCCTAAATTCATATGAGATAAATTTATCATTGCCAGTAATGCAGTATATCATCTTTCTCAGTATACATGATAAAATCATCTACCCATAACATTTTTACACAGAGTTTTATCCGATGCAGAAATGAATGAAGGGCAGGAGGTGCAACTTGTATTAATTTTGTCGGTAATTTTTTTTGTGTATGTGTGCTACTGAAGTTATTAAACCTTGCTTTTCTTTTGATAACAGTTGGCAAGAGCTACTGTACGTGACCCCAAAACGGGCGTATTAACTGTGGCAAACTACCGGGTGTCTAAAAGGTAAGCTGTCCGAGGATAATTATCATTCTCATTGCTCATTTCCAAGTACTGTTGATGAAAGGTGAAACTTTGAGAAGTTTGGGGTTTTATATTGTATAAACTGAACACATACTGAGCATTCACAGAAGCAATTTGTCAACTTCTCTTTAAAGATTAGCAATAGGATAAAGATAGGAATGGGGAACATCTCCTGGTGTTGTTGGGTTCCAGCTTCCACCAACCCCAGCCAGAATAGCCAAAAATGCAGGGAGCTGTGGATTGGGGGGGGGAATATAGTTTGTTTTACAGTAATTGGAGAGAACTGTCTAATTTCTCTGTGAAATCTTCTCCTTTGCAAGTTCATGGCTGGAGGAAAATGATGATCTTGTTATCGCCAAAGTGAATCATCGAATGGAGCAGATCACAGGATTAACAGTGAAAACAGCTGAATTATTGCAGGTAAGTACAAAAGCACAAAAGGTTTCTTCTTTTAACCTACAGAAGAAATCTTTTATTTCTATTTCATTACATTTTCTTTTGTCGTTTTCCGCCTACCTTAGGTTGCTAATTACGGCATGGGAGGACAGTATGAACCACACTTTGACTTCTCACGGGTAAGATTTCAATTTCAAAGATGTTCTGTGTTCCTGCTAAGCATGCATAATTTTTAAGGGTCAAACTAGAGGTAAGAGAGATTCCTAATGAGATCTGACATACCTTTATGCACTCAGGAGCAGCCGTGCAGGCATGGCTGATTTTGGATCAGGGCTACAAGCGCTGCTCATTCTCTCTCCAGCCAGTAGTACGCAGCCACATGCGCACACTCACACAACCCTCTCTAGTCTCCATCACAGGTCTGTTGGCTCGGCCACAGGTTTCTCTGCAGTTCAATTTATTTCCACATTTCGGAAATGTTGTGATCCAGCTACCTGTGATCTTAGGAATAAAGCACAGCCAATTGCAGTGATGTCCCACAATAATACTTACCTGTCTGGTGTCATGGATGTCAGCCATAAATTTACCATACATGCTGATTGGGCAGCTAAAGAATTCTCTCACACCTTGCCAGCATGCATGGTGCCTGTGTGGAATAAACTTTGTTTGGTCTCAGGATGAAACACAAAGCTTTGGCTTTGTGTAGCTGCTATATTGGCCTTGTATGCTATG
Source organism: Darevskia mixta (assembly GCA_034641385.1). NCBI lineage: Eukaryota > Metazoa > Chordata > Lepidosauria > Squamata > Lacertidae > Darevskia > Darevskia mixta. The sequence continues at coordinate 42,440,302 of JAWWNH010000013.1, read as the reverse complement.
CCACATTAATAAATAAGCTAGCCAACTATTTAGCCTGGGATTTTAAAGGCTGCAATTCAGTGCACAATTGCCTTAGATAACACCCATTGGACAACTTCCTCTCAAACACTATAGATGCGTATAGGATCAGGGGTGCACACCCCGCTTTCCAAAGCTACAAACAGGGAACCTTGGAAGTTGGGTTAAAGTTCTTGTTTGTTTCAGCGGCCCTTTGACAACACACTCAAATCGGATGGAAATAGGCTAGCGACGTTTCTTAACTATGTAAGTACCTCTGTGTCCTTTTTGCGTGCTTGAAGTTTGCAGTTCACTTTCATTTAATTTTATAGAAAGAGGAACCTGATGTTTTCAAGCATTTAGGGACTGGGAATCGTGTGGCCACTTTTTTAAGCTATGTAAGTATGACCAATCCTGTATATGTGGAGTGAGACCTCTTTGTCATGCCACTGGCATAAATACAACTTACTGCATGAAATGTAGTTATTTACTAGGCTGTGGACCAGGGGTGGCTAAACCTTTTTGCAGCCCAAGAACCACCTTCTCCCTGGGTCAGCCCTGCAGCAATAGTGTTGGATGTAGCCAAAGTGGACTTAGCAAGTTCCACATGCTCACATACCAGACAGATCCAGATCATACTTCCATGCCTCTGTGTTCTACATGAGATGCACAACCAACCCATGTAGTTCGGGGGGGGGGGGTAGGAGAAGAGAGCACTGGGTGCCTATCTGTCTCACTATGAGAAGGTCTGCTCTGACCCTGGTGATTCAAGAACATGTTGAACTAGTCCTGGTCCTCAGTGCTGTGGCCATTCAACGTAGACCTTGAATGTGGAGATTTCCTTGCTCCTTATCAGCACAACACATAGTCACAATATCTGCGACAGAGAATTAATTGTGCTTCTTCTTGCTTGTCAAAGAATTCAGACTGCTCTGCTGAGCTAACTGCTATAGTTGTGGTTTCAGTAAGAGCTGTGGTTAAGGTACTATTTATTTATAAATTATAATATATCTACATATTTATAAAGACGTTTAAAAATCTGCAATGTAAAGGGCATGTGCAGGAATGAGAGTTCCAAAGGATTGGATACCACCACAGCATCTTTGTGTATTATAAAAATGTGCCTGTAGTTCAACAGGAATAGCTAAAACTAGTCTGCAAGTATAGGGATTCTGTGTGTTTGTGTAATATCCAATTAAATCAAGTAGGCATATTTTCAAGATTTTGGGCTTGTGGAGGGCTGCTGCTGGTTCCTGGTGTTATGTTGTCATTGCCGTTTTGAATCTGCTGACAGAAACCAAGAACAAGCAACACGACGGCCAATGAAAGTAGTATATTTTTTTCATGTGTAATAACAGTAAGACAACGGACAGTGATCCGGTATTAACACTGTTTCGTGTACGTCTTCTTCAGCATGTAACTCAATATACAATGAAAGTTTTCAAGGAGCAGTGGTCATCACTGTATGAAGAAGATGTACACGAAACAGTGTTAATACCAGATCACTGTCGGTTGTCTTACTGTTATTAAACATGAAAACAATATACTACTTTCATTGGCCGCCGTGTTGCTCGTTCTTGGTTTCTGTTTGAAGATTGCAACACAGAGGTTTCTTGAACTTTCTAAGTGTTTTGAATCTGCTGGGCATACCTGCGCATATATAAAAACGGCCACTATATGGCAACCTAGTAGTCTTTAATGGGTCATATGAATCTTCAAACCTTTTTTGTTCAAAAATTCTCATCTCCACATCAGCTATTCCACATAGCACTAGACCCAGGGGTCAGCAAACATTTTTAGCAGGGGGCCGGTCCACTGTCTCTCAGACCTTGTGGGGGCCTGGACTATATTTGGGGGGGGGGGAAATATGAACGAATTCCTATGCTCCACAAATAACCCAGAGATGCATTTTAAATAAAAGGACACATTCTCCTCATGTAAAAACACGCTGATTCCCGGACCGTCCGTGGGCCGGATTGAGAAGGCGATTGAGCTGGATCTGGTCCCTGGGCCTTAGTTTGCCTACCCATGCACTAGACGGAGCCACAATATTTTTCTTCTCACTGCTGCCACTGGCTTTGGATTCGTCTTTGAAATTAGCTGAATCTGATATATACCTCTTTAGAGGAATCTTACTTCCTTGCCTTAATTAAACACAATGGCTTGGGTCCTAACTTACCTCCATCAACAGAACAGAGTTCTGTTTGCAGAACAGTGATTTTCTGTTTCCCACTTCACTCTGCACCAACTGCACTCACTCCTGGAAATCTGTTCCTGAGGGTTGGTGGACCTTGGAAATGGTATGAGTTATAGTGCAGATAGAGGGAGTAGTTGGCAAAAATTGTCATTCTCCCCTCCCAATCCTTTGCATAAACAGAATAGCAACTTAGGATTCAAATCATTGCATGGAAGTAAGTGTCACTCCATTACAGTACAAGGTGGTGGCTCACTGGCCTGAAATTACTCTAACACAGAAATAGAGCAGTGTCTGTTTTATTGCCACATGTCAGACCTATAAATGACTCACTCTGAGACATGTATAATTGAGCAGTGTTATCAGTGCCAAGGTATGCTTCAAATTTGCTAAGGAAATATGTGGCTAAATGGCAATGTTGCTTTTTCTCACCAAATGAGTACCATAAAAATAAAAATAAATCTGGAAGGGATTTAGGCTACAATCCTAAACACACATTCTAGGGAATAAGCTCTGCTGATCACAGTGAGACTTTCAATATGCATAGGATTGCACTATTAATTTCAATTGAAAGCAGGCACCATACTTATTTTTAAACCAGATTGTAAGATTGTCTGACTTTTGAAACACTGTAAATATGAGATAACTAAAATCACTGGCTAACAAGGGGGGGGGGGTCCTAAAAATGCTTTTATTTATCCAGATTAATCCGCAACCCATAATCTAATTGAACCTTTGCTCTGATTAATTAGATTATGGATTGTGGCTTGATCCAGATAAAGTCAAGCATTTTAAGACTCCCTTGTTAGCCATTGATTTTAGGCATCTCATATTTATAAGCTTTTAAAAGTCAGACAGCAGTAACTGGCTTAACATTTCTATAGAGGAAACAATACATTAATCTGTGCAATCTTACAAATCATCAGTGACTTTTATGGATATTCTCCCCACCCCCCAGATGAGTGATGTAGAAGCTGGAGGTGCTACAGTTTTCCCAGACTTTGGAGCAGCAATTTGGCCCAAGAAGGTAACAGCTGAACTTGTCTATTACTCATGTTTTCCCACTACAACTGCTATGACCACTGCTTTCGCTCTAAATATTTCCCAGTCTTCTTTGTGTTCTGCCCCCCTCCTGCCCAGTTGACCATATGGTGTGGCAACTGGCTTGATTAACAAATGTGATAGTGATTTCTGGGCTTAGATTTGCAATGCAAAATGATTAAAAGTAAGCACATTCCAGCACTACTAATTAAAAAATACAATCAGGCCGTCTGCTAAATCTCATTCAGGAAGCATCTACCTGAATTTTAAAATCATTCCCTGCCTGAAAGATGTTCACTGTTTCAGGAACTTTCTAGACATTGGCCCACACCAAACCATCATTTAAAGCAAGCTATGGTTTACTGTGAACAAATAGCATTCTGGTGCATGCCCATGACACTTGTCCGGTGATTGGTGCTGACAGCAGTCCCCTTTAGTATTGGCTGCACTCGGCAGGCACCAGAATGCTACTTGTTCACATTAAACCATAGTATGTTTTAAATGGTGGATTGGTGTGACATGGGAACTGGGCCAAACAATCCTACCTTTGCAAGCTTGTCAAAAGCGGCAACAGGGAAATTTATAAGCAAGGAGGTGACTGGAAGTGATTGTGGTCTTCTTGTATTAATGTAAGCTATAGGTTGGGTGGCAAATGCCCACAGAAACATGCACAAATAGTACTTTTTATTTCAGTGAAGACTTTTCTTTTACTTTCAGGGGACTGCAGTATTTTGGTATAACCTCTTCAGAAGTGGAGAAGGTGATTACCGGACACGGCATGCAGCATGTCCGGTGTTAGTAGGGTGCAAGTGGGGTAAGTAAGACGTCCAGGTCCTTGGTTTTAAGACAAGCTCAGTAAGCACTAGGCAGGAGTGGGGAACCTTTGTCACTTCTGCTGGCCCTTGGGTGTGGCATGCCATCATAATAGAAGATCTGTAGACACACCCAGCTATCCCTCTTCACCCCCGGGGTCATGAGCACAAGTTACTCCCATGAGTGCCCATGTTTTTTGTGGCCAAAGCCCAGGCAGAAAGGGAAGGAGAGAGCTGAGTCAAGTCCTTTCCCAGTCCCCATCCTGCATGCACACGTGGGATGGATCGGACCTTTAATTTTGAAGCGTCACAAGATCTAGATTTGGGGTTGGTTCCAGTGTGTTTATCTTGTTTCTAATGTCTATAATATGTGGCAAAGGGGGAAATAAATGGAGGAATGTGTGCAATGCAACCAGTTCTTTTTTCCTTGCTGCTTCATCTAAATGTTGTTCCGCAGTGCCCAAAGTGAGGCGGTTGCATACGGGCCTTGTCGCGGATTCCTCCACGGCGTTGTAGCAGAGCAGTGCAAAAGCCACAGGTTCTTTAGTGCAGTATTCTTTTTATTGTGAGCTATATACATACAGACAGTTCATGCAGCAGAACACCTGGCTGCACCAAAAAGGCAAGACAAGTAGGACGACTTCACACACTCTCTCAGATCACACTCTACATCCACACACCCTGTTTAACAGGTTTCCCTTTAATACAAAACAACAGCCAATCATCTGTCGGCGCACTCCTGCTGAGTCATTGCAGGCCTGTTGCATCAGCCTCTTGCATCAGCTTCTTTTACTTTACAAGCAAGCTCAAGCCTGCAGACTTACTGTGTTACACAGCATTCTGTGTATCCCAACAGGCCTGGTACCCCAGTTCTAACGAAAACTTTTATTGTTTACAGTATCAAACAAGTGGTTTCACGAAAGAGGAAATGAGTTCTTAAGGCCATGTGGGACAACAGAAGTCGACTGAAACCATCCCGGGCATTAGTCAGCTGGTTTCCCCATCTCACCACAACTTTGTGCATCGTCCAGTTCATTTCTAAGAAATGACTCCTACTCTACTATGAAACACAATGATGGCACTATTTATTTAAATAAATAAAGGCAGTGGCTATCGATGGAAGAAGGGAGCTCTTTTTACTATTGGTGCTCGATGGCTGTTTCTCCATTTCTCGTTTCCCTGCTCTCTTTCAGTTTCTGAAAGAACCACCGAAACTGCCCTGCTCATGCTTTAAGCGTTTGGGCACTTTGGCCACGTGCCTTTGGAACTCCCACCATATTTTTTTTTTTTAAGATGTTAAAAGATTTGTCATCGAACCATATTTTTTATTCCAAATGTAAAAAAAAAAATAATTTTATCGTATTTCTAGGGCGTGCAATTTTAACCAAAAAATAAATAAAAAATACAAAGTGCTCTTTTAAAAGATATGGTGTGGGTGGTGTGCATTTCTTTAGTCACAAAAGTTGCTTGTATCTTCAGTTTTATCATTTCTGTAACATTGAGGCTGCAAAGGAGCAAGGAAGAAGATTGGGCCTGGGCGCTACAATGCCTTAAAAGTAGAACTTTTCCTTTTATGCAGAGTTAGGAGCCTTATGTGGTTGAGCATCTCAAAGTCCTAAGTTTCTGGTGGTTCCTGCACAGTTCAGTGGGGCTCACCCATGGGCAGAAGCACTTGAGATCTTCTCCCAGTGCTCATCAAGCCTCGGGGCACTGCTTCCCCCTTGAAAAGTACATAGAGCCAAAGGAGAAATGCTTCGTTTTATCTCTTTCTTTCTTTCTCTTTCTGGGGGAGGAGGAGTTGGTCCAGAGGAGGTGGGAGAGCAGTGTCCAGAAAGGGGGGGCGGCGGGGTGCCGACCGCAGTCAGTTGAAAAATCCCAATAGGCCCATTGGCCTTAAAAGGTTGGTGGCCCCTGCAACAGAACATGCCTGGCAGTTTTTAAATTGGATATTGTGGGGAACTTTTGCTGACGGAGAAGAAGAAGAGAAGAGTTTGGATTTGATATCCTGCTTTATCACCACCCGAAGGAGTCTCAAAGCGGCTAACATTCTCCTTTCCCTTCCTCCCCCACAACAAACACTCTGTGAGGTGAGTGGGGCTGAGAGACTTCAAAGAAGTGTGACTAGCCCAAGGTCACCCAGCAGCTGCATGTGGAGGAGCGGAGACGTGAACCCGGTTCACCAGATTATGAGTCTACCGCTCTTAACCACTACACCACACTGGTGGAGTCCATCAAGCCAGTGGAGAGGGCAGGATAATCATTCACACACAAGTACAGTTGCTCACTGTGATATGTATATTTGTATGCTTCTCCCTCGTTGGTTAATCGAAGTTTGCCAGTGCTGATGCAAGATGCACTCACTCAAAGGACTCAAGCAGCCTCCCCCCCCCCCCGGCCCACCAACAATGGGATATTCATTTCCGCTGCCCCCAGCCTTGTGCAGTGAGGGGCTTTGAAGAGCCCTGGCTGCTTTCACAAAAGCCTAACAGATGTGTACATGATGAGAAATGCAACCATACTTCTCCTTAGTAGCGTGGGCATTTTAATAGCAATCTGAGCAGATCTGAACTCTGGTTCTCTGGCAAAGTATAGGAGGCTGCCACGAGGCACTATGTATTTTTGTGATCTTTTGGCTCCATTTGTTGTGCTTTAGCTACATTTGCTAAAACCTATAGGCTCACAATAACACATATGCAATAATGTGTGCGTGCTTTACAGCAATAGGAGCAACGTATGGAAGACACGTAAACACTGAGTTGAAGCTGTCGAAAACCACAGTTACAGACTGCAAGTTCTTGGAATGCCTTGGTGAGGAAATCAAAAGACCCCTCCACCCTCTTTTTTGATTGCCACAGCATCTACAACGAATGATAAAGACTTAAGGGCTAATGATCAAGAGTAATAAATTGTCATCAATTGATTGCACCATACAGTGCAGCTTGACACCTAGAAAGTACTTGTAGCGTGCTGCAAATTAAAATAATGCAACATTTGCAAAAGCTGTTCATTATGGCTTTGCCTATATGCTTATCATTACATAATGATAACAAATGTGTTATCCAATACAAAACTAAATCAAATACAAAGCTAAAGGTAGAAAGCAACGTAGACCAGTCTGCACCAAAGCAAAGGATTCTTGCTTATTTCGTGCCTTATAGTATGCCTGACAGCTTACATTTCATTCAGCCTGGAGCCAGAAAATTCATCTTTAGCTATCCTCCGGGAGAACAAAGGAGCAAGCATGGCTGCCTTGTTCTTCTCTAGTTACTTAGACTAGAATTAGAAACTTTTCTTTCCAGGTCATATATTTCCAACATTGTTTTCTTACCTGCAACCATCTCTCTTTCTATGTGCTTGCAACAAGTACCATCTACTCTCTAAGCAAGATCCACTAGCTTAAATGCTGCTTGCTTTGCATACCAGAAGGGTTCCCATAGGTCATGGGCTGGCAAACTAAGGCCCGCGGGCCGGATCAGGCCCAATTGCCTTCTGGATCCGGCCCACGGACGGTCCGGGAATCGCTGCGTGGATCGCCAGCGCACTCGTTCTTTCCCTCTCCCTTTCCCTCACGTGGCGGCAGCACCTCCTCCCTCCCTCCCTCCTCCTGGCTTCTCCCCGCCCTGCCTAGAGGAGGAAGGGGGCTGGGCTTCGTTGGTGCCAGCAGCAGCAGCGCTCGAGCAGCTGCCATTTAAAGCAGCCCCTCTCCGGAGCCCTTTCACGCGCCACTCATTGTCCCGCTGCTACCAGCCCCTGCCACTCACAAGACACAGGTAAGCAGCCACCGGGGCTCGTGGGGCTCTTGCATCATTTTTTAAAATATATATATACAGTCATATCTCGGGTTGCGCTCGCTACGGGATATGGATGCGCTGAACCCGGAAGTACCAGAACGGGTTACTTCTGGGTTTCGGCGCTCGCGCATGCGCAGCACTAAATTGTGCTTTTCACATGCGCAGAAGTGCCGGATTGCGTCATGCGCAGACGCATCAGCGTGGGTTGCAAATGCTGCGGGTTGCGAACGCGCCTCCCGCACGGATCGCGTTCGCGACCCGAGCGTCCACTATAGTCTGGCCCCCCACAAGGTCTGAGGGATAGTGGACCGGCCCCCTGCTGAAAAGGTTAGCTGACCCCTGCCATAGGTAATTGACCCTGTTATCACATTGCTTATGTTCTTAGCATGAGAGTAAAGCTAGCTACCGATTTTGTCCCCGTTGGCAATTTGGACAGACGGCAGGTGCATCCTTATGTTACACTAAACCCCTCTTCTGAAAAGCGAGTTACACCCAAGCTCTCAACAGTAAGAACATAAGAGAAGCCTGTTGGATCAGGCCAGTGGACCATCTGGTTCAGCATCCTGTTTTCATGGTGGCCAACCTGTGGGAAGCCTGCAAGCTGGACATCGGCACAACAGCACTATGCCCACCTGCAGTTCCCAGCGGCTGCTATTCTAACAGTGGAGGTAGACTGCCAGCTCTTCTCTTCCCATCGCTGAAGGCACAGTCTATTAATTTCCACAACTATAAATAGTTCAGCAAGTGGTTTTTCACATCCTCTTCCCTCGTAACTGCGTCTATCACTAGGTAGAAAGATTTTGCATATTTTTTTAAAAGTACATTTATATGTATATTTTAGGTGATTTTCTAAACTGGTAGAAGTAATAGGTTTGTCGCACCATGGTGGAATCTGCACCATGCATTTGCATTTACACCTAGGTTTAGCTTGGAATGTTTTTGGAAATGTTAAAACCTACTTACAGCATAGGTAGGAGGACTGGAAAATAGCTGAGGCTGTTCCATGGAGTCTGGTAGCACACCAGCAAAAGTTTAAAAGGAAAATATAGACATCAAATAGACATTTTTCTACTGCCAAGGAAGAACATTTTTACATTCAGAGGCCATATAATTGTGCATTTTGATTCTCATGGTCTGTCCCACTTTCACCAAATGCTAAAACTTTCAGAAGTCCACATATATCCAGGTCTTGTAGCCCATGAAATGAAACAAATGAGGTTAAACTATGCCATGTTTCTTAGGAAATGATGAGGCTTCTTCCAGACTGGGCATTTTATAATGGAATTGCCACACGTTTGCTCACTTTTTAAAGGGCATTGCATGATGTAATGAACAAAATACTCAATACTGGCTACTAATAGGAGTAAGTAGTAGATGGAACCATAGTCTTATTTATCACATAGCAGTTCCCCTGCGTGTTCTCCTTATCAGGCTCCCATTCTTCTCCAGAGCAGAGTCAGGAAACTAAGAGTGATGCTCTGAACAGCCAAGAATCTGATGTCAGTCTTGAGGTCTACAGCAAACAAGATGTGCCTGGACTTATACTGCTCTCTTGAACAATCTGTGGCAGGATCCTCCCCATGAATATAGTATGATGACAAGCTGTACACATTAAATAATACTTTGTTTAAACAGCCACATCACTCAAAAGTCTGGTTCCCATTACAGCATTCAAAAAAGTCTTCCTTGATTGACATTATGGGCGCTTAACAAAGCTCTTTAAATGAAAGGAAGAAGAAGAAGTTAACTCTGATGTGTGACTAACTTCATCTGACGCGAAGGTGTGGGCTAGGTCAAGAGGCAGCATTCTCTTTCTCCACTTTGCCAGCCTGTTTCTGCATCTCAGTTTCTGGATTAAAGAACAATGTGCTGCTTTTAATTACTGAGTGGATAGGATGATGTCAGAGGACTCTGATTCAGAATCACTGTGTGTGTGTGTGTGTGTGTGTGTGTGTGTGTGTGTGTGTGTGTGTGTCACTGCCAAAACAGTTGTTACCAATGCCGCATGCTAAATTTATCACCCCAGAAATATTTCTTTGGCTGATAAACTTAAAAATAAATAAATTGGATGGTTGTTGCTTTAAAAAGGGTTAACTTTATGGTAACTGCTGCGATGCAAATGAGTGTAAATAATACCAGAAGTTAGAAAAAATTCCTTCTACCCATTGGTCAGTCATCCTTGACTTGGCTCTGATCTTCCTTACCTGAATTAAATCTACATAGTGCCAGTATCAAGACTGGTGTCATTTTGGTTTTTTTACAGTTTCCTCAATGGTAGCTGATAGTTAGGAAAGAGCTGAGCATCTCCATGTTTTTGATTGAGATATCTATTGAAGTTTAGGGACAGCCATTCAGATGAGGTGGATGCATGAGTGTGTGTGAGAGAGGGGTGGGAGAGAAAGAGCTAAAACAGCAGTTTGGAAGAGTCAGAGGGAGGGAGGGAGGGAGGGAGCTATGAGCCAGCTGAAGGCACACTGGGGCCATACAGGGCCTCTCTGGAATCTGCTGAGGGGCAGCAGATCAGCTGCCTTGTAGGAGAGCCTGCTTTTTGCCTCCACGTATGCTTGTATATTCATAAACCAAGCACATTATTAACAATGCCGTACATGCTCAGGACTCTCGTCCAAATAAAAAACAACCCAGGCGCTGCTGTCCCTGGAACGTCTCCCTGCCAGGGCAGTGGGGAGAACATCGAACACCATTGCTGTGCTTTACAAATTAGGTAAAAAGGACAATCATGGGAATGATAAACAGCAAAAAAAGGAAGGGAAATAACTCCGTGAAAGATCCCTGAAACGAGATGAACGTGTATTCAAAAAATGTGTTGAGTTACTCTCAAAAAAATACTTAGAGTTGTTCTTAAGCAGAAATGCTCAGACACATTGTAAACTAACTCAAAAGATTTAGTTTACAATGTGTCTGAGCATTTCTGCTTAAGAACAACCCAAGTATTTTTTTTGAATACTTGAATACACGTTCATCTCGTTTCAGGGATCTTTCACGGAGTTATTTCCCTTCTTTTTTTTGCTGTGCTTTACAAATTGGCAATCGAGGCCGGTCTCTGCCCCAAGGAGCTGTTCCAAGTAAAGTGAAAAGGCAAACCAAGGGTTATAACTTTTTCAGACAGTGAAACAAGGTGGAGGCATAGAGCTGCCGCCCTTTCGATTTGCTGTACATTCCTTTTTCACAAATGGAAACAGAGGCAAAATTACAAAGTGTTAAAGGAAGGGGCTGCTGCTTCTCCCGTGGGCTGCATTAGCCCTAAGTGCAGTATTTTACACCAAGTATTTTGGGGATTAGTTTTTTTAAAAAAAGAAAAGGCTTTGAAAACAATTCTAGATTCCCTTCTCAGGGCGCCCTCCTCAGGGCTCATCCACACATTCACAAGCAATCTGAAAACTGCTGAGATGAGCAAGCTCTGAATTTCCCTGTACTTCCCTGTACCAAGAATGGCATTTTTGCACCTGATGTAGGCTCCCTTGCCTGCCTCAGTGCTGTGACAATTTCCAGAGAAGTGGCTGGAAAAACCCAGCAGAGAATCTTGTGACACCTGAGAGACTAACCGATTTATTATGGAATAAGCTTTTGGACTACAGTCCACTTCACCACAGGCTCAGCACAGGAAATATTGAGTTAGAGGAAGAGGAGCATAAACAGTGAGCATAAAATGGATTATGAACTGTGAGGTCAGAGGGAAATGAAATGCAGGAAGTACATTATTAGCAGTGGCCATTCATTAAATAGTTGTTGGTGAAAACACAAACATACAGGGATGCCAACAGGATTTCCTGGGCCCAGCACACTGTTGGATAACTGCAATTTGTTCTATGTGGATGGCCTTTGGACCTGTCTAAGAAGCAGCAGCAAGTGCAGAATGCCCTGATGAGGTTGCCTGTGGGGGACAGCTGACCATCAACATACAATACTGGTGAGGAAAGCTCTGCTCTGGTTGCCAATATTTATTTTGACATAGAAAGCCCTAGATGACTCAGGACACAGATAATGTGAAAGATCGCCTACTCCCTTATTTTTATTTATTTATCTCCTAAATTTATATACCACTTGATTGTAGGAAAACCCCCGGAGCGGTTTATTTATTTATCCCACTTTCCCCTGCCGCCCAAGGAGCTCAAGGTGGTATAAATGGTTCTCCCCCTCCTCATTTAAACCCCACAACCACCTTGTGAGGCAGCTTGGGCTGAGTGGCAATGACTGGCCTGGGTGCAGTGAGCTCCATGGCTGAGTGGGGATTTGAACCCTGATCTCCCAGGTCCCAGTCCGACACACTATCCTCGACACCATGCACACAACTGAACTCTGAAATCTTCTGGGGGTGCCCTTTTCAGGTTGCCACAGTCCTCTGCAATACAGTGGCGGAGCTTCATGCTCCGGCACAGGGGGGTGGAGAGCAGGTGGGGGTGGGGCTGGTGCGCGTCCTGGGGGCGTGGGATTGTGCTGCCAGGGGCGGTGCGCTCCCCTCCACTCCTCTTCCTCCGCCAGTGTTGCAATACACTTATGTGGAGATTTGGGTGAGGGTGTTCTCAGTTGTGGAACCTACCTTGACTATGAACATGACCAAAACAAAATAAAAATGAAACCCCCAAGGTTATGCACAATGTATACAATTCCCACCCCCTCCTACGCTAGGACTGTGTGAACAATGAAGAGGGGGGTTATAAATAATTTTAATGAAATAAAATGAAGAAAAGGGGAAAGATTCAAGTTTAGAAATCACTTTAAAAAATCAAACAGAAAGACAACGCACCTCTCCATAGCAGGGAAGGTGGAGGCCAGGAGACCTTCATGCCTGCTCATGCTGCTATCCAGCTCTTAGATGTTCGTGGACAACTTCAAAATCTCTGCTTGCCCTTCTTGGATCTCATTATCTTTAAATTGGATTTCTTAACATAAGAAGACCCACCCTATTCCAGCACCCAATTCTCACCATGGCCAACCAGATATCTACAGGAAGCCTCAAAGCAGGACCTGAGTGCAACAGCAGTCTCTCCCCAGTCGCAAATTCTCAGCAAATGGTATTCAGAGGCACATTGCCTCTGACTGTGGCGGCAGAGCAGAACCACCAGGGGTCCTTGTAACCACTGGGCCTTCAAACAGAGAACTGTCCTCTGACTATCTTGCAAAAAGGGGACTGTCCTGTGGAAAGTGGGCCACACAGCCACCCTATATTAGCTCCAGGAATGCAAGAAGAAGCTTAACCCTCCCTATACCTGCTGTTTCCTGATCCACATGTGTTCTTGCCCTTGTAATCAAGCTTTTTTAACCCTGCGGAGGGGAAAGTCCACACCGAGTGCTGCGAGCATTGTGCTTCTCCATGTTTCTTGTGCAAGAAGTTGGGTGACTGGTGTGCATTTATTTGGCCTATGATGATTCCTTTCCTTCTTGTTCCTTGTCATTTTCATTGTTCATTGTGCATGTGTGAATTTGCAACCATGCTAATTCTCCCAGATATCATGCTATTTGGGTGGGGTGTGTGGTTATACTGTATCAACTTTACTAGGTATTGCTGCATGACTATGAAATAATCAAAATGCAGTGCTTAATGGAGGGGCAGAGTTGGAAAGAGGAAAAACAAACAAACATACAGTTCCAGAAGGGGGAAAAACCCCATGTATTTACAGGGGAAATATTAAGGCCAGGTCCAGGACAAAGAGGGGAAACTAAATATATACATGCTGCGTAGCAAGGTTGCTAGTGTGGTCACAGTCAGTTTTGAGATAAAAATCATTTTTTTGAAAAACCCATATACACTGTGGCTTTTCTCCGTAAAGAGTAGAACACGAAATGACTGTACAGCAAACAAATTCTTGCATGACCTGGTTATGAAAAGTATCTGAGTGACAAGCATTCATTGCTTGACCCTGCTAAGAATGAACCACAATTTGATCAGTTATTGGTATTCTGAAAGCAATAGATTGATGTCCATTTCACTGCCTTAAGAAGAGGGGTGAATATAGGAATGACTTCAGTAAAATGTACATGTTCCAAACCCCTGGTTCTTCCCTCAGAACCAGCCCTACCATTAGCCAGAAGGAGGCAACTGCCTCATGCGGTAGATGCTGATAGGCAGGGACTAGTGGCAAGGCATTGGTGAACAAGGTCTCTGTGTGTGCCACATGGCCCACCCTGCACCTAGCCCTCAGGTACAGTAGAGGGTGTTCCTGGCCACCAGTGAAGCAAGCTATTCCAGTCTGCTTTGACAGGTGGAACAGAAGGGGACACCATTTTGTCCTTTGCATTGAGCAGCAAAGTTTCTCAAGCTGGCCATGTTGCCCTGAGTTTTAGTCAAATCATGCCTTCCTCTATGAACAGTAGCTAAGGGGCCTTCACAAAAAGCACAGCTGATGACCCCTCTCCCTTTGCAGGCAGTGCCCATCCTCATGATACGAGAAGCGAACCAAGTTGTATACTTTATCACATGGGTGTTATCAAAAGCTATACCTCAAATCTAGCCAGTAGCCAAAAATATTGTGGTGAGGAGAGTAGGGCGGCGGGGTGAGATGAAATTTGAGGCTCACAACAGAATCTGTCATCTTGTAAATCCATAAAGTCAGCCATGTTGACCCACAAGAAAAATTCAGAAACTCACATTAGGGCGATACCTTGAGTTGGCCAGCCAACAGGAGCAGCTCTTTGTGGGGCATCGTTGCCACTTACCTGGAGGGGCTAGGTGGTGGTGAAATTGATGCTCTGATTGAACACAGACAGAGCCAATCCAGTGCTCCCAGGGAGACGCAACCTTGCTGCTGTCTTGCTCCTCTCCCTCCTGGTAAATGGCCATGCGTGGAACTCTGTCTTACCTGTCTTCCAAGATAGATGATAGATGATAGATAGATATAGATAGATAGATAGATAGATAGATAGATAGATAGATAGATAGATAGATAGATATAGATAGATAGATAGATAGATAGATAGATAGATAGATATAGAGATAGATAGAGATAGATAGAGATAGATAGATAGATAGATGATAGATAGAGACAGACAGACAGACAGACAGACAGACAGATGATAGATATCTGCAGGCATAACTCTACATCTGGCTAGATGGTAAACAAAGCAAAAAATAAAATAGGGTGCAGAGAGGGAGAGGAAATATGCAACTTTGGTGGGTGGTGAAGTTATCTCTGTCTGTATCTTGTAAGACAGAGTGAGGAAAGCAGGCATCTGGCATTCAGATGAGGGTTTTTTTAGATGCTGACGAGTTATCAGGTTGTACTGAGCCCTCTGTGCAACTTGAAACTGGAGTAGCACCAAAAACAGCAGCCCCCACCCCACATCCTTCTTCTTCTGGACCCCTCCCTCCACCCCTCCTGGATATTGTACCATAAAGGCTTTGGCATCTTGTCCTTTGGTTGCTGGTGTGCGAATATCACTCAGTTGTAGCATTTGGTACCATGCCAAGCTGGTAACCCGGATCCAGTCACAGTTATGTTGGTGTAGTAACAAAATGCAAGTGGTTGTGAGAAGCAGAACGGTGTGAGAACTGGATATGTGTGGTTGGATCTCATGCTACTCTAGAATTGTGCAACTGCAGGAAGGGATCACCTCACTGGCTGTCAGAAGCAGGGGTCAGGAGCGGGTCAGCAATAAATCACACATTGTAAGTCAACTCTTTATTCAAGGAAACAAGGTCTGCTCAGGAGGCCAGGCCTAGTGAGCACAGCAACTCATCCCAGTAGATCTTGCCCCTATGAGGCAGTTGTGTGGACTGAAATTCCCCACCTTCCCACTGTTGCCTAAGTCTTCTCCTCACCTGGGTCTTTCCCAAAAAATCTGAGATGTCACAGTATGGCTTTGTGTCTACCTTTACTCCTCTCTCTTCATATCTCTTCTGGTTCTGGAAGACTGGGGGGAGGGAAGCTGGTCGCAGCAGGAGGGGGACACACCCTGACTTTTCACCCAGCCTGATTCATCTCTGCCTCTTGGCCCCCCTCCTCTCCAGCTTCCACTTCTACCTCTGATTCTGGACTGCCCTCTGCCACTGACTATTCCTGCTCACTAAACCCTGCCACCTCTCCAACTTCCAACACCTCCTACTCCCAGTCTTCCCTTGGGGGTTCCTCAACTGGTGCCTCCCACCACCTCTCTGCATCTAGCCAGTCCATGACAAGAGAAGGACAATGCTTGTGTGTGCAATAATCACGTCAGTCACCCAGCCTGTATCACTGCTTCCTGCCACTATTAAAATATAAGGGATGATAGGAACTGCAGGCCGTCTGGAGGGTCACAGGTTGCCTACCCCTGTTTAAAACAATGCCTGGTTGGAGTCTGGGATTTGACACACAAAAAATTAATAACCTTTAATGGCCAGTTGATGAAAGCTAATTAGAAGACGGTTTCTTGATACTGAGATTAAGACAGACATCAACAGTTGGGGAAGGGTAACACACCCCACCATGTACAGCTACAGGGAGATTGGCAGGCATGTATGTGTGCAAATGCATGTACAGTGGTACCTTGGTTCTCAAACGCCAAAAACCCGGAAGTGAGTGTTCCGGTTTTTGGACGTTTTTCGGAAGCCAAACGTCCGATGCGGCTGTTGGCTATTGTTTCTTTGGCACCTGCACCAATCAGAAGCTGCGCCTTGGTTTTCAAACATTTCAGAAGTCAAACGGACTTCCGGAACGGATTAAGTTGGCGCTTTTGTTTTTGCTATTTATTTTGCGTTTTTGTTTTTGAGACTTTTTCGGTTAATTTGTTGTAACTGTGTGGAACCCACTTCAGCTACTGATTGATTGATTGATTGATTGTGTGACTGCGGAAATGGATAAAAGCCCCCCATCCAACAATGACTATCATCAGTGCAGGTAAGAATTTTTTAAAATTCATAATAAAATTCATGGTAAATTGCTGTTTTAGGGGTTGCTTTTAAAAGTCTGGAACATATTCATCCGTTTGGCTTTACTTTCTATGGGAAAGCGCGCCTTGATTTTGGAACGCTTTGGTTTTGGAACGGACTTCTGGAACGGATTAAGTTTGATGACCAAGCTCCCACTGTATGTGGAAAAGAACTGTTTAAGAGAGAGGGAGAGGCAGAGAAACAGAACTGAGAATTAGCCTAAATCTGGAAGCACCTGGAGGTGCCACTGTGTGGAGATCGAAAGAGAGATAGCACATCTGCATCCTGGTGGGTGGGTGCTTGATGCTTCTCACGCTCCGCTTGCGTCTTTGTATCATAAAACAGATATCACAAAAAGCACCGTAAGCCTCCAGCGTTCTTTCCTCCAAAGGAAACAAAACCCAGGTGGAAATGAAGCCCTTGGAACATCTTGCCCTTCTTGTGAGGTGTGAATTGTGCACAACCTGTGTGAATTAACCTCCATCCAACTTAACAGCAATAAAGGAATCCAGGGAAACTTTCCTGGGTCTTGGCAGGAATGCGGTGGGGCAGGAGGGAGGAATGGTCTACAATGGGGATTGGGAACCTTCAGCCCTTCAGATGCTGACTCCAACTCCCATCAGTCCCAACCTACAGGACCAATGGTCAGGGATGATGGGACTTGTGGTCCAGCATAGGGTTGTCATGCATCCGGAATTTCCTGGACATACACGGAATACTGAAGCCTTAAACAGTGTCTGGGCAGAAATTGGCTAAACGTCAAATTTCTTTGCAATTTTGCACACACACACACACACACACACACACACAGCCAACAACTTTGGGCAAAACTAAAAAAACTCCGCAACTTTTCTGTCCAGATTTTCACTTTTTGAAATATGGCAACCCCAGTCCAGCAACATTATAATTTACTTTTTTTTTTTAATTGCATTTATATCTTACCTCCCCACCCCCCACACACTGCAAGGAGCACAAGGTGGTATACAGATAGATAGATATACTTTATTCGGCTATAAGCCCACAAGGTAAAACAAAGAGTGGTATACACTGTACTCCACCCATCTCATTTAATCCCCACAATAACATTATGAGGTAGGTTAGGCTGAGAGGCAGTGACTGGCCCAAGGTAACCCACTGAGTTTCACGGGCGAGTGGGGATTCGAACCCAGCTCCTAGTCCGACACTCTAACCACTGCACAGGCTCCCTGGCCTACAGGCATCTTTTTTGAAAACAACATTTATCCTTAGAAATCAGAAAACAAAACTTTTATAGCTACCATTTATCAACAATGGCAGGCAGGAAGCTGCGAGAAGCATCAGTGACCACCGCTGACAACAACCTTCTCTGTTGGGTTGCCACTTCCCCTCTCAGCCACAGCGCTGTTTAAAATTGGTGCCTGAGGAAGTCTGTTGCTATCTATCAACACATCACACACCTTTCTGGTGTTTTCTTCTGCTTTACTCAAAGGGACAATTCACGTTTGTTAAAGGCTGAATGCTTTTCAGACGCCACACTTTGCCTGAGTGCAATTAATGAGGTTGTATTTGCCTTGACTCCTTGAATATGAGCACCAGGTAGGTTTGCTTCTTATTGCTAATAATAATATATGCAAAGGTGACCTTTTTAAAATTAAGAAGGTTTTTTCCGTGACAGTAATTAAAAGATGTCAGAGTGGCCCTTCTAAATATACTAGGCAGTTATAGATGTGTGTGTGTTTCCCCTTTCCCCTTGTGCAGTTCGATATGTGCTTATTGTATTGTTTCGTTGAGGGTGGGAACCATGTCTCAGAAGACAGGCCCACACACTGAGGGAAAAACCTTTGTTCCAGCCTGTTGCGCTCAGTTCCAGAGTTTAAGATATGCGTCACAACAGTGGAGAAAATTAGCAACGATGGATACAGGAGATTTCAAAGTTGAACTCGAAACAGAGAATGCCAAATGCATAGTTGTCCACCTCAACAAAGAGACACCGGGGGTGGAGGGGAGGTCCAACTGCGAGCAGAGAGCCGTTAGTGAAGCAGTGATGACTTAAAAGCTGTTCGGTGACAGGGAATCCATGCAGAGTCGAGTCATAAACTGGACAATGCTGGGAATTGCACAGGCAGTTTCTGAGTAACTCTGAACAAAGAGTGGAAGAAGCTGCATGGCCAGAAATGCCAAAGTTCAGGTTGCTCACTTTAAAATGGCTGCTATTCAGCTCTCTCTTTTTTGCATACATGCAAGCAGATATGCATGTCTCCATGAACATTCCCTTTACAGGTAGGTAGCCATGTTGGTCTGCCATAGTCAAAACAAAATAAAAAATAAAAAATTCCTTCCAGTAGCACCTTAGAGACCAACTAAGTTTGTTCTTGGTATGAGCTTTTGTGTGCATGCACACACTTCTTCAGATACCTGAACATTCCCTGTGTAATTTCCCTCTCAGGCAAAGCCTCTCAAAGGAATATGACTAGTTCTTTATTTAGAAAAAAGTATTTCTATACTGCCCCTTCATAAAATACCAGGGAAGTGTACAGCAGTATAATTTTTTTTAAAAAACAACAACAACACATCAAAAGCAGTATAGAACAAGCATTAAAATGACTGGCTCAACTTAAACAGGTTTAAACAACAGAATAGGCTGGTTGGTGGGGGTGGGGGGAGTTCTCAAGAGATGCTTGAGAAAAGCAAGAATGCCAGCTAAGACAACTCACAGCACTCCTCTGGATGATCTCAGTGATCAAGCTTGGACATCAGAGCTCAGGCTATCCTTAAGATAGCCTGCCCTGGACCCAAGTCATTCAGGGTTTTGTATATTAACAAAAGGGCCTTGGACCCTGCATTCTGCACCAACTTTAGCTTCCATGTGTCAGATGCCTGGAGCTGTCCATTAGTCCCCATTGTCAGATGCCAGGATAATCCAAAGCTTGACTTTTCATAGCCCAGCAGCAAGACTCACAACCATATCCTTGTCTTTAGGGAAGAGAAGAGGTGTGAAAATTATCCCAGGTCAGATATTTGCAAATATGCAAGAAATGTGTTTATGTTAGCGCAGCATGGAAATGGCTCTCCCTACGTTCCTGGGATCTTTCCATCCTACTCCTGACTTGGTCCTGCTGATTCCTAAAGAGCATGTGTCCCATAGCCACCCGAGGCAATCTTTCTCTGCCTGTCCCTAGTTTGTTTCCTGCAAGACTGCCCAAGTGCTCTTAAACAGACCCAGCAGCAGCATAAATGATGGAGGTGAACCACCATCGCCACCAGTGGATTGGTGATGGCCGCTGCTACTCTATAGCAGGGCTGGAGCTGAATTCTGGTGTGTGGCTCTGCAGTTGTGATCTTGAGCTGCAGTGAGGACCCTAACATACACCGTCAAGGGCTGAGCTAGTAGAAGTGATTAGCATTCAAAGCTCAGGGCCACTGGGACTTGATCTCCTGGTGCTGCAGCTTCTACTGCTACTGCTTCTGCATTTGGCGAACTCAAATAAACTGAAGGTTGAAAGTAGTTAAGTGGCATTTTAGAAAAATGAAAACCTTTGTGGGTTGAGAGAAACTGAGATGCTAACCGCAGAAAGCTTTACTTTGTAAGTCTAAGAAAGGTAGTTTGAAGTCCAGGCTGCGTTTGGGAACTTTTTGATAGTTGGAAATTTTGCTTTCGTAAAGTCAGTATTCTAAGAAACACATCATCGTTGAACTCACCACCAGAAATAATGGAAATGCAACTTTCTTTACTCATTTCTAATGATCAATAATTCCATTCTCTCCTTCTCCTCTCCTATTTATAGCTAAATATAGCATATTAGATCCAGATTGTTAGTCTCACTTTAGCGCCATTGAAACCAGTAGGGCAAGTTAGTCATCATGACTTCAGTCCCATTGATTTCATTGGAACTCAAGTGTCACTAACTCAGTATGGATCCAACCCAAGACCTTCACAGATTAAAAAACTTTTTTTAAAAGTTTGTGAGAAAGGAATAGTTGTAAAAAAACACACACCAAACAAACCCACAGCTATTATCTGCACTATCTTTGGATGTATTTGTGTGAACCGGACAAAGTGGCAGAACATTTGACATTAGTTAGCTTTTTACTTGGCTACGAGTGATTGCCAAAGAAGAAGAAGAAGATACCAGGTGAGAAAGCTATATTAAAAACTTAGATCACTTAGCTTCCTCAAATTAACCTGGAAGTAATTGATTGGTGTACATTGGTATTTACAGTTAATAAATGTCAGAAAGATAGCTGTATGCCAATCCATAATTTATATATTGCAGTTTGGGTCCAGATGCTTTTGAAAAGCCACTAAGTTCAGATGAACTTCCTTTGGTAAGGAGCTCCAAAGTGTTGGAGCAAACCCCACAAACCATCTCATCATCAATTCCTTTCTGAAGCAGGCTCTTAACAAGTGATGGTTGTATGTAGAAAGAGTTTTCTCAGCTATACAATTTCCATAGGTCTGTAACACTTCACGCACCATTTTAATAGGTCACCAGCTATACCTTGAATAGCATCTTTAAATTGACAGATACTGAAAGATTGGCTGAATATGTTTTCACCAGGGGTATTTGTTAGTACTTGGGCTGCCACATTTTGCACCAAACAAACTTCAAGGTCAGGCCCATATTAGCAGTGTTTTAGGTTCCAAAAGCACACCAGAAGGTTGCAACTATCTGACACTCACAGCTACCAAATAAAATGCCACTAGAGATCACACAATACTATGGCATCCATCATTTCTGGGTTCAGCTTTGAGAGCGAATACTTCAGCAGACTACTCATGAGGAGTAGTTACAAGAGCTTTGGTCACAGAAAATAGGCAACAGCAAACACTGGGTGAGTTTTAGGGTATTTCTCACCATTGGCAGTGAAACAAAGCAAAACACAGCGCAATCCTATTCTGAAGTAGGTCCCTTGAAATTGAGCAATTTCCTCCCAAAGTGTTTTTCTTCTCTAAGAGCTTAGGTTCAAGCTAAGATAAAATTAAAAACAACTCTCGCAAAACAGAGTATCTGCCCTAGAAACCACAATGAAAAATATCTGCTCTAAAAGTGGTTTGTTTCCTGGAAGCTGTTTTTGCCAGCATGTAGAAGTAGAAAGGAGCGAAAGGCCACTGAATGTGAACAAATGCACTACAAATGCACTCCCTGACATTCCTTTTGTGGGAGGGGTGGGGAGTAGCTCAGTGGCAGAGCATATGGTATCCATGCATGGTTAGTGGTAGAGCTCTTGGTCCGCATGCACAAAGTCTTAATAGCCAATCCACGTCCAATCTCCATGTAAGGTGTGGGCTGGAAACAACTTGGGCTTTGACCTTGAGCAGATGCCAATCAATGTAGACCCAGGATGAGGAACCTGTGGTTCTCCAGATGTCACTGGCGTTGCAAGAGGGAGCGGAGGGGGCAGTACGCCCCGGGTTCCAGGGGCGGAGAGGGTGACACTTGGGCTGGCCCCGCCCTGTGCGGGGCCCGCCCGCCGGCACCGCTGCTGCTCCTGCAGCGCCCTTGCGAGCCGCCACGCCAAAAGCAGTGGCGGTGGGGCACTCCCCCGAGCCGCCGATCGCGTGGGGCAGCTCGTTGGGGGGTGCCACCGCTGCTGCTTTTGGCGCGGCACTGTGAAAGCAGCTGTGCCGGTTTGGATGGAGTGTGCATGCACGATTTTGTGCATGCGCACTCCATCCAAACCGGCACAGCTGCTTCTGCAGCGCCCTTGTGAGGGCGCCTCGGGAGCAGCAGCAGCCTGGCGACGCAGTGCGCATGTGTGACATTTCGTGCATGCGCACTCCGTCGTAACGTTGTGTCGTGACGTCACAACGCCCCTCCCCCAGGGGAAGCCTCCGTTCGCCGCCCCAGGTGGCGAGGAGGCTTCCTCCGCCCCTGTCAGATGTTGAACTGAACCTCCCATCATCCCTAGCCAAGGGAGGGCCACAAATCCCTCACCTTGATGAAGACAACACGGAGTTAGATGAAACAATAATTTGACCCTGTGGATGGCAGTTTTATACATGAATAAATGTGCCCTTGAAGAAACTTAACTTTATTTCCATTTCAAAAGAGTTAAGCAATGTATTTGCAGTTGGTTATGCTCCAGAGATCAGGTGCGCTTGTATAGTGTCTGGGGAGAGCATTTGTACTGGGCACCCAGTACAAATGTGTTAAGGGTTCTGAATACATATTTCAAGGATCAAATGGTAAATGATCAGAATAACTTAAAATAAGAGCAAGCGTTTCTATATAAGCAACATTTCCACCAGGTTTGGAAATCTGTTAAATCAGTATCCTCAAGGAAGAAATTGGAAATATGGGATAGCCAGTATAACCAGAAAACCTTATTCAAAACACATTCAGAATACATTGCATTTTATGAATACTCTTATTTGAGAAGATGTAAAGATATATATATAGTTAGCAAAGCAAAGAAAAGGCAGTAGAGAAGAAGAGGGAAGATAAAAATGTTTAAAAGGGCATAAGAAGGGAGACTTTTACTTTCATCTCTCAAAATTATCAGTTCATCTGCTCACTGTGACTATCTTTCAGCTCTATCATGAAACATGTCACAAATTATTGTGAGAGGATTTCCTTTGCTAATAATAGGGGAGAAAGTATACACACAGTCAAACATTTGTCTCCTTTTTGCTTATGAAGGATAATTATGAAAATGTTTCAGAACTTCAGAATGGTGGCCCTATAAGAGCAGAGCAATATTTAGGAGGAAGATGTACATTTTGCTCATTTTCCTGGATGTTATCATATGAAATGAGCAATTTCAAGGATCAACATTTTTTAAATAAAGCCAGGTGTGCCTGGATTCTTAGTGGTGGTGGTGGTGGTGAAGGTGGCAGCATTTTTGCAACTAAAAAAGAGAAAACAATAAAATGCATATAGATGCATATTTTATTTCTATAGGAAAAACATTAATATCCAAGCTTATGCATTTAGAACATAAGTAGGCAAACTAAGGCCCGGGGGCCGTACCCAGTCCAATCGCCTTCTAAATCTGGCCCATGGACGGTCTGGGAATCAGTGTGTTTTTACATCAGTAGAATGTGTCCTTTTATTTCAAGAAGGATACTGACAAGCTGGAACGTGTCCAGAGGAGGGCAACCAAAATGGTCAAAGGCCTGGAAACGATGCCTTATGAGGAACGGCTTAGGGAGCTGGGTATGTTTAGCCTGGAGAAGAGAAGGTTAAGGGGTGATATGATAGCCATGTTCAAATATATAAAAGGATGTCGTATAGAGGAGGGAGAAAGGTTGTTTTCTGCTGCTCCAGAGAAGCGGACACGGAGCAATGGATTCAAACTACAAGAAAGAAGATTCCACCTAAACATTAGGAAGAACTTCCTGACAGTAAGAGATGTTCGACAGTGGAATTTGCTGCCAAGGAGTGTGGTGGAGTCTCCTTCTTTGGAGGTCTTTAAGCAGAGGCTTGACAGTCACCTGTCAGGAATGCTTTGATGGTGTTTCCTGCTTGGCAGGGGGTTGGACTGGATGGCCCTTGTGGTCTCTTCCAACTCTATGATTCTATGATTTAAAATGCATCTCTGGGTTATTTGTGGGGCATAGGAATTCATTCATATATATTTTTCAAAATAATAGTCTGGCCCCCCACAAGGTCTGAGGGACAGTGGACCGGCCCCCTGCTGAAAAAGTTTGCTGACCCCTGATTTAGAATTTCAAATCTGCTGATTAGCTGTGTCAGAGATTGCCAGGATTATCATTTGGACTGACTTTATTTCTTACATAATGGCAAAAGAGCATGGCTATTACCTGCCTTCAACACATGAATACCTATGGAGCAGTATTCTGAAATGAAATCTTTTAACAACTCCTTTTCTTTTGCCTATCTCGCAACGTTCTGGAAATGGGGGCAGATTGATTTGAGGATGTCACATCCCAGCCACCTGGCTCTCGTACCACCTGGGGAACTTAGACAGGGTCACAGCAGAGTGCTTGCACCTACCCTTCCTTTGTTTGAGGTTTTTGTTGCTCCTGGGTAAGAGAATAATCATTTGCTAGGCTTACCCTTCTCAAACAGCCTCCATAAGTTCCCTGGGATCTCCCATAGCTTCCTTAGGTGGGGTGGGGTCTAAGGCAGGAGAGCTGAGGCCACACAGGTTTATGAAACAAGAAGTTAGTTTACTAAGATGGAAAAATATAAGACAGACAACTGTTAACCTCCCCCCCCAAAAAAGATTTAATTAATTAATTAATTGAACTTATTATCTGTTTGTCATTCAAAGGTTTCCAAACAGCTTACAGCCACACACACACACACATGCAATATCCAAAAATTTCAGAATCCCAAAATATTCCCTTTGGAGCAAAAACAAGCCAAAATTGGAGAAACTCCATCTTCTGTTCCTGGCCTACACAGACCTTTAAACTCAACAGACTCTCACTAGTATTCCTACTCATGAGTAACTTTTGTTATCATGCTGAGATCCCTTTGAACTAAAGAATTTCCAGAATAGAAAAGGCGGCGTGGTAGGGGCGGGTTTTCCCGGGAAAAATGCCAGGCGGCGCCCGAGCCACGCATCTCTCCTGGGAGTGACGTGGTGGCTTGGGCACCTGCAGGCTCCGCGCTGCCCCAAACAGTCTGCCTGCCGCCTCCCCGTCCCTGAATGGGAGGAGGCAGGCAGACTTCTTGGAGGCCCCACGGAACATCCTGCCCCAGCTCACCCCTCCCCAGGCGCCCAATCGTCTTGCTCCGCCACTGGATATAGACCCCCCTGGTCAATCACAGATCCCTGCCTCAGGTTGCATCTTTGTATGGTTCTTTTAAATCTCTCACCCTCAGATAAGGGGTGTGAAGTTCTGTGTATCAGCAATGATGGTTGCCTTTGTCTTGATGTTGAGAATCTTGAGGCACTCACTGGGACTCCATGCCATTCCTATAACCCCATCACAGACTGCAAGAAGCCATACAAGCAATGCATCCATTATCAATACAGTTGAGGGCAGTAAAGCCTCGTTTCTTCACAACCATCAAAACATTATGGGCAAAAGAAGGTGGCAGCTGCCAGTCTGCCACCACTATTGAGGGGGAAAGGCAACCAATGGAGTGGAAATGATGAAAGAGGAAATTATGACAACTTTTCAAAGTTTTGGCTCACCATTAAGAGATATGCTCCTAATATGCATATGTGGACAACATTCGGTGCATACAGTTTAGAATATGGTTCCATTTTACAGCTGAGGAACATTGATGCAGAGTAGTAGGTAATAGTCACAGATCAGTCAATGAATCCATGCCATAAAAGTAGACATGTTAAAAATTAAATGACCTAAGAGTGCTTTCCCCAAAACCTCTGAGCAAACATGGCATCTCCCACCCACATTTATGAGTAATTAGCAGAGTTTACAGAGTGATGGCATAAGCTCATTCCTTTAGAAATTAAGTACTGACTCCACCTCTGCTGCCAAGCAACTAGAACCTGAGAACACATACATTTCTCACCACTGAACAAGTCCACTCAAAAGCACTCAAAAAGCAAGTTGCCTCTGATAATATGTGCTTAGCTCAGCGTTTTCATTACAAAGGTTGAGGACCTCTCTTTACACACACACACACACACACACACGACTTCTTGTTTCCTTTTCACTCTCCTCATTTCCTTTATTCCAGCAGCACAGTTAAAAACAATTTTTTTAAATCCCATTTTAAAGCACATTACCACCACAGTGGAAGAAAGCACTTTTCGTTTCCAGTGTTCATCATTAACTGATGTGGTTTGTTAAGGGAATGAGTAACGGCCCAACCTCCTCCTATTCCCCCACTTTTTTTATGACTGGAAGGTTTCATGTTGCTCACCAATGGTCATTGCAATGTTCTCAAAGAAAGCAAAGACTTGTCCTCTGCTTAGTGGGCTTAAGCTACAGGAGGGTAGATTTCAGTTGAAAATTAGGAGAACCTTCTTTACTGTTAGAGCATTTCAGCTATGGAGCCAATTACTTGTGGGACTGGTAATCTGCCTCATCGGAAGCCTTCAAGTAGAGGCTGAGAAGGCATCATTTTGGGAGGTTCTAGCTCTTGATTCCCTCCATTGATCAGAGGGTTGGACTAGATAGCCTACAAAAGGGATGAGGAAATGTATGCCTCCCATTTCAAAACTTGAGTGTCTCTAACAACTGACACATTTGCAGAGTGTTTGAGTGCCACAGGGGCTGTTGAGGAGAGGCCTTATAGGCTTTCCTCTTGCTGAGGAGAGGCCTTGGAGGTTTCCTTCTTGCCTGCTACCATCTCCTCACTCCCCTTTTTAGGAGGGGAAAGGGGGGGTGGGCAATGGTGGGGTGCAGACCCCAATTTGAGGATGAGTTTGTTGTGGTGGGGAACTATGTTCACATTGGAATGAGACCACTTTTAAGTCAGGCAGGTGCATGTGTATATTAGAGCACCCTCAATCAGATAATCTCTCCCATTCCTGATCAAGTATCTGGTTGCGTTTTGGACCCTATGACACAAGTGGATGTTATTCCATGTGCGAAGGGTGTGTGTGTGTGTGTGTGTGTGTGTGTGTGTGTGTGTGAAGTGACTCTGGAGCTTCACAAATGGTTTATCATGGGGAGAAATCTCTGTGTGGTTTCACTGCCCACATATGTGGTTTCATTTTGTCAGACGAGCCATTTCCCCACCCGCCAACAGCAATATCACTTGAATAGGAAAAAGTATACACAGAATAATGTATGGAGAATGTATTACGTGCCAGTTTTTCCACATACACATATTCTTCATATATGAAATAAGTTATACAGGGTTCAGTGGGTTTACTCCAAAGAATTTGTCATATTGTCCTGCACTGTAGCACAGTCCAATTGCCATCCCTATCTCCATGAAGCTGACTGTTTTTAAGACTTTTTTTAAGGTAGGCAAATGTCCCCATAATATATCGTTCCGCCCTTCAATCCCTGTAACATGAATTAATTTTGTCTGTTGTGGTGCTGGTGGGAGGCTGCTGGTTTCTTCGTATGCTAGCTACAGATATGAAACTGCTCCATGATTATAAATGGAGGGAACTGATCCGGGTGTGCAAAGGGATATTATCCAGAAAAATGAATGTGGCAGGCTTTGCAGGCCAGAGAGCTTTGTGTGAACTAAAGTTTCAGCAATCACTGGTTCAAGAAACATTTCATATAGGCTCTAAAATTTCTTTGGCCATCATTACCAGATAATATGAGCTGAAACTGTTCTTCACCCTTGTATCACTTACATACAAACCTCAGCAATGACAGTTAGGAAAAATGATTCAAAGAGATGGAATAGAGAAAATCCCAGTGTTCAAGTATATTCACCATGGGACCATAGTTGAACATTCCATCTCACAATAATAATAAAAACCAAGAATTGCACAAAATAAATTTATTTAAATAAATGTTATATACCTACAAAACTTTCATAAATACATTTTTGTTGGCCTGGTTTGCAAATATTATGCAATACTTTATAAATAAAATTATAAATAATTTTGCAAAGAATAATAACACTATATATAAATTACCTGCATTCCTGTGTAGATATTTTTTACTTTTGCAATCCTCAACTTTCAGCTAGAATTGAAGTATAAATGACTAGACAACCAGGGACAATCATCTAGAAAAGTGCTTATAACTCAGTTAAAAGCAGCATGTTACATAAGAGGGTCTATAACTTACAGCTTCACCAGGGCCCAAAATATTTCTCACAATCCCATTTGAAAGAAGTGCCTAGCCTATGTTGAGTGTTAACTTCCAGAGGGACTGTGGTCATTAAAAGAAACAGAGGATCAATGTCTTAGCTGACAGCCCAGTTCCTGTGGAACAAACATCAAAAGGAAGTCTCGCAAGATTTGAGATGTGTTCAGTGGAAGCTAGTCTTTTAAGGCAAATGGGGCACTGCCCCACAAAGCTCAGCCTGCCCTCAGCAAGCCCCCACCCAATAGCTGCCAGCTTCCTACTTACAACTAGCCCAGTAGCACCCTCCAACTTTCTCCTCTTTAGACTCTGATGCCCTTGTAGAACTCAGCAGGGAGGCGATGGGGAACAAAGATAGAATTAGCTGGTTCTGCATCTGACTGGCTCTGGTTCCATCCAATCTAATGTCCCCTGCCTTCTCTCCTACCAATCCCAAAGGGCCCCAGTCTCCACTGGATGAATTTCTGGTGCCATTTGTCCGATAATCCATGAGTCCCAAACCCAACAGTTGGGAGACACATCAGACAAAGACAAAATTTGGAGCACACTTTCTTTCTTTATCCCCACTTCTCCTCTCCCCGCCCCCTTTTTTTTGGTTTATTATATTTGTAATATAAATTATATTTATAATTTGAGGAGGGTGGATGTATTTTTAGGTGGTGAAGGGAGGATGGCAGGGAGTATAAAGCAGGAAAATGTCCGGGGGATTTGTTGTGTGCTGAAATATGTGGAAATATCAAATAACAAAATGAGGTCATAAGTAGTAGGATTTCTAGAATGATTTCACATGCAGAAATAAATATGTATTATGATTCAATAACATTAAATAATATATTAAATAAATAAATAAATAGTTTCATCTTTGACACACTATTATAAGTTAACAAGCAAATTGCATTCCTTTTCTTCTTCTTCTTCTTCTTCCATGATACGTACTGATGAGAGTCCTGGTTTGTTCAACACACTTGATTAGTCAAAGGGATCCTCTTGAACAGCAAAGCAGACGATCCTTTGCATGGTCCAAGTTCACAGCATTGCTTCTTAGGCTCGCAAATGACTGTGCAAGGTTTTCAGAAAGCGATTAAGGTATTCTAAGAGTTTGTCAACACTTTTGCGTGGTGCTGTACAATTCTCATTCTTCTCCTGTGGGGTAAAAAGTTTGCGTTGAAAAATTAGATTATTTGCAGCTTGCTTACAGTCAGGGGCTTCATATTGCCAATGGGTCATTGAGAAATCACAAACAAGTCAGGGCAATTATTGAAAATAAAAATATGTCAGATTATTTCCGGAAAGGAAAAACCAGGATTGAATGGGGTAAAAATACTGGGTTGGCATTTTGATGCCAATGATGGGTGGAAAACTGTGGAAAACCTTCACATATGAGGGGTGCCAATCTCACAATAAACACTTGTCTGGAACCACCCAGAGTGCAGTGTGTGGAAATACCGTGTTTCTCCTAAAATAAGACGTAGTCATAAAATAAGCCATAGTGATGCGGCGCCTCTCCCTTAAGACGGTCTGGATAGGCGTGGCTATGCAGCGTACCAATGTGGAGCAGTTAAAAAAGACATCCCCCGAAAATAAGCCATACGATGTTTTTTTGAGGGGAAAAAGATATAAGACGGTGTTATCTTCCACAGGGCAGATATGTTGAGTATGGTGTCCCATGATTCCTGATTTAGGTGGAAATTGGCATCTCTTGTATCACTAACCTATCAGGCTATGTATTACTGACCACACACATGTGACTAATCCAGGGATAGTCAAATTGGTGCCCTGCCAACACTGTTGAATTCAATTCTCATCAGTCCCAACCATCATGTCCAGTGGTCAGGAATGATGGGAGTTGTAGTTTTCAACAACATCTGGACAGCACCATGTTGGCCACTCCTGAAGCATTTAAAAATATGTTGTTTTTGTCAATTGATTGCATTAACCCAACATATCGATAGTCCTAATGAAGATAACCTTCACCACCAGAAGTTCCTTTAGGCTGCAGTCCTAAATTTAGTTCTGTGCACGCAAAGGATTACTTTGTTAGGCATGGTAGCAGATGACCAGTGACAAGGAAATTGCAAATTCAAAAGGCATCTTAAAGATGCCAGAGATTTAATGTGGGACCATCTGCATGCAGAGCAAATGCTCTACCACTAAGCTGCAGACCCTCCCCCTAATTGGTCATCTTCATGACCCTCAAGTATCTTAATGGCCATGAAAATACAATTGCAACCAGTGGAACTGATCTGTTGCAGCTCCATCATGGTTTATTTCCAAAGATGAGAATTGAAATTATTACTCTGAGAATATGCACTTGACGTACAAAGTCAGCTGCTTCTCCCTCAATGCTCTTTCCTAACATGATTGCTATATCAACATTGGATCCTTACCAACAGCCTAAGAAGGAAGCTCTGCTCCACCAAATGATATATGGCCCATTCTCTCAAGAAGAGGTCTACATGCAGAATTTAACTTCTGTATGTGCACCTGTGGTGACTGAAGATAGGGCTCTGGAGCTCAGAAAGCATATCTATGTCCACACCACATGGATCCAGGCCTATTGAAGGGTGCTGGGTGCACCTTTTGATGCAAGTGGTAATATTCTTGAGTTGCTAGTTCTTGCATACGACTAGGGTTGAACCAGGTCGGTATTTTAAGCATATATACCACAACTTCCCACTTTGTGATAATTTTCCTGGCCCTCCAGCCACATTACTAAATCCTAACAGTGGAGAGCTGAACCATATTCTTATGGAACAGTCCTACCAGCAGTTTCACTGACAGAGTGGTTCATAGGATTGAGGGCCCAGATCCCAAGGTGACACGAAAAGACAACCTATCCAGTTTGTATGTGATGGCAGCTGATATTTAATGGGATCTGTCCCAGTCATGACCAGGGCTGCTTCAACACTCCACGCACCTCCTGCTCCAAGTGTCTGCGCAGCTCAGATGTTCACATGAGGGTTCCCTCCACCCCCAGAGCAGCACGTGCATTAGATGGATCTGTAGCCATTCTCGGGAGTTCCTGAGGACTATCAGAATGGTTCCAGATGCCCAGCTCTAGCCCACAACTGCAACCAATCTACATTACTGTTAAGGTTATGTGCTCATCATCATCATCTATTTGTACCCTGCCTACCTGACTGGGTTGGCAGAGCAGCGTTAAATAAATCAGAGTTGGTCAGTTCTGATACACTACATATACCGTACTTAGACCTTTGAATTTGCTACAGCTGTACAAACACCTGTTTTATACCACTGCAAATAAGATAGCACTTCATGATTGGGCTGCCTTTGATACAACAGTGCTTCACCATCATAGCTAAGACTCTGGATTTTTTGGCTTTGGGTTATTATAGGCCCTATAGCAATATGGATCCATCAGGATGTACAAATAGGGACAAACTGGAGGTAAACTAAAGCAACTTTGTAAGGTTTCTGTAAGGGTAAATATGTTTCAATATACCTTTGCTGAAAAGTTAACTAAAATAGCTTTACTTACATCATTTTTTGGCAAATCTTCTTTTAAGTGCTTAAGGTTGCTGAGCAAGTTGATGCGCAAGTTGTCATCAGTTTCAGCCCTCACTAATTCCAATGAGTTGATAAATACATCCAAATTATCCTTTACACAAAATTCCTGAAATGAGAGTATGTGAGGAATCATGTAGCCTTCTGTAGAATAACCTACTATATGCCAAAGTTATTTAAGACCAAACAAAATTCAGTATTCTTGCACAATTCCCATTTACGTATTTCTAAGAGCCTTCCACAGAAGAACTTTCAGGAAAGTCATGCCTACTCTTTTAAGGAGTAGTATTTGTCCTGAATAGATATCTTTTCCTGACCCAGGCTTAGAATGCCATGTTGATATCCATAAATGATAGACATTTCATTAGAAGGTGAGTGTTCTGTACCTCACAAGCCCTTTTAAGACCACTCACAATAAGTGGGAACTAACTTTGGCAGGGGGACCCAGGTGGCGCTGTGGGTTAAACCACAGAGCCTAGGGCTTGCTGATCAGAAGGTCAGCGGTTCGAATCCCCGCGACGGGGTGAGCTCCCGTTGCTCAGTCCCTGCTCCTGCCAACCTAGCAGTTCGAAAGCACGTCAAAGTGCAAGTAGATAAATAGGTACCGCTCTGGCGGGAAGGTAAACGGCGTTTCCGTGCGCTGCTCTGGTTTGCCAGAAGCGGCTTTGTCATGCTGGCCATGTGACCCGGAAGCTGTATGCTGGCTCTCGGCCAATAAAGCGAGATGAGCGCCGCAACCCCAGAGTCGGACACGACTGGACCTAATGGTCAGGGGTCCCTTTACCTTTTAACTTTGGCAGGATCATGTCTTGCCATTTTAAGGGAAATCCATTATTTTCAAGGATAGGTTCCCATTTCAAAACAACCCACTTCCAAGGATGTCTTTTAAGCCAGGACATCCTAATATCAAACCCATGTTCCCTCCTTTTCAATATGCCAACAGCGTTACACACCAAAAGTACTTCTTCCAGCAACCCATAACCAATATTTGAAATGATTCAACATTTTAAATAAGGGGGGGACATGTTTTAATTTCTTACCTGGAAATTTTCTGGGACAGGTAGTGGTGTCTGTAAATATTAAATGACAAAATGTAGTTAAGTAGAGGGCGTGTGTGAAAGTCAAAGTACATGTTCGATTAGACAAGGTTAAAAATTAGATATGCCCTGATAGTCCCCTTTGCCCCCCCCCAATCTTCAAGGGTTGCTCAACCTTAGGAATACATCAAGTCAGAGGATTACAAGAGGCTCAGCAAATGGCAAGGGCCCATTCATGACTGCAAGAGGAGAATTCTATGTAACTTTTCACGTCTTGTTATCCTAACCTATCCCTGTGGCATTTTAGAAAGGATGCAGCTTCATGGGATCTCTGAATATTGTACCTCTGAAGACACAATCTCTGAATGCACATATGGAAAGGCTCAGTAGCACAGCCTGGGTAGCTCAGTTGGTTAGAGATTGGTGCTGATAATGGCAAGGTTCAATCTACGTATGGGACAGCTGCATATGTTGGACTAGAATTAGATGATCCTCAGGATCTCTTCCAAGTCTACATATTCAACTCCCAGCATCCTACATATTCCCATATTCAACTCCCAGCATCTCTAACCCTGTTTGAAACCTGGAAAGACATTGCCAGTCAATGCAATGACTCAGAATACTGAGCTAGATAGACCAATGGTCTGAATCACATTATGACAGCTTCCTATAACATAACATAAAAAGAGGAGTTTCCTATGTACCTATTAACATTTAATCAGGTAGGCCCTAAATTCCATTGAGCTTGTGCCAGGGAAAAGTGGAGGGTTCCAAAGACACATTTCCACACGTAAATCTTCTATAATTTCCTTTACTTTCTCATGTACCAACCACTGCAATTTCAATACATTCAGAAAGGCTTGGTTTTATATGCATGTTTACTCAGAATCAAGGTTCACTGAATTTAGTGGAGCTGAGGAGGTTTTTCCTAAATAAGCATGCAAAGGACGGCAGGTTTAGTTTCTTACCATGGCTGGATCCTTGGGTATCACTTTAGTCTGCAAATAACAAAATACAAAGTGAGGTTAGCTGGTAGAAATGCATTATTTCATGATAAAATGTTTTAAAGTTCAGTCAAACATTAGTTAACTTTGCTTTACAGTTATAGCATACCCTTAGTGTCAAATCTGCCAGACGATCCTGTGTTTCTATAAGCCCTTGTATAAATTCTTTTCTCGCAGTCGGATTACGTGCTGGTTTGCAATTGATGTATGCGCCAAGGCAAAGGATGATCAAACAGTGGGGCAGCATTGTGGTGATAGCAGTGTGCTTCAGTTTCCTTGTTCTGAACCTGGTAAGACTTTGATGCTCTTATATATACACATGAAGCTAAAGGAAATGATTAATATCTCACCACAAAAGTCAAGCATACCCAACGGAGGTGGAGGGGTGGGAAATTACCTTGAATAATGGAATCTCCTAGCTGCTTATCTGATGTTCGGGTGCATATGATTTATTGTGAAGAATGCTTGAATTTTAAAGGGAAATGTATACATATATGGGCACAAAGATAAGCACTTTTAAGTTCAATTGATTTTAGTGGAGAGTTAAGCATGCAATAGCACATAAGAACATAAGAAGAACCTGCCGCAATGGGCCAATGGCCCATCACGTTCAGCATCCTGTTCTCACAATGGCCAACCAAATGCCTGCAGGAAACCCATAAGCCGGACCCGAGCACAAGAGTGTTCTCCCCTCCTACAGTTTCTAGCAATAGATATTCAGAAGCCCCTAACCATGGAGGCAGAACATAGTTTAGCCATTGATAGCCTTATCTTCCATGGAATGGTCCAACTCTCTTTTAAAACTATCCAAGTTGCTTTCCATCACTGCTTCCTGTGAGGGCAAGTTCCATACTTTAACTTACTATCTGCCCTGAATCTTCCAGCTTCCTTGGATGTTCATAAGTTCCAGTGTTATAAAAGAGGAGAAAAACTTTTCTCTATCCGCTTTCTCCATGCCATGCATCATTTTTATAAACTTTTATCTTGTCACCTCTAACTCACCAAAAATGATCAAGGGCATGGAGCAACTCCACTACGAGGGAAAGGTTGCAGCATTTTTACAAAGGGAAGTTGCTCCATCCCATTGATCATTTTGGTTGCCCTTTTCTGGATGGTGTGCCCTGTGTCCTACTTTTACAATGCATAGTCCTCTCTTTGAAGGGCTCCTCTGAATGGCTGCCCAGCAAAAGGCCAATTATTAATAATATTAATAATAATACCTCTCCCATCTGGCTGGGTTTCCCCAGTCACTCTGGGCATCTTACAACACATAAGACCACAGAAAAACGTCAACCATTAAAAACTTCCCTACAGGGCTGCCTTCAGATGTCTTCTAAAAGTCGTGTAGTTGTTTAATCTCTTTGACATCTGACGGGAGTATATATATGCAGATTTTATTCAGATCTGTGCTCCATTTCATCCTCTTTCAGTGATGCAAAAGGAGCTGCCAAAAGTTGACAGAATTTAAAGTAATTAATTTCATACAGAATTATGTCCTTACATGATTTGGAATTATGAAGCCACCTTCAATCGTCCATGTATATTAGAGCCCTGGTGAAGCAATGGTGGATCTCTTTCTAAGGAAGGAGTTTGGACTATTGGTTCATCACCATGGGGATGTGACATGAGAGCATGGTTCTATCTCTTCAGGCACATGGGCAAGTATGGGCACCAGACCAGTGACCCTTACCACAGGCTTGTAGATGGAGGTGCTAGTGGGGCTTTCCTCCCCCTTATTTTTTTTGTTATAAACAAGTAATGAACTCAACAGGAAAGCCTTTGTTTTAATAGTCCACACATAAGCCAATCAGAGCCATATATTCTTAATGTCTTCATACATCATGCATACCTGCATACCTCTCTAGCTAGTTTGCAGCAGTGTGTGGGGAGGAGAAGACAAAGGATTCATTTTTATTTCATTTTTTGACTGTAAGGCACAGGACAGGGGGCACAGTTCTCATTTGAGCGGTTCCTCAACTTTCCCCCTTTGTTAAGGAGGGTTGTAAGAAAAAGAGCCTCCTAAGAACCCTTGGGGGTGGAAGGGGGGGAGAAGAGAGAATTCTGGAAGTTTCTGTTGAAATGCATCTAGGTTGTTGTTGATGATAATTTTATTCAGTGCTTTTTGGGGGGACGTAGGGGGATGCACACCCCTAAACATTTTGTGAATCTTTGTACTTTTGTCCATTTACTGTATTTATTTTTCCCAATTTGAACTATAAAATTGTTATTTTCTTGAGTCAAAACGAGAGTACCCCTAAACTTTTTTTTTTTTTTTAAAGCACTGATTTTATTTATATGCTGCCCATCAGACTAGGGTGCCCCAGCCACTCTGGGTGGCTTCCAGCAAAATAGGATGACTAGCAAACCAAGACATTCTGGGTTCTATTCAACTAAGTCCTACTCGGAGTAAACGAGTCATGTCTCTTAACTTCAATGGGCCTCCTCTGAATAGGCTAGCATTGAATTACTCCCCACCCCCAACTTATGCCAGAATTCTTGTTTGTGGGCAACAAGTGTTGAGAGGGAGAAAGAATATTGAAATTATGAAAAAGATGTGTTGGAGGAGAATGGAGGAAACAAGGAAGTGAATTGAATGGAGGTCAGGGAAGATGTGGAAGAGAAAAGAGATGGGATAGGGAAGGCAACCAGTGGATGGCTGGCTGGAAAGATGAGAACAAAAAGGGGATGAACAGAGGGGAATGCAGTGCGAGGCTGCTGTTCTTTGGCAACCCCATAAATAGCTCTCCTCCAACCTGGCTTGCCACTGCTACAGGTTACAGTAATAAATATCACCTTTATCAGCGTCATCATTAACATAGCCTTAATCACTACAACATTAATGTGTACATGGGGATGAACTGCTGCCTACATTTTTAGTGCCTCCTCCAAACCTTTAGGCTAGCTATGGGCATGGCCTGCCATACTATATGGCATACCTTGTCTTCCTGGTGTTCACTTTTCTTTACCTTTTTTAAAAAAAAAGTTGCATCTGGTTCAGGAAGTACTAAGTGTAGTTCCTATTTGTGTGGGGAGGATATCCTACAGGATATCCTGCAGATTTCTGAAGGCTAAGGAGCGTCCAGGGACTAATCGAGGACTGTTTCATGTTCTGTATTAGTATATACAGCATTAAGAAACCAACTTCCTTGTTGGTTCAGGGTTTGGTCACACAAACCAAAGCATTTCCATTCAATGGGACCTGAGGGGTGATATGATAGCCATGTTCAAATATATAAAAGGATGTCATATAGAGGAGGGAGAAAGGTTGTTTTCTGCTGCTCCAGAGAAGCGGACACAGAGCAATGGATTCAAACTACAAGAAAGAAGATTCCACCTAAACATTAGGAAGAACTTCCTGACAGTAAGAGCTGTTCAACAGTGGAATTTGCTGCCAAGGAGTGTGGTGGAGTCTCCTTCTTTGGAGGTCTTTAAGCAGAGGCTTGACAGCCACCTGTCAGGAATGCTTTGATGGTGTTTCCTGCTTGGCAGGGGGTTGGACTGGATGGCCCTTGTGGTCTCTTCCAACTCTATGATTCTATGATTCAATGATTCCTGTGACCAAAACAGCTTGAAAAGATGTGTGTGAGAGGGGGAGTTCTCCCCTTCAGTTAAATGCCCAATGACTGAAATCTTTGGGACACTTTCTCTTCTTGCCATCTAGACAAATATTTTTTGAGTATGGATCAAAACTTTGAAAATCTATTACACTGTAGTAGGACTAGGACACTTTGTCCCCCCCCCACCATTGAGGGGAGCATTCTCTCAGAGGTAATTGTCACGGCCACAAGCCAGCAGTAGGAGGGGCTGAAATGATGGTAGGTGAGAGCAGAAGCAAAAGAGGGTGGACCCCCTTTGTCTCTCCCTTGCCACTCCCCATCCCTGTTCCCCACCACCAGCTTGCTACATGCATTGTAGCTCTGGAGCCATGGGTTGCCTGCTTCTCTGCTTTACAGCAACAACTAAGAAACCTGTCTATGCAGAAACCAACAAAATCTGCTTATTCCACAGTTTACCTAAAGATGGCTACTCCAGAGTGGGTTGTTTGAGACTGGAACCACAATGACTTTCCAATATTTGTAACCAAAATATTTCGCTAACAAGAGTAGTGGTGGTATGTGAACCATAAATATAATAATTTCCAGAGCAATACTGTTGCTGTGGATGTGATGGATATATGGACTGCTGACACAAATGACTGGGGGCATGGCCACATTGGATAGTAGATGACAGATTGAGCCAGATAGATCAATAGTAGGATTGGCAGATTTCAAACAGTGAAAATCAGGACAGAAAAGCTTTTTGGGGGGTGGCAGCAAAGTTGTTAAGCTTTTTTAAGCTTTGCCCAAAGTTGTTGAGCTTTTTGGGCAAAATCACCAGGGAAATCCAGACGTAGAGCAACCCTAATTAATAGGCTTCTCTCCTCTTCTAAGCTTTTTCTTTTCCTGATGCAGTTTTTCAGTGCTGGGACAGGGAATGCAGGTGGGCTCTCAACCCAGGAAAAGAAAACCACTATTTAAAATAAAAATCTCTGCAGGAAAGAACTAGATTCAAGATGGTGTCTGCTTTTCCTTCAAAAAACCAGAGGCTAACTGAAAAGACACAGCGCCTTTAAGTGCTTATGAATTCAGCAGAATCATTCTCCTGCCGCCAAATTGGCCAGTGGCCCCAGGAATCAGAGGGAGCTTCCCTGGGCGCAGGGCCAACTGACCAATAGCAGTCGCTCCTATGGCACCCGTCGCCCCCATGATGCACACCCGCTCCAGGGGCAGGTGGGGGACACTCTGCCACTGCTGAAGATAGAGGTAAAGGCTTAGCTATACAAAACACATTCTAGAGGTTTACATCAATCATCAAGTAATAGATCTTATTCTAATTGCCCCTGCTAAAATTTTTTTGCAGTTTTTGCTGTCACCTGGTTATCTTGATCTGCTAGAAAAAAAGACACAGTAGCAATGGTTGAGTGACCTGATATAGATAGTAGCAGAGGGGTAATAACCTCACTCCTCAAATCTTTATAAACAGTGCAAGCCAGTAGCACATGAGCTACTGATTCAACATTGCCATCTCCACATGGATATAAGCATTGTTCCAGAGCATTTTGTTTTTTAAATCAACCCTCAAGTACAGCTGAAGGCATTATATTTAATTTTGCGTAAGTGAAAGCATGTCTGTATTTTGGACTTGTTAAATTTTGCAAATAGGATGCCAATGTGTCAAAATGACTAGGTGGAAAATAATCATACCATGAACAAAATTTCCTTATGGTGGTCAAATTATTCTGTCGCTCAATATCATATACGCACTGTCTAATTAAATTCTTTGCTTTGCTGAAGCCCAGTGTTAATAACTGTTGCGGTGATAAACCAGAAAAATAAAAAGATGGCTGTTTTTGAAAAAGTTGTGCAAATCAAACCTGATGGTGTTCAGTATTCTACCTAGAATATACACTCTGATATCAAAAGAGCTGCCTGTCCTACTTAGCTGGGATGGGTAGGATTCTGCTACTTGATAAAGAAGAACTGAAACAAGTTGACTTGGACTAATTTTGTCCTTCTGATTAACAGGATGAAGGCAGACATGAGGAAATGGAGCAAGTTTAATTAGCCCATATTTTGGAGGATTGCCTCAGTCTCCTTAAAGTGCTATTTTTATTTCAAATGCTGTCTATTTCTGATAGCATCTTGTCTTCCTGGCAATGAATATACAAGAAAATTATTTTTGGCTCCAAGAAATCCAGAATAAAAATAAACTATTGATACAGATCTGCTTCAACTGGAGACTGGGGGAGTCCCAACATTAAGCTCTCTTTTGACCAAGTGATACCACCCATCACTCAGGACAAAACTTAGGTGTGGGTGCAGTTTGAGCCTGCTCCAGTGTCATGAGGGGAGTAATTCCAGTAGATGCAGTATTTTCATTAAGTCAGCGTTTATGAGATTTGCCATTTTCAAGAGCCACATTCTCAATTTACAACAACAACAACAACAACAATTTTATTATTTATACCCCACCCATCTGGCTAGGTTTCCCCAGCCACACTGGGCAACTTCCAGCAGAATATAAAAACATAATAAAACATCAAACATTTAAAACTTCCTGATACAGGGCTGCCTTCAGATGTTTTCTAAACGTTGTGTAGTTCTTAATCTCCTTGACATTTGATGGGAGGGTGTTCCACAGGGAGGGCACTACTGCTGAGAAGGCCCTGTGCCTGGTTCCCCGTAACTTCACATCTTGCAATGAGGGAACCACTAGAAGACCCTCAGAGGTGGACCCCACTGATTGATGGGGGTGGAGACACTCCTTCAGGTATACTGGGCTGAGGCCGTTCAGGGCTTTAAAGGTCAGCAGCAACACTTTGAAATGTGCACGGAAATGTACTGGGAGTCAGTGAAGATCCTTTAGGACCAGTGTTATATGGTCTTGGCAGCTGTTCCAAGTCGCCAGTCTAGCTGCTGCATTCTGGCAGAAGATACTGACTATGTTTGGATTTCACAATCTTTCATTGGCAGACAAATTTCCTTTTGCTTCTACTGACAAGAATCTTAGATTACAATCCTTAAGGGAGGGAGGGAGGGAGGAGGAGCAAAGTGTTTGATAAAAATCATTTTCTGGTTGTGTGTGTTTTCTCCTTGCCTCTAGATTGAGCATCCCTTGAGTATGGGCGTCATTCAGCCAGTGTAGCAGCAGCATCCCTCTGGTCCCTGTACAATGTGAATATAAGTGCCCTGTCCTGGCAAAGCGGAGCCCACAGATGAATCAGGAGGGTACAAATCCATCAGTCTGGAGTGGAAGGAGATGGCAGGTAGCATTTCTTCAGGGTTTGGATGCAGAAAGACAAGGGAGGTTGGCAGCAGGTCTTTCAGGACCCCGGACAGAGCCCAGGGAGATGATAACAAGAGCTTCTGAACCCAGTCCATTTTCATTCCTTAACCTTGCCTACATTTCTGGAGTAGAACCTTAAAGGGGCAGTTCCTTTGCCTGGAACTCTGCCATCTCTTTAGCCCAGTGGTTCCCAACCTTTTTTTGGTCATGCCCCACCTAAGCATCTCTAAAATCCTGATGCCCTCCTCCCCGGTGACATATAATTCTTATTATTCAAAAAGTGAACTCCTATTTACATGGAGGAAGCCTAAAAGGCCATTAACTGTTAATAAATCATTCTTGAATTGCCCCCCTTAAAAATCAAATTGCCCCACATTGGAAACCACAGCTCTGGCCAATGCTGCTTAATGCCGGACTGTCTAGTCCCTTCTCTTAATGTCATTGGATGACCATTTGGCTTGGGCAAACAGATGTTACTGTCATTGGCTTAGCTACTGTCTCAAAGCAGCAATGCTATAGGACAGGGGTGGCTAACTCTCAGCTTGTGATCCACCCCCCAGGCAAGGTGGGTTGTTGTTGTTTCTGCCTGTCCCAGAAAGAAGCAGAAAAAAGGTGGGGAAAGAAAGTTGGCATGGCACTAGGCTAGGTGGAGAGGTTTATTTCTGTGTCCTGATATCATGTGTGTGCATGTGTCGTGTATGTGCACCCACCACTAGCATTCAGTCTCCACAAGTTGTGGTTGGCCAAGGGTGAATCAAGCCCTTGTTCCTACCCCTCAAATGTTTGCCAGTATAGGAACCAGCATCTGAGGGCTAAGCCAGAGATGAAAATCTAAATAATTCAGATTCCAATGCCAATGAGCAATTCTTGTGAGAAGAAGACTTCAATCCTAGGCACATTTTTGTGAAGTAAGTCCAAA
Source organism: Darevskia mixta (assembly GCA_034641385.1). Classification (NCBI taxonomy): domain Eukaryota; kingdom Metazoa; phylum Chordata; class Lepidosauria; order Squamata; family Lacertidae; genus Darevskia; species Darevskia mixta. The sequence continues at coordinate 42,398,650 of JAWWNH010000013.1, read as the reverse complement.
TAAATACAGAGGGATTTATTTCAGAAAACACTTGCACACTGTTGTGCTGCATAAGACTTGGTTTATGAATTTGCCATTGGTTTTTAAATGGTACTTTGGTCATGGCAAGAGGTTAAGTGCATTTAGAGCTTTTGTCTAGAAACTTAGGCTAGGAACATGCTATCCCTTTAAAGCATATTCTTTCCCTCAAGGAATTCTGGGCATTGTAGTTCACCTCTCACAAAGTTACAGTTCAAAACAACCCTTAGCAAACTACAGTGCCCTAAATTCCTTGAGGGAAAGACTGTGCTTCGAATGTGCTTTAAAAGGTAGAGTGAGCACACATCAACAGATGTTACTTACCACTTAAATAAGTGATAAAAAGGCAAGTGTGATGTTAGAGGGTGTTTTTAAATGGAAATAAGATAATATAAAAAGAGGTTACACAAATCAGCCACCTTGCCTCTGGAATGAGGAACTGCTGAAATGTGTCAATGCTTGGGAAAAGGAACCCAAAACGTCAAAGCCATGGGGAAAGAATTATTCTGGAGCATAATTCAGAAGCCAGAAACTGTCACTTTAGACAGAGGTCTTGGTTCTTCGGCAACAACAACAAAATTAAGCTGAAAAGTTTGCATGGATGGGGTTTTTCCTCCAAATGCCTTATCATATGTGCTGCAGGATGTGGTTGATGGAATCGAGACCATGGGCATTCATAGAGAACAAACAGAGCAATGCAAGAGCTGAATTATCATAGGAAAAAACCACTGTGGATTCTATAAAATTAGAAACAAGAATTCCCTATGAGAGATAAAGAAAATGGCAGGTGTACATCAGAATATTCCCCATGAAGATCATTTCCTACATTTATGTTTGGTGATTGGAAATGAACTGCTACCCTTGAAGGGCTATAGCTCAGCGGGAGAACATCTGCTTCACATGCAGAAGGTTCCCTGGTTTAATCCTGGCATCTCCATATATGGCTAGGAGAGACCTGCCCCCCAACCACCTGAAATCCTGGAGATTCAAAGCAAGCCTTCCAGTAAGTCATGAGAAAACAGGAAACTCCCTTATACCAGGTCAGATGATTGGTCCATCTAGTCCAGTATTATCTACTTTGACTGGTGGGTCTACTTCTGACAGGATCTCAGGCAGGGGGTCTTTCACATAACTTGACACCTGATCCTTTTTAACTGGAGCTGTCAGGAATTGAGCTTGGGACCTTCTGCATCAAAAGCATGGGCTCTACCGCTGAGGTAGTGTCTTCATAAATCTTAGGATTGAATTGGAAGCTTCTTGGCCTGAAGCTAGTGTTCTGCATTGCACAGCCAGTGCCTTTTTTTTCAGGGTGTACTCACGGGTACACAGTACCGGCACCCCCTTTTTTGTTGTTGTTAAAAAGTGTGGCACAACTTCATGGTGAGTACTGGCACCCAATTTTCTAGAAAAAAATGCACTGTGCTTAGCACAGAGGTCAACTGAGCCTTCCATGATACCTTGGGCCACTCAGTTCGCAGATGAGTAGAGAGACTCCATAAGTGTTGTTTTAGCAGCAGTCATCCTCAGAATAAGGCAGGGGTCAGCAAACTTTTTCAGCAGGGGGCCGGTCCACTGTCCCTCAGACCTTGTGGGGGACCGGACTATATTTGGGGGGGGGATGAATAAATTCCTATGTCCCACAAATAACCCAGAGATGCATTTTAAATAAAAGCACACATTCTACTCATGTGAAAACACCAGGCAGGCCCCACAAATAACCCAGAGATGCATTTTAAATAAAAGGACACATTCTACTCATGTAAAAACATGCTGATTCCTGGACCGTCCGCGGGCCGGATTGAGAAGGCGATTGGTCCGCATCCGGCCCCAGGGCCTTAGTTTGCCTACCCTGGAATAAGGCTGCATACACACCATATATTTAAAGCCCAAAGTTGACCCACGCCCAGGACTACAATTCCCAGCACCCTTAACAAACAACTGTTTTCAGGATTCTTTGGGGGAAGAACCATGTGCTTTAGATGTATGGTGTGTGTGCAGCCTCTGTCTCAAACAGGAGCTGCAGGTGCCTCTCAGTGCCTGCCATGAGAGGAGCGTCTTTGTTTAAAGCTGACAATTTCTCCCCATGTGTCCTGGTGCTGCCTTCAACATGGGAGATGTTGCATATGAGGAATGGAAGGATTTAGTCAGGTTCTGCATCTGACTAAATTCTTCCGTTCCCTCAACGGTTCTCTCGTTGTAACCTTGCCCTCTAATGTTTTGAACCAGTAATAAGCTGCCACCGGTGCCAGATATTCTCCCCAGGAAGAATGTTTTTAATCTAAAGCCTAAACTCTGATTCACCCACCTGCCTTTATATGGTTCATATAGTTGAATGTCTAGAAATAGGGCATGCACTTTTCATTCAAGGAATTTTAAAAGTGACAACCGCAGTTCAGTGTGCCCTCTTCCCACATGGCGTCACATATAGTAGTATCAGGAAAATGCCCGCTTTCATATGAGTCATGACCTGAATTCTCATTTACCCAATTTACGGTTGGCTATGCCCTGACAATACATTGCTTCTGTTTTCTGTTTTCTTTCCTTACCTTCTTTTTGCATCTTAATTGTGGGCAATGGAACTCCTTTCCTGCTGAGCTGCAGCTAATGCTGTCTTTATTTTTCAACACCCACCTATGCAATTTAGCTTTCGTAGGGGTCTGATATTCTCGATATGCAGCTACTTTCTGCTTTTAACTATATCATCTGTATTTAAATTGTTTGGCTGTAAATTATTCAGGAGGGGGGATCTATAATCTGCCTTAATGAAATAAAAATTTTAAAAAATTGCTTCCAGTAGCACCTTAGAGACCAACTAAGTTTGTTATTGGTATGAGCTTTCGTGTGCATGCATCTGAAGAAGTGTGCATGCACACAAAAGCTCATACCAATAACAAATTTAGTTGGTCTCTAAGGTGCCACTGGAAGGAATTTTTTATTTTTTATTTTCATAGAATCATAGAGTTGGAAGAGACCACAAGGACCATCCAGTCCAACCCCCTGCCAAGCAGGAACACCATCAAAGCATTCCTGACAGATGGCTGTCAAGCCTCTGCTTGACTACGGCAGACCAATACGGTTGCCTACCTGTAACTGCCTTAATGAAGGAAGGGTTATTTATCACTAAAGGTTTTTTTAAAAAACAAACAATACTACCTAACACAACATTGTTTTTGAGGTGCAGAATTTCTCTCTGTTGTGATTACATGGATATATTAAGTTCTTTTAAGGTTTCTAATATAATGCAGCATGTTTTGACAGCATGATCCACGCTTTATATTCAGGGGAAATGATGTCCAACAGAAGAAGCAAAAAATTGTACATGCCTGCTAGCCCTCTTTCAGTACTGTTGACACAAACCTTGTCAAGTTACTGTCTTTAAGTCTTCCCTTATTTGCTTGTGAGCATTAGCGACTTATTAGAAATAAGGGGGGGGGGGGATACCAAAGCTTTCATCTCTAACAAATCCATAAGCTGCACTTTATCCTGGAAATTAGTACAGTATTCCAATGGTTTACAAACAAAAGTCTTCTACAAACTTATTTGGCAGTCTAACCTTTCTGCCTCTTTTATAGTAAGTCACTTTAGTAAGCAGAGCATTAGTCCGTCACCTTTTCCACCAGATGGAGCTTCTATTGCTTTCCAAGGTGCAGCTAAATACATTCTGGCTGAAGTCAACCAGCGGGTAACTAACTCCAAATCTTCTAAAATGATCTTTATTGCCTTTTCCTCTCTGCCTTCCTCTGAGGAGCTCAAACTAGTGCACATGGATCTCCCTTTCCAGTTATAACTTTAACACCATCCTGTAAGGTAGCTATGGATGGGCAGTCTTCAGGCTCCCATGATCTATGTTTTGTTTTAATAAACCCCTGAAGGCTGCCAACTGGATCCAGGTGTGAGAGAAAATAGTAGGTAAGGATGTGACCCAAATACCTACTGTACTGCATGCCATAATAGCCAAAGGGTGTGACCCAAATACCTACTGTACTGCAATCCATAATAGCCACACACTGGGTCAATACTGGGATGGATCAGGGCAGGACTGTGGAGAGGTTGGGACTGTGCAATTGCATCAGTGGAGGCAATCACAGATTTGCATGGTCCAGGTCTAACATGCTCTCTATTCCCACTGCACTACTCTGGCTCTCCAACATATGTTATCATCCTTTCAGGGGCTTTCCAGGTGGTTGTTTTGTTGCATGAAGAACTGTCCGTTGTAACTTAAATGTTGTGATAGAATCAGCATTTTCCCCAGAAGTATCAGTCAATATCTTCTCACTGGAAAAAGAAAAGCAATTCTGTTACCCAAATGCTGCATGAAAACTACCATATCTAGTTGTGGTTTTGTGAGTATCACAGCCATGCAGTGGCTAGTTTCCATGACGTAGTGAGTGACCGGAATATGATTCTTTCCACCACTAAGGCCTGGCATTTGGGAAATGTTTAAGAAACAATGTCACTTCTTAAAACATGTTTCTGCCATTGTTTTAACAGGCTGAGTGTTTGTACCATCCAACAGGGAAGCACTCTTCTGCATGGAGGAAGACATGACTGGAAGGCATGTATAGTAAAGTTATAGCAGAAATGTGGTTGTTTGCATTACCGTAAATAAGTCATGTCTGTGAGAAAAGGTGCAAAATAACGCTGCATAGCCATTGGTGTGTGCGGATATGACGGGAAACATCATCTCTCTTCCACAGCATTGCCATGCAACGCAATAAATAAATAAATTGTTTTTGTTTGTTTCTTTTTAATTTATGTGCTGTTCACTTCCTACCTCCAGCCATGGAATGTTCATTTACCTAGGTTAATTTTAAAAAGAGAGCGCAAAGCAAATAATCTCTCATGCACTTCTGTCTCTCCTTCCACTGTAAAATGCTTGCAAATGAAACTGTGCATTCTGATGACAATCTGTTAGAGGGACAAGGGATTCAGTTTGGCTTCTCTTGCTTTGGACAAACTTCACTCAGGGTCAAACTGGACCCCATTATATGTATATTTGTACTTAACATGCAGCCTTTTCAAAGAATTTTGCATTTCAAAGAAAATGCAAATAACATCAGCTACTGAAGGTAGTAATTATCAAAACTATGGCAGGAGACTGTCTCTCTCTCTGTGTGTGATTTAATTTTTTTCTCCTCATCAGCTTCCCAGAGGAAAATTCTTCATCCCAAGCCATTCCTCCCTTACACTGGGAGGAAATCCCCATGAGCAACAATGGGGAATTTCCTCTTGATGCAAATACCAGCTTCAGAGGGGATTTTCCTCAGGGTTGCAGCAGGAGAGGAAATGGTTAAAACTCAATCTCTCTCTCTCCCTCCCTCTCTCTCTCTCCTCTCTCTCTCTCTCTCTCTCTGTGTGTGTGTGTGTGTGTGTGTGTGTCACCACACACCCCACTGCTGTGATTCCAGTATTCATCACCTCCCACATTTAAACAACAACAGCAAAACACCCCACATTAACTAGGTGTTTAACATCACATCCAGTTCAGAAAAAAAATGAGTATTAGAAAGAATACAGAGGATAAGAAATTAGGGAAGGAGCAGAAGTACCAGTAGGCCCAGGTTTAAAAATTAGGATAGTAAATGTATTTTTGTATTTTGTTCTTAAGATGTTATAAAAATAGAGCAATAATCTGTTAAAGAGGATTTAAACTGAATTCAGCAGAGGGGGACTTGAGGAAGTCAACTGAAATATGTAAGGGAGAAAGAGAATCTGGCCCACGGAATGGGGCCAGGCCTAAGCAATGTTAGTAAAAATAATAGCAAGGTTAAATGAACAATGAATATGTTTACCCCTGTGAGAGGGGGGGATGGATTTTGGCTTCCCATGGTGAGAGGGGGGGAAGTATGAAAATTTAACCACTATGTATGTTATGTGCTTTTAAAAGTGTAAAACCCAATAATTTTTGGGGGGGGAAATAAAAAATAACATCACATCCAGTTCAGCCTTCAGAAGCCGCTTGAGAGACCAGTGTTTTATTGGACTGGTAAAGGAGGGGAAGCTCATCTTGTAGATACTCATACCTTCCTTGTATCTATTTAATCACAGATTAAGCTTCCAATCTCCTGTTGGGAGACAGCACTTTCATGAGTCTGAGTCTGGATATAACAATATGAACACAAAGAGTGGTCTTAGTAGAGGTACCAGACACGGTCCAGGTTTGATTTGTGCCAATCCTCACCAGGGCTCGATGCCAGAATATATGGGAAAATGTCCCTGACAGGTGTTTAAGTACCTTTTCCATCATTGCTGAGTAGCTCCACAACCCTACATGCAGCTGCTGGGAGAGATCATCGGGGTTTGGGCTGGGTGTTCATCAGTATGCGGATGATACCCAGCTCTACCTCTCTTTTAAATCAGAACCAGTGAAGGCGATGAAGGTCCTGTGTGAGTGTCTGGAGGCGTTTGGAGGATGGATGGCGTCTAACAGATTGAGGTTGAATCCTGACAAGACAGAAGTACTGTTTTTGGGGGACAGGAGGCGGGCAGGTGTGGAGGACTCCCTGGTCCTGAAAGGGGTAACTATGCCCCTGAAGGAATAGGTGTGCAGCCTGGGTGTTATTTTGGACTCACAGCTGTCCATGGTAAAAGGTAAAGGGACCCCTGACCATTAGGTCCAGTCGTGTCCGACTCTGGAGTTGCGGCGCTCATCTCGCGTTACTGGCCGAGAGAGCCGGCGTACAGCTCATTTTTTTTGGAATAATCTGTTACAGGGCCATGTGGCCAGCATGACAAAGCTGCTTCTGGCGAACTAGAGTGGCGCATGGAAACACTGTTTACCTTCCCGCCAGAGCGGTACCTATTTATCTACTTGCACTTTGACGTGCTTTCGAACTGCTAGGTGGGCAGGAGCTGGGACCGAACAACGAGAGCTCACCCCCTTGCAAGGATTCGAACCGCCGACCTTGTGATCAGCAAGCCCTAGGCTCTGTGGTTTAACCCACAGTGCCACCTGGGTCCCTTGCTGTCCATGGAGGAGCAGGTTAATTCTGTGTCCAGGGTAGCTGTTTATCAGCTCCATCTGGTACGCAGGCTGAGACCCTACCTGCCCGCAGACTGTCTTGCCAGAGTGGTGCATGCTCTAGTTATCTCCCGCTTGGACTACTGCAATGCGCTCTATGTGGGGCTACCTTTGAAGGTGACCCGAAAACTGCAATTAATCCAGAATGCGGCAGCTAGACTGGTGACTGGGAGTGGCCGCCGGGACCACATAACACCGGTCTTGAAAGACTTACATTGGCTCCCAGTACGTTTCCGAGCACAATTCAAAGTGTTGGTGCTGACCTTTAAAGCCCTAAACAGCCTCGGTTCAGTATACCTGAAGGAGCATCTCCACCCCCATCATTCTGCCTGGACACTGAGATACAGCGCTGAGGGCCTTCTGGCGGTTCCCTCACTGCAAGATGCCAAGTTACAGGGAACCAGGCAGAGGGCCTTCTCGGTAATGGCACCCGCCCTGTGGAATGCCCTCCTACCAGATGTCAAAGAGAAAAACAACTACCAGACTTTTAGAAGACATCCGAAGGCAGCCCTGTTTAGGGAAGCTTTTAATGTTTAATAGACTATTGTATTTTAACATTCTGTTGGAAGCCGCCCAGAGTGGTTGGGAAAACCCAGCCAGATGGGCGGGGTATAAATAAAAAAATATTATTATATTATTGTAACCCTTATTGCTCTTTTGCTAGAAATAAAACACTAATACAGTTGATTGCTTCATCATGTCATCCTCTCAAGAAGCTGCTCCCATAATCACCTGGGGATTGCCCTATGCAATTGGTTCATCTCCATATATGTGCAAACATATCTGTGCTTCTCTAATGCACAGATTCTGGCAAGTAACAAGAAAAACATCCTGTCAGCAGAGCATGGAAAGTACCTGTAAGATGAGTGACTGACCTGCAAAATAGATGGCATAATTGACTGGCATTTGGAATTCACTCTGTCGTTAAGGAAGTCAATAGTATTTCATGCTGGAGTTACATTATTGTTAAGAATGGCATGACCTCTAAAAGAATACTCAGGAATAAGTCTAATGAAGTATTCTGTTTACTTTGGCATACATCACAGAAACCGCTGGCTGGTTTACTACAACAGTATAAGCTGTACAGGACCGATGACAATGTTTGTTTGGTATGGTTCATTACTGTCTCATTTTCTTCTGAGCTTGCAATGTTCCTCACAAGATCTGTTTCCTGACTGGCTGTGTTGGCACATGCATGTTTAGGGAAGTTTTTAATATTTAATGCTGTATTGTTTTAAACACTTGATTGGGAGCTGCCCAGAGTGGCTGGGGAAACTCAGCCAGATGGACAGGTTATAAATAATAAATTATTATTATTATTATTATTATTATTATTATTATTATTATTATGGACCTCATATTGCACCTCGAGAACTGTGGGTCCCGTTCCTGTGCCACAGACACTGTATGTGTCCGAGATATGTTGCAAATCGGACGTTCACTTCCAGTCCCCTTCAAAATATGCCACTGTTAATGGCGTGGCTGATGTATGTTAGCTACAGGTAAAAGGTAAAGGACCCTTGGACGGTTAAATCCAGTCAAAGGCAACTATGGGGTTGTCTCCATCTCGCTTTTCAGGCCGAGGGAGCCGGCATTTGTCCACAGACAGCTTTCCAGGTCATGTGGCCAGCATGACTAAGCCACTTCTGGCACAATGGGACACCATGACGGAAGTCAGAGTGCATAAAAATGCTGTTTACCTTCCCACCGCAGCAGTACCTATTTATCTACTTGCACTGGCATGCTTTCAAACTGCTAGGTTGGCAGGAGCTGGGACAGAGCAACGGGAGCTCACCCCATCACACAGATTCAAACCGCTGACCTTTCGATCGACAAGCCCAAGAGGCTAAGTGGTTTAGCCACAGCACCATGTGCTCCTGTAGAGCTCAACCCTGTCACCACTCCACCTAATCTGGGAACAGAGAGCAAGAGCTAAAGTACCACTTTCTAATTCAGAGGCCTCAGGCAAAAGAAACCAAGTTACCAAAATAAACTACCAGTAAGTACCAGATGTGATCAAAGAAGTCCAGACACTAGTTTATAACCAAGGCTTAACCCAAAGAGACACACCAACATGAAGAGGTAGATGTTTTATTAATAATGGTTAAAATAACAGCATACCATGAAACCTGTTTACCACATAGGAGTAATATGAAAGGGAAATACTTTTCTGTTAAGGATATAGTACCATTTGGGGAATCACAAAACATTACAAAAACAACCAAGGAAAGCTAATCTAACCAATGAATTCATGTCCCCACAAAGATGCAACACAGGTGCCAGTCTGGAAGGTAAAGATCAAGGTGAAACATCACACACAGAACATATAGGTAACTTATACCCTTTTGCGTAGTAACCAGTCTGAATCTTCCCAGTCAATGAGAATCTTCCCAGTCAATCTAGGCTGTAAATTTCCAGAACAGAGAATCCAGAGTGTACATGCAACTTTGCATCTCTTGAATGCTTCCCAATTAGAGAACTTGCCATCTTTGGTCTTGAAGTCTTGATGCAGACAAGATAACACAGATGCAATTAATGAGCATGCTATCAGCTAGCAGAGAGGGGAAACTGCTTTCTCACGATCTCACCTCTTTACCCAGAAGTCTGAGCTCCTGACAGAACCAAAATTTGTGAACAGAACCTAATACAAGATCCCAGTATCTTGCCAGTAGCTACAGCCACCCCTTGTGGTAGCAAATTCCACTGTCTGGCCATCCATTGTGTGAAGTAATACTGTGCTGAGTCTCCCACCCTTCAGGTTCATTGGATGACTCTTGAATTCTAGTATTATGAAAGAAGGAGAAACTCTCCTGCTTATCTACTTTCTCTGCTCCGTGCATCCACAGCACCACCATTTCCCCTTTCATTTGCCTATATTTTTTTTAATAAAATGAGAAAGATCCAAACTCTGTAATTTTTCCCGGTGTGAGATTTGCTCCAATCCCTTGATCATTCTGGTGGCTCTTTTCTGTACCTTCTAGAGCTGAACAATAGAGGCATCAACCAGAACATTCCAAGAGTGGTCAATATTCCAAGAAAGGGGTGGGGGAATGACAGCACTGACTGAGCTTTGTGAGGTGGTTGAATTTGCATTCCGATCAACTAATTACAAATTTATCACCAAGCATCAACAGTGAACAGCCTGGAAGGTTAGGCTGAAGGATTGATCATTGTAGGGCTAAGGCTAAGCTGAAAGCTCTCACAAAACATTTATTTGGCTCAAAATGGGGGGTGGGAGCAAGAGAGAGATCTCCGGGGAGGCAAAAGGTATCAGGAAACTTTCACCAACCTTCTTACTGCCAACAACTGTTTCATGGTTGTTGTGGTGACAGTGCTCTTGGGAGTCCCAGCAGTCAGGAGGCACCATTTTCCTTCCCAGCAGCAGAGGCATGTTATGATTTTTGTCCAAGCCGAGCGGAAAACAGCTGCAGCAGTCTGACTTTTGCCTGTCTCACTAAACCGTGAGAAAGCTGTCTTATCTGTTTTCCTACATGGAATGTTTATGTTTCACTGTACTATTGTAACCCCAGCCTTTGTGCTTTCTCTCCTGGCTTGCTACGATGCTGAAAAGATGGGCTTTATGGCAGCTCTGTCTTATAGCTGGCAGCAGAGATTCTCTCTGCACTATTCCTACAATAAATAGTTTAGCCTAAATCATGGCTTGTGTGTGTTGTTCTTCATGCTGGGAACAATCACATATGACTGCGCCACCGGACTCTCTGTAGCCAGGGATGTGCGCACACGGCTTTGCTCTGGCTTTGGGGCAGTCTCACAAACTGCCCCAGGCGGGGTATTTGGTGACAGTTTAGGGGAGTGTGACCAGTTTGCTCGCATTGGGCACGAAGGCTCCAGGGTGCCACAGGGGACACCACAACTATGATTTCGAATGGAGCAAGAGAGGCAGGGGAGACCATATTTTGGCGTCATACAGGGCACGGCTGAAATTTGAGACCCCAAGGTCCACCACTGTTGGCAGTCCAGAGTGAGGTCAGGAAACTTTGACCTCATTCTCATGACCATCATTCTGACCAGTTACATTGACACCTCATACAATGGGATGGGGTGGGGTGGGTGTAAGGACATTGTTGAGTAACTGTGTGTGTTTAATCAGTGTGTTTATGGGTTTAATCAGTGCTTTTTTTCTAAAAAAAAAAAGTTTAGGGGTACTCTCATTTTGACTCAAGAAACTCACCATTTTATAGTTCAAATTGGGAAAAATAAATACAGTAAATGGACAAAAGTTCAAAGATTCACAAAATGTTTAGGGGTATGCGTACCCCTGCATCCCCCCAGAAAAAAGCACTGGGTTTAATTCGGTTTTGTGTAGTGTGAATATGTATGTGAATGATTTTGGTGGTTGTGTTATGTGTGTTTTTTGTAATATTTATGGTTTTTATGCTATATTGTAATTATGTTGCATTTCGATGTATCTTGATAAGCTTTAGTGTTTTGTATATGATTTGTTTTCATGGTTTTTAGTTGTTGCACTTATGTACATTGTTTACAGATATTTATGTAATTATGTTACTTAAAATGTGGATATATGAGGAGCATTATTTTTGGTTTTGAATGTGAAATTTGTACTGTGTTTCCTTAAATGGAATTATTTTTGCTGAGATCTGTAAAACAAATTCAGCTTGTCATGAAGCCACTCAAATGCTATGCCGCTGCCCCACTCAAATAAAAAAAGCCCACTCAAATGCTTGACAACTTTGCAGCAAACAAAAATATTGGAAAAGTAGGATAACATGTTTATTCCCAGGGCAGCTGATGTGCAACAGGAAAGAAGCAGTGCTATAAAAATGGCAGGATTAAAAACTATAGCAGGAAGAAAAATTTCCACTAAAAGTCTGGGAGAAATAAACAGCTTCTCATTTGGTGTTGAGAAGACAGAGTAAGCATCATCATCATCATCATTATTATTATTATTATTATTATTATTATTATTATTATTATTATCTCTCACTCACACTCAGCAGCCCCAGAATCAAAAGGTTCTGTATCCTATTCAAAGTGGAAGACACACACTAATCCTCTTCATCTATGAGGATGAAACTGAGGCCCAGGGCCAGATGCGGCCCAATCGCCTTCTCAATCCGGCCCACGGATGGTCCCAGAATCAGCGTGTTTTTACATGAGTAGAATGTGTCCTTTTATTTAAAATGCACCTCTGGGTTATTTGTGGGGCATAGGAATTCGTTCATTTCCCCCAGAAAAATATAGTCCGGCCCCCCACAAGGTCTGAGGGACAGTGGACCGGCCCCCAGCTGAAAAAGTTTGCTGACCCCTGATTTTATTCTATAGGTAAAGGAAAACCACACAGAGCCAGGTTGGAGGGCGGCAGCCACAGTGGTCATATCTGACGTATAGGCAGGTCATTCTGAGAGGAAAGCATTAGTGGGCTAGATACATAGCCCAGTGGCCCAACACTGTCTTTACAGCTTTTCTTGGCAAACACTCTGACTCATTTCCTCTGCAGGTCATCCGAAACCTGTACTAAATCTAGCCCAAAGGAGGGTTCTAGTGAATTCAAAAGCTTGTTACTATACTTAGTTTGCTTTGGTTTAATTATCTATAGATAAAGTCAAATGACAAACCATGCCAAAAATAAACTAGCTTAACAGTCCGTATAGATATTAATTCCTCCCGGTAAGCAGCAGCGACCCACCTGCCAGGAGGTCAGGTAAGCCCCAGCCTGTCATCTGCTGCTGCACATAGTTAAGCAAATGAATTCACTCCCACAAGATGTAGCAGAAAACGTCTTTTGTGATAGCTGGTGGGCTGTGATTTTAAATTTTTACACACACCCCCTTGGGAAACGAGCTGAAAGTACTAAGAAGAACAAAAAGAGAGATTTATATACGCACAATGTGGTTTATTAGTTTTATGGCTGTGCACAGCACCCCCTCAATCCAGGGCCCTGTCCTGAACTAGGGACCCCAAATGGTGGGGCTAATGTTTAATGAGGGTTTTAAAAAACCCTTTATGATCCAGAAGTGGGTGGGGGAAGGTGACACTGCAGCTCCTTTCCTTCTCCTCCCAACCACACTGCAGAGAGCGAGAGGATTCAGTCCCTGCGGGAAACATGTTGGCAAAATAGATCCCTGCAGCCAGCAGGACTGTACTCTTGGCGTGCAATTCCTGCTGTGCTACTGAACATTCTCAGCTGTTGTGTCAGGCCTGCTTGGCCTTCCTTCTCACTTTTTTACACCCAGTGTGTGTCCCAGCTTAGTGTGGTTCGAGCCCCTGCTGTCTCTGCCACCACCACCAAAACATTTCTGAACATGGACCAAAACCTGCTTCTCTATCGCAATAACCCTCATGACAAATTGGGCAACAATATCTTCAGAGGAATCCATATTGGTGCAGCATGGAATCATCATGTCAAAATCGTCAACATTGCCCCAAATTGGGTGACAACATCTTCAGAGGCATCCAAATTTGTGCAGTTTGGAATGGTTCGGCCTGCCATCTTGATTCAAAATGGTGTCCAGCTGTTTCCAAATGTAGACCAAAACATGCTCCTTGGTCTTGGAAACCATCATGCCAAATTAGAATGATAGGATCTTCACATGGAAGTAAAGTTTGGTACCAGGATGAAGTATTTGATGAAGGTCAGGGAAGTTGGGGCACGCCAAGATAATGGAAAAAATAGTCATATAAGGCCTGCTCAGAGATTAGGGTGCGTGATGCTTAAGTTGGATTTCTTATTGATTACATAGTAATGTAATGAAACTATAGATATGGCTTATATATATATATCAACATGTTCTTAATACTTAGTCATGTATTAGGCATTGGTTACTTCTTTTATCTATGAAAATAATAAAACAAAACATAACTTTTTTAAAAGGGGTTGCAGCTTTTTGAAATAGTACTACAAAAACCCTGCAAAATGTGTCCCACCACAGGCCATAGTAGGAGAAAGAAATAAAATAGCATGTATCCAAAAGCAATCATAGTTTTATTATGTTACCTTCAGATTCCTGAAAAATCATCTTAGAACACACTCATGCAGCCAAAGGGTGACCTCTAGAGGTAACGTGTCTACCAGGAAAAGGAATCTGAGACAGACATGGAGACATTATTTTCTCAAAAAGCAAAATAATGTGTGTTGGTCTATTAAAAACATTTCATAATTCTTTTCTCGGTGGCTCAGTGGCTGTCCAACTACCGGGCCTCACTCAAAGGTGTGCATTGTACTGTTTGGGGAGATGATTGCATTTTATAGTATATATTGTTGATTTTTTATTTCTTGTGTTTTACATTGTTGTGACCTGATGAGATCATGTATGATGAGAAACATCATATAAATTCTAGGAATAAATAAATGGGTTAATGAATAATATTAGCCTTTGAAAAGCTGTTTCAGACTGCAATCCTACAGCACACTTACCTGGGAATAAGCCCCATTTAACTTTTTAAGGATTACCTCTTGAATAGATGTGTATAGGATTGCTCTGCCAGTAATGTTTTAACACTTGTCTTTTGCATGAGTGTGTGTAACCTGTGGTTAAAATGATTAAGCAGCTTTAAAAACAACTGAAAGTAAATAAATTATATATCTTTATCACTAAGATTTTTATCATGGTTGTCAATGAAATAATCAGGTTGGCTGATTCAGCTGTTCTCATCAGGGAAAAATCCCACCCTACTTGTTATAAATTATTTGGACAGCTCCATGCTTAGATTCAACAGAACCGTCAATATATGGCAGGCATAGGCAAACTCGGCCCTCCAGATGTTTTGGGACTACAACTCCCATGATCCCTAGCTAACAGGACCAGTTGTCAGGGATGATGGGAACTGTAGTCCCAAAGCATCTGGAGGGCCGAGTTTGCCTATGCCTGATATATGGCCTATTTTACCGGTAGCTCTCAGTCCAAATAGCAGAGACTCCCATAGACTTCAGATGAAATTGCATTACTGGTTTCAAACAGAAGGTGTCACTTTCCTCAAATGCATGGAACAAGGAAAACAACTTCCTGCAAATGAAGCAAAATGTAATTCTTTGGTCAACTTCCAATTTAACCCTTTGACGTTTTGCCCTTTGGAGCTTGATAGTGTGACCAGATATATCTGCAAGGAATTATTACTTACCATACCCAGGCCTCACACATCATGACAGTAATTCTCTAATTTTGTACATTGGGCGGGGGGGGGGGGGGCAAGTTGGCAGGTTTTGAATAAGGAAACTCCATGTGCAACCCTATGCGTGTTTACTCAGAAATAAGCTCCATTGAATTTAATGCGGCTTGCAGCTTGGTAGGCAAGTCCTCTCCACCACCTTCAACATAGAGTTTCCGCTCAGCTCCCACTGTAGGCAGCTGTGTTCTGATGGGTCCTGACCTAGGAACAGAATTACATTTGAAGGAAACATCACTATCCATAGTCTTGGTTTTTCTGAAACCTCAATGTCAAAGTCCTAAAACCTCCAGTTTATCAATAAGTGCTCCCTTTGTTCCAAATCCTCATAGACTGCATTTCTTCCTGAAGAAAGAAATTGCTTCAGCAGAAGGAGTTGAGAATCCATCTTGTCATAACATTGCTATAAATACCCTTGAAAAGAGAACATTCCCAAGTGATCCATTTTCTTATTGGCATTCATAAAAGGAAGAGGTTTATCTGAATCTAGTCTGCAGCACTTAAATTTGCTATAGTGCTGGTAGTTCACTGTTGCCCAGAGTTCTAATGCTGTACCATGTTCCCAAAGCAAATACCTGCCATTCTACTGAGGGCATCATGTTCATTTTTTGAACAACAGCAATGTATATTAAACAGATATAAGCAAAATTCTAAGTGGAATTCCAACTGTACAAATCAACATCAAAACACAATACATGTGAGCAATACAAAAATTCAGTGGCACAAGAATCAAGGAAAGTGTGTGTGTGTGTGTGTGTGTGTGTGTGTGTGTGTGTGTGTGTGTGTGTGTTTTCAAGACATCTGAAGCAAATGATGGTGTTTGGCCAAACAAAGGGCATCCCAAAGTGTAGAGGTAATAGCAGGAAAGCACCATATGAAATCATGTAGGATGCTGTGCATGAGTAAAAGTTTTCCCAATGATCTAAGTGTTCTTACAGGTCAATAGAGAGATAGAGGGTCCTTCAGGCAACCTGTTCCCAAGTTGTTTAGGGCTTTATATACTAATAACAAGTTCTTGAAGATAGCCTGGTAGCTATTTAGTCACCAGTGCAACCAACTAAGGCAACAGAAGTCCTTTGTTTCTCAGCTGCATGGTAAGAAGGAACTCTAGGTGGGGGAAGAGTATGTCCTTTGCTTTGGGGCAAAATAATGTTGCTTTTAATATTGGCACAATCTATCTGGGTGCCTGTCCATAATATTATCTTCAGCTTGTACCGGTATATTTGTGGATAGATAATGCAAAAACAATATTGGGCTCCAGTAAGGGAACTACAGTAAAGCTACAAACCACTTTCCCTGGAACTTCCGTACCACTTGAGGAGATAAAGAAGCATGGACCAATATGAATTTATATCCACGGCTTTTCGGTATTTCTCAACAGGGAAACAGTCTGAACACCATAAATTTCAACAATAGGGAGGGCGTTTCTCATGGAGGTTAAAAAAACCAAACCTGTTTGTACTTCACTTTTTGGTTTTCAGAATAATGTGGATCAGAAGTGAATCCACATTGCAGAACTGGTTGGCTGTTCATTTAATGAGCTTCCTAGATAAATTCTCACAACTTAAAAATTAAAACAAACACACACACACTAAATACCTATTCTAAAACAAAACCTTAAAACAATGCACTATAAAATTAAGGTCCATGCATACACAATGTAGTCTAATGTCTGTTTAAAGCATTAAGCCCTCTAAGGACAAGCAGGGTTTGCCGCCACTCTGTCTTAAGCAGTTCCCTTGGACACCCTCAGGTTTCCCCCTTCCTGACTCCAGCACTGCTATGCGTGCCCTTTTATTCCATCTGGCCAAAACCCTCTAAACCAATCACAATTGACAGTTCCATTGGCCTATACCTGTACCTATGAGCCAATTAGCAAAGATACAATGCTCCCTCAAGGACCTATTACTGCCCGACTTTTGCACTGCTTTTTGATTCTGTTGGCCAGTACTAAAGCAAATGGGCATAACTGTAGACCTCCAAATAAAAATAGTTGCTACTGTAGTAATTGTAAATGCTGCTGTTTCTTGGCAGGCTGCCAACTGTCGGGCCCAAAAATATAATGTGTCTTTTAGACCTCAGTAAATTGCTACCTTTTACCTGGTTACTGCCTTATGGGAAAGCTGTGGTGCTCAATCAAGTGCTTACTGCATGGTGTTTTTTTTAACTGTTGCTGTGTTTTATTATGATTATAATTTTAAATGAAAAACATGTATGTGACTGATGGTGTTTTGGATTCTACAATATGCACCCATTCTCCTTGATGTTGTTGTTGCTTTGCCATTGCTTCCCTTAGTGATGAACTTTATCAACATGAACATGGCCTAGGTAATGGAAAAACATTTGCTCTCACAGAAATTTGGCTGAAAAATTAGCAGCTTATGGTATAAAGCTCTTCAAGCTTGGAAGTTCATTTTAGTGATACTGAGTGATGGCTAAATCCTCTGAGATGTTGAGTGGAGATGGGTCCTAGTGTATGAATAAGGTCAAGGTTCAGGGCCTGATGTCTCCAGTTAAAATAAATTCTGGCACCTGAGATTCAAAGGCCTCTGCTGAGGATTTGGAGTTCTGCTGTCAGTCAGAGTAAAAAGTATTGGAAGCAAATTCCTTGAATCAGCCCTGAAAATTGAGAAATCTTTCTCATACTAGTGAAAGTATGTGAGCAATCTCACTGGAGATTTCCTATTCAAACATCATATTTCATTGGATCTGATTAGCTACCAGCTTTCTGAAAGAGAGAGCAGTTCACTTAGCTGTGCCAAAAAGCAAGTTTGATGTGAAAAGATAATATGCAGGCTATTTTTAATTTTCATTTGCGCCTAAATATGTTAATCAGCATGATTTCACCCCCCTTTTTCACCCCTTTTAAAAAAAACTGTATTTCTGCCATGGGTGTTAATAAGATCCTATCCAGGGATGGGAGCTTATTTAGAATAGAAATCTAAGTTCGTCCTCTAAACTGCAGAAGATTATATGTTTATTCCTTTGCCTTAAATGACTCGAGTTAGAATGTGCATGAAATGTTACTGGCTTTGACAGCTGTTATGTCCTGCTTTGATCTCCAATCTTAATTTATTTAGGGCTACATAGAGGGCTACTTACTCCCCCACCCTTAAATTAATTGAGAGTGGAATGGAGAGATTCAGATTTGCTCTCTGTGGTGTCAGAAAGTTAAAAGTCCCCATGGAATGTCTTGCCTTGCCCTACATACAGTTGTACCACAGGTACTTAGAATCAGATCTTAAGAGGACAGACAGAACAAAAAGGTTTTAACCTGGTGCCAAAAGACAGCTGTGTGGGCATCAGGCAAGCTCCCCTGGGAAGAGCATTCTACACTCTGCCTCTCTCTCATGGCTACCTTCTGAGCTTCAGATGCGGGGGGAACATGGAGAAGGTAGTATTCCATGAGAATATATGATACATGTGCATGGTCTGAATGCGTACAGTGCAAATAAGTGATTCTATCCTTTTTGGTCCTGAGCATCTGACAGTGGGAGGGAAGACACATAGACAGAGCATAATGTATACATGTGGGAACATATATGAACTGCTCTATATTCCAGTAAAGTCATCAGGAAGATCAAGAATTTGCCTCCACATGATGGTCAAATGAGCCAACCAGTATAACAAGACTTCTTAGGCTGTAATCCTAACTCCAATTACTTGGGAGTCAGTCTCATTGAATTCAGCAGGACTGACTTCTGAGTAGGCATGGTTAGGATTGCACTGTGAGTTGTGAAGATGGTTTCAATAATTCGGGAGGAACATTTTCATCTTTCCCTATTCGTTGACTAGAAGACTGTGGTGAGGGTCCTCTGGGCCATACTCAGAACAGCTGAAGGACCTGAAAAAATCTCTGGGCCATATGTTTGACACATCCTTTCTTTCTGTCAGAGAAAGAAATACACTCCAAATGTATGCTGAATAACTGGGATCTCCCACTTCTTGAATCCCTGTCCTAGGTGCTGGAAGAGATGTTATGTTTAGTTATGTTAAGTGACATCACCACTTAGCATTTTTATATTGGCTTTTAGAGTGTTTCAAAAGACTTTATATATTTTATCTCAGTTACTAATTATACATCTGGTTCTCATATTCACGATCAGTTTCAAGGTGAAGGATGGAAGAGGATTTTGAGCGAAAACAGGTGGTGGTAGAAGAATAAACTAACTTTCTTTATCTCCAAAAGGGACCCTCATTTTGGAGACTCACATTTCCTAGTTGTAATCCACCACAGCTACACACAGAAGAAGTTGAGATGAAAGTACGGGACTGTGGCTTCTTCGCCCCAAAAAACCAGTAGAGCTTATAGAAGAACTGTGTGGTCACCAGGTTATCAACAGCCACTAGCCCTTGGCAGAAGCCCCTTGAATATTGAATAAATAAGAACATTTCTAAGAGGTAGGCCTGTCAACCATTTAAACCATTTTAGTTTATAAATCACCTCTTTTTAAAAATGAAATATTGAGATGAATCTGAGATTGTTGTGGTTTTTAATAAATTCAGAGCACCTTGTGCAAAAGAGCCCCCACAAATTTCACCTTCTTCATCAGTGACATTTAAGGCTCTTGTGGCTAGTGTGCACGATGAGTACTCCACTGCCACTCTCTGCCGCATTGAACCAAGCACTAGAATTGCAATAGTCCAGGCTGGTGTGGGATATGTCAGTCAAATCCAACATTCTAAGAGAGGACTAACTGCCTCTATGTGACAGTCCGTTGGGTCCGTTGGTCGGTTAGGCTGCTGCTGATATAAGTGTTAGGTAGTAAATGCTCTGATGGAGTCTTTTTAGGACTCACTAATATCTAATATATAGTTTATATCTTTTGTAACCTAAGTATGTACTCAATGAATCTGACAGTAAATTAGTTTATTTTGTTATCATTCAGATTCATGTGTATTTTTCTTTTAAGAGGGACAAAAGGGATTAACAACCAAGAAGGCAGGAAGGTAGAAAACATAATTATTAAAAAGGACTCAAACGAGTCAGCAATCCGCTTGCTGCTGTGTAAATTTAAATAAGGAAACATTTAACCCTGCTATATTATATATAAACGTTCTTACAGCTGGGAGTCTTGCACTGAGATGTGACCTCAGTCCCAGGCCTGTTACCATAGCTGTTAGTAGCAGATCTTAGTGGGGATTAATAGCAGGACAACAAGAAGGGATTTTGTGAATTTTTATGACTTGTACTTCAAGCCAGGAAGCTTAAATACCCACCATCTATTTCACAGTGATGAGGATCTCATTGCGCTTACCACATTTGAGCACACTTCGTGTTAACATCAATTCCATATGGATACCTATCTGGGCATTTGAATGCCTTATATCAATTGATATTTTAAAATAAGTTCTATATACTGATGGTTATTGTACAGTAAGCCCGTGAACTATGCCCATTTAACTGGTGCACTTCATCTTTATGCACTTAGCAAAATAATGTTTAATAAATTAAAAGGGGGGCAGAAAGAGGGTGGACATCCGGGGGGGGGGAAGAGACTTTGGCAATCCCACCCACCATTGCACCCGTGTTTTGACGCTTCAGGATTTTGGCTTTAGATGCCACCCCCGGAAGGAACCCCCTGTGTAAGTTGCGAGCTTATTGTATTATCAATGTGAGCTAGTGGGAGGGGGTTCCCCTTTTCTTTAATTTTTCACTGTCCTTTTTTAAAAAAATGTTATAAAAATTTAGTTTTTAATAAAAATATCAGAACTGACACACAGCAGTGCCACAAGAGGCACTCATGAGTGGACAAGCAGGTGTAACCCACTGCGGAGAGAAGAGTCTTTCATCTTAGGGACATAGGAACTATTTATGCTTCCTTTGCCTTGCTGGGCAGTGCTCTCCAGGGTCTCAAGCAGAAGTCTTCCTCGCCACTCTATTGTGGCAGCACTGGGGATTCAGCCTGTGACCTTTAGCATACAAACTTTGTGCTCTGCTACAGAGGTATAGTAGGTAGAATGGTTAGTAGGTAGAATTGGGTTAGTAGGTAGAATTGGGCTGCTATCTGCCTGCTCCACAATAAGCCTGCACAACACTATTCTCTGCTTTGTGAAAAGGTTGTCGCATGGAAGGTGTGAGACAAAGAAAACACCATCAGTAATGCAGTCTGTCGACAAGGTAGGAATTTTGAATATCAGGTAATATGCAAGCTGACACCACCCAATGGGAACAAATTGCTTCCCCAAATGTATTTCTTTTTTGTTTCAGAGTCCTACTGAGAACCCATTAATTTTCATCAACCACAGTTCTGCAAATCTCACATTAATAACTCTCCCAAAGTGACTTGTTCCACTAATAACTTTTCTTAGGGAGTCTTTCAGCATGTGTCTCAGAATACAAGCTTAGTAGGTAGAAAACAATAATTGTATCCAGCTGTGCAGTCACTTATTTTTTGTTGTGTGGTTCTTGAAATAAAAGAGCAGCGTGGGGAAACTTTTAGAAGCCTGCATGTTCCCAGCAAAGGATGACCCCACCATGTGCAAAATGTCTGCATTTCAAAATGTATTGGTGCCTCATTGGCAACTAAATTACACTTCTGTCAACATCCATGAGCCTTCCCAAACTGATTTATAGCAAATGCATGTTGGATGCTTTCATGTTTTCCTTGACTTAAGTGATTTTATTTATAACACATGATTAATTGCATTTATTTGGTTATTGACATTTGGGCAACAGTCTTAACTTATTAAGTAGTAAGCCCCATTGCAAAAGTCAGACTTCTGAGTAAACAAGTATAGGATTTTCACCTGTAGTAATAGGAAGAAATATCACTCTATCCCTAATTTTAAATCAATTGCCAAAAGTTTCTCAAGCTTCAGGCTGCTTTTAAGCAATAACTAATGGGGAGGGTACACTGGTTTCCATAATATGTTTCAGATAGGTGTCATACAATACTTCTTGAACCAAAGGTAATGCATTTTATTGTGTGGTTCTTCACATGTCTGCTATGTTCCATTGAGGGTGGCATGTAACAATATTCCAAAGGTGTCTGACAGGCTGATTCTATTGATAGGCTATCATCCCCAAGAACAGACATTGAGATCTTTCTGCAGTTGTATACCAAGCACTGAAGATGACACACCTCTTGAAATGGCTCTGCTTCCTGGTAGCAGAGGGTATAACGTCAACAGTGACACAGTAAAATATCCTAAGCCAGAGTGTTACGTATTTAAATCTCTTGGCTGGACTCATCTGAGGAATGAAATTTGGGAGATAATAAAGCAAAGCAAACAAGTCTTTGTTGGAGAAATATCTATGTTAGCTATGGAGCTGCTCTAAGTTCTGCCCTCTGTAGTGGCAGCCCCAAATCTTTTTCAACCCATGCTCCACCTTTAGCTCAAATATGTGTTTGGGGATCCACTTCTTTATTTAGTTTTACCATGTAGATGTGGTATACTGGGAGATCACTGAGTGGTTTGCAGTAGATAGGCAATTTGGGGTAATAATTCCTGCCAAACAATAACAAGAAAACTTTCCCCCAAATTAGGCTGCTGAGATGAAGAAAGCTTGGTATGGGGATGCGAACCTGAATGGGCTGTGAGCTCAATTCTGTTACTGGGGGTGAGTGTGTGTGCTTGGAAGCACCCTGTTTCTAAAAGTATGTTGCTTCCCTCACCAAACCATGATTTTGCATCTGGCTCTGCTTGATGGATCTCAGGGTCCAATAAAAACCAACCAACCAATCAGATACTGCAATCCTGAAGTCTATCTGCCCCATCTCTATCAGGTAGGCCATATCTCCAAAAAGTATAGGAAAAGCTCAATAATGATTGTGCTGCAGTTGAAGCACTACTCGCACTTCTTCAGTTCCTTCTAAGAAGGTGCAAGGGTAATCTGAGTCCAGTTTTCCATGACACAGCTGATGGCAAAGAGTTCATTCAGCACATTCCTCTCCGAGTACTGCATTTTTATTAGTTCTGTTATCATTTGACTCAAAGCACATTATTCAATATTGGTTCCCTCCCCTTGATACCCAAGGAAACAAATTCCAGAGTGGTGCAGTGGGGGGTGCGCAGCGCATGTCTGGGGTGGCGGCCGCAATGGTACCCCCCTCCCCAATAGTGCCGTGGGCGGTACGCTCCCCACACCCCCCTGTTCCTCTGCCAGTGTCTGTGGCTTCCAATGGCTTCCAAAGATGTGCTTTGGTTTCTGAATGTTTTGGAAGTTGAATGGACTTCCAGAATGGATTCCGTTCACCTTCCATGGTACAACTGTATCTAATTTCTGTCCCTCACGAGAGAAAACATGGCATGCTAGTTTTCTAAATGCAGGGCTTGTTGATGTTCTTTTAATTGGGGCAGAAGCATTTAAAATATGCAGCCTCTCACCTGTGTTTTGAAGTACTTCTGACTTTAGAGGCTATGCCGCTATGACATCTTTTAAGGCACTCCTCAGGTGTCTACTGTCTGTTTGACCTTCATACTACACAGACATCTGTGGTACTCTGGTTTAAATACCGGTAATAATGTTGCTCTCCATCCCTAGAGACTAAGAGCATTTTTTTCCATTCACTAACACTAACAACACCTTTGAGCCTCTGTTTTGCTATTCTTGGACACGTGAGAATGTTTTTTGAAAAGCGGCATTAGAAAACAGGAAAGAAAAATAAATAAATGTACAGTATAGATTTTACATTCACATAAAAGATATGGGGGGCATTCTTGATCATTGCCTTTGTCTTGGAGCATGATACAATAAGGATTTTGCCATTGTGGACTGCAGAGAAACCAGTGCTCTCACCCTGGTTTGAGAGATAAAGAGACCGAGGAACTTCTACATTGCAGTTTGATTGATTGAACTTACGGTATATCCTACCTTTCCTGCAATGAGCTCAAGGTGGAGTATTTGGTTTTCTTCCTTCTTATTTTCTTCTCACAACAACCCTGTGAGGTAGGTTAGTTTGAGAAACGGACTGGTCCAAAGTCACCCAGTGAGCTTCATGGCTGAGTAGATATTTGAACCCTGGTCTCCCAAGTCCTGGTCCAGAACTCTAACCACTACACTACCCTGGCTCACTGGCCTTTGGTTGCTATTGCAATCTTTCAATGGCACAAATATTTTTCATATGTTACACTTAATATCTATTCCGAGTATGTTTCATTGTGCCATTTCTGGGTAGCTTTCGCTGAATGCAATCAAACCCTGAGAGATTAATCTCCAGAGATACTATTGGGGTTGCTGGAATTTAATAATGAATAACTTAAATCTGTTTTATCCAGATGCTGCCTAAATAAGACCATGAACAATATGCAGGATTCTTATCAAATTCTCAGTTATCGGACATACTTACAGGTTCAGGGCTGATGGCAGGAATTCAGTTCCCATATGAGGTGCATAATCTTTAGCCACGTGACAGCCTCCTTGAGCTCTTTATCTTCAACCGTTCCTGCCTCAGAACCCACCTTTGCCTAAATATGCATTTAGGGATCAATTTCTTGATTTTTATTTATTTTTACCATTACTTGTATGATGGAAGTGCTGTTACCATGACTCACCTTAGGTGCTTTCTACTGAACCATTTGAAGTGAAGTCCAACTTGCTTTATGTATTGCATTTTTATTGCTTAGCTAGTTTATTGCTTAGTTTAAAACAACAGCAACACAGTACATCTAAACATGAAAAATAGGCAACAAAAAATGTAACAAAATGTTGCACATAAAAACAAACAAACTCTAGTATCATTTGGGTGCATTTGCCAAGAAAGTATTGGCTCACTCCACAACAGCCTACCTGGCTTTGTAATGTCCGAAACCAGTTGTAGAGACCCCAAAGCATATATTTGACCACTGCAGTCTTGGGTGTTTGCCTCCTGCTGGCCCAGCCCTTAGGCAGAGGGAGGCAGTAGCCTCTGGCAGCTAATTGTGGGTGTCAGAAAAGTGCAACAAACTGACCCCCTAATGCAGGGGTAGGCAACCTAAGGCCTGGGGGCCAGATGCGGCCCAATCGCCTTCTCAATCTGGCCCGCGGATGGTCTGGGAATCAGCGTGTTTTTACATGAGTAGAATGTGTGCTTTTATTTAAAATGCATCTCTGGGTTATTTGTGGGGCATAGGAATTTGTTCATCCCCCCCCCCCAAATATAGTCCGGCCCACCACATGATCTGAGGGACGGTGGACCGGCCCACGGCTGAAAAAGGTTGCTGACCCCTGCCCTAATGCATCATTATGGTATTTTTACCCCTAGGGAGAAATGCTTGTGGCGTCTTTCATTTTTTTAAATGTCTGAGGTGCCAGGAGAGCAGCTATTTTGTAACTTAACTTGAAGGGGAGGCCAGAGGGGAAGGTGGGCAGCATTTGCTGCTCCGCCTCAGAGGGCAACAGGCCTCGGGCCTGCTCTGAGGCGCTCCCAGACTCTTTGTCTGCAAAGCGCCTGGCTTCTCCGCAGGCCCTTTTGACCTTTGCCCTCCTGCAAGGCGGACTACCAGCGCCTCCACCACCGGAGGAAGCGTTCTTTGGGCCTTCCCCTGCCTGCCTCCTGCGCCTCAGCCGGACTCCCCAAACGGGGCGGCGGGCAAAGGAGAGGACGGGGGAGAGAAAGGAGGGCCGAGAGCTGAGCGTTTATGTCTGCCGCCTTGTACGCATGCACCGCGGCAGCACGCGCGAGCCTGGCATCCTCTTAGCGCCGCCAAGCCGGGACGCGGCCTCGGCTTCTCCAACAGGAGCCGGTGCAAAGAAGGGCGGCGGGCAGGCGGCTAAAAATAACCTCCTCTGCCGCCGCTGCTGCTGCTGCGAGCAGGCGGGCGGGCTTGCGCCTCGGAGCAGCGAGAGCCAGCCAGTCCCCGTCGCCGCCGCTGCCTGCCTGCTGCCTCTGCTGCTCCCTCAGTCACTGCAGTGAGTTTGCTGCAGTCCCCCCCCTCAAGCTGCGCTCTCGCTTCAGGCCGCCCATGCTGCAGCCGGCTCCAGCAGGCATGCTCACCTTCTTCCTAGTGTCTGGTGGCTCCATCTGGCTCTTCGTGGGTAAGTCAGCCTCGGCGCTCGCTCCCCTCCCTGCCATCCCGCTCCTTCGGTTTCCTACGGTTTCTCTCTCTCTCTCTCTCTCTCTCTCTCTCTCTCTCTCTCTCTCCCCTCCCCACCTTTCTCCCTATCACTGGCGCTGCTTCCCATGCCCCTCGCTGCGAGGGAAAACGGAACAAAAGCGGAATGAGACGGAGGGTGTGTGCGGGGAGGCTCCTTTTTGGAAATGACCTCAATGCAGCCCTGCGCACCTCTCCCGGCCTCCCTGGAAGCCGCTCGTCGGCGCGTCCCGCTGCTGCTTTGAGCTGCTTCTCTCGGATCTCCTGGACATGAGCGCGGTTGTTGGGATGTGTTTTTCCCCAGACCCTCCGGAAGGACCAGGGCAGGAGAAGAGAAAGGCTGCGAGGGATGCTGCCGCCTTTGATGTCATCGTTCTGCGGTATTGGGCCCTATTGTGTGGAGGAATTTGGAAAGCTCAGCAATGCTGGGCGAGCCTGAATAAAACGAAGATTACATAAGTTATCTGCTGTGATTTCGCTGCCTGCACCGGGGTCAAGATGCTCTCTTTTGATCCCCGACTAGGAGTGTATAGGATGATGCATATGGATGTGTGTATGTGTTTCTGTACAAAAAGGAATCTGCCGTTGTGTGTGGCTGCTGCATGCAGTATTAATGATAGGTCAATGTTTTAAAGATGATGGGATCAGACAAAGAGGATTAGCGGACCCCGGAATAGCTGCGATCCTCTTCAGCGCCTGACAGATTCAGTTTTAAATGGTGTAATCTGCTGCAATGATTTGAAATAGAACACTCTGGAGGTGAGGGAGAAGGGCAGCCTTTAGGAATCTGTAACTCCTTGTCATTTGTAGGTGATGGGTTGAGATCAACTTCTTTTTGGTGCAAAGATCTTTGCTGTGTTGAGTGGGTGTTGCTGCTATGAAGGGAGAACCATAGTTCACATGGGCTGAATTCATTTTCTGGTGCTAAAATAAATGCATGGGAATTAATACTAGGCTCCTGCCTCCCCTCCGTCCATGTAGGAGGCAACTCCCCATTACAGCACTTAGGACACTCTATTTCTCTCCAGGGCATGCAAAGCCACAGAAAGGCACTTAGATGTGCCAATATTTCCTCTTGTTGGCCTACGTTGGGGTTTGGGAGGCATCATCCAAATGGCTAGCAATTTTTTTTCAGCATGGTGGAAATCTAGTGGCGCTATAAAAATATTGTGGGATGGGGGGAGGAGGAAAAAAGATTTTGTAGCCACGTCTCATGTCTTATAAAAGATAAGTTTAGGAACTCATGCCAGCAATTGTTTGAAGACTTGCTTTTTTATTCTCAATACGTATGAAACACTTTGCATGTGCTCAGAGGCTTATTTCTTTGCTGTTACTCTACACATTGCCATGCTCCCCCACCCCAGCCTTGCTGGTGAAATCTATGGCTTGAAGCCATGACAGCATAGTCCTCTTGCAGAGGCAGAGGAAAGGACCAATATGTATGAACTGTTGAGGTTGAGGCAACAGAAAGCAAAATTAGCTCATTTAGCAGCTCCAGCCAAGAGAGAGACTGCCCCAGCCTATGCACCACCTGGTCCAGAGCTCTTTCACTTTGTCTGCTTGTATTGGTCATGTCAGCTGGCTGCAGAAGCAAAGGCTTGAGCGTGGGGCCTAATGCCAATGAGGTAAGGCAAGATAGCTTTAAGAAGGAGAACAGTATTTCGAATAAATGTTGTTGCTGTTTTATGCAGCATTTCTCAGGGAATAAAGCATTTGTTGCCTTGTTAACTCTTGTTAACTCTTATTCTGTAATCTTACATGGGTGGGGCTAATAGTGATGATGCCCTTAGCAGTTGAAGCACTTTGCATGTGCTCAGAGGCATATTTCCTTGCTATTGCTTTACTGCTTACCTTACATCTGATCCCTCACAATGGGTGACACTTGAGATATATGGCTGGGAATGTGAGCTCTGCTTCGTGCCCATGTGATGAAGCAACAGCACAGCAAGGAGATACATTACAACCTCCAGATCAACTAATTATTGCAAGGCCTTGGGGCTGTTTCTGTGATAAGTTAATGCTGGTACCCCAAAGCATTCTGGTTCTATTCATTGCAAGCAAACACTCAAGTATCCAAAACTGGTTCTTGGAAGCTAAATGTTTGCCCAGTCATACTATGTCATATTCTCTTTCGGAAAAGCCTATCCGGGCCTCTGAGTCATGCAGGCATGGAATCAATAATTGATCATTTGTAGTTAAGTATAGAGCCGCCCTTAGCCCCCCCCCCCCCTTTTACATAAACTTTTTCTTTTAGTACATGCTGAGCCCCTGAAATGTAATGGAATTGTTGTTTTTAAAAATGTGTGCTGCATCTGCCAGTGACCTGTCCTTTAACATTTTTTCTTCTAGTTTTAATGATGGTGGTGAGATTTTATTGTGTCTTGTTTTGAGAGGATGGGTTTGGGGACTCCCCTGAATGATACTTTTTGGGGGGGGAGCTCATGGGGGCAGGAGAGGAAACAGAAGTGCAGCCGTGCCAACAGAACTCTGCTTTGAACAGAAGCCTAAGTGTTTTAATAATTTCTGTATTTATTAAACTTCTATACTGCCCTCCATCCTGACGATCTAGGGACACCCCAACACACAATTAAAATGACAATATTATCAAACCCACCAACTTAAAATGACATACAGCATCAGATATATTACTCCCATAGCTGTACTGAGTGTTTGTTTTAAAATGGAAAGGCAGGACAAAATTGCTTTTTTATTGGAGCAACTCCCCTCTGATGAAAAGTTACAAGGCTCAGGTACATCCAACAAGGCTGCATGTTGAAACATTCAAAAGGAATGTTGAAAGGCTTAGTTAAACTGTGGAATTCTCTGGCCACTAGTTTGGATGGCTTTAAAAGAAGATTAGAGAAATTAATGTAAAAACTACTAGCTGTGATGGCTATGATCTGCCTCTACATTGCTGGGAAATTGCAAGTGGTGAGATCCTCACTCACAAAGAACTGTAGTCAAGGAGAGAGAATGTAACAATGAGCCATAGATGATGTAACTAAGCCAAGCCTTGCTTTAGCTCAGGGTAGCACAGGAGTAAAAAGTGTGGGGAGGAGCAAAGCAGCTGTGAGCCTCTCTCCAGAAGCCCACCAATGGTGCTGGTAAGCCAAAGTTTGGGGTTGTACAAACCATGTCATAACCATGTTTTCTACACCCACCCCAGGAATAACCCAAGTTTTGAAGTGGTTTTGGAAAACAGCTAATACCAATGTACCAAAATAGCCAGTGTAGTGTCCTCTATATGTTGTTGGACTACAGCTCCCACCAACCCTAACCATTTGCCATGCTGGCTGGGGCTGATGGGAGATGAAGTCCAACCAGTGGCAGTAGGTGGGGCTGCATTGCTGCTGGGAAGAGAGGGAAGAGGCAAGACAGCAGGCAGTTCAGGTTTTGTGTTGGGAGCATTGGATTGGCTCCGCTGCTGCACCAACACCGTACTGCACTCCTCACTGTCTGCCCTCTTGACAACCGGCAGTATTACGCAGTGTTGGGAAGCCAGGCCAGCAGTACAGCCCCACCTGCATCATCATGCTGGCCATTACTGAGTCCAAAGGTTTGGGAACTACTAGATGTTTTGAATGAGCAGCTCGTTTATTGTAAACCGTCATTCTGCTCACAGATATGGCAAAGCTGCTTATAATTCTCAGTGGTGAAGGGAAAGCACTGCAGATGGAGAGCGTTTCTCTCATCTTTCCAATTATTTTATAAATTCCAGCCCCAGAAAACAGATTGTTTGAAAGAACCTGGTTTAAATGAAGCCCAAGAATTTAGCCAATACTACTAACTTGGTTGGACTTTTATGATATGTGGAACTGGGGGGTGGGGATGCTGCAGGGTTAATTGATGTAATCGTTTATCACAGGGGCAGGGAACCTTTGGATTCCAGATATTATTAGACTACAGTTGCCATCAGCCCAGACCAGCACAGGCAGTGCTCAGGGGTGATGAGAGCTGTAGTCCAACAACATCTGATGGGACACAAATTCCCCAACCCTTGGGGCATATTCACATTCCCACCTTATAGCTCAGTTAAGCTGTTTTCTGTGCATTTCACAGCTCCACCCCCCCCGCCCCCCCAATCTGTTCACATCAGCATGGTTTCAATTCAGTTGTTTGTGTATGCACCAGGGAGTGCTGAGGACACAGATGTTGTTACCCTAAGCAGAGGTGTTCACACCTTGGCTGGAGTCTAAGGACTCCAGGCAGTATGATGCTTGTTTGACATAGAACAGTAGTGGCTCATAAGAAAGTACAGGATACTTAAGCATTTTGGACAAGGTCATATAAATCCAGCACTGGAAGCAAAGTCAGTGCATAGTAAATGGGAATGTGAACACAGCCTAAGTTTTATTGGTTTCTTCACCCTCCCTTCTCCTTTTATCATATAGCTTTAGTTCTGTTAAATGTTTTGTTCCAAGGCTGAAGAACTAAATGCCCTTGAAAAGGATGATACAGTTTCAGTGTCCCTCTACAGCTGCTATAATGAAAGAGAAGCTTAAACTAGAGATTTGTAGTATTCATGTCACACATATTTGTTAACATGGGTGAACTAATTAAAAACATTGGCAAAGGTTAAGCACTGATCCTTGCTTAGACTGCAGTCCTATAGCTTACCCGAGAACACTGCCTTTACCCATTGGCACTCCTGCTGGTTTGTTTGTTTTTAATAAATTTTTGTTCCCTGAATAACCAAGATACAGGCGATATAGAGCTTTATAGCTCAATTCTTGAATTAGTTGTGAAAGAGATGTGAAGCAGTTCAGATGTTTCAGTTGGTGTAATATGACCATGCTAACCCATATCTGTTAACAGTTGGGCAGCAGCCGTCTGCACTAGCTGACGTTTCTACGTGGGCATCTCTGCATAAAACACATCACAGTAATCTGATCTAGAAGTAACTGAAGCATGAATGACAGAAGCCAGTCTCTGTCTTCCAGCAGTGTCCGCAGTGGGTGCCTCACCCAAAACTAATCAAAGGCATTATAGGTCACAGGGATTCTGGGTGTAATGTCAAGTACAGAAGTTTGCCTAAGCTTTAAAGTGAATCTTTAGGGATAGTATGATCCTAACCAAAGCAATTTAACCTGCCCACAGGTGTCTCACTCCCCAAATGTTACCAACGCTGTCTTATCTGGATTGACTGTGTTCACTTTCATCCAGTCCATCACTGATCCTAGATGCTAGTTCTTTTTGGGAGTTGCTAGAAGGGTGAGATACAGGTGTGGGGCAGGTAAGGAAATGTAAGGTAAGGACAATTGGGAGCTTGCTGATTAGACAGTGATCCCCACGGGGATCGGTGACATTAAGAGGTTCCCCACTGGTAACTCCCTAGTATAGTTGTGGGGGCTCATTGTCCACAAGCCTCTTTGAAGATGAGCTTTCATTGGCAATCTCCCTTCATATAGCCATGCTTTCTCTGCTTGCAGCAGGTATGGTTTCGATGCAAACCATGTGTGCAAATGGACTTCAAATGTCCTCACTGTGACCACAATTATAGTAAGACCCTTTGAACTTTGACAGGTGGCCATGTTTGTGTACCTGTCAGTCACGTGATATCCTTATGACATGTGATTGACAGCCACCCACCATAGTGGATTTGAGGCTGTTTCCCTCTTGTGCCACAAGCCCACTTCTGAACAAAAATGAGATATTTGAATGTTTGCAGTAAGGAAAGTGATGGGGAAATGCACTGGTACGCGTGGGATAACAATTGACTTGATGCAACATCATTTAACCCTCTGCAAACAAATGAAAATGAATGCTTTTGAAGGGAACCCTGTTTAGGGAAGTTTTTAATGTTTGATGTTTTATTGTGTTTTTAATATTCTGTTGAGAGCCGCCCAGAGTGACTGGAGAAATCCAGCCAGATGGGTGGGGTATAAATAATATATATAATTATTTTTATTATTATTACTATTACTTGCCAGAAGGGAGAGGAACAAGGCGGTGGTGCAAACACACCAGAAGGAGCACCAGATTGGCTCTGCTGATGCCTTTGCACTGCATCAACCTCCCTGCTGCCTCCTCTGCTTCCTCCCGGTAAGCAACTGTGACCCATTTGCTGGGAAGCTAGTGTAGCTGCTCCACCCCACCCAGCAAGCCATTTCTAATTGGGTCGCTTATTAGTTTAATGCTGTATATGTTTTAACTGATTACGTCAGAAATGGTAAGCTGCCTTGGGGAAAATATTGCATATTGAAAGGTGGTTCAGAAATTTCTTAAATAAATAAGAAACTCCAGGGGAACTTTCTCACTGCAATCCTAAAAGCTACAACCATTTCTAAATTGGAAATCAGCCTTTCTGTCTCTTTATTCAAATAAAGATTTATATGCTAATATATGGATAGAATAAAAAGTAATAATGTCCACTGTGTGATAATTATTGATGATCCCAATAGTTTCTCATTCTCAGATGAATAACAGGAATAGCTTAAAGTTGGGATTTGATTATTCTTTCTTTCCACTAGGGGGAAGTGCGTTCTGCAACTTGGATTGGTGCAAGCTCTCTTGAGTTTTCCACAGTAATCTTTTGCTGACTTTACCCAACTGCCCCATCAGTTTCCCTAGACACTGGTTTACAGACCCAGCTCAGCTGAGCAGGTTCCTAATACTGAGTTTTAATTAAAAAGCAGCTACAGGGATTAATCGCCAAAAAGGTTTTCGTAGCACCACAGTCCCTTAGTTGGAGTCTTAAGCTATTGCCATAATTATTATTTGCCCCTGTTTCTTATTGTTCTCATTATTAACTTGTGATTTCCATTGAGATTCTCAAGGAAGATTGGGATTAAAGTATAATAATAATAACAGTATTAGTAATAACCATAGTAACGCCTTCAAATCCTTGTTATGGGCAGGACAACTTTTATTCTTGTCTCTCTCCTCTCTCCAAACACATATGAACGGGGACACACACAAAATTTATTTGCATAAGTTGAGCTGCTAAAGCCTAAAACTGTTTTTGTTGAATTAGTAAGCATTCATGTTTTTAGATGGCCTTTATAAGAAATTACCATTGGAACTGTGTTTTTGTGTGTTTTGGTAAAGGTTTACAGAGAGTATTGTTCCTTACATGACTCAGTGTTCCTCTTTATAAGGATCTTTGTGAAAAATATTTGTATGAGTTTAGTCCTACAACATTTTTTCTTAAAGCTATTGCATTTATATGGTTTTTGCTGTTTGAGAATGAAAACTATGTTACTTTGCGTGTTTCCTTTTGTGCTGGCGGCCAGGAAATTAATAGCCAGATTTGTTGCTTCAAGTCTGAATGCTTCTTTTGTTTTTGTTATGGCTTACAGCTAAACAATAAGCTTGTTACTACTTCTTACTTGAGAGTAAGTCTCAATGAACTCTGCGTTACTGCGTTACTTACTTCTTCTGGAGGATGTATAGGACAGCACTGTTAATGACTTACTGCTTGGTCTACAATGACAGGATGTTACTGGAGCCTCCACACCTGGTACTGCTGTGGATTTTATTTATTTAATAGTTTTATACCATCTTTCAATATACATTTCTGAAGCAGCATATATGATATAAAGCTACTACAATGAAAATATATAATAAAAGAAATAAAAATGATAAATGCAAAGTAAAAAAAAAAAGTCAACTGTAGAGGAGTGGAAAAAAGAAGTGTTAGCAGATTCAGTTATTGAAAGCACAACAGAAAAAAATTCTGATGGTTGTGGAAAGGGAGCAAAACATTGTTAGCCCCCACCCCTGCTACATACCCACCACTCACCTAGAAAACATCAGAAAGAGAACGCATTGGAAATTCATTTTAAGCCAATGCCAGCAGGGATGGGTGGATGACTTCTCTGAAAATACATGGGCATCAATTAGTGGATCTGGCAACATGAGGCCTGAGGATTGTGTCAAAATGGCACATTATATTTTCCATTAGTGGTGTTACTGCCAGAAACAATGAGATGTCAAGGGATGGCTGGTTTGGGAGTTGTAGGTAGAAGGCAGGATTTAATAGGATTTTGTGCTCATTGTGGTGGTGCTTAGTATTGCTAACATTCTGAGGAGATAATCTTGAAGTTGTGAGGGAAATATCTCCCAAGGTTTCCAGATACCAAAATTTCCCTATTAAGAAGGTTATTTGGAAGACCAAGTGTAAAGTGTGTTTCTGCTTAAAACACACACACACACACACACACACACACACACACACACACCATCCCTAACATGAATTTATCTTCATAATGCCAACCAAGGATTATAAAGAGTATCTTAATATAGTACTCAGTGATGCAGTCATCATAATTAAGTTTTGGTAAAATCCCACCTCAGTTCTGTGGGATTTGGGGGGGGGGCATGTGTTTTTGGCTCTAGAGCAAAAGAAGGCAGGTGGTTTAGTAGTTTGGATTGTGGCCACTTTCCTCCTGATCTGAAATAAAACATTCCTTTAAAACCAGATCTGTGCATGTTCAGGGGTACGGTATACCTTGATATGATTGGAGGCAACACCATTTGGTGTTCTGCCTCGGGCAACAGGAACATAGGAAGCTTCCTTTAATTCATCCGGTTCAGTATTACCTACTGACTGGAAGCAGCTCTCCAGGGTTTCAGACCCCTTCTCCAGGGGTCTTTCCTAGCCCTGCCTGGAGATGCTGGGGATTGAACCTGGGACGTTCTGCATACAAAGCAAATACTCCATCACTGAGTTATTGCGGTTCTCCAGATAAGTTTTGGCCAGATAAGTTTTCCGCACATTGCGGAAGATTAGTAGCAGTGGGGTGGGCAGACTGATTTTCAACTAATCTGTCATTACTGATTTTTATCACTGGGAACCCTTGAAAAGCTTCTAGGAAACCCCAAGGTTTCCTAGAACACAGATATAACACTAATTTGCATCATTAATCTCCTATCCTTTGTATCTTACTCTTTTTTTCTTTTCTTGAACCTTGCAAGCCTTGAGGTGTTTACTCTCCTGTTTGCTTGGTTTTCATAGACAGCTTCATGTGTGTGGAACTCATGGAAATACATTTTCTAAACCACATGTTTGCCCTTACTTCCCTCTCTGCTCCCTCCCCCCCTCCCCAAGCTAGGCTTGAATAATGAAAATAGAGGCCCAGCTTAGGAGACAGATGGCAGAACTGAATTAACTGAATATCCACAGAAAGAGTAACACTGATTTGAACTCAT
Organism: Darevskia mixta; assembly: GCA_034641385.1. Classification (NCBI taxonomy): domain Eukaryota; kingdom Metazoa; phylum Chordata; class Lepidosauria; order Squamata; family Lacertidae; genus Darevskia; species Darevskia mixta. The sequence goes on along the minus strand of JAWWNH010000013.1, from coordinate 42,363,300 downwards.
GCCAAAGGCAAGGAATTCAACTATGTTGCAGTGGAATGGGAACTACATATATCGCTGTGTTGTTGCTTCGGCCACAAAGCAGGTGGAATTCGCTGCTGCAAGTTCCCTTGTATGCACATTCCTGAGTGGCTATGCAAAGTTTGTGATTAAATTTAATTGAATTTCAACAGTAATATAATGCAGAACAGAAGTGAAAGTTACTGACTTTCAATGCATTCCCCTTTTTTCCTGTTTGAGTTGGTTTAAATTAATTTGAGTCCAAAATAAGGTAGTTTAGGCTGAGAAACAGTGAATGGCCCAGGGTCACCCAGTGAGCTTCATGGCCACGTGAGGATTTGAACCCTGGTCTCCAAGGTCCTAGTCTGACTTGCTCTTTTTTTTTTTTAACTGCTTTTTATTAGTTTCTTGTTACATTTATACTCATATTTCCATCATATTATATTACATACATCAACCTTGTTTCTCTGCCGAGACACGACTTCCCTCCCTCCTTTCACCGGTTTTCAGATCTTTGTCATTCTTGACGCTTTTTTAATTCCCCAAACTCTGACCTTTTTTATCTTCCTTCTCTGTTTTTAGTCAGAGATTGTTTGCCTCTCACAACGTAGGGATTACAGCAGTCCTGTTAGTGTTTTTAAACTTATACAATTTTCTTTTAAATAGTCTATAAATTTACTCCACTCCTTCGCGAACTTCTGGTCCGTCTTGGTTTCTAACCTTGCCCGTCATCTTTGCCAATTCGGCATAATCCATCATTTTTTGCTGCCAGTCCTCTAATGTCGGTACCTCTTGTAATTTCCACCTTTGGGCAACCAGTAGCCTAGCTGCGGTGGTCGCACCTAGTCTGACTTGCTCTTGTTAAGCAAAGCATGGTGTTGGAGAGTGGTTTTATGTAGTGACAAATCCTGCATTTTTAAGATGAAATGTAGGGCGGTACATATTAGTGTTCTCTATCTTGTATGCAAAGGGACGCGGGTGGCGCTGTGGGTTAAACCACAGAGCCTAGGGCTTGCTGATCAGAAGGTCGGCGGTTCGAATCCCCGCGACGGGGTGAGCTCCCGTTGCTTGGTCCCTGCTCCTGCCAACCTAGCAGTTCAAAAGCATGAAGTGCAAGTAGATAAATAGGTACCGCTCCGGCGGGAAGGTAAACAGCGTTTCCATGCGCTGCTCTGGTTCGCCAGAAGCGGATTAGTCATGCTGGCCATATGACCCAGAAGCTGTACGCCGGCTCCCTCGGCCAATAAAGCGAGATGAGCACCGCAACCCCAGAGTCGTCCGCGACTGGACCTAATGGTCAGGGGTCTCTTTACCTTTTATCTTGTATGCAAACATATACACTCACAAAAAAGCAAGTAGGAAGCCAGCCTGGTAGACCCATTAATCTATTTCTACAGCAGAAGTTTAGAATAAAGCTGATTACTTTTAAGTTCCTGGCTGGTGTCTGGTTCCATGATGACGGCATCTCCACCAGCACCTTGAGAGATCTAACAATAATAGTTGTTGCTATTGTGAGAATGAGGTTACAAGAGCCACCCATTGCTTGCAATCTGCACCTGCTCTTGTTTCGACAGCACTGCTGGATTTGTGCTGATCATGCCAAAACCCAGGAAAAACTTAAAAAGCACCTTCTATTACTGTCAGTATAAAATACAGTCCATCTCACTTTGCTTTTCTGAGAGCCGATCTTTTTTATATACTAGTAGACTGTAAGCCCGTTAAATTAACGGGCGCTAGAACATCATGGAAAGCGGGGACGGCGAGAACTTGCTGAAGTGCTCGATGTACTTGGGCGCCCCGGCCAGCGCCGAATGGCCCTTAAGCAGGCAGCGCAGGAGGCACATCGCAGCGGCGGCGGCACTGGCACCAGCCAGGCCCCGGCAGGCCAACTCAGCCGCCACTTGTAACAGCCGCTGCCGCTTAGAAGTAAGTCCACGCAAGCGCGCACCCGCCGCTTCAACAGCCCGGCCACCTGAAGTCTCTGCGCTCCAATCCCTGTGTCCGTGGGGCACATGCGCAGTAGGACACAGAGACGGACACAGGGACTGGACGCAGAGACACTTGCACTTTATTATATGTGATTCTCTAGACCAGGGCCTCCCAAGCTTTTTGGAGATTCATAGATTTCCATCAAGGAAACTGTTGTTGGTGCCACAAAATACCCATTTCACAGAAGAACGCCTAGTGATGCTAAGAGACCACCCAAAATGGATAAAATACTTATAACCCACTTGCTTTTCTACCCCCAGGGTTCTATGGGCTCTTTGTGGTGTTCTTCAAGTGAGAAATAGCACACACTGTACACTGAAACACAAAGCTAGGCTTCAAAATCTTCCAAGGTTTTAGTATTGATTGATTGATGGTTTTAATAATATATTGGTATAGCACCCTGAATACAAATCTGGTTTCAGGGCAGTTTACAAAACTAGTTTACTAGATTAGTAGTAAACTAGTAAAACTTATTTTTATTAGTAGACTGTGTCTTTCCAAAATTATTTTGCAGATTTCAGGTGATCTAGGTGTCTGTTTTAATGTATGTCTAGGTAGGAAACATAAATTATTTGTTGCATTTGTGAAGGCATTTAAAGTTTCATAATTGGCCTTCCTAGTATACTTGTTGACAAAACAGAGGTGAAAGAAGATCCTGTTACAACCTTGAAACAAACGCACACACATTCTCTCTCTCTCTCTCTCTCTCTCTCTCTCTCACACACACACACACACACACACACACACACACTGAAAACTATGAACCTCCGGATTGAGTGAACGAAAATAACCTCTTTGCTGCACTTGAGTGTAATGCTTAAGCCCTAATTTTATTTTCTTCTGAAAGGATTTTTTGTTGTCCATTGACAGCAGCTTTATTCTGGCAGGATTTTTTCAGCCAACTATCTGAATAATAATAATGTTTTAAAAAATCCTTTCAGTTCACAGGCTGCTGAGGGTGGTGTGATACTGTGATCTGCCAACACCAATTCAGGCTTGTGTTTCATTCAGAGAAGCTATTTGCATATTCTCTGTTCCCCCTGTTTGCTCAAACACGTCTGAAAAGGCAAAGTTCTCAGCCATTGAGGTTGAAGAATGAGCTGTCTGGTAACTTAGCTGAGCTTTAATACTTCTCATACTTGTTACTTGTTTTACCATAGAGGGAAATTCTGAGGTATTGGTTAAAATAATTCATAACAACTCTCAAGAAATTATTTTCTGAAAGGAGAAAGAAAAGCAGCATTCAAAAGATGGGAAAAGAGAGGAATGTACCTCTGGCAAGTCTGAACGCTAGCTAATTGGCAATCCATTTGCACAAACTAAAAATTTGTAAAAAAAAAAAAATGTTTGTACCATATTAGAATTAGTCTGCAAAGTGAAAATGATTGTAGGTTCTAGGGTCAGGATGGATCAACAAAAGGAAATGCTTTTTTACACAATGCAGAATAAACATATGGCATTCCCTACCATAGCATGTGGTGGTTTTAGACAAATCTGTGGACAAAGCTATGACCATAGACAGCTAAGTGGAATCTCCATGCTTAGAGTAATATTCCACTGACATAGAGGTGCGCCCAATGTTTCCCTGTGAACATTTTAGGCACAAAAATGTGGTAGGGAGGGGTCCAATTCATTTCCTGAAATACCCTCCAAAGTTTTCATGTAACCAATCAGATTTAACTGTGTGATGACATCACTGAGGGCAAACAAAGCCAATTCAGAGTGAGAGCAGTACTTCCTGAATGTGTCTTGTTTCTTATTCAGGAATTTGAATGCAAAATTGGAAATGTTTCTGAATCTTGAGCAGATTTCAGGTGAATCTTGTGAATATTCATTTCAATGATGGAATGTCCCATCCAGTTGTTTTCTTGGTCAGTTACAGTATGAATATAACTACTTGTTATTAACATATAGGGGAGATAGGTTTTACTGGCTCTGTGTATAGTGTTGGGTTTTTGTTTTTTCTCCTCCACTTTTTGTGCTGTGTAGCATTTTTGTGTGGTCTTTGTATGCCTGATCAGACAAATCATAGAACTTTATTGCTGGAAGGGAACCAAAGGATCATCTAGTCCAGGTCAGCCTAATAATACTGGCCCACATTACTGTTCTATCTCAACATCTTGCAACACCCAGCAAAGCCACGGAAAGAAGCCCCTGAATCTGGTGCTGCGTGGTTATATGCCGGGGCAGCTGATGATAGAACTGAGCTGTTTGAAGACTCATGGAATAAGCTTCTTCCCCTTCAAAACATTTTAATTTGCATATGAGGCTATTATTATCTGATTCCAAGCCTGTTTGTGCTGTCTGTAGGGTCAATGTAGTTCTTTAGGGACCCTGACATGGTGGGGTGGAATACTGTTGTGATTGTTCACCTTTAGTCATGCCTTTTTGATACTATTGCTCCCTTGATTTGCTTCCATTTGAGCTCTGTTTCCCCTCCCCCTTGTTTCATTCAAAGGATTACATCTTTTCTCCTTCACTGAGTGATCTCAGCTGCACACGTACAGAAATACTGATGTGCATGCCCCAAACGGCAAAAGAGTCATGGGTGGGACAAAAACACATGGCCCAGGTACATTCTGGAAAGCAGCAGAATAGCAATGGATGGCTCATTTGCTACATAAGGCCCCGAATCTGGAAGCACCCTGAGTGTCTGTCAAGTGGCGCAAGTAAACAGTAAGGGGCAGAATATAAACAGCAGAGCACAATACTTGTTGCCTTGCAAGCCAAGTAAGGTAAAGGTAAAGGACCCCTGACAGTTAAGTCCAGTTGCGAACGACTCGGGGGTTGTAGCGCTCATCTTGCTTTACTGGCTGAGGGAGCCGACGTTTGTCTGCAGACAGTTTTTCCGGGTCATGTGGCCAGCATGACTAAGCCGCTTCTGGCGAAACCAGAGCAGCGCACGGAAACGCCGTTTACCTTCCCACCAGAGTGGTACCTATTTATCTACTTGCACTTTGATGTGCTTTCGAACTGCTAGGTTGGCAGGAGCTGGGACCGAGCAATGGGAGCTCATCCCGTCAGGGGGATTCGAACCGCCGACCTTCCAATCTGCAGGTCCTATGCTCAGTGGTTTAGACCACAGCGCCACCTGCGTCCTTTTGCAAGCCAAGTATATGATGTCAATTCAGGTGTACCAATTCAGCTGGATCAGGCTTCCAGTAAACAGATTCCTTTTGTAATATAATTTTACAACATGAAAAATGAAGTATTGTTCAGAGATGTATACTCAGCAGTTGCAATTGCTTTGCCAACACATTTTACAGTACTTAACAGTACTACAAGGAGCTATCAGCAGAGGCAGTTGTAACTCTATGTGCTAATTTATGTGTTTTTACACTGGGAAGACATATTAGCGTATGAGCACTAAACTCCAATTCACATTCAGTCAGTAATCTATTTTTAAAACACTGTTTTTGATAGAAGTTGTTACCCTCTTGATATCACATTTTCATATTTTTCCTAACACAAGTGTTGTCATATCCAAGCACCACTGCTGTTAGTCTTGCTGCCTTTTTCCTGTGACTTTTACATTGCCTTTCTTTATTATTTATGTCACATACCATGAGTGGGAATGCTCTCAGTGCAGCTGACAGCCAGTACCCCCCCCCCTCAAAAAAGATCAATGGAAAAGAATAACAACCAATTCCATATATAAAAAATAGTTTAAAATAGTTCCAGTACTTTTACAGACTGGGATAAGGATATCCATTTAAAAAACGCGATGGAGAAAATCTTCAGCAGGCGCTGACAAGACAATAGAGGGAGGCATAAAGGGTGGGTGCCACCACACTAAAGGCTCCATTCAGACATGGTGCAGAACAGATCTCCTGATAAGATGGTGTCTGCAAGAGGGCCCTGTCCTGCAGAACACAGTGAGCTCAATGCAAAACTAAACTAAATGCATAAAGGTAAATCGACCCAAACCTTTTGTAATAAGGAGGTAAGAAAAAATGGTTGTAATGTCTACTTTGTTTATAGATTACAAATATTTACTAAGTATATTTTTTAAAAGAGAAGAAAAATTTCATGAAACTTTTCTCACCTTTTCTACTCCATGCAAAGAAAAACTTCACCGCTTTTGCCTGTGAAGTTGCTGTTAAATGTCCAGAAGCAGGTCTTATTGGCTACCCTAGAGAGTCATTTTGGTGTAGTGGCTACAATGTCAGAATAGGAATGGAGAGACCAAGGGTTCAAATCCCCCCTGTAGCCATGAAGCTCACTGGGTGACCTTGGGCCACCGACCTCGCAGGGTTTGTCCAGCAAAACAACCAGCAATTTTCAAGTGGTCCATGGGGTGGAGGGCTGGGAACATCTGATCTGAACAATGGCTTACTGTGACAGTGACAGACAGTGACTTACTATGGATGAGCAGCCTGGTAGGGCATGCTGCTCAAGTAGCCCTTGTCGTGCTCCTACCTTTGCCAAACAGTTTCTAAAAGCAGCTACTGAAAGCTAGGACTAAATTTAAAGTGCTGAAGCTAACCCATCAAATAAAATATAAATTCTTCCTTCCTTATTCAGCTCCACTGGTTACCATGAAGAGCCTAATGAATGCATTTTATTTCTCTCACATCCTAGCTGCTTTGCATCTATGTTCTCTGCCTGCTGCAATTACCTTCTATTTGCAATTTTTTTGTTTTTTGTTTTGTTTTGCTGGTAATAGCTGTCCTGTTATCTCATCTGGTTATTTCATTCAGTGAGTAAGGAAGTATGAGAAATGCTTAAATCGGAACTGGCCTTTCAAGCCTCAGCAACCTTTAGAATTCTTTGAGTACTACATACATATGTAGATAGGGGTGATCTAACTAGCCATTATATATTTGGACTTCCAAATGGCTTTCAACAAAGTTCCTTCCCAGCTGCTGAGTAAGCAGCCAGGTGCTTTTATGGATTTGGAACTGGTTAAATAACTGGTAGCAGATGGTTTCCATAATGGAGTAAAGAAGGCAGTGGAGTCCCCCAAAGAGCTGGACTAGGACTGATGGTCTTTTAACGTTCATGAATAACCAGGAGTCAGGAATGAGAACCAAATTAGCTAAGTTTAAGGTTACATCAATATGAAGAGCTCCAGAAGGATCTCACAATACTGGCCTTGTTTACAGTACATGTCACAGTAAGTTGTGAACATGCAGATGATTCCTACTTTGCTTCTCCCCAGCAGTCAAAACAAGCCACAATCCTTAGTGCTTGGTGTTAAGTGGGAACTGCGGATTGTAGAGAACCCAAGGTTTGGCTTTGGCTTTCCAATTGTGGTTTGTTTGAGCAGTTTGTTGACCAGGTGCTGCTGACTATTGATTGGCGACTTCAAGACTTCTCTTTACAGTTCCTAGTCTTGGACTGGACTGCCCTCTAACAGGGGACACCTTCAAAGAGACAATAGTTTTCTGACAGCCCCTCCAAACAGAGAATTGTAAAGTGTGATGTATGGCCACTCTGAGCAGGAGCATAGGAGCCAAAGAAGAACCTGGCTGGATCAGGCCAAACAGGTCCAACATCCTGTTCTCACAGTGGTCAACCAGATGCCCAAGGGAAGTTGGCAAGCAGGACCTGAGTGCCACAGCAGTCTGTTGTTGTACAGCATTAACTGGCCCAATGCATGAATGAGCAAGACAAAAGTATGTGCAATTAAACATAAGGAATTGCAAAAGGAAGAGAAAAGACCATTCTATTATATTTATGCTAGTGGAGTTTAAACTGGTTGTGAGTACCCAGAAAGAGAGCTATTTCTTACATCAGGGATGGGGAAGGGAATCTAGCTGTTGTACCAGACCCTTATAACCCCAGCCTCATGTAGGCCAAGCTTGAAAGGCAGGAGGCTGCCTACCTGTCAATCACCTGACATCACAATGACATTGGTTTACCACTTTAGGCCACACAGTTTGAAATCAAACCACATAAGGAAAACCACAGCACTCTGCAAGCCCTGACAATCAGCTGATCATTGGTAGCCAAAAGTCCCTTTTTAGCCCAGCTGCATCTTTACCTGCCCCACACCTGACATAGAGAACAGGTCAGGTAGGGAGAGGGGTGGGGAAGAGAGCTGCCCTTTTCATGTGAGTGGTGTGTATAAACTGACTAGTGTAAAACTAAGATGTAAGATGCCATTTCTTCATTAATTGAAGCACTAGGAATTTGGGCCAATTCTGTTATTAAGGAATGTTGCAGTCTTTTTAATTACAGTAACTGGGACTCTTGTCAGGTAGGTAGAAAAGTATGTTTAAAAAAGCATAGTCATTCTCCTTTCTTGTTTGATCAGATAGTAATGGCACTGTAAACCTTTTTAGCATGTTTAAAAACTATAGTTCCAGTTACAGGTAGGTAGCCATGTTGGTCTGTCATAGTCAAAACAAATAAAAAAATAAAAAAAATTCTTCCAGTAGCACCTTAGAGACCAACTAAGTTTGTTCTTGGTATGAGCTTTCGTGTGCATGCACACTAAAACTTTAGGGCATAACTGTTGCTGCTTTTATGCTGAAGTTGATGGAGAGTTTTGCATAATGTGGAAGTTTGTATATTCCTTTACCAGTAGAATGTATGCATAAAAGAATTCCCACCTTAAGGCTTCTGACTCTTAAAAAATAATGTAATCAGAAGACATTCACCAGGTACAACTTCTCCAAGCATGTAGATTATGACTTACTATGTGTTCAGATGAAGCTATTGTTAAAGGCATGCAAGCAGGGAACAATAAAAAAAAGCAACTGTACATATGTGACAACAGCATTTCCTAAATTCAAACTACTAAACTGTCCTTGAAACACTTGCTCTTTAAATTTATGTGAAGTAAACCAAATGGGATAGCAAGGGCTACCTATCAAATGCTGGTGTTAAAATATTCCCTAATCACATTAGCAATGAGTAAGCATTCTTAGCAAATGCCTGGCCATATTCTTGGAACATAGGTTCTCAGCTCCAAACTGATTAGGCCAGTTGCAAAAGACCCATTAAAAAAATAAAAAAGGCAGAAAACTTGTTCATCTCAGAAGTGTAAGCCAGTTGCACCCATTTATCTTCAACATGCATTTGGTGTGGGGAGGAGGATTTATCTGCTGGCTCCTGTGCCCATTTGTGCTCCTGTGTTGAGAATATTCCAAGGATGTTTGAAGAAAGGACTTTAGTTATTTTGCAAAGAGAATAATATTTTAGCATATGGCTGACAATGCAGTCTCAGAAGCAGCAGGGTTCCTAAGCCACTGCACAAAGGTAAGGACATGAATTTAACCATTTTTTAGGTTAGAGACAGTAAATAAGAAGCTGGAAGCTGGAACTGGAACAGAGCCACATAAGCACTACAATATCATGTAAAAGTATTTCGTACAGAGAACAATAACAGTTAGAGAAGCTGCTATATATATTTTCTCTAGGCTTTGCTTGAGCTAGGGTTCAACAGACTGTTCTCCAGAACCTATTTACACTGCTAGGGTTTAGCCCTGAAATATGCAGTAGAAAGTGCCTTTGAGAATATGCAGAGTCCTTTTCTTTTGCCACCTAATGCCTACCAGCAGTCCTTCTCTGTGTTTATGGATACAGGTATAAGTCAGGCAGCTTAACTCCAGGATCTCTTGTGTTGGAAATTAGCACCAAACAAGCCTTATCATATGAACTCAGTAGACTTAAAAGCAACAATACCTCACCACCTGTTGGTACTATAGAAAGGTTGAATTTCTTTAGGTAGTAATTCCCCAGGTGGCTAGTTGTGTGTGAATAGATGAGCACAAAAGGCAATGTGTTCACCTGCAGAAACAATGAATACTTCATCAAACCCAAAGCATTTGCTCTTCAGCGGTGACTTTAGCTAGTTGTAATTTTAATATCCTGCTGCTTTAAACATTTGACAGTTGGGATTGCACACACTCACAACAGCCTTTTTTCCTCAGTGAGGGATCTGAATAACACAACAGGAAGCTAGTTAGCCCTTGAATGTTTGATTTCTCCTAAAGAAGCCTGCCAATTCACGCCCCATCTAGCAAAACACCATAATAAAAAAAAACAACCATTGAATTTAAAGGGGTCAGAAAGTCAACAGGGCTTACAAGCAAGCAAATCTACATAGGATTGCAGCCAGAAGTAGTATTAGAAGCATATCCTGCATGTGGTTTTCCCCAGGACAATTGATTATTAATAATTCTTATTGCATACCCTCTAACATTTCTCTGATGAAAATAGGGACATCCTATTCAATAATAATAAGTTTATTATTTATAAACAACCCATCTGACTGGGTTGCCCCAGCCACTCTAGGCAGCTTCCAACATATATAAAAACACAACAAAACATTAAACATTAAAAAAACTTCCTTATGCAGGTGTCTCTATCAGATGCCTTCTAAACAAGGATGTATAGTTACTTGTCTCCTTGGCTCAGGGGTCGCATAACTCTATACCCTCTGATGAAAATAGGGATGTCCTACCATGCCCTGCAACATTTCTCTGATGAAAATAGGGACATCCTAAGGGAAAGCGGGGCATTCTGGGATCAAATCAGAAATTGGGACATCTTCTGTAAATCTGGGACTGTCGCTGGAAAATAGGGACACTTGGAGCACCTGTTTTACAGCGCTAATTAATAAACTTGGAAGTATGAGGCACTTTCCAGTGATGGAACAGTGTCGTGTGCATATCTCAGATTTAGCAATGCAAAGTATTCAGCAATTGCCCCAAAATACATTTGCCTCCTCAACCGCATCTTCCATTTCTTTTCCCCACCTACCGGTATATCCTTAGCAATAAATTTAAGCCTTTGGATTGAGTTGGGTATGAATAGAAGAACAATTGCTCTCGGGCCTATTAAGGTAGCATTGGCCTTATTCAATGTAAACAAAACCAGAAAAACAGGGGTACCAATAATTCAACAAGCTCTACCTCTTAATGCCAGCTTTTGAGACCTGAAATGTATCTATAGCTTGTGGTACCCTATCTACAGTGGAACTGTGGAATGCTTTGGATGGTGGGATCTCTCAGCCAGTGGTTTCCCTGTCCTCTTTCCAGCTAGGGCTGGTGGGGGTTGTAGTTCAACAAAATCTGACAATCCAAAGGTGCCCCATACATACCGGCTATAGATGCTTACCTGGGAGCAAGTCCCACTGAATTCAGCAGGACTTCCTTGTGCATACATAGAATAGATTACACTGTGAAAGAACTATAACTGGGGTTAAGTCAACCGATCGTGATGTAATGGAACAGTTGAGCTGATCAGTGTCAGTAAAACTTGCTAATGAGAGCATATTTCTGTCACCCTAAAATCGCCCCACTTTTACAGCCTGTTTTAACTTTGCTCAAGTAGTGTGAGAGTTACTACAGAACTGTTATTTGCTGTTAGGGGCATGCAACTCAACACCTGCATGGGATTTCTTGTTGCCTTCTGTGGCCAGGTGAATTGTTAAATGCAAGGTTGTATGAGACTCTTCCTAAGTTGTGTTATGACCCATAAGGGACAAACTATGCCCAGCTGTTTGCTTGCAGGAGCTCACAGGCTCAATCTCTGGCATCTTCAGTTAAAAGGATCAGGTAGTAGGCAATGGGTAAAAATTCTGCTTGAGACTCTGGATAGCTGCTTCCAGTCAGAGTAGTCAGTATTGGCTTAGAATGAAGGAAGATCACTATTTTTGTAGCAAAGCATGTTTCAAAGCCTGTAGTATACTATATCTTGATAGCAACATAATCAGTAGGAAAGGCACCTGAAATGTACTGTGACAAATAGGTTTGCTAATTATACTTGCTGTCACACTGGCTGCAATTAAAAAGATACAATTAGTCATACTGGATCATTATGCATGTATTATTATTGAAGCCTCCATTTGTTCTGTTGGATTATGGATACAGAGTTGTTGGACCTTTCCACACTTACCACTTATAGTAAGACAGTTGCTGTTTTTTCAGATTTTTTGGCATGCTGTATTGCTGTAAGTCATTGTTCAGCTAGTATTCCAGAATAATGTACTAAAAAAAGCCCACTTTTTCTTCTACCACGAAAATTTGACTTATGTGAAAGTTCCAGAATGGATCCTCAAGTTTTTCATTTGTGTAGCGTGTGTACAGTCAGCATCCTGGTTTCCATGTGGAAGGGGGTGGGAGCTCTTTTGTGTCTCCCTGCTTACTGTACATCTGGTTTCCCACAGGCATCTGGCTGGCCACTGTGAGAACAGGGTATTGGTCTCAAAGGGCCATTGGCCTAATCCAGCAGGCTCCTCTTATGTTCTTATCTGATAGTGGAGGGGCATACAGCAGAGTTTTCCCCAGGGATCTGAATGATAGGAATATGCACATCTGAAGGGCAACCTGCACTAGCCTTAAGGTCTCAACGACTGATGAGAGCGATTCCAGAGACTGGGTGGCTCCCCTCTTATGGAATACCCTCTCCAGGGGTTTGCATGAAGCCACTCCTGAGAGTTTTTAGAAGAGCCCTAGGAATGTTTTTATTCTAATCTGATTCAGGTTAATTGATTTTATGGCACTGTGGATTGATGATGAGGGCTTTAATAACTCCCTGTTATTTTAATGAGACTTAATGTTGTTGTTGGTTGTTTTAGTGTTTTGTAACTTTACTGTGCTATTTTACTGTAAACCAGGGGGCAAGCCTTGGTTACAGTTCTTGGTTTGTCTGAAGAGAGGGCCAAGTTCAGTAGCAGAGGAGGAACAAAGCAGCCACCACTTCTTCTCTGGGAGCTCACATGTTTGCTTGTTTGTGCACATAATATTATGTTTGCACCAGGCATGTGAAGGATAAAGATAACCAAGTTTCCTTTCTCCTCAAGAGGCTTATCATAGAATTGTAGAGTTATAAGGGAGCCCAAGGGCCATCTAGTCCAGCCCCCTGCAATGCAGGAATTATCTGGATTGCAGTCAGTGATGAGGACAGAATAGTTTAAAATTCCCAAAGATCTCATATGTAACAAAGTTGTTTTCTGTTTTAATCTCCTTTTCAAATTACAACAGCTCTTGTTTAGTCATTTTGACCCCTTAATAACTAGTTTCCATAGTTACTTTTTAATATAGTTATACAATATGAGTGATGCTGCAAGATGTAGAAGAGGTGTTTCTGTGGTTACACTGAACATTAATTTGCACCACATCTCCCCTCCTGCTTTAACCAAGTGAATCTAAAGAAAAAGAAAAGAAAAGAAAAAGAGTGCTTGCTTACAGTGCAATAAAGGGAGATTCCAGACGAATGGAGAGTGAAACTATTGGATGTTTTACAAGAGTTTTACTTCCTGAGTTCCAAACATTCAGTTGAAGATTTGTTCAACCAGCAGCAAGTACAGCAGATACAAAAGAAAATCAAGCTTGCATCATACTGTTGAAACCACTTTCTGACCTAATCTCTAGGCCTGTGGCCTGTGTAATACACTGGGCACTTCGGATTTTCTAAATTGTGTGTGTTTGCATTTGTATCTGTCAAGTGCCTGACATTCCTGCTCCCTGTTTTTGCATGCCCCCGCAGACAGACATTGAATTGAATGGTTTGCTCAGTTACTATATGTAGGTTTCTGATTCAACTCTGACTTGAAAGAGCTTCCAACTAGGAAGGGCTCATACTTTGCATGCTGAAGCTCCCAGTTTCAATTCCTAGCATATTCGGTTAAAAGGAATGGGAGCAGGACTAGGAAAGACCTCTAGTGTGGAACCTGTGCCTTTTCGACTCCAACTCCCATTAGTCCCAGCCACCAAGGCCAATGATCAGGGATGATGGGAGTTGTAGTCCAGGAATTCCTGAAGGTCCACGAGTCTCCTCTGTGCTGCCTTAAGGCTTTGTAGGATCACAGCCAGAGGAGACTATATGACTATATGGAGCAACTGTTTGGTTTGGTGGCAGCTTCTTAGGTTCATTCAGCTTGTTGTGTCAGGCTTGCCCTAATGCAGTGCCTTCCCATGGGAGAAAACCTTGTCTGAAATCTTGGACAGCTGTGGCCAGTCATTGTAGACAATGTGTGAGATGGCCAATGGCCTGACTCTATATAAGGCATCTTTGTTAGTTCCTATGATATAGGCTGACAGGGCTTTTGCTTACGTTGCTATGCAGCCTAATGCATGGATAGGGGAGCTTGGCATGCAAGCAATTATTATTGTTGTTTCCACAACTTTATCATTTCCCCCCTTATTAGTTGAAGAGGTGTTTTGCTTTCCTATTGGCATCCTAGTTCTAAACAAATTCATTTTAGTGGAATTTGCCTCCAAGCAAGCAATTTTAGGTTCGCACCCCACCTTCCTTAAGTAGGCAGATAATTCATGTTCCAATCCTATGGAGCCAATGGCAGCCTTTTTAGTTCTGTGTTGCAGCATTTGCCCTTGGTTGGAGTGCAGGGATTTTCCAGACGGGAGCAGTAGAGTTGGAGAGTGATTTCAGGACATCTGTCCCAAGGGAGAACTGGGTGTATCAAAGAGGCACTCCTGCCCAGCCTTTCAGGGACTTGGAGAGGGTGGAGCTTCCATTGTTCTTTTGAATCTTAGTAAGAGTGGAGTGATGTTGGCTGGCTCCTCAGAACTGCATCTCCCATGCTGTTGCTATTGGTGCTTTGTTAGGGAATGAAGAAGAGGTAGCTCTGAGTCAAAGGATATGTTGGTGTGTGGGAATCTTGAAAGCCCTGTTTGGACCAAGTAAGTAGCTGCATTTTATTTCGTTCATGGTGTTGCGGAGATGTGCGGGTTGCAAAGAGGAACTTGCCGCACATGAATGCCAAACCCTCTGCACTGCAAGAATTTAAAGAAATCTAATCTCATTTACTAAGGAAGGGGGGAATAACATAAAGAAGGGGAAGAGGGCAAAGTCCTTTTATAGTTTCTCCCTTGGAGGATAAAACTTTTGATCTCTGAAACATTGTTAATCCCTTCTTGGAGTTGCTGGTACAAAAATCTTACCTCAAAACGCGCTGTGTTCGTATTTAGCACTGTGTGCCAAGGACGCACTTTGAAACAAACACTTGGGAGGATGGGAATCTTTCTATTGGGTGATATTTAGTGCAGAAAACCCTGAAAGCCTATTGAAGTGCTATGATGTGTCACACATTGGCTGCTCAGTGTTGCTTTGTAAGGAAGAGGATGTAGTCTATACATGAAGATCCTAAGATTTGCAAGTATGAAAAGTAAGTGGTGTGTATATACATTTTACTAATTTAACAGGATGCAAATACCGTAGATGCCTGGTGCATTTGACCCTGTTTTGGAAATTTTGGGGTTGATCGAATGAAAAATAACCCTGAATGTCATGTTAACAACATCTCTGTTTCCCAGCAACATGCCAGGAGAGCAGTACGTATATAAAGGAGGGACGCTGAGAGCAAACCCAAATTATAACAATAGAGTGGAGCAAATACCGGTAATTGAATGAGCAATCCTAGCAGCAGCAGAATACTTTTACTATAATAGCTTTTCGGATTTAAAAAAATCAAATTAGCATAACTGTCTACATGTTTTGTGTATCTATGTTTGTACTACTATGTATTTGTCATCTTTCCAACGATGAAGAGATTATGTTAAGATAGTGGCATTGGTGTTACCAGTAACCCAAGATTTTGCTAATTGGATATCTACTCTTTACTCAGCAAAGTGGCATCAGACTGCAGCTTCTAAGTGTTTGAAAAGCTTATGTTGCAGATGAACATTTTAGCAAACAGAGGGCTTTTGGCCCTGACCCCTTAGTCTTAGATATTTTGGAGGCAATAAACACTTTGTTTCCTAAGCTCTAATCAACTGAAACATGAATGAACAAACAACACTGCAGACGGGCAGCTTTTTCATGTTTCTGCAGCTATGTGGACTTTGACTTATTGTGCACTACAAAAAAGCAATGAAGCTTGAGTTGGAAATATGTGGCAGTATTTTTAAAAAAATAAAATTATTTGACCTTAGGGGGCAATTCTTTCTAAATAAGATGCTAGTTAAATTTACCAGTTCCACATTGCCCTGATGAGCACCAGTTTGCAAAGGTAAAGGTTGGAGTCAGTGCATTTTTTTCCTTTAGATAGCTGCAAAGGGAAATTGAGACTGAGATGCAAAGTTGGAAGTTCATGTGGTGTAAAAATCCAACTTCAGTTTCATTACCCCTTTAGAGTGGCAGTGGATACTGCAAGTCAGAGGAAGACATTTTTTGAAAGGATACCTTCCTACTGATGGTTTTTATTTCATCATAATTTAGCAGTGTGTAAAGGAAAGATCATGGGACTTGCTGATTCTTTTTGCAGTTGTTTCCCATCTCTTTTGGCTTCTGCTCAATGCAGTGAGAAGATGGGTGCATTTATATGTCAACCTGCTGTTCCCAGGGTTCCCAAGAGCATATTATGAGACAGGATGGCAGGCTGCACTGTTAGATAAACTGCTTCCCAATCGTTGCCTCCTTCACTTGACTTTGAATTATAGGCTGCTTTGGGAGCCAACAATGGAGTGGAAACCCCCTCCCCCCATTCCCCCCAAAGTAGATTTTATTTAACTTCATATATCTGCCTGCTTTTAATAGGTGTGGGAATGATCTAGTGGTGTTAGGAGGTTGTTGCATATCACAATTCTATGAGCAGTCTTATTGAATGTGAACTATAACCTAATTTTAGGTCCCATTTATTTTAGTGGTAGAGGCCTGAACACATGCTCACTTCTCCCATTGAAATAAATGAGATTTAAGAGTGTGCTTGAGATTGGAAGTAACATTTACTTGGATGGAATGTCCACCAAGTCAATGAAACACTTGGAATATGTTTAGAATTGAGATGCAAGTTAATGGTGACATTCCATGTGAGGTTTTAAATATTTGTACTTTGTCTCCTGAGTGCAATGTTCTCTTACGCAGCCCAGCCCAACATTTGCTTGAAGGTAATGTGCATGGATTTCAATTGGAAATTGCTTTGGATAAATATGTTTAGGCTTGCATTCTTCATTATAATCATAAAGATATTTTGGATTGTAGTAGGAATTATAGGATTGCAGAGTCGTCATAGGAAGACCCACATGGCAATATGCTACATAGCATCATCAGCATATAGGCCACAGGTGATGAACCTTCTTCAGCCAGAGGACCACATTGCCTTGTGGGAAGCCTTCTGAAGGCTGGATGCCAGGGGTGGCTGGAGTCAGAGGCAAAAGTGAGTGGACCAATGGATGTGGCTCTTACAGTAGGCTGCATTTCAGTCACACACGAGTTGGAAGCTGGCCGCTGTGAGAACTGGGTACTAGACTAGATGGATCATTGGCCTGATCCAGCACGCTTTCATGTTCACACATTCTCTCTCTCTCTCTCTCTCTCTCTCTCTCTCTCTCTTCCACACCCACCTCTCCATTATTACATTCCAGCCACGCAAAAGCACTCAAAGAAGAGATGAAGCCAATGAGAAGTGTTTTAGACTAGGAGAGTCCTGACAACTGGATAGAGAGTCCTGGAGGGTTGCATTCAGCCTCCAGGGCTGAGGTTCCCCACCCTGATACAGGGAATTTAATTATGCATTAATGTTTAAAGGTAAAGGTAAAGGGACCCCTGACCGTTAGGTCCAGTTGCGAACGACTCTGGGGTTGCGGCGCTCATCTCTCTTTATTGGCCTAGGGAGCCGGCATACAGCTTCCGGGTCATGTGGCCAGCATGACTAAGCTGCTTCTGGTGAACCAGAGCAGCACACGGAAACACCATTTGCCTTCCCGCCGGAGCGGTACCTATTTATCTACTTGCACTTTGACTCACTTTCGAACTGCTAGGTTGGCAGGAGCTGGGACCGAACAATGGGAGCTCACCCCATCGCAGGGATTCGAATCGCTGACCTTCTGATCGGCAAGCCCTAGGCTCTGTGGTTTGGACCACAGCGCCACCCGCATTCCAGCATTAATGTTTACAGGAACACAAATTCCACAAGTTAATGGAGCCATCTTTTGAACTTGTATGCATTATAACAAGCCAATAGATGGCACTGTGAAGAATTGTAATGGCCTGATCTCACTTGGTATTCAGTCTGAGTGCAGGAAGTCCTCAGATGTACTGCTGCATACTCTGCATTTGTGGTATTGTGTGGGAAAGTGTGATTCCCATTTCTAGAAGATACATGTAAAAAACACATGAGCAGTTGTCCAATTCAATATATTTTTATTTGGATGAGAATATAGAGGGGAAGTTTATCAGATTTGCAGATGACACAAAGCTGGGAGGGATGGCTAACACTATAGAAGACAAAAATCAAGATTCAGAATTACACAGGTGTGCTGGAGCAGGGGGCTAAAGTTTACATTCAGGATAAAAAAAACATAAGGCCTTGCATTTGGGTAAAAATTAAACACAAAAGCAATATCACAAATGTAGAATGGGGAGACCTGGCTTGAAAACAGAATTGTGAAAAAGATCTAGACATCTTAAGGCCCATCCACACTTGTGTCCTTCTCATGATTTCAAGTTACTGGTTGGCTCAGAGGGTGTTCTCTCCCCCCCCCCCCCCCCCGCTACTTTCCCAAGGAAAACCTGCCGT
Organism: Darevskia mixta; assembly: GCA_034641385.1. Taxonomy (NCBI): domain Eukaryota; kingdom Metazoa; phylum Chordata; class Lepidosauria; order Squamata; family Lacertidae; genus Darevskia; species Darevskia mixta. The sequence continues at coordinate 42,344,882 of JAWWNH010000013.1, read as the reverse complement.
TTTCTGCTGAATCGGAACAAACGTCAGTTGGGTTTTCTGCATATTGATGTTTGTTCTGATTCAGCAGCAAACAGTGGGTTTTCCCAAGGAAAGCGGTGGGACAAAACAACAACAACAACCCCACCTTTCGGACCCTTGGCTTGAAATCACAGGACAAAGAATGTGTGGATGGGTCCTTAGCAGGGTGGATTTGATTTAAATCAAATTGATTTAAATCACGATTTAAATCACTAGTCAGTAAGGCTTGATTTAAATCACTAGTCAGTAAGACTTGATTTAAATATTTTTTTTACAGAAAGACTCATTCTTGCTGGTATTATAATATAAATATAAATATAAATATTCTTGCTTAATATTTACAACCATATAAAGGTTTCATTTTTGGAATAATAAATTTTCAGAGTAGTTTTTACAGTTATATCAAAAATTACTGATTTGGTTATACTACTAGAAATACATAGACAGATAATTATGAAATTATGGTGAGGTTTAATAAGTCAACTGTTTATATTTGGACAACTTTTCTGCTGTACTTTATTGGAAGGAGAAAAATAATCATTTCCTTAATAACTATTTAAACAATTTATTTAACTAAAACAATAACATGATAGCATATGTATCCATGTTTGTTAACTGATGTGGTTAAACATTAAAAAAAAACTTAGACTGAGTTTTAGCACACTTGATAAACTTAAAACAAATCCTTATTTCCTGATGAATAGCCTTTGGACTACAATGTAACTTAAATAGAAGACTATATTTAGAAAGATTTTTCCTCCAAAAGCATTTTATTTTAAAAATCCAATTTAAATAAAAAAAAAATCCGATTTAAATCAAAAAAATCTGATTTTTTTGATTTTTTTTTTTTAAATCATTGATTTTTATCCACCCTGGTCCTTAGTGGATGTAGCTGAGCATGAGCTGGCAGTGAGATGTAGCTGCTAAAAGTTCTGTGAAGAACAGTTCAAAGGTCTGGGTGTATTCAGCCTGGAGTAGAGTGGAGACATTACATTGGTCTTCAAATATCTGAAGGTCTGTCATGCAGAAGACAGAGCAGACTTTTTCTCTGTTGTTCTGGAGGACTGGATTAGAACCAATGGGTGGAAATAGCAGGGAAGCAGATTTTGCCTGTGTGTTAAGAGAAACATCATAACAGTATTTGACAGTGAAACAGACTGCTTTGAAAAGTGATGAGCTGCTTTTAGCTGGTGCTTGCTGCTGTGCTGCTGTCCAACTTGAAGGCTTCCCACAGGCATCTGGTTGGTCACTGCAAGAACACGATGCTGGACTAGGAGGGCCATTGGCCTGGTCGATCAGGCTCACCTTATGTTCTTATGTTCAGAGGCCAGGCAGCCATCTGTCAGTTGCATCTGCATTGAAGTAAGGAAGGGATGGAGAAATTCTCTTCAAGGCATTGCTGTCACCTGGTGTCATTGCGATTATGACTAGGTGATTAACAGGTAGGCTGCCTCATCCACCTGCCAAATTTGGGGCTTGGGGAGATAGAATCTTGGCCCACCAGTCTGAAAATATTTCCCAACCCCGTTGTATGCGGTAGCACATAGAATACACACCAGATTCTGGGTGAGTGTGCTGTTTATGTTTGTATGTGGAAAATGGGACCTGCGAGTCTTGAAAAGTTGCCTTACCTCTACTAAGAGTAGAAGATTATATAATGGCAGCATATCATCTAATTTTTGAGGGTGGAAAGCTTTCCTTTGGCAATTCTGTTCCAGTTCTATCTGTCAGAATTGGCTACACCTATCCCATTCACTAAAGCAAACCTGTAATGAAATCCCCCATCTCTTTCTTGACTATTTTAAAAGGGCATTTTACTCAGTGTTCTGGGTACAGTATTCAATGAGGAAAGAAGTTCCATTAATTAGTTTCACCTTGCCAGCTATGGGTGTCTGGTGCAAGATGGTATCACGGTCACTACGACTGTGCAGAAAGTGAGTAGCTGCATGGTCAGCAGGCATGCACAGTCTTTTGTGCTGCAAAGTAAGCCTCTGGGCCTTGATAGGCCAAACAATACCTGTGTTCCTTTATCCAAGTGTGTGATGGCCCCCATTTTCATGAAGATTGTGGACTGCAACACCTATGTGTGCAGCTTGCTAGTTTGGTGCGGGTCTCTGACTCTTAATGGTTAGCATTAGGGTGAGGCATGCTAGCTTTGTTATTTTCTGTTCTGTACTTGAATTCCCAAAAGTATCCTTCCTTACACTGTTAGTCCTTTAAGTATCTTTTACTGGTAATGGGTTCTTATGCATATGTTTCTAACCTCCTTAATAAAGTATTGCATTTATCCTGGTGTGTTTTCTTGAAACAAAATAAAAAATAATTTTTTTTCCTTCCAGTAGCACCTTAGAGACCAACTAAGTTTGTTCTTGGTATGAGCTTTTGTGTGCTCCTTCCTTTTCGTGCAAGGTTTTTTTTGTTTATTATTATTTGATGGTTGTACTACCTGGCAGGGAGGTAGTCATAGGTGCTGAACTATTCAAAGCTTCAAATGGGGGGGGGGGGAAGAATCTGAATTCTTAATTTAATTCAGTGGCAGATATACCTAGGATGTTTGCTTTTCTCCCCTCCCAACTGGCACCACACTGGAATATTTCCTACCTTCCCAACAATTTTAAGGAGTGTATGGTAAACTAACTGTTCTCGAGGTTAAGCACGTAAGGAGAGCCCTGCTGAATTGGACCAAAGGCTAATCTAGTTCAGCATCCTGTTTCCCACAGAGGCCAACAGGATGCCTATGGGAAGCCAGGACAGCAACATAATAGCCCTCTCCTCTTGTATCCTAGCAACTGTTATTCAGAGGCACATTGCCTCTGCCCCTGGAGGTAGTGACTTAGTAGCCACCCTTTTCTTCCAGGGACTTGCCAGCAAGAGATAGTTACCAAGAAGTTACCACCTCAGGGGGATGTTGGATACTACGGTAAGCTGTAAAATGTAAGCTTTGCTGAATTAATTAAGCAGAGTCTACAATAAATAACTTGCACAGCAAAATAGAAATTTAATGTTGAGCAGCGTAATAGTCACTTTTGTTGCAAAAGAAAGGAAGAGTTAAACTTGCTGCTGCTTGGGAGAGGAAGTGCTTAGCAGTGGACACATAATAATACTGCAATAATATCTGTCATGAAGAGATGATGGTTTGTGTGCCTACCCATCAGTTCTATTTTTGAAGCTAATCTCTTTAAGGTACCTACTAACAATAGCACCTGTGTGTCTCCTGTCACCAAATTGAATAGGAAACAGAAAGCAATTGCTTAAACTGTAATTTAGGCAGTGCAATGATGTTCATGGCTAAGTAATTGTTGATCACCGAACATACTGATATAGTGCTATTGATTGTACAGTTTACGAAGAACAGGTCTGACAGGTCCCTTACCCAGCAAAAGAGAAAGCCACAACAAGAAGAAAAATCTCTGGAAGTGGGTACAGATAGAGGTGGAGGTAAACAGAATAAGAATAATGGGCTTCTTTTAGCCTCACATACTTATAGTAGATAATTGGGAAAAGGGCGTTGTTCTAAATGGTTCATGAAGCGGGAGGAGCTGAGGAGTGATTTGATGGAGGTGAGGAGGAAGGTGTCTCAGAAGCCATTCTGAGATGCGTAACAATCAGCAAGTGAGAAAGGGCAGTCATTTTAGGAAACAGGAAGGTGGTGGAATACAATATTAATATTTTGATATACTCTTCCTTATCATTTTAGGTGTGAATGGGATGGTTGGTAACCTACTCCTTACTATACATTGTGAACTTGGGTTCTGATCTCAAGGTACAAAATAGGATGCCTATGTGTTTCCCCTTTAAAACACTTGGAAGTAGCAACTGGAAAAGGATTGCTTCATCTTCATGTATTTGGGAAGAAGCTGGTGTGTGTGTGTGTGTGTGTGTGTGTGTGTGTGTGTGTGTGAAACCTTGTAGCCAACATGTATTATCCTTCTTTTGAACTCTCTTATACTCAGAGATTTCTTATGCTTCTTCTTCTAAATGTGACTTTAAACCCTTTAAACCCTTTAAACCTCTACCTGTAATTTAAACCCTTTAGTTCATGGTGAAGGAAATACTCATCCACAGACTGTGCTTGGCAATCTTGAACAAGTTGATTCAGATTTCGGCCGTTAGTTCCTAGCTTAGGATTCCGCCAGCACTGGATTTAGTGACCTCCTCATTATTCTGCTGCATATTCGGCATGAAATAAATATTGCAGTTGTGCATTTGAAACAGATTTGAAAGCCACAAAATGAGGGGGAAAGAGATGGATGCACAGCCCAATTGCCACTGGATTCGGGGTGCATTTTCCCCACTATCAAACTGCATGCTTGAACTATCAAAACCCATGTTGTTACCTGAGGAACCTGGCCAATTCACATTTCAGAATGCTTTGCTGTTGTTTTCAAGCAAACTTCTTATCATCACAGTTGTAACAGATATCTTAAAGTGTGATTTACAGGATGTATCCTAAACAGTGCATCTCAAAAGCATCGCTGCGGGTGTCTCTGAATACAAGGCGATGCTGTCATGGCAACAGGGTGTTACTTAGCAAGCATTCCACTTTGTTCAGGCAACAGGGGAAGGGTTTTGAATTTAGAAGAGAGTTACACACACTCACACAGTCGAAGCTGCCAGAGAGTGCATGGCTGCAAATGGGGAGGCATCTAAAGGGATCTGATTTTGGAATCTGTTAGAGAAGGGGATATGAAGGGAGCTATGAGGGGAAAACCTCGCAGGGGGACAGAAGGTAAGAGACAAAGAGGCTGAGGGCAGCACAGACACATGAAAAGCCATGAAGTGGATGCAGAGATCGTTGTGTGAAGTTGATACAAAGGGAAGCAGTAGAAGTTGAAGAATGTAAGAAGAAATGGTGGGAAGCAGGGTTGGGGGAGAAATTTGATTCAGTATGCATTGAAAGCCAAATCTATCAAGTTCACACATTCTAAAATAATACGTGAACAGGCTCCTTTGAAACGTGCATTTATCTGAATTTTGCAATTCATTTCTCCAATCCAACATTGTTTGCATGTATTAAGGTAAAGTACATAAAAATGAATGCAAAACATGCATTATATTGGGGAAAATTGCTTGAAAAAATATGTACATTAATAAAATGTGTTTATCGCGAGAAATCTGCAGTAAAATCCTGATGAATTTTCAATTGCTAATTGCCTCGAAATGTGGAGAACTGAATTTGAATTTGGAAAAATAAGAACCGAAATTGGCAGATCCTTCCATTCTTAGCTGGAAGACTAGGGGGCTTCTTTGGGATCATTGAGGTGTTGACATTTGTATGACACACTAGGTTAAAGTCCATGCTGACTCTGTAAAAGGTGCAGCTTCACCAAACCTTTCTTCACACACTAGGCTCCTCATATATGCCAGGCATATTAGAGCAAACATCTAGGAAAGCCCTTTAATAGTGCAAAACAAAATTATATATTAAAGCTGCCATGGCTGGGGGATTCTTTTAAAAACACTACCACTACCACCAACATCAACAGGCCACAGAATTTGTCAGTTTCCAAGATAAGGTCATATTCATGCTGTGTAACCTTTTGGTTTTCATTGTAGAGTATTTCCAGCACGAGAAACATCTCCTTTCAGTAAAAGAGCAAACAGACTTTCCACCAACACTCTTCTGCCCTGTGTAGTCATTCTCTTCCCACTGGATACAATGCTTTGTTTCCACACCTACCGGGTACTAAAGCAGAACTGGGGAAAGAGAGCCATCACAGTAGGAGGGAAATTGTTACTCACACTTGATAAATCTTGTACATGCAGAGTAGCTGGAAATATTTAGAGAAGTGCCTCACCCTCCCTTATTCTCATGCTTATCTGTAATGGCCAAAACAAAATGCTTGTTTCTCCTACCCATGATCGTATATCCAGAGCTGCAGTAGTGGGAGACTGAAAGTTCTGTTTTGGATGCTGCAAAAGCATGAGGGACTGATAGTATAAGCCACTCACATTCACTATTCTTGTAAAACAAAGGCCTTTCAAAATGTAGTGACCTCTCTGGAGTAATTTGTGGTAGTTTTATCTTGTGACCCACTGGCCAATGCCATTTCTCTGCGAGCCATGGCCCTGATTCTAATTGCCTCCCTGACACACCTGCCTTTTGGGGAAATAGAGCATCCAAAATGCCAGTCATGGCACGCCATTTATCATGTCGTTTGGTCTGATCATCAGTAGGCTATTTCCTCTCTTTGTCCAAGGACTGGTCCCAGTCTACCAGAAGTTACCAGTGCAACCAAAGAAGAAATAGGCTGTTTTCTGACTTCAGGTCTAGGTCTAGGAGTTGCTGGGTCCATAGTAGGGAGGGGCTTGAATAAGGTTGCTTCCTTATTCTTTTAAAGAACTCTGTGAAGTAAGAGTTGGAGATCTTGTTCCACACCCTAATGTGAATCCTAGAAGACTTCCACATTCTTAAAATTCAGGGAAGTTTTTAGTGTTTAGTTTTATTGTGTTTTAATTTGTTGAAAGACACCCATAGTGTCTGGGGTGACCCAGTCAGATGGGTGGCATATACATTATTATTATTATTAGCTTGAGAAATTTGTGGCACTGGTTGAACAGATATCACACTCATTGATTGTTGAGGGGACTCCTTAGATAGTGAAATAACTTCTCCTGCTCCACATCTGAGATCACTCATCTCCACACTTCACTCAGAGGTCCTGTTGAAGTATGAAAATGAATGCATTGTGGGGAGGAGCCAGTAGCTGGTCTCACCCTTGGTTGTTTGTGCAGAGGCCTGCACCTGAACAATATTGGCAGGGTAAGTTGTGCATAGGGAGCCTACAGGCATTTGGTTTCATCCACATGAGTTGCATGCCAAGGAGTGCCATTGAATCAGGAGTAAAGTAAAGGGACCCCTGACCATTAGGTCCAGTCGTGACAGACTCTGGGGTTGCGCGCTCATCTCGCATTATTGGCCAAGGGAACCGGTGTACAGCTTCCAGGTCATGTGGCCAGCATGACAAAGCCGCTTCTGGCGAACCAGAGCAGCACATGGAAACGCCGTTTACTTTCCCGCTGCAGCGGTACCTATTTATCTACTTGCACTTTGACGTGCTTTCAAACTGCTAGGTTGGCAGAAGCAGGGACTAAGCAACGGGAGCTCACCCCGTCACAGGGATTTGAACCGCCGACCTTCTGATCGGCAAGCCCTAGGCTCTGTGGTTTAACCCACAGTGCCACATAGTTTAATAGAACGGATGCTGTGTATACAGAATGCTCCAGGTTCAATTCAGGACATACACAGTTTAAAAAGGATGAAGTAGCCTTTTGATGGGAAAAGACCCTTGAGAGCTGCTGCATCAGATTATATTGGGTTAGATTACCAAGGATCTGACTCTGTGTCAGGCAGGTTCATATATACCGCTTTCACACACTGTTTTCCATGTAGAGTAAACACCTGCACAGGGCTAAAGCATAGGAGCTGTAAGGTCAGACCACACTTGAGCCATCATTACATAAATGTAGGTGGGTTTATAGCACCCTCTCTTGCTTGCTTGTAGTATTTTCTGTTTTGTATACTGTAGATGTTGCAGTGCTTATTCAGTGGGAGCTGTTGGCTCTAGAGATCCAGTAGTGGTGTTAATGAAAGGCCTGGATGTAGAACAAAATAAGCCGATAGGTGACAAGAAAAGTTCAGGAAAGGATTACTGGTAATTATCACACACTCTTAGGGCTTTATTTTATTTATTTATTGAATTTATATACCGCCCTATACCCACAGGTCTCAGGGTGGGTCACAGAATAAATGCACATCCTGAAGCAACCAATAACTAATTCTGTGGTTTACGGTGGGATAGCTCAGTCAATAGAGCATGAGACTCTCAATCTCCAGGTTGTGCGTTCAAGTCCTCTGGTGGGCAAGAGATTCCTGCATTTCACGGGGTTGGACCTTGTGGTCCATTCCAACTCTACAATTCTATTATTCTATATGGTGATAAATCTGCAGCAATGAAAATTAAATGCTTTACCAGGGTGATAATAACAATGCATAGAATTTACTTTAACCCAAATCTACTTAGAGAAAACAGGAATCATAATTGTCTAAATCTGTGCTGCCAAATGGTACTGAGTCACTGCTTCAAAGGAGGCAAATTGCACACATATTGGCTTAGATCCTAAAATATGTGGACATTATGAAATTAAAGGAAGGGAAGTTTCCAGTTTCTTCCTACCTCTTGCAGTGGTTACACCCACAACTCTTTTTGACTGTTCAGTCTCCTTTCCTTGTTCCATTCAGTTTCTGGGTCTTTCATGTCAGCTGTAAGCTAGGTGAGCTGCATGGTGTTTTATCACTGTTATATGCTCTGCCAATCTGATCCTTCCATTTCTACTATTTTTGCAAATCCCGTAAATCCCAGCCCTGCCACTATTGCCAGCCCAAACCTATGGAGAAATTGTTATCACGTATAATATTAACAACCTGGATTATGAAGGTTGTTGTTTACAAAGCCCTCTCACCTTTTAATAAACGTGGCATGACTATTGTGTCTCAGCACAGTCTGCCATCATGCCCGGGGTGCTCTGCTCTGGGTCGCAATGGCTGGCAGGGATCATCATGGCCTCCTCTGCAAGCCATTGAGTTTTAATTAAGCCTGCCCACAAACTGTTTACATCAGCAGTGGACTTACTGGGCCTGGGTATGCAAGTTTAAATTGCAACCATGTTCCAGTCTTCTTCTTCTTCTTCTTTGTATACTGCCCTATACTCGCAGGTCTCAGAGCAGTTCACAGGATAAAATCACAATATAAAAACAAAAAATACATAATCAAAATAAAAACAGGTTCCTTAAAGGAACCTGAACCTAGTTTTACAAAAAGCAGATGTGATACAACCCTGCTTCTGGCTTGTACCACTTTAGATACAAGCTATTTTGCTCTGTTTGTCATTTTGTTTTGTTTTTGTAAAGATGCCTTGAATTGCCTTCAGTGAGAGAAGGCATCTAATAAATATAATTTTTATTATTATTATTATTATTATTATTATTATTATTATTATTATTATTATTATAATATAGCTAGTGGGTGTGCACATGCCTGAATATTTTCTCATAGAAAAAGATAACACATAAACATGGAAAACTAGTACATCAGAAAAAAGACTGGTAGGTTTTTCTGTGTGCAGATATTCCTGCCCCCTCCCATGAAATAGCATTCAGGCATGAGAGTTCCCACAGGCAGCCTGAAAGTATGCAACCCAGAAACTGGGTTGCCACCACACATGTTGTGAGAACATAATCTGCAGTGCTCATACTTCCCCAACTCCTCTAATAGCTTCCTGTCTGGTACTTCAGAATGCTATGCACAAAGCTAGAATGAATTCCTGACTTCTACGCTTGATTATTTACAAACCATTACACAGAGGGATAAAGCCAAAGAGCTTGGAAAATTTCCAAACAAACAAAACGGAACATTGTGAGCTTAATGAGAGACAGACAGACAGACAGACAGACAGACTGACTGACTGACTGACAGGCAGACAGACAGACTGACTGACAGGCAGACAGACAGACAGACAGACAGACAGACAGAGACATAGCTACACCCTTTCTTCAAAGATATTCAGAACTCTCCTTGTGGCTGGCAATGCCGTCGGATAATTATCTCTGTTCCATCACTGAACATGAAACCAATGACCCACTGGAGCGATTTGTCATTTCTGAAACTGTCTTTCTGGGAGCTGGTCTTGCCTTCGCTGAAGGGACAAGCATTGGTGAGCTTGTGGTTGTTGCAGGATGAACTAGTGGGTTTATGTTGGGTGCATTTTAATTGTGTGTCCTCTCAGTAAAGTACTACTGTGGCGCTTCTCTGTGAAATAGATTTGCTGCGGCAGTAGCAGCCCTGTGTCCTGTAGCTCTCTGGAAAGCTACTGTAGTCTATTGGACCTGAAGTTATGCCTGTAGTTTGCCTAATGCCACCTGAGTTTTGCTATATACCAGCATATCGCTCACTGCACCAAACAAAACAATAAGCACCCTATGTTCTGATGTCTGTTGGCAGGAAATTAAGCTACAGCTTTATGTTTTTAAAAAATGGTTTCTTATAAATTCTTCAAGGGTGCTCAAAGTGGAGGCAAGTAAACAAGCAGGTTTTAAGCATTCTCAAAGATGTACACCGAAAGTGTTATGGCTTTAGTTCTGGTCTAAATTTTCTGTTAAGGGTTTTCATAACTGAGGGATTTGCTACTTCTCATAGAACACTTGCTTTTGTTTTCAACATGCTGTGATGTCATGTTATTATGAGGTTATTGGGGCTTAATGATATTTGAAATGAAATCCATAAATAAGCACCGAGCCCTTCTCTTGCTGGAAGCATCCTTTGCGTGGGCATTTTCAGTTGTTGTTTTCTTAATAAGACTATAGTTATTGGAGAGGTGTAGCAACCATGAGTTGGTTGATATATTACTTTGGCCACAGAAAGTGGCACCCTAGTTGCAAGTGTCCCATTTCATCCCCACCCCACCCCGGAAATATTATGAAGCAAAATGCAATATGGGTGGGTGTCAAGGCCCAATCTGAGTCAGTGCTGGCCGGGGCTGGCACAAGACCCTTGGCTGCTGAGGTAAAGGAGAAGATGGTCCTTGACATCTGAAGGGAAGGTGTTCCACATGGAGGGCATCACTACCGAGAAGGCCTTCTGCCTGGTTCCCTGTAACTTCATTGCTCACAGTGAGGGAACCAGCAGAAGACCCTCGGAGGAGGACTTCCATGTCTGGGCTGAACGATAGAGGTGGAGATGCTCCTTCAGGTATACTGGGCCGAGGCCGTTTAGGGCTTCAAAGGTCAGCACCAACACTTTGAATTGTTCTCGGAAATGTACTGGGAGCCTGTGAAGATCCTTTAAGATCGGTGTTGTATGGTCCTAAAAAATCCCACCTTTGGGGTCCTCTGTCTTTTGACCCTGCTGTGAACTAATTCATTGTTTCTCCATTGGGTTCTACAGAAGTTGCCATTTCAATCTTTGAAAAGATGCAAGCGCAAGAGATCCTCAGGAACCTGCGGTTTCCAGAGTTTGAAGACTTCAGCCAGTTTTTCCGAAGTTTGCCGGCTACTACCTTGGTTGGCATTGGTGCCTTTGCAGCTGTTGTTGCTTACTGGTTGGCCAGCCGGCCAAAAGCAGTGAAACCACCATGTGACCTCCTGATGCAATCAGAAGAAGTTGAGGTGAGTCTTAATGTTCTTTACAAAGAACAAGAGTTGGACTTTATGAAATGTTGCTGTGTTTTTGCTGTGCTTTTTTCATTAGTAGGCAGCATGGCTCTTACATCATTGATTTTTTTACAATATCCATAGGCAGCAATCTCAAAAGTTGTGACAGTACAATTGATTGTAACAGAATGGCTTGCCGAAAGTGGTTTTTGAGTTTTCCTCTGGATACTAATGGTGACTTTATATTTTCCAAAAGTAAAATCTGGTATTTTAGTACACGGATTCTGCTCAAAGATTTTGTGAGTTAGTTGTAGTGGGTGTGTTAAGGGATGAAGATTTCTAAATGTATTGGTCAGTGTGAAATATTAGATTACAGAGCAATTCAATCCACCTTGTGCCAGGATGGGGAGGAAAGGATGAGTCGGATTGAGCAAAAGTATCTCTCAGCCCAGCTCTACCACAGGCAGCTACTACCAGAGTGCATTGCAGCAATACAATCTTGGAAGTCACCTGACTCAGATATTATGGAGAAATAAAGATGAGTGTCATCAGCATATTGATTGCAATTTGAATCAATATTCATCATGACTGCTCCCAAAGGCTTTGTGTCGATGCCCTGGGGCTAAAATAGTGCCCTGTGGCACCCTATAGCATAACTTCCAAGGGTGCAAAAACCCCTTCTCTCAATCCTACTGTCTGGACTTGGCTACTTAGATAGCTGTAGAAGCATTGGATGTCCCACTATGCCCATCCCATGGAGCCTGCCCAGGAGCATACCATGGTTGACAGCATTAAAAGCTACAGGCAGATTGAGAAGCAGAAGTAAAGTTGGCCTCCTCTTCTTTCTCCCTTGGTAAAGATCACCCAACAGGATTGCCAGGGCCTGCTTGATATCATAGCCTAGCATGAATGCAAATTAAAATGGGTCTAGATCAGGCACGTCCAACAGGTAGATCGTGATCCACTGGTAGATCACTGGACGTCTGTGGTAGATCACTGACTCCCCCCCCCCCAAAGAAGCCCAAGAACTTTGGTCGCGGCGCCGGAGGGATCGGTCGGGGGGAACTTCGGCTGAAGTCCCCCGGCCTGAAAAGGGGAGAAAAAGGGGTGACCGCGACAGCGCAGCGGCCCCAAAACCCCCGGGTAGAGCGTCCCGGGAACGGAGATCCTGCGGTGGCTCACAACGGCTTTCTTACCACCCCGGCAAGCCCTAGTAAGGGCAGCCGAGAGTGGGCGGGGAGCCGGAGCTCTTTGGATCCCGCAACATCGGAACACCCCCTGACGGGCGAAGCTGCGGTACCGATCCTTACCGAGCACTGCGATTCCTCCAAAAAGATGAAGAACATTTGGAACAGACTGTGAGTAAAAAGTAATTCGGAGCATTAAATTGGAGCCGCATGAGACCTAAAAACGGAGGTCGCTCTCATGCTGTTGAAACAATATAATCAGGGAACTGTGTAGCCAGGCAAAGTGAAACTGGAAACAAACAGGAAGCTTTGCATTAGCGAAACAAGTTACCCTGTCTCCCCTTGGTCTGGGGGGAATCTGGCTTGAAAAAGAATCTAAAATTGACTTTAAAAATACATTTGTGATACTGTGACTTTTGGAAAAAATGGCGAATGATCTGACAGAGGAGGAACTGAGAAAAATATTGGAGGTGGTACTAGAAATAAGAGACTCTGTCAGAGCAGCCAATGAAATCTGGTCTACCCATCAAAATAACAATGACATCATACCAGAAGAAACAATGGTGGGAAAAGCAACAGATGTAAAACCCATCCCACACAGTGAGAAAATAACAAAACTTAGGAAAAAAGTTTGCTGCCGGCAAGACAAAAGAGCAACATCTGGAAGAACTGTAAACAAGAAAAAAGGCAGCAAACAGACCAGGAACAAGACTGTAAACAAGAAAAAAGGCAGCAAGCTGACCAGGAAAGGAAACAAGGAAATTGACTACTCTTATCGACGAGGACAAATGAGGGAAGATCTGAAGAAGAAGGTGCCGCAGACTGAGGAAGAAAAAGACATCGGCGGTCAAGAGAACTGGGGGTCATGGGTGGCAAAACGGGTGGGCGTGGGATGAGCAGATTTATGTATGTGTTAAAATGGTTACTTTTCCGGCTTTGAAGACAATGATATGGGATATGGTCAAGGGTATGTGTGAAGTAGGATATATGATTATGGTAATTATTTTGTAATAGAAGTATAAAATGCCAGAGAATCCAGAGCAGGGGAGGGAGGGGTGATCAAAATAAGGAAATTGGGAAAATGCAAAAGTAATTTAAGGCTGGGTGGAATTAGTCACAAATTAAGGAAATAAGAAGAATGTGAATATAAAATTGTGATGTAAAGAACTTCAAGTTAAAGTAAAAAAGGGGGTGTAAGAGATGAATTAGAAACCTGAGAAATAAAATTGATGATGGAATCAACAACGGGGAGTTGGGGAAGTCAATAGAAAATGGTATTGTGATAAGTTGAATGCCTAACCCAGGTTCAGGGTTAGGCCCAAGCAATGTTAGGAAGAGATATGATGATGGTTAATGGTATAATATAATATATGTGAACCTCCGTGAGAGGGGGGAAATGAAAGTGTTGCTTCCCACGGTGAGAGGGGGGAAGCAATGAAACATTAACCAGGATGTTGTATGCTTGTAAAACTGCAAAACTTAATAAAAATTATTAAAAAAAAAAAAAATAGATCACTGGACGTCTGTGGTAGATCACTGACTCCCCCCCCCCAAAGAAGCCCAAGAACTTTGGCTCCCCTAAAAAAAAGCTAAACATCTTAGCCCTGCAGCCCATAAAAGCAGCTCACCAACTTTGACCTGAACCCCTAAAGAACGGGCCTTCCTGTTCCGTAAAGAAAGCTCAACAACTTTGGCCTGAACCCCCCAAAGGGGGGTAGATCACTGCCAGTTTTTAACTCTGCGAGTAGATCGCAGTCTCTTGGGAGTTGGCCACCCCTGGTCTAGATAATCCATATAATCCACAAATGCCCATAGCTGCCCCTAGAAAGGAGGTATTTGCAAACCAATAGATCCAGGGCTGACTTCTTTAGGAGTAAGCACAATATCACCTCTTTTAAGGCAATAGGGACCACCCTCTCACACCACATAGTGTTAACCTGCGGTCTGGAACCAACCAATCAACCATCTATCAAATCCTCTCTGCTAAACCAAGAGGGACCTTGTCCACATCCTCTGTTGTATAAACTGAAACTGATCCCATGGAACATTGGACTGTGTGGCATTGAGTAGTTCAGTTGGAGATACAAGAACAGAGTCAAGGTTACGCCAAAGTTGAGGTATGTATCAGAACAAATTTAGTATGACCTGCTTGTCTGCAGATTACTGCCACGTGCGCCTCTCAACCACCTATCTGTTTTTGCAGCAAAAATGCCTTAATCCAAATACTGTAATTACTGAATATTTCATTAGCTTGGTATTACTATGATATCTTATTTTTTAAATATGTTTGTTTGTGATGAACAAGCACTTTCAAGGAAGCACTTGCTGGACTGAATTCCAATTCGGTGGAGCAAAGTGTTTTTTTGTGCTGACCTTCACTGAAAATGATAAAACAATATATAGCTGCCCAAATATTAATGAAATATTTACATGTTTGTTTTCTGAAAAATGAATGATGCAATAAAATCCCCTTGCCATTGTTCTTGTTTGTAACATGCTTTTAATCCTTGGAGACATATTTGTAAAAGCCTAGACAAAGCAAGGTAATTATACTATTGAGATTCCTGTTATGGTACTCAAAACCCCCTCATTATTATTTTATTTTTAAAGTCCATACAAAAACTTACCTATGGTAATTGTGGACTCTAATCCTTTATGCTTTTGGGGTTACTTAGTGTTATCCAAATATATAATTTTGAAACAACTGAAAACAAACTACTTGGGCACAGTGAGTGTTGAAGTGGTTTTATCACATGGGCTTATGAGGGATTGCTGAGGCAAATGGACTGCTCAAGCAGTGATACATGAAGTATTTTTCCCTACTCTGAGAAATCACCAAGCAACCACGCAGTAAGCCTAGAAAGACCAATTGGAGAAAGGAATTCAGAATGAAAATACTGAAGGGGCAGAAGTCTCTGAATTGTAATGATGAGATCTAGTTTTTTCAAGTCCCCTAACCACAAGGATCAGCCATACCTAAACCTGGTATTTTCTTCAACCAATCTTTTCTTAACGACTCTGGGGTTGCGATGCTCATCTCGCTTTATTGGCCGAGGGAGCCGGCGTACAGCTTCCGGGTCATGTGGCCAGCATGACAAAGCCGCTTCTGGCGAACCAGAGCAGCGCACGGAAATGCCGTTGTACCTTCCCGCTGGAATGGCACCTATTTATCTACTTGCACTTTGACGTGCTTTCGAACTGCTACCGGTAGGTTGGCAGGAGCAGGGACCAAGCAACGGGAGCTCACCCCGTCGTGGGGATTCGAACCACCGACCTTCTGATCGGCAAGCCCTAGGCTCTGTGGTTTAACCCACAGCGCCATACCTAAACCTGGTATTTTCTTCAACCAATCTGGAGAAGGACGATCATATCATCATCATCATCATCATCATCATCCAGGCTGATCAGTGGATTTATTAATTTTATTTGAAATAGGAAAGTTCAGGAAAACGTTAAATTAAAACTTTAGGCTACTCTTTGATGTATAAAATAAGGAGACCATTAAAATGTTCCCACTGCATTAGAAATGAGATAGTAGGCAACAAAATCCATATTGTGCCAATGTTCAACTACATAAAGAGATGTTGTCAAAGGTGAGTAGGGGGGAAACAACTGTTTTGAAGGTTGAGGCACACAGCTGTGTATAGAACAGTATTTTTCCCCTCCAACTGACTTCTTTGTGAGTAACATGAATGATGCAGCAAGTCTCATGAAATATACATTTGATTCCATGCAAGTGTCCACAGGGAGCATTTCTGCAGCCAGCGGTAAGAGTATTTTGAAAGCACATTGTACAAAACAAGGATTCAGAAAAATCAATATAGCAAAATTGCAGGTTTGGAATGTTCTGTAATGTTATGCATAAACGAAGCATAAATAGAAACTTTTAGCAAGCAATTATGTTTTCACTGCACTGTAACATGTGGCTTTGAAGGTAACACACATTGATATATCCATCCACATGCTCTCCTACAGCTGAGGCTCCTGAAAGTGCATGCTTGTATGCTATTTGGCTTTTGAGCGATCATGCTGACACTATTTATTCTGTAGCACAATCCAAGCATCCACATGTGTAAGCAGTTGCACAATCTGGGTTTTAAATCAAGCAGGCGGCCTGCGTGAGAAGAGGAAGCTCTATGCTACAGACTTTTGCAACTCTTGGAAGAGTTGTTCATAGAACAGAGATGACATGCTAGAGAGGAGGGGCTTAGCAGTGCCCTCTCCCACTCCGCATTGTGTGATTGCTTACACATGAGCACAGCTAAATGCCCAAATAATGCTACTGTAAATTGACAAAAGGGACGTAGCCAGGCATGTCTATCGTCACATTCTTTAGGATCTTGACAGTCTTGCCAGAAAGACGTGAAAAGGGCGGTGGTGGAGAAACCAGGGACAAGAAGGGATCAATGTGAGCAAATGAAGCTATGTGTAGGTGTAGGCTGCATTTCTGTTTGCATGGGGATTAAGGTATGTTTAGCATAGCTTTCTTTATACTGTCTCTGAGTCTGCAGTTCAATGGCTTTAAGAACTTTGTCTGAGTGACTGGAATGTGACTAAGCGCCAAACTCCTGATCTCCCATTGTCTGTGTTGTTTCACTGTAGGGCTGGGATGGTGCACGGAGATCTGTAATAGGCAACAGCTCCCAACTGCTAACCCACTACTATGATGATGCAAGGACCATGTATGAGGTTTTTAGAAGGGGTTTTAATATATCTGGTAAGTATTTGGAAGTGTTAAGGTGGACTCGTAGAGCATAATGTTCATCTTCTCGCCTGAATTTCCTACTAGACCCACGGGGGGCTGTTGGCTCAGTTCCTGTAAGAGGCCAGTTGCGAACTGAACTTTGATGTTGACCAAATCTGGAAGCTGCAATGGGATGGAAGCAGTTTGGGATCTAGAAAATGAAGTGGTGGTCCAAATTGGGAAAGGCATATTATTGCTATGGAAGGATGGAGTCAATGGAATGCTTGTTTGCGGAAGATATTAACAAAGTAACCGACTCTTACTTCTGCAGCCCTCATAGACAGCACTGCCAGCACACCTGCCTTCTGCAAACACTGTCCTCTCCCTGTCTTTCACAATTTATTGTCACACTCTGCTCCATCATTCTTCTTAAGTTAATCTCCTTTCTGAATTCTTTTCCATGGCTTTGTGTGAACAGGCCTTCGTCAGCATGCACTGAGTAACAAAAAATAAGTTGTTGCTCTCTTAAGGTGCCTGGCAATTGGAAAAATAATTTAGGCTTCCCAAGGAGTAAGTCCTACATTAAAACAACAACAACAACAACAACAACAACAACAAAACTTTCTTCAGAGTAGACCTTTGTTCACTGTTAGTAGAGGAAATAAAATGTGTAAGCGCAAGCATAAACTTTTCAAGGACGCTGCTAATTTTTACTATTCTATGGCACATTTACCATGTTCTCAACAGAATACTGTTTCTTTCCAAAGTATAATTGCATTTCACGTATCAGTTTGATGGAAAGTTGTGAGACCTCTAAATATCCCTTTATCTGCCATTTAAGGTCCTTCCCCTCAGTAGTGGAATAATACAGGCAGGACTGTGTATACTTTGAGCAAATAAATAAACAGATAAATAAATATGATTATTTTTTAAAGAAAGAAGTAGATTTAAGAAACTAAAGTGTTTATTTGGATAGTTTATTGTTTGCATGAGACAAAGTTCTGTGGAATTTCAAATTTTGTGCTAACATAGAATAATAGAATTGTAGAGCTGGAAGGGACTCTGAGGATCATCTAGTGCAACCCTGGAATGCAGGAATCTCAACTAAAACATCTGTGACAGATGTCTATTCTACCATCAACCGAACATCTATTACCACCAGAAAGTTCTCCCTGTTTAGCCAGAACCACCTTTCTTGTAACTTAAAGCCATTGGTTTAAGTCTTACCCTCCAGAGCACCAGAAAATAAGCTGGCTCCACCTTCCATGTGACAGCCCTTCAGATATTTGAAGATGGCTATCCTATCTCCTCCCACTGCCCCAGGCTAAACATACCCAGCTCCCTCAACCATTCCTCATCAGGCTTGGTTTCCAGACCCTTTGTATACGAAAAGTCACAGTTTTTTTATCCTGCCCATCCCGGATAGCTAAGGTGTCAGCTTGGATAGCTCAGCTGGTTAGAGCATGGTGCTGATAATGCCAAGGATGCAGGCTTGACCCCCTTATAGGACAGCTGCATAGTCCTACTCTACAAGTCTATGTCTATGTCAGCCCCTCAATAATTGTGGTGGCTCTTTTCTAATATAAGGTATGTACAAGTATGTTGTGCCAAGAGTTAAGACAAACCTGTCAGGAGGTGTCCTACTCACAAGTAGAACCCTGACAGAGACACATGCCTGACTGGCATGTTCCCGCCTTCCTGGGCGATCGTTCGGGAGCTTCTCAAACATTCTTCAGCCCGAACATCGCAACGACTGATGCCAGAAGACATCAGCACACTTACGGATCCGCAGAGTTTGCTCAGCTTGCGTAATAGACCTCAGCAACACAGCATTGTAGCTAATCTACTTTTATTTACACATAAACACACATGGAGCACTGCAACATGGCTCTCTCTCTCTCTAGCATCAGACAGCAAAGAGAAAGGACAAAGGACAATAGTCCCACTTCAGGGAACACAGTAAGACAAGCATCCTGTCTTCGTCACATCCCATTCCTGTGGAATCAAAACACACACAGTCATGTGATAGACAATAAACCCATGACTGCACACGGGGAATGAATCGCCCAACAAAACCACTGCCAACCTGGAACATTCTAAGAAAAACATTTATTTTATTTCCACTGGCTAGAGCCATCTGCTGGAGATAGAAGTCTAAAGAGGACTCAAGCATTTGTTATAACCAATAGGTGTAAATATTGCACAACTTGTCTTAGGTCTTTGTGTCTGTCTTCACAACAAGGGCAGCTGAATACTTCAAGAGGGTTCTCCGCACTTGGACACTGCTTTCTTCTGTACAACCAAAGCAATTGTAATTGATATTGCAACCCTTGCACATTGGTTCAAACAGCTTCAGCATCTAGCAGTATTAACTGTGTGTGCTCGCTTTCTGGCAGCCCCTCTTTGGGTGAACAGTAATAAGAGTATAAATTATTCTGTTCTAGTGCAAAAGACATAATATCACTAATTCCAGGATGTTATAATCACACCTCATATAGCCCTCCCTTCCACCCCTCCTGAAAAAAATGCAGTATTTTGTTCTTGTTAGATTGAGGTTTTTCTTATTTTCCCTTCTGCCAAAGCAAACTGAACCAATGGGAGGTGACATTTAGAATGGAAGTATCAATCAGATAATGATGCTGCAGCCCTATAGAGTCTAGATATATTAATAAGGCAGTGGAGGTGCTTAATGTCACAGTCACCTTCTCATTTCTAAATGAGAACACTGAATGGTCCTTGAGGGAAATTACAGAATGCACTATTCCATTAGGCAAGATAGCTTCTGTTTGCACTTGATGGGTCTCTGTATGAACTCCTGGATTGCTGACATACACCCTGACCTTGATAACAACAATGGTTTATTTTTAGGCATGCTGTCCTGCTGAGGAGCACTCGGGCTGCCAGGAAGTGCATTATTAACCATCTTTTTGGAAAAGAATTATGGTTCTTATAGCTCATTTCATCTGTTTTTCTTTAGAAAATGGCCCCTGCTTAGGATTCAGGAAACCAAATCAGCCTTACCAGTGGTTGTCCTATAAAGAGGTAAGGTTCATGTTATATTTTTCTGAACAGAACAACATTAGAAGAGGATTTTTGAATTATTGCTCTTGTGGAATATGTGTTCCTTCCAGACAGCAGTTTGTTGTGGACTTAGTAATGCTCACATATGGAAGGTTTCTGTAGTGTCCACATGATGTTGTCCTCATTAAGATGACATCCCATATCTCCTTTCCAATTTTATCTGGATTTACTATTTCTGAAGGGAGGGAGGTTAAAATCAAATTATTCAATGGGAAAACAATATGGAACAGCATTTTGATGAAAATGATGTTGTGTGGATGCTGCACAAAACTTCCACGCATGAGAACCACCAAATTCACAGTAAACAACTCATATATATTATAATGATTCATTTTAGATATCATAAATCCCTGCATATTTTACAAAAACTATACCAATCAGTATTCCATTATTGCATCCATCAGAACTTATTTACACTGTTTAATTTATCTTAATGCTGCCAGCGTTTTCAGCTGTACACACTTATTTCCCATATACAGTAGTCCCTCGACTTACGAATTTAATCCGTTCCGACGGGACTTTCGTAGGTCGGAAAAAATCGTAAGTCGAGTCCCCATAGGAATGCATTGGGAGAAAAAATTCGTAGGTCGAAAAAAACCGCATCTAAACTTCGTAAGTCGAGGAAACCCTATCTAAAACGGCTGTGATTTCCTTTCGGAAGTCAAAAAAATTCGTAGGCGCGCGGCCGCTTTGATCCCTCGTAACTTGAAAAATACGGAAGTCGGGTCACTCATAAGTCGAGAGACCACTGTATTCAATAAATGTTTTCCAATCTTCTTGTTCTTCTTGTTCTCTCATTATATATGTTCTTCTTGTTCTCTTATTCTATATGTTAAGTCTGCAAGTTGTGCATATTCTGTCAACTTAAGTTGCCATTCTTCTTTGGTTCACAGTAAACAACTCTTTGGAAGTGCCCATACACTATAAGAGCTGTTTGTGAACAGACAAACACAAAATCCTTGTTAAGAATATCATTGGATTTGCCTAATGCATTGTGCAAGTTGATCCTCTGTTAATTCTTTTTAAGTGTTTTCTTTTACTTTCAGGTTACTGAAAGAGCAGAAGCATTGGGATCAGGTTTACTCCAAAAGGGGTGCAAACCATCAGCAAGTCAGTTTATTGGGGTTTTTGCACAAAACCGGCCAGAGGTGAGCTGCAAGAAAAGCAGAGCCCTATCTCCAACTTCACATTTTATTCATATTTATTGCAAACTGTAACTTGTACCTTTCATAATCTCCTTCCAGTGGATCATTTCTGAGCTGGCTTGCTATACCTATTCCATGGTTGTGGTTCCCCTGTATGATACGTTAGGCCCTGGAGCCATTCGTTATATTATCAACACAGGTAAAAAGAAATGTAGATTCATTGTGAGTAAATAGCTTCATAGAAAGCTATTTTTGCTATGTAAAACAGCAACCGCTTTGGCTGTTCAAAGGGAGCATTATTTCACCAATAAGAATCGCTTCACTTCTGAATCCTCACTTTCTAGGGAAATGCTAGAAGAGGAAAACAGAAGGTCTTGCACACACACAAAAGACTGACTGGGTGGTTACAGGTGGTTGTTTTATCACACAACTGATATATTATGGTACTCTTTGGCAGGATGATATAGCCAACCAAGCTACCCTAGGGCAGTTTGGTTGACTGTGTGTTTTATTGTGTAGGTTGTCAAGCCAATATCAACATTGTGATATTTAATAGGTACTTTTAGTGTTAATATTCAAATACTGCATCGTTTTAAGATCCTTTACCAGGTCCTCATTCCCTACAAAAAAAAAAGCTATTAAAATTTCAGCAGGGGAATCAGACCTAACCTGCCAAAGTCATACCTCTGAATGCACTTCAGAAGATACCCAAGGTGGAATATAAGCATTAAGCACTAATATCAACAGAGTCTAGTTGTGGCTCTGTAATTGTTTCCTTTTTGGAGTTCCAGGGTAACACTAGTTCATTTCAGCAGTCATCCACTGGCAATATGGTACCAGAACACCTCCACTTTCATTTTGCATTTTTGCTTTTTTTCTGGCAACAATCATTTCCCATCAGAAAAGATGAATCTCTCTGCTCCCTTTCTTTTTAAATACTAAAGCAATTGAAGGTGTATACCAGTATTTCCAAAGGAAAACTGTCATAAAATGTGTGTGAGAGTGTGTTATTTTGTATCCTGCTTTTTGCCCAAAGACCCCAAAGTGGCTCATGACATTTATAAAGTAGGGCACTTTCAGCCATGGGGAGAGTCAGGCCAGAAAATGAAGAGGAGGAGAACAAGTTGAAAACTAGAATTTTAAAATATTGAAATCAAGATACACAGAAGAAAGCAAGGGTGGTTGACGAGCCCAGAAAAGCAAGAGCTGTTAAATTAAAGATTTGGTGTATTTGTTTATTTGACTTATTCCTCTGCATCGACCAGGGTGAAGTACAAAACATAGGCTGATATCTAGTGCTGGTCATACCGGTACTCCAAAAAAAATCCATCCATTTAAGACCATTGATTTCAGTGGTCTATTCTGAATATGAGTCAGTTGAATAAACCTTAACCTGTACATTGAAATGATAACAATGTTGGTGCTACTTCTTCCTTTAAAAGGCGGGAGGGCATTTCACAGATGGGAGGCCACCACAGAAAAGGCTCCTCTGCAGTCCTGTATCTCTTTGTATAATGTCAGTGACAAATTTCAATGGAGGACGGATTATGATTTTTTAAAAAGAGAAATGTGTTGACACTGCACTGCAATTCTTTCAAACTTATTTTCTTTTTGTTTCTTTGTGTGTTTAGCTGATATTTCTATAGTAGTTTGTGATAAGCCCGAAAAAGCCAGTATCCTCTTAGAAAATGTAGAGAAAAATGAAACTCCAGGCTTGAAATTCATTATTTTGATGGACCCTTTTGAGAAGGATCTTAAAGAAAGAGGGCAAAAGTGTGGAGTTCATATCCAGGCTATGCAGGAAGTAGAGGTAAGGTTCTTTTGCATTGTTTTGATTGATCTCACGTTACACTGTTTATGCAATTAAGCAGCAGTTCCACAGAATTATAACAAAGTTATGTGATATGCCATCTCATTCTCATCTGCTTGTCAAGACTAGCAGAAATATAAAATGCACTGATGGACAATCAAAGATGGCCAAAGTAATAATAATAAGAGGTGATTATTTTTTATGCTTTTCATAATGCTTTTATGCTTTTTGATTATGCTTTTCATTGTGCAAACAGTTTTTCCTCTTATTTGTCACCATCTGATATTACAACATGACATAAGCAAATGAGAGGCACACTGCAGAAAGGCATCTGCAGAAAACGTAGCCCTGGTGACTCAAGAAAGTGGGCCAATCCACAGGCTATAGCATGGGTGGCTAACCTCTGGCCTTCCAGATGTTGTTGGGACTCAAACTTCCATCACCCCCAGCCAGCATGGCCAATGGTCAAGGATGATATTCCAGCAACATCTAAAGGGCACTAGGTCAGCCAACTTCCTGCTGCAGGGAAAGGCCTTTGGCCAATCCACATATATTAAATTGTTCTCCTTCTTATTAAATCCTTTCAGGACTGTGGTCGAGAAAGTTGGCATGCCCCTGTAGTGAGTATAATCCCTTTTATTCCACACTGAACATTTCTTCATAAACAATGAGCACAATTTACCACAAACGTCTCCTGTGCAAGCATAACTGAAATGAATGAAAGCTGCAGAACAGCCTGTCTCTGTCCTTGTGCATGACCCATTTGTTTTAATGAAAGATGATTCTCATATTTAAGTACCATGTGGTTTTAAATGGAATTCAAGTTACCGGTACTTGTGAAAAGCACAATTGGCCAGGTTTCTTGCTGTATATTAGAAGTTGTGTACGTGGGTCCCTTTTTTCTTTTTTCTGGAATATTTCAGCTTAATGGACAAGGCATGAGAGAAGTAAAATGGGAGTAAGATGGGGAAGGGAAATTTGCTTTGGAGGAGGAGGTAAGATACTTGGTAAATATAGACTAGTACAGATAAGTGCCTAGCCAAACTACATGCTAGAGGTGGCCACCTTATTACAAAGGCCCCTTCTTCATTACAAAGCACCCTGGGTAAACAAATGGAGTGCTTAAAACATTCATTATGATCAGAGACTTTAGAGTTTAGAGTGACAAAGTGAACCACTGTGGGCCAGAAATAGAAAATTTTGAATTTTTCTCACATGAAGTATCAGCTGGAAAAAAATAAAGCAGTGAAAATCATGAACTCTGAGGAAATGACTGTGATGGGCACCTACTACCTAAACTACCTAAGTTCAGACAGCAGCACCACAGCTGCTAGAAGGCCAGGAATCACTTAAACTAACAGTACAAACAGGATTGGCTTGTTAATTAGCCTTGCTGAGGCCGCAGGCTGGCAGCAGATCCTTCACATACCGCTGCTGCTGCTGCTGCTGCTCTGGCTGCAGGGAGGAGTTACTGCCATCCCAGTTGCCCCTGAGGGCGAAAGTCCCTCTGCCACTGTCTGCTCCTCTCCAGACTCTTATTTTTTCCTCCCTTGACACCTTCAATGTGCTGGGGCTTCCCTGCACCATTTCCAGTCGCCTCAGGTGACAGAGGAGGAGGGAGCCGAGGGCACCAATTTATGATTTGCCTCAAGTGGCTAAATACCATGGGCCAGCCCTGAGTACAATCTCTTACTCAGAGGTAAGTCCCATTACATTCAGTGGGACTTAGTCCCAGCTAAGTGTGCATATGATTGCAGCCCAGCACTCCTGCATGATAAGTTATTCAAAGAAAGTAATCTGCTTTGTATGCTTGGAACAAAATACTGTGACCGGAGGGACAAAGAATTCACACAGTGAAAAAGCATAATAATTTGTCTCAAACCTGCACTGTAAGGTTAAAAATGGATAAGCAATGTACAAGGAGCTCCCTGTTCTCCTTGGGGAAGATGTCTGGGGTGTAAATCATATAAATAAGTAAAATAAATGAACTAAGACGTTTCTTTTTCTTCCATGACTTTTCTAGCCTCCTCGACCAGAAGATCTATCAATAGTCTGTTTTACTAGTGGCACTACAGGTAAACTTTACCCGTTTTGCAACAGTTTTCCTTGGGCCTTAATAATGGTGACATTGTGCAGAAAAGCATTTTGATTCCATTAAAATAATATGTAAATAGATATCAGATGTATGCAAATTTAAGTTATGTATGTATTTTTAAACATATTTCATATATACCACAAGGATATGAAAATATACTACTATACAAATTGTAGTACACTGGCAGATGATAAACAGATAGACTGCTGCTTTGTCAGTTACTTAAATTTATGCATTGCATTTTGAAAAATAATAGAAACGTGTATGCAGAAATCTCTGAGAATATCACTAGTTTTAGTTTAACATTGTTTATTAAGTTTACCATTAAAAATATAAAAGTCAGCCTAGCTGAACCATTACAGCTAACGAGCCAAAGTTTCTTATCACTTGAAATGTTCATTGATGTAAAAAAATATAACAGCTCCTGTTTGCGTATTCTGATTATTTTGAACATGTAGCCAATCCCTCTTCATTTTCTAGCAGGGAAGAATGAGAACTACAAACAGATCACTGCCAATATCCATGGGCTTTATCCTGAGTAACTTAGTCAAGATCCAATGTTACCCAGCAGCAAAGTAAAAAAAAAGAAAAGAAAAGAAAGCGCTAGAAAACTAAAGATAACAGAAACAATGAAATTGCTGCTGCCCTGAAAAAAATCTGCTTGTATCTTTCTCCTTAAGCCTTTCCAACCAGAGGATGCAGGCATATTGTCCACTACTATAATCTTACTAGCCCCTCTTAGGAATTGATTTGATAGAAAACAAAGAGGGCAAAGAACGTTGTATAATGATTGTGACAGTTCTTTCAAAACTCTGCCAAATGACCCTTCTGAAAACCTGCCATAACCAATTGGTTGCATCCAAGTGATTCAAGATGCTATCTACTAATTTTTATGACATTAATTCTGACGGGGTCAGAATAACTGATTCCAGTAAGATGGCAAATGATAAAGTGATATTGTATTCTATAGTGGCAGGACATACTTAATAGTTGAGGTTGGACACTGCCACCCCCAAAGAAAAAAAGTTATGAATTGCCATGACTGAAGAAGCTGAGTTTTTCTTGTTTGAGGCAAGGCATAAAATATAACACAAATAATCTTTACATTTCCCCTCCTTTCTCAGAAATTCACTTTTAATATTAATCTGTGAGCCTAACAATTTTATTTAAAAAAACCTTCTTGATTGAGTCTTTTTAGCTACTGCCAAAAATGCTGAAACAGTCACTAGTGGCAAGGAAGATTAATTCTTTTATTAGTTCTTAACAAAATCTCTTTTAACAAGAACTCTGTGTGTTTTGCATATTACGTTTTTGGAATTTAAAATGCTCCTAGTGTGTGTTAGGCAGTGTATAAATTCTAGTGCCATTCCCTGACCCAATTGAATGGCCACTGAGCAGTGGAATTTTTCCCTAGGCATTTGGATTGTGTGCTGGTTTTGACCTGGATCTGATGCAAGGGCTCCAGGTGGCTGGGTGCTGCTGTTTGCATTGCACATTTACATTTAACAATGTCAGTGTGATGTTTTCCGCAGCATGCTTTTGCTCTTGTATGAGTTGTGCAATACACCGGTCTAGTTCAGACATAATGCTACACCATAGCAATTAAGCACAGCTTTCCAGATTGTCCAAATACATTCTGTGGTTAATCTTAAATGTAGTTAGCAAAAGTAAGCCAGCTTCAGGGCATAGTTTAGCTTCCTGGTCATGCAACCACTTTGCTGAAGCTAAGCAAGTACAGCTCTGGTCAGTGCCTGGATGGGTGATCACTTCAGAGCCACATGTATACTGCCTTGGGTTCCATGATAAAAGAATGGGCTGTAAATGTAGAAAAATAAACAAACATAATGAATAGTTTATGGAGCTGGTTTGTTTTTTCCCCAGCCATGGTTAAGACAGATCACAGCTTAGGGTTCAGTATTAAATGCTAAACCACAATTAATCTGAAGTGGAAGTGGAATCTGCTGATCTAGTTGTGGCTGTGTGAGAGGAGGAGAGAGAATGAATGAGTGAGTGAACAAGCCTGGGGCAGCGGGAGGGCTAGGTTCCTTCTCCTAACAGGAAACCATTTTTGCCTTCAACATGACTTCTTTTCCTGCTTCCTGTCATGTTGAGGTGGCAACACTAGAAATTGCAGCCTAAATATGCTTGGGACCCTCCAGGACAGCAGGAGGGAGGGTGCAATGGCTATAGGAGAAAAGGGAAATTTGTGAACATCACTCCTGTTCATTGAAGCCTTCAATGGATCAAAGAGCCTTCTGTGAATGGAAGTACGCCATACAATATAGCCCTAAATGTTTTAAATAGCCCTACAGGTGTTGGGCCAAGCTATGCAGTTTTAGTTAACACGGATATTGTATTAACACAATTGATGATAGAGCCATTGCTGCTAATTTAGATGTCACTTATGGAAAAAATTCTGGCCAAAAACAAGTTGCTGTCTGAGGCAAGAGGCAAGATGGTGCTGCCTCCCATATTCCTCACACAAAAACGAAATGGATTGCTTTGGAGAAATCCCGGTGGGCGTCTTAAGCAATGCTGAAGTAATGGTTTGAGATATATAAAGCTATAACACACAAACCTTTGAAAGCATTTAAAAGCTGCTTGCTTTTCAAGGTAGTCCAGGAGCAAGCATGTTCATTTTAATGATACTTCAAATACTTCAAAATGAGACCCCTTGGAGGAAAAGCGTATTGTGCCCTCTTTCAACACCAGATAGAAAAGTATTCCTTAGGGAATGGGAAAGGTCCGTTGCTGGTGGTCCCTGGAGGTTCTTTTTGTGGTTACACAAGGGGCTTTTTACACCTCCCTTCCATGAGAGTGCTTTCTTTAAAACTAGTGCAATTAAAGCATCTTAAATTGTTAAAGTGCTCAACAAATCAGCTGAGAATGTGCATCCTTTTATGGCTCACTGGATACTAGATAATCCAGAGGCAGTTTCCTGAGAGAGTCCAGTGGGGTTGGTTGTCTCTGCTATATACCAACTATAATTTTCCATTCAATCTTTCCATCACAGATTTGTATATGACAATAGTGTTCACAGAAGTCTAATTTCATCTGCATGATAGGCATAATGCAAGGGAATCCTGATTTAACTACAGCTGTGCTGGAATTTCAAATGTATGCACAGAGCTCAGAGTTTGGGTCCCTGAGATGGTTCTGCTTTATCAGTGGTGAACCTGTGGTGCTTCAGGTTTTGCTGGACTCCTCCCATCATCCCTGACCATCAGTCCTGCTGGCTGGGGCTGATGGAAGCTGAGAGTCCAGAAACATCTGGCATGTTGCAGGTTTGTCATCTCCGTATTATGCTTTGGTCCAGAAAAGGAAACAGGGGGATTCCCTTTGATTCAACTTTGGAAACTCTTAAGTGTTGCTTTGATGTATTTTTCTTCTTCCATTCTCCAGGTAACCCTAAAGGTGCTATGCTGACTCATGGGAATGTGGTTGCTGATTTTTCAGGTTTTTTGAAAGTGACAGAGGTGAATATTCTATCTGATTTATTTATGTTGCAAAAAAAATTCAGCAGAATGTATCGCATGCGGTGAATCGGTTACTTTGATGTGGAAACAGCTACCGGATGTGAAACTGTCTTTTTGAGAAGTCCTCCTTGCCTTGGTGAATCTGGTGATACTCTTTCAAACAGAGCTGGGTTGAGTGTTTTTTTGCAGGATGCTGAAATCTCCAGATCCATCAAAATAGGTAATTCAAGTATCAGTTAAGGTACTAGCCTACAAAGGTCAGTGAGTCTTTTTATGCCTAGAAAAGGTTTCAGAATTTTGTTCCAAGTCTTCATACACTTTTGTATGAGGAAAACATCCCAACTTGAGGATAAAGTTAGAAATATTTTGGAAAGAGGGAAGCAAATCAGGGTTAGAGCAATGCGTCCTCAGCTTCAAAATGAGATAGCAGTCCGTGTTACCTAAAATGGGTCACAGAACTTTGAACGCTTCTTCTCTTTGTGCTCTGGAAGAATTGCCAATAGGAATGTCATTTTCCATCATTCTCTGTCTGTCTGTCTCTCTCTCTGTACTCCAGATTGGAGTATATACCATAAATGTATTTCCTACAGTAAAGCTACATCTGCATTGTTGAAAAACCTCAGCCTTGTGCAATGCCTTCTTATTAGGTGCACTGATAGTCCTTCCCATTGTATTTACCAACTCTTCTAATTGGTTGACTTTTGCTTTCTTAAAGCATGGGTCCTACAATTAATGTAGTAGCAGGAAGCACCTGACCTCCTTCCAACTGAATCACTACTGCATACCATGATGATGAGGGACAGAGGCAAAGCAGTACAGTGCAAATGCACCAGCAGGAGCACTGTATTAGTTCTGCAGGCACGTTGGCACTGTGCTGACCTTAGTGGCATCTTGCTCCTTCCCCTCTCCATCCTGGTCTTCAGCAGCGACTCAGTCAGAGGAACTTCAGCTGAGTGGCAGAGGCCCACCACACTGTCAGCTTCTGTATTCATGTAAGTTATAATTCATAGGGGCTTACATGGATATAATCCCCTGTAAGACTGTGAGGAGTTATCACCGTAATATGAGAAGGAAATGTAATTGTAAAATGTAACCACAGGTGATTCCTTCTGTGCATTGCTCTTCTTAGTTTGAATCTGAAATAATGTAATGTATTTGGAGGGTAAATGAGAACCTAGAATCAATGATGGGTTGTAAAAATAGGATCAAATTATCCTACATCAAAGCATTGTTACATCAAAGGATTTGTCTAGCCTTAGCAAGAATGTGTTGGACTGTTCATGAAAGTTTGGTACAGTCGAGGAACATGTGCCATCAGTGTCTCTGTTCCTGGATGAATGCATCCAGAAGAAAGTTACTTTATATAGTCCTGTTCTTAGAATCACTAAACGGGATTAGAAACACCACTCCACATTTTAGATGTGTGATTTATGATCACTGTCATTTCAGTTAGTTTGCCATGATTCCCATAGCCAAAATAAATAAATAGTAGCTTAAAGGTTGGTAGCTTAATTCTTTTTGCCATTCGTGAGCATGTTTGGTGTTATGGGCTGGGCTTACAATTCCTTAGCAGTTTAATTCCACATTAATTACCCTTCAAGTGTCCTTATGGACAATGTGGATCAAACTCACTTTCCTTTAAAAAAATCGAACAAAAGAGGAAGATAAAAAGATGGCCTCTTCCACTGAGAAAACTTTGTGATCATGGTAGCAAAAACCTGCTGGGTATTAAGTAACGTGACATTATCATTTAAAGTTGATATCCAAGTACCAATTTAAGCCATAGCAGGCATCTAATACTTGCATCTACAGGTGAAACTCAAAAAATTAGAATATCGTGGAAAGGTTCATTTCTTTCAGTAATTCAACTTAAAAGCTGAAACGAATATATGAGATAGACTCATGACATGCCAAGCGAGATATGTCAAGCCTTTATTTGCTATAATTGTGATGATTATGGCGTACAGCTGATGAGAACCCCAAAGCAACAATTTCAACTTTGGGGTGCTCATCAGCTGCACGCCATAATCATCACAATTATAAGAAATAAAGGCTTGACATATCTCGCTTTGCATGTCATGAGTCTATCTCATATATTAAACTCCAGTAGCTAATGAAAACAATTGCTTACATAAATGGACTTTTCCACAATATTCTAATTTTTCGAGTTTCACCTGTAAGTCTGCAAGATTAGTTCATAAGGTTGCCTTCTTTTTCTCTCCCTAGTAGGATTTCTGTGCTTTTTAAAAGCTGTCTGGTAGGAAAATTCTATTAAATTTTGGTTATCAAATTACCTTTGTATCCCTGCAAAGTGTCACCTGCTACATTTCTACTGAAGAACATAGGAAGCTGTCTTATAAACTGAGTCCGACCATTGGTCTATCTGGCTCAGTATCTACACTGACTGGCAGCAGCTCTCCAGAATTTCAAACAGGAATTTTTTCCAGCCCTACCTGGAAATACCAGGGATTGGACCTGGAACTTTTTGCAAGCAAAGCACAAAAGCTCTACCACTGATCCACGGTCCTCCTTATCAGGTAGCTTCTTAGTGGCAAAAGAATCCTGCCAGGGAGGGGTGAGGATCCTGGCAACCTTATGATCTAATCTTCTGGTCTTGAGCTGCACTAATGCTCAAATTGGAAATCATATGGCAGACACGGTGTGCAAAAAAGATCTGCTGTAGCTGAGTGGTGCAGGACACACTTTGCATGCAAAAGGTCCTCGGTTCAATTCCCAGCATCTGCCCGCAGGGCTGTGGAGCACTCCTGCCTGACAGTCTGGAAAGCTGCATCCAGTCAGTGCAGAGCAATAGACTGTGGCTTCCCATGCCCCCAATTCAGATGAATGTTGGCACTTGGCTTTTTTGTTTAGCAACCGGACACCTTTGCAGGAAACCTCTTAGGAGAAAAGAGCTATGCCTTAACTTGGAATATCACAGGGCAACAGAAGTGTCAAGGACAGAGGACACGAAGCCCAAGCGCATTGGTCGAAGGGCTTGCTCGCCACCCACCTCTCCGCACGTGCCCTGCGCAGTGGAGAGAGCTCTCTGCATACGTCCCTGTGTTCTTCACCACTCCTGCTAACATAGTTCCATTGGTGTTGTGGCCTAACGCATTACTTCAAACACTGTTCTCCTTTTTTCTTGCTTAATAATCTTTACCCCTTTTGCTCCTCTTGGTGCCATTTTTCTTTTTTATTGTTTTATGACTTTCTTGTTGTGTCTTCCTGTCAGTGTTTCTTTCCTTTCTGTCTCCCATGCCCTTCATCTGCAGAAAGTGATCTTTCCGAGACAGGACGATGTGCTCATCTCCTTCCTGCCTTTGGCTCACATGTTTGAAAGAGTGATACAGGTAAGAAACCTGTCTAGACTGACCCGGGCCTTGCGGGGCTCCTTGTTTTTGTTTTTTCTCCAGAGTCAGTGGTCTCCTACATATGAGGATGCACACATTTCCTATTTGCCTTTAGCACACATGTTTGAGAGAATGGTACAGGTAAGGTCTTAGCGTCAGTGGAAGTCCACTAATTCCCCTTGATCAATGAGTCTGCTAATGAACGATGGTCACATTTGTATGCCACACTAAACTGTAGTTTAGCGTGATGCGCACAAGCTGCACTGAGCTGCAGTGTCAGGCTCACACACTCCTCCTCCTCTGCATGGCTGAGAAAAGGAGTGATTTCAACACGGTCCGTTTCCACAAGCCCAGTTCAAAGCATAGTTTCTGAAGCTGTATTGTTTAAACTAACCATAGTTACCATTAAGAACAGCTCTAGGTTTAGGCAACATGGGAAACAGCGCTTAACCAAAAGTGAAGGCTTTTGAACTTCTTCTCATGGCTGCATGAAAGAGAGGGGAGGGCCTGAGGCTTAATGCTGCTTAATGCTGCCTGTGCACATCCATGGTTTAGCCATGGTTTCGGTTTTACTGTGGATTCAGTGGCTGCAATATGGTTTGCAACTGCAGCCTGTCTACTGTAAAACTGTCTACCTTACACTCCATAAATGCCATGGGCTATTTGACAGGTGGAATTTTCAAGCCCCAGTTCTTTGGCACCTCCCCGCCCCAGACTATATCCCCCAACTTCCAGCTTCTGCAGAACCTGTCTGCTGCAGCATAACGGGATACTGACTGCTCCGAAACTAGTGTTGAAATTTCTAGCGGACTTACACACAACTGAATGAGCATTCTTTTATTCCACTGGCTTAAAGCTGGGTCTGAAGAAAACTGTCCCCAACAGAGCCTGAATCACAGCATCAGGTGTGGTTTTCCTTTAGCAAGGAAACAAATATCAACAAATAAAGGTCTCTTTTAAAGAAACTTTTATATAAATTTGAGATTAATCCAGTTACCATGCAAAGAACGGAAAGGCCCAGAGGTTAAATAATAACATACTATTTTCTGAGAGAGGCTAGATATTGGACAACTCTTGATAACAGATTTGGGGGTGAGGAGGAGAAAAATGCCTCCCTATCACATTCTGCTGACATATTGAGTATTCCCCTATAGAAATTACCAACCAGAGGCAGTTTTCACAGCCACCATAATGACAGTAGCTGCTGCCAGTTCATAAATCATCTGGTTCACATATTACATTGTCTATGCAAACATATACTGGGAAAAGTACAAGACCCTTTGCATGTAGGTGTCCTGGCTCCCACCCAACACATAGAAACCCTAATGTGTGAGTAAGAAGAGATGTTTATTCAGGCAAGTAATGGTGCAAGGTCAGCAGAAGACAAAAGAGTTCAGGAGCTCAGGAATCAGGGAATACTTTCAGAACTGGATGGAAGCAACAAAGATGTCCCGACAGGTTTCATGCCCTACCCACTAACCTTTTACAGGCATGGCATGCTCACTTACAAGATTCACTCATTTTGTAGGAATGTCAGACTTGCAGCCATGTGCTCCTTCAGGGTGGGTGGGTCTGCTCCCTTCTGCGAAGGTGACAGTTGCTTCTAGGCAACAATACTGCACCCCTAGGCTCCAGATTCCCTGTCTAGCAACGCCTGATCTCACCATTCAGGTCTACTTTCAGTTTCCTCCTCCGATGTTGGGGCCTGCCAATCCAAACCCGATCCCAATCACACAGCTGAGATCTTAACATGACCAAATGACCCATACTAAATAACCCAGATCAAGGAGAGCTATTCATAAGCACCCAAATAATGCTTAAGAAAGCATTATTTAAAACAAGCAGGAAGAATAGTCGCTATGTATGTGATTAAACTAAAATAATTTATTTTTTTCTGCCTTTCCCATCACAGTCTGTAGTGTATTGCCATGGCGGGCGAATTGGGTTCTTCCAAGGGGACATTCGCCTACTGTCTGATGATATGAAAGCACTGCGTCCCACTATATTTCCTGTTGTGCCGAGACTGCTGAACAGGATGTATGACAAGGTAAGCCTAACATATGTTTTAGGGATTAAAACAATCAGTGATGGTCTACAATCTTGTTACCCAATGAAGTTAAGTGGACCTACTGAATACTTTTTTGCATCTTGTATTCTTCGGCTGCTTTGTTTTCCACTTGGCCGTAAACTAGCAGTAACATACTTACTCAGAGTTATCACATTTGAAAAGTGAAATGAACTCCCAAGTTATACCTAGTTTTGTGCATTACTGTTTATTTACATGTAGTCAGTATAACTTGCACATCCTCAGTACGAGTCTCCCTTCTGTCTGATGTTGTAGCTTAGCAGATAGGATACTGAACAGAAGAAACTTGTGCCTCTAGTTCTACCACCTATGCTTTTCTATGCCTGAAGATTATTATTGCTAGCAGGATGCCCAGAAGGTGAGCTTTGACTTGTGAAGGCATGGTCTGTTAATCAAAGCTGTTTCGCTTACTAAATTAATGTACTGGTTCACACAACGGAAAGGAGACTTAAAGTGATTTCAAGAAAAGCAAAGCACAAAATTACATAATAAAAATATTCATACAAACGATGTGGCACCCACTTCTGCTTTATCAGAGAAACTCCCTTTCCACCAACTTGGAAAAAGCAAGTGTTAAAGTGTCATGTGCAATGTTATTAGGGCTGTTTGTGAGCGGGGAATTAGCATCCCAGTCATACTTAAAAACCTTTCTCCTGAGCAGCCTCCAGTTTCTAAATGCAAGCCTCCTCACTACTGGACCATGAGAAGTTTCTGACAGGGAGCCACTGTAGACTCTTTCCAGTATTCTGATTGTGCCTTGTTTGTAGGCGGGGAATGTGTACTAGGGCAAGGTGATGTCATCAATACATTCCCAGCTGTCACCATGGACTGATTGGTGCTTTACGTGCATGGGGTGCTGCTAAGCTGTGAAAGGTACACAACAGCAAATTTGCCAGAGATGCTGCAGGAGTGTCTGTTAAGAGTTGACCTACTTTTTTTTCTCTAATGATGTTATGACTGCACTATGCTTGATTTACCTGTCATATCCAGATACTACCCAGATACTATGAATGTGATACACGTTTATTATTGGTACCCAGTTCTCGTCTAGGTTTTCTGTATCCACCCCCCTAGATACAAAACAGACTTCTAGATACAATTTATATATATATATTGTTTGGAAATTGATTCAACGTTCTTTCCTTTTCTTTAATGAAATCTGATGTGGAAGGCAAGCATATGTACATTGCATTGCAACATTTGCCAGTAAAATACTTCGGGGTGGTGGTGGTGGGGGCCCTGAATTCTGGTGAAATCTCTTGCCTATCTGGATAGACAATAGAGAAAGGTGTGTGTGTACAGGGCCAGCGCGTCCATTAAGGCGAACTAGGCAGTTGCCTAGGGCGCCAAAATGGAGGGGGCGCTGGCCAGCCTGCCCCCCGCCGCCGCCCCAACCAGTGGCGGAGCAAGCAGCTTGGGGCGAAAACCGCGGCGGCGGGGGAGCCAAAATGGAGGGGGCGCTGGCCAGCCTGCCCCTCGCCCCCTGCCGCCGCCCGGTGCCGCCCCAACCAGCGGCGGAGCAAGGAACTTGGGGCGAAAACCGCGACGGCGGGGGGCACCTGGCCGGGCAGGGGGCGGGGCTCTGCTCCGCAACGTGCGTCATGCACAATGACGTCACGTGGCCCGCCCCCTCGCCTTGGGTGCCAAAATCGCTAGCACCGGTCCTGTGTGTGTATAGAAACCAGTTAATGATAACATTTATATTTATTGCTCTGCCCACTTCCACCTATGGCCCCACCCAATCCTGGAATGTGGCCCATGAGCTGCCGAAGCCTGTACATTTCTTTGCTTTTTCACATCTTTGCTGTGCACCAGCATTGTATATCTGAGAATGGATTTGCAAACAGGAAAAAGGAGCTTGTGAATCAACACACTTGAAGCTGTAATGGCAACATGAAAGAAGTCTGACTTCCACTCCCTAACATTTTTGTATGTGGGGCTGTTTATAAAATAATTTCTGATGAATCTTAGGTTGGTTTGACATGGAGATTTGCCATAATTGCCACTGCATAAAACATTAATAAAAATAACAACCCGCCACAATTAGCTCATTAACAGACTGGGAACTGCTCTGCAGCAGCCAGATGTTTCTATTCTGTTGTTACAATATCCCCAATAATTCTATATAGCTGTGCCAAGCTAATTACCCTTGGGATACCTTAATCTCTATACATACTTTTCAGTGATTTTGTTTTCCCTTAGAATAGAACAGAAAGCATAATTCAAAGTGAATTGCAGCAGAAGAGCTTTATTGTTAACTTTTAGCAGTGGTATAGTTATGATTAATTCAAACAATTAATTATACTGCTGGCATCTGTGGAGCCCTGTCTGCTTATGCCAGTGATAAATTTGGTCCCGCTTCCCTTTTAAGCTGTGCAATCTTTTCTCTCTCCCCACGCCCCGCCATTCTGCATTCTCTTAGATCTTCAGTCAAGCAGACACCCCACTGAAACGCTGGCTTCTGGAATTTGCTGCCAAGCGTAAAAAGGCAGAAGTTCAAAGTGGAATAATCAGAAATGACAGCCTGTGGGATAAACTATTATTTAATAAAATACAGGTAAGGATCTGGAAAAAATGGGCACTTATGCAAGGAACCCGTTATGAAAATGAAATTGTAAATTAAACTAGAAAAATACTAATGGGGAGGAGGCAACCTTTCCCAGAGAGCCTTCTTGCCCTGTAAAGGATTGGGTTTTGGCCCCAGCAGCAATTTTTAAGGGTGAGGCCTTTGTTATTCAAATGAATGGAGACAAACCTTGGGCTGACTGGGTACCAGTCACTGAATGGGTGTTTGCCCCTTAGCAACAATTTTACTGTCCTTCAAAGGAGCAGTAAACCAGGAAGTCTCTTCCAGTCTGGATTTTAATCTAAACTGGAGAATCTGGATGCTCCCTGACTTAATTTTCAGGCATGAACCACGGCACTGCCCTGTCCTTGCAACAGACAGAAGCAACTTGCTTAGGAGTCAACAAATTTTTCACGCTCTATCAGCTGTTTAGTTTTATGCAAGCTCACAAGTACCTAAACTGTGAAAATCACAGGAAATGTTGCTATCAAAGTGACTAATTCAGGATTGCTGGAGTAAACAAAGAGACCCCAAACAGACGCCCTTCTTCTTATAGAATCCCGATCCTCTTATTGTGAAAATATGCAGACCAAAAGTAGAATTTAATGTAGCTCTAAGGAGATTGTTCATCAGTGCAAATATTTCTGCTTACTTGATAGAACAATCTCATTCCTGCTCCCCTGTGTGCTGTTCTGGGGTTACTTTCAACCCCCCAGAGCACATTTGGGAGCAGGGCATGAGGCAAGAAATGAAGCCATTACTAGAAACACAAAAGGAAAGCTTGGACCAGTAAGAAGCAAGATCCTATTCAGAGTCTATCAGAAGGTCTCAAATACATTCATTAGTTTTACTCAACAGTACTTGCTCCAACCAATTGTGTACTCCTCCAAAAAAATGGTAATGATAAAAAATTTAAAGCGAGACACTAAAATACAAGGTTGTAGCCAGCTGTGGCTTTGCAGTAGTAGAAAATGCTTATGATTGTGTACGGCGGGGCATCCAATTTTCACCCATTGTTCCTACCGTACCTGCTGCACTTCTGTACCTTATCTCATGCTATTTGGAACAGCTTTGCAGGGAGTGCAGTGGGTAGGGAAGGAATGCATGAAAATTGGATATCATGGTTTGCATGAGGGTACACTTTCTGCTAGTGCAAAACCATCACTGGATACAGACAATCCAGTTTTATTTGACATGAATACAGAATACTCTACAGCCCATACTATGCATTCAGAACTACCCTCCCCACCCCATTTCTCCCAGAACATCATTTACCTAGGCTGAGGTGTGTGTTATGTGTGGCAAGGTCAGAAATGTAGCTGTTTGCATGGTGAGGCCCCGGGCCCCGCAGTTCCATTAGATAATAAACACACGGACACGAATGTTTAGGTTAATGGGATAAACAGGCCACAACTTTATTGGTTACAGATGTGAGCGGCTTGGCTAAGGCATTGGGTGAAACAGAACTATATCCTGACTCCTGCCCGTCTGCAGAGAGTCTCATAAGTGTAAACTGCTGGGAGGGGGAGCCCTATCATATACATCAATTAAGAGCGCCCGCAGAGTCCCCAATGGGGTTGTGGCATGGCCCTAGCCCACGCCCAGGCTTTGGACAGGATCCACACCCCAGGATCCCTTTAACAGGATACCCTTAACGTGGAGGGGCAGACGGAGACAACCACCTCCCCTCCCATAAACAAGGCTTCCCCAATGCCTAACTGCCACTCGAGCCCCAAAGGCTCGTCGCCAACTTAAACAGCTAGTGGCCATGCCCCCGGCCAACCCGATTGGCCAGCCAGGGGGGCATGACGTGGCCGGGAGTCCCTATGACGTGACCGGCATCCCTCTGCCATAGTCGGGTCACTGGGAGGTCCTGGGTGCCCTGCAGCAATACTGCCCCCCCCAGGGAAGGGGAGCAAACTTCCAGCATGCAGTGTGATCTTCATAAATGTGGGAGAGGAAAGAGGTTTGGAAATATAGGCATAAACTATTTGATTAGATCTAAAGGGTAGGCTGATCTTTTTTGTCCCTGAAAGCCCAAAGTATACTGTGCTAATATGTACAATAACTTCATTATGCTATATGCTGTTTTTTCAAAGTTCTCTTTGCCCAACAGGCAAGCCTGGGTGGCTGTCTTAGGATGATTGTAACAGGAGCCGCTCCTGCTTCTCCCACTGTTCTGGGCTTCCTTCGAGCAGCCCTGGGATGTCAGGTATGTTGCACCTGTACATTTATCCAGTTGCACTTTTTATTTCCTAGCTAGAAGTTCTGCTACCATTAGGGGAAAGCTAGATTGTTAAAAATGAGCTGTGGTATTAACTGATAACACTGTAGGAACTAAACACATCCATAATGGAAATAGGGAGAGTTAAGTATTGGGACCATATAAAGAGCCAAAAGTAATTAGCTAATGGTAAAGATCTGATCAGAACTTGTGTCTAGATTTTAATTTACGGGTCAAGTCAGGTGGGGGAGGTACTATTGGGACCAAATTTGTCTGCCTTCCAGTTCTGTCTAAGGGGAATCCCCCTCCTTGGATGCCCCTGTTTCCTAGATACCATTGAAGATCTCCCGTTTTAAGAAATAAGTTGGATGCACCCACCCTTCTTAAATGGGTGTTCAAGGTAGCAGGGATGCTGAGTAAGACAAACCCAGCTTGCAGTGTCTTTCCTTTTTCTTTAGCAGCAACCACCGATAGGCCTTTTCAGGTGTGGGCAGAGGCCTGTAGCACTAAACTTGACCAATAATTGGCTCATGCCATTCTCAGCCAGGTACTAATGGCTTTCCTAGCTTGCAGTACAAGTTCCAAAGTGCATCCTCTTCAGCTGCTCCCAGAGTTCCTCCAAAGGAGAGATTTCTCCTCCATCTTTAATGTCTTTCTCCATCTCTAAATTCAGTGATCAGAAGCTATTATTGTACACAATTGTAATTTAGATTATGTTCTTCCTGAGTCCAACACTGGAGAGAAAAGTATTTATTGCTCATTTATTTTTTTGGCCTTCAAATAAAATGGTGACATTAGCATCATCTTGTTTAAATGATGCAGGCCTCTGAATACCAATTGCTGAGGATCACAGGTGGGAGAATTCGGCTGTCCACTTGTCCTGCTTGAAGG
The DNA here is from genome assembly GCA_034641385.1 of Darevskia mixta. Lineage (NCBI taxonomy): Eukaryota > Metazoa > Chordata > Lepidosauria > Squamata > Lacertidae > Darevskia > Darevskia mixta. The sequence goes on along the minus strand of JAWWNH010000013.1, from coordinate 42,305,120 downwards.
CTTCCAACATCTGATTTGACTAGATGGACCTTTGGTCTGACCCAGTAAAGTTGTTCTTATTTTCTTACATACTTTTGACAGGTCTATGAAGGCTATGGTCAAACAGAATGCACAGCTGGCTGTACCTTCACTACTCCAGGGGACTGGACATCAGGTAATAAACCAGGCAGGGTACTGAATCATCAATTAATCAATTGCATTTTTATGCTTCGAGAAACGATTTACAGATAAATAATAAAAACAGCTAAGAATAATTGTAAAAACAATACAAAAACCAAATAAAGTTAGGTGCAAAAACAATAGACAATGAACATCAAAGACAGGGACCTTTTCATCCAGCTGGAAAAGCTTGTCGAAACAAATATGTCTACCATTTATCCCCAGAAACTACAGATAGTGGGCACCTTTCATATCCCAACAGAGGTAAGTGTTCCACAAAACAGGAGCAGCCGCACTGAAAACTCTGCTTTGAAATACTGTGGCTTCTGATACAGTCATACCTTGTGTTGCGTATGCTCCGTGTTGCGTACGTTCGGGATAAGAACGGAGGCAACCCGGAAGTCCTCCACGGAGCGCGTGGGTACGCAGAAGCTTCTGCGCAGTTCGTGCATGCGCAGAAGCGCAAAAAAACATGAACTTCTGGGTTTGGGTTTTTTTTCCTTGTGCATTCATGTTATGCACGCCCGGGTTAAGCAGCGTGACCCCGGAACAGATCGCGTGTGTAACCCGGGGTTCCACTGTATTTCAGAGATTTTAAGGATAAACTCCTGTAGAATGCAGTGACCTACTAGGTATATAAGGAATAAGGCAGTCCCTCAAGAAATTCTGTTTTAGAATGCAAGTTTAATTAGCTTATTTAAGCTTGAAAACAATTAGGTCAGAATCCTAAGATGCCATGTATGTGCGTGCAGGAGAATGACATGTGTAATCGTGGTATACTTTGCAGCTTTGGGCTCAGCATTTTTCACTGCCAAAAAGGCAAGCAGCTTTAAAAACCAATCAGTGGTTTGTCCCTTTTCTCACTGAAACAACAGCTGTGCTCAGCCTAAACAAATGCTACTTATCAGTATGCGTATATCATTTCTTTAGATCCCAGCTTCTGTGACTTACGATAATCTGTGGCCCTGTTTGGATTTTGTTTCCTCGCTTGGATTGCCCTTAGAAAGAGATGAGCTCTGGGCTATATGTGCTCTTTCCCCTCACTCCTAATTACAATTATTATTTTTCACTAGACTAGCAATAAAACTGCATCTTCAGCAATGTTCAGATACTTTTATTATAATAATCTGCTGTAGTCCTTTTACTTTTGTTATACTTTAATTTTTTTTAAAGACGAATGTCTCCTTGGCAAGAAGCCAGTGACTCGATTGCAGAGCAGTCTCCTTCACCAGAGAGCACTGTGAACTGCACTGTCACTTTCATAAATCTACTGTAGGTTGTTGGCCTAGATGACCCCTATGGTACCTTGCAACTTTAAAAAACTATGATCTCTCTGTGATTTGCAGGTCATGTTGGAGCGCCTTTGCCCTGTAATTTAATCAAGCTGGTGGATGTTGAAGAACTAAATTACTTTTCTTCTAAAGGAGAAGGAGAGGTAACATGCACTTTTACTGAACTCTTTGCTGTTTCACTTGTAGTTTAAAAAAGTCAATGAACCATTTTCCAGAGGCAAGATCTGTCGCACCTTTACAGGAGATTTGTTGTTGTCGTTTAGTCGTGTCTGACTCTTCGTGACCCCATGGACCAGAGCACGCCAGGCACTCCTGTCTTCCACTGCCTCCCGCAGTTTGGTCAGACTCATGTTGGTAGCTTCGAGAACACTGTCCAACCATCTCATCCTCTGTCGTCCCCTTCTCCTTGTGCCTTCAATCTTTCCCAACATCAGGGTCTTTTTCAGGGAGTCTTCTCTTCTCATGAGGTGGCCAAAGTATTGGAGCCTCAGCTTCAGGATCTGTCCCTTCCAGTGAGCACTTACAGGAGATAGGAGGGTACAAAGATATATATATTTCTCTAGGACATTACCAACAAGCTCAGGTGCAGAAGGAGTTTGCTCTGGTGCTCAAGAAGGCAAGTGAGCAAGTTGGGCATTGGCTCTCATTCTTTCATTTCAGTATTGATGATCCAAACTTCATGCAGGGTAGTGGCAAGAATTCCTGGAACTGACAGGAGCTGGGAAGGGAAAAGGTTCATGGCATAACTCCTTAGAAGCCTAGTTTAGGATGAACAGCTAAAGGAAAACAGGCATAATGAAATATACATAGCATCCTTGGAGTAAGATGGTGGCAGTGGAGCAGACATTCATCTTGTCCTGCTGTCCAGGATTAGTATTGTGGTGAGGCTGCTTTCTGATTACTGTGGATAGGACTATTACTGTGGATTTGCCTTGAAGGAATGTAGGAGCACAGTTTGGTTTTGAACAAAAAACGGTTAATCATTAAAAGATGGTTTCTTGGTTCTCTCTGGAATAATTTGAATGGGGGGGCAATGAAGACTGGCACCTGAAAGTCAGACAAATAAGTTATAGCATAAGCTTTTGTAGTCTTAGGGCATAAGTTATTGTGGATTATGAAAGCTTATGCCATGAGGCATTTCTTAAGTCTTCTACAAGACTCTTTCTGCTACAACAGTCTGATATGGCAACACACATTTCACACCCAGCTGAGGATGGTGTAAGCAAAATATGTGTATGTGAGAAAGAAACAGAAGAGCAACTGGAGTTTTAGAGACAGCAAAAGCTTGGAGCTGTAAGCTAACAGCAGCTGAGGAGGAAGAAAGGTGTCTTTCTCTAGCAATCTGGTATGGGAACAATGGACTGGCTTGTTGAATGTTAAGCTGTCTGCCTCCACCTATGCTTAACTTGCATGTATTTATTTAATACATAATTTTATTTTGCAAACTGCAGTACAATAAACAAGTTGCAGATTTCTCATGCATCATTGTTACAGGATATAATGGGGGGGGGGGAGATAAGCATTAAAAAATAGTAATTAAAACAACCATCTGATATAGCCTCTCCAAAATACAGCCCAGGTAGTTGGGTGAATTTGTAAATAAACCTAAATATTACAAAACATCATAAGTTGCAAATCATGCCTCCATCCTGCCTGTTGTGCACCTAACAGTATGTTGTGTTGGCTCAGGCTGGTCTTTGCTCAGATAGAACAGAAAACCTTCACATAGGAAGCATTACACATGATCCAATCTACTCATTGTTGGCACAGAGTCCTCATAGGCAAACAGCTGTGTTTCTAGAACTCACAGGTCCAGCTTCCTGAAAGTCTCCCACTCTGTATCAGTGGTGCCAACTGTATATTTGTGCGGTTGGCCCTCCCCTCCCCAGAAAAGGGTTATGCCAGTATTCAGTGGCATGTGATTATAAAATAAGAGTTCCTTGTGTGGCTCAGTCTAACCCATAGGTTGAGGTTCTTGAAGACTTTTTACCTATATATTCATCATTGTGTGAAGTTATAACAATTGGCCTAAGTCTCTTTTTTTTAAAAAAAGATGTCTACCCTGCAGTGTACCAGCAGATCTATCTCTTGCAGATTTGTGTGAAAGGTCCAAACGTTTTCAAGGGCTACCTGAAAGATAGAGAGAAAACCACGGAAGCTTTAGACAAGGACGGATGGCTTCATACTGGGGATGTCGGGAAGTGGTTGCACGTATGTACTGAAATGCTAACTTCGCACACTAAGATTGCAGGTTTACAAGCATAAATCTTCCAGAGTAGCCCCTCTGACCAAAGGAATAAGTGAATTAGACATTGATGTGTATGGCAGATCATGAGTATAGTGGTGGATAAAAATTATAGGTGGCACAATACTGAAATACAAGTGTCTGTGTGCTGTGAGTATATGCCAGACCTACATCAGGGTTCGGCTCCAACATCGGTTGATCAACCCTGCCATTCATCAACCAGCAGTTGGGGTGGTTGAGTTCAGGATACCCACCCAATGCCTACCCCAAAACCTGCTGACACCTATAGTGGTAGCCTCTTTAAATCCCAACACTGCTGTTCTTTGTGTTGTTGTGATTAATGTTATACCTAACCCCCTCCCCGCCTGTGGCTCTACTATGCTTGGCCTGCCACTTTCTGTTAGGTTTCATAGATATGTGACCTTAGCTTCTTTGGCCAGTCTGAGAAATTTGAAATCTGTTTGAATTCTGCTGCTCAGAAGGGACCCAGTAGACTGGAGCTGAGTTGCAGGCAAGGCGATCTCACTTTTCCCCAGCTCTACGTGATTACTTGCTGCTGCATAAGCATGTCCCCACTTGCAGGCTTCCCTTGGGCATCTGATAGGCCCCTATGGGAGATAGGATGCTGGACTGAATTGGCCTTAGGCCTGACCCAGCAGCCAGACTCTTCTTACACTCCTATGTTATTTTTTACTCACAGAATGGAACACTTAAAATAATTGATCGAAAAAAGCATATATTTAAACTGGCTCAGGGAGAATACATTGCACCAGAGAAAATTGAGAATATCTACATTCGCAGTGAGCCTGTCGCCCAGATATACGTGCATGGAGATAGTTTACAGGTAACGCTGTCCATTTTCTAAACATTCCTTGAAATGTGGTCATGCCTTTTATACCATTTTGTATTGTTTCCTGGGTTGGGGGGGTTGCATTTAGGAACAGGCAAAGTGTCATCTTTATTCTGTAGCCTTAGCAACAATTAGCAACAATACCGGGTTCAATGTTGCTCCTGAAGTGAGGGAGAGAGGAGAAAAAAAACATCGAGGTTTGGTTCAAAAGAGAAAGGCTTTATTATTATTCTGCCCTCCGGAGAGGCAGAAGGTTCCGTTTGATCGTTCAAAACAGGAACAAAAACAATCAGTCCAGGCAAAACTTATATACCTTTCAGAGAGCACTCTCTCCCCCTCCCAAAAGGTTTATGACCAAATTAGGACAATCCTTCCTGCTACCATGTAAAGACATGCATCATGAGTCTGGTAAAGCCATATAAGGAGTTCCTTCCTGTGAACCTTTTACAGGGCCCTTTGTGCGTCATGGTGGTAAGGACATTTGCACCCTGTACAGACTCTCTGTCTGTACTTGGTCGATGCCATCCTTGGCAAGGCCATGCTGATAAGAGGGTACGCATGCTTTGCCCTTGAACTGTGGTTCTGAACTTTCGTTATGCAGTCTTCTGCTGCTGCCGGAGACTTTCCTTATGAATTGATTTAGGGGGATGTGAAGCCTCCCGCAAAGAGGTGTTTGTGAAATAGGAATTACAGGTTAGCCCTGTAACATAGGAATTTGAGGTTCGGTTAAGCTAACCTCCTCCTTCAATCCCTACTCCTATTATGGACCGTCAGACAATCGTTGTCTGACGCGTCCCACGGCGCTGTCCCATGGAGTTGTTCCGCACGTAGCATGGCTATAATCTAGGGTCTGATCACCTTTTGACATCATATTACGCATCACATTGTGCAAATGCTGAAAAAAAAGCAGGGGATACAAAAGCAGAGCATAGGCAAGATCATTAAGCACCACACAAACTCCTCTAAACCATCCTAAATTCGACAACCAGCTGGTTAACCAACCAAACCCCCTCCCTTGTCTGGGGGATCTCAGGGTCTTGGGTCTAGCAGCAGCTGGCTCCCCGTCCCTGGGTTTTCTGGCACTGGTATACCCAACATATTATTCAGGGAGACTCAAAGCAATCGTATGTAAACTTCTGGTGCCAACCAGGCAATTGGTTTCTCCCTCTAAATCCAGCATCTCTTGGTTTCCCAATGTCAGGGATAGGTAGATGACAAGTAACACGCACTACCCTGCTGTTCCCTGTTCGTCCCCACATCTGGTGTCTCCATAGATAACAGACCCCACATAAGAACCCGAGGTCCAGGAGCATGATGACAAGTCCCATATCCAACTGCCACCGTCCATGCTCCCTGCTCATCAGGGAGAAAGATCAAAAGTTCTTATCTTTCTCTGCTCTGTGCTGACATGTTGTTGCCCGGCCGCGCGTCGAGGTGCGGGTCATCTGGCAAAGGGTCTCCAGTCATTGTGGGATGATGCCACAAGTCAGTCCTCTTTCATTCTGGGGAGAGCAGGAAACAGTTCCACCTTCACCCAAAACAGAACTCCAAACACAACTGGTGCTTTTTGGGACAGGCCTTCTTCAGAGGCCTGCTGAAGGCCCACTCTGGCTGTTGGCCTCCTTAGCCTGGCACCAAAATGCTGTTTCAGCTTTTGGGAACAAAACCACTGCTCTCCCTCCCCACAGTCCATGCCTGCTACTTCCACGCAGTATCACGCTAGTAGCACACGAGTCAACAACCATAGTCCTGGTAAACTGCCATGGCATGAAATCAACTTTCACTCTCTGCCGTTCTCAAAAGGAGCTCTCAGAAGGAGAGTAACTTCTGATACCATTGGGGATCGATGATGCAATCTGGAATTGATGTCAGGCTGAGGACGGATGGGTGAAGCCCTTGCCCCAGTCATTTCGATGTTGTGGGTCTGCTGGAGGACTCTATCTCGGAGGTCAAGAAGCTGAAGCCATATATATCTCTCCCAGGTATCGGCAGCCACATAAGAAAGGGCTTGGCAAAGGCTTCTCGCGAGTTGACAGGTGCTGAGGGATACCCAGAAGGGGCTCAACCTAACCCTCCCGCAGAAGTCCTCGCTGAAGGGCATCGCTGAGTAGGGCGTGGTTGAGGGTGACAAGAAGAAGAAACTTCGAGGTCTTTTCGAAGAAAGGCAAGCTGGACGACCGGTTCCTTCGCTCCCTGCGATGTGGGTGGCGATGGAACTGCCCATCCTCCCGTTGGTCACCCTGTAGGCCCAAGGTGGACTGCAGCATACTTTAGAAAGGGCCAGTGGATGGAAAAGACCCTTCCGTTGAGCTCAAAGGGGATGAATGTGTGGATGGCAGGAAAACAACTTAAAACTTGCTGATGCAAAGACTGAAAATACTGGCACAGGAGAAGCAGATGGTGCTGCCATCGGGGTGCAGCCCCAGCAGGGGTGGGTGGTCACCTAGATGATGAGTCACAGAAGCTGGTGCAAATCATTTGACACAGTTCAATTGCACATATGGCGGACCCGAAGAATAAGGCTGATGACTCAAAAACTGCGACCGTGGATAGCCAAATGATATCGTAACTCAGGGATATGAGTTGCTGCTGTGCAAGCTTCTTGTACAAACGTAGTCCAGAAGGAAAAAAGCAAGAGTCCTTATTGGAAAATGAAGAAGGGCTAGTTGGGGATCGATGAATCAATGATGGGGTGATCAATATTCTGATGGCGAGGGATAAAGCTCCCCCTCTCTACGACTGAGCCTTACCTTCATCCACTTTCTTTTTCCCTCTACTTCCAATCCTCTCTGTGCAGGGGTTAAGCCACACTCTTTCTTCCAGCAGCCTGATGTCAAACCTAGTTGCTACTAATCAATTCTGCCAACACATTCCTTGTGGGTTCACCTTTCTTCCCCCTGCACATCGCCAACAACACATACTTTTCCTGTCAATCTCTATAACTCTTCACACCAACTCCAAAACACCTTTTTCCTTCCCTTCCTTTTCCTTTCCCACACAGCGGTGGTGGTGGGTCTCTCTGGCACATCCTAGAGCCCCCTCTCTGTCTCTCTCTGCCTGCAGTTCCTCTTCACCACCACTACTGATCTCTCCAAGACCCGATCTCTCTCTTTTCTCTCTCTCAAAAAGAAAACACACACTCTCACTTACTGGATTTTCCCTACATGCTTCAATCCCTCACTTTACACCCATGCGCTTTAAAAAAAAAACAACCTCCCAGACATCTTGGATTTACCTTTGCTCCTTTCCTCTGTCTCACCGTCTTCCTCATCTCCGCTACTGCTGAGCTGCTCGGTCCCTGATCTTTTTCACTTTGCTTGCCTGCCTCTTCAAAACGCTCTCTGAGTTATTGCTCCATTTCTCACTTGCCCTCCTAGCTGCCTTGTGCATTTTCCCTTCTTTGTCCAACTTTTGCCTCCTGCCCTGTCTGAATCCTTCCCTTTGTCTGTATGCCGATACCTATCAAGAAAGCCAATAGCTTTTACCCTATACAAAACAAAATACACAATGAAAAAGAAAAAAAAACTTCCAGAAAAACCTCTAAAAATATCATGAAAATTTTAAAGTCTGGGATATCACCAAATTATTCCTAAAGCTATTAAAGGGGCACAGCCATAGACCACACATTTTGGCACACAGGAAAAACACACCCAAATGCCTTATTTCACCCCATATTCAATAGGACCCAAGACCATTTGTTTCTGACGAGGCTTAAATAAAAAAAAACAAACCACTGAAGCTAGCTTGAAAGACACACTTTTCCCTTTTCCAGGATAAACTGCCACCAAGACGGAGAAGAAAGGGTTAGGGTTAATCCAAAAGCCAGAGCAACCAAGTCTTGGCTGCAGAAAGCTCTGGCTGCACGGAAGGGGCTTTAGAAAACCGGATTAGTAAACCAAAGATCACGGGTTTTTGGAAAACACACACACCTAGACCAAATTAAAAGAGGACTCAGGAAAGAGGGGAAAAAACTGCAGAAGCTTGCAATAAATACCCACTCTCAGAGAAAAAGGGGAAAAATAAGAGGAGGACTTTTTGGACCTCACAATTCAAAAATACCTACAAGCTGGAATATAGACAAGAGGAGGGCAACATTAAATCTGTTATCCTAGCCAACTTTAACAATAACAAACAAATAATTGGAACACATTAAAATAGCTTTTTCTTCTTAGAATGGTGAATTGCAAATATTTTCAGCCACAATTTCTTACTTCTTTACAATATTATTACCAAATACAATCAAATAGTTTCCAAATCATACTTTTAAAAGTCATACTTTGAATTAAAGAAAAACTTAGAAACCCAACACTTTTTCAGGACACAGGAGACTTTCCATAGGTGTCTTTAAAATGGAAAGCTAACACACTTCATAATTTCTCCTTAATAAATCACTGCGTGCCTACTGTCTAAGGCAGCAACCCACACACACTCAGTTTTCCACACCTTTCTTTCTTTTGTTTAAAGCCTCAGTCATCGCCTTTGGTGGCTTCTCCCCACAAGTACTCATCTCTGTGAGACCTGATCTCCTGTCAAACCAGCCTCCTTCTCCCTTGACACAATTCCTTGACACAACACACACACACAACAAAACAAACAAACAAAACACACTCTCACTTTTGCTGGAGTTTCACTACAGACTCCAATCCTTCTCTTCACACACATGCACTTAAAAAAAACCCAACAACCTCCCAGCCTAATCGAATTTCCCAAGAGAACATGCTCTCTCTCTCTCTTTCTCACTGAGAGAGAGCAGCCTCCCTGCGGCATGACACCGTGCGCCATCACTGCCGTGCCATGCCTACTATTTTTCTACCCCTTTAATTCACCATCACCATATCATCAACCTTCAGGAATGTCACCTCCTAACACTCCTCCTTGCTGTGCGGCACAGGGCAAAGGCAACCAAATTATACCCTCCAGGGGAGTTTGATTGTAGGTAGTTCTGCTTGCCTCTGCTCTGCGCCCAATTTCAGCTTCTCAACCATAAGGGGTTTTGGTTTTGTCAGGTGGGAAGTCTTTCTGCCTTTTTGTTTAAAGTCCCAATCATCCCCTTTGTTGGTTGGTATCCAATTGTCCAGAAAACACTGCAAGGAGGGGTTGATTTGCTCCCCCCCTATATTTGGAACACTCTCACTCCTAGTAATTTTCCACACTCCCACACACACTCTTCACATGCCTCTCACCAACACACCATTCATTAGAGTGTCCCCATACACCCGGTTTCCCTCCCCCCTTTCTCCGAAGTTGGTGGCACGCTTTCGCTGCTCACTACCAACCGTACTAACGGCAATTCTGCTCACTGCTAGCAACAATTTTTCTGGCGGTCACTCCCCGTACCGCCAGCAAAACTTCACTAGCGGCAATTCTGCTCTCTGCTAGCACTGTAACAGCCAGCGGCTCCCTTCGCTCACTGCTGACCGGCGGCTTTTTGAACAGCACACTGCCGGTGGGTTGATCAGACCCCCTGTTTACTACTATACTTCCCCTGGTTCCCTGGTTCCCCTGCAGCTGCTGCACCTTTCTCTCGTCCTCTGCAGTGTCCACTCAGCGCAGGGTGGTCAGTTCCTCCTACAAAACTGGTAGGTGTGCGCACTTGGAACTGCCAACCCCGAACCGAGCTGTTCGCCCTGCAGTGACGCCTCGAACCTCCATCCCTCAACCTCAGGGAACTTCGATTCCCGGCCAATGCACCAAAATTGTAGCCTTAGCAACAATTAGCAACAATACCGGGTTCAATGTTGCTCCTGAAGTGAGGGAGAGAGGAGAAAAAAAACATCGAGGTTTGGTTCAAAAGAGAAAGGCTTTATTATTATTCTGCCCTCCGGAGAGGCAGAAGGTTCCGTTTGATCGTTCAAAACAGGAACAAAAACAATCAGTCCAGGCAAAACTTATATACCTTTCAGAGAGCACTCTCTCCCCCTCCCAAAAGGTTTATGACCAAATTAGGACAATCCTTCCTGCTACCATGTAAAGACATGCATCATGAGTCTGGTAAAGCCATATAAGGAGTTCCTTCCTGTGAACCTTTTACAGGGCCCTTTGTGCGTCATGGTGGTAAGGACATTTGCACCCTGTACAGACTCTCTGTCTGTACTTGGTCGATGCCATCCTTGGCAAGGCCATGCTGATAAGAGGGTACGCATGCTTTGCCCTTGAACTGTGGTTCTGAACTTTCGTTATGCAGTCTTCTGCTGCTGCCGGAGACTTTCCTTATGAATTGATTTAGGGGGATGTGAAGCCTCCCGCAAAGAGGTGTTTGTGAAATAGGAATTACAGGTTAGCCCTGTAACATAGGAATTTGAGGTTCGGTTAAGCTAACCTCCTCCTTCAATTCCATTTAATAATGTTCAAAATGGATACAAGATGTTGGTGTCTGTTACCTGCTGAGCAGGTAAGTTCAGCAACTAGATACATAGTTTAATGAGAGGAGCACAGCATTCGCTCACTGATGTCCCAGGCACGAGGCATTCTGGGACACGTAGCAAACTTTCTGGAGCAGCGGTCATTAGCGGACATTGATTGACCTGCATACTCTATAAAGTCTGTATAGATCAATAAGGAAACAACTGCATAAGCGGAGTCAAGCAACACACCCACATGCAGATTTTGTAACATTTGGGGCCAGCCTCCTGATGGAACTGGAAGAGCTGAAGGACTGTGGAGGAGAAGTGGGAGAAACCTTACTGCGGAACTATTTATATGGAAGCCATTATCAAAAGTTAAGAGAACAGAGCTCTGCTCTGAACCTCTACTGCTGAGAAAACACACACACATGCACATACATAGTGCTCTGACTCTTGTGATAAGCAAAAGTTGCTGTATCATTGTTTGAAGAATGGGGGCAAAGGGCAAAGAACTTGACAAGCACTCTTATTTAGGAAGCTCAGATAAGAGAGCACAGCAAAATTCAAGGGATCAAGATGTGTTTGCTGTGTCACAAATACAGTCCCCAATTTTATCTGTATCGTTGCAGGCCTTCCTGGTGGGGATTGTTGTACCTGATGCTGAAATCATGCCAGCCTGGGCCAAGAAAAGAGGCTTTGATGGAACTTTTGCAGAGCTCTGTGAAAATGAGGTAAATTGCTTATGTACATGTTCCTGTGCATTATTAACATGCAATTCAGTGCCAATTTGGGGGGGGGGGGTGTGAACAGAGAAACATAGATTATAATTCTAATTGGTAGATCAGAATTTGCCAGTGCACTGAAAGAGCCTTATGGCGAATGATGCAATAAGATAGCTGAAAGGCAAACTTCAAAGTTACATTAAAAGCAGCCTTCCATATCCTGTTGCCGCCAAGATGTTTTTGACTCCCAACTCCTAGCAGCTCTAGCCAGCATGGCCAATGGTCAGGGATGATGGGAACTGTAATCCAGAATATCAGGAGAGCACCAGGATGGGAATGGCTGAATTAAAACAGTTCAGCTAATGTGTTTAGATCTGACTGTGACTTTTTCTTTAGAAAAAAAAAGCAGCTATAGGGGGATCTGAGGTTAACATGCCCTGTTTTCCTGCTAATAATAACCGCAAAGGACATATTTACCGCTTTGGATAGTTTTCAGGCAAAAAGGGATTTTAATCCTGGTCAGGATCCCCCACAGCTTCTTTTCATAAAGAAAGGCACCCAATTCCAAAGCACTGTAGTTAAAACTGCTTTTAACATAATGTGTAATTCTGGCTCTAAGTAGCTAGGTGATTACTGTGTTAAGAGACTGGGACATCTGTTAGAAAGATTCCATTAGATAAGCAAAGCTCTGTCCTATAACAGGAGCTAGTATAACATCTTGGGTTTTTTCCACTTTCTTTATCAGTACTGTTCCATTGCTACAGGATGACATCTATTTTTTTGCACAGTGAGATATGCTTTTGTTTCATTTTGTTTTTTTGGGCTTGGAATGTCTGAGCCAGCGCCAAATCATGTGATTTCTCTGCTGTTGCCTAGACTAGATAACGATTGCAGTAATGTTCCAGAAAGAAGACAGCAAAGCTACTAAAGAGCAGGTTTTATTTCTTCTATGGGTGTTCCAGCACATTTACCTTTGGTGGAAGCCGTAAGCGAAGGACCATAGCTCAGTGGTGAACATATGTACTGCCTGCAAAAAGGGGTCAAGATTCTCAACACTGCCTGGATGTTCCAGGAATTGAAAGACCCCATGTCTGAAACCCCGCAGAACTGCTATGAGTCAGTGTAGGCTATCCTGAACTAGATAGACAAATAGCCCAACTCATTATAAAGCAGTTCCTACAGTTCTATGTATCTGAATAAGTAATTAATTCCCCACTCCTGTGTGACAAAGCCAGGTGGACTACTACCACTTGAGTAAGGGGATGGAAATATGTAGAGTGGCTAGGAGTTACCGGTAGCAGTAGCAAAAGTAAATCCTGGCAACATTCTTGGGATGTTCAAGAAATAAGGCTGTAATCCTATCCCTGCTTACCAGGGAGTAAGTTCCATTGAACTTAGTAGGACTTACTTCTGAGTAGATGCCTACGCTATAATCCAGGGACTTGGTTATTAGAACACTAAGGAAGTAGACCAGACGTCCCCAGACTAAGACCCGCGGGCCGGATACACCCGCTCTTACCGGCGCGGCACCGGAAATAGCTTGTGCGCATGCGCAAGCGGCAGTTTCCAGCACACTTCCGGGTTGGCGCCCGCCGGAAATGACACTTGCGCATGCGCACAAGCTATTTCCGGTGCCGCGCCATCCCGGAGATGGGCAGCACCGGAAATAGCGGGTGCACGCGCGCTCCCCTGCTCTCCGGCCCGCTGCGCGATTGGCGCCAGAGGAACCGGCCCAAAGTGGGGTAAGTTTGGGGACCCCTGAAGTAGACTGTAAGCACTTTCTCTTTAGATTGCCAGCTGATCAGGGCTGGGACCTGATCCCTGTGCAAAATGCAATTCATATGGACAGCATTAGATAAATAACATTGAAAAGGGCAGCAGTGTAAGGTGTAGGGATGTTGCAGCTACTGTTTTCCATGGAATGGAATGGAATCTATTATTTTGGAACCGGCGTTATAAGATACAGTTTCAGTCACTGAACTCCTTCGTACTTTAATTTTAAATGCAAAGAGGAAAGTGAGAGCTCAGAGCTCTAAGAACAAGTTCCAAGACAACATGCCAGAATAAGAATTTAAGTCTTTGTCCTGCAAACATATGTGTCCGTGCTTGGGAAATTTAAATCAAGGAGGTATTTCAGACACTTCTGCATGAAGACTACAGGACCAGAATTCCTTAGGGATGGGCAATGTTTTTCAAGCTGAGGGCCACATAACCTTCTGAACTATCTTGCAAGGGCCACTTGCCAGTAGTGGCCAAAAATAGGTGGAGCAACAAATGTAAATTTTACCTTTTGTACAATAGGCTAGTTTGTACAAACACTCAAGCACCCTGCCTCTATCCTCCCCATAGCAGATTCAAAGACACGTTCCAGCTGGGTGTATTTGGAGTGCAGAGCTTGGCATGCGAAGGGTGTGACCTGAGGAGAGTTCCAAGGGCCAGACAAAGAGGTGGGGGGGACACACAATTCATCCCTCTGCCTGATATTTCCCATCCTTGTCCTACGCAGTATAATCACATTTTACCCTCTGCTTCTTTGAAAAGTAAATTGTCAGTAGAGAGCCAAATAAATAATTATTTAAATATTGGAACATGTATTTGAACAGGACTTCCTGGCTGTAAATGTTCTCATATGTTCTTACTTAGGAGCTCAAAAAAGCAATAATGGAAGATATGGTGGAGTTAGGGAAAGAGAGTGGACTTCATTCGTTTGAACAGGTAAATACTAAATACTGATGATAGCTTTTGATTACTAGATGCAGATGAGCTTCTTCTTTGTGATTGAATAGCAGGGATTTTAGCATGCATTATATAAAAGCCCCAATGCCTCGCTTATGCTTTGTGGTTCAGTACTCAAATGTGTATTCTTCTATGAAATAAAACTATCCTTGTCTGTTTATGAATGCATGAAAGGTAATGTTAAAGAAGGTCTCTCTTTGATAGATAACATGATAAAATATTTGAAACACTATTCCATTCAAACTGAGAGCAATACTGGAAAGTCAGCTTAATTACCATTCTTGTAGCTGACCTGGAAAATACAGCTGTTCTGTTTGTCCCCCATCCATGGACTAATCTCCTCCTGACGTAGGTATTTTTGTGGCAGACCTACAAACCTCCAATAAGGGAAGTTCACAAGTGGACATAATGTACTCCTCTCTCTCTCCCTCCTTCTCTCTCACACACATCATTTAAGAAGCATGATCTAAAATAATGTCATGTTGTGACTCTATTATTTTTAAAAGCACAAATGTAACAGCTGTACCATTCGTATAATGACATAAATTCCTAAGCATGCCTGCATTTGTGCACTAGATTTGGAAACAGCATAATAAATGCACTTGCAGTGTCATAATGCATGCACTAAACAAGAATAGAGACTGTAGAAACTAATTTCACATAAAGCTTTCCTGCTTTTTCAAAAACTGGTCTATAAAAAATGTTGAGAACTGACTGTCTCTTAAAATTGCCCCCCCCCCCCGTGATGAAATGCACTAATCTATCAATTCATCTAATATAATCCTTGGGAGTATGGGGGGGCACATATGCCTCTCTTCCCTGCAGCATTTCAGCACTGTGTAGTGGGGGGGGGGGAGCCCTCCTAAATGAATCTTTAAAATCACAAGCAGGAAACATGGGTACAAAGAAGATATTAAGGGCAAAGCCTTTTCCTCTATAGTCACTGCCACTTGCTTGGGTAATGCTTTTGGGTGTTCTTAGCTCAGGGATGCCTTAGGAGGCCAGAAAGAATAAAAAAATATGCAAGTTGCATTGTACTCAGTACCTCTTACTTATAATGAGCTCCTGACACTTAAATGAACAAATGCACATTTAAACATCATAGTTTCCTATGAGGTCTATATTCAGAATTAACACATGATTTAGCACTCGCTTTCTGCACCATAGAAGATGGATGGCTAATGTGTTACTTCTTAATTGTAAAAATGCAAATAAAACATAAATGATCCTTAAGTTGCTTCCAGAATTAATGCTTAGCACCAACACATTTTTCACAGCAGCAGCAAAGATTTTGCCAACATGAAACTTTGAAGTGTGCACTGCAGTTTATTTTCAGTGCTAAAGGTAGTCAAGTGTTTTAATAGTTAAAATTCAATTTCCCCTAGTGCCAGTTATTTCTGCAGAAGGTGGAGAGAACTCAGCGTGTCCTCATTGTGTCTCAATCCTAGAATTGAGACTTTTAAGGTTGTTTTCGATGCAGAAATGTATTTTTAAAAGTCTGTTGACAAAATAGACATTGTGTCTGCCATTAAATGCCAAGTGATAACAACAGCAGCCAAATTATTTCTCTGTAGCATGTTCAGGCATTTAGAATTTCTGTTCCAAGGTCTCTGGGAGATATATACCAAAGCAACAGGCAGAGAACCTCATCCATGCAGCAAGCTACCTCATTCTCAAATAAGCATGCACAGGATTGCACACTAAATTTGTTCACCTTTCAATAACAAGCCAAGCAAATAAAAAGCGACAAAACTTCCAAATATCTAAATAGTCTGGGTTGCATTAAGGAGTCAGATAAATGAAATTACAGAGTAACTGCTTACTATAATTTATGCTGTAAAAGTCACGTGCTTTGCCCTATTTTGGGGAGGGGGGGTCCTTTTATTCAAAAAGCCAGTGTATTGGGCAAAGCTAGGGACATTATTGATGAATTGCTGCAACTAAAAGGCTGAATTTAAAAGTAGGCAGGTGTTAGCACTGGGCTATTACATCCTACATAGGAGTGGGTGTGCAGAATAATACTTGACACAGTGACCAATGTGATACGTATGTCTGGAACACAGCTATCAAATCATCCATTTCCTTTTATTGTATATTTTTATAAACATGTTGGCTTGTTTTTCTCCCCTATAGGTTAAAGCTGTTTACACCCACTCCGAAATGTTCTCTGTACAAAATGGTTTGTTGACACCTACGTTAAAAGCTAGGAGACCAGAGCTGAGAGAATTTTTCAAGAAACAGATAGAAGAGCTTTATTCAAGCATCTCCATCTGACACCAGGGGAAAGTTCTTCAGAATAATGGACTCTGTAGCAACATTAGGATAATACTGAAACGTGAAAAGGGCGCAGTTGAAACGAATAAGCATCTGACCTTCCACGCGAGCCTTCTGTTGTCGGAAGACACCATCACTGAGTAATTCCTTTACCATCTAGTTCTAGTTCCTCTTGTTGTAATGGATGCTCTTGAAGATTGCTTAAAAACATACCGGACAACCGTTAAGCTACTTTCAATCCCACTCCTTCTGAAAGCATTTTACAGACACCTTTGTTATTAATACCTGCAAAAAACATAAACAGAAATCCCTTAGCAAACAGGAAGGAAAAGCAGACTGGACCTGCCCATTTTGTATGACACTCCTCTAAGCTCCTGGATGATTCAATAATGTGATAGGGTTTCCAGATGTCTCTCTGGATGGGTACCATTAAGAACTCTTTAGAAGCAAGCAGTTCCCAGGTTGCACATCATGCACACACCTTCCTTAGCATGGTACGGCACCTTCCTTCGTGTGGTGTAGCTTCACCCTCGGCTGCTACTGCGTGCATATGTGGCCAAGAACTCCTCACTGCAACTGAGCTCTTAAAAGTACCAGGGTCCCACTCAGCGAGATATCTGACAAAGACTAGTGGTCTACCTCAATGTTCTTGGATGCTCAAAGCCAGAAATAAATCTGTTACCCTGATGTAGAACTTATAAATGGAATTGTTTAATCGTTCTTTAAGTGGTAGCACTAATGCTTTCCCTGCAAGACATAAATTGAATTCACCTTGTGCGAGACATTCACGAAAAGAACAGAAGGGAGGAAGACTTTGGATTTCATATGTATGGAAGTAGGAAGAGCTTTGGATGTCATGCATACTTAATATAGTGTAGTGGCACATGCTGGGTGAATGCTAACCAGTAATTGCCAGAAATGTTACAGGCCCTGGAATTCTTTGTATTTCTTGTGTCTTGGATGTTTCTGAAATTAGCAATGGATCTCTGTGGGCTGCTCCTTTTAAAGAACTTGTGTTGTGGCAGCTACCTGACAGCAACTTACAAAACAGAAGGATAGTTGGTATAAATATGCTGCATAATTTTGCACCTTCCACTCCCCACCACCCCAGTGGATTCCAAATAGAATAGGATTTTGAGTCAGAGCTTTCCCTTTGCAGCACTTTATAGCGGTGCACTTCAGGAGAACTGAGCTGGCTTCAAATAATTTAAAAAGGATGCAGAGTCTTAACAAACAGCTGTTTGGCAACATCATCTGACTTTAAAGCAGCTTCTCCCAGCTTCTTCTTCCACCAGGCTTGCATCTACTCCAAGTCCCCACCTCTTATTCTCATGCATTCCGATAGCAGGCACTTCTGAGCAAATAGCACTAAAGGCTTCACTCCCTTGACAACTATCTTGAGAGGGATTCACTTGGCTGAATAATAAAAATTAAAATGCAGAAAAAGAGCCTGTTCCCATATTTTTTTAGGCCAACACCTCAGAAATTTGCCTAAATAAATATTCCGTGTTTCAGTGGAGAAGCTAATGCTTGCTCTGGAGAACCTGCACAAGTCTTCTTATGATGCTCAGGAATTGCATGTAGATCAGGGATGGGAAACCTGTGGGCAAACCAGGTGGTGCTGGACACCCAACGCCCCGTCTGCCAGCACATACAGTAGTCAGAGTTGATAGGACCTGCTGAAGTTCCCTCTCTCTTATGCAACTACTAAAGGTGCAGGGGCCATGTCCCCTTTTGCATCTGACTACCTTAAATATAGTCTTCTGCTCTGAAGTAGTTTGAATCAAGGGTTCGGGAACCTGCAGCTGGGCTGTAACTCCATTCACACCCGATTTTTGACCATGCTGGGCGAGGCTGATGGGATTCAGGAGTTCAACACCATCTGGAGGGCCACAGGTTTCCTAGCCCTGGCATAGTTAGTACTAGTACCTGCATATAGGAGGACACAAGAAGATCTCTGCTGGATCAAACCTAAACCCAGTCTACTCCACCATTCTGTTTCTACTGTGGCCTGCCAGGTGTTCATGGGAATCCTGCAACATGAGTGTAGCAGCACCATCCCTACTTGTATTCCTAACACTGACGGTAGGTCATAGGTCATAGCTATCAATACTAGTAGCCACTGATAGCTTTACCCTCCATTAATTTGTCTCTCTTTTAAAGCCATCCAGGCTGGTGGCCATCAATATCTTATGGTAGTGAATTCCACAATTTAACTATGCACAAAAGTAGTATTTCCTGAAACTTCCAACATTCAACTTCATCAAAGAAAAGCTTTTCTATATATACTTTCTGCACATCATGCATAATTTTATACACCTCTGTTATGGATGCGTGTTTGCCTTTTCCCCAAACTAAAAAGCCCTAAATATTGGGATCTTTCCTTATAAGGGAGTTTATTGTTTTGGTTGCCCCTTCCTACACAACTATTCCTCAGTGGTGGCAGTGGCAGGGTTAGGTGAATGTCTGAGTTCAAATGCCATAGCTATATGAGCACAGCCATAGAACCGAATCCAGTGCTAACAGATTATATGGCTTTCTTGAAACTGTCTCCCCAGACGTAGATCAGATTTTCTAAAGTTCTCAACACACAGCACCTTGCATGGAGAAAGAAGCTTGTGACCATATTAATACAGGAGCTGCTTCTGATGTAGATCAGCATGGGTGGAAAAGCTGAAAGATGGTGAATAGGATGGCAAGGTTCAAAAGAAGGCTTTTTGTATACAAGAGGGAATTTTAGCAGCTGCAGTCTGCATGACACCTGCTGAATTTCCCCTAATATATTGCTATTCAAGGAGCAGTAACTCTTCTCTTTTTTGCATTTGGAACTCCCTAATCAGCCACAATGCTCACATATATTGATATAAGGAAAGATCACCTTAGATGTTACTTTTTCCATGAGGAAACCTGGGAGGTTTTAGGACATCTGAACTATCCATGAGACATCAAGAAGTCTTGGGCTTGTTTGAGCTGAAGTAGACCTACTATCTCCATATCTTACCAATAACTATGGTGTTAAATGATTTATCCACATGGAGCTGCTAAATCAGTCAAGTTGAAGGGTGACCAAAATGAACTTAAGATTGCAGTATTTTTTTTAGAAATTAGAGAGACAGCGACTTAATGAGCAAGTGTTTATGCTGAGCCTGGTTAATAAATGTCTGTTCTGAACAAACCGTTAAGATTTCAAAAGTGATTGCATTTTTGAAGTACGGTAGTACTTCCAGTACAAAAAGTACTTCTTTTGTAGTTTTCAAATGCCTGTTCTGATTTCTTGATAACCCAGCTACAAAGATTTCACTTTATGCTTAAACTTATCTGATTATCCAGGTTCATTTTGTAGTTCTATCAGTGCAAAAGCAGAATTAAAGCCAGTAATTTAGGCTTCACTGCCTGAGCATAAGTCTCACTTAACTCAATGGGACTAACTTCTAGTAGTTATGTATAGACTGCACTGTTAGATCCACACTTGAATACTAGGCTGTAATTTTACAGCAGATAATGACACTACGTACTTTTAATATTTATTGAAGGAGGAAGGTACACAAGTTTGTTGTGTATGTTCTTTTCATTTAGGTTAAGGCATTGCTTGGGAATGATTTTCTAAATGCTTACTTCCCTGAGCTATAAACACTGGAGAAAACTGGCCCACAGATTAAAAGTAGGTCTATATGAAATTGAGGATTTGTAGTTGGCACTGACTCTAAAATTCTCTCATGGCCCCAATTTACAATCTACAAAGGTTACTTAGATATTTATTGAGCTTTTACTTGAAGCAGTACATAGGAACATGTTGGGCAGGATCCAGCCAAAGCCCCTTGGGTATGATCCAGCCACTTTTCATTCTCTTTGATTTCAGTTAGACAAGCATTTTCTTAAATCTTAGATCTTTTCTAGTGAAACCAAGAGTTCTTAAAATGGTTAACACTGGTTGGATCCAGCATATTTTTCTTAAAGAAAAAAATTCAATTGTGCATTTCCCGTCATTGAGGAATTGCAATTCCTTAAACCATCATAAGGAAAAACCCAGTAATCACAATCGCCCACTCTAGTGGCTGAGTTGTGAATGTTGTTTGATAAACACACAAACACACACAAGTTTGTTGTTTGCTGCAGAAAAAGGAGCCAAGCTAGAGATTGGCCCTATATGCTTGCTAAACATTGCAAGATGTATTACACCGCAGTTAGGCAAATAGGACAAACACTATGGCCTAGGGACAGATTGCTATCTGCCTGTTCTTTGCAATGGATATCTGTCTCTGGATTCAAGGACTACTAGGGAGTATGCATCCTTGAACTTTAGGTGCCCTTTATATGATATGACAGTAGCATGAGAGCCACTTCGGGCTTTATGCCACATTCATGCTGCAACATTTAAGAACCTGGCAGCACTTGAGTTAAGCATCATACAGATCCTTCCCACCCAATCATTACCCTTTTACCTCACCTATGAAACAAGTACATTAGAACAGTGTTTCCCAACCTTGGGTCTCCAGCTGTTTTTGGACTACAACTCCCATCATCCCTTGCTAGCAAGACCAGTGGCCAGGGATGATGGGAACTGTAGTCCAAAATCAGCTGAAGACCCAAGGTTGGGAAACACTGCATTAGAAGAACCCATTGCTGCTGTGCTGGTTGCCCACATGGCCATGTGCTTTTAAAAGTTATAAAGGCAAAATATAATGCCATAATTGTAATAAATGAATGTGGTTCCTACATTGTACCCAGAATACAAGAAGGACACCTTACCGAGTAAACATGCATACCCTGAGCTGTCAGTACTTAATGAAAGCATAAATGAAAGCATAAATCAGAAAACTGGGTTTAAATAAATTGTAAGTTTTCCTATATCAGCAAATGTGCATATGCCAGCTAGGATATACACCATTACACCAGTATAATCACGGGATTATTGCTTGTGGGAATAATATTTCCTATCAGTTTTTTGTACTAGCACTAGTACCTGATCCTAAAAAGATAATGTAATATATGAGAGGTAGACAAAGTGCTGCCCTACAGGTATTGATGGATTACGATCTCCATCATCTCTGATCACTGGTTGTGCTTGCTGGTACTCAAGTGGAGGTGCATCAACATCTGGAGGGCAACAGATTGGCACAATGACACCTGCTATGATGTTATGCCAGCAGGAAAGATCAACACCCCAGCCAGTTAAAATCAGAGTTCATGCCCATCATAACATCCAGCCAAGCCAGGATTTTGTTTATACTCTGAATCAGATTAACTACAGTGAAAAATAATAGGTCAATTTATCATCAAAAGTACTAGAATTAAACCAAGGCAAGTTCAGCTTACATAATAGGTCAATTTATCATCAAAAGTACTAGAATTAAATCAAGGCAAGTTCAGCTTGCATAATAATGGGACTTATCTATTCATTACACACCCATTCTATGAGCCCATTAAACAGTTCTGCTGCTGACACTTTTGGATGATACTGATGATATAGATCTTGTTTCAGTCAAACACCAAGATGGCCTTGGCTGCTGATTTATGCTGAGAAAAGGGACGGGGGATTGTGACCGAGGATCTCTTGGTGGATTTTGCTACCATCTGGTATTCAGTATCCACCTGGACTGGCTCTCCATTGGAGGTTGGACGTACTGTACTATACTTCAGTGGTTCCACTCCTACTTTGACGATTAGTTCCAGAAGTTGGCATTTGCATTATGGGGCCCTGTGGTATTTACACAATGTGGTCCCCACATTTCCATATTGTCTTCTATTTTCTTAAATACATACATTAACTTAGCAACACCATTCAGGGATTTAAGAGTGAGGTGCTGCCAGCAAACTTATGTCATAGACCTCCACTTCCAGAGGAAGCAATGGAGGTGTTGAATTGGTATGGATCATTCATTGGCTCCAGACAAGAAATAGGTAAATGGTTTGAGCACAGAAGTGCTGTTGAACCAGTTCTGGGTGGAGTTTCATTCCCTCTAAAAAATCAGGTTCATAGTTTGGAAGCAATCATCCAACACTATCACTGGAAGCCTAAGTGTCACCTGTAGCATACAGTGTTCCCAGCTAAGGATAATGTGCTAGTTGCAACTCCTCAACAGAGGTAGCATGGCCACATTTATGCCCTAGTAACCTCCAGTTTTTACTATTACAGTGCATTACAAAGGCTTCTGAAGATTTCTCAAAAATTTCAGCTAGTTAAAAATTTAGTTGTCTCAGTACTTACTGGGATTGGCCTTATAGAACATATCACTTCTCTTAACTGCCTCTGCTTTGGACACAATTCAAACTGCTGGTGGCCACCTTTAAACACTTAGATGGCCAATGATCCTGGGTGCATAAAGGATCACCTTTTCCCACACAAGTCTGCCCAAATTTTATTACCGCTAGAGATCATTTTAAGAGATCCTCCCTGTGTCACTTAAGTTAGGTGTGAGCAGAGGGCTTCTTTGTTGTGGCACTACATATGTTGAATGTCTTCCCCAGACTGATGTATTCTGCTACCTGTTGAATATCTTTTTTATTATTTTAATACATGTCCAGTGTAGATTGCTTTAAGTGACATTTTATTGGTTCTACTGGTTATTAATATGCACTATTATACTTCTGTTGATTTGATTTTCTGATTTTTTTAAAACTGAGTTTTATTGTATTGGGTATTTCCAGCTCTTTTTATCTGAAGGCTAGCATATAAATATTTTTAATTAAAATAAAGAATTTTGAGGACAAGGGAACAAAAATGGTGATCATCTCCAGTTATTACTCTGCAAGGCAAGACCATCCAAAGATCAGGTGCTTAGGTGGACAAAGGAAGATGTTCTAGAACAGACTTCCTCAAGCTAGTGCCCTACAGATGTTTTGGATTACAATTTCCATCAACCCCAGCCAGCATCATCAGTGGTCAGGGATGAGGGGAGCTCTAGTCTAAAATGTCTGGAGGGCACCAGGTTGGGGAAGCCTGATCTAGCTCACCTCAGGTTCTGGTAGGAAGGATGGGAATAATGGTCATGCCCCATGACCCTGAGCAGATAAGATGAGGCAAACTGGTTCTACATTCCTAGAACTTAACTAAGGAAATGCACAGTATTTTAAGATGAGTTCTGTGTTCTTAAATTGTTATTAGAGGGAATCTCTGTGGTAGCTGGTTCATACATGCATGTTCATCACTTGATGACTTGTTATTGTGTGAACTGTGTCCACCAGAAAAGCATGGCATTTGATACGAGGTGAAGTAAGACAATATGGAGGTTTTGTTCCTGGTCAGTGACATCTATTTTCCACACACGTCATCTCTTCATTTTGGAACCTCATCGAAGTGATAAACTTGCATGTGTAAATCTGCCATGGGCTGAACCAGGGCCCATCTAAGTAAATTATACAAGAAAATTCAGTCATTACTGCAGGTTTAAAAGAATATTACATACCGGTAGTTTTGCATTATGAATATCTGTTGTTAAAACAAAAAGTCTTCCCCATAAAATATCAAAGAGCCAAAAAGCATATACAAGCGAAATAAAAAGCACTATTAGGACCTATTTATTTGAAAAATCACCCTGCAGTCAAATGAGGATTTTCAGCGTATCCTGCATGAAAAGAAGCTGCAATTCCTTTACAAACATTTTAGCAGCACATGACTGGTAATGACAGTAAAATCTTGTATCTTGTCAATATCTTGGATTTGATTATTATCGCATATATCAAAAAAGCAGCTTCTATCTTTTAACAGGTTTCTTTTTTTTGAATGAAACAAATTAACTTGAACATTATAAACTATTGTTTTCCATCTGTGAAAAGCACAAACTGGTGATCTATATGTAAATAAACTATGACATGAATGTAAACTTTAAAAGTAATAATACTATTTTTGCATGAAATCTGACAAAGATGTACTGGTTCTCACAGGAAACTATGGAAATATTTTATCTAGGGATTATTAGTACAATAGATGGAACATTGTTTTCTTTTAAAGTAAACATGCTTTTGCTAAAACAGAATTTTTCTTGCTTTGTAGAATTTACCGAAATGAAAGCTGGAAGCTTGGATGCTTTAGAACTAATGCTACCCAAGCACCAGTGAGATTCAATCTGCAATCTTATATACGTTTGCCTGGGAGCAAGCCCTGTTGAAAATAAGTGGGGCAGTTTTATGTAGAATTACAAAATTGGCCTAATAATGGCCCCAATGAGGTCTGCACACAATGGATCAGGGGTAGATATGTTAGGAAAAATTCCCCCTCCCACCACTGAACTAGAATGCCTACTGTTTCTGCTGCTACTGGAGAGTTTTTCCTGACTTCTGTTTTCCCCATAGGAGTTCCTATGCCACAAAAATATTTATGTGAAATCTGCCTCTTTGTCCTTAAGAATATACTGATTGACAGGAACAAAGGAATGAATGTCTTGTGAATTTAATTTTTTACCCATCAAAGCCCCCCCCCCCGGGCCCTTAATACCACTATGACAGGATGTGCTGTAAGTTAAATGATTGAGCTCTATTTTCAAACCAAAATGAGGTCAAACTGCCAACTGCCTTGTTCATTTCATCTCCTTTGGCTTGAATGTGTAGCAGAATGGGCTGGTGTTTTAACTCCAAAAATGTCAGAGGAAAGAGGCATTGTAGAGGCATACTGTATGTAGTAGGTGGTAGGGTGGCCAGGTAATGGTGACTGGTGGGGTTACACACTACTACAACGCTCATTCCACTCTAGGCAAGACACTACATCTGTGATCTTTGATCTTAAAAGGACTACACTAATTGCAATGAAAGCTCCCAAAATAGCTACAACCACCTTTTAAAAAAGCAAAAGAAAAGCGGGACAGCAGTTAGAAAAAGATGGAAGTAATGGCTGGGGAGATTTACCTGAAATCTCGCAAATACTGTAAAGTGAGTAAGCAAATGGCATTTACTATAGAGAAAATTACTAGTGTGGAAGCATGTACTTATTATTGTCACTGCAGATTAATGAGAACCACCAACTCCATACCACCAAAGTACTGATCTAGTATTGATAGCTTGATCAATGAAATGGAGAGGAAGCATTGCTGAGTGGGGCGCTGAGCATATTCATTCTGCTTTCCTATTTATAGCAGCATCCCTAAGTTCTGTAGAAGTAGCCAATGCTTCTTCTTTTATTAAAAAAATGAGGTTCTCATCACACAAAATGGCTGCCATGGACAGCCAAAAAAGAGGTGCTGGTACTCTGTACCAGAGAGTACACAGAGAGAGAATACAGAATCATTGCAAGTACTGTAGTGAAACTAAGTAGACCAATAGCAGCTCCTGCCAAAATCAGTTTAACTCCTATTTTAAGTTCCAAAAGTTATCCAGGTGTGGGGGAAGCAGATAATCACTGAAGGTTGATCCCATATGCAATAACACTAAATTTGCCAGAAAGCGCTGTACTAAATGCAAATTCACTAAGATGGCAGTCTCTGTAAGCAAAAGGTAGCTGCATGTTTAGGCATCAGCAATCACTAGGAAAGTCAAGACTAAGTACCTGAACTCAAGTATGCAATTCTTCTGCTTTGTATGTATGCACGTGTGTATGTGTTTTAAGGCCAACAGCTTCAATAACTTGCAAAAAGCCAATTTGGACCTCTGTAGTAAGATGTACATATTGATTTCAATGGGATTTGCTTACAAGTAGGTTTGGGCTTCTTAAAAAGTAGGGGGCAGGGGGAGGTTAATTAGCATTACTTAGGTTGCAATCCTATGTGCACTTACCTGGAAGTATTCCATAGGATTGCAGTGTTAAGACTGTGAACCTGATAGATGATGAAGTTAAGCAATAAATAATCTGTTTTAAGGGTGTCCAGTTGTAAGGAATAACAGAATTCTTGTAACTTTAGCACTTTTGCAAAAAAGAAAAGAAAGAAAGACAGTAATTTAAGCAAATGCAGCTTTCCTTGATGCTGCATGATGAGTTGGATCTGCCAAAAATGTAAATCCCAGCAGTCATAAGGAATCAGTAGCTGTCCAGATGTTAGCTTATGCCATCCCTGGCCATTGGTTGTGCTTGTTGGGTCTTATGGGAGTTGGGAGACCAACAAGTTATGGAGGGCCTACATGTTCCCCATCCATGTGTTAAATGCGCAGGAGCTCAGTACTCTTTTGCATTTGGTCACACTAAAGCAAAAGCAGTTCATGATCAGGGAAGAAAATAAAGAAACAAAAAAAGACCCCAACAAACACCAGCCACAATTGTTCCCAATTAGGATTTTTCTGTGAGACAACAGCACTTCTATAAAAACCTTACCCTATCTATCATACCGCAATAGAACAACATACCTGCATTCAAATAAGAGTAAAACATTGCAAGTCAAACAGCCATTTCCCCTAAATATACTGCTTATTCTATTTTCAACTAAAGAAAAATGAAGAGATTAAAATGCAATGACTTATTTGTTTAAGAACAATTGTAATTAAATATTCTATCCTCCCTAGTTTTGGTATATCCGCATGTACTGTATACCTAAAATACAAAGAAGCAAATGTGGAATTTTTATTTTGTAAAGAACTGAAAGACTGTCAGGTTTCTCAAATTTGTTAATATTCCTCTTGACTGACAAATAAAATATTTTATACAAAAACTGTTTTATTCTAGTATTTTGTCTATGTGGTCAGTAACTAGTCATTCAGAAATGAGTGCCTATACCTATGCTATATTATGCTTGTTTTGTTTTCTGTTTTTTAACAACCAAAGAAATACTGCATTCTGAGGTCCATTTCAGAAATCTATGCTTTCTGACTTCAATGTCTTTGCAGATAAAAAGGAACCTGTCTGCAATCGCTTGAATTTATTCTCTTTAAAAAACTGGCAGTAACAACCGAAGAAAATGTATGAGCTTGTTTAACATGAATGGATGGGAATGTATAGTATTTTTTCAGACCATGTGTTTAAAAGAATAAAGTTAATAGAATTATTCAGCTTATTTTCCCACTCTGTGTATTAATGTAGCCTTCACCTGATCCCCTTTTTATATATTTCCCCCCTCATGGTTTAACACAAACGGACAAGAGGCTCACTATTTTCAGTGGTTCAAAGTCAAAGCAGCCTTGTATGCTGTAACTTTAGCAGAGCAAGAGAAACAGATGACCAAACAGGTGGGTGGGGGGCACTCAAGGACTCAGAGAGGAAACTTCACGCAAAATCTATCACCGCTATATATAATTCAATTTTATTAGGTATGCTTTATGCTGGTGGATCCTGTTCCATAAATCGAGAGTTAAGTTTGGAACTCTCACACTGCACTGCTCCTCTAGGGCTTCTCCATCTTAGAAAACGGGTAGAGAATTGCATGTTTGAACACTTCCTCTGTAACAACAATGTCTGTGGGATGTCCTGATTTGCTAATTTGCTAACACACACACACACACACACACACACACAGTATATGCACAAGAACCTTGGGGGGGGGGCAGGAGAGGGAGGAGAATTCCAACATGCAATATCTCACATGGATTCTGAAGTAGTACAATTCCAAGAGCTTGGGACCCCACGACTCATAATCATAGAGACGTTAGGAAATATTGTACATCTAATAAGACCATTGGTCTGTTTAGCTGAGAATTGCCTATGACTGATAGTGGGTCTCCATGGTTTCAGATAAAGGTCTTTCTGAGCCCCACCTGAAGTGGCTAAGGATGGAGCCTGTGACCTTCTGTATGCACCATAAATGCTCCATCTATTTAGCCACAGCACCTTCCCCTGCAGGAATTCAATTAAAAGCATTTGTATGCCAGCCCTAGTATCTTTAGAGTCACTAGCCTGAATACTGGAAATATGTCATTTCCTCATCATGTCAGGATTGTCAAATTTGAAACACAGAGGAATTATTGTCAACACCAGTTCACAGTGCCACCTACTGAACAACAACACTGCTGTGCATATACGTGTGTGTGTGTGTGCACACCCGTACCCACCCACACCCACACACCCAGCATAATTCAACATACAATTCACATTTAACATTTTAATTATTGTTTAGGTTTTTTCCTTAAAACTCAGCTTAGTATTTCATGCCAGTTTGGTGTTTGCAAATAGCAAACATACTGCTTTCATCAACACCTATTCACATAGCGTTCAATAGACTGTATGTACTCAAAAACAGTATGCCTCTATTAAAAACCTCACTACAACTTCCACGTCAATTAATCTGTCAGCCAAATCACAAAAAAGTAAAGGTTTGCCCATGTTGTTCCAAATTGGTCAGCACTACTAATCAAGACTATGCTATTATATTAGTCCCTTAATCAGACTCCCTTAAATCATATGAGAATTTCTGCGCAGACTAGCTTGATATTGGGGGTGCACTGCTGCCAGTCTGAGGTTCTTTTGCCAGTGCAATACCATATTTACTCGAGTCTAATGCGCCATCAAATCTAATGTGCACCTCAATTTTCAGAACCTTGAAACCAAAAAAAGTATTTGATGGCGAATGTAAATGTGCCATCGAATCTAACTTTAATTTTCACAGCATAATTTAGCCAAAAAATGTGAGCATTAAATTTGAGTAAATACGGTACAGTATTTGATATTTGGTAGGATGGGCGTGTATGTTGGCATGGGCAACCTCCAAGGACTCTTACCCTTCCTGGTTCTTCTATTTGCATGGGACTAATCCTTATTTCTGGGTCCCAACAAATGCCCTTGTGAAGAAACTACTCCTAGGCAAACAGCACCCCCCCCCTTCCCAAAACAAGCAAAACACACTCAGACAAAACCATACACATCAAACCACACACAGTCGGCCAAGCACAATGCCTGTCCAATAATCTAAAACATAAAGGAAAGCACACACAGCCTTACCATGCAGTGACACTTTCCTTTCTTACCAGTGAAAGTTCTCTCTCTTTTAAAAATAATATTTTTCTTCTTCTTAGTGTTTTTCTCTTATCCCTCCCAAATTTAAGATGGTTTGGCTGGGAGGGAAAGCTAACTATTGGCCTCCACCTGCCCCACCCTCTTCCTTTCCTAATAAATTTGAGAGTCCTAGAGGTATTCTGGGAAGAAAGGAAAATGGCCGAAGGGCTCAAGGCTGACATGCTTCCTACAGGTAAAAATAGAAGGGGCTCGAGGCCTGCAGGGGACTCCAGACTTAAAGTATTTATCAACACAGGTGCAGGTATGGATCAGGTGCTGTGACCTGCGTTTTGGTTTGACTCCTTTGTTTCTGCCACGCCAGAAGCCTCAGGACCTCCTGGCTCTTTGCTGCCGCCATTTGTGTTCTCTCAGAATGGGGCTGAATTTGAAAGCCGATACCTGGAGGCAGTTCTCAGTAGGGGAAGGGGAACACCCTGAGGCGAGACCGCTGCCTCCTCTCAGTTGCTCAGGCAGTATTTTTATTATTTAATCCAAATGTTTCATTTTCTTTTCGCCTGATTGCATGATCTTTTGCCCATAGCACTGCAGGCAGTCCACGCTGAAACAAAAAGCGGGTTTGGACGTAGCTTGCAGCCTGAGGAACCTTGGGAAGTGTAATTCTGTGAGGGAAGCAGGGCTGCCTGCCTGACAGAAAATAGTCGGCACCTTCAAAAAGTTATAATTCACAGAGTGGGCAGGGAACAGTAGCAACAGTTGACAGTGATTTTTAGGTATGTGTTGCAGAAAGGGTATAAATGTGGTGTGAAGGAGTTGGTAACATTCAGCAACAAAATCCTATCATAACTAGATTTAAACCAGCTTAATAGTCATCCCATTTCCCCATAGAAGTTTGGGAAGCAGAAGCTATAGTTTGAGGGATGGAAATGCTTGGGATCTTTAAGCAATAACTCAGTCCTGTTTAATAATCTACAGCTCCCAGGATGATTTGTGGATTCATGTGAGAGAAAACTGCCAAAAGTTTATATACCGGTAGTAATTTGAGTGTAGGGCGTTTGGCGCTTGAAATTTTATTCTAGCCAATGTTTGTTTTTTGAAGTGTGTATGTGTGGCATATGTGTGTTTAATTTGGTGAGGGGATCTTTATGATATTTCCCTGTTTAGGGAAGTTTTTAATGTGTGATATTTTAATGTATTTTAATATTTGTTGGAAGCCGCCCAGAGTGGCTGGGGATGGGCGAGGTACAAATAATAAATTATTATTATTATTATTATTATTAGGGTTTAGAATTGAAAGTACTCTCTGGCACACTGAGCTCCAGTGAAAACATTTCTGTTCTGTGGGGCTGACAGCCCCTTTATACAATGAGTTAATATAGGGTAATATGGGGGTAAATATGGATTTGTTTAATCCTTCAGGGAGTAAACCACAGGAGCTTAAACAAGTTTCAAGAAAGCCAGCAATCCACCAATAAGACTCTTCCCTTCCCTAAAAGATCATGGTTTTGGTTTTTCCTGACATCCATGCTTGGACGCGGGTGGCTCTGTGGGTTAAACCACAGAGCTCCCGTTGCTCGGTCCCTGCTCCTGCCAACCTAGCAGTTCAAAAGCACACAGTGCAAGTAGATAAATAGGTACCGCTCCGGCGGGGAAGGTAAACGGCATTTCCGTGCGCTGCTCTGGTTTGCCAGAAGTGGCTTAGTCATGCTGGCCACATGACCCGGAAGCTGTACGCCAGCTTCCTTCGGCCAGTAAAGCGAGATGAGCGCCGCAACCCTAGAGTCATCCGTGACTGGACCTAACGGTCAGGGGTCTCTTTACCTTTATGCTTGGATTATATTTTACTTGTCAGAACCTCTTAGTATTGCCTCTTATCGCTTTGTAGGCAGCATTGCTGTGAGAAAAAGCAAATAAAGAGGATGGACTGGGTGAAATTGCGTTCCTATTCCCGGAAGAGGCGGGCTCAACAGAATGTCCATTGTGCATCTCCTATCCCAGCTGTGGCAGCATCTGCTGCTGTTGGTGAAAGGAATGCTAAAGCCAAAGGGTGTCGGCCGCGTCTAGATCTGCTTTCTGAACCTCAGCAGGAACCTCGTGTCAGAAGTAATCATTCACGCAACTACCTTGTCCTTCCCCATCACATCCCTGTTTGTCTGGATTAATTACAATATTTATTGTGTCTTTGCGTAGTGGCACAAAGGCCCTAACTACTCTACTATGTACTGTCTAAAAATGTGTAGGGGTGAGAATGTACTCTTAATGTAGTCACTTTATGTACTCTTAATGTAGTCACTCTTAATGGAAACACTTCATTGGTGAAATTGGTAGTGGGGGAGAGGGTGGGGTATTTTGTGAATGTGTTGGGGGCTTTTCTCACCTGCTATGTCTTGATGAGTATTGCAGAAAGCCTCTTGGCCTGCTAAATGCATTACATGGGACTCACAGAGATGGGGCTCATTGCTTTCCTTAGCTTGGTTTGTATTCCTAGTTTTTGTCACGGTTGCTCAGACCCTGACAACACTGAGCTCATTACTCCAGTATGTGCTCCTTCCACAACACTGAATGTCAACAGTGAACTCGGTTCTGATGTCAATCTTTACCATCCCAGCTAAAAATCACCAGCTGCAAATACAAATCAACTGTCCCCAGGGCACACACGGATGATTCCTACCCTTTGAGCCACCTCACAGTGGAATCCTGTCTCAGGATACAGCCACCATTGAACCTAGTGAAACCTACTTCTCGGTAAACAGGCATAAGATTGGGTCTTGAGGCAGTTGCTGTTTTGCTTTTTCCAAGGTTCTCACTGTTTTTGAAAGCAACAGACTCCTATCACCTGGTGTTTTTCCAAGCTGTTGAATCCCCACCCTCTCAGGCCACTTTCTAAATTTATGGTGCTTTCTGGGGCTCCTCTGCTCAGCGCCATTCTCTTACAGTGGGCAAAGACTCCTGTACGCAATTCTGTGTTCACTTATGGTCTCCTGCTGCTGCATGCTAGGATTTATGGGGTGATGTAGTGTGCCCCAAACTGACATTAGAAGTCTAGTGGAGCAGCCCTATGTCTACTCAGAAGTAGGTTTGTAGCATTCTGCTGAAACACCTGCATTGCCTGCCCATATGCTCCTAGACCAGGTTCAGCATTCTCTTATACAAAGCTCTGATTAACGTGAGCCCAGGATACTAATGATGTCCTTAACCCTTATATACCAGCTCAGTCACTGAGATAATCTGGAGAAGTACTGCTGGTTGTCCCCCATATTTCAGAAGCCTGAGTGACTTCAACTAGAATTTAGGCATTTACGATACCTGGTTCTGTGAACTCTTCCAGCCTAGATTATTCAGGCATCCTCACAGTTAATTTTCAGGCATCTCTTGAAGATCTTTTTATGGCAGAAGGCCTATGCAGCTGCTTAAGCTTTTCAGGATGAGCCACCCATTTTGTGATTATTTTATATTTTTATGGTATATGTTTTATTGTACATGCATATTTTGTTGATACTTTATGTGAGGGAGTTTTCTATAAATATTATACATAGCATACATACATACATACATACATACATACAGTCTTTATGCACACAGAACACTGATGTTGCCATTCAAGAGTGGTGGTTCTTCCAAGTCTCCTCTTTGGGGAATTTTTGATGGTGTTCACAATTATTTCCCCCACCCCTGCAATGGTTAGAAACAGCCATTTTTATAAATTGTGCTTGGGTGCCACTGACAACAACACCTGTTCTCATCTGTCGCCAAAATAATTTGCCCCTCTTGAAATGCAAAGAGCAGGTGGTAAATCTGAATATAGTTATGCACACTTAAGTCAGTGGTGGACTTTGGTCTTTCAGATTTCAGTGTCGCCTTGTGGGCAGCCAAAATAAAGCACCCCCCTTCCTCTCACCAGCTGTTCGGCTCAATTCAGTACATCATAGTTGTGGTGCCCCCTATTGCGGTAGAACCAGTCATGCTGCCCTAAATCCACCTCTGCTTAAATCCTGTTGTTCCCAGAGGGATTTGCAGATTATTCTCAAACATTTTTGAAGTGAAGTGTTGCTTCATTGTGACATACCCCTCAGTCACATGACAAAAAGATCCTTGTTTTGGGGAGGAGGATAAAGACTAAGTATGGCTGCAGTCTTACCATATGGAGTATTTACCTGTGTGAAGAATAGGTGGAAATGTAACCTGTTGATGATTATTCTACCCAGTGCTTTTTTCTGGGGGGACGCAGGGGTATGCATACCCCTAAACATTTTGTGAATCTAGGTTTGGCCTCATTGAGGGGCAGTATTTCAATATGAGTAGGAAAATGAGAGTCCCCTAAACATTTTTTAAAGAAAAAAAGCACTGATTCTACCTCAACAGCTCTTAAAACTGCGCAGCAAAAGCCTTTGTGCATTAAATTGCATTAAATTGCATTAAACCAAGTGCATTAAATTGGATTGTCAGTAGGGGGAGCTTTTTGCCTTCTGATATTATACAGAGTCTTGGGAGTATCAAGGGGATGGCCTTAATTTCTTTTTTAAAGAAACTGATAGCAAAACCTGATGAAAATTAAAAGGTGCAAAGGAGTTGTTCTTGCAAATCTCTGGAGAATGAGAGTTTAACAGGTGTCTTGATTTCACAGTTGTACTAGGACCTTCCTTTTGAGAGCAGCAATTCCATTATAGTGCAACTCCCAGGTTTTCTTTTGCTCATTCTTTGTTGACTTGCTAGAGTTGTGTTGTCCTTAGCTGATACACAAACAAAACAAATGTGTTTGGCTAAACATTCACTTTTTTCTCCCTATAGGACAAATTGGAAATGCCATTACAAAAGCATTGCCCAAAATTCAAGAAGCCTCTGGGGTGACCCAGATGGACTGCCTTTCAGTGGAACAAAGGTATGTTATAACAACAATTCCAGTTATTCTGTTATTGAATCTGGGGGAAGGTCTTGAGCACTTGAGGCCTCAATTGAGACCCCATAGATGTTGTTGGACTACAAATCCCATCAACTCTGACAATTGGCTATGCTGATGGGTTGGAGTCCAACAACTTCTGGAAAGCACTAAGTTCCACACCACCAGTCTAGAAACTGTCAATATGGTGATGCAATTCAGCTTTAATTGTATTTATAGGCATTATGGCCAGGACAGTACTTGCCTTGCTTTGGGCAACATCTCCAGAGCAACAATAATCCCAATTTCTGTTGTTAGTGTGTTGTTTTAAGCTCAAATTAAGAGAAGTCATTCTTCTCAGAAATTCCATATATCAGAGTTGGTTTGAAATTGCCTATGAAAAATACAGACCCATAATTGTGCTGTCTCTCCCCCCCCCAAAAAAATAGCACTGAATTAAATGAAAATGAAAACAGAAGCATGGAGGTGAATAAAAGTATCAGTAAAATGGGCACTGCTGTATTAAAGGTATGTATTTAATTGTTAAACCTCTTAAATCCCAACAAATCTATGTACTACTACATGCCTAGTAGGGTAAAAATGAAAGACTGCTGCACCTTCAGAGTCCTGCTAATCAAAATACATATACAGTATTTTGTATGCAACCAGTGGTGTGTCATGGAGCTGGTTTGCACACCACACTAAGCCAAAATCACAATTAAGCCATGCTAGCTCCTAGGCAGCATGGTAAGTGGTCAGGGATGATGGGAGTTATAATGCAAAATATCTGGAAAGCACCAGGTTGGTTCTGTATGTATTCTGTCGTTCTGACTTTAAAGTGGGGGGAAATCCATCTCTCTGAGGTATGTGGAAATATCAGGGTTTGCAGTAGTCACCAGCATAATTAGTGTACCAGCCTCTTTGATCGCTGGGAGAATTTTAGTGTGGAGGAAATAATGGAGGTCATACTGTTTCAAGTGGTTGGTGTGGAACAGATGAATTGTCATAAAGACCTATGAATATTTCCAGGCAAGTTCCTGGTTATGCTCTATTCACATTGACTTGTATAGTGGATGGAAACGTGCATCAATCACAATGAAAGTTATACAAGTTGACAATACCACTATAGAGGTTCAGTGCCCAGGAAATAAACACCATATGGGTTCAGCTTTAAATTACTCTCTCTGTCATGTTAGTCTCCACACAGAACATCTGATCTTAACAGAGACTGTGCTTGGAAGAAATTCTGGGGCTTTGTCGTGAATGAGAAATTCGCCCATTCTGCTTCCATGTGGCCATTGATAATACATATCAAATCCAAGAGTTGCTCTGATCAATGTTAAGGAATATTTTGTTAATAACAAAACTGTGCAGAACTGTTTCTTTCTGAGAAATTATTTTCATGAATTTTGTATGGTCATAAGGGAAATCAGTTTTATCTACATCATACCTTGTCATCTGCATCTTTCACTGTTGTCCTTAGGATTCTTTGCATTTAAGCTCTGCAAGTAAAGAAAGTCCGAGATATAGTGAAACTACATCAGGTGAGTATGCTTAAGCATATTGGATCAGGAACAGTATTCTTCTAAATATTATTCCAAGTTCCCTAATGTTACTAGTCCTCATGTTACCGGTAATATTTTAGTACCCCCAACCCAGTTTTAATTCCCCCAACCCAACTCTGTGACCAGTGCTGAAGCTTTCCTCAGGAATAATTCATATTACTCGTGTTTCTTGTTCAGCCTTCTACAAAAGAAGAAGAAGGTCAGAAAAAAATGAATTATTGGGTGAACAGGAGTGAATAACCTTTGGCCCTTCAGATGTTGCTGAATTACAACTCCCATAATCCCATAATCCCTGAGCACTGGGACTGCTGGAAGTTGTAGTTCAGCAGCCTCTGGAGGGCCACAGGTTCCCCACCTCTGATCTAGAAATACCAGTGGGGGTTTTAGATAGCTTTGTTGAATGCCTGGGCTTCAAGTTGGTGCTAGCAGCATTGGTTCAGGTCATATACTTGATTATGTATAACTAGAGATGTGCAGACCTTAAAAAAAAAACCACAGAAAAATGTTTTCCCAGTTTTTTCCTATTTATTTCTAGGCCTTCACATCACTAATCATAACAGACTTCTAAAAATTCAAGTAGTTTTTGAGCACCAGTCTGTAGACCAGGATATAACTTTTAATGCCTTGAGGATCTGTATAGCCCAAGTATGTGGATAAATAAACTAATATTAATGCCCATCAACAATCCTTTTAATTGACTGCTCACGGTGGCTGATGGTGCCTAAGTCCTAGTCTTATTTCCACCCTAATCATATTGTGCACTTTGAGTCATTTGGTCAGCTGCCCATCTGATGAAGAAAAGGGATCTCCCGTTACTTTGTTGAAATCCTCAATATTCTTATGAAAAATTGTTACTATATAATAAACATATTCTGTTCAGTTTAATTAACCATTTTAAACCATGGCACTACATAGAAGTGGTGCTGTTTATCATTTCCAGGATACCTACAGTATTTCTTTTATATAGAATAAATATATTACTGTTTATGATGGAAACTGAACGTTGCATGTATACTGAAACAAGTGCAGAGGTTAGAGTATTGGTCTAGGAGACTATGGTTCAAATGCGCTTTCAGCCATGAAACTCACTGGGTTACTTTGGACCAGTTGCCATCTTTCGATCCAGGGGTCAGCAACCTTTTTCAGCCGTGAGCTGGTCCACCGTCCCTCAGACCATGTGGTGGGCTGGACTATATCTTTCGTGGGGGGGAATGAATGAATTCCTATGCCCAACAAATAACCCAGAGATGCATTTTAATAAAAGCACACATTCTACTCATGTAAAAACACCAGGCAGGACCCACAAATAACTCAGAGGTGCATTTAAAATAAAAGGACGCATTCTACTCACGTAAAAACACGGACTCTGCAGACCGGATTGAGAAGACTATTGGGCCGCATCCGGCCCACGGGCCTTAGGTTGCCTACTGGTGTTTCAATCAAACCTCCCTCACAGAGTTACAATTGTGAGGGTAAATGGGAATGGAAAGAACCATGTGGACGTATGTCACCTGGAGCTCCTTGGAGGAAATTTAGGACATGTATCGTAATACTAAATGAAAACTAATCCAATTGAACCTATTACTGTTGCTGTTCTCCATCCTTCTCTCATGTGGCCTGCCTTCTGTTCACAGTACTATATTGTATAACCTATTGCAACATACATTCCTAACTGAATCACGTTACATGCATACATATATCTAATGTTTTTCCTAGTTCAGCTCTCCACTGGAGATGTGTATCTTTTTTTCAAACTGAAGCCCAGATCTTAACGTTTCTATGCCTTTGTAGGTGCCTAGCATTTCAGGGTACCTGAATGAGCACTTTCAGACTGGGCAGTGTCCTGATCCTTTCTCATTTTACCTTTATTTCCAGGAATGACTTTACCCACAGGTGTTTCACATTTTCTGCTGCAGTGTTTGGATGAAGAGTCTTCTCTGTGCTCTAATACAGAATCTAGTGACGGAGCAAGTACTTATTCATCACCTGAGATATTCAGATATGAAAACACATCAGGTATGCATGCTTATGCTCTACATGTGGGAGTGACCGTTTGAGAAAAGCATGTGTGCACTCATCTATATTTTTTAGTTGCAGAATGTGTGGCAGAAATTGGGAACCTGTGGCCCTCCAGATGTTGCTCCAGCAAGCATGGCCAATAGTCGGGGATCATAGAATCTTAGAATTTGTAGAGTTTGAAGGGATCATGAGGGCCATCTCGTCCAACACCCTGCAATGCAGGGGTATTTTGCCCAACATGGGGCTCAAACCCACGACCCTGAGATTAAGAGATTAAGAGACTCATGCTCTACTGACTCAGCTATCCCAGAGAGGAACAACATTTGGAGGGCAATTGACTCCCCATCCCTGCTGTAAGGCCCGACTACATTGTATTTTTATTTGCTTAATCAAGTCCATCACATAGTCAAGTGGGGAAAGCTTTGCTAATTGATGGTGGCCAAATGCCTCTTAATTTGGTCAGACAATGTCCATTTAATCCAAGGCTAGAGTTCAGAGTATCCTTGGCAAGTCTTGACCTATACTACATTTTTTTGATTGGCTTAACCCCAGCACTGGGCAATCAACCATGCATCGATTGCTAAACAAGTGCTTCAAATTACATTCTCAATAATTGTTTATAGGGAGGGGGTCTAAAGTCTTTACACTTTATGCCATAATAAGCCAACTGAAATCTGTGGAGGTTCTTCAAGAGTGATCAGCTTACAAATGCAATGTTAGCATTGTAGAACTTCAGAAAGACGGTAGCAACCATACTGTGTTATGTGTTTTAGAAAAAAGCAGCACTAGTCCAGAAGAATGCCTTGGGCACAGGAATTCAACCCTCTTGGATACCAGCAAAGCCATCAACATAGACAAGATGCCACATGTGCCAAATCTTTCACAGATATTGGGTAACCTTGAACATGTTACATAAGTGTTTGATTGCCAGCTTGACTTTAAACCTTTCTTCGATACAGAGGGCAGCAAATGTGGGTGTCGGGAACTTGAGTTGATGTTTCCACACTGCGGTGGCAGAGTTGGATGTCTGGAAATAAAGCAGCTTGATGATGAGACAGTGGGAAGACTAAAGTGGTTTGAAGAGGAAAGATTAAGCATCCTAGACGCGATTGGTCAAGCTACAGGGCTGGGCCAATTCGTATATCCTTTTCTTCAGTCCATCTCCTGTGTAGTGGTCAACGCGGCTGTTGTCAAACCGGCATTATTCAGGGCTGCCCCAGTCGCCCAGCGTCTTACTATAACAACTTCATGGTTACCTCCTGCACCTATTTTTCTTGAAAAAAAGCACTCGGAACAAAGTCAATTCGTTTTTCTGTGAATTGACGTTTGTCCCAGTTCAGGGCTAAATAGCTGATTTCCCCGGGGAAAGCAAGGGGCAAGCGAAAATCCTCTTGGACCCATGCCTAGAGAGCGCAGGACAAGCGGGAAAGCTCTGGATCTGTGCTTTCTGGGCATGGGACAAGCAGAAGTGTGGATGAGCCCTATGTTGTGCTGTATTGCTCTAGCTTACCTTGATCACACTCTTCACATTTGATCTCTTTTAGAAACCACTTTAGGAAACAAAGACCAGAGCATTACAAGGTAATATCTAAGCAAAATATTGTTACATGCCACCCCAGTCTCCGAGCGGTGTGAGATTCCAGGGGTTCCAGGTGCTTGCCCAGGCATTGTGTTTCTAAAGAAATGAGCCACAGCGGAGACTGTGGTGTCTTTAGGATATATGGTTTATTTACTCATACTGTATATACAACCTGAGTCTACGATGGAGGGGTTCAAAGCATTAACACTCCAAAAGGTTCTTGCCCCTCCCATGGCCATAGTCTTGGATGCCAGCAGAAATCAGCCATCACCCTCTGGTCAGCTTGCTATGTTTAACAGACTGCCACTTTTCTCTCTGACCTGCTGACACAGCCGGCAACTATTTTTTCTCCAACCGACATCATCCCCAATTGCAATCCTAAAAACAACTGCTCTCCT
This sequence comes from Darevskia mixta, assembly GCA_034641385.1. Classification (NCBI taxonomy): domain Eukaryota; kingdom Metazoa; phylum Chordata; class Lepidosauria; order Squamata; family Lacertidae; genus Darevskia; species Darevskia mixta. The sequence continues at coordinate 42,265,259 of JAWWNH010000013.1, read as the reverse complement.
TCCAATTCTAAAACTCCACTTCAGAGGCTTTTGTCTTTCTAGCCAATTATGAGTTGAGAGAGGGGGTTGAGTATCTGGCACTCAGGAATTATAAACAGGGTCCAGGAATTAGAAAGGGAATTCAGGCACCCCACAAACTCATAACAATATTTTTTGTGTGACTGCTTTCTTTTTTTAGAGACAGTATATATGCAACTGCTCAGAGTAATGATTCTGATTGTGGCAGCTACATAAAGCACTGCCTTAGCCATGGCCATTAAGAAGCAACAGCTGTAGCCAGGGAAATCCACTCTCACAAAGAGAACACATTGGTGGAGCATCCCATTATGGCAGAACTGAAGATATTAATTGGTCTGTTGACTCATTAGCCAGTGTATTTTCACTAGATTTGAAGTGATATTAGCCAATTAGGAAAGAAATCACTTGGATCTTAATGGAAATTTTGTGAGCAGCTAAGCATATAACTACTTCCTTACTTTCGTCTTTTCTTTTCTTTTCCATGGCAGGCTATCAAAGCAGAAATCACGTTCTGAATTGACAGATGTTTCAGCTGTAGTTGCAGGTAAATAATGTTATTTAAAACAAGTTGCAAGTTACGTGACGCAATTAGCAGATTTGTTTTTGCTGTGTGCTTTTAAAACAACAAGTTCAGGCCACAGGGCCTGTGTATAATGATGACCCTGAAAGGTTGCCCCTCTTTGCCTGGCTTGGTGGCCCTCCTGGCATTGAAATTCCCTTAACTCAAACAGCTGCAGAGCTGAATAAGAGGTTAACATGGAAGCCAGCACTAAAGCAGAATGAGGGAAGTAAACATGCCATTGCCTCTTTCTCCTCAGTCAGGCAATTAGAAGGCTGCAAGGCATGGCAGGAACACTGACTGCAAACAGGGAAAATGCTGGTGGTTTTTGAAAACAAAACGGCAAAATACAGTGGCTCCTCCTGGCTGCAGACTGCACCCCAGTCCTTCCTGGTTACCATGGCAACTGTGTTTGTGGACTCTTGAAAAGTGATTCATCCAGAGTAGCTCACCCCCCACCCCATTTTCATACTTGCAGACACACATACCATTTAAGAATCTCATTCCACACACAAAAAAGGAAAGAAAGAGATAATTGAGTGAAAAGGACAAGCCACATAGTGTTAAGGGGTGGTTAAAAGCTCAGAAATTGAGGCCGAATGAATGGCTCTGCAGAACAGCCAGTAAATGACTGCAGATCAGCCCATGACCCCCAAACTGCAGCACGAAATTGAGACAGAGAAATAGCTGGACCAATTTGCGCAGCCAAATTGAAGAATTTTTTTTCTTCCTGTTTTCTCAGGGAAACAAGTGTGCAAGATTTTGCCCGCAAAGGAAAAGACACCTGAACTGCAATCTTTTGGAGCCTCCTTATTGTCTCAAAAACAAACAAAAAAGGTGACAAGTTTAATGTTCATAGGCTGCCGTGTGTGAATTGGGATAGTGGTGTGGTGGACAACTAACTGTAGTGACATATCAATGGAAAGAGCTCGGTAGGGTATGAGACACTTAATCTCAGAGCCGTGGGCCATGTTGGGGAGAAGATGCCTGCATTGTAGGGGGTTGGAATACATGACCTGCATGGTCCCTTCCAACTCGACAATTCTATAATTTTATCCATCCTGCCTATAGATGAATCTGGACAGAATTGTGATAATAATCTCCAGTTGACTGTAGTCCTTTCATTCATTTTTTTTAAAAATCCAGTAAGGGGTCATCATGGGATTACTGGGGATGGGTCTGTAGTCCTGGCACACTGCTTGGCCCCATCTTTAGATGAGCATTCTGTTACCCTGGATCAGTCACCCTGCCCAAGGGGCAGGGCCAGGAGCTCAAGCAGTAATCACATGATGGCACCTTAGTGCCAGTGATGAATGAAGGGGGCTATACTTGATGCTACAACTTCAGAATAGGTGCAGGTCATGCTATGGTGGCACAGTGGGATTGTTAACCCTTCCCCTTCTTGCTGACTGCTCTCACAATTCTTCCCTGGTCCTCCCCACCCACTTTATGGGGCAGCTTTCTGTGTTCCATTGTAAATTGAATTGTTTGGGTGGGTAATGATTAAGCACCTCTTATTTCTTTCTTTTGAAGTTGGATTTCAAGTTGACCTTGTGGAAATCATTGGAACATCCAATTATAAAATAGCAGAATTAAAGTTGTCCCTTGAACCTGTCTTCAATAGCCACCCAAATAAAAATGTTCTGGTAACTTAGGCTCTAAATTTGGTAAACCTTTGGAGAAGGAAGCTGCTATACCTGAGGCATCCTCAAAAGAAACTCACGGGGCCCTAGTGGTACAAATTTGGTTTTTTCATATATTATAGAAAGGTGGTCTTGGCTAATCTTTCAACTAATCTTTTTACATAATATGAAACCACTTCCCATCTAGAATCTCTAGTCAGTGGTTATTACTTGTTCTTCTACGTGGGCATGATTACGGTATCTTTTCTTCTGTGTAGCTCCTTAAATAGTTGACAGTGTGAGCTCAGTGAAGGCCAAAGTAGAGCGGCAAACCACGCCCTTGCAGAATTAATTTTTTCCTTTTACAAATATGTTTGGTGTGTGTGGTCTTGATCAAAATAAAGGGTGGCTTCTGTTCATGATGAGAGGAAAGCTATTTGTTAAAAGAAAAAAAAACTCTGCAAAACAAACTTCATAGCAAATATCTAGATCGCTCCTCACATTGCCCTTTTGGCCTTACACTGAGATTTTGGAATTGGGAATTGTTAGTGTTCTGTGCTGAGATCATTTGGAACAAATGTCATGTTTTTAGTGAACATAAAATGGTTCAAGCACTCTATTGGCTGGCAGTCTTCCAGGGACTGTCATGTGATCCTAGTCCTAATGAAGTATAGTGCGGCGACTAAACCTTGATTTAAATCTCATCTTTCCTCTGCCATGAGATTACTAGTTGGCCTTCAGCAAGCTGCTGTCTCTTTCTCCCTCCCCTGCAACATGAGGATAATAAGTGAGATTTTCATCATACTATTGTTCATAAGAATTACCGATATGTATATAAAGCACTTCAATTGCTCAAAGTGCTGTCTAAAGCACTTTTAATTACGTCCCTTACAAGTGTTGATAATACTACTAAACCACTCTTCATGTTTCTGTAGACTAAAGATCAGCAACCCAGAAAAATGAAGTGCACAAAAAGAGTACTGTTTTCCTCATCCTCATCCTCATCCTCATCTTATGTATTGGGTCCAGCCAAATCTTGCGGAATCACAGCTGAAACCTTAGGCTCTGTACAGCCAGGTACTGGCATGGTAAGTTGTTTTCAACTGCTACCGGTAAGCTTTAAGGGAATGGAGAGTGCTGCACTTGGGGGTTAGAGAGCTGTTGCAAGGCTAAGAGATGCAGAAACTATACTGAATGGTGCTATGGGAAATTACAATGCAAAAGCTGGCAAAAGACAAAAGTGGCACTAGTTAAACTAGATGTAGGGAGACCTGGGGTCTTTGGGATGTTGTTGGATCCCAGTTCCCATCGTCTCAAACTATTGGACACACTGGCTAGGGCTGATGGTAGGTTGGGTCATGTTAAACAATATGGATGAGCCTTTTGTGGTCTATGGGCTGAATTGGACCCATAAACCCTCTTCAAAATTGGGAATCTCTCCTCCCTTTGACATGGTTCCACTGATAGGTGTACTTAGTGTTCAGGAAACAGGAAGTAGTGCTTCAGTTGGCTTTTCCATACTTACCTTCTGGGCTTTAAAGCTCAGTGTCTGAGCACTTCCCGCCCGCCCACGCTTTCCCCAGGAAAACTCTCTTTAACGCAGGATCGAAACAAATGACAATTCAGTGGTAAAGAGTGGGGCTTTGCAGGAAAAGAACCGGAACCAAAACCAAAGTGCTTGGATGGGAGGCATTAAAGCACAGACCTATGCCTAGGGACGCGGGTGGCACTGTGGGTTAAACCACAGAGCCTAGGGCTTGCCGATCAGAAGGTTGGCGGTTCGAATCCCCGCGAGGGGGTGAGCTCCCGTTGCTTGGTCCCTGCTCCTGCCAACCTAGCAGTTCGAAAGCACGTCAAAGTGCAAGTACTGTAGATAAATAGGTACCGCTGCAGCGGGAAGGTAAACAGCATTTCCGTTTGCTGCTCTGGTTCGCCAGAAGCAGCTTAGTTATGCTGGCCACATGACCTGGAAGCTGTACGCCGGCTCCCTCGGCTGGTAATGCGAGATGAGCACCGCAACCCCAGAGTCAGTCATGACTGGACCTAATGGTCAGGGGTCCCTTTACCTTTATGCCTAGAAACACATCACAAAAGGAAGTCTGGATGAGCCCAGAGTCTTCTCAGATGTGTTCACTTGACATTTTGCTTTCAGAATGAATTCAAGAGTATCCTGCGATAGAACCAAAGTATTCTGTTTACAGGAAAATCTGGTTATCTGTTTAAAGTGGATTTCTGTCTTATAAAGGAATTTAATTTGGAAACTGTTATGGGGCTGCAGGTAGATGTTTTATATGAAGGAAATTACAGGTAAATATTTTAAAATTAACAGCAGAACAGATGGCTCTTGCTATTTGCTTCTGATAAACTTGTATGTCTGTATCGGAGAGCAGTTCCAGAGCAGTGAACACAGGAAAGAATAAAGCACTGTTAGCAAGTGCAGCACTTCTACAGACAGAAGATTTAGAGTTTAGCAAAATAAGCTCAAAACAAATGTAACCATTTGCATTTCTTTCTATGTGAGTGATACAATGCAATGAAATGTGTTTATATTTAAAACATCAGGGTCTTGGTGTTGTTGTTTTTATCAGCCTCAAACTGCCATTTTCAAACCAGTTTTGTGGGCCAAAAGCTATATCTCATTTATCTGCATAATTTCCTGGCTTTTGAAATGTTTCTCAGTACTGTATGTGCAAGTAGCTGTTTTGAAATCTGGGGGCCACTTTAGGCAATTCCTTTCCTGTGTAGAAAATAATCATCATGCAGGAAGAAAAGTACTCGCGTTCATATAAAAATTGCACATATATAACCGTTGCGGCTTCCAAATATGTGGCAAAATAGATGTCGGTACTGGTGGCCAGAGTGTAGGAAAAAAGCTGTACATCTCCACTTACCTGTTGTTCAAACCACAAACTAATACTTTTCTTCCTCTTTACTATTTCTTTATTTTTATTATTATTATTATTATTAAACATGCATCTCTGAAGATGCACAAAAGGCTTAAAAGAGATAGTGATTGGCTTCGTGGTAGTGTGTGGATTTCTACTCTGTTCAATGTACCACACAAAGAGTCGGACACGACTAAACAACAACAACAAGCTTTTTATTTAAAGGAAAGAAAAAAAGCACAAACAAACTGAATGTAAGATTGCCTTCATTTGCCTTATCAGTAGTTTCGGTCATCCTGAAGACAGGTAAGTATATATTCAGAGATTCTCAAGTATTACACTAAATGTTCTGCTCAATTCAGAAAAGCAGTATGCAAGTGTTCTTTTGTCTGACAAACAAATGCAGTTACCCCCTAGGGCTATAGTAGTGCGCTGGGAGAGAGAAGCTGAGTGACCTGTGACAGTCACATACTGACAAAGAGAAGGCTAATTGTCATTCTTCCTCATGACTCAGACAGGCTGTATATGCAAAGTGTAGGATGCCAGGAAGGGACTCATTTGAAAGCTTGCTTCACCTTTTATTTGAAGGATCTTAGATCCATATTAATGAGAGTGCTGTACATTTTTTGTTTGTTTGATATAGTTGGACTCGTCATTGGTGCATAAAGTCTCACTTGGTGAAGCTTCCTTGCCAAGCACAAGTCGTTCAAATGTAAATTCAAAAGAAGTCATTCCTGCTTCCAGAAGGTCATCCCTGTCTCCAGAAAGTGTTATTCGTCAGGTTATATCTCTATTATTTTTTTTCCTTTGCTGCAGTGCTAATCAAACATACTTCAGGAGTGTGTGTGTGTGTGTGTGTGTGTGTGTGTGTGTGTATGTGTGTACGTGTACTTTAAAAGTGACAGGGCAGGAGAACATGTCAAATGATTCCAAAACTCAAAATTGCCTAACTATGGTAAGTGAGGACAGGATATTTAAATAGAAGTCACTCATGTTGTGAGGCCTGTCCCAAACCTGTTGGATTATACAAACAGCTGCCACAAAGAAAGTCCAATGTGGAGCTGTATTTTTTTTTTTAAAGGGGAATGCGCAGTACTTGGCACATCTTAATTATTTTAAACTTTAAGACAACAAGTACTCCTCCCCGCCCACCAATAAGGGATTATGAAGGAAAATGAATCCCTTTGACTTCCATTCAAAAAAACAGCTGGACTAATTTGTCTTCTATTTGGAAAGCTTAATCCACTCCTGGACCCGTAAATCTCATCCAAAGGCTAAAAAAATAATAATAGATGTGTGTTACAGAAATTTAAGGGACGTTACCCATTAAAAGGGTCCGATTCCGGGGGGAATCCTGAATCCCAGCAGGGCGTTGTTTGAGAACCCCTGTTGCTGTAGGAAACAGAGACCAGACCAGAGTTCTAATGAAAAGCAAGGCAGCTGCTAAGCCTGACCAGTTTATTTTTAAGTATAGAGCTGTTGGCAACAGGGTTCTTGCTCACACGACAGATGATGGAGAAGAACCCAGAACAAAAGAGCAGGCGAACTTTTATACACTTTTGACAGTACAGAACAAAAGAGATAATAGCATTACATGGGTGAGGTAAGGAATTTGACCAGGTGTCAGAAGGGAGGGGTGACCAGGTGTTGGAAGGGAGGGGGGTTCCTCTGGTGGAGGGTCATGTTTAGATACAAAAGGTGTTTTTCCAGGTGGTCGTTGTCTTTGGGAGTGTCCGTTAACCCGTTAAGGATGATGTCTTTTCCCAACTGTTGGGAGTCCCTGACAAGATTTTATTTGTGTGCGCATTTGCCCTACAGCTTTATTTGCTTAACAAAGATCCCTTCTCCTGACTTGGGTGGGTTTGTGTATTCTTATGCAAACACGTTGGAAGACCAGTGGGCAAGGATACAGAGACTCACAAAAAGTTTAACACACAGTTTGAGATACAAAGGTTACAAAGGAGAAAGGGGGAGGGCTGTGGGGGTGCAGACACAGTCGTTTCTCAGGAACGAGTGCATTTCTTCCATTAATAAGCGCCCCCCCCCACAAGATGTGTAAAGAATCTCTAGCACAGTGAATGGGGGAACACAGAGCTTTGTTTTATGCAGTGTAGGTTGGAACCCAAAGTATAGATCAAAGTGGAGAGAGCACAGAGTGTCTCAAAAACAGTTTGAAAAATACAGATTCGGGGTGAATCGGGGGTGGGGCTTGGGCTGTGTATATCCCTACCTTTTGGCACCATCCATAATGCACTTTTGCTGAAAAAATAGCAGAACCAGGGTTTTTTTCCACCCAGAGCTTGACCCTGCAGGGGGTGAAAAGAGTATGTTTGTAGTGAACACATTTAGGGCACCTTCCTGTTGGCAGAATGTCCTACATAACATGGCTTTTTCCAGATATTAACATTACAACCATAGTTTAGTGTTACGTTAATGAGCAGCACCAAGCCTTCTCCTTTTCCTTTGGTGCAGCCTAAAGGAGACTGGAAGCTTTTGCTTTTAAACCAACCATAACTCCTCATTATGTTCAAACTCGAGAGTTCTCTGACTATCATAAATGATGCTTTGTCAGGATCAAATATTATTTACAATCCTGACTTTCTGTCAAACTGTTTTTGAACTCTTGAGTTTCCTGAGTTAAGACGCAAACAAAGGAACTCTGCTTTGCTTAAAAGTGGAAGCAAATGCTTCCAGGTTCTTCCTCGTGGCCACTCTGGAGGAGAAAAGGGGAGAGGGAGCATGGGAGCCCAAAGCTATTGGTTCATAATTCAATGCTGCATCAAAGCCCAGTCTATGCTTTGTAGGACTGCCTAAGTTTTGTTCCATTTCTTTCAGTGTCTACGTAACCCTCCAGAAATCTGCTGCATCATTAAAGCTTCACCAGAATCCAGACCACTGAAAGTTCTCCAAAACCCACTGAAAAGAAAAAGAGTGTTTCCCCCACCAGGAGCAACTGAAGGTAAAGCAGGACAGGGGATACAGAATATTTATTTATTGTGAGAACTCCTTACACAAGGAAGAGGTTTGGGGTGGTTGTGATTGTTGTTGTTGTTGTTGGTTGTTGTTGTAAACTGTCGAAGCTCCTATTTTTGACTGGAGGAATCCTTACTTGTAAGTATAGGCCATGCCACAAAATTTCCCTTCTGTGTTTGAAACTACAAAACAAATTGCTGGGGATATGAAGGACATTGGGCTTGGACTTGGGTGCAAAGCCCAGCTCAGCCCAGAACTTGCCAGGTCACTGGGCAAATCAAACATTGTGAGAGATGTAGCTGAATGGTAGAGCATCTGCTTTGTATGCAAAAGGTTCCAGGATTCAACCCCTGGCTTGCCCAGGTAGAGCTGGAAATGTCTCTAGTCTGAAACCCTGGAGAACCACTGCCATTGTAGATGAGATGCTTTCATGCAGAAAGAAGATCCTAGGTTCTTTCTGGCACCTCCAGGCCAGGTTGTAGATATGATGGTGGGTCTCCTGGGTGGCAGCAGCAGGGAGATTGGATAGCTCTGTAAGTCAATTAAAGTGATATGTTTTCTCCAAAAAGTGGAATTGAAATTAATTCCCAATGCAAATTGATTTCTTTTTCAGATATTATTACCAGATACTAGATCTACAGGAACAATAGGTAAGCACTGCTGCATGTAATGTGGGGTAGGGGAGAGAAAGAGAGGGGAGCACTTTCTAGAAACCTCTGCAGCAGCCTTCTTAACCTGGTGCCCTCCAGATGTTGTTGGACTCCCTCCCAGTTCCCATCATCCCAGGTAGCATGGACAGTCAGGGATGATGGGATTAAGAGTCCAACGACATCTGGAGGAATCCACGGTAGGTTAGGGAAGAAGCCTGCCCTGCAGCTGTATTGTATGGGCAGTGGGTTCAGTAAAAAAGATAAAAGAAATGGACACCTAAGTCCTATCTGAATGAATGGGACTGATGTTCTTTATATTATGCTTATGCCCCAGTGATTTCAGTACTGTATTTTCTAACTTTTCAAAACATTTTGTTTGTCAGTGGTACATGATCTTCTAAACTGCAGCTTTATTGTCCCAGAGTATTTAAAACACCTGAAAATATAGTTTGGGGGCTTTTATTGTTATTTTGTTTCTTTAAGGACTGTTCTCTAAGGGTACAACATTTCCTTTACTTGTTAAAAGAAGAAGAAAAAACGGGAAATTGAGACCATGGAATGGTAGGAAGAAGCTGAGCTGCACGTTTGGACTTTGTTAAGTTTGACTTTGTTAAGTTTGAAAGTTAATGACACCTTCAAAAAAGATTCTGAAAATACTTACAGTTCTGGAAATCTATATTCTGGTAGGTAAAAATAAGGTCAGGAATTATAAAAGTTAGTACAAGTGTCATTATGTTACCTCATGTTTTGTATATACCACTATCCTGTATTGCAAAGTACTTCTTTATTGTAAAATGTGTGCTGAATATACTTCTGGTAGCTCTCAGCCTGATTTCCAACACTTAACTTTAAGTGCTTCAGTTTAAGCCAGTTTAGGACAACAGTTTAGGATTTACTACTTGTAAATCTTAATATTTCACATCAACTGGTCTTGTGAAACTGACTTGTGTGTTAATATGGACATGGATTTGAAACATTAAGCTAAGATGTGTATATGTAGAAAAACAAGATGCATTTTGTTAGAGTCAAGCTACTTGCATCTGAATTCAGAATGAAGTTCTAACCTTTAACATTTGGCATAAGAAATGCTCTGTTCCTACCTACTCATTTTGTGCAAGTGGCCTCTGTGGTCTGCCCGCTTAGGACAAAAAGTGTACCCTATGAAGTTTTGTCAGTAGCATGATGTTGACTGTACATTTCTATGTGTAACTGCTTAACCTATCTTTTTTTTAAAAAAAAAAATGTAGAGTGGTGGGCAGAAAGCTGCCCAAGTTCTGTACTGAATACAAAATCTGCACCACTGCATAAGCATACATAAAAAGAAAGTTCAAAGGAAACATTTTGAGTCTTCATTTGTTTAAAGTGGAAAACCATTTCCACCTGCGTGCACCCTACCATGAGTCACAGAGAGTAGGAGGAAGACTGGATTGTCTGACGCTAATTACTAACTTTCGCTTCTAATATAAAGGGAAAGAGTAGTCAGGAGACCCAAATAATGCAAACTGCCTGAATTTCAGTCTTGATTCCAGCCCGAACTGCTGGTATCTGCCTCTGCTTCCTGTCACTTATTTTCAGCTGCCATTCTGGAAGCCTAAGCCAGCCCCTGCAGCTGTGTTTTTACAGTGCATCTTGATGCATAAACATTAGCAGATCATACGTTGTCTCCATGCTGCATAACTTTTTACCGGTACCTGTTCATTTCTTTACATCTAGCTGCAGTTAAAGGCAGAAGAGGAAGTGGAGCCATTGGGTTGTATCCAAGAAAGTTGTCCTGCCTACACAACAGGGCTTCCACTTCCTCTCTTCTCCCCTCACACCACCTCCCTGCTTGCTCTGGAGGGTTGGGAAAACCCCAGAACCGATTGGGAGAGGGGTGTGCAGGGAGAGCAGGTGCTGTTGCATAGGTGGGTGGTAACCACTTTTTAGGTTCTCCCAGAAGGGCACTGAGGCTGGAAAGCTGCTGAAATATTTTTTCAATAGCTCAAGCTAGCAGCACTCTCTCTCTTTCATCCAACATTCTAATCTTCAAGATGGGGATAATACAGAGCTGGTGTAAGGTTTACAGTGTGTGAATTTGCCATTGTTCAGCTCTTCCCATCTTTGGAATCTGAGGTCTCCTCGGTGGAGGAACAGGGACATCAGAATTCCCCAGTAGATCTCTACACCACCAGTGATCCTGAAGAGCTGTTAGATTTTTGTATCCCTGTTGCAGGTCACCATACCAGCTGACTGGGTTCCAGGCCATCTCTTCGCGTCCCACCCCTTGTCTCCCAACACCACAGGAGCCAAGATGGGGAGTCTAGCAGAGCTTTAGAGCTACCACCAAAGTGCTCAGATACCTGCACACAAGGCTATTTGGGAGAAGGGGGAAGTATACGGAAGCACCTACGAAGATTAGCACAGGATGGAACCTCTGTCTCTTAGGGCTCGTCCACACTTCCACTAGTCTTGTGCCTAGAAAGCACCTTGATGCCTGTCAAAACTGCTGATCAAACAAGGTTCTGTGGACATCCTTATGAATGTAAGGACAAAGATTTCAGCTAGCTTTATTTTGAATACCTAAGATACATGCAAAAATAAGTAAATTCAGACTGACAATGAACGTTGATGTCTCAAGCGGGTGCAAAATGTAAACAAAATCTGGAGAACGATTCTTCAAGAATGGTGTATGGGTTATAGTGAAATGGTTGTCTATAGGTAACTGTACAATCTGTTTCTGTCTTCAGAATATCATACCTTGTCACACTTGTTATTGATAGTGTACTAGAACTTGGATTTAGAGACAGCAGCATTAACCGAATTAGTCTGAAAGAATAATTTATTGCATTTGCTCCACGTCCTCATGAAGACAAAGCTGACCTAGAAGTTATCTGTGCACTTGAAGAAAATATCCACAATGCTACATGTCCCTGTGCAAATAATGCCAGTGGTGAAGGTGTTTTAAGATTATTTCAAAAGGTGCATTTGATGAAAATACCAGATTTGATTTTACCATGAAGATGTGGTCATGCTAATTTAGGCCAAAGGACTTTTATGGACTTCAATTAGCCTTACGTTCTTCACGTGGACCGTGTAAGAGTGTCTCCTTGATTATATTTGTATGCATGGGGCTTCCACATTAAATAGGTGGCTGCTGGCCTGCAGTGTGTGCTACCTGTCACTAAACTACTAAACTCCACGTACATTTACTTAGTGGTACTTTGTTGCAGTTGTGCCACCTAGTGTATATATAATTGTGTTGAAAACTACTTTTTGGAATCAGATTCTTAAAGCTCAGTAAGTACTGGGGGGATGAGTTTCTCTTGTCTGACTAAGGATGAATTTGGTAAGATATTATTTCTGGAAGAGTAATCAAGAAGGTGAAGATAATCCTCACTGATTGATGGTTTGCTACTTTTTTAACAACTTTATTTAGACTGTGGAGCTTAGTCTCTGCACGGTTTCCTTGATGCTATTTTCCAAAACATCAAACAGGACAAGGTCACCACACTAGGAAGATTCACCTCTGATGGAGGCCTTCAATGCTGTTGACACAAACACAGCAACGTACTTTGAATGACAACAAGTTTCTGATTCCAGCCAGGAACCATCTGCATGAGGTAGCTGTGCAGGGTATCAGTTTAAACTTCATCTTGCATAATATAAGCCTGGTGGAGGTGAAGAGAGACAGAATCTGTTCCTAACGAAAGCCCTTGCTTATACAGAAGGGGACCCCTCCAAACCATAATCTAGTCCAAGACTGGCTGAAAATAATACTTACTCCTTGATAAACATGTCAACAAGCATCAAATTGATTTATGCAAGTCCTATCAGTTGATGACTGCACTTCAAGTAGTAACTTGTGTATGTGAATGACATATCATGAATTAAAGACCACCAACAGAAATTCCATCTTGCAAGAAACAAGAAACTTTTCAATGGAGTAGCCAGACTAGATATCTCACCCTTCCTGCATTGTGTCACCAGTAGGTGGAAGCCAACTGGGTTCCTGGAGAGACAGAGTGACATATTTTGGTTGGCTGGTAGGAGCCAATCACAGGCCCCACCTAGCATGAGATGGGTATGTGTGGAGATTACCAGAATGAGGAGTCTCCTCCAGTCTGCCTCACATGTATACTAAAGGTGAAAGTCAGTCAATGTAACTTGTGTGAAATTTGCGTTGCTACTGAATTCCTGTAAAGCAAACATGAATTCCTTGTATTCACCAAGAGGTTTTTTAGTCAGGTAGGCCAGATTGCTATCCTCACCCTCATGGGCCACTCACCTGTCGACCACCTGACAAATGCCAGAGGGTTACCATGTAGGTTATCCCACCCATCAAAGTACCTTGCATGGCATGTGGGAACCACAGCACAAGGTGATTTGCCAGTTCTGTGCTTGGCAAAATGCCATATAGGGTTGGCAAAGCTGGCTTTCTGCAGGAATGGGCTGTGTGATCAAGATTCCCAGCTGATCTGCTTTAAACCGTCCGTGCTTTAAACCGTTCTTCCCAATTAAGTTATGAATGAAGCTACTGACTACATAGTCCTGTAATATATTAAAATGCCATGAACAAGGCATCTTTGCTATGCTGTGTTTTTCCACTCTGCCCTTCCCCTGCCCAGTTAAATTGGACTGGAAACAGAACATGATTCTGTAGTATCCTATTGGAAACTTAAAGGTTGCAAGACACAATCATATACTCATAGAAGTACTGTAGCTGCTATTCCGTAAAGTCAGTGAAACTGCTCCTTGAGAAACAAGGGCTGAAAATAATCCTTTGAAGGATTTTAATGACATCATCTCAGATGAGTCACATTCCTAACTTGTGGGAAATGTGCAGTGCAGATTTGACGCCTGATCATGTGCTAATAGTGCAAGCATTTTATGGCATATAATGGGTTTTATATGCTGCGCCTGCTGCTCATGGGTAAGTATTTGCAGAATTGGAGCCCCTCTAGACATGACATTTTAAAGTGCAGCAGTAGAAATAATTGAGAATGGAATTAGCAAATGTGTGATGTCTGCTGCTGCTTTCACATCACCAGGAAAAAGGAAAGTGGGGGAATGCTTTCCTTCTTTCTATTCAGAACACTGTAGGTTTATGTAATAACACTTATAGAGCATGCCAATGGACTTCTTTCACTTCATAGTTACAGTTTGCTGAGCCCTGGGAAGAGGAAGCAGGGAGAGGAACCTAAATCTCACAGAAACCTATGAAAGGTAATGAATGTAGCTCTGCTTAGGAAGAGATAGCTAAGCTTGCTTTTACATTTTTCTGTCACGGCCCACATGCGTCACTATATACATTTGCACTGTCTGATCAGCAAAGTAGTCCGTGGTGAAGGGTCGTAGTTCAGTGTCAGGGCATCTGCCTTGCAAGTGAAAGATCCTAGGTTCAATCCCTGACATTTCCAGAAAAGACTGTGGATGAAATCCTGGAAAACTGCTGCTAGTTGGGTGGACAGTACTGAGCTAGATGGACCAAAGGTCTGACTCTATAAGGCAGCTTCCTAGGTTGATTGTTCTGGTAATGCAACTGTACTTTAAGGGTAGCTGATGGGTCTCAAACCCTTGATGAATTAGGGATTTCCCCTGCTTGCAAAGACAGGATCTGGAGGATTGAGTGGATGAGACCCAATAGTCAAGAAGGTGGTTTCTGCACATGCAAGTGAGGGCAGATGGAGCTCCTCAACCTGGAAATGTAGCCCATCTAGGAAAAACAAAACTGATACTAAACTTCTGCCTTGTGGTATATCTTTGGGAGAAGGCAGGCTAAGGAGTAACCCATCGCAAATCTGGAGTAGAGTCTCTAAGACAGTCGGATGGTGCCATGTATGCCTCTTTCTGGCAACTTCTGCAGCCAAGCTGGTGCCAAATGTATTACTCTGCTTTCTTTTGGACATCAGCAAGGCTGAGAGGCGGTCCTGTCATCTGGGCAGCCCAGGACCCCCATGCACACTGCCCAGACTTGCACCCAGGGAGGTCACTTCAGTGCTGCTAATGCTGCGGTTTGACTACACCCCTGGAGGCATACTCCATTGTCTTTTGATGGATGTCAGCAACAAAATTAAGGGAGCAGTGTTCAAAATGTTTTCAGCCTGATCTGGGCCTTTACAGGTGTGTTTCAGAATCATTTTGTATGATACTTCCTGGGTATTACATACAGAACAAGTTACACTAATGCCAAATCTTTGGGCTCAATGGGCACTTGCAGCTAGTGATGAAAGTGAGTAGAAGCTCTCGGTAGTGTTTTCTCCTATGTGTTAGTTGGACATCCCAAGGAGGGATCAGGATGGTAATACAGTATGCACATCCGGTATTAGTCTGAAAGGGCCTGCCACATGACTGGGAACCCTGATTGCCCCAGAGTTCCTAAACATGGGGAGCAGCCCTTCCAAATAAACACTGGGTATTGGTGGGGGCAGGCCCCAGTAGGCAGGCATGGACTGTTGTCCTTTCACATGCTCAGAGAATGCATGGGGGAGGACAACTAACACCTGTCAATAACCCCTTTCCGTGCTTCCTTCAGCACTGTGGCTACTGCTTAGTCACTCATCTTCCCTGTCAGTGACCCGTCTTGGACTTGGAGCAACATAAAAGTCTGCAAATTCTGCTGCTTCAAGTGAGGCACTACCTGAGGGGTGTGTGTGTAAGCAAGTAGGAATACTTAAGCAGATCCACACATTTCAGTCATAATCTGCATTTAGAGCACATAAAATAATATTGGAGACTATAACTTGGGGTGCAGGGAATGGTAGCTATGTGAGGGGGAACTACAGTTTGCAAGATCCTTGTGCCGGGATCATGTGCTTTAAATATGTGTTGAATGTAATTTAAATGTACGGCTTGGAATTGCAGAAAAAAGGGGAAATTGTGGCTGCTGCAGTTGGAAGACTTCGTGGCCATCCCAAGGTGAGCCTCATTCATGGAAATTCGTTTAGTTTTAATCTGGGCCTTACTAAGTTACTCCGAGAAACTCGCATGTTCTTAATTAAAAGTTCGGAATTTTTGGTGCTGATAAATCCAGGGTTGCAGGTTCTGCTATTCCTGCATTGCAGGGGGTTGGACTAGATCAGAGCTTTCCTGTTAGTGTGTGGGCTGCAGTGTGTACCCTGAATGTTCCCGCGCTCCTCTTGGGGCTGGAAAGGGGTTAGTTTGAAGCTCTGGTTTGATTGTAAAACTGAATTACTGTGTCACGAAATGATGCATGTCTAAAAAGTGTGTCACCAACATGTAAAGTTTGGAAAGCTCTGGACTAGATGATCCTCAGGGTCCCTTCCAATTCTAGAATTTTATTCTAATTCCAGCGGGAAGCAGAACCAAAGCAAAAACACCTGGGGGGGGGGACGCCAATAAGTCAAGAGTTTAACTGAGATGGTGACAAAATACACTGGGGGCAAGCTTTTATTTTTTCGCCTTCTTGCATCCCTGTTATTGTCCCTTGTTGGATTGGGGGTGGGGTGCAGATCCTTAAAGCATCTCCAGAGCGGCTCAGGAGTTCCACATCCTCCAGGATCGAGGAATTCCAGTCGGGGTGTGGGGAGGAAAACCAGACAAAACTCCATAAAGCCATCCCATCCAAAGCGCAAGGAGTCCTCGGGGGTCCCCATTTCCGCCTGCGTCTTTGAATGGGGCCTGTTTCGTGCTCAGTAAGCTAAAACTCAGCGGATCGGAGGCGAAGTTGGCGGGAGAGCCCAGGCCGAGCGCCTCCCGCTTTCCTCCCTTTCCTTTCCCTTCCCTCTCCTTTCTTGCACCAAAACATCCCCAAGCGCCGCCGCTCCACCAAGCCAAGCAGGGATCGCCGTGTTCCCCACGTGGGCTGGGCCGGGCCGGGCCGCGCGGCCAATCCGCTGCCGGGAAGCCCGCGCGAAACCCCGCCCGCCCGCCTCCCCCTCCCGCCGCGGCTGCTCCAAGTGATTAATTTTTGTCATATGACTGTCACACCGAATGGAGTCGGGTTCGCGGAACTAGCCGGCCGTCGCAGCTCGCGCGCAGGGAGGAGGGGGGAGATCGCTCGCTCGCTCGCTGCTCCGGGCTTGGCCCCGCCGGGGCGAGAGCAGCGCGCTCCCAAAATGCCGCCCACACCCACCTTGTTGCAGAAGCTCTTCAACAAAAAGAGCGGCTTGGTCTCCCCCTGCAAGGAGCTCCGGGAAGAGTGCGTCTTCAGGTAAGGGGGCAGGCAGGGGGCGGGTGGAGAAGGGGCTGGGGCTGGCCCTTGCTTGGTTCCGGGGTCGGATCGCGGCGGTGCTGATCGCCATCCCCTCTCTCGCTTGGGGGCACTGCTTGGCTTCCTTGCTGCCTCCGTCCTTCGCCTACCATCCGAGCCACACCGCCGATTCTTCTCTCCCCATCCCTAACTTGACAGATCAAACTCTCCTTCTCTCCCAGCCTCCCCCCCTTTTCCCCCCAGGAGGAGGCGGAGGGCCGGGCGGGGAGTTTTCCTGGCACCGACTTGCTTTGGCGGCCACACAGCCGATCTGCCTCCCAGGCGGAAATCACACGGATGTGTGTCTTCGCCATGCGCCAAAACTTCGCGCAACGTTGTTTCTACTTTTTGAGGAGCTCCCTCTCTCTTTCTCCCTCCTCCCCCCTCAAGTCATGCCTCTTTCGCCCTCGGAGGATCGTGGCCGTCACGTGCGTGCAGAGCCGAGTACCCCCCCCCCCAAAAAAAAATCACTTTCTTGAGTTGCAAAAAGAGAAACGACTCCCCTCAAAAAGGGAGCCACTTTCCCCTGCTGCTTCTCAAGCTCTTCATTGGGGAAAGAAAACCGACTCTCTCTTCCTCCTCCTTTCCCGGTGGTCAGTTTCCTCCTCCTTTCTTCAACTTTGAAGCACTAGACAATTAAATTAAAAATATATAATATGCCATCTGCACAAACTCGGCTGTCTTGAAAGTGGAAGCGACGCTTGACTGCCTTGCAAGAGCCACCTTAAATCTTAAGGAGGGACGAAAAACGCGAACTGTCTGGCTGCCAGTGTAGTGTAGGGTTACCAGAGAAATCTGCTTGATCTTGCCATAACAGAACCCTGCCTGGCCGGGCGAGGGTACCGAATAAACAGGCTGCAAGCCAAGGATGGTTCTGTGAAAGCCCTTTGTGCCTCTCGGAAAGTTCCTTTTGCGTCTTGTTTCCCTTTGTAATAATAATAGAAACAAAACGTACATTTCAGCTCTGTGACTGTGCAAGAGACTTGCCACTGAACTCTCTGGGCTTATGATATTCTTTCTTATCCTTTTGCCTGTTGATGGTCCAGTACAATCCTAGAGATATGCTGCTTATATTAGGGTCGCAGCAATAGTCAGAAATTGAATTACTGTTGGCAGCAATAGTTAAGCACCGAGATCAGAATATTACTTAGAAGCCTTTCCATTGTGTACTCAGCCAAAATTGTTTCTGAATATCCTGTGCATATTTCTTGGACCTGGGTTCTACTGAGTTCTGCAGGAGTGACATCCAGGCCTTAGGATGCAAACCTATGCACCCTTACATGGGAAAACCTCACTGAATTCAGTGGGACTTATTTGTGAGTATTAAAATACGGAACTGGGCTGCACATGCCTTTGATGTGAGTGGAAATCATTTGCTTAAATTACGTAACAGACAATACTACAGTCTTGTAGAGGCTGCTAGGTGTTGCCACTGACTTCTCTTTGACAAAGATTTCACTGTTCCCACAAAATTTCTATTTGACATTCACCACTTGAATTATTTTCATTGTCTAACCTTTTTGTTCAGTTAAACTATATTTCAAAACATAAAATAGATTGCCCTAAGGCTTCTTTGTGGAACCACTTACCAGCTTTGTTTAATTTTATACACAACTGTGTTACTGTTTTGTTGGCACTGGGCACTGATATCACCTGTTAATACTCTTGGCAAATAAACCTACTATATTCTCACAGTAAAAGTGTTCAGTGATTAATGAATTTAATATTTTTATTATACAAAAATGATTGAAAACAGCGAACATTATGCTTTTAAATAGTAAGGGGCCATTGATAACCCTTACCCTCACTTTTCTTTTTCATAAAGTGTTGTAACTAAGGACAGAAAAATATTTAAATCAGTTTCTGTCTGGTCCCCAGTTCTGACAGTAACAATTTCAGAGTAACATCGTGGAATAAGTACAACATATCACAACATAGCTTAGCCTCTAACGTGTTGATGAAAATGACATGAATGTTTTGTTAACTATATGCAAATTAAATATACAGATGAGCTATGAACCTTTTATACATATCCATTTTTACCTCAGTACCAGTCAATTTGACTGTGTCAAATTGTGCCAAATTAGTGTCAAGGACACCTAAATTAGCCAAAACAGTCAATCCTAGCTGCATCTACTCAAAGGTGTTTTATAAGCAAACCTAATGCTGTATCTATCTGGCAATTTCTAGTGCGCTGTTTTATTAGAATATCAATATGCAAATGGGAATTCCTTAATGACATGTGAATAAACATGCAGAAGTCAATGAAAATAGTTTTAGAGGTTGACATATTAAAGTCAGTGTTTAAGAAGATACATTTTTAAGAACATATACTTTCAAATAAATATTTCCACAAATAAGAAACAAGCGCAGCTATTAACATGCCATGTATTCCTTTCATGGCTTGGTCATGTATTCTATGGTTTCTGCTCTCCCATTTGGTTCTCACCTGTTCTACTGTATTTATAAAGTATTTTCAGGATAGTACTTCGCAAAGCCATTTACGGTAGCTATGGTGAAATGCTAGCTAAGCATCAAAAGATTTTCATGTACTTAATAGGCTATATACTTTTCACAGTTGTAGATACTTCAGAGGTGGCCCTATTAACAGGGTGAGGTGGTCTTTTAGGTGAAAATAATGTCACTTATTTAGAGGCATATATCTATCATCATTGGAAGATGTTTGGATCTTCTGCATTAGGAATTGCATGCAGGTTGTTGGAAATATACGTTGGGTTGAATCCAGACTTCATCTTCTGCAAATGGAAAGACTCCTGTCCATGGAAGGCTCTTGGTCCAGCAGAAGGATCTTGCAGGTGTAAAGTGGGGGAGGTGACTTTTGCTGATTTTCTCTTCCCTCGATCCCACCTCCCATGCTGTTCTGGAGGGCCCTCATGTCTCCACATTTTTTCTGAGCGTGCAAGGATCTGTAAGGGGAAGGGGGAATCAACAAAAGTCACCTTCCCCACTTAGGCTGGAAGGAGCAAAGCTTGGATCCAAGCCATCGGTTACATCTGCTGAAGACATATCCTGCCATAAACATTGTGCACTTTATTTTAGTCTCCTCATTAAATAAGGGGTTGACATTTTTATTTGGTTACAACTGATACCAAAACATACATAAGTAGGGATGGACTTGAGGGCCTATGTAAGACTTTCTATCTGCATTAAGTTATTAAAAGTTTGTTTTCTACCCATAGATATAGCACAGTTATATTAGTTACCGGTAGGTAGCACGTCATGGGGAATAGGTCAGTCGGCAGTTATTTGGCTGTGGCAGCTAACATTTCAGAGGCAGCATAGTCCTTGGTACCAGTTGCTGAAGAAAGGCAACAGGGCATGAGTTTCTCGTCCTCATCATTGAAATCAGAATATGGGACTAGTTCCTGTATTCTTTTCTAGCTATTTGGTGGTTATTGGTGTGGTTGCATATCCTCAACAGTGTATTTATTTCACCCAAAGTAAGCACTGGACCTGGCACAATTCTGTGTGGGTATGTCATCTGTGGTGGGCCAAAGTGTTCTGTCAGTGCGGGACATGCTTTTGACAGCATCTTGCATCCAAAGAAAGTGTTGAGACATCCATCCATATTATAGAAGAAGACTTCAGGAGGTGTGTGTGTATCATTTGGGGGTGTCTCAAACTCTTTTTGGGGGTGCACACCTCCGGTTCCTTATTTCTTGCTGAAGTATGTGTTGTGCATTTTGCGTGTTGAGCACATTGGGGGAAATTATCCTCCATTCATGGAGATATATGATACTGTGTAGATCAAGCACCCCCAAACTTCGGCCCTCCAGATGTTTTGGACTACAATTCCCATCATCCCTGACCACTGGCCTGTTAGCTATGGAGCATGGGAGTTGTAGGCCAAAACATCTGGAGGGCTGCAGTTTGGGGATGCCTGGTGTAGATACTTATAAACCTCTGTTCTTTTTTAAAAGATGTTTTGATTGAATTGTGATTCAAAATGTCATACAAATAAACAACTGGGAACTAGTAGTAGCCAACTTCAGCATTGTCAAGCAATGTAGGAAAGCAACAGTGTGGTGTGGGGGTTAGAGCATTGGATCTAGGGGGCGGATCTACATCCAGAAACTCGCTTAGCCATGAAACTCATCGGATGACCTATGGCTACTCACCATTTTTTAACTTAGCAGGTTTGTTGTGAGGATAAAATGGAGGATGGGTGGAAGAAACTATGTATGCTGCCTTAACATTCTTGGAGGAAAGGCAGGATAGAAATGTAGTGAGTAAATGTTGTAAGTGGATGAGCCAACAGGGCATTTCTTACGTTTTTGTGTTTGGTGCAATGCTTAATACCCTGTAAATCCTTAATCAATATTAGATTGTTGTTGTATAACACTTTTAAGAACAAGGATATTAAATCATTCACAAAGTAGAAGTGAGTATTCCAGCCAAGTCCTTGCTTGCTTTTCTCATTCTTCCAGAGGAAGAAGGAACAGCAAGACATAAACTGCAGTAAATATCCAGATGTTAAGGTGGCTCCTTTATTTGGAAAGATCATTTTTCTTAAGAAAAATAGCCATGCATTGCATAAATTCAAAGTGGCTTGGCTGTTGGCATTTGGATTGGGTAGGTTATTGACAAAAGACTACAATCAAAATTATTATTGGAGGCCTTTTCTTTTACCTAAAGGATACTGGGTATCCTGTTATTCTCTCCAGTACAGATTTTTACTTCCCTTCCCTGTCATCAGAACTGTTGCGTATGAAATTTATAGAGTAATCCTATGCAAGTTTACTCAGAAACAAAACCAACTTTGTGTAGTGGAGGTTACTCCAAAAAAATATTGTTAAAGCCTCAAGGATATGTTTTAGTTTTGTAGCTAAACTTACAAACCCACTAGCCGGGTTCAGAGCTAACACTAAACCAAACCATGACTTAGCCGCAGGTAGGAACATAATTTGCACTTCCTGAAACAATAGAGAAAAACTTCCTTCAAAATCTGCACTTCTCCAAATTTTGCAATGCAATTCCCCAACCAAATAATATGTTCAAGAATGCATACGCTAGGGTGCGCTTCAAAATGCATATATTAGTGACAGCAACATTTAAACACATAGTAAAGTAGGGGAAACTTTGCATTAAAACGTATTTTTAGGCAAAATTGCAGCTGAAATCTTTGCTCTGAGAATCTGCAAATTTGCTGCTTTGTGCTAAGCCACAGTTTGGCTTAGTGTTGCATGCGGATTGGGGTCGTTCATGCATGGCTAGTAAGCGGGAACTCAGCTGACTTCATTGACTCGCATGTGGGTTCATTACTTGATTAAGAGTTTTTTGGTCACTGCACACTATTCCCTTGAAGCAACTACCTGAGATGATTTTTCTGAAAGTGTTTAGATTGCTTCCTGGGTTCACGAACTGGCTTCACGAGCCAGTTTTATAGTAGTTCTAAGCATGTCCTTCATCAATGCTCCCTTCCCCCATTTTTCTTTACTTGACTGAGTAATTTGTTTTATTATTTGAATCCCCTCAGCTGTTTCAAGTCAGGATTCACCCTTGAGGGCACAAAAACTCATAGTATGCTGTCCAAATTTGTGCTCTTGAAGGTAGGCGAAAAATGTTCTTACACTTCCTTTTAAAATGGCAAATACTGAAATACTTTTGTAAACACCAAGTTTATAATAGACCAGAATTTTCAGAAGGTCTGGTACCGGTAGTATTTTCTGGGTTTTTTACAAATGACAAAACTTGCAATCAGTTGAAGAACACATGCCCAAAGTGACGAAAAGTGCTTACTTTGGGCTGGTTTTTCCCTTATTTATTTAAACATCTACAGTTGCATCCAGTGCTACAGTTCTGCTTGTGAAACAGACTCCATGCAAGCAACATACGGTAACTTCCTTTTCTTCTCCTTCCAGTGCTCTGCCCTCCCCGCTTTCAAGGGTTGGAGAGAGGCACTAGGAGCAGATTCAGGGAGTGCTTAGGTGGAGGAGAGGAAACCAAAGTCCTGTGATGTCAACAAACCATAGTCTACTCTAGACTGGAGGCTGGGGAAGGGCAAAAACTCAAAATCTTTCTGGAGTGATTTTGACAGTTTAGGCTACTGTGTATAGTGAGCCTACCTATGGGCTCAGAAGGAGAGAGAAGGTGGGGGTGGATCCTCTGAGTATATATTTTGCTCAATAGAGTCTTCTCAAATGCAGCAGAAATCACCAGTGCCCCAGGCTATGGATTCTTGGCTGGAATTCCAATAGAGGAAAACAAAAGAAAGCCATAGGAAAGCAGCAAGGGGTCTCTAAGCTTTTTATTCCACCACCACCACCCTGCTTTCAGATGGTCAGCCCCACTGTAAGCCTACTTCCACCCGGAATATTAAGGCTTCTGTTCTTTACCTACTTACGGTACCTGGGAATAAGCACCACTGAAGTCAGTAGACCTCATGTGAGTACTGTATATTCCTGCGTATAAGACTACTATACTGCGTATAAGACTGGGTATAAGACCCAGGAAAATCTTCTCAAAGTCGGGGGTCGTCTTATACGCCAGGTCGTATTTCTTATACGGCGAGTATATCCCAAACTCTATATTTTAACTGGAAAAGTTGGGGGTCGTCTTATACGCCCAGTCGTCTTATACGCCGGAAAATACGGTAGATAAGAAAGGGACTGCACTGTAGGCCAGGTAGCCTCTGAAGTGCCCTGTCTTCTGTTCCTTCTTGCCCCTTTCCTATCCTTTTACCTCAGCTGTGGGTAAGCGGGCTCCAGGAATATTGTGGACCTTTGTCCAGGGATGTACCTAGGAATTGGCTAGGTTAGCCCCTGCCAAAGGCGCAGGCCCAAGGGCGCGAAAAAATCGCTCCTCTTCACTCTGGCTCGGAGTGTTTAGGAGCCTGACTGTCCGCACGCTTACTGGGCCGCTCCACGGCCAGGCAAGGTGTGAAGGCTGCAGAGCAGAGCAGGAGCAGAGCAGACCCTGATGGCCTTGGAGGAAGTCACTGGCAGGGTGCAAAAGCAAACTTTTCTGAGTTTCTGGTCCATGGGCTCTCCTGGCTTCAGAGTTCCTTCAGAGGTAGGCCTCTGTCCCTGTCCCCAAAGAGTGGTGCAGAAGTCGTTCATGAGACAGTAAGGTAACTCAGGAATACTTTGATTAACTGTGCTTCAACGGCATTAAGCTTTAAAGGCTGATCCATTAATTAATAAAGCAGCTGAAGCATCGCAATTCACTAAGGCTCCCACTTTCTGCACTTACTTACTTGGGGAAAAGCTTGCTTGTGAATGGGCTGTGCAACCTCTCACAAATCAGTTTGCCTAGGGGCTCACCTTATAATCAAAGTCGCCAAAGGCTCTTTCTTCCTCTCTAGGGAATAGGCTGCGCTCCTTTCCCCGACTTCTGCTTCTCCCTCCCCCTCCTTTTCACAGAAGTAGTACAGGAGGAGAGAAGTGACTCAGTGCAGGCTCCTCATTGAGAGCTGTACCCGTCTCCCCTTTTGGGGAATTCTTGGAAGTGCATTTCCTTCAAGCGTCACCGCTCTGAGCAATAGCAAAATGCATGACCCCTTATAAATGCTACAGTGGTGGAAGCCAACACAGCAGAACCACTTCCAGCATTTCGCAAAAGGAATTAGAAGTTGTGTCCAAAGCATGGGGTTTAACGTTTTTCTTCTGCCTCAAGGGAGGGGGAAAAGTGAAACTGACTCATTTCATACTTCTTACTGTGGCTCGGTTCTCTGACTCTCACTATCATCACCATCCTGCTTTTTCAGTCAGGTCTCAGGGCCTGAGTTCATCGCAGTGGTCATGAGTTGGTTCTTTCGCAGACGTGTGTCACTATGCCATGTCGTCTGTGTTATCACTTCCTTGTCCAGCAGCTGCCAGTGTGGTTTACTAAGATTGGACTGTGACATCTGACACATTTGGGTTGCTTGCAGTGCATTCTGCCTGCATCACACAGCTCTTTAGTTCAGTCTCCTTCCTCTTTGGGGTATAAAGCGCTTTCAGAAGACGCTGAGCCAAAGCAGCAAATCATTTGGGTTCCCCTTTTATCTAAACAAAATAAAAAATAAAATTCCTTCCAGTAGCACCTTAGAGACCAACTAAGTTTGTTCTTGGTATGAGCTTTCGTGTGCATGCACACTTCTTCAGATACACTGAAACAGAAGTCACCAGACCCTTATATATAGTGAGAGGGTGGGGAGGGGTATTACTCAGAAGGGTGGTGGGAATGGGTGATAGGCTGATAGCTGTGGTACTTCATGCCTTTGGCTAGAAATCAGGGTGCTTTTTCTTCTTGTGGCCGGACCTACTATTGGGCAGAGTGAGGTGGTTGCATCTGGTTACAGGTGCTGAAGGTGGGAACTTCAGTATGTGCCCAACCAGCCTGCCAGAAGCCCCCTAAGGTAGCCTGATGATCTCAGGTGTGCTGAAGGAAGATGCTCCCCTATCAGTGTTGAAGTAACTGCCAGTCCATTTAATCTTTGATGAGGGAGTGGAGAGATGGAGCATTTCGTCAACTTTTAATCTCTTGTTTTCTTCGGCATTTAGTATTTAGCACTTTGCAGTAGTACAGGTATAGTACTACTTGTTAGCTTTGGTCGGGGGAGGGCGGGGGGGGGAGCAAGGACTGAAGCCAGCAACAGAAAAAGCAGCAGTGCCTAAGGCAGGGGTCAGCAAGGTTTAGCAGCCATGGGCCGGACCACTCCCATGGAGATCATCCATGGGCCGGACTGGTGCAGCTCGACGCTGGAAATCACGTCTGCGCATGTTCATGGCATCGGAAATCACTTCTGAGCATGCCCAGATGCTGAAAATTACGCCTGCGCAGAAGCAATTTTCAGTGTCTGTGCGTGCGCAGACATGATTTCCAGCATCGCTCGGCGAGTCCCCGCACTGCGTTGCGCCGGTTTAGCGCAGTGTGCGGGGGACTTGCTGAACAGGCGGCTCGGTTCAGGGGCGGCTCGTTGGCCGGTAAAACGGTCTTCGTGGGCCGCATCCAGCCCATGGGCCACACGTTGCCGACCCCTGGCCTAAGGTCTACAAAGCAAGGATGTATTTAAAGCTAAAGGACTTGGGGCAATAATGTGGACTTTAGCTGGCCCCAAGAGAACAGCAATGTAGGAACCAGGTATGCCTCTCCAGAAGGGCATTTTGCAACTGGGGTGCCACCTTTAGCGAGGCCTCGTCCTTTAGCAGACCCTTGCCTTTTTCACTAACAGATACAGTGCTCTGAGGAGAATTATTTCCTTATGCCTCCTTTGGTTTGCTATTATGGGAATGATTCGGTTTTTATTGTCGGGAATTAGTTAGCTCTTGTAAAGTCACTATGTTGGTGGGAACAGCAGCATGGCCCCTCCTCCTGGAATAACTTGACCTGAATGACTTGGAAGCTGAACGTCCATTTCCTTACCCTTTTGTTTGGGTCCAGGTTTTGATTTTGTTTTTTTTAATGCTGAAGTTTGTAGGGGGCTGGGCAGGAAATAACTGGCAGGATGGTTTCATAATTACATAAGACCATTCTCCTCTTGTTGCATTGTAGCTGAACGTGTGCAAATAACTCAAGAAAGGAGCCACTAATTTGATCGGGATCACACTGGATTTACCGTACATGTATGATCAGTGCAAGTTAGGAAGGGTGTGCAGAGTTTTGTCAGTCAAAAACAGGAAGCAACCTCAGCCGTTTTGGGTGTGTTCCCAAGATCTCTTGATATGGATTTAGTTGCTCTTAACACACACTATTCTCTCTCCCCTGTTCGGAGCAACTAAAAGACTGGCGTTGTTGAGATGTGTATCTCAATTGTGTTTCTGTGCAGTGAGCACTCTTTATCTTCCAAACCAGCCTTTAAAATGAATTCTCTTACCTTGATACTGAATCCGTTTATTGATTAAATATTGATTTCTCTGGAAACACTAAAAAGAGACCAGTCCAGCCACAGTTTTGCTGTTTTATGTCCTGTTACTCTTTTAACTTACACCTTTCCCATTGAAAGCAGTGTGACTGATGTTCAGTACGCACATTGACTCATTGTTATGAGAGCAGTACCAGCACCACTCCTTCCTGCACTGATGAGGTAGCATAAAGAGTTCTGGACCACACATGAGGAGTCCACATTAACTCCTTCCTCTGGAAACACCAACCTTCAGGAAACTGGATTACTGCTAGCCTGAACAGGAGTCCCCCGCTGGACTCTTCCTACATAGTTTTGGGCTTCTTGCACTACCCTGCAGTGCTGGCAATGTGAATAGTGGACCAGTTCTGTCCTCAATTTGCATGTCCACATGCATGGAGCACAACTATTCCGTTTCCACTGACACAAAAGATTCCATTCAGAAGGGGCTTCCCCTTTGCAAGCAGATCTCTGGTTTTCAAAAAGCAAGACTAGTTCTTCTGTTTAGTGACCAGTTACTGCATGATTTTTATTTTATCAGACCCTATAAAGCAGTGGTGGCCAAACTTGGCCCTCCAACTGTTTTTGGAATACAACTCCCATCACCCCTAGCTGACAGGACCAGTGGTCAGGGATGATGGGAATTGTAGTCCCAAAGCAGCTGGAGGGCCAAGTTTGGCCACCACTGCCATAAAGCATTCCCGTAGCTTAGCTCTCAGTGGGGATAGATGAATCAGTCCATTTAAGTTTCTTTCAGTGTCTCATCTTTACAATCTTAAATCCATTTCACACCACTACTGCATGTTCTCATGTTTTTTTAAAAAAAAAAAAGTCCCCAAGAAAATTCATACACATTTTGGTGATCATTTCTCCTAATATACATGTTGTGTGTGTGCAATTATGCCTGGCACATGTGTTTTTGCTAAGATAACACCAATTTGTATGTATTCTTTGCAAGGAGAACTGCATTGCAAAGAAGTTTGCATTTGAAGGAGACCTGATTTTCAGTTTGTATATTGGTTTGGGAAGTGTGGATTTGTTTGCATGAAAGTGCAAGCAGAATGATTCCCCCCCCCAATCCCTAGCTTTCAGACTAAGCTCAGATCTAAAGAGCTGTTATGCTTCCATCCAAGATGACTGTACACATCCAGCATGATTCTCTCCCCTTCCCATCCTTTAAGAGTAGGGTTCTAATCGGACCCCGACAGCGCACGTTGCATGGCTCTTTGGAAAGCTATCCTGAGTTTCACAAACGGTTCGCTGTTACCTAGTTATGGAGGGCTGCTTTTCAACAGGCTCAAATCCAAAAGCCAGTTTGATATCTGGCAGTAGTTCCTGGGCGTTCTTATCCTGGTCTACATCTTTGAATAGTTCTCAGAAGATATTACATACCGTATATTTTAATGGTTATGTTTTTGGACCTTGTAGCAAAACAAATGAAAAATCATTACTTCACAAGATTATTTTACTAATTGTGATTAGTATACCGGTACTTTATATCATGACTACGGATTTTTGCTTTACTACTTCAACTACCAGTAATTTCTGTATTTATTTATTTTTAAATGCTTTTTATTGAGTTTTTAAACTATTATTCATATACATATTCCGTTCATTCTTTAACATATATTGTACACATATATAAACCGAACAATAACAATATTTCTTCACAAGTGACTTCCCACCACCTCAATGCAGCTTCTTATTTCTTCTCTTTTTCAACTGTGTTGTTTTTCCTTATTACCCTTCTCTTACACAATATATCTTATCGATCTGTTCTTTACTTTGCAAAATTTAGTCAAAACATCTCAAGGATTTTATTTGAGAACAATGTTTTCCCATATAATCTTTTACACATTCCCACTCCTTTTTAAATTTTGTGTTTGGTTGGTTCCTAATTGCCTCTGTCATTTTTGCTAATTCCAAATACTCACACAATTTGATTTAAAACAAAATAAAAAATAAAAAAATTCCTTCCAGCAGCACCTTAGAGACCAACTAAGTTTGTTCTTGGTATGAGCTTTCGTGTGCATGCACACTTCTTCAGATACACATGCATGCACATGAAAGTTCATACCAAGAACAAACTTAGTTGGTCTCTAAGGTGCTACTGGAAGGATTTTTTTTATTTTTTAT
Source organism: Darevskia mixta (assembly GCA_034641385.1). Taxonomy (NCBI): domain Eukaryota; kingdom Metazoa; phylum Chordata; class Lepidosauria; order Squamata; family Lacertidae; genus Darevskia; species Darevskia mixta. The sequence continues at coordinate 42,236,384 of JAWWNH010000013.1, read as the reverse complement.
TTTGTTTTGACTACGGCAGACCAACACGGCTACCTGCCTGTAACTGGAACAATTTGATTTGCCATTCTTCCTTTGTTCGTGTCCTATCCCACTTCCAATTTCTAGCGATTAACATTCTTGCTGCTGTTGTAGCATATAGGAACACCCTTTTTTATAATTTGAAATATACGTTGTCATAATGCCCAGAAGAAAGACTTCAGGTTTCTTCTCAAATGTTTGTCTGAACATTTTTTAAAATTCGTCATAGACAGTATTCCATTTTTAAAAATTTTTGTCACAACCCCAGCACATGTGGTACATTGTTCCTTCCCCTTTATTTATCCTCCCATCACCTGCTGCATGATAGGGTTTGCCCTGACCGTCATTTAATGGCAGCAACATGCTAGAGCTATACAGAACATAAACTGTCAAAATACATGCATTAATAGAGGAAGTAATACTATTGCATGCAAGGGATCATTTTACATAAGGATATATGTACATTCAAGTTCCAAATAATTTTACCTGTAGGTAGTGAACAGAGGCGTAGCAAGCCCAGGTGGTACCCGGGGCGGAATTTTTTTTGTCACCCCCCACCACTTTAATTTTTAAAAAAATTTAAAAAAATAAAAAGTGTCACCCCCCTCTGATGGTGCCACTTTGCGAGGTGTGGGGGTTTTGTGTGTGTGTGTCTATTATCTCTTTTTTCCAATAAAGTTAAAATAAATAAAAAATAATAAAAATTAAATAAATAAAAATAAAAAGTGTCACCCCCCTCTGATGGTGCCACTTTGTGAGGTGTGGGGGGTTTTGTGTGTGTGTGTGTGTGTGTGTGTGTGTCATCTCTTTTTTTTCAATTCAATAAAGTTAAAATAATAAAAAATAATAAAAAATGATAAAAATTAAAAAGTGTCACCCCCCTCTGATGGTGCCACTTTGTGAGGTGTGGGGGGTTGTGTGTGTGTCTATTATCTCTTTTTTTCAATGAAGTTAAAATTAAAAAAAAAAATTAAAAAAAAGTGTCACCCCCCTCTGGGGTGGAACCCGGGGCGGCCCGCCCCCCCGTTGCTACGCCCCTGGTAGTGAATATCTTAAGGCTAAGCCACCCATCTCAAATTCATTGGGTGGAATCCAGCATAATACTAAGTGGGGTATGCATGCACGGAACAAGGTCTGCACGTGATCAATGAGATTTCCCTCCCTATCCTCGCCCTGTGTGCCCCCTAAGCCTGTTCTGGGGTTTTCCCCAACCCTCCAAAGCAGATTTAGGGGGCATGTGGGGGGGGAGCCCTGTGGTATGTGCAGACCTTACCATAAATTCAAATGCTGTTACCTGTGACATTTTATTGTTAAATATTGATGATAATGCATTTCCTAAGCACCATCAGTATATAATCTTGGCTCACAAGAGATCCATTTCTCAAATAAAGCTGTTATTTCTTGGGCACTGATTCCTAACAAAGAAAACAGACTAATTCAAAATTCAGTAAGTGGGCATTCCGGAGCAGACAAATTGTCCATTGGAAAAATGCAGCGAATCCTCGGGAGTTGGCATCTTTTCATTTTTATGCTATGGTTTCCTTATCAGTTTTCATGCAGCTTTCTATGGTTCTGCTGTGGCATGTCTTCAATCAGGATATGGCGATGCATAGTAAGCTGTTTGCAGAGCAGGACTGCCTCCTCCCTTTCCTGAAGCCAAGGAGGCAGCCGGAGAGTTCTTACTTACAGTGATCAGGGAGGGTGTAGCCCTGACATTTGAGAGCTACTGTATTGTGTCAATGCAATGTGCAGTGTTGATCTGATCTGCCTCAAGGAGTAGTTGAAACAGCTTAAAAATGGCAGTTTTCAACTTGGATAGCTAAGGAGGCCCATAGCTGTCTCTATCCTCAAAGTTAGTCCACTGCTTCATTCTGTTTTCGGTTGTGGGTTCCCCCTCCACTCCGCAAAAAGGTATTGCAAACCCATGGATGCCAGGCTGCTGTTAATAGAGAGAGAGAGAGAGAGAGAGAGAGAGAAAGTATATAATCTGTATTCCTCTTTCTCTAAATGTTTTAACATAAAATTTCAGCCCTTTAAAAATCTAGCAACTGAAAAACTAAGGCCTGGTTCAGATGTAATAGGAAACAATGGTTTCCTGCTATGAGAGCAGACTGTGATGGGCTTCTGTTTCTGATTTTGAACTAACTGCAGTCCCCTGTGACAGCCAAACTTGAGGAACTGAGGTTTGAGTAAACGGTAATCATAGAACAAGCCAGGATCTGAAAGCAGAATTTGATTCTGGCTTGTTCAAACTAACCACAGTTTTCAAATCACAGTTCCTAAGTTCCAGTGTCACAGGGAACAATGTGTAGCTTAAAATTGAAAGCGGAAGCTTCTGGCATCCTCTTTGCGGATGTGAAAGAGTAGCAGAGAGAATGAGAGCCTGAGGCTCCTTATACGTGATTTTCTGATACAGCTGAACTTGACCAATGTATCTGAGTTTCCACTTACTTACCTTCAGTTTGTATTCTTTTAGAAGAGAGATTGCCATTTTTATTTGTGTATTTTTAGTTGCATGAAGGATCCAGTGTTGGTAGTCTATAGATGACAACAGACCATACAAATATAGACCATACAAATTCAGCTTAACAGCCATGTAGTCCTTCTGGATTGTATGTAACCTGTTTCTGCTTTAATGTCATTTCTTTTATGGAATGGGCCAGCAAGTAGTTGAGCTTCTGTCAGCACTGTAGGCTTTTAATGATGCCTCCATGCATCTAGATGACACATTCAACTATTAACCTTCCTTTTAATGCTACCACAAACACCCATACCTTTCATTTTGCTCAATCTGCCATTGCATACATTTGATATATAGCGGACAAGGAAGGGAAGCCAAATCCCATTGAGCTGCCACCTGTTTTAGGTGATTAATGAACAAACCAAGGAAGTTCCAACAGAAGCTTAACATTGTGGCACATTGCCCACTTATGCTGGGGTTCCATTTGGCTGCCTCCCCCCCCACCACCACCATCCCCGCTGTGTCCTGTGATGAAGTGGACTTTCTTAAAGTCTTCTTTCAAGACAATGGCCCAACAGTCATCTTCCGAAGCCTTCGTTTTTAAACCATTGTGTTGCAATTCTTATGCCTCAGGGAGGGGTTTTTTTGGTTGAAAATGGGCTATGTACATCAGGGAAGTAGGACATAAAAGATTTATTGGCCAATGTGTTTATTGGCTTACCTGAATGCTTGTATTCTCACACAGATCTTTTGCTCATGAATAGTTGTGACGGTTGAGGCCGGGATATTAGAAATCTGGATGAGACTTCACACAGGCTCACAATGAATTACAATAGGTTTGTGTACATTATTGGGAGGAAGGTCAATTTAAAAAGTACCTTGATCTAATGAACATGATTTTGTTTTTCATGTTTATGAGTTGACTTTTTTATTGTACAAAGTGGGCCGAGACAGCACTGGTTGAAAAGGGAAGGCTTGTGCACGTGGTGGAAACCCAGATGTCCTGCAAGCAGCTTTGTGACATTAGAGTTTTAAGACATATATTTAAGGGATTTGAATGGGACTCAATAAGAATACATATATAGAGTGTAACACAGCTTTGCACACTTCCCATTTAAATCAGATGGACTTACTACTGGAACAAGAATTGATAGCAGCTGTAGAATACATTCTGGTATCTACCGGTATGCAACCATTAACCCCATTCAGAAGCTATAATTGCTGATGTGATGAGGGATGGTGGAGACCAGCACTTGAACTCCATCCCCTCACTGCTGTCCACATAGCCTCCATGAAGTGGTGAGATAACTTCTGAAGTGGAGAGCCTATCATCTTGGGATGGGCTCCTTGTGCAGTCAAGAACCCTGTGTCTTTGATGGTTCTAAATTGTACAAGGCACCCACACAAGTAAAGGAGATTCCCCACCGCAGGAATTTATATCAGGGTCCAGGCAGGAACATGCACAAGGTCATGACTCTTCAGGTACCCTAGTCCTAAGCCCTTTAGGGCTTCCCTTCTCATGCAGATGATGAAGTCCCATCACAAGTATAAGTTTCATGGCTCTCTTGAACCTTCTTGCTGTCATTCTCTCCACATTTTCCCATTTGGCTTTTTTGCTCCTTGAAAACAACATCGCCTGAACTGGAGTATTCAGAAGACCCCCTTTTTTGCCCATGTTTAGGAAACCTGCCTTGGCCCTTTCTCTTCTTTCTGTCATGTCTGACTCCCACACGCTGTGGCTTACTAGCATCTTCATTGTGAAATGCTGTTTAAGCGACGCGCTGCTTCGGCCCAATAATAAGGGGGCATGGAGTAATGATGTCATTCAAATCCTTTTGAAAGAAGGAAAAGAAAACATCCAGAGTTTTGCGAGAGGGGTGACGGTCATAGGAAGCTGCCCCTATGCCAAATCAGCCTCAGTATTGTTGACACTGACTGGCAATCACAATCCAGGGTTTCAGACAGGAGTCACACTCAGCCATATCTAGAGATGCAAGGGATTGAATCTGGGATCTTTTACATGTTCTACCACTGACCTTCAAACTGCCTCTGTGCTGTCTTGCCTTGCCCCCATTAACACTACCATATGAACAGCTCCTTGTAGTGGCTTTGTTTTGCTTTCCACAGCATAGCAGGGCCAGCTGCTTTCTTGGGGTTTCCTGTCTGCCCTCAAATGGCCAGGAAAACCCTGCTCTGCTGGTGTTTCTAAGCTGTGGTGACAGGAAAGCTAAATATCCTGCTGCTTTTCCTAAGAATACAGTGAGTCGCTTTTTCACGTGAACCCCATCACATTTCCTGAGAACTGGTGCCGGCAGCTCTCAAAATTGCTTGCCCTGGTGCTCAGGAGAGGGAGGAGGAAAAGACTGCTAGGAGTTGCCATAGCCATGAGCGCCTCGTGGAGTCAATAATAGTGTGTTGGCCTGAGATGACATTGCTTTGAGCAGCCGCCTCCTGTGGTCACAGAAATGGGTGTGGTGTGGTTACATTTTACGTATGGAAAGTTTTTCATTCTGCAAACGGTAATTATTATGTTGAGGGTAGTGCAATTCTGAAAGTGCCTTGGTGAACGTCACCCATAATGATAAAACTAGGTTGAAACTGGTTATTTGCTGAAGGCGCTTAGAAATTATCAACATATGCCAGCAAATGTTTGCATTTTTAGGCTTGCTTTGGTCACTTAACAGCATACTTTTGTAAACATTGACATTCATGAGATGTGCATGAAATGTGATGGTTTCGATATGTAGGTTGCATCTGCACCATACATTTAAACCATGTGAAACCCCCCAAAGAATTCTGGGCCCTGAGGTCTGTTAAAGGTGCTGAGGATTGTTAGGAGACCACTATTCCCCTCATAGAGCTACAATTCTCAGAGTGGTTTAACAGTCAGTCCTTCTTCCCAAGGAACTCTGGGGGGAATAGCATATTTCAGGATCTGTGTGGGTCCAACCACACACCAACACAGGCTTGGTGCTTTTGAATTTTCTAACTCGGGGCTTTCAAGAGGCTTGATCTTCAAGTGGATAATTAAACAGCCTTTGCTACCAGTGTGACCTTGTTTTCAAGGGTTCTTTAAACCAGAACTCAGGAAATGACAAAAATGCCACTAAGCGTATGTCCTACTTCTCAAGTCAATATCATGATGGATAATCATAGCATTATAGGAAAAAATATATAAATGGTCTGCTGGTTCTAGATTGTTGGGATTTTGTAGGATTGAATGTTTTGACTTTGTTCTTGGCTATGTGCTCCTCCGAATGATGTCACTTGTTCTTGGCTTGTTCTGATGTCCTTAGGGTTGCATAACACTAAACTAAGTACTTTCTTTCTGTGTCTGTGCTATATTAATCTTACCCAAAATAGTTTCAGGTCACTCAAGATATCTTAAATTGGAAAAGAGTCAAAGTTTCCTCTTCTGGGGAAGCTGAGTGGTTAATAGTGGAATTTTAAGCTATTCAGTAGTTGAGTTGAAAGTGTATATAGCATTGCTACCTTAGTGTGGCATATGGCATTAAGTTACTGGAGTCCAGGGGGAAGTTAGTTATTTAAATTTATTTTCGCACCTGCACATCTACCAGATAAGCGTAAGTCTAGACGATAACTTGTGTTTTGTTTGTTGTTTGCAAGATCAGTTACTGACATTTACACCAGTAGGGTGTCCGCATCATACTGTCTGTACTACCGTGTTTCTCCTAAAATAAGACACCGTCTTATATTCTTTTTCCCTCCAAAAAAACACAGTATGGCTTATTTTCGGGGGATGTCTTATTTTTTATTATGTATGGTACAGCAATCCACATTTATTTTTATTTTTATTTTATTTTTATTTTTTTATTTTTTTAATGCAAACGGGGAAAAGAATAGCCTTTATAGAAATAAAAAGAGGTGGTGGGGGGGGGGGAATGTTGTACATTGCCAGCGATTCAGGAGCACTGGGTACAGAGGTCCTGCCTGTGATATGGGCAAACTCCTCCAGACAAAAAAATCATACCGGGAAAGATATTTTACAGCACCCCCCAAAAAGGGGTCACAACGCATCTGGCTTGCGAGGTGCTCTGCTTAGACGAGGATCCACGAGATCTGCCTCCTGACCCATCCGGGCTAAGCGCCAATCGCTGGTCCTCTTTCCTCTCCCCGAAGTGGAGATGCCAAACTCGGGACGTTTGTCTCATAGGTTGCACACTTTGGCTGCTGGTGGAATGGAGACTGCCCTTCTCTCAAGCGGGGAGAGGGCAATGCCCCACATCAGCCCATGCCGCTGCCGACTGACCCACCCTGAAGCAGATCTTCCCCTGCCCGGGATCCTCCCGGCTGCAGAAGTCTTCCCTTCCCAAGCGGCGAGGGTTCGGGACGAGGGGAAGGAGCCGTAACCCTGGCAGGGGTGGGGAGGACCTCAGCACTCGACGCCATAGCGGTCGAAGTTCCGGAGGATGACGGCCAATTGGAGGAGCAATCCACATTTATTATGGGTCCGGAACCGGGCTTCAAGCACCGCGCGCTGCAGGTGCTGCTGGCTCCCACCGGATTGGTGGTTCAAGCACCGCACGCTGCAGCTGATTCTGGCTCCCGATGGGTCGGGGCTTCACTCGCCGCGCGCTGCGGCGGTTGCTGGCTCCCGCCGGATCGGTGCTTCAAGCGCCGTGCGCTGCGGCTGATTCTGACTCCCGATGGGTCGGGGTGTCACTCGCCGCGCGCTGCGGCGGCTGCTGGCTCCCGCCGGATCGGGGGTTCAAGCGCCGCGCGCTGCGGCTGATTCTGGCTCCCGATGGGTCGGGGCGTCACTCGCCGCGCGCTGCGGCGGCTGCTGGCTCCCGCCGGATCGGGGGTTCAAGCGCCGCGCGCTGCGGCTGATTCTGGCTCCCGATGGGTCGGGGCGTCACTCGTCGCGCGCTGCGGCGGCTGCTGGCTCCCGCCGGATCGGGGGTTCAAGCGCCGCGTGCTGCGGCTAATTCTGGCTCCCGCCGGCTAAGGGCTCCACGCGGCGCACGCTGCTGGGTGTTTAGGTGGGGCTGCAGCCGGAAATGCGCCCATCTTACCAGGTATCATACCCCGTCTTATTTTCGGGGTATGCCTTATATTTTGTGAACCCTTGAAAATCCTGCTATGCCTTATATTTTAGGCATGTCTTATATTATGAGAAACACGGTACATGTCTCCTGGGAGTTTTTATTTTGTTTTGTTTTAGTTTTTTGCTTGCAACAACACCAAAAACATCTTGCTTGTTTGTACATTTGGTAAGTGCAGAAGCCTTGTGGCATTCTACTTCCTGCCTGTATTGTCATGCTTGATGGCAATTTGTGCTATTATATCTTTTATATAGGCCAGCAGTGGACAACCGGAGAGCTGAATTTTCCCCAGCCAAGCTACTGTGGGAGCTGGGCTCCCTGGCAATGATGCCGTTACAGCTCAGCTCAGGAATGTCCAGTTCAGCCTTTCTCAATGTCCAATTCAGCCTTTCTCAACCTTGGGTCCCCGGATGTTCTACAGCTCCCATCATCCCTGACCACTGGCCATGCTGGCTAGGAACGATGGGAGTTGTAGTTCAACAACATATAGGGATCCAAGGTTGAGAATAGCTGGAGACTCTAGTTCAGGGGTCAGCAACCCTTTCAGCCGTGGGCCGATCCACCCTCCCTCAGACCATGTGGTGGGCCGGACTATTTTTTTGTGGGGGGGATGAACAAATGCCTATGCTCCACAAATAACCCAGAGATGCATTCTACTCATGTAAAAACACCAGGCAGGCCCCACAAATAAGCCAGAGATGCAGTTTAAATGAAAGGACACATTCTGCTCATGTAAAAACACGCTGATTCCCGGACTGTCCGCAGGCTGGATTGAGAAGGCGATTGGGCCACATCCGGCCCCCGGGCCTTAGGTTGCCTACCCCTGCTCTAGTTCCACGACCTGAAAAGTCTGGCAGCCTGCTTCTTGGGTGTCATTGACCACTAGGTGCATCATGTAGCCCCCTTCCCCTCTCTTTGCATCATGGGTGCAAAGAGGTACATGCCACGATACTGTCACAGCACCCATTTTTGTTAGCATTTGTTACAGGGGAAGGGATTAGATGCTGATAGCCATTCTGGGGTTTTTTTACTAACATCTAGGTTCGCTCTGACAGGAGTACGATCAGAGGAACTGTTGTGTGTCTAAACTTCTGTGCTAAAACATTCCTAGGTGCTGCATCCAGAGCGTCCTAATCGCGCAGTCAGAATAACTACACATGACCCAATCAGAATGTTCAAATGCTGGGCAAATACTCCAGGCAAATGGAAATGCTTCTCCTAAGTCCTGAGTAGTTTAGTGGGAGGAGAGGCCAGCACATTCCTAAACTGCAGCGGGTCCTCTTCTTTTATCTTTCACACATCCTTTGCAATTTGTTTTGCTGCATAACTGGGAGCAAAAGGCTGCTTGGAGTTCCAACAAAACTGAGGGACATTTGTTGTGTTGAGGTCAAGGAGGCTTGTGCAGTTACCTCTTTATTTTCCCTATAATTAGCAAAACCCGGCATCTTTTGCTAGTCAAATAGTATAAAACATTTTGAGCCTTTAGGGAAGTGAAGGGCATAGGAAAGAAATTGTGCGGCCCTGTGCATGTTTTAGCAGAGAAGTAAGTCTCAGTGTTTAGCAGAGAAGTATGTTCAGTGGGGCATACTCCCAGGAAAGTGTGTGTAGGACTGCAGCCAAAAAGCCTGAAGCCCGACTGTACAGTTCAAGCAAATCAATTAATAAATGGCGAATCAAGAATAAAAGGAGAAGGAGTTTTTCCAGGCAAGAGGATATGGCTGTTTCAGGGATTTGTTTGAAACAACAACTGAAGTTGCAATCCATTCACCGAATTTCCCTCTTTTGTATTCCCTAATGCAATAAACTGGCAGAACAGGCATTGCCATTCCTTTGAGGTTAGACCTTGCATCCTTGTTTGCTCAAGTCTCGTTTGTGTCTCATGACTGAATGAATCAACACCTAATGAGGCAGTCACATGAGGGACAGAGTCAACCAGGACTCATAGGCTGCACGTTGTAAACCTTGGAAGCACCCTGCTTGCAACTTGCTTCATCCTTGTGCCTGAAAGCTTGGGTGGCAACCAAATGCTGTCTTTTTAATTCCTCCCTCTCTTCAGTCACCACCTCTGCCCCAAATCCACTGATTAACTTTATCAGTGCAGAGAAAAATAACTAAGGTCAATCTAGCAATGCCTGAAAAGTCCACATAATTGAGCATCCTTGTATATAGTTTCAGGGACTTGTAAATGACTCCCAAGAACCTTTCCCACGGTACCATTTTGCTGCCCTGTCTAGTACCTAAGAGAACTGACTCCAGAAAAGTATCTGAAGAAGTGTGCATGCACACGAAAGCTCATACCAAGAACAAACTTAGTTGGTCTCTAAGGTGCTACTGGAAGGAATTTTTTTATTTTGTTTTGACTATGACAGACCAACACGGCTATCTACCTGTATCCAGAAAAGTAAACATGGTTCACCAGTTCCAGTAGAACTAGAGTCATTTCAGAAACCATGCTGCTTCCCCCCCCCCCTTTTTCTTTTTGTAAACCACCTCCAAGAGGACCTACAAAGAATAAACATGGAAAGGCAAACAATACAAGTGATAAAAATTCAAAACAAAGTCTTAGCATTTCATAAGTATTAAAACCAAATACATTTGTGTTGCTGCCAAAAAGGCAACGAACATTCCTCACAAAAAATGTTGAGAGAGCAAGAGCAAATACTAAAGTAGCAGATCCTCCTCCCAGGCAGGGTTGGGGCAAGGCAGGTGGAAAAGCTTGCCCTTGATGGTTTCTCCCCTTGGCCAAACAAGAGCCTTCAAGTTCTTGAAGCAAATCCTCATTGGTTCATAGGAGGTTGCACCAGGACAGTGTCTGGAAGTATGGGCTCTTAAAGTAAGATAAATACATGCATGCACAGGTCAGACACATGATATTGCAACAATTTTCATGCTCACTCCAGCTCTGATGTGCCTATTGATGCATAATGGTTTGGTCCAGTTACATAATGCTGGTGGTCAACAAAAGAGGCTTAAAGACTGTCTCAAGGCAAATCTAAAAAAATGTAGTATAAACACTGACAACTGGGAAACACTGGCCTACGAGCGCTCCAGTTGGAGAACAGCCTTTATCAAAGGTGTCATGGGCTTTGAAGACACTCGAACTCAGGACGCAAGGGAGAAACGTGCTAGGAGGAAGGCACACTTGGCAAATCCACACCGTGATCAACTCCCGCATGGAAACCAATGTCCCCACTGTGGAAGGACATACAGATGCAGAATTGGCCTCCACAGTCACTTACGGACTCATTGTTAAAACCGTGTTTATGGAAGACAATCTTACTCGGCTACGAGTATCGCCAGAGAAGAAGAAGAATATGCCTGCAGCCACTAGCTCAATGAACCAGTGGTCATCATGCCCCATATTTCCCTCGGTGTCCTATAGAATCTCTTTCCTTGGCTGTTGTTCTGCGAGTGCCATCAGCTGGGAAAGAAATACTGTGGAGGTAATGTATATTTAAGACCTCTGTAGCAGAGAATTGGTGGTGGGTTTTGCATTCCATTCAGAATTCCATTTGCTTGCCTTTCTCCTCAATGTGCAATACTGCGAGAGATTTGAAGTCGCTTCAAATATTACAATGTGACATCTGTAACCACGTGAGTGGAGATGGGTGGTTGGCTCCAGCCTCTAACCATATAATTAAACCCAGAGTTGCTGTACTTTTGCAGCTGTTTCACAATCTGATGAGATGGGCGGGCTGGGTTTAGCCATGTGGTCCGAGGCTTCAGGCATCTCCTCCAGATGGTTACAGGTACCACACTTAAGTTTTTATATGCCTTCTGGTAGTAACTATGGCAATGAAAGCAGAAACAAACGGCAGAGTTTCTCCTTGCATTGGATCTCTTAAGTGTGGGCTTGTGGGAACTTATGCCTTGTCTCCAGTGTGGTTTAAAAGAGTCTGGAAGGCTCTAGCTTAACAGCAGAGCACAGACGTTGCATACCAAAGGTTCCAGCTTCAATCCTTGACAACTGCAGCTAGGGTTGGAAAAGACTTATCTGAAGCTCTAGAGCAGAAGTGAGGAAACTGTAACCCTCCAAATGTTTCTGGACTCTAGCTTCTACCATCCCTGATTATTGCCATCTTGTCTGGGCCTTGTGGGAATTGGGAGTCCAACAACATCTGGTTGCCATATCCCTGCCCTAGAGACCCTGCCCTAGAGAGCCACTGACCTAATGGAGCAGTGGTCTGACTTGATATAATGCATGTTCCTATGCATTTCTGACAGTTGTGGTACACAGAGGCTGGATTGCTGCTTTGTTTTTGCTTTCTGCCCAGCCCTGAAGACCATTCTGAAGGACTTGTAAAACTTAATTTGCAACTGTTAGTGTTCAAATAGTCTACAGTGGTAGCTCGGGTTACGAACCATCCTACTTACCAACGCTTCGGGTCACGGACTCCGCAAAGCCGGAAGCAGGCGCTCCGGGTTGCGAACTTTGCCCCAGGATACGAACGTAATCTGCTTCCGGTGCCGCGGGAGGCCTATGTAGGGAATGGGCGCCTTGGGTTAAGAATGCTTCGGGTTAAGAATGGACTTCCGGAACGAATTAAGTTCGTAACCTGAGGTACCACCGTAGAAGAAAAACACCAGCTTTTTCAGTGGAGGCTATCAATAACTTTCATCTCAGTCCTCAGTCAGTGAATTGTGGCCTGGTTTTCACCATGTATTTTCTTTGACCACACACAAAGATAAACAATTTGGGAGGCAACTGTTAAAAAAACAACCATGACCACAGCATCTGGAAAAAGAACTGGCTGTTTAATCATGGAAACAACTGCCAACTATACAGGAGAGCACTTGGTTCATACATTTGAGTGCCCGGATCCTGGCTTACTAGGCCGTAATTTAGTAACCATTTCAAGCAATGGGACCACACGCTGCCTCTTCACCCCTCCCTTTCACTTGCCTTCTCCCTCCTTTGGTGCTTACATCCTGATTGAATTAAACATCTGGTTTCATTGCACCTGAAACAGGGAATTTTAGGTGGATGCCAGTTTTAGCAACCAGGATCTTAAACTAAGTTCAAGCTGTAGTTTAAGATCTCGGTTAGTAAATAGACATTAAACCACAGTTTTCTGTCTCAGATGTAACAGCAAACTGCAGGAGGAAGGAGCCAAGATGAGGGGCAAGGAAGGACTGTCCAGTCCCATTGATCGTTCGCCAATTGTTAAAATGTGGTTTGATGGGCCAAGAATTGAGTACAGTCATACCTCAGGTTGCGAACGCTGCAGGTTATGCGTTTTCAGGTTGCGCTCTGCGCCAAACCCAGAAGTACCGGAACAGGTTACTTCCGGGTTTCGGCGCTCGTGCATGCGCATAACCACTAAATCACGACCCGCGTGTGCACAGACGCGGCGCTGCAGGTTGTGGACGTGGCAGGTTGCAAACGCGCCTCCCGCACGGATCACGTTCGCAACCCGAGCGTCCACTGTATTCAAATCAGCTTGTTTTGTTTATTTGCATAAATATATGCCTAAGGAAAGTGAGAGCTGTAAATGTGTAGAAGAATAAAGGTTATGACGCTACATCATCATATATGTACCTTAAGGCCAAAATGACATTTTAACAAAACACATCCAATTAACATGGCTCAAGATTGACCTTAGTCCTTGACTTGTGTCTGCTTTTGGTTATGAAGAGAATGTGGGGTGTGTTTACTTAAAAGTAAGTCTGATTAACCTTAGTAGGATACCAATACACTTTTATTAGTTGGATACTTTCAATAAACTAAGCTGTATATATCTTCAGCATATCCCACCTTCCATTAATTGTTGCTTTTAAAATTGAAGAGATGTGTATAATCTATCTTGTGCCAGACTTGATGAGAAAAGACTTCAAGATGGTGTTTCTTTCCAATTTATATTGAACAATACTTTGAACTTCAGGGAGAAACCATGACTTTAACAATAAAGCTGAAGTTGATGGTGCTTTTTGAGAGATGAATGGCCTGGCCATAAAGCTAAGCTATGGAGATGGTTTGTTTAGCTAACCACAAGTTGGCCCACAGACGATCAGACAAACCATGACTTGCATTTCCAAAGCTTGGCTTGTTTTCCAGCTGCTCTTTCCTCATGCCTTTGCAGCTTGGTAAGGATGTGGGATGTTGTTGTTATTTAGACATATGCTACTTCTTGCCTAAAATGTCTCCAGGCTGCTTACATCCAAGTGACTTAACAGAGTAGGCAACTGAGGTCCACAATCATTTTTAAAATGGCAAATTTTAGTTGAGAATTGTTGTTATTATTATTAATAGTAGTAGTAGCAGCAGTAATAACATCAATATTGCTTCTTGTTTGGTGGTACTGGTTGAAATGTAAGAGCTAGTATCATATTCTGTGCTTCTAATAGTGTCAACTTACCAACACTCTGTAACCGTCTCTTTCCAAATCTGACTGACAAATACTTGTCTGGAGATTGATTTGCTTCTCAATTATCACCCAGTCACAAGTGCAGTCCCTTTAATCAATTATATGGGTAGAGATTACAGCCAAAGAAGAGCTCACGTGCTTCCATTAAGCCAGATCACTTTCGGAGGAAAGGCAATTTTCTATATAAGATTTGATTAGTGATCAAATCTTGTGCTGCGGGGTGTGTAAAATTATCCCTCTGTAAACAGGCTGGTTCTCCAGTTCTGACCACCTCTGCTGAATGGTTTGGGCTCCATGGGTGTACATCTTCTGTGATGCTTTTACACTGAAGCAAAACTGTTAATGCACAGTGCTTTAAGGAAGATTTCACACCCTGAGGATGAAGGAGAGAGTCCTCTGTGTGACCACAGAGTGGCAACCACAGGGAACTATCAACTTTCCCAGTCCTACCTGCAGTGGTGGGGTGGTAAATTCTGTAGTGCAGGAGCTTATAGATGTGCCCCCAAGAAGAGTCCAAAAATGTAGTCAGCAATATTGATTCCTCCGCGTACACATACACTCCGCAACCCATTGTAATACACAGTACCCAACTTATTAGGATCAGCATGACAGCCACCCTAAGCATAGTTTCCTGTAAGACTCCCGCCCTGTTGAAATCAGTGATGTTTACTTCTAACTGCATAGATTCAACCTGTGAAACGCACAGAAGTGACTTACCTGGGGGGAGCTGCTGCAGCAATAACCTTCTAGGGATATCACTACTGAGGTGCAAGTCAGCAGTGAGGTTGGGGCCACGCAGGTGCAACAGAGGGCGCACCACATTGGATCTGCCGCTACACAAGCTTAATCCTTCACCCACAGCCTCTGCCCTCTTCCTCTTGGCAAGTGGCAGCGTCAATGCTGCCTGGAGGCTATTGCTGCCACTCTGAAAACACACCTGACTTTAGCCTTTAGCTATGAATTAGCTATATTGCAAATAAGTGTTACTATTTAAGCTGCTAGCCTAAAATAGGGACACCATCAAATAAAAGGGAAGAAGAATCTAGCCTCTGATTATTGCCCACATATTCTGACTTCCTCCCATGCTAATCTATCACAGAAAAATGTGAAGGCCTTTTTATTACTTAAAGGCATCAACGACTGTCAAGTTACCCTGGTTTTCCAGTGGATGGCTTTGTTGTTCCTGCTCTGTAAAAAAAGGTCCCAAAATTGCATTCGCCAGCATTTCCCTCTCCACTATACCACTGCCTTAAAATGAAGAGATGTGTTTTTAAGCTGCTTCATAAAAGTAATCACTGTGACAGAATGGCAAATTTCCAGAACTGGGGCACCACCACCAAGAAGGTCCCGTTTCTCCAGTATTGCATGTTTCTCATGCATTTCTTCAGGCACTAACATGGGCACATTTTCCACACTCACGTGTCAGTTTCATGTCCATTCCATATGCACCCTCAGTTCCCAGGGAAATGCACAAGCACAGATGCTTGTCCACAAAGAGGCACATCCTTACAATGATCTCAGCAGGCCGAGTTAATAAAACAAAAGGGAAGCCTCTGGATTCCCCCTCTTTGCCTCAGGTCATCAAATCACTCTTAGAAAGAAAGTGCAAGCACTCTTCTCTTTCCTTGTCACAGGATCAATAGATGAAAACTTTTTCCTTGGAGCAGGATGGATGGAAAGCCACTATCAGATGTTTGCCCGGTTCAGTTCTGCTGCTGAAAACAAATTCTTAGGTTCACAATATACTCAGAGGCATACTCATTGTTTGTTTTTGTTTTTTTTAAAATCTAGTTGTATGTCTTTTGCACCTGGCTGGAGTTGATAGATTTTGGGATTCTAGTAATAGAAGACAAGTCCACTCAGTGCCAACCCCTGGGTTAAATAAACCTCTGTTCTGATCAAGAGGTGGCGTCGTTGGCATCCCCACTAACTCATTTCTGCAAATTGTTTGTTGTGAATAGTAGTTTGTGCAAATGAGGGCCAGGTGAGTCATATCAGTGGCCTTTACTATAAGGAACCTATGTCTGCATCTTCATTTGGCCCTTGTTTCTCAACAAAATCTTTATTTTATTTTATTTTTACCGGCAGCGTGACTGTTGTCTGGTAAAACGGGTTAGGAAATGAAAACAGAAGGGCAAGCAATGAGTTAAAACAGAGTCACCTGAATTGTACACAAAACCAACTTGCAAAGAAAAATGAGCGCACTCTTTGAAAATGTAACAAGACATATCAGGATCTGATCTTGAGATAGGCAAAGCATCCCTCTTCCCCGTCATTGTGAGATGCACAGATAGCAACCTCAGCAAGAATGACCCAAGAGGAATTTTGCCCTAGTATTTTTCCTTAGCAAAAATCTTTCCGTTAAAGGCACACAACACTGTACTATTCACACTTTCATTTTAATAGCTCTGGGGAAAGATTATTCAGCTCCCTGAATAGCTGGGGGGTGCACAATAAAATAACTGTTCGACTGGGGGCAAAATGCTCTGTTGTCTTGCAGTACCAGTTGGTATTATGTAGGCTTGTTTGGTGTCTATTTATAATAGATTGCAATTGGGAACTGGATACAAAACAAACACTGGCGCTCCAGTGTGGCTTAACTTTATATCAGATTCTTTCTTGGCTAGTTTATTTTTAGATTAGCTATCTTTGACTTACAAATGCAGCATTAAGCAACACACCTTTAAAGAAAGCTGTATCTTCTCTAGCATCCACCAATGATGACTTGTGAGATAGGAAAATAACTCAGTTTCAACCTTTCCCAGTACTGCCTTTAGAACTTTTGGGGATTGCAGAATAGGGCAAGGCCATTGAACTGTCAAGTTCAGGTAGAACACACAGCTTATTTTAGGTATTTGGGAGACTCTTTGGGACTATTTTGCATCTTTTCTGCTGTCAGCTACTCTGGTTACATTTTTTTGAGGTTGGTCTTCATTCCCTAAGGCTTTAGCAGAAATCCATTCACATAGTTTCCTGGTCACTTACTAGACAGCAGTTGCGTTTTGGATTTTTAAAAAAAGCTCTTTTATGTCTATGCGTGTTGAAGTGAGGTAATATGGAAACTTACTCCTGTAAATAAATATTTACATAATGCACTGGGCTCAGTAACGTCTCACCATTACATTGCTCCCTGGAGAAAAGGTCACTTTTGACATCATTAATCTTTTGAGGGCAAGATACATGCTCACAGATAACATGGGTTTCGTTTTAGCAATTAGGCCGGGTGTCGCTGAATATAGGCTGTGCTTGTTTTCCTTCCTAACAGAGTGCAGCCAAAGTTAAACACTTCTGTGTGCCACTGATTTCATTGGGAATTAAACATTTCTAACCTTTGGCAGCATTGTGCCCGTTAAGAATGAGCCTTGCTGAGTCAGGCCAGAGAACTCTGGGAACTGTAGTTCTGTGAGGGGAACTGGGGCTCCTAACAGCTCTGAGCATCCTTTACAAACTAAAGCTCTCAGAAGTCGTTTGGGGAAGCCATAACTGTTCAAAGTGGTATCATTGATAGCACAGTCCATAGACCACGAGACTCTTAATTTCAGGGTCGTGGGTTCAAGCCCCATGTTGGGCAAAAGATTCCTGCATTGCAGAGGGACGGGTTAGATGACCCTCGTGGTCCCTTCCAATTCTACAGTTCATAGTGCTTTAAATGTATGGTGGGAATGTGGCCTAGATTTACACGACAGGCGAAATTGTATTTGTCCAGGTCTCTTTTTTTAAGACCTGATTATGTTGATGATGTCTGGAGCTTAGGCTTAGTGTTGCTTTTAAAATAATAATAATAATGGATGCATAATTTTATTCTGTTTCATTCTATATTGCTGTTTATGGTTGCATTCAGATCTTAAAATTATTGTGTTTGTTTTCCAGGTTATAGTGCTAGCACTTCTATCCCAGATTCTGTCATTTCTTTTGCATTATATTACCTGTTGTGTTGTGACTTTGTGGTCAATATGCTGCCATGTTTTGCTAAATTTTAAATAGCAGGAAAGGACTGTATGCTGGAATACCACCCCAATTTTTGTCGTGTGAAATTACACAGCAAATCTCCCGCCATTTTCCTGGTTAACAGGGTTGAAGAGTGTGTGTGTGTGTGTGTGTGTGTGTGTGTGTGAGCAAATAACATGCAAATGAGCACTAAACTCCCACTAGTTTTCCAGAAGTGGTTTGTACGTTGTGTGAAAGATCACATATAACACATGGAAATTATCAGGTAAGGAAAAATTGGTGAAACCAAAGAAGGTTGATGGAATGCAGCCTATATTGTATGTTGTGTTGTAATCTGCCCTGTGCTCATAGGCGCCATCGGGGGGGGGGCAGGGAGCCAAGGGCTCTCCCCAAAATTATAAGGAGCGGGCCGAGTTCCCCCAAAATTCTGTGGCAGCTGTGCGCACACACTGCGGGACATGCTTATGCCACGTGCACAAGCTGCAGAGTGTGCTCACAACATGTTAGCACGCCCTGTAGCATGCGTGCTTGATGTCAGCATGCCCCACAGTGTGTGCGCACAGTGTGCTTGCGTCACGCAGCCCCGACCCCCTCAGTCGCGGGAGCAAGGCAGCGTGCTTGCCTGTGCTCCAGTCTGGAGGAAGGGTAGAGTATAAAAACGCTGAAGCAAACAAATAGTGCTTTGGCATATGGCATGGTGGGGAGAGCTATTTGATATGCCCCAAACCCAGTTCTGTGTGAGAAACTTAATTGCATGGTTCTTTGGAGCCTGGGCCATGTGGCTTCTCTGCAGGCACTTACTATTCTACAGTGGAATTCACGAAAGGAGTTAGGAAATCCCTCGAAGTGCAATCTTAAGACTTCAGGACTCCATCAATGGCATAATGCAAATACACACAGAGTTCTCAGATGGAAAACTACTGGTGAAGTGAATTAAAAATGTGTTAGACTCCTGGGAAATTCCGTCCCATAATGTGTAAAAAGTTAAGGGGGGCTTCTCACAGAAAATATTGACATTTTACAGAATACCTTTTTGAGGGGAAAATGGCCATTTAACATTTTTAAAAATTTCTTTCTCTGATTTATTGTATTTTAACCCTATTGGATAAATATATTTCTGAAAATGGATGTCAGATTAATTATGTCTTTAATTCCCCCCATTAGATGTTTACAAATATTTTTGGGGTGTTTTAAGGAGGCAATTTGTATTAAAGCATATGGTTGATTTTTCTTCTGACAATGTAATTATATATATATATTTAAAAGATAGAGATTTGTTGACAATCTCTTGTTTCAAGCTTTAAAAAACCAGGAATCCTGAATTACAGTACTACTTTGACTCACATTATCCTATTCATGTTCTCTCTTGAAATTATACATAGTTAAGGAAATGTGAAAGAGGGTTGGGAAAGATAGGCTATACCACCTTTGGGGCTGCAATCCCATAGGCACCTACTTAATTGGGAGTGAACCCCATTGAACTCAATAGGACTTATTTATTTGTTGACAGGCGTGTGTTAGATTGCACTGCACACAGGACCCCATGGCTTGCGCTTTTCCTTCCATCCAAGATTTTAAGTCAAATCCAAAAAGATTTTCTTTTCATTCCTAGAACAGCCCTCCCTCTATCTTTGTGTTTTGCCCCAAGAGCAATTATGAAACCTTGTTTACAGCAAGGAAGCTGGGCACCATTTCTAAGTGGGTCTTCAACTGTACATTGCTATCCAATTTTGTGTGTGTGTGTGTGTGTTGCAGTTTCTGGGGTTTCACTTGTAATATTAATGAGCCTTTAGAGAGCAAACAGTGCCTCCTTTGTTCCTATAGAAGATCCAAGCTGGGGAGGGCCGGAGGGTGAAGATTTCGTGGGAGAGAAAAATAATAAATCTTTAAATTGAAATTTTCTGGCATGCTGCACTGGTCTGTGCCAGAGCTTTGAAGAAGAAGGCATAATCAGAAGCAGAGTTTCCCCACTTGTGCTAAATAATAAATCAGACACCCAAACAAGAGCCCCACATGGGTTAATGGCCTTATTTTCATGGTGAAATCTGCATGCATGTATCTAAGGCAGAGCCGGGATTGGCTGGCAAGCTCATTGCAGATCCAGGTGGCATATACTGACAGCTCCAGGTCACATGATGGCTATTAGGGCTTGCTTTTCCACTCATCTGGCTGAGCTTGTCAGCAAGGGTTGAACACAGGCATCCTGCAGCTCCAAGGAATGTAGAAAATGAGAGGAGGGGAAAGGAGGGAGGTCGCGAGAGAGGAGGCTGCTTTGTTGTCTTTCTCCCTTCGATCAGTCTGAATTTCTGACCAGCGTGGACCACGGAGGTGCGGAATTGCAGCCGCAGCTGCCAGGAGACCTTGGTCATGAGGCTCAACCCATATCGGTTTCGCGAAAGGAGGAGGATAGATTAAACTGGCATGTACAGTCTGTATTGGCTGCCAAGGGGGCACTTAGCTCGCTGATGAATTAGATTGATCTTCTGTCCTCTGCAGTAATACCCCCGAGGAAAGAAAGGAGCTGGAAAAAACAGGCAGCGTTTGCTGTAGTAAAATTCTGGACTGATCAACAGAATGGAAAGGCGGGGTCCCTGTTACGAAACTATAAGGCAGCGTTCATATGTGGATCCTTGGGCAAACGCGCGGATTCTGCTTCAGGGACCTGTTTCTTTTCTTCAAGGGTTTCCCCCCTTTCCTCTCTTTTTGTAATCCTGCCTTTTAAGATTAAGGCTGCCCTCCTTTTCCTCGTGTCCCCCCCTCCCGCCTCTCCTTTTCGTGCTACAGCATGGAACGTCTTTTGTTTCAGTTAAATTCAGTCCTCTCGGTCTGTCACCTGACAGTCTTGTGGTTCTGGATGAATGTGGTTCATTTCTATTATTAACCTGGGTTGGCAGCTGGTCCTCCTAACAGGAGTTTATAGAGATTCCGAAAAGTGGAGCTTTCTTAAGGGAGAAAGATGCTTCCCAGGTATGAAATAAGTACTATGATCTGGGCATTCTTTTCAGTGGCAGACTTGCTAAATAAATATGTGTATATATTTGAAGTTGTCCTATTTTATACTGTAGAAATAATTATGCTCTTCAGAGGGGGGGAATAGCTCTGTACTACACCACTATTTTAAAATGAATGTATATAATCTCCTGTTGTTTTTCCTAAGGCATTTTGTGTTGTAGTGAAAGATTACGAAACGGTGCCTGGAACACTAGTGGTTGTAACCCTGGTGGATTAATCTTGTTTAGGTGGGACTTCCTCCGTAATAAGGATTATTTCCTAAAATAATCAACTGGTGAAAGTTTATATGTGTAAAGCTCATAGAAATTGGGACGGGTGCTTTTTTGATGGTATCTTTTTAAAAAACAGCTCCCCAACACACACACCTCACCATCTGAATTTCTAAGACCTGTTCTACTCCAAGTTAAACCTGTTTAAATCCTATTAATTTGACTATGAGGCATTGAAGCACATGGTTCACTTTCCCATTTGAAATTAATGAAAAAGTACTTAACTTTGACTGGATAATGCCCCCCTCCTGCAAGTTTTTACATTTAATATT
Organism: Darevskia mixta; assembly: GCA_034641385.1. Taxonomy (NCBI): domain Eukaryota; kingdom Metazoa; phylum Chordata; class Lepidosauria; order Squamata; family Lacertidae; genus Darevskia; species Darevskia mixta. Next base: position 42,214,973 of record JAWWNH010000013.1, on the reverse strand, counting down.
AAAGCAGTAGAATCGTCAGAGCATCAATATATGATTTAATTATACCTATCAAGAGCTGTTATATTGCTTTGAAAAACAGGGAAGAGGAAGACCTGACTATGGAAAATTTAACCTCAGAGCAAGGGAGAAAAAAGACTTGGATAGGTCCCTTAGTAGGGATGCAAAAAACCTGAATAGAGATCTGACTTTGAATCAAATTATCAAAAATAAAATAGGGACTAACAGGTGGGAGATAAATATGAAAATAAACTGAAGTTAGTTTCATTTGCAATCAACCATGTAGGGAACAGCCAGAAGTTAAGGTAGAGGAGTGTCTAGAGACAGCAAATAAGATCTGGGTTTTATTGCTGTTCTTATTGCAGAATGCATTATTTCTTTCCATGTGGCAGTGAAATAGTATACGCATAGTCCACGCTTCTTTGACCATAACTTGTGCATCTGTCTTTACAAATTGTTGCTAAGCTAATGGGCAAGTCCAACAGATCAGATTTTACACTTGCACTCTAAAAGGCACAAGTGTAATAAGCTTGTGTAATATTAAACATTAGTTGGAAAAGATGGTACCGCATTTGTAACTTTAGATTTATACATGTGGAATGCAGGAGTGGCCTGTCTCTGAGTAGAGACAGGAGTTATGTCCTTCCCCATCATCACCTCTGCCCTACATAAAATAATCAAGCATTTTACAAGCGAATCTGAGCTTTGGAATAAGACAAATGAGTTTCTAGCCTTTAGAAAAGTCTTCAAGAAGTGAAGCAGGATTCCTAGCAACCAGGTTATAGCTTTGCCACTGATTTTCATTCTCTTCCCCCAACTCAGTATCTTCCCGCAATTAACCAGACCTTTCTATGGGTGCTGAAGTTAGCCACTGGCTTTGCAATTTTGATCCAGGCCTAGTTCAATCTCAGGAGAAAGGACACACACAGCTATCTCAGGTTGGGAGTCTTTGTGGTGCTGGAGAGACTTACATCTTCCTCCCTTGGAGTCGAGAGAGGACTGTTGAAAAGCTGTCAGCTCTCACTATATTTAGGAGGCTTCCCAGACACCGTGAGACTCCATGGAGAAATTATTGTGCTGGCTAATGTTTCCTTCCTAGGTGATTGTTACAGAGTAATGACAATGAAGTGGGAGAGGTCTTAACCAGCAGGCACTGTAAGAGTTTCAGATGAGCATAAAATGTCACCAGCTGACTTCGTTCCAAGTCTGCTTTGGATTCTAACACTGTATAACAGTCGCCACAACTTGGTGTTATCTTGGCAAACATGGAACATAAAGCCACATTTGACAAGATAATAGCAATGCAGAAGTAGATTGGAACTTGCAGGGGAAGATTAGTTAGAGGGACAACCGAAGGCTTAACCTTCCTTTGCCCACCGATTCTCCCAGGCAAATGGGAACTATTTTTCCCAGTTCAGAGCCCAGAAAATGGGCACATGGTAGCAAACCATATGGGGGCAGGGTACTTAACCTTGGTGAGCAGATTGTGGCCTGCAGGTCCTGATTCTTGCTGCCTCAGCATTTCAACGCAACCAACTACTGTACATATGTCTTTCTTATATCCCACCTTTCTATAAACCACATTTATATTCCACCGTTCCTCAAATGCAATCAAGGTGCCTGGCATGCACTCCCCAATTTTATCCCCACAACAACCCTGTGAGGTGGGTTAGGCTGAGAGGCAGTGACTAGTGTCACCCAGTGATGTACATGGTAAGTGAGGATTTGAACCCTGACCTCCAAGGTCCTACTCTGACAGCTCTAACCATCTCATCACACACTGTAGTGGCCTTGTCAATGCTGGGAGCTATGAATCCATTAGCAATGCTACAATCCTGTGCACAATTTAAGTCCTTTTGAGAGAAGTTGGATTTAAACAACATAAACATTTGTTAGTAACTACTGGCTTACTGTTATTGATGGTGAGTTTTGTCACTGTTTATTCCTCTCCCCTCCTTCATTGGAGGAAGTGTTCAATCCACAGGTCTCATAATGCAACGTTGGGTTCTAACCAATAATTTAACAATCCCCGTGATATTCAACTCTTCCAGGTGCTATAGTGTTGTATTATTGCAGGCATAGGCAAACTCGGCCCTCCAGATGTTTTGGGACTACAACTCCCATCATCCCTGACCACTGGTCCTGTTAGCTAGGGATGATGGGAGTTGTAGTCCCAAAACATCTGGAGGGCCGAGTTTTCCTATGCCTGTATTATTCCGACCTCAACCTCAGTTTGCCATACTTTCTGTCACAAACTCTACAGATGACCATTAACAAATGTGTAATTTCTAATCCTAACCCACCACCACCCCACATTATATTAACTCGTAAAAATCTACAGTGTTCCTAATTCTAACCCAAAGACCATCCTAATAGTAGCCTAATGCTGGCTGGTTTCCTATGCAGTGTAAATCATTGCACCTACATCAATATAATCCAAATGATAAATACTACAAGCCGAAGTGTACTTTGATCATAAGTTAGCAAGTAGATTGGATGTTTCCCTTGTTAAACAGTACTAGGTGCTTAGATGCATTATGGCACTTACACTTTCCATTGCGGCGAACAGCTTTGGTGACTGTTGGAAAGAGCCAGAGGGGCAAGGGTACCAGATGAAATGGAGCAGGAACCTATTCCAGTGTGCTTTTGCCTATCAACATTCCAGAAAGGTGCTAACACGAAAGGCATGCCGAACAGATAAGATGGCATAAACTATAAATATCATTTGCGTAGATGTCCTTTAAAAATAGTTTAGAGTGATTCATCACCTGGCAGTTTTCATAACTTTAGTTAAGATATGCTGTTGGAAATAGTGGTTTGATAGATTTAATTTTTTTTTTTTTTTTTGGAACAGCCTTCCCCAACCTGTTGAGGACTTCAGTTAGAATCATAGAGTCATAGAATTGTGGAGTTGGAAGGGACCCCGAGGGTCATCTAGTCCAACCCCCTGCAATGCAGGAATCTCAACTAAAGGAGCCAGGACAGATGGCAATCTAACCTCTGCTTAAAAACCTCCAAGGAAGGAGAGTCCATCACCTTCTGAGGGAGTCCGTTCCACCTTAGAAGAACTCTTACTGTCAGAAGGTTCTTCCTGAAGTTTAGTCGGAATATCATTTCTTGTAACTCAAATCCACTGGTTCAGGTCCTACCCTCCAGAGCAGGAGAAAACAAGCTTGTACCATCTTCCATGTGACAGCCCTTTAGATATTTGAAGACAGCTATCATATCTCTTCTCAGTCTCCTCTTTTCCAGGCTAATCATTCTCAACTCCGTCAACTGTTCCTCATAAGGTTTGATTTCCAGACCCTTGATCATCTTGGTTGCCCTTCTCTGCACACATTCCAGCTTATCAACGTCCTTCTTAAATTGTGCTTAATGTGAAAGTGATATTTATCATGAAATCAGACCATTGTAAAAAAATCATTAACGGTGTGATCCAATGCATGCCTGTTCTGAAGCATGGTATCCAAAGGACACATCTCTAAAATGTGTAATGGGACACTTACTAAGCCTAGACAGATTTAGTCATTTATTTTTATTGAATACATTTCTATCCCACTCCTCCTCCCAAAGGAGTCCATGGCGGCAAACAAGTGATAAAAAAAGAAAAGAAAATCTAAAATATCTTTAAAACAATTCCGTTATAGACCTAGAAGGCTTGTTGAAAGAGAAAGTCTTTGGTAGGTGAAGAAAAGACAGCAGAGACGTCTGCCTAATATTCAAGGAATGTCAAAGTCAATGTCACAAAGCTAAAAGGCTTGATTCCTAAATTGTGCAGGATGGAACTCCTGATAAGAGACCCTCACCTTCAGAGTGCAGTGGTTGATTGGATATATAAGGGGTGAGACGATCTTTCAGATATCCTGGCCTCAAGATGCATAGGGCTTTATTTACCAAAACCAGCACCCTAAACTTAGCTCAGCAGCTAATTGGCAGCCATTCCTGATTTCTTTATGGAGCCTGTACAACCAATCAACCACATCATTTGTAATACTGAACAGTCAAAAATCAAGGTCACATCTGGTCCTCAGCTGATTGTGGAAGATGCTTAGGCATGAACAGGATGTTTCCCCACAGCTATTTAAAATGCATGGTGTACAGTGTCCTGAACACAACTTAAGTCATTCCAAAATGCCCTACTGCCTGCAACCAAGGGAGAGAAAATCTAGGGCCTTCTGTATTTTATTTACTTCTTCTAATGTAATCCTTTATACTCATTTTCTGGTTTTTATCTTTCACCTAATTATATACATCCAGCCCCTCCTCTGTTTATTGTACCTCCCGATCACTGTTACGATCTCAGCCTATGGGCAACAACAGTGTCTTGAGGTAGGGCTGGCAAAACACCAACCTATTTGTTAAGCAATTTAAAACCTAGATATTACACATTTGCGAAGTAGACTAAGTACTTCCTACATTAAGTATTTCCTACAAAGCAAACCATCCTTAAGGTACCCAGGAGCATCAGATTCTGGGCATCCGTAGAGTGTTTTGCCATATCTCATATCTTGGGTGTTCTAAGTAATAATAAAGTATACTTCCCTCCAGATGTATGGAATAATGTGACAATTTGTATAGGTACTGGATACAATGATGTATTTTCTTGGGTGGATCCATTGTTTTTAGATCTAAACAGTGTAAAAAGCTCATTAGGAGTCAAAATTCATTGAAGTTCACTCAGAATGTACAATTCATTTTGATTTTCCCCCCCTGAAAGAAAACACTGGTCTAGTCCACTGGCCCATTCAAGGCCCTTTCTTCATCTTACCCGTAAAAGAAATACAAGCCGCACAACACAGTAGTTGCAGTTAATAACCTAGCCAGCATGCACAAAATGGTGCCTGATTCTCTAAAAGAGCCTTCCCCAACCTGCTGCCCTGCAGGTTTCTTGCACTAGAAGTCCTATGAACAACTTTGACAGTGGAACAGACTCCCATGAGAAGTTGTGGATTCTCCTTTCTTAGTTTTTAAGCAGAGGTTGGATGGCCATCTGTCATGTGTGATCTGGTTGAGATTCCTGCATTGCAGAGGGTTGGACTAATTCAGAGTTTCCCAACTTGGGTCTCCAGCTTTTTGGGGGGACTACAGTTCCCATCATCCTTGACCACCGGTCCTGCTAGCTAGGGATGATGGGAGTTGTAGTCCAAAAACAGCTGAAGACCCACATTTGGGGAACTCTGGACTAGATGACCCTCATGATTGCTTCCAACTCCACAATTCTATGATTCATGCAAAATCTTTTTCATGCATCTTACGTGGTTTGCTCTTGGAAGGATACTTGTGTGAATTCAACGTGCCTGTGTCTTAATGATTGTTGTACTGAACCTGTTCCCTGAGCTTGTCTTCTCCACTTTCTCTCAATCCCAGAGGCTCTTGGTGTTGCCAAGGAATATTTTTTGGAAGGCCAGAGCCATGTTATGTAACACTGATAATAGTTAGCTGTGTCAATCATGAAATGTAATTTATGACACACACCAAAGCCTTTCAAGGATAGTTAAAATATCATGTGCTCAGACGGAGGAGTAAACAGGTTCATTTTACTGTACCTTGATCAATAGTTGATTAATGCGTTAGGGTTTTTAATATATATTTAGCTCACTCTCCTCTTAGCAAGTAATCTGCTCCTGGAGCTTTTTATAAGCAGACTTCCCTAAAGATCTGGAACACTTTCTGCTCTTCCTTGCCAGGCAGATGTCAAGAGTCAGATGTCAAAATACTACTAAATGGAAACCATGTCTTAAAGAAAGGGGTGGTGGGCTTATTGCAAATTAGGTTTGGGGAGGGTTGGTGTAGAGTTGTTGGTTTAATAACAATTGCAAGCTGAAAACAATGTGGGTTTAAGTGCAGAAATGCCACATCTATGCAGGTGACTTAAGCACTGCATGAAATATCAAGCTAACTTCAAGTATGGATACCGGTATATAAGAGAGTTTGGGCCACTTTCTATCAGGGATTATAGTTTAGGCGAGCGAGAATCTAAACATTTTATTTGTTAAAAAGGTTTTCCAAGGTTATCTCAGCATTGCTTTCATTTGTTCTCTCTGGCAATTTCAGTATTTGAGGCCAATGTTGAGGAGTTACAGAGTTTGCACCCGCATCGTGTGGGCGGCATTGGGGCTGCCCCTGTGGCCGACCCCTCTCTACCTCCCCTATAGATGAAAACCTGGCTCAGCCAAAAGGGTGTTCACAAACACAACTGATGGGCAGTGCCTGCCAAGCCCCTTTCAAAGCACTGCACAAAGAAGGGGTTTCTGAAGACCCCTGCAAGCAAAAAAAAAAAAGTCACCTGGTATCAGTGTGACATGAGGTAGTTGACACTCAACAACCATGGCCTGTAAGGGGTACGGGAAAGAACCATCTGCTCCAGTACACTAAAAGGGTCCCCCACCCCTGGCTTTGTGTTTGATCCGGACCAGGGGCCAGCAAAGTTTTTGTGGCTTGGGCCGGTTCACGGTCCCGCAGACGCCACGGTGGGCCGGAGTGCGCACACACACATGCGCAAACGCTATTTCCGGCGCTCCTTCCGGTGCGGAGGAGGCGTGCGCAGCTTCTCATTGGCTGCAGCCAATGGGAAGCTGGCCATCGTTGCGGAAGGCGGTCCCCACTCTGCTCCGCACCAGTTTAGTGTGGCGCACGGGAGCCGACCAAGTGGGTGGTGGGGGTCCCTGAGCTGGCGGCGGGGGTTCATGGGCCAGTTAAACAACCCCCATGGGCCTTAGGTTGCCGACCCCTGATCTGGACTGACACTAAGCATGGCTAAGAAAGCAGCAGCGTTGCCTGTATCAAGATATTGTCAAAAGGTCCCCTCTTTCTCTGGGCACATTGCAATTTATTGCAATTGTGCAAATCCAGGATTCCTTATGCTGTTTATTTCCCCTTTGAGTTTATTTATTTAACAAATTTGCAATACAACTGATTTTTTAAAAAAGTTTTTTTTTTAAAGTGGCTAATACTCCAGTCCCAGGAAGAGTATTTGTTCCTCCTTTTTATAGGTGCAGAAGATGATTTCAGTGGCCTTTGTGCTCTTGTAAATGTGGTGATAAAATGATATCTCAGATGTCTATGAAACAGGAACTGATTAGCCATGGCAGTCCCATGATCATGATGAATTCTTTGTGGGATGGTATAAACTATAAAAATCCAGAGACAAGCCAAAGCCTCCTGTAGCTTTCTTCTTCCCCATAAACATTGCATTGTTCTGATCTGGTATCTCCCTTTCCACTAATAATAGCGGCGTTATACTAGGTGCTTTTTAATGCAAACATTGTAATCATACTCTGCATTGTGTATTGACTAGGATTAGAAGTACCTTTGATTTTTTTAAAAATAAAATGTTGTAGCAAAGATTGATGTTCCCAGTAGAGTTACACCCATTTATTTATACCACTGTGCAAGTTGGATGAAGAGGTTTCTCTGTTGATATATATTTACACAAATTAAATTTGCATTTTATGTACGGTATATTGTTGTTACCTGTTGTTACCCCTTAGTAAAGTCAGTGAAACTTCTTTTAATAAACTCTGTTGTAAAAGCCACAGAGATAAGAAACTCTCTCTCACTTTTCCTCCCTATTAAAGCTGGCCTTTGCCGGAGTTTGATCCAAGTCAGATCCGACTAATTGTGTACCAGGACTGTGAAAGAAGAGGGCGAAATGTTTTATTTGACTCCAGTGCTAAGAGGAGAACTGAAGATGCATCCATCTCGGTGAGCAATATTCACACTAGTATGAATGCCTTTTCCCCTCCCCCCCTTGAAATGCAATGCAAAGTTAATTCATGCAGGCTTCAACAATAAATTATTTGCATCAGTAGTCATGCTTTGAAGAGAGATATTCAAAATGCTACATTTAAAAAGAGGTTGTGTTTGCAGTGCATTAGTGCTTCAGCTATTCCTCCTAATGGCTTTACTGTTACAGCAGTCTCCTCTTTTTAACCTAGCCCTTTCTTATCTCATATTTCCTCTTATAGGATCTCTCCTTTTCCTGTAGTTTTAGGAACAGCCTAGATCAGTGATGGCTAACCTTGACACTCCAGATGTTTTGGAACTACAACTCCCATCATCCCTGACCACTGGTCCTGTTAGCTAGGGATGATGGGAGTTGTAGTTCCAAAACATCTGGAGTGTCAAGGTTAGCCATCACTGGCCTAGATGGTGAAAATTCCCTTACTCGTCTTCTGGCAAGCCGGAATTTAATAAAGTTTGAAAATAATCCCAGTGAGGGTGAATCAGGTGTATTGTAGAACAACAGAGAGGAACCTGTGGTCTTTCAGGTGCTGTTGGACTACAGCTCCCATGATCCCTGACCATTGGCTGGATGGGGCTGCGGGGAGTCCTATAACATCTGGCAGGGCACAGGTACCCCAGCACTGCTGTATAGATGATTATTGGGACACTTGCATGCTTGAGGGTTATACATCGACCCAGTTTTCACATAATGCTTAGCAAAAGCTGTGGCTTAGCACTGGGCCGGCGAAACCTCCAGACTGTGGGCCCAATTTTCCTCACAATGCTGTTTTCCCCAAACCACACCCACCTGCCTTACCCTTGACATCATATGTGACATCAGGCAGGAGGCGGGGAAAGGCGTGGCCTGCACACTTGGTTCATGGAGCTTGCAGATATAAAGATCTGGTCCACCAGGCTAAAAAATGTTTTGCACACCTGAGCCTTAACATGAACAAGCAAATATGCAGGCTCCCAAAGAGAAGATTGTGGCCGCTTTGGTCCTGCCGCTGCCATACTGCTGCGAGCTAAGCCATGGTTTGGCTTAGCATTGCATCTGAACCTTTGACCCATTGTTTATCTTGCCCCCAGTAAAATCACAAACTGTAGCTAAACTTTGTTTTGTGGCCTACCACTCCTGGTGTTCCTGAGGAAGATGAACCATGAGCCTGGGTTTGGACGTAATGCTAAGCCAAACGAGGGCTTAGCTCACACCAACTCAGCAGCAGCAGGCCTGGAGGAAGAGTGGAGCAGGTATGGTCACAAGGGAACCCACACATGTGTTCAAGCTCAGCCATGGTTTGGCTTAGTGTTAAGTGTGAACCGGATTCTGTCTCTTCTCCAATCTTCTCCCTTATACCGGCATTTCTCCCCACCCGTCATTTGATTACCCCACCTCCCCTGTCTCATCAGCTTGGGAAACATTGAATCTATTACTTGGATGTATAGATCGATCTTTTAAAGAAAGAAAAAACTTTTAAGGGAGGTACTGAAGAAGTGTGGAAATGTACTGTACTATCTCACAAGCATACTGGGGATTCCAATGATGGTGCCTGTTCACATGCAAGGCCCCGGGCCTTAAAATAAGTGTTCGCCACATACTGAGCCCTTTTACCTGTAAGTAACGGCAGAGTACATTTCCAAAGCAAGAGACATTATCTCTTTATAGACAGTGAAGTTGTTATATTTCATCTCTTAGCAAAGTGGCAAATGACTCCTTCACTTGACGGCATACACAAAGTGCTAGCTGCATCCCACGGCACTTTTGCCCTTTGCAAGAAAACACTGTGTGGGACAGACGTTTTCTCACTGTGAAAAGAGCATCTGTTAGCTGCGTTTTAGAATTCAATGCCTTCTGCCTGTTGACCCCCACATGTCTCAGCATGATTTATAGCTCCTGGCCTTCTCCAGTAGAGTGTCGGCTTTGTTGGCTTAGGCGTATGCAAGGTTTGGACTTCAACAAAGCTGTCCACCATAACGGGTGGAGAATCAGCTGATTTTCAGAGCATGTATTTGTGTAGGGTTTGCCCGCCCACAGAAACACACGAGAGGGCTATGTCCTCTTCCCCACTCCAGGCAAAAGAAAGTTAGACCTGCAATATATTGCCTGTCAACACTTCTTGATAACAAACAGTTCTGCTGAAAAGAACACTACTGTGGCAGTCACAGCATGCACTGTACCTTTTAAATGTTGGCATGTTTCAAAAGGCAGTTCCATGTGTGTAGAATGAAAATATCTCTTAAGATCACAAACATTTACATAGATGTATGATCAAGAACAGCTTCTAATTTCATCTGGAGTGGCTACTCCTGATTTTCTGGGGCCTGCGCTGTGAATTGCTTTAACACAGAGTTACAATATCTCTGCCATCCTGGTCAGCCTCCTTCCAAACTGGTGCCCTCAAGATTTTGCTGGACTACAACTCCCAGCATCCCTGAACATTGGCCAGTCTCCAGGTGACTACCTGCTGGTTCATAGAATCATATAATTGTAGATTTGGAAGGGACCCTGAATATCATCTAGTCCAACCCCCTGCAATGCAGGAATATGCAACTGTCCCATACAAGGATCAAACCTGCAGCCTTGGCGATTTCAGCACCATACTCTAACTATCTGAACTATCCAGTCTGGTTGCTGGAATTCTTGCCAAGAATGCTGGACAACGTGAACCTTAGTCTGATCCATCTAGCAAGGCTCTTACAGTCTTAAACATGAATGTTGTTGTCAGTAGTAGCAGCAGCAAAAGCATCATTCATTTATTCAGTGACATTAGTGAACAGAGTTACAATAATCCCTGCCCCCCAAGTGCTTACAAACTAATTTTCAACACAGGAAAGCAGCAGAAGAGAAGGGAAAGTGGAGTCAGGGTTAAATAAGGAAGGAATATGTGATACTTTCAGATACATGTACAAAGCTTTCACGGAAAAGGTTGATTTTGGGAAGGAATTTGAAGGAAGAGAAGTGGCACCATTAAGGTGTTTGGGAGGCTAGACAGGATAACTAAACACTCAAGAGACCCTGAACAGATAGTTTTGTTTTTTACATTTAAGATACAACATTAGATCATAGAGATTCATGGTTTGGGGGCTTTAACCTTGAAAGATTGAAGTCAGCCCATCCAACATCAAGGCAATGAATTATGCATGTCAGAAACATTCTTAAGCAACCTATCAATCATTAATAAACCCTTTATTTATAAACTGCTACTTTTAAAATGAACATTATGAAATTAAAACTCCTGTCTTCTGTTAGATGCATGTATTTTTCAGGTCTGGGTAAATCTGTTTTATATAAATATTTGTTTATCTTTGTCTCATGAAAGTGTTACTGGGTTTTGTTTTGTTTTGTTTTGTTTTGTTTTGCCTTTTTGGCTATAATTCACAAACAGTTACCAGAAGCAGACTCAAACCCACCTACGTTATCATCCTCCAGGCAAAAGAAAAAAAAATGAGTTTAGCAGTTCAGTCATAAGTAAAAATGAGTTAAATTTGCCATTTATATTCCTCCTTTCTATTTGCAAACTCTCAAGGCAGCTTACAAACATAACAGCAAAACAAAAAGCAGTTTTATGTTACTGAACATTTTGATTTCTTGTGTGTGTTTTATGCTTAATCACGAATCAGTGAAAGGTGTAAATTGAATAAATGAATAAAATGTATCATTAATGACTGGCCTAAGTTCATATTCGGGGCACAAGTCAGAGGTCATGCCATGGTCTAGGGCAGGGGTGATCCAGGGGGCAGGGTAGGCTGCCAAGCTATTTTATGTGGCCCCCCAGCCCCCGTCTTCCTCTCTACCTCTTCAGTAGGTTGGAGGAGAGGTTCCCCTCACCCTGGCACTGTGATGCAGAGGAAAATTGCTGTCTCTGCTGTTCTGGGATTGGTTGCCAAAGCCCAGATGTGGCTTTTGTCCTCCATATTATCCTTTCTATAGCAAGCCTAACACTGTGATGGGGATGAATGTGGTACATGCCTGGTGAGTGTGTGTGAGAGAGAAAGAACCGTGTGGCTGTATTTGTGTGTAGTCTGCATTTGTGACAAGGGTGTGTGCTGCATGTGTGATAGGGGGAGGTTATATGCGCTGTGTGTTTGACAATTGCGGTGTTTGTGTGCGAGAGGGAGTTATTTGCAGCAACTTTGGCCATGACTGTTGCTGGTATGCAGAGGGTTAATCAGCCTTCTGTGTGGCCCCTGTGCCAAGAACCTTAAGCCCACCCTGTCTAGAGAAAAGCTGGAAATGTTAATGGAAGAAAGATGGGCCTACAGCAAGGTGATAGGTTACAGCAAGCTTGTAGTAGAAAGTGCCAATGGGCTGACATTTGTTATTGGATAGCAACAGTGGGAATGCTTAGTGGATGCTTAGAGATATTCTAGAAGAGGGACTTGGTCCAGATAGTAAGGTTAGACATGGGAAGGAAGAAAAGGGAGGATCTAAAACAGAGGGGAAAACTACTGAGATGTAGTAGAGAAGGGTTGAATTCAAGCTGTCTGTGACAGTACCATTTGGATGAGGCAACACTTAACAGAGTTTGAACATGTTGGAACACTCTGTCAACCTAAACACTGAGTCGTAGGCCATAATTTTAAGCAGATTAATCGGATGCTTTGCAGTTATGGTTGTGAGCACTTTACGCTGAACACTAAATTACTAATAGGATCAGAAATGGGATATGCTGGCTGAGTCCTTTACCTTTAGGCGACCTGCCTGAAACCGAGACTGCTCCCTGTAAGGTTTCGGTTTCTGGAGAACAAAGAATAGCCACTGCCATTGACCTCTTTGGCTGCTGAAAGTGCACAAGGACAGGGCCTCGCCATCGAAAAGCATTGCCTCAGAGGAGAGCCTTGAGGTCAGACAGCGGAGCTAACCAGAATTAGAGTTCCCAGCTGTGTGGAAATGGAATCGCCAGCAAGCCTCCTCGTGCTGCTTCTTCAGTGGGCACAGCAGATGGTGCTAGCAGGACGGTGCCTGCGGGGTTTATTTATGGCACATGCATGCTCTTCTTGGGGACAGGGATTCCAAAGTTCTTTCATGCACTGCACTTATTCTGTAATCTCTTTTACAATTTTGGAAGCACGACTTGAGCTATGCCGGGAACACAAGTCGACCAGTTCCCTTTGTTGCATAATACCTGGTGGCTTGTTACATCTTGTATTTCATTGACATTCAAATAATATTAAAAAAAAAACCTTTACACAGGAGCAGGGACACCTCAGATATTTGATCTAGGTGTCCAGCAGGTTACTCTTCATCATATGCTGGGTTCTAAAATTGCACGCCTTAAAATTTGTCTGCGTTCTGCATTTTGCAAATGATTTGCTTGCTGGCAGACTGCTGACAGTTGGCATCCAAAAGATTGTGATCATTTGACCTCTTTTTACCACGGGATCCTTAAGTTCATTGCAGTCTACTGTAAAGGCCAAAAGTATAATCTTCCATAGTGTTTGAATCAGGAAATGATCACTCTTAAGACATTGTGTTCAGCTGTGGCTTTGAAGAAAGCTGTGTAGGAAGCTTATAAGAGGTTCGTTCATAGACTCGATAAGCTAGCTTGAGGAAAATGTTTTGCCATCATAGGAATACACACACACACACACACACACACACACACACACTTTGCTACCAAATGTTATTAAGAAAACTTTCAACATCAGCTGAAAGCTGCAGTGTGACTCGCCTGCGAAAGATGTTGTAACCCTGTGGACTCGGTGTGGTTTTATCACATGATGCTGTGCCTAGCCCAAGACGCTGTTGTTTATCAGAGATAAAATGCAATTCTAGTTCACGGGTTTCTAGTGAAGTCATATGATTGCCATTCACATGTTTTCAGCCATTGTCTGCCAAAAAAATTCAAGGCAGTAGCAATTCTAACTCTGCACGAGTTCAGCATTGTCTCTTTAATGATCAGCTTCTCATAATGGGAGGTTGTTCTTATGAGAAGAAATGAATTCTTGTGCTGCAGCCATAAGAAAAAGAAAAGGCTTTGCATAGGCTAGGCTGGCTGCCATATGATCAGTGCTGAGAAACCCTGTGGCTCTCCAGAGGTTTGGGACTACAACTCCCATCAGCCTCAGCTAGCATGACGAGCAGTCTGTGATAATGGGAGTTGTAGTCCAGCAACAACTGGAGGCGCACAACTGCCACCACCTTTGCTTTAGATATTAACTTCTTTACCTGCCAATAGTTCTCTCAATGGGAGAACTGCATTGAAAACTGCTGCGGGGGGGGGGGCTTTTTCCTCAAGCTACTGAGTGAGGGGGCCCTTTTTCCTTAAAATATTTCTTTGCAATTGCAGTCCCCATTCTCATAAAAATGTTCTGTTCCGGTGTTTGCAAAATCTATATCACAGGGAGAATTTTAGGTGATGATATGATGAATAGCTGCACCTGTGGTTCTCTGAAAGCAGTCTGATTTCATGTGTTTGTTTGTTTTTTACCCCAGACTTAAATATGGAAGAAAAACGAAACCTTCCCAGGTTTTGCATATTTGTCCCTATTGAAATTCATTTTGTTAATTTGGACCCAGTTCTCCAATCTGTTAAGGTCATTTTGAATCCTGATTTTGTCTTCTGCGGTGTTAACTACCCTTCCCAGTTCGGTGTCATCTGCAAATTTGATGATTGTCCCCTCAATTCCTTCATCAAAGTCATTTATAAAGAGGTTGAACAACAATGGATCCAGGACAGAACTCTGGGGCACTCCACTTGCCCCCTTTTTCCAGGATGTCGAGGAACTCTTTGGGTTCAGTCAGTCAACCAGCTACAGATCCGCCTAGCAGTAACATTGTCTCTGAATCCTCTGAGCCTAATTCCCCACCCCTTATAGAACTCAGGTTGAAGAAGAACAAGTGAGAATCTATAGCCACATGCAGGACAGCAACTATACATACAGAGGGAGTGATTATTCATTTTGATATCTGTGAGGTAAACGAAGGATGAATTAGCACAGAATTCTCCTTAGAATTTAGAGTTCTCTTTTATCTTCCACATTTGAACACCATTCTTCCTTTGGCACTCCTATGTTTAAATATATAAACACTGATTCCTGCATTACGGGAGATTGAACTAGATGGCCCTGGGGGTCCTTTTCACCGCTACAGTTCTGTGATATGATTTATGAAATGTTGAACATTGGATTTGTGTATTACACATCTGTCTCCAAAGCAAAAAGGTAAAACTTATTGAAATTATTCCTATTTTGCAAAAACGGTTGGCTTAGCTTGTGATCTCCATTCTTACACTAATGCTAAAATGCTTGTGTTCATCTCACTAGTTTTCTTTTTCTGTGCCCTGGATGCAGGTGGTACTCTCAGAACACTGTTTTGAGGATTACTAAACACAATGTAACAAATACAATTTTTACTCCACCAGAAACTCTGCAGCGATGCTCAGGTGAAAGTCATTGGGAAATGTTGCCAGCTCAAACCTGGAGGGGACAGCTCTTCCTCTTTGGATAGTTCAATTAATTCGTCTTCTTCCTCTTCCGAAGCAAAAGAACAATGTCCAAAATTTCAGGTGAGAGGTCCCCCTTTTAACTGTATCATGCTGGCATTGTGACTTGTATTGCATGTTTGAAAACATTGCCTTATTAGGAAATTGCTTGGGCTCCTGGTGGAGGGGGTGAGCCCGGAAGCTATTCTTTGGTGGTTGTCCAACAAAACAGATGGCTGTTGTCATGTAGGGCTGCAAAAGGAAACTATCAGAATATCAGCAGGATGAATGTTCCTACAAGTGGCTTAACTTATTTGGAAATCATTCATAAAGAGTAAAGGCCAATGAGGCACTAAGAAACCTGGGGCAAGGATGTACCAAACAAACGTGATAGTGTAGATCAATCCCTTCCTCTCCCTGTCCTCCAACAAAGATGAAACAATTTAACCAGGAAACAGCTGAAGATGCAGTTCCCCATTCTAACAAAGGCCCAGGGGATGGATTTACATATGTGGCCAGCCACCCAACAATAAGTTGGCTCATCTCTAATTTTTCTTCTATAAATGTGCTGCATGGATTAAGTTTTCATACAGGCTAGTGACAAAAATCCTCCACTTACTTTCAGATGTTTGTGATTAACGCTGTAGTTTTAGCTTTCGCATGAGTTGTGAAAATACTGTTCACTCAAGATTTCCATCTGAAATATTAATAATACAGGTTTTCTTGCAGTCAGAATCAGAATGGGACCAGGAATCCCTCTCAACTTAGTTTTTCCCGGTCTGGTTCAAATCCCTGCGACCGGGTGAGTTCCCGTTGCTCTGTCCCAGCTTCTGCCAACCTAGCAGTTCGAAAGCAGGCCAGTGCAAGTAGATAATTAGGTACCACTGCGGTGGAAAGGTAAATGGCATTTCCGTGCGCTCTGGTTTCCGTCATGGTATTCTGTTGTGCCAGAAGCGGTTTAGTCATGTTGGCCACATGACCCAGAAAGCTGTCTGTGGACAAACGCCGGCTCCCTCGGCCTGAAGCGAGATGAGCGCCGCAACCCCATAGTCGCCTTTGACTGGACTTAACCGCCCAGAGGTCCTTTACCTTTACCATCCTAAAGTGCTTCCTTTAACTATTTTGTAAAGCCTTATTCTGTAGGGCTTTTTTTTTTGCTTTTTTAATGTCTTGAAAAGCATTTTTAAAACATTCAATTGTAAATTTTTGCTTGCTGGCAATTTAAAATGCTTATGGCAGTGGCACTCATTGAACTTGAGTTACACTTTATATAAGAGGGGAGGTTTGGCCACCAGTGTAGCCAGAGTCATCTGACTGGGTATATTTCTGTCATCTCACCTTGCACTGATCACAAGTGTTTTCTGTTAAGCCTTCCTAAAATAGAGCTGAGCCTTTACCCTTTGTACTGAAGTAATTCTCTGTTTTAGAGTGGCTGATCCCAACACAACATATTCTCGGGGATGTTTTTAATGTAATGTAATACTAGGCTGCCAATGTAAGCATACATTAGTTGCTGCATTTCATTGCACAGACGCACAGATGCTCACCCACACACACACACAAGATCATGCAACTGATTTTTATATTGTGTTATTGCGCCTGAGAACGAGGTTTATATTTATCTCTCTCCTCATCATGGAAGAGTATTTTGCTGTGGTTTGGACAGGAAGAGACATGGGTTTCTTTGAACAACATTGCTCTTGCACAGCGAGAACTGTGTACTGATGCCCAGAGTTGAGGATGCTAGCTCGTTTATGTTCCATACTGGGAGGTTTCCTCACAAAATCTAGCACAGGTAGCATTATCTGACATCATACTGTGCCTGCAGTATTGAACAGGCAGGACACATGTCCTTAGCATTATAATGCTTTGTGAGAGAGGGAGGAATTAGAATCTGCTTGAAGGTAACATGAATGAAGAAATAAGGGATGCCTGGTGCAAAGTTGATGATGCGTCCCAAACTGGATGCTCACTAGCTCCTATGAGCTGCTTCCCAGAAATCATATCCCCCCCCCCATCAATAGGATAATCAGTTTTATTAAGATTTTAAAGTTTGGTATTTGCTTTAGGTTGTGAGGCGACCTGGAACAGAAGTGGTGCCCTCTTCCCTCACCCCTGGTGCTTCACTTGCCGGAACAGAGATTCGGCAAGGCAGTGATGAGACTGGGGAATGCCCCCCCAAATTCATCATCACTTTGCCTCACCCCATTCCTGCAAGCACTGCCACAGTGTCCCCCCCCCCATGCACACTGCTCATGCCTGGAGAATAAAAACTACATTGTGAAGAATTTCAGCATTGTAGAAATGTCACCTGAATGTTACATGCCAATATCCTACTACAAACAACAGGCATTTTAAAATAAGATAATACATTTGACTCAAGGAATTATTTTGTTCTCAAATTGTCATTGCCTGGAGTTGGATCTCGTTGCTGTATAGCAGGCATGTCCAACTCCCAAGAGACTGCAATCTACTCCCAGTATAAAAAAAACTGGCAGTGATCTACCGGTACCCATTGTCATTGGAGGGAGGAGGAGCGTGTGTGGGGTGGGTGGATTGCCCAGAGTTCTTCAGCTTTTATTTGTTAACTTTCGGTAAACTTTATTTAATCCCAAGATCGATAAGGGTCCTGCGATCTACCAGGATGAGCCGGGGATCTACCGGTAGATCGTGATCTACTGGTTGGACATGCCTGCTGTACAATAATCATTTGAGTTTTTACATTGTGGCTATTTCTCTTATACCTGGTTGTGTACAAGATTTTGGTCATCTTTGTCTGCTGTTTTGTTGGGAGGGGGGTAGGAATTCCAGCCATAGCAGCTGAAAAGCAGGGGGGATGAAGGAAACCCTGTCCTCCATATACCTTACACTAATAGTATAGGGGCTAATTTTCCTCACTCCACAATGCAGTCTGCTGACAAGCTTCTGAAATGCACTGCTGAGTCAGATCAGCATTGCTTCTGAGGCGTGATGCAGAAGCATGTGATGTGCTTCTGCATAAACCCCTGCTGCTCTGATGATATGGATGGATGGGTGAAGTACTAGGTTCCTTCCATTAAATTTGTTGCATGTAGTTCTTCCATAATTACTTCATTGGACTAGCATGGGATGTGATCACAGAAAACATGTTTACTTGCTATGGCTGCAGTCTATAAATTAAGCTTAAGATAACCAATTTTGGTTTTGGGTCTTGCAGAGGAAAACAACTGAAATCAGTTACAGATGACACAAGAACTTGGATACTGGCGTCCATGGTTTTGAAATTTAGTAAATCGCCAAGACCAGGCTTTGTAAATGTCTAAAGCTTCATTTAAACCTACATGCTATGTAAATTTCACTTTTAACCGGAATCACAACATCCTGCATGTCAAAAACTCTGCTATTGGTACTCGTCAGCTTAACAGGTCTTCCATTATAAGTAGTCCCTGTGTGATAAATTTCCCAGTCCTCTTTATTTTTGTTATACATGAACATCTGTTTAGGTAGTTTTCTTTACTAAACTTATTAAATCATTGTTTAGTATGGGATTTTTTTTCCTTGCCAGAAAAGACATTCCAAGCTCAGCCTTTCCCACTCAGGGTTTTTTTAAACTAACAGCTGCTGTGAGATTCTATGGCTATAGTCTTAAACATTAATATTATTGGAGACCTCACACTGATCTACATGCAAGACTGTGTTTTGATTGAGGTCTTTGTCAGGGTCATCTTAATAATTAAGCACAGCTCCAAAACGTGAATGGCATGCTTTGAATTGTGGTTGATATTAGTTCCCATTTCTTCTCCCAGTTTTGTTTCATTGAATACCACATTTTTAAAAACTAGAATATATTTCAGATACGGTGGAAAAACAACCCGGGTGCAGTATAAGCCTTTTCTCAAACCCACTGTCCTCAGGAAAGCAACTCCCCCATCCTACCAGACCCATTGCTTGCTGAAAACATTTATAGGCAACTCCCTGTTTGTGTGTGGGTTGTCTTCTGGGTCGTCGCATGTGTCAGCAAAGCACATGTAAGCCCATTCCGGGGCCAAAAATGGTGCATGCACCAGCAGTTTCATCAAGAAAGTATACATTACCCTGTGGAATTGTACTTTCTTTTTAATCAGGTGTTAAATGTGTGTGAAACTCCAAGCCCTAATATTTTAATGCAGAAGCTGGCAATTAAAGATTAAGAGCAAATGGAATGCAGTGAATTAAGGTGTTAAACTAATTTGCCGTATCTTTTTGCACTATTTTGCATAAATCCTTCATGGGTTTTAAAATGTACATGTGGCTGGAGAAAAGTATGTTAGAGTAGTAATGAGGTCATTTAGTGAAGGGTCAGTTCCAATAGGCTCCACCCCAATCAAATGCCTTCTCTGGCACTAAAACGGAGGAGGGGGACATGTTTCAAAACCACCACCCCATTTGCTTATATGCTGGTTCAGGATGAGTAGCAGGTGAGTACATAAACTGAGATCATACCCCGGTGCCAAAAACATAAGATCAGCAATGATGGGTGGGTGAAAGATGCAGGAGAATTGAATCATATCTGTACAAAGATTATTATAGGTGTCATGTGCGGCAACCACAGAGTGGCAAATGCCTAACCATTCTTTAGATCTGAAGTGCAAACTACACAAGATATTGATCACATCATTTGCCCCAGGTGCAAGATTTTCCTTGCAGAAATAGTGAGCACAGGCAATCCAATCTCAAACAGGATCCTGGCCTGGGGCTTTTTGGGGGGCGGGGCAGGGGTTGTTGTACCCTGCTGTGCTTCCAATCTGAATTGGCTTGCAAACCACATGGAGAAAATTCCCATTCACTACAATGAGAATGACGTACTGTGTACTTTGGCACTGAAATTTAAAAGTATTTTGGTAGGCAACCTGCTAAAAATGTTGAATTTATTCCCTCCCTTCCCTTATCATATTTGATTATTAAATGAAAATGATGTTTTCCTTCATTTCTACAATGCTTCAGTTTGGTGCTCAGAATGATCAAGCATGCAACATAATAATTATAGGCTTATTCTTTTTCAGGGTTCCCGGTGTTCCTCAGATGCAAATATGCTTGGGGAGATGATGTTTGGCTCTGTGGCTATGAGCTACAAGGGCTCAACCTTAAAAATCCACCAAATCCGGTAAGGTTTTACTTTTCTTCATTTTGTTTAGTTCAAAGTATAGAGCACTGGAAATAGCTAGGCTAAACATAATTGTCTCTAGTCCTGTGCACACAATCCAACAATATAGAAAGCATGTTGAGGAAGGAGATGAGATCAAGTTTGCAGGCCTCGCCCCTGTTCTTTATGAATTGTCCTTTGCACATAGATGCTGAAGCACGAAATTGAGGTACCTTGATTTTTACTATAGGTGATTCAACACCTATACACTTTGGGGTGCACACCTACAGGCATCTGACTGCATCTTC
The DNA here is from genome assembly GCA_034641385.1 of Darevskia mixta. NCBI lineage: Eukaryota > Metazoa > Chordata > Lepidosauria > Squamata > Lacertidae > Darevskia > Darevskia mixta. The sequence continues at coordinate 42,194,418 of JAWWNH010000013.1, read as the reverse complement.
TGATCAAGGTGTGGAAGATCTTCTTGTATTGCAAAGTGAAAACAATGAAAGTTCACATAGCCTTTTTTATTTTCACAACTTAAACAAAGGAGAAGATCCCCAATTGTATGAGAATTAACAGATGAGATCACAGGAACCCCCAAAACAATGAACATGGATGTATAAAAGCAAACATGAATGATAGCCACTGTTGTAACTCTTGTGTGACAGTTACAATTTATCTAAACCTCTCAAATGTTAGGTGAATTCTACTGGATTGCATCCTGTGTCATACTTCATCAGAAACAAAAATGGCGAATTTCTCACAGTTGGCAGCTGGGGTGTGCGTTGAATTTATCTGATTTGGCTGAAAACTGACAAAACTGTTTTTTGACAAATTTCCATTCAGAGCTTTAATTGGGTGCCTCATTTGTCTCTGTAATATTGTAATCCTCTTGTAGCGTGTTATTTTAAAACTGTTCTTCACTTCAAAAACACACTCCAGTGTTGCGTTATGTAGAGAGATGTTTTGGTATATTCCATGAAAACCCCTGGTTGCTCACTGTGTCTAACTTTGCTTCACAGCTCTCCTCCGCAGCTCATGCTAAGCAAAGTTTTTACAGCTCGAACTGGAAGCAGCATCTATGGAAGTTTAAACACGTGAGTACAATCAGTGTGTGATCTGTGTGGATTTTAGGTATGAAGAAGAGAGGGAGTGGGGTATGGCTCAAACTCTTTTTACTGCTGCTGAAGGAAAGATTGTCACCTAGTTCCTGTTTTCTCAGACTCCTGGCTCGCTGTCATAGGACATAAGAGCGGGGGGGAGGGGGTGCAGGGAAATGTGTGCAGGGCACAGGTAGAGATAATAAAATTAAAAAGTACCGTAACAGAATACAAATAACCGTTTCTGTTTGTCCCCTCCCTTTGCAGGCTTCAAGACAGTCTTGAGTTCATTAATCAGGACAGCAATACTCTAAAGCCAGACCACAGCACAATTATGAACGGACTGCTTGGAAACATAGGTAATTAAAAGCGTTGTGACTTCCTTGGAATATTTGCACCATAAGGCCTTTGCAGACTGATAAACACATTAGTCTGCATGTGTATAATAGAATACCATTGTTATAAAGATATGGTGTGGTCTAAGAGTGGGACAACTTTTGGCCTGAACTCAGATGTAGCTCATTTCCAGGGAATCTGAAAACTGGAATATTCTGTGACTATTTGGCTTGAAGTTTATCAGTTCAAATCTATATATGGTGAAGAGAAACATAGTAGCTGATACACAATTTAAGCTAATATGAATTTGATGGAAATGGACATGGTAGGCTCTACTTTAGAGAACTTAAGTGCCGAACAGCCCAGATATTATTTCCCCTTAGGGCTTCATTTATAATCAGAATTTTCTTCCTGTAGTCATAAAAATCAGGAGCAGCTGGCACAGTGGGCCTGTTCTATGAGCCACCGTCCAAACATCAGCATCACTGCTGCTTGCTGGTGCAAGGCAGTGGTGAGATTGGTGCTGTGTTAGTGCACCAGTGGGAACACCAGCCCTGACCTCACTGATTCCCTGCCCACCCCCAGCAACACCTTACTGGGTATGTCACACAGGAATGCACATCAGGAAACCAGTGGTGGTAATTATGATTGTTGCTGCCACACAATTTGTGAAATGGCCTTCAGTCTTTGGGACTGAAAAGTGAAGAAGCAGGAAGGGCTAGCAGGAAGAGAAAGTTGTTGTATTATTCACAAAAATACCTGCAGGATGCTAGAGGGTTGACTTAGTTTACAATTTGCTTTTGTGATTTCCTTCTTACCGTCTTGAAGATGGTTATAGAAGTAAGATGGTTTCAAGGAGATGGTACCTTGGGCTTAAAGCAGATGGACAGTGTGGTCTGGCTTCATTAAATTCAGTGTAAATCAGGCGTAGGCAAACCCGGCCCTGCAGATGTTTTGAGACTACAATTCCCATCATCCCTGACCACTGGTCCTGTTAGCTAGGGATGATGGGAGTTGTAGTCCCAAAACATCTGGAGGGCCGAGATTGCCTATGCCTGGTGTAAATGCACCTTTGTATTAAATAAATACAAAGGATTGGGCAAAACATGCTTAAGTCTTGAGAGTTGTTTTAAGATTTACTTTCGCATAGCCTTCAAATCATATATAAAAAATGATATTAAGGAACCCTTGTGGTTAAACATGCTGGGAAACTGTACAGTACTTTGCTGATGCAGAATTTTAAGATCTATTTTAAAAGAAAGGGTACCTTATCCAAACAGTACCTTGACCTGAAAAGTGTTTGTTTTTTATTTACCTGATATATTCACCCATCCCATTAATTAGAAATTAACCAACAAAAGAGCTACTGACACATAACCCCACATGTACACCATATACAATAATATATGTTTCACCACCCCACCCCTCATCTCCCGCCTCTCTTCTTCCCCAACCTTATACTGAATACAACACTAATGTCTCATATCAAATGATCTGTAGAAATTTATCTGTAGAAAAGAATTTACAACTTAGGGGAAAAAGACAATGTATGTACTTTTGTAAACCAAGAAAATCTTTAATATTTTTTAAGAGCCACTGGTTCTAAATATACATGAACTGTATTGAAAATTCTGTCTTTCTTACTCAGTTTTGCATCTCTTGAATTTCTCTATTGGAATTGCAATGTGAATTTTCTAAGCTAAATGTGTGTGGCCTCTGAGGCTACAACCGTCTATGGACATCATTTTGTTGATGATGTAAATCTGAATGAAAATCTAAATGAGTTATTCAACTAATAAGCACCTACTTTCACATTTGCGGAAAAAATGAATATTTGTATGCTGTATTACAGGAGGATTTTTGCACGGCATACTACTTGAATGTTATGTATGCCTTTTCCATTGCCACTTTAGAAGGACAGCAATGAAATGACCAATTATATGAACTTTGGTGTAGGGTAGTTACTGAGAGGCTGAGTTTCAATTCAGGAAGTGGCTGGTTTGAATCTTGACTGTCATTAATTCACTTGGTGACTGTAGGCAAGCCACCTCTTAGCCTCAGTATCCTCCTCTGCAATGTAGGGAGTAATAATGCTGACATGCTTCGCAGGACTATTGCAAGTGCTAAAGTTAGATAATGCACATGAAGCACTGTGAAGCACATTTGGAAGGATTATAAAAATGTTAATTTTATTATTACCACTACTATATTGCATAATATTACTTCTAAATTGTTAGTGAATGCCTGTTTAATTGCATTCATATAAGACTGGCCTGGTTCTTCTTAGTACTGTCTTCATGACTTCTTGTTGCCAATTATTTTTAAGCATTACTTAATCAATGTGAAGAATGAGCTTTATTAATCATGATTATTTTCGCTGTTGTGTTTGCTGCAATTAGGTGCCCTTATCCACGCAGGTGTTCCCCAGCAGCCTAATTAAACTTCCATAATTGCACTGTGCCAACAAACAGAACAATATGATGATCTTGTCAAAACTCTCTTCTTTCCCATAAGCTATATCATTTACATTTTCCTGTTTCAGTGCCATCTGTGTGAACAGAATTATTTCAACACCCACAATTTATCAGATTAGTTGCTTGCTGTTTAGAATTGTGCTTTGGGCTTTCTAATGGCCAAATCAACCTGGCCAGCTAAAAGGTCAATCTACCATGTACCCATATAGCACCAGTGGGATTACTCTGTATAGTTAAAGAAACCATGTGCTCAAATTACCCTTTAAAGCAATTTCTTTAATCGATATCACTCAGCTTTTTGGAATAGACTAGCTTTTTAATACGTGATTAGAAATCAAGAGTATAAAGCTAAATTTCCTAAATCTGAAGTACGGTTATCGTGATAATGTTGCTTTTGTGTGAATTCTTTATCTTGCTATATATATATTGTGGAATAGGTGTTACTGGCATCTTCATTATGGCATCTTTCGCCAGGCGAAAACCTTCCTCTTCAACCAGGCCTTTGGCTGATTAACATCCTATACCCTTTTAAACGTGTTTGTGGGAGGGAGGATTATTGGTTTGTGGGGTGTTTTTGTTGTTGTTTTTGTTGTTATGTATCTTGTGTTTTTAGCTTGCATTCTTATGTTGTGAACTGCCCTGACATCTACAGAACAAATTTAATAAATAATAAGCAACTAAATAAATAATACTCATGCAGTGGTTTCAAATGATCGCCATTTTGTCATATGCTGGTGTTTTAGAGGTGATCTCAAAGAAAACTTTCAGTAACTTGACAAGTGTTGTTCTTGATTCGGTAAACCCCTGATTTAGAGTGGGAATGGGAAGTGTCACCCTGCATATTGGACAGCGGGAAAGGACCCTATGGGTATCACAGAGGTCCTCAGTGGGTACCACGTTAGGAACCATTACTGTTAGGACAGTATCAATACCTAGGGAATGAGTATTATAGTCTTTGATTTATAGGGAATATATATGCAAGCCACCTTCCCTGAGTCAAGGAGTAAAACTATCATTGGGGCTTGCTATGGCCAGTAACAACAATTTCAGAAGAGGTTACAATGACATCTGTAGTGAGGGTGTGCCAAAATAGGGCCCACTCAGCAGTACTTGCTTACAGCTCACATTTTAAAGCAGAGCAATCAAAAGAGTCAGGCATAGCAAAAAGGAGTTAATCTGTAACCAGAACATTTCTAGAAACCAAATTAAATAAAAAAGAATACTTGTGACCCATCAGTCTTTGCCAGTTCTTCATTTGTAAAGGTTACTGTGTGCTTTAGTAGGTTGTTGTGTACATGCCAACTTTTTCCAGCCCACCTGGTTTTTGGTAGAACGGTTAGTCCTTGCAATTAAGCTTCCTTTTAAGACAACTGATTAGCAAAAATGGAAAGAAAAGAAGGTGGATTTTGTGGCAATGCAGCCTTTTGAACTTTAAAAGGAAAGTGTTTGTGTGCTCAGTGTTAGAACTGCAGACACAGCATAGAGCACAAGCCTCCATGTGCTTCAGTGAAAATATTACAAGTTTTCTGGTTAGTATTAAGTGAAAACCTTCAAGGAATTGCTAAGACTGAAGGAAGAGGAAGCAAAGGATACTTATTCTTCAGTTTCCCTGCAGTGAATTGATTATTTGAGAAGCTGAATTGAGTTAATAAAATGGTGTGTCTGAGACCTGTCCTTTAGAACAAGGAATGCTTCAGTGAGAGATGGGACTCTTACTTATTTAGAAAAGAAGGAAAGGCTGGATCTCCTCATAGCTCTGAAGTGACCACTGGGGAAAGGGCAAGCCATAGGTGTGCAGTGTCTCAGTGCAGTTATTCTGCTGGCTCCACCCCAATTATTTGGATGTCAAGATAGAATTCAGTGTACCAAATGGGGCTAAGAGAAAATGTGCCAAAGTGGTTTGCGGCCTCTGATCCCACTATTTCTCATATACACACAGAGTTTTTAATTCCCAAGATCACTTTAGATAATGAATTATGGGTTGTGAATTAGAAATAATCAGGGTGACAGAAAGTGCTACTGAACTGTCTTCAAAGAGAGTTTGAAACTCTCCCACCCACCCCTGAATTGATTTATTGTGTAGTAAATTAGTAAATTTTTTGATATGTATTGTTTTTATATATAACCGAGGACATGGGCAAAGCACCTCGAACTCCTTTATCAAAGTAGATCATAGAATTGTAGAGTTGGAAGGGACCTCGAGGATCATCTAGTCCAACCCCCTGCAATGCAGGAATCTTTTGCCCAACGTGGGGCTTGAACCCATGACCCTGAGATTAAGAGCCTCATGCTCTACCAAGGGAGCTATCCTAGATGTGTTCTTTGCTGTCTGTGGGTCTGCATTTGTGTCGGCTTGTATCCTCTCCCCCCTCCCACAGAATCTGTTCTGCTTTACTAACCTCATTCTTTCATATATATTTTACGTTTTGCCATGTAGGTTTTTCACAGCTTTGCAGCCCTAGGCGGGCATTCTCTGAACAAGGTCCGCTCCGCCTCATCCGGAGCGCCTCTTTCTTTGCAGGTTTGCTATGTGCTGTGTGGATAGTCTAGTTGGTGTGACAAAACTGAGTGGATTTCGTAGTTTGGCCTTGGAAATAAAATACGGTTTCTAAAAATCTCTCAGGCATAGATTACGCAGCGGAGATGGATCATTGAAAAGGTTATCATAACATGTTAAAATTTCAAAGAATGTAACCCTTAATCTTTATTTTACTCAGGTAATGATTTGGATGGAGCTTATGAATTATGAATTTTTCAGTAAAGTTTGGAGGGGGGGAAATCAGGGGGAGCTTGTAAATTCCAGACAAAAGGAATTAACTGTTTAGAGCTTGATTCAATAGGAGCTCCATTGTAAAAACATAACTATTTCACTGTTCATATAACAATGAAATAAGAGTATTTCCCCTGCTTCTGTAAGCCGTGTTTTATTTCCATGCCTGGTTTAGATTTTTCCCTTCTACAAATCTGGCAAATTTGTGATTTCAAAAATGAGTATGATCAAGAGGCTTTTGATCTGGTGGATGAAATCCCAGCTTTGTTGGAGACAATTTGGCTAGGATTTCATCTCTCTGTTTAGTAAGGACTGGCTGCAAATGCAGATAGCTTCATGCTTAGTTGAAGAAGTCTAAATCCAAATTCCATCTGTCCTAGAGCACCCACTTTACAGCTGCTTGCTATAAATTTCTTCTTTAGCATCTGCTTAGAGCTTGCACTGAGTGCTTTTGCTTCATAGCTAACTTGACTTTTGTTACGTTATTCCACTTGCCTTGAAATAAAGAGATGGGCTTTGGCAAACACTTGTCTGAACACTGGTCCAATCAAGTGCATTTGGCTTGATCAGCTTTGCAGCCTTTCTTGGTGATGGGTATGTGTGCTTTGCTGTTACTTTCCGTGTCCTAAGTGAATGCAGCCAATGAGCATGATTTATTTCGATAATTAGACCGAGCACTGCAAAGCCAAAGAGAAGTGTCATATTCCCGTGCTAACTGGTGACTTTATCTGCATAGTTCACAGCAACCCTATGGACATGCCTGGGAGGGAGCTGAATGAAGACAGAGACAGCGGAATTGCAAGATCTGGTAACGTTTTTTATCAGGAATATAAGGCCATTACACAAACTTTCCCTACTGCATATTGATTTGGCCTGTAATTAAAGTGTTATTTGTTTCTGCTTCTCAACCTCTGTAATCAGAACTCCCCAAGATGTGTTTCCCTTAAAAAAAGAAGAAGTGATTTATGCTTTACATTGACCCAGTTCCTATATAAACCCTGAGCCAAACCATATACAATATTTCCCAATATTTAATATTAATATTTAATATTAATAGAATATTCAGCACTTGGATCTACAAAGTGAAATTGGTTCACCAATACTGGAAATTTTAAATAACGTAGGGCTAAGGTTGAAAGGAGGTGGAGGCGACCCCCAAGCCTGTGAGTTGTTACTGGGCATACTTAAAGTATCATTAATGTAAGCCAGGGATTTTCATTGCCTCCTTGCCAAATCATCAATTCACGTTTAAATCCCCAGCTCCTGTTCTGTCAAAGCTGACAAATGCACAGAAGCAAGTTTCCATAGACTGAATGCATTTGCTCTTTCAACTGCCCAAGAAATGGGTGCTGTAAAGGGGCCACCATGTCTACACCCAGGGCACTGCATGCTCTCCTCCAAACACCTCCTTGGTGTGGTTTCACACGATACTGGGGATGCGCTCATACAAATCTTGTTTGGTGAGGCTTCTGGGATGAAGCAGAACTGGAAGTGTCTTGCGTGGACCTGCTTCTCACAGATCTCTCTGCAAGTTGCCAAGGGCTAATGGTTTATCTGCTGGGCCATACTGTTCACATTATAACATGATCACCCAAAATAGCGTTTTTCTTCTAGCAAAGAGTTTTTTTAAATATAATGAATAATTTCCTTCTCTTTTGTCGCAGCGTCTCTTAGCAGCCTGCTCATCACCCCATTTCCCTCCCCGGGCTCTTCGCTAAACAGAAGCTGTGCTAGTAGCTACCAACGGCGCTGGCGGCGCAGTCAGACGACCAGCTTGGAGAATGGGGTCTTCCCTAGGTGGTGAGTAGTAAATTATAGTTTTTTTTCTTTTCTTTCAAATTTTCACATGAAATATGTGCATTTGCTTAGTTTGGAGGGAAATTCAAATTCCTCCGGCGGGAATCTCCTCCTCATCTCAGTTAAATCTGCAACCAGAAAGAGCTCTTCTTACCCACAAAAACAGTATTCTGCATGCAACCCAGTGATGGGATCAGTCATATGCTAATCACATGATATTGGGTTATTTATTCAGATCACATGGTGAAATGCAAGTACAAGTAATCAGGAAATGAATATAGTTACCAAGGAATGGCCGTAGGAATAAACCTCACCTTATACTCAGATTTAAACAAAACCGTGATGGTTCCTTCTCCTTTCTAGCTCCCCAGGAAGTGGTGGTCTTGAACAAAGTAGTAGCAGGGCAAGAGGGTGGTTAAACTATTTCTCATGAAGCGCTTCTCCACTCGAAGCTACCTCCCAAGCTGTCTTCCCCCCCCCCCTTCATGGTTGCAAACATGAGTTGGCAAGTGGAAAGCACTCCTCCTGAAGCAGCTCCTCCTGGGGACAGGGGAGAAGCAAATGCATTTAGGTTCTAAATGTGTTGGTTCCTTCATAAAGCCACAAGAAGAATCTGTCTAATGTTGGAAGTTTTGCAGAACAGGAACATTTGCATGACATACATTTAAAACTGCTTTTTTCTGCTTTTCATGTTATGAAACCAAAATTGGGAGCAAAGCTAGACTACCACACGCTGTAGGCTGCAGGACTCGGAGAAGAAGCCTGCACATAAGAGTTAATTCATGTAGGGTGGGAGACAGATGCTCACTGTTCTAGGAAAACGGTGGTATACAGTTCATTGTTCATCCTTGTAATGCATCTGCACAGCAAAAGGGAGCAAGCCCTGATTCTTAAAACACAGGCCATTAGTGGCAAATGCCCAGAACAACCTGCAAATGCCAGCATGCCACATTTCTGCCATAGCTCAGTAGTAGGGAATCTGTTTTACTTGCAGACTGGGAATACTCCCTGTCTGAAATCCTGGAGAGCTGCTGCCAGTCAGTGCAGACAGTACTGAGCTAGATGGACCAATGGGTTTGCCTTAATATAAGGCATAATGCTGACAATGTTCCAAGATCAGCTATAGCAGACGTGGTTTTAAAAATGAAACAACTGTTTTGGGGAAAGGGGGCTCACTTCAGTATGTTTAAAGAAAATAGTTTTGACCTATTTTCTGAAGTCATTAACTTTGCAACCTTTTAAAAAACCCTAAAGGTCAGTGGAAGAGAGTTTTAACTTGTCAGATGACAGCTCCAGCCCGAGCCCAGGAATTGTCAGGAAAAAGAAAATAGCGATTGGGGTGATTTTCTCGCTCTCAAAGGATGAAGACGAAAACAGCAAATTCAATGAGTTCTTTTTCTCACACTTCCCTCTTTTTGAGAGCCATATGAACAAGCTGAAGAGCGCAATAGAACAGGTAAATATCACCGGCACCAACCGCGTTTTGCCCCTGTTCTAATCAGAACCTCCATTTAAATATGCCTAAGCTGCTGTCATTTGGTTTTTCTGGATTGTTTTGTGGGTCACACTAGTTTTAAATTAGGGGTGCTGAACCAAACTGTGAATGAGGCATGGGCCAAAGCGCACACACATAGACCCAGTGACACTGATTCTGGGGAGGAGGCATAGCTCAGTGACCGTAGAGAACATCCTTTTGGCTGTAGGATATGGCGGAGCTGCCCTTTCGACACTGGCTTCCGTGTGGCTTTGCTGGATTGGGCCGGGGCAGGGTGGCGATAGCGAGGTCAAGGTGGGTGCTTGAGTGGGCCCCATCTGACAGCCCCAGCCTTGCCACTCACTTCCAGGAGACAACAAGAGGAGAGGTGGGGTTACCTGCTTTACCTAAGAACAGAAGCTCGCTTCAACTTGAGTTTTGCCCCTATCTCTTAGAACAAATCCTATCACCCAAGAGTGATGTTTACTGCTGGGTGCAGGCCGATTCATTCAGGGGACTGTTTAAACACTGCTCCTGCAGTGAAGGAGCCTCTGTGGGAAACCTTGGACCTCTTTATAGCCTTCTGCAAGCAAAAGTGTGGAAAAAGAAAGACAGTGCAAATACATAAGCCTCCTATATCTCTACCTTGATAGGAAACTTGGAAAGCAGCCAACGTTTATCATGGTACAAAAACAAAACAAAAAAACCAACCCACTGTTTGCCTGTCCGGGTACACCTTAGATAGAACAGAGCACATGACTGTGTTTTTCATTTTCTGTTGCCCTGCCTAATGTTGGTTATATGTTTTACTATTGTTTTCAAGGCTATGAAAATGAGCCGTCGATCAGCTGATGCCAGCCAGAGGAGTTTGGCATATAATAGGATTATGGATGCCTTAAATGAATTCAGGTGAGTTTGTTTCCAACCTTTGTGTGCCGTTGCCAAGTATCTGAGTGCTTCTCTTGGAAACAATTTCAGGGTTTCTGAAATGGGTTTCTAAATGGAAATAAACTTTCCATTTAAGCCCTTCATCTCACGGCTAAGAGGTGTAGATATAGTTCACTGCAGAGCAGCAAGAGAACCAGGTGGAATCTAGGTAAAGGTACCCCTGACAGTTAACGTCCAGCTGCGAACAACTCTGGGGTTGCGGCGCTCATCTTGCTTTACAGGCCAAGGGAGCCGGCGTTTGTCCGCTTCCGCAGACAGTTTTTCCGGATCATGTGGCCAGCATGACTAAAAAATGCTGTGAAAATGCTTTTTTAAAAAAAGTTTTGAAAAAGACATTGAAATTTGCATAGCTCACTGTTGCCATCTAATATCACATTTGTATATTGCACATTACAACACATTTAAAACGTTTTACTTGCAGCTGTGTAGCTGAGTCCTCAGTGTCAGGTGGAGGCTAAAGCATCACGCATTACTGTGGAAACCCACAATTCAATTCCTTGCTTAGCTTGAAGTTCTCCTGCCACCTCATGTTTGCTTGAGCCACGTTTCTGTGGACCACCATCCTAGCAGAGATTGTCTTCTTAAAAGACCAGTACACAAGCACCCTTGAGAAATTTCCCCTGGCTTCCTCCTTCAAGGCCAGCATCCTTGCTGAACAAATTGCTTGGCATGAGCAAATTGTTCAAAAGTGACCGCATAGTTTAAGACCTGAGTTTTGCCCCAGAAATATTGACGGTCATGAGCTTGCTGCAGTGGTTGCTGCACCTTTGGAAATCCAGGGCAGATCTCTTGCTATGCCTGGGAGCTATCAGTGTGATACTTTTTTTCCAACGTTGTGCTTAGTTGGTTCTTTTATGACTAGAGTTGTTAAAGGGGCTTGCTGTTCTATTTGTTTGTGCAACTTAAAAACACTGCAAGTAAGTTAGTATACAGAGCTTGTTACAGTCAGGATTAGAACAGAGATTTGAAGGACAAGGGATGCATACTTGTAGTGCATTGCATTTATTAAGACAGCCGTAACTTGGAAGTCAACAGAATCCGTTCCGGAAGTTCGTTCGACTTCCAATACATTCAAAAACCAAAGTGTGGCTTCTGATTGGCTGCAGGAAGCTCCTGCAGCCAGTCGGAAGCTGCGGAAGCCCTGTCGGATGTTTGTTTTCCAAAAATAGTTTGCATACTGGGAACAGTCACTTCCGGGTTTGCGGCATTCGGGAGCCAAAACATTCAGGAACTAAGCTGTTCGAATTCCAAGGTACGACTGTACTATCAATTCTGCTGCCACCCTGGTTTGTGCAAGCAATGCAAACAGCTTGTGTGGAATTAATATATGAATCCCTGTGGACCCAGGTGTGTGGGTGAACAACGAAAAGAGATGGCTGGGTGCCTGGACTCAGAAAACGGAGCTAGCACACAGAAAGCCCCAGTAGCAGAATATTAAACTGACAAAAATAAGCAGCATTGGGAATATAAGTTGTTAAACCTTTTTATCCCATTCAGCTGACCTCTTTCTACCCCTCTTGCAATGAGCAAATCACATACTGTTAAGTAAGTTTAAAAAGCTTTACTTACAGATTCAAGGTCTCAGTCATGCATTGTTCCATGCAGCAACAAGGATAATACAGGCAAAATACTCTTGGGTAGAAAATAAAGAATATAACTCCAAACACATGCTGTAAGCTTGGGTGCAAGCTTGCAAACACCCTCTTTTGTTGGTTACATGGGAGGGGGGAGAAAGGAAGGAAAGAAGTAGAAAGGCTTCCTCCCTCTCTGAAGGAGAGGGTGTGTAACCTGACTGAATCTAACAATACAACTGTGGTCCATGCACTAACTAGCCCTATGCTTGCTAGTTGTACTGGACTGCAACCTCCCACACAGCTGTCATTTTGGATTGGTTTGCAATAGAGATTCGGCATGGGAAGGATCTTTCCCTCCCTTTTATGCCTCTGGAAGGAATAGCATTCATTTGATCCCTGATTTGTGTGTCCTTCTTGGTTCTGTTTCATTAACTAATTTGAGCATGGTTCCCTTTGCCCCACAGAGCAAACCCAAGTAGGGATCACTTTCCAACATGAAAGTAGGAATATGCTTGAGGAAGAAGAAAACAATTCAGCTTTATACTGTACAACTGAGACTCTTGACTAAGCCTTTAAACACATTGTAAATACGTGGCAATTCACATGGCACGTTGATTGCATAATTTGTTGGGAGTGTGTGTGTGTTTGTGTGCACTTCCAGTTTTATGCCCCGGTTTCCATGGTGCAGTAACTATTGTTCCACAGCAGCATAATTGAGTGCACAAAATCCAGGATATATTCATACAAATGAAACTACCTTTGGGTGATTTTACTTTTTAACTAAGCATGTTAATGTGTAGAAAGGCTAGTTGCCAAGGTATTTTCTATGTTGAGTCCCCTTTTTTTGAGTGCTATGTTGGGTTTTAGCGCTGCAAATTCCACAGCATAAAAAGTATTTATTTATGTGAAGCAGGAGAATTGCTGGTTCTCCTTCCAACCTTCTTTGTAACAAAAATGAAAGAGGCCAAATGCTGAAATCAAATGGGAGATTCAAATATCAGCTGGTTTGGCAGAATAAATTTAATAACCTAGCAGAGAGAGAGAGAGAAAATAAACCCATTTCTATGCTGTGTTAGGGATAGCATTTTAAAGGAAGAAGAATGAATACTTTTCTTGCTTATGATATTGATGACATTTTGGAGTATCGCCTGTTACTTGCAATAAGATAAAGCCAACTCAGGTCTTTAAGCTGCCTTCCCACACGTCAGTGGCCAATACCAGCTGAGGTTTCAGTGCTCTGTTTAGAGGCCAGCTGACTGCTTTAAAATGCTTAGAAATGTTATACACATGTGTGTTTCACTCACTTCATTGGGCCAGAAAGTGGAAAGAAAACTAAATTATTGTACAACTATTTTAATGGTATAACAAATGGGCTATAGCTGTAGATTTACAGTAAACATGTTCATATTTTAGGATCTCATTACATATTCCCCTTCATTATGTGCTTTATATATGGGCTTATTTTTTCAAACATCAGCCAACTAGATTGCTCCTTACTGAAGAAGTAGTGATTCAAAAGCTTGCCAGTGACCTACCTGCATTCTTATGTGAAAGTGCTATTTTATTTTATGTGCTTTTACACACTGGGTACTCAGTTATATTTTCCATCCCACTGAGTCTAGAATGCTCTGGCAGCCTACCATACAAAGTTTCTATTACGGCATTTCAGTATCATTTATCGTTTCATTTAATTTATATTTTTAATGCTTCTGTCCTGCGCGTCACGGAAATTCATTCCAAGGTGGTTTACAACAGAACAAGCAGAACATTAATAATAATATAATAATAATAATTTATTATTTATACCCCGCCCATCTGGCCGGGTCTCCCCAGCCACTCTAGGCGGCTTCCAACAAACATTAAAATACATACACATTAACATGCAACACATTAAAATACATACACATTAACATGCAACAAACTGCACTACAACAAACAAACAAGCAATAAAAAGCAGGGTGTTTTTTTAAAAAACAACAACACCCCAAAGAAACTGAATTTAAAATTTGCATGTGAATTTTGCCTGGCTCCTAGAAAATAATCACGCTTCCCCTTTATGTTGCCCATCTATGCAGGTGTGCAGTACCCACAAAGAGACGTTCACCTGTGTAATTCTGTAGGGAATGTTATTTTAGCAAAACTACAGGATTTTCACTCATCCTGCTGACTAAATATCTTGTACTCATCCCCTTTCTTTCAAGACCACCTTGTACAAGTTACAGATGTGCTGCTGTCTCATTTTTAGAACAAGCCTGCACTGTTCATAAATGATTATTGGAATGTAGACATTTTTGACAGCAGATCCAAAGCTTGCGTATCTGATTGCTCTTTTAGCTTTGCAGTGTTCCTTCCTGACAGTATGTGATGTCTTGCTGTGCTGATTAGATTTTTAAAAGAAGCTGCCTCCGAGGTTTAAATCTTGTTTATGCAAGGGGATGTTGTAGTCCTGTGTGAGACAATCTTTGCATTTTTATATAGCCTTGTAAGGAACATAGTCTTAGAATTAAGATGTGGACTATTTTTAGTATACATGAATGTATTTATATGGGCCAAGGCAAATTAGTGGGTGGGGATGGTTTGGGGGGGCGTTACCCACAACTACCGAAAAATGTGTGCTTGTGCCAAATAATACTGAAGAGAGCTAAAGAAAATACCACTCCCTGGGATACAAACCACTACAAGCCAACTACTGAGGGTATTTCAGAGCTGCTGTAAAGAGAATCTGCCCCCTTGAGTTGTTTGCTTACACCTGAAAATTAAGACCTTTCCCTGCTGTTGTTTCTCACCAATTCAGAAACAAAGGCAGGCTGTATTCTGCGCCACAGTTCCAATCTCAAGGTATTTCCTGCTAGGAAGTGTTGATATTAATAAATATCTTGCTAGTCTTGTGATACATTGCAGATCCACCTTGCATATTTATTCGTTATTATAAATGCACAAAGCATTTAAATTCATTATAAAACTACTATTAGTACTCAAGAGGCTACACAGGCTTCTTTGGTGTTGCAATTCCTCTGGAAAACAAGCGCTTGCACATGAGTTTGGTTGCCCTGAAGCCCCTGAGGGCTAACTGAGCGCATTAATGTTGGTTATGCTGCTGAATAACATCCGCATGGCATTCATTTCAGGGACAAAAATATGCAGAAAAAGGAGGAAACTCTGCAAATGGGACTAAAGCAAACACCTCCTGAGCCTTCACACTCCTTGTCCACAGAGCTTTAAAACACAATGCACCCTGAGAGAGTTTCACTTTCAAAAAATGCCATTGTGCAGTGTTACTCACTGCCTGATTTAGCTAGGCACCTCTGCATTTTCCAGCAACTCTTTCAGAGCAGCAGTGCCAAGGGGGGGGGGGAGGTCTGCCATGCATATCCTGGCCTCTTGAATGCATTCAACTCCCTTCCAAAATAAACTGAGAATTCATTAAAAAAAAGCGGGGGGCAGAAGCCTTAAGAGATAAGAGCACAGAACAAATTGGTTCATTAACCAAATGGATGGATAAACCCCTTTTTATTCTCCAGTTTCAGAACAGTTTTTTTTTTTACTGGCATTGGTGAAGTTCTCTGAAGTCCATGAAAACTCTCTTAAGTGTTCTCCTGCAACCGCTAAAAGAAGTGGGGCCTGCCCAGGGAACAGGGATCCCAATTGAACAATAGTGGTGAGAAAGAAAATGCCTAGAAGTCAGCCAGTGTTAAAAAGTTGGCACTGTGTCCCAGTAGGCAGAGCAGGAGTCTTCATAACCTGCTCTTCCACAAATACACTGGCCATAGTCCAGAGGTCTGTGAGAGACAGAAGCAGCTGGGTGTTTACATTTGTGACCCAGCACCCCCCATATCCATGTACTCAGTTGCCACAGTTCAGAGAAACTAGTCCATGAGAGGATAGACAGCCACTCTATAGAACCCCTTGTTTTTTGATTAAAATTAACATTAAAAAGTTCACCCCAAGGAAGGATGTGAGCCAAAACACTCTGGGCCCAGAACAGTTATATCAAACATCTGGAGTTTCTCCCTCTTTTTTTCTCCCAAATGGAAAAACAGGCTCCACTGATGGATCTCAGTCACCGAAAGCACCAAAGGATGCTACAAAGGGTGTGGGTGTTGTTGTGCATACTTGGTAGCATTTCTTCTTGCACAAACCCTCCACTCACCTCAGTTAGGGGCCCTTACAGTGATTGATGGGGAAGGTATGTGGTGCTGCTCTCAAACGTTAATGGCCCTTTAAAAAAAAAAGCACTAGTTCTGTAACTGCGAAAAGTGCCATGTGGTGTTTTCTTTAGTACTCACTTTGTCAGGGACAGACTCCCTTTCTGTACCCCTGGAAGCCCATGGCTACAAATCTTCAGCAAATGTTCAGACTCCCATAATGATTTCTAAGTGTAGGCCCATTTTCGCTTTACTGGAATAAAGAGCTTTCCTAAGTGAGATTTCCTAGACTCCCATTAAGATGCTGATGCAGATACAGAATTAAGGAAGTTAAAAATCCTGAACAAGGGTATTGCTACTTTTGTATACAGGACTTGGTTCAGACCTTGAATAATTTCTGCCTACAACTTCTTCTTCTTCGTCTTCTTCTTCCTCCTCCTCCTCCTCCTCCTCCTCCTCCTCCTCCTCCTCTTCTATCACTCGTAGCCAAGTAAGATTGTCTTCCATGAACACGGTCTTAACAGTGAGTCTGTAAGTGACCGTGGAGGCCAATTCTGGATCCTCACATCCTTCCACAGTGGGGACATAGGTTTCCAGGCAAGAGTTGATCATGGTGAGGGTTTGCCAAGCGTGCCTTCCTTTTAGCACATTTCTCCCTTTCGTCCTGAGTTTGAGCATCTTCAAAACCCATTCCACCTTTGGCAAAGGCTGTTCTCCAATTGGAGCACTCACAGGCCAGTGTTTCCCAATTGTCGGTGTTTATACTACATTTTTTAAGATTTGCCTTGAGAGAGTCTTTAAACCTCGTTTTGTTGACCACCAGCATTAGCAGTGCCTTAAAGGGATGAAAAATATATGTGTGCAGTTTGTCTATCGGGAGACTGCAGGGAGAAATGAAAAAGCCTTTTCCCATTTGCTGAGCTGAAAGGCAGTTAATCCTCACCCTCGTGTTCAGTGCAATTACTTACATGTCTGGCATTGAGGGTTCCCTTTGCTGCAGTCACATGCCTGCTGGCAGGCAGCCAGTGGAATCTGATCTCTCTCTGAGGAAACACTATCAGTTGCAGATGCAGCCACGGTTACCAGAATAGTAAATAACGAGTCACAAGACTTGAGCTAGCCCTTCAACGAAAACAAATAGTTTAATATCTTGGTATCGGAACAGAAACTGCTTCCTTCCTCACACACACATGCACACAGTTCAAATTGAGTCAGCTTCCAGAGAGCTTTCTGTGGGAGTTGATGTTGCTAAACAAGAACCCAGAAGGCTCATTTTGGTTTGAACTTTAGATTTTACCTCAGGATTTTAAGATTGGCGGAACCTTTGTGATGCAAAAGTTGGACTCCAAATTTTAAGCTCTCCTAAGGTGCTTTCTCAGCTGGTATCTTGTTTGTCCTTTGTTCAGTGGGTTGACCACAGAAGTCCAAGGGGTGGAAGTTAATCCTATGGAAAGCTTGCTTTCTTCTGATTTTAATGGGTCTAAAGTGGAAAAATCTTCTTATTTTAATGGATGCCAGCAAACAGGAAACTGCAAGCTTTTTGTGACATTGAAGGCCACTTGCAACACTGCTCTTTTATGACACTTTCGATTTAAAAAAATGGTTTTTTACAGCTCAGCAATTATGCTGCTGAATCCCATTTAACATTATCCTAAAATATGCTCTTAGTTAGCACATCCCTTTTCCCTTACAATACGAAGCTGTCTGTGAAATATTTAATAGTCTGTGGAAATAAGCCTGTACTCAACTTAGGGATGCTCTCATAAGCAGGTTCACAAGCAAGGGCATTAAGGCAGCAGCTCTTCTCACTTGTGTGCCCTTGACTTAAACTTCATATTCACAGGTATACTGCCACTGAACATGGAGACTCCATTAAGCTGTTGCACCTGATAGCCATCAATAGACTTATCCTTTTAATTTGTCGAACTTCTCTCTAAAGCAGTGATGGCTAACCTTGACACTCCAGATGTTTTGGAACTACAACTCCCATCATCCCTAGCTAACAGGACCAGTGGTCAGGGATGATGGGAGTTGTAGTTCCAAAACATCTGGAGTGTCAAGGTTAGCCATCACTGCTCTAAAGCCATCCAAGCCAGTGCCCAAACCATAACTTGTGGCAGTAAATCCAATAAATTAATATGTATTAAAGAGGTAATTTTCTCTTCTATTGCCACAGAGTTCCATTGAGGAATGTCTGATTTACTCTGAGCCACACCTTTGGCCTATTTAGCTCAGTATTGTCTGCACGGACTGGCAGTGGCTCACCAGGATTTCAGGCAAGGGTATCTCCCATCTCTACCTGAAGATGCCAGTGATTGAACCTAGGACCTTCTGTCTGCAAAGCAGATGCCCTGCTACTGAGCTACAGGCCTTCCTCACTAGTAGCAGATTAAGGGAAATGCCTTCCCAGTTGTAAGGATCTTTAAAAAACTGTTCTAAGCTCTAATGCACTTATATCCAGGACTTCTGCAGTTGTAATGCGACTTGTGATGCTATTTCTAAAATGAAACTTGAGTCATCATTTCTGGCAGCTACTGTGGGACCTTACTCCTTTCTCTGTAAGCAGCCTTTGGCTTGCTGTTTGAAGAATGTCCATCCTGATAGCACTGAGCTTACGGGAAAATGTCCTTCACTAACCTTTGAAGATAAGGGGACCCGTGCAGTATGATTAGAAGAATAGGATGTTAGGCAATTCCCTCTTGCCAAACCTAAACCACATTAGAATGATGCAGGGATAAATGACATAGAAACAGGGTGGCATTTTGTAGTTTAAAAACTGCAATAAGGATATTCATGAAATTTGCCCGGTCTAATTTTTCCCACAGAATTGGGAATTTCCATGAATTTGGGGTTTGTTTTTTTAATTACTTTTCAGGTGAATTTGTTGAACTAAAATATTTATGCAGTTCCGTTTATACACTTTACAAAGAATGGGAGGAGAGTTCCCTAAACCGAGGGTAAAGGTAAAGGGACCCCGGACCATTAGGTCCAGTCGTGACCAACTCTGGGGTTGCGGCGCTCATCTCGCATTATTGGCCGAGGGAGCCGGCATACAGATTCCAGGTCATGTGGTCAGCATGACTAAGCCGCTTCTGGCGAACCAGAGCAGCGCACGGAAATGCCATTTACGTTCCCACCGGAGCTGTACTTATTTATCTACTTGCACTTTGACGTTCTTTCGAACTGCTAGGTTGGCAGGAGCAGGGACCAAGCAACGAGAGCTCACCCCGTCACGGGGATTCGAACCACTGACCTTCTGATCGGCAAGCTCTAGGCTCTGTGGTTTAACCCACAGTGCCACCCGCGTCCTAGACCGAGGGTATTTCTCTCTAAAAATAGACACAAAGGGAGAGAACAGCGGCAGGAAAGGGACGTGGAGACTGAGGTAAACAGGGGGAGGATATTCAGTTATTTCAATGAAGTGTTGTTCAGCTTCATTAAAGTAGAATTTTGGACCTTAGGTGTGGTTCCGAAGGCTTTGTGGAGAAGGTGAGTCTTTAGCAGTGAATTGGAGCTAGATGAGGAGCAGGGTCAGTCAGGGGTGTGTCAAGGTAAGAGCAGAGCTATGGGGGGAAGGTTCTTTGAGAGTAAGAATGAAACGTTTGTGCTGGATCTAGGATCAGACAGGAAGGCAGCGTAGGGATTTTAAAAGGGGGTGTCACATGATCGTTGTGATCAGTGAGGGAACAGTTGTGATAACAGAATGCCGGATTGGCATGAATGGACCAAGATAAGCGAATGGAAGGCCAGAGAGGCAAAGATTGTAGTAGACAAGGCAAGAAACTACCAAGGCACAGAGCAAGAGTTTTTGCCGTGGGGACAGAAAGGAAGAGGCATAGCGACGGGTAAGATTAAGTGAGACCGAATATGAGGAACAAAGGAGAAAGAGAAGTCAAAAAGAAAGACAAGGGTGTGTGCCTGATCAAAAGGATGGCTGCCAGTGGATAAGGACGTGAACAAGGAAAGAAGGGATTGGGAAGAAAGAAGAGAAGATCAGTCTTAGACACATTGAGCTTGACCTGACAATGAAGCATACATGCAGAAGTACCAGAGAGACACTTGGAGATATTGGAGTGGACAGAAGGGAACGTTTTGTGAGACAGTGCGCTATGTCATTAAATTATAGGTGGTTCTGAAAGCCATGGAGTGACTTGGGGGACATTGTATATTTTTCAGTTGCCAATCAAATAACATCTTATCTTGCACAAATGGCTCTTGGAGCTATATATTATAACAGACGTGTCACTTTGGTGACCTATTGTTTTCTTCTTTTTACTTTAGAACAACAATTTGTAACCTCTACACCATGCCACGGATTGCGGAACCTGTTTGGCTTACCATGATGTCAGGAATGCCTGAGAAGAACCAGCTCTGCCATCGCTTTATGAAGGAATTTATTTTCTTAATGGAACAAGCCTCCAAGAACCAGTAAAGCATTTCTCGTCTTTCTCCTGTTGGCTTTTTTTATTGTTGTAACATTAAAGGTCGAAATAGTCCTAAAAAAATAGACCGTGGCAAGCGGTGATTTCCTTCCCCATGCTCCCTTGAAGTCCCAAATAAAGAATTAAAAAAAGTATTATGTATAATGGAAAGGGAGGACGTGGGTGGTGAAAAAGGCATGTGGGAATATGTGGAGACCATTACAACCAAAGGGATAATAGACGCTATTACTAATTGAATCAAAATCTCAGTGAAGGCCCCACCTGTAACAATGTTTTGTTCTTATAAAAAGCTGCAAACCTCATGAAGGAAACAGAAGATGCCATATCTCAAAATCCAGAGACATGTTTTCAGTAACAGTATCTGGTGAAAATACATGAGAAATCCACATTAATTAATTTTCTTTGACTGCTTTAATGTATTGGCATTGGAATCCTATGCATGTGCAGTCATATGTAAGTTTCATTCAGTTCAATGGCATCTACTCCAACTAAATGTGTATAGATTGCATCCTTCATTAATTAGCATCTAAAATATTTGTTAATAGGTGTAGTTTTTATTATTAAAAATTACTAGCTTTTTATTTTAAAAAATGTTTAATAGGCAATATTAATAGCATCATTAATGATTGGGAAATAACAATTGTCTGATGCTGAGCCCCTATCCTTGGTAGAGTAAAAGTCTGCTTTAAGTGAATAATTGCTTTCATCTCATCTTATAAAAATATTATTCAGGAAAAAATATTTTATTCCTTAAAAACTTTTAACAATTTTCAGTCAAAATTATGCTGTGTTTGCAACTACAATTGGTTGCTATAGTATTCAAACACAAAAACAGAAGTCTGAAACTTTGGCCTCCTTTTAAGACTTTGAGCCAATGAGACCTGATGGCTGACTGACAGAATGAAGATGTGCTTGAACAGAAAAGAAAATTAGAGACAAACTGCCAAACCATATAACTTCAAAACAGTACTGAAACCAGATACTATGAAGTCACTGGCTGCCAGATGTTAAAATTGCCTTCTAAACTATTAAAAATTAAACCATGATAAAATTAGCACAGTGCAATACCATGGCCATATTTCAAAAGAACTACTTCAGAGGGCTAATCCAGGGTTTGGCATAATCAGGTTTTCTTGCCAAGGCACCATGCAAGCTGTGATCTAGCTTCCGCCTTGCAGATCCAAAAACACTTGTCAGGTTTAACATTCTGGATTGCATGCAGGACATTTAATAATAATAATAATAATAATAATAATAATAATAATAATAATAATATATTATTTATACCCTGCCCATCTGGCTGGGTTTCCCCAGCCACTCTGGGCGGCTTTCAACAGAACATTAAAATACAATAATATATTAAACATTAAAAGCCTCCCTAAACAGGGCTGCCTGTTAAAAGATAGTAATACTGGAAGCTTTTTAAAAAGGCAACGCGGCAGAGCAAAAATAAGTTTTATTCAAGAACCCCAGTTTAAGCACTCTAGGGAGAGTTTGTAAAACTCTAGTACAAGATGCAGCTTCACTCTTTGGTTTATGTCTGCATATTTCCACTGGAAATATGTCACTCCTTCCCAATTGGAAAGCCAGTGTTGTTATGCATGGGAGTTGTGGATGTGCATGAGACTCCCCACCCTCTGACCCAGCATCCCTGATTCAAACTTTGCCATAACAAGAGGCGTGCTTAGTGCATAATAGGGTTCCCTTTACAAAAGCGGATGGAAAAGAACGTGAGTTGGGAATTTGGATTCTGATTGGACTTTGTTTTTTTCCCCCTTACAGATTTTTACCAGCTCTTCTGACAGCAATTTTGACAAACCATCTAGCCTGGGTCCCAACCGTCATGCCAAATGGCCAGCCGCCCATCAGAATCTTTCTAGAAAAGCATTCCTCACAAAGTGTGGACATGTTGGCGAAATCTCATCCATACAATCCATTGTGGGCACAGTTGGGTATGTCTGAAATCACACTCGGATACTTATTCTAAGGACAAAAATTTTAAATGGTTGACTATAATAGGAAACCAGTGGGGTAGAAGTGTAGTTAAAGGAAAACAATGTAACAAATCACTGTGTCAACAGTTTTCTACTGAATAAAATAAAATAAATAAGAAATAAACCTGCCTCTTTTTTTTAATCTAAGTAGTTATATCCCCCACTTCCCTCCTCAGTGGCTTCACTTGCTCCTTCTTCCTGTTTCCTCCATGTACCCCTTATTCATACTTTGGGATGAAGCGTTTTCTTTTCCTGATAAAAGTTACTTTCTTAAAGACATTCATTAAGGCCTTTTCGGTGTTATCTTATGAGTGCTTACTCAGAAGAAAAGTGTATTATCTTCAAGCTGGCTTACTTCTAGGGAATTTTGTTTAGAATTGTAGCCTTTGTTACATACCAGCTTAGCAAAGACTCATATTAACAGGGCCGACGTTTATTGCAATTGAATGGTTTTACATCCCACTTTTGGAGTTGGCTCTGATTTGGTGTTATTTTTAAAAAGGGCAGGGCTGTAGAGTATTTTTGCAGATAAAATTTGCATAGCCATTCCAACAGAATAATTTACAAATCCTATAAATCTGCATAAGCCAATTGTCCATTTTTGGAAATATTCAAGGATCTAGTTTTCAGCCATGAGACTGTATTTTTTTCATGTGTTGTGTAATTATCATACTTTTATATTCTATCCTGTAGGAGACCTGTATGGAGCTATTGGGTCACCTGTCAGACTATCAAAAACAGTCGTGGTTGGCAAACGACAAGACCTTGTGCAACGTTTGCTCTACTTCCTCACTTACTTCATCCGATGCTCTGAACTGCAAGAGACTCATCTTCTGGAAAATGGAGAGGATGAAGCCATAGTGATGCCTGGCACCGTTATCACCACCACACTAGAGAAAGGGGAAGTGGAGGAAACGGAGTACGTGCTGGTCACAATGCACAAGAACAGAAGCAATTTAGCCTTTCAAGAGTCTGAAGAAATGAGGAGTTCTAACTGCAGCTGTAAATATTGCAAAGGCCCTCTTAACCCTGCCCAAAATACAGAGGCTGTTTCAGGACAGGAAAGAGAAGATACCCAGAATATCTCAAAAGTAGATACTGAGGCTCTTTCGGATGAATGCAGGGCTGCACCTGCTGACTGCCAAGAAAGACCTGCTGATGTTAAGCGATGCAAAGAAACATTGACCTCTTGCCTGGATCTAAAGTTAGAAAAAGAGGTCTTCTTAGGATCAGCCTCAGTAGAAACCTGCGTGTTGGCAGAATCCAGACTGGAACCAACAGGTGGATCGTGGAGGAGTGAGGAATCATTAGATTCTGCTAATCAGGCTGTTGAAGTAATGAGATCTACAAGTGCAATGGTAGAGAAGAAGCCTCCTGACAAAATCTCGTCAGATGCAATTCCTTGCAGCACGGCTGAGGCTCAGACAAAGGTGACCTTCCTCATTGGAGATTCCATGTCACCCGATTCGGATATCGAGCTCCGAAGTCAAGCAGCAGTGGAGCAAATGGCCAGGCACAGCAACCAGTTGGATACTGAAGAAAGAGTACCTGCTGATCAGAACTGTGAAGCAACGCAAACCCTTGAGGACCAAAAAAGAGATCAGAATACACCTGAAGTGTTTCCTGAGGTTGCCAGAGAGATCCAGAATTGGACTCCTTATGGTGCAGAAAGTGCAAGCTTGCTTGATGAATATGAGGAAAGTTCAGTAGAAAACAGGACTATTGATGATATTCCAGTAAAAGGAACAACGGACATTCTAGATCCTAGCAATAGCTTAGAGTTTCCCCCAAAAGTGTGTACAAAGAGCAAAAGGTCCCCCAGTGAATTTTGTAAGTTTATGGAATCTGTTCGTCAAGAGACTTGCAAAAACTGCTTTGCAGAGCAGGACCAAAGAGACAAATTCTCTATGTGTGTCCCCCATGGGGACAGAGAGAACATTGAAAAAAAGACTGACCCAGGTGTGGATTGGGACATTCCAAGAAATGAGAGCTCAGACAGTGCCCTTGGTGACAGTGAAAGCGAGGATGCTGGTCATGATGTGGCCAGAACAAACAGTAACTATTACGGAGCAGAGCAAGAAGAGTGGGCAGAAGAAGAGGACATACCTTTTCCTGGGTGAGTATTTCTTACCGAGATTAGACCAAATGTATTACATTCCTATGAAACAATGGCATTAGAGTTAAAAGGCAAACAGGGCATCTTGGAGACAGAAAATACTGTGTATATATTATAGAAATAGATTGTAATCTCATTGGATGGATCCAGTCTACTTTGGTCTTGATTTAGCCCTATTGAAGTCAATGGGAATTAAGTTACCCATGACTAACTTGCACCTATGCATTTCAGTAGGAGTAAAGCATGACTTAGTCTAGATCCAGCCCTATGCTTTCATCATGCAAGTGATACAGCATTGATTATTTCAGCTGGACTCTCCCCCGGCCAGGCATTAATTTAAGCAATGTAGCAATGTAAGAGTTGCTTATTTCACTGAGGCTGCAACTTAATAGAGGCTCTAATTACCTTTCACACTTTGTGGAGTATACTGCTAATTTAGGAAAGTCTATTAAAAGAACAGCACTTGACTAAGGGAACAAAAACTGTTACAATTATTAGTTTCAGCACTGGTTCATATCGTTTAGGTGTGTGTACTTTATACTGTCCTCAAACTGAAACTTTCTTTCAACCCGTTTTCTAACATCTTCTACCCTTGGATCAACAATGAACACAAAACGATTCCCCCAAGGACTGCCATCCAGCCTTGTGGTTTACGTGATTCCTATCCCACTGAAGCAGAGGGTCTTAAGTGTACATAAACTGTGCACTAGATTGCACACTGAAATAGAGAGAAAACAGTGCTAGTTGTAGTATACATGCCCATGTTATACCTTTCTTTCAGGTCAAAATTAATTGAAGTGAACTCTGTCCAGCCCAGTATTGCCAATTTTGGAAGGTCCTTGCTAGGTGGCTACTGTTCATCTTACGTACCTGACTTTGTTTTGCAAGGAGTAGGAAATGATGAGAAACTGAGACACTGTTTGATGTCAGATTTGTCGCATGCGGTGCAGGTAATTTAAACTATATCCAACAGATTATATTTGACAGTCAACAAAAAGAAATATTTCTGGAGCCTGCTGGAATAGGAATGAAGTTGTAATTCTGTTAAGCATTTCTGATTTCCACAATCTCATTTAACAAAGATTCCTAACAATCACAGAGATAAGAAACATTTATGCAGTGTAGAACGACAGTTTTTGAGACTTATGAGTTGGAGGGTTACGGCCAATATCCTTTGTAGTGTGAAGTCTGATATGGAAGCACCATGATTAACGTTTTGGGAAGCCTCTTAAATTATACATAAACAAATAATAAAATATTGACAGACCGCTTGCTGATTTTGCAGCCAGTTGGGTTAAACAAAACCATTCAATATCAGATTAAGATAAGGACCGATAAAAGGACTTTAAAAGTAAATGGTACAAATCTAGAAAAAGCTTGTTGTCCTTAAGTCTTTTGGATATAATGTTCTTAGAAATTGGCACAAATCCATTGGGGATGCCTTCTTTCCGTTGGCTCTCAGATTTCTGAGCCTCTAAGTTCTATGATGGTGAAGATCCTTTAGAATCAAAGTCACCTTGCCTTGTAAGCCACCTTGTCATCTGATTTAACCATGAGCTGAATGCAGTGTCAATGTAAAAGTCTGGAAGGCACAGGGGTGGGGACCTCGGTCCCCTCTAGATATTGCCGGACTACAGTTCCCATCATGGCCTTCCAATGACTATGCTAACTGGGAGTTACAGTCCAACAATACCTGGAGGACCACAGGTTCACCAATACTGTGAGTTACTGGAGGCAAGCAAAAGAATGGCTACCGCCATCACTTTTTGGCTCCTAACACCTCCAAGCTATCTGTTTCTCCACTTGATCTCATCCACAAAGGGATTTTTTAAATGTTCTTATCAAATCACTGAGAAAAAAAATGGTAAATGGTTAAAAAACCTTAAATGGTAAAAAAAAAAAAATAAATGTCATTACCAACATATAAAATTAATAACGGACTATTAAGAAGGCAATATATATTAAACATTACAATTAGAAATGTCTATTTTAAATGGCTTTTTAAGACAAACAGTTGGCTTAAACTCAAATCCTTCAACCATTTTTGGTGTCACAGTAGCCTTTAGATCAAAAGAACACTGGATGTAGAAACTAACATTTTGTTTCTAGAAGTACTGTGTCTTTTTACTTGAAATGAATGCTTCCCACCCCCTTTTTATACCCCCCAAAAGAGAAAACTGTTATGTCCCCCCCCAGACTATAACTTAACTTCAAACATCAATAATAGTCATGGGGAATATACATAGAGAATATTCTACCCTAGATGTGAAAATTAAAAGTATCCTTGTTCGCTCACAATGTCTTTCTAATACTGGGAATTAAATCAGTTGAGGACCCCAAATCTGAATAATGCAGACATGCTTAATTTGTGTTTGTGCGTGTGTTTTTAAAAAGAATACATATGAAAAATAACTTCAAACCCATTATTACATAAGTGTTTCCTTGCACCCTCTGCTGGTCTTCTTGTAGTATCAAGTAGAAGCTAACTATGAGCCATATCTAAACTGATCCTACTTGCTCAGACCAGAGAAAAATGCAGAATTAGCATGGGGTAATTTTGCAAAGAGAAACAGGCAAAAACAGTTTTAAGATGTTTTGGGCTTTTAACTCGTTTGCCTCACAGGCAAAGTTGCAGGATTTTAAATTATGTATCTTTTCAATAACCTGTGAGACTTGGAAGTTTCCTCATACATCAGAAGCGGGCACGTGTGCACACACACAGAGAAATTTAAACAATATTTTAGGCACATCTAAGGGTTTGCTTTTCTCCATGCCTTAGAAGCTTATAGCAGTTACAGAAATGGCTTGCCATGTGGCATCTGGGACTGCTGTTCTAGAACCATAAGCTCAAGGCTCCCGTGGGCATGCTGGCTAGTTACACAGTTCTTAGGATCCTTGTTCTTGGCTGCACTGAATGCAGTGAAAGTTTAATCGCTATATTTTATAGTGCTAGGATTTAGCCCAAAGCACATGTGGCAAAGTGCGTGCAAAACTACTAAATTCTTCCGAGTGTTCGTGCTAAGGTTACTTTTTTTTCAAGGAGTGTTCGCAAATCCCACTGATGCTCAGAAATAATGTATTTTTTTATTCACAATGTTTATTGTGGCTTACACCTCGTATTTCTCTTTGCCTTCTAGCACCCTGTTCTGGATGAACCAATTGCAGAAGCTGTCTGCATTATCGCAGACACGGATAAATGGACAGTACAAGTGGCCAGTAGTCAGAGGCGAATCACCGATAATAAACTCGGGAAGGATGTGCTAGTTTCTAACCTTGTCTCCAATTTGCTTCATTCCACTCTTCAGCTTTACAAGCATAATTTATCTCCAAATTTTGTAAGTACCCAACCTGTGAGGCAAAATGAAATCACAAAGCCTAATCAGAATGAGGGTATTTTTTTTCCTGGCACCACTCTGATTGAAGATGGATGGATGGATAGATGGATAGATAGATAGATAGATAGATAGATAGATAGATAGATAGATAGATAGATATAGATAGATAGATATCCTACCATTCAGGATACAAATTCTACTAAGATGGCTTACAAGTAATATACAATTACGTATTTTTAAAATAAAAATAGTAACTTGTGAAATTAAGTAAATATTACCTCATTTCACAAGCTCCCACAAACAGTTGCTGAAATAGAGTGCATAAATCTCACATAGGTAATAGGTTCCCACAACACTTACATTGCCCTGTTTCAGCTCATCCCTGGTTATATTCAACAAGATAGCCATCTGGTTACAGTAGATGATAAAGGCCCAACCTGTTAACACCTTATCAGTCACTTCGGTACTTTAAAAAAAGAAAGATGTAATTTGATCTAACTCCTCAATGGACATAGATCTGTACTAGTTTGTTTTCATGAAATAAACTCAAAATGCATTTATGTTGATGTACCTTGAAGTGCTTTCGAACTGCTAGGTTGGCAGGAGCAGGGACCGAGCAACGGGAGCTCACCCCGTCACGGGGATTCGAACCGCCGACCTTCTGATCGGCAAGCCCTAGGCTCTGTGGTTTAACCCACAGCGCCACCTGCGACTGGACCTAATGGTCAGGGGTCCCTTTACCTTTACCTTGAAGGTAGCATGGTTGGATGGACTGTCATTTTGACTGAAATTAGGGACTGGTTTGTGACATTGTTTCTCTTTTCTTTTGCCTCCAGTGTGTCATGCACCTTGAAGATCGATTGCAGGAGCTGTACTTCAAGAGCAAAATGTTGTCTGAATATCTCAAAGGCCAGATGCGAGTGCATGTGAAGGAGCTGGGAGTGGTACTGGGGTATGGTCCATATAACTTCCTTCTCCTCAGCTCTTATGTAACCTTATCCTGAACACACAGCCTATACTAGTAGACGAAGCTGTAGGGCTACAGTCGTACCTCGTGTTGCGAACGCTGCATGTGGCATTCGACACGGGTTACGAACGCGTCAAACCTGGAAGTACCGGAACAGGTTACTTCCGGGTTCGGCGGGACACGCAAAATGACGTCATGTGCAGAAGCGCCAAATCGCGCGGCGAGCATGCACAGATTCAGCGCTTCATGTTACGTGTTTTTCATGATGCGAACGGGGCTCCGGAACGGATCCCGTTTGCATCCCGAGGTACCACTGTATTTGTGTCAAGATTTTGCCCATTGTTAAATAGCAGTGCCATTGATAAGGCTGTACTATAAGCAGCAATCTTCTCATTTTAAGCATATTCTACCCAGCTGCAGAATTCTTCAGAACATGAAAGGTTTTTAATGCACATCCTGCTTAGGAAATAAGTTAGTTTTCCAGGTGTGCTTGGAATCAGCAACTAGGGCAGTCATAGGCAAACTCGGCCCTCCAGATGTTTTGGGACTACAATTCCCATCATCCCTGACCACTGGTCCTGTTAGCTAGGGATGATGGGAGTTGTAGTCCCAAAACATCTGGAGGGCCGAGTTTGCCTATGCAAACTATGTCTGTAACAGATGGCCTGTTGAGAAATTAGAGGGGAAAGTTCTAGAGGTGTTAATTCCCATCTAGTTTTAAGAATGCAATCTAAATTTCAACCCAAGGGTCTAATCCAGGCATCCCCAAACTTCGGCCCTCCAAGTGTTTTGGACTACAATTCCCATCATCCCTGACCACTGGTCCTGTTAGCTAGGGATCATGGGAGTTGTAGGCCAAAACATCTGGAGGGCTGCAGGTTGGGGATGCCTGGTCTAAGCTTCATTGGGTCTGTTGGAATTTTTTCATTTGCTTCAGTTAACTTTGGGTCCCAAGACAGCTGGAAACAATTAAATCTTTAGTAATACAGACCTGTCGCCAGAGGGAATGCTACTTGTGACAAACAACCTGGTCATGTGTGTTTATGATATAAATTAGCATGCTCTTTAATTACATAAATGCAGATGGGCTGCTGCAATATATTTGGAGTGTCTTGACAGTTCAAAGGCTTTATTTCTTTTTAAATATACAACTGCTGGTGTTTTAATAGTCTTAAGTGCAGGTACCTTGACATGAGACAAATATTACGCCATGTTAATAAGCTGCGGAATATTGAGATTGCGAGCTTGGATTGAAAATGCCCACCTGTCTTTCTTTCAGGATTGAATCCAGTGACCTCCCTTTACTGGCAGCTGTAGCAAGCACCCACTCTCCTTACGTTGCCCAGATTCTGCTCTAAAATACCAAAGGGCAAAGACAATAACTTTATTTTTTATAAAGTGGAAGACAAGGAAGCAAACATGAACCATTCTTGTCCGGGCTCTTTTGTTGCCCTCAGGCAAATAGACTGAACAGCTTGCTGACTTGACTGTGTGCCTCTGCAACTGAATACATGATGTGCAAACAAATGAAGTTGTTTCCTCCTTCCTTCCTTCCTTCCTTTTCCATTCATAAAAAAAAAAAAAGACCAGAGACTCGGATCACTAGAGAAGACACTAGAACTTGGAGGGCTGGCTTGGGCAATAACTTCTGAAATGCATATAACTGCAAACTGTTAAAATCACAGGATTACTGGAGGTTAGAACTGCTTCATAACCATATGCAGTGCTGTTACTGTTTATACAAGAGAATAGAACCAGCTGGCTACTTGGTACAAATTAGGAGAGCATTTAAAACAAATAACAACAAAGCTACAGCTATTTGTAACAGTTTTAACCCTTTCTGTGCTAAAAGTTGAGGCTGCTGAAGATTTCTTTCTTTCTTTTACTGGGGGAAAAATTCAATTTACATGGAGGTAAGGGACTTGGACCGTAGCCTGCTAATAGCACTCACCTCAGAAATGTATTTGCAGGCATTTCCCCATGGATAGGATGTCTGGGAGTTCAAGCCAAGAAACACGTCTCATTTTACCATAATTTGGGTGTGTAATTGATATTATGCTTTTGATGTTGTTCTGATGTTGTGTTGCTATCTAAGTACTCCAGAAAACAGAACATTTGGCCTAGGAAATGTTAAATGAAATTTGTCTCCCACATTTTGTTAATGTTGGTTTAAAACACACACACAAGACTTTATTTACTTTGATCTTGTCCTGTTTGAAGCACAACAAATAATACCTGCCCTCCAGGCCCTTTAATATCTAGATGATTCAGGTGCTTAACTTCATAAAACCTAAAATTTGCAGATTTCAGGCAGTTGGTATGAAAGAGAGATAATGTATACCATAAAAGCCAAAACTGGATACAGAATAAGAGAACTGAAAAAATGTTGTCCTTAACTACTTAAGCAAATTTTGTTTTGAAGCACCAGATTTCGTTTTACACCACAGTTTAACAGTTGCATCAGCATCATTTAGTAGAAGCTACTCTGATGATGCCACCCTGTTTGTTAATAATTGGCTTAAATAAAAGAAAGTAGCTAATGTAGTCCCTTCCCCCTCATAGTTTTATCCTTGATTAAGCAATAGCATCAAACATTTCTAATGAGGGAGCCATAATTTATAAGACATGCATATAAGTAGATGAATAGATAATATTCTGAGCAGGCTCTACTACCTCACTTTGAATATTGGGACATGCGGGCTCATTTTTCCTAGCATCTAGCACCACTAACCATATGTTCGTCATTAATTATTTTAATTATTAGTGTTCTGAATTTCATATGTCATCCCACAGGGAAAATTAAAAGTATATATTTCCTCATTTACTAAAATAACACCTGCCATGCCAGACCTTTTAACTCTTTGCTCTCTGTGCAGGTGAAGATTGCAGTCCTGGAAACAATTGCATGCCCTACTGATTTTTGGTTCCACTTAAATCCTGCAAATAGTTTTGTAATTTAAGTCTCACGCCACCTTCGGTGAGACTGTTGCATTTGCTCAAGTGCTTTTGCTTCTTCAGGCTGAAGTGTTTAGACATGGGTACATAGGTTGAAGATTTTAGAGCTGGGGTTGTCCCACAGCTGAAGAAGCATCCTGTACAAATGGACCAAGAATGCCCTGCTATGCTTTCTTAGGGATTTCAGACAGAAGGAGCTACTAGACTGTATTGAATCAAAACTTTTGGTCCACTTATCTTAGTAATCTATATTCCGATTGGCATTGACTCTCCCAAGGTCTCAGAGGGAGGTCTTGCTGCGCCCTGTCTCTAGATCCTTAAGTAGAAATGGCAGGGATTGAATTGGGGACTTTCCATTCAAAACGTTGGCCCTACTGCTAAGTAATACCTCTTCCCTAATAAATTGCTTACCCCAGAACCCCAAGATTTGTACTGTTCCTAGATTTAATGGTGGCATACGATGTCTCCAGTCCTTCTTCCCACACTTCCTTTCCATCCATTTCTGCATTGTTTTACAACAGTGCGTGCAGCTGCACCAGCTAGATCCGTTGATGGTGGTTTTTGCTGTTTCAGAAACATCCATTCAAGTTGCTCCCTAGGTGAGCTGACACTCTGAAGTGTGATGTTCCAATGTATCAATCCTACACACTGACTTGCAAGTGCAGTTGCATGTAGGATCAGTAAGGCGGCCTGATAAAGTCTTCTATTCAAGCAGTAATAAGTGTTGCCATAGATGTAGTCTCTCACATGCCTTCAAAGGCATTTGATAACCAAACGCTACCCATCTCTCCCCAGCATTGGGTTCATTTGAGATGCAAGAATAAATATTTTTTATGCTTGTCCGAATGATATTTCTGGAATGGTTACTGTGCAAAAGACATTGTAGCATGATGGCATGCTTTCCTGTGACTGATAATTGTTTATGGTACATGCAGAATCAAGGTACTACATACACTTGTTTGTTTTGATTTTTTTTTTTTTAAAGGGAACTATAACAGCACTGTAGTGTTGACCTCTTAATGTATCATGCTTTTCAGAACAATGTATATGCAAAACTAATCTATTTGATTTTTGCAATATTCCCAATGTCCATTAATATGTCTTAATTTTAAGGCTGAGAATAAATTTTAAGTGTATTACACATACATACTAGCAAATGTCTTTCTACCGCAGCTTGCAAATGCAAGGCTGCCAAGAAAAGCGGGGAAATCCAAAGCAGGATTTTAAATCTCGCCTTTTAAAACCCGTTAGTTAAGTTAGATGTTTCAAGAGGGTTTGTTTGTTTTTTTGTTTTCGGTCTCCTCTAAATTATGTAGATGGTGGTATGTGTAATATGCTGGGCAAAATGTACATACTTGTTATCTTTTGTGTTTTTGTATATATATATTTCCCAAGATGTGCACTTGTATTATAATAACCATTCCCAATTTTAGGGGAACTTTGTGCAATAAATACAATATTGTCCATTGAATCGCTAGTTTTCTTTGTCTTGTTTCCACAGGGCTGTTGGTGAGAGAGTATTTCGTAAAGAAAAATGTTGCAATCCAGAAAGTTGCTTCAGGTACTCCAAGGGCCTTGAGGCACTCTGTGAAACCTTTATTTTTTTTCCTTTGAAAAGGCATCTCCTCCCTCCTACCAGGGGCGGAGAAAGGGGGTTTGTGAGGGCGGCCGGCCCCGGGTGTCACCACTGAGGGGGGTGACAAAAAGCTGGGCGGCACTCACCACGGGGCCTGCAGCGCGCCTGAGCCACGCGTCTCCTGGGAGAGACCCGGTATCTTATGCACGCAGGCTCCGCGCTGCCCCAAGCGGTCCGCCTGCCGCCTCCCCCTCAGCTGTAGGGTGTCTGAGTGGGAAGAGGCAGGCAGACTCCTCGGAGCCCCCACGGCGGCTGGCTCCGCCCCCGGGTGCCACCTCAGACGCCCGATCGACTTGCTCCACCGCTGCCTCCTACCCATATCACAAGACTCAGTGCAGCTTCTCCGAAGTGATTGCCATAAAGGCAGGGGGCACTGCTGTTGGAGCCCAAAGCCCTTCTCCCACCTGGGTTTGGTCATGCTTGTAGTTCTTTAAATATTGCACTGTGATGCTGAACGTGAGGGTCCTGCACTGCTGTGCACATCCACCCTATTCACCCACCCTCTTCTCATGTGATGGTGTACGTTCCCCATGCAATTTAGAATGTAGATTGCACAGAGTTTAAAATCACTTGGGGATCCTGCTAACTTTCAGCCAACTTCTGTCCTCCTCCAATGACTGAAAAGCAGGGTCTCTGGCTAGCAGGGGAGATGACAGTGAGGGCAAGTGTGACCCTGTTGTGCCCCCCCCCCAGTACAGTGGTAACTGTGTGGAAGAAGAATGAGAGGAATAGTTCTAAGGATTCGAGGCCCAGAGGTTCAGCCATTCTGCTCCAGATGCGTCACCACCATGAACATACGTTTGCATCTTCCAATACAACGGAAGGACAGAATAGTTATTTTTACCACCAGCACAGTCATGACGTAGCTGTTACATGAATCTATCTGAATGGAGACATTCCTTCTTTTTTGAAAATACCAGCATTAGTAAATGCTTTCTTCTCCAATGAAACATTAGGTGTATACTCTTGCCATTCAGTTTACAGTACCCTGGCTGCGGTCTAGAAAAAAGTGGATGTGCGCTATTTTTGCCATTCAGGTTACAGTACCTGCTTCATGAGCTCAGGCACATGGGGGTGGGTGAGGTTGTTGCTGTTGGTTTTTTGCATCTTTATTTTATATCTTGTGATTGATGTGGAAATTGTTTAGTTAGGTTGTATTTTTTTAAAAATGTTTTATTTATTGTTTATGACTTCTTATGTAGTTATGTGGTTCTTTTTCTTGTTGTGAGCTGCCTTGAGCATGATTCGAACAGTGGGAAGGCGACATACAAATAAAATTATGCATGCATAATGTATAATGCATAAATTTAAGGACAGGGCAGAGGAAGGGTGTTTCAAGCATGATAAACACAGTCTAACTCAGGGGTGAGCAAACTTTCAGCAGGGGGCCGACCCACCATCCCTCAGACCATGTAGGGGCCCAGACTATATTTTTTGGGGGGGGGGATGAACGAATTCCTATGCCCCACAAATAAGCCAGAGATGCATTTTAAATAAAAGGACACATTCTACTCATGTAAAATCACGCTGATTCCCAGACCATCCATGGGCCGGATTGAGAAGGCGATTGGGCCAGATCCGGCCCCTGGGCCTTAGTTTGCCTACCCATGGTTTAACTGTTGCAGCAGTGCTGGCAGTGGTGGGTTTTTTTTGTTTTTTTCCAGGTATCTATCAAAGGCACTACTGGATACTTTTCCTGAAACTGTATCGAGGAAGCAGCTGCAAGCACATAAAGCTGCCGACTTTTGACCTAGCATGTTTCATTTTTGAGAAACCGTTGCTCATGGGTGCGACAGGTGCATTCTGAGCGCTCAGAACTTTTCTGGAGCAAGGCAAGGCTGATAACCTAAGTATTTGAATCTGCCACGAATCAGGTTTCTCTGCTTTCTCCCCCCCCCCCCCGCCCCAAATTGTTTTTTTCTGTGTAACATTGCATTGCTTGTTCTTCAAGTAACACTCCCTTTTTAACTTGCTTTTTGTGCTCAGTCCAATCATTGGCCCATCTAGCTCAGTACTGTCTACACCAGGCATGGCCAAACTTGGCCCTCCAGCTGTTTTGGGACTACAACTCCCATCATCCCTAGCTAACAGGACCAGTGGTCAGGGATGATGGGAATTGTAGTCCCAAAACAGCTGGAGGGCCAAGTTTGGCCATGCCTGGTCTACACTGACTGGCAGCAGCTCTCTATAGAGTTTCAGATGGGTCACTCTGAGTTCTTCCAGGAGATGCCGGAGATTGAACCCAGGAGCTTTACATGCAATGGATTTGCTCGACCACTGGATCATGGCCCTCCAGATGTTATTGGATTCCAAACCATCAAGCAAAGCTGGATGCTCAGTGGTCAGGAAAGATGGGTCACAGGTTCCTTCATCCTTGCTCCATAGGATGCGTGATTTTCTAACAGCCTTATAAAAAGGGATGGTTGCTAGGTATGCACAACCCTATATGTTTTGTTATTCGCATGGCATATTCATCTGATGAGCAGTGCCTGTGGCATAGATTGGAGGCATCCTGGACTTGGTGAAGTCATTTGCAGAATGTAAGAGTGGAGCAGGAGTACAATAGCAACTGCCCCATATCCCATCATGGAAACTATGGATGAGAAAGTGATGTCATCAGGCGTTGCTCCATTTCTGAATGGCCTCACATGAGCCACCTCCTGCTTGTTGCGCGGTAGCTGCTTTTAAATATATGTGTATATATTAAAATCACATTATTAAAGTATTTGATTTATGAATGCAAAACAGCACAGGTTAATCTTGCTCTGCAGAATGGAGATTCTCCACTTCAAAGCATTTCTCCCACTTTTCACTGCCCATCATGCTTGGAAGAGGAAGCTGAAGAAGTGGGGAGACTTTGAAGAATTAGAGGCTTTAAATAATCAGTAGTTAAAGGTGGTTTTAAAAAAATACTTGTTTTTACATGCTGATAGATAGAGTTTGTGCTTCATTCTCAACTACCTGAGAATATTTGAGGTGGGTAGGATGATATCTGGACCCAGGTGGCACTGTGGGTTAAACCACAGAGCCTAGGGCTTGCTGATCAGAAGGTCGGTGGTTCGAATCCCTGCGACGGGGTGAGCTCCCGTTGCTCGGTCCCAGCTCCTGCCCACCTAGCAGTTCGAAAGCATGTCAAAGTGCAAGTAGATAAATAGGAACCGCTCTGGCGGGAAGGTAAACGGCGTTTCCGTGCGCTGCTCTGGTTCGCCAGAAGCGGCTTTGTCATGCTGGCCACATGACCTGGAAGCTGTACGCCAGTTCTCTGCCAATAAAGCGAGATGAGCGCCGCAACCCCAGAGTCGGACACGACTGGACCTAATGGTCAGGGGTCCCATTACCTTTAGGATGATATCTATTGCTTTCAAATTGTTTTCTTTTGAATATCTCAAATTTAGATTTGAATATTTCAAAGTTATGAGGGAGACCTATATATATGACATATTCTACCTTGCTTTCTTAATGGAAAATGTGTCACCACAGTCCAGGAAATTAGCCAGCAGAGCAGCTGTCTCCTGTTGGACATGTACAGTACTCCTTTCCCTATGCATATTTTCCGGTAGCTTTTGTGGAAATAGCAATAGTTTCCCCAATATTCTACAACAGTTCCTTCCCCCCACCCAACTGGGACATGCTTACCCGGTGTCATACTGTTGATTGCTATCGAGAAGACTTCTACTGAAAGAGAAGTACTAACAACACACTAGTTCCTTGGATGGGAAAAGTAATCCGAAATCAGTTGTGCACAGTGTTGCCCTGAAATCTTGTCCCAAACCCCTGGCCTATCCGGCGGCAAGTCAGTATGTCAAGTCCAATGTTCAAAGTCCGGGGGTCAGTCCACGTAAGCAGAGTCCAAAGTCCAGGAAACACAGTCCAGGGTCAGTCCAAGCAAGCCAAGACTGAAACCCTGCAGTCAGAATACAGTCCAGAGTCAAACGGGAAGCACAGTC
This sequence comes from Darevskia mixta, assembly GCA_034641385.1. NCBI lineage: Eukaryota > Metazoa > Chordata > Lepidosauria > Squamata > Lacertidae > Darevskia > Darevskia mixta. Next base: position 42,156,866 of record JAWWNH010000013.1, on the reverse strand, counting down.
CCATAGAGGTCCAGGAACATCCAAGCCAAAGTCCCTCAGCATGGGCAGTTGAGCAGACGCAGCACCTCAGCTCTGCTTCCCTTTTGCACTTTGCATGCTGATTGCAGCACCTGGGCTTGATGAGGCAAGTGAGCCTCACCTGTTCTAAGCCTACTCCAGCTAAGGAATCACATGTTTCCTCCCAGAGCTAGCAAGCTAGGGAGCTGGGCTGTGGGCCTTGACTGCCTCAGCCTCCTGGAGTGTCCTGCCTGCTGCTCCCTATGCCTCAGAGCCTGCTGTGTTTGTGGAGACAAGGGCCCCTCTGGCCCTGGAGATGGGTCCTGCTGCTCTGGTTCCTGTGCACCGACCCCCATCACCCAGTGAGTATTCAGACGCCTCCTGAAAGTACTGTGCAGTAGGCCAACATGAGCTATTGAAGAGAAGGGCCGTAGCTCAGTGGCAGAGCCACCTGCTTTGTACGCAAAAGGTCCCAGGTTCAAATCCCAGCATCTCCAGGTAGGTCTGGGGGCGAAACCTGAAACTCTGTAATAGAGCCATTACCATTACCGAGCAAGGTGGACCAGTTTTATAAGGGAGCTTCCTTCTATGTCAATCTGTACTCCCATTAGGAGGATTCTCGGCCCTGCTCAACTGCTAAATCAGTTTTCTGAACTGGATTAACAAGTAAAACTGCTTCTTTAACTTTAGCTAAATAGAGTCGGGAGCAAATGATCACAGTAATGTTCTTCTGGACACTGAAGGGAAGTGCTTGGCTAATAGCTCCTGTGGCGCCTCTTTGGGGGTATGTGGCAAGAGTTTGTGTTGCTGGGAGGCCATTTAGCAAATGATCTTATGGCAGCACCAGAAAGGCACACGTGTCTCTCATCAGCCCTTCCCTCAGCACCTCTGCAGGGATACAACTTTTTATTTTATTTTCCCCTCCCTGGCCCCAAAGCCTTCTTTCTGAATGCTGAATGATATAGCAATAGGTATCATTATTATAATTTCTACTTCTGGTCTTTCAAAACACATCCAGCTCAATGTTACCTGCTGCAGATCAACAAGGGTTTGCCTGGTAATCTGCAAGCCCAGGCACCATGTAACATGGGAAAGCCTGACCACTTGCTGTGGCCCCTAAACTTCACACTCGTTAGACAATGTGGCGGCGGGGGGGGGGGGATGGCACAGCACACTTTCATTAATAGAAATGACCAGGCAGAACCATGGCAGAAAAACTATCAACTTGGAATTCTGTAATGGGCCATAGTCACCAAATGGAGCTATCATGCATCACCAGATTTGAAAGACCCATTAAACTGACATTTATGTATTATGAGGCACCCTGCTTGAATTGAGTTTTCCCTTATAAATCAGTCACTAATTCTAGTGCATTTACAATGTTTCTGAATTGTAGTTCTCCAGTCTGGAGTGCCCTTGTCCATTATTATTTTTTTGCAAAGGGCTCAGCATTAAATGTGGGATTAGATAGTGGGACGCGGGTGTCACTGTGGTCTAAACCACAGAGCCTAGGACTTGCCGATCAGAAGGTTGGCGGTTCGAATCCCCGCAACGGGGTGAGCTCCCGTTGTTCGGTCCCTGCTCCTGCCAACCTAGCAGTTCGAAAGCACGTCAAAGTGCAAGTAGATAAATTGGTACCGCTCCAGCGGGAAGATAAACGGCGTTTCCGTGCGCTGCTCTGGTTTGCCAGAAGCGGCTTAGTCATGCTGGCCACATGACCCAGAAGCTGTATGCCAGCTCCCTCGGCCAGTAAAGCAAGATGAGCACCACAACCCCAGAGTCGTCTGCGACTGGACCTAATGGTCAGGGGTCCCTTTACCTTTACCAGCATTAAATAATGTGCAAGGTAAATTTCTGATTATGAGACAGCATGAAACTCCATTAATTAAGCTTGCAGGTTGCCCTAGGATAGTGTACAGATTGCTCAAGTCTTATTTACCATCAGGTAACAGGTTTACCTAGGGACCCAGGTGGCGCTGTGGGTTAAACCACAGAGCCTAGGACTTGCTGATCAGAAGGTCGGCGGTTCGAATCTCTGCGATGGGGTGAGCTCCCATTGCTCGGTCCCAGCTCCTGCCCACCTAGCAGTTCGAAAGCACATCAAAGTGCAAGTAGATAAATAGGTACCGCTTGCAGCGGGAAGGTAAACGGCGTTTCCGTGCACTGCTCTGGTTCGCCAGAAGCGGCTTTGTCATGCTGGCCAAGAGCTGTACGCCGGCTCTTGGCCAATAAAGCGAGATGAGTGCCGCAACCCCAGAGTCAGACACGACTGGACCTAATGCACAAAGAAGTGTGCATGCACACGAAAGCTCATACCAAGAACAAACTTAGTTGGTCTCTAAGGTGCTACTGGAAGGAATTTTTTTATTTTGTTTCGACTATGGCAGACCAACACAGCTACCTACCTGTAACTAGAATAAATAGCGGTCAGGAGCAGATCAAAGCCCCAAAGGTGCTCAAAGAAGGAAGATGAAAGATAATTCTGCTTGTATCTGAAAAAGGTCGGGGAGGATAAAGCAATACTCAAAAGATGTGCTCTATGTATGGTGCAGTTTCATACCTTATATTTATAAGCCTGATTATTATAAAATATGGTGGAGTGAACTGTGCTTCCTTCTTCCACATCCAGTTAAACAAAAAACCCTCTTGTGACTGTTCTTTGTACTTCCTTTAATACCACCCCCCCTTCCCTAGAATGGTCACTTCTGTTTAATTCTCTTTGTTACAGTAACAATAAGCAGAAATTAATTGTAACCACCAGGGGTCAGAATTTGCATCTATGGTGAGCAATTGTGTCCTTAGCCAATCCAGGACTCTCTTGCTTATGCAATGTGATTTGTTTCCTCAATCTGAAGCCAGCTTTGTGCACGAGCAGACAGAATGACTGGCAAGCCTTTTGGTCTTTTTCTGAGCTCCGGAAACCATAGTAAATAAGGAACTCTAGATAACCACAGTCATATTTGTCCATTCTTCTCCTGCTTCCCGGTTTAAATTCATGTGGCCTGAGGTGGCTTGGCTGTTTGCAATGTGTTCCACGTTTCTGTTCTTTTAAAACTTTAGCTCCTCTTTCACCGCCTAGGGCAATAGCTGGGCAAACTGCTAAGCTGTGCACTCCCATAAAAATGAAGTTTGCAACTTGGAAACATTTTAAGAACATAATACACTTAAGAGATCCAGCTGGATCAGGCTGAAGGCCCATTTAGTCCAGCATCCTGTTCTCACAGTGGCCAACCAGATGCCTGTGGGAAGCCTGCAAGCTGTACATCAACACAACAGCACTCTGTGATTCCCAACTGGTATTCAGAGGCAGCGCACAGACATCGTGATCAGTCTTATAGCCTTATTTGTCATGAATATGCATTACTGTCAGCACTCAAATGGCATAGAACACAATAAAACGATAATAACAAAACTTAAAAGCATTTCCAAGCAGATAAACAGCAAATAATGGAAGTTTCCAACCACAATTCAAAAGTGTTGGTGCTGAGCTTTAAAGCCCTAAACAGCCTCGGCCCAGGAGGGTCTTCACCCCCATCGTCCAGCCCGGATACTCAGGTCCAGCTCCAAGGTCCTTCTGTCAGTTTTGCCACTGCGAGTAGTGAAGTTACAGGGAACCAGGCAGAGGGCCTTCTTAGTAGCCCTCTGAAGTAGAGCTTCATGGCCGAGTGAGATTTGAACCCTGGTCTCTCAGGTCCTGGTCCAACACTCCAACCACTCTTTTCCATGTCAGAAAATGCTTCATGCTTGCGACGGAGAATCTGGCTTGTGGGCATTGAGCATTTCTCAAACCTTGTCATCTCTTAAACCGAGTTCAGTTTGCACTATGTGTGTGTGTGTGTGTGTGTGTGTGTGTGTGTGTGTGTGTCAACAATACCAGCTTAAATATGAAGAGCCTGATTTCATACCGGTATATAATTTATTTACAAATAGTCAGGGGTTCCAGAGCATTGTAATTCTAGCTGCAATACTGTGGGGACACAGTTCAGGATTGAGGACAAACCTATTCCTGCCAAGCCTAGGTTTTTTGTTTTTGTTTTTAACTGTTGTTGAAATATACTCGGAGTCAAGTGTGAATTTCATGCTCTTTATTCAGCTCATAGTAGCAAGGAATGAATCTTTCTCCAAAGCGTCTGCTGTATATACATTATTTACACAATGGGCCCCACGTGATTGGCTAATTCCGGGCTACTCCTGTAGGCCAATCAGGTTGCAGATTCACTTCCTCCAGGAGCCTGATTGGCTGCTCTTGCAAGCCAATCAGGTCGCTGATTCACTTCCACTTGGAGCTGAATTGGGTGGCTCCTGCGGACCAATCAAACTGCTGCATTCTGGATCCTATTGTTCTAGGACCAATCAGATTGCTGCATTCTGGATCCTATTGTTCTAGGATTCAGCTCAGTACATAACAGTTGTTATCATCAACATCATTATTAATATTTCACAGAGGAAAGGCTCAAGTGCATCATAAGAACCCCTCATCTACAAGTACTACACATTTATTTTAATGGAGGGAGCACATCTCTGCAAGCATTATTTGCACAATGGATGGAACAGATCTGTGCTCACATCACTTTGCACATGTGGATTTTTATCTGTAATGAAGTTAAAGGGGTACCCTGGGTACATTAAAAGGCATATACCACCCCAATTCATCTGCACCATGTGTGAGTAAAAGTAGGCTAGCTGAATGATGGCCTAATATGAACATGGGTACTGTATGCTGGGGCTGAATTGTGCCTGTCATCCAACTGGGAAAGAGGGGCTGCATTCAGCTCCCCATGAACAGATGATCTCTGCTCCTCACAAACAGATGCTTGGCTATTGGCCATGGCTATGTACATGAAGACTGGGGTCATGGTGCCTGCTGTTGATATGATCAATTTATGTAAAAATAGCACCAAATGTTTTGTTTGTGGAGATTACATTCCCTTTCATAGCAATGCATCCAGCAACGTATAAGCAAAATCTCTATTCTCTCGAAGTCACACTTGCCCATAGAGAAACAACAATATCCTTGACAGAACATGAGACACACTGAACCTTACAAAATTAACTAGCACATCTTGAAGCAGCAGGCTTATTAACAGCAGCTGAAGCTGGAAATCTTGCACAAGGCCAATCACTTGCAGATGAGCACAGCAGAGAAATAAATGCTTCTTTTCTGCATAGATTAAACATCTGACAGATGAATTTTTCAGGGACACGTTCAGAGGGAGCATGATAATTGCAGCTGTATAGCTTATGCAGCAATAATTAATGGCTGCGCTCACTTCATTTCAATGTTCCATCTTTCTAAAATGGTGCAAATGGTTCAAACAAAGGTCTTAATCTTTGTCGTTTCAAATGGCATTGCTCTGAAAGTTAGTATTCTATAGAAAGTCAATGGACTGGAGGCAAACTATATTTTCAACATGGAATAAAAATGTGTTAATTGCTCCTGAAATCAGAGGTTAGTGAAGAGGAAGAACGTTTTTTTGTCATTTGCGCAAATCTGATATTGCTTTGTAGATCCTAAATATTTAAGACTTAACTGATCTGTTGCAAAGTGGAGCTGCTTTCTAATGATTGCTCTTTCTCTGTACTGTGTGAAGCACCAGCTCAATAGGCATAAAATGTTATGAAAAGGTTAGTATTTATGAAGCAGGACTTCATGTAACTTAATCCTTTTAAGATCCCTGTGTGTATTTAGGGTGAGGTAACGGGGAATAATAATTTGCAGTAGGTAGCCATCCCAAAATGATTGTAAGGAACATTGGACCACATGGTCTAACTACCTTTGTGGCTTCATACCATGCTATGAAGTACTCACAATCTTATTTATTCCCAGAAGTTAGCATTTTTTCTTCACATTTTTGCTGTGATGCTTAACCATGTTCTTGGCAGCAAACATTAATTTCATTGCTTTGCAAGGAGCTATTGGTGAGCTTAAGACGGGATGGGGAATTTTTTTCAGCCCAATTGTCACATTCTCTAATTGTGGCCAACTTTCCAGTGGTGGGTGTGGCCAATGCAAAGCAGATGGGCTAGACTTGGCACTGGATGGGGCAGCCCTCGAGGCGACTTTTCGTTTTTATTGGGGGGGGGGATAGATGTAGCCCTGTGTCACCTCTAGTCTCATCCTCATAGGAAGCTTGAGTTGTTGGCATTCCAAACTCTGAATAGTCGAAAAAAAGTGCTCTAGAATGGAGTTCAGTAAAAATAAAAGTTACATATCACTGCCAATCTTCAGAATTATCTTACATTTCTTTAAGTGGGAAGCTTTGTTTGTACAATAAACTATGTAAGCTACTTGGGATGAAGTGTGGCAGGGGGAGAGAGAACTGAATGGAAACAGAATCAGGAGCAACTAGTTTTTGCCTAGAGCACAATTTTTTATTATTAGAATGAGTAACTTTTGAAAATATATGTAGCCTTTATATGGCTCTGGCTTGTATGGGTGGAGCACAGAACAATGCCTTTGATAGCTTGCATCAGAATATGACTCATTCGGTCATATGATCTGCTTCCTATTTTTCTTTTTTTCTGCCTGCACTTCCAGTGCTCTGTTCTATCTATGGAAATGACTACATCAACTCCTCTCGTGATATTTTATATATGGCATGCACATAAAGGGCTGCTTCCTTTGGTCTAGGAGGACCTACGCGGCAGGCTGAATTGGTTTATTAGCACTGTGCATAAAATCTGAATCCTATGTCTTTTTACATTGGAATGGACTCAATTGAACTCAGTAGGACAGTGATGGCTAACCCTGACACTCCAGATGTTTTGGGACTACAACTCCCATCATCCCTGACCACTGATCCTGTTAGCTAGGGATGATGGGAGTTGTAGTTCCAAAACATCTGGGGTGTCAAGGTTAGCCATCACTGCAGTAGGAGTTAGGATGCATATTTCTAGGAGTAGTTCCCATTGCAGTTTAAAGTGCTGTCCTGCACCTTTTCCTTCCACTTGCCTTTCCGTGTGTGTTTTTTTGCATGCGGAAGATCCCAATTTCAACTGCAAGCATCTTCAAGTAGGACTGGGAGAGACAGTATATTTAAATATGATCCTATTGCTTGTCTAGGCATCAGAATTGGCACTTGACTTGGCTGTCGATAAATGGTATTTTATTTAAGATATGTGTCTGTGTTTAAAGAGATTGTGTCAAAAATTTGGTGAATATTGACATCCACAGAATGGATGTTGACCATTGTGTAATTGCTTGTCAACAGACACCGGTATATTTACAAAATATGTGAGGAATACATGTGAGCATAAATACTCACATTTTGGACATTTACTGTAATATTCATCCACACATAGGTGAGTGTGGTATGTGTATGCCTGTGTCCTTGTAAGTGTGTGGTACATAATTTGCAGGAAGTTTGTGCTGGGTATATGAGTGAAAGGCAATCTCTGAGATCTGATTTGTTGCTTCACATCTACCACATGTTGCATTTAAAGCATTGAAGTGTACAACTTTAATCCTGGGAACTGAAGTTCTTCCCTCGCAGAGCTGTAATTCGCAGTGTCTTTATCAAACTGCAACTCCCAGGATTTTTTGGGAGAAGCAATGTATGTTGGCAGTGCTTTAAAGCTATGGCGTGGATCTGTCCCAGCATCTGGAGGATTATAACACAAGCCAGAAGAGCAGTCAGCTGTATGTGTATTTTTAGAACTGAAAATAATAAGATTTTATGTACATGCTGAAAAGTAATTTGTTTTGTCATGCTACGGCTATCATGTGATTATCCGGTACGTTTCAGCACCTCGGGACTGGAACTCAGTCTCACAAAAACAGGAATCTCTGAAAACTCCCTGGGGTTAATATTTTAATAGTCTTACTGTTTTTTTTCTGATGCTTGTGCCGGGTAAAATAACTCTCCAGTAAATTGTGTTATTTCGGCAACAGCTCTAGGAAATGAAATACATAGACACAGGGATTGCCATATAGAACAATGAGGCTGGGTGAAACCAAAGGGAAGGAAAAACCTAACCAAACCTGGAAATCACTAAAGATCCTAGGAGGGGTTCGGTTGGGTCCTGATGCAAGTACGAAGGGCCCCAGCGTCAAAAATGACAGCTACCTGCAACTGATTGTAATCAGTGGAAGATGCAAATGTTAAGAACTTTATCACCAATGTTTAATTCTCCACCCCACCAAGTCAGAATCTGCTTTTGCAAATGCTACACATGGAATTGAGGTCCATTACCGTCTTTCCCCCTTTTAAAGACACCGTCTTATAATTTTTTTCCTCAAAAAAACACAGGGTGGCTTATTTTTGGGGGATGTCTTATTTTTATTACGTCAGTATGGTACGGTACAGCCTTCCCCTGCGCGCTGAGCAGGCGGAGGAGAACTCCGCAAGAGGCGCGTTTCCCCCCCGTGCCTCTCGCTGGTTCGCTGGCTCCCTGCACACGGGGAACAGGCGGGGCAGGAAGAGGCGTCTCCCCCCCCCGTGCCTCTCCCTGCGCGCTAAGCAGGCGGGGCAGAACTCCGCAAGAGGCACATTCCCCCCCCCATGCCTCTCACTGGTTCGCTGGCTCCCTGCGCAGTGCAGGGAGCACACGCAGGAGGGGCTGAGGAGGCGACGGGAACAATGGCGGCACCATGGCTTACTTTGGGGGTACATCTTACTTCTCACAAAGGTAAAAAAAACCCTGCCATGGCTTACTTTATGACTACGCATTAAAAAAGGGGAAACAGGGTACTTAGCTGACTGTATTATCCAGCATGTCTATGAAGCTTAGCGACATGTTTCTGTGTCTGCAGGTAAACTGATGCAGATGCTAAATAGAGCTGCAAGAAAGTGAAACACACAAAGGTGACATGAAACACACATGCCCGCTACAATATAATGTGTGCAGTACCTACCAGGATTCAGGCTGTGATCCTCATGCACAGATCGGCTTTTTGTTTGATCATCGTATCTGAGGTCCTGTTTTCTTTGTAATATAAGCGGGATGCAAATAGGACTGACAAGAGCAGAACAGGGAATTATTACCCTGCATGTGATAAAAAATGCCCGGTTCCTTCCACTCTTCAGTCTAATTTAAAAACAATTTAGGCTGCATTCTCAACCCTCTTACTTGGGATTAAGCCCCTTTGAATTAAACAGGACTTACTTCTGAGTGGACATGGTTAGAATTGCACCATTAGACAGATTTCTGTTTCTAAAATAGAAGTAGGACTGATGTTTGTTAACAAATAAAAACAGTAAGAGGTGATGGTGTGATTAAATGGCACAATGTATTAATTTTGTAGCATATTTATGGCAAAGACAAAGGCATTCATCCAGTTAGCAACTCTGCAAATAGTTCTTTAGAAGTAAATTGCAGAAACAGGGAGCTTGATCTGGATCCAAAAGAAGCCAAAATGCAAAAAGCAACAGGTGTGAGGGCTCCAATTTGGATTGTGACTCAGCAGAGAGCAAAAGGCTAAAGACCCTGTACGTACCATGCTAGGATTCCAGTCTGGATCAGGCTCTGCATTCCTGCAATTTACATTTTTAAAAAAGCCATTAAAAATGTTAATTGTATCCAGCTTGGCTGTTCTTGACACAGGAAGGGAGGGAAAGGAGCAGGTAAATGGTATCATGTCCAAAATGGTGTTACCTAGAGTTTGGCCATTATTAACACAGGGCAGGAAGGAAATGGACAGTGGGATGAGGGGTGGCATGCTTTCTGTCTTTTGATGCCCCTTCATGGCTGAATGGAGATTTGAATCCTGGTCTCCCAGGCCAAGGGACCCCAAAGCAGTGTACAAGGAAAGAAAACTCACATTTAACAACACCAAGACAAAGTTAAGCACAAGACGACAAAAGAAAAACACAAGCAACCACCCCGGGGCCAAAGAGCTACCTAAGAGGAGGGGGCAAATCAATTGATATCCATCAGCCTTTCATCAGCTTCCTCAAGTTTAGCAGGTGAGGAGCAAGAGAGGCCTCCCATGGGAGGGAATGCTGCAGCTAAGAAGGCTTGCGTGCTCACTAACTGCACCTCAATCAAAGCCTTAAACAGATCAATGTGTGGGCAAGATAATAATAATAATAATAATAATAATAATAATAATAATAATAATAATAATAATAATAATAATTTTTTATTTATTTATACCCCGCCCATCTGGCTGGGTTTCCCCAGCCACTCTGGGCGGCTTCCAACAAAATATTAAAATACAATAATCCATCAAACATTAAAAGCTTCCCTAAACAGGGCTGCCTTCAGATGTCTTCTAAAAGATTGTGGGGTGGGGGGCAAATAGCTCTTAGGAATAAACAGTCAATTTCAGGCTAGAGCAAGTTGCTAGGAGGAGGAAAAAAGCTTACTGAAACCAGATCAGCCAAACCAGGACCAGGTTAAATGGGGGAAGGGCTGTAGCCTCACCTCCAAAAGGTCCCAAATTCAATCTCTGGCATCTCCATGTAAGAAAGACTGTACCAGTGTTGAAAATACTGAGCTCGATGGACCAATGGTTTAAGACAGCTTTCTATATGTTCCTATTGGAAAAGTGGGTGTTGTGCTGACATGAAGGGCAGGGCTCATCCTCTGGCTACACAGCTTCATGTGGTGATGGATGACAGGCATTTGACCATATGCCTGCTCTCAAAATGTCAAGAGAAAGGCAGCTGGAGCTTTGCAATGCTGCAGAGGAAACACAAACCGTTAACTTGAAAGATCAAAACAGATGCAGGATGTCTTTCATAATGAGGAATGCTTGCAAGACATAGCGAAGAATACGGCATATCTTTCCATACCGTTGATTGTGGAACAATGCAAGGAGAAGGAAGGAGGCCATCTGCAAGGCAACAATGGGATGCCTGCTCATAGAATGAAATGAGGAGAGGAATATATGAGGTCCAGGGCCATGATATGCTTACCATAACTGCTAACCCAGCCCTGGAAAGAAGAAAACATGGAGACATGCATAAAACAGGGCTGTGCTATCTTACAACTGAATGCCTAGGATTTATCTCGGGTGAGCAATTTAGTATACACAGGATCACAGCATACATTTATAGAGAGAAGTTTCTAGCCCTCAGGATTGTGAAGACTGACTTGAAACTAAAGCATGCTATTAATACTTGGCAAATTCTCAGAAGTGGGAGGGAAGGAAAGAGGGAAGGAAGTGGTTGTGGGGGCCGCATAGCTCTTTGCATTTTCCCCAAATTAGCAAAAGCAAAGCATACTATATAAAATAAGTGAATGTGCTGATTTATAATTAATTAACACAGGCTCCAGAATCTAGCATTTCTTTATCAGGTATTTTTGTTAAGCCATGGTATTCAGAGGCCTGCATTAGAAGCAGAGGCATCCTGAGCTTTGTGACCAATCCACCCAACCATTCCTCCTTCCGCAGAAGTGTTTCTATGGCCTCCATTATGAAATGGAGCTCCCTTGCCCAACTTTTTCTACATTCTTCACCATCCTGTCACTTGACAAGGTCGTGTAGAAGAGGGAAGCCTTGTCAGTTTTATTGACATCCCACCATCCTTTCCCCACTCTGACAATGGTTAAAGATCAGCAACTTTTAATGCATCTGTGATATTGAGATGGCTCTTCCATTTTTCTTTTTCTTTTTGCTTTTTACCAACCCCCCCCCAAAAAAAACCCAACAACAACAACAACCCTTAACCATTTCATTGGAGACTGAAGAGTAAAAATATGAAGGAAATGGTGGTGGAATGCAGGAAGGAAGGTTGCACGCTCTTAAACTGTCACCAACCACATCATGATGGGATTGCATCCAATAATAGTTGCAAGGTATGATTGGCCAGCATCCAAAGTAACCAGGTGTGAGGTTTACTCTCCAAATTGGAAGGTGTTTGGTGAAGCAGGAAAAGTGCAAGCTGGTAATGGTAATAATATATGTTAATGTAGGTGGGGGAAGATTCCCAAATGATAAATTTTATGTGCTTGGAATTGCACGTGCAGTTTTGAATTTAGCTAGGTCCCAGCTTCTGGGTGTGGCTTTTTATAGCTTGAAGTATTCCTACACAGCACCCACTTGCTCACGTGCTTGTGGTTACTTGTCCAGTTGGGGCTATGCATGTTAAAGCCTGCTTTTGCAAATGCATACTGCAGACTGGATTGAGGCGTATATGTTTTCAGTGTCTCCACCTGTCCACGAACCAGTTTGCCTTGCAAATAGCTGGGCAGAAGTCTTGAAAACAATAGACACCTTTTGCCAGAAAAAAAAATAGTTCATTCGTTCTTTAAGTAAGTAGCTTGCAGTTTGCAGCTTCCATTTACTTTAATGTAAATGCAGCCTTTTACACGCTTAACCCTCACTGTAGTCACTGAATGGTCAAACCTTAGGAGCCAGCACCTCAGAGACAATTCAGAATGGATGGCAGAGAACAGCACCATTTCAAAAGTAAAATATAGTATCTGAATTGTCCTGTATTATTGTTTCAGAGTTAGAGTTACAGAGTTTAGGTCTGATGGTTGTTGTTTTTACAGACACTAGAGAATAGGAATGATCTGCTGATATTCTGAATAGCGGACACTTGGCAAAAAGAAAGGGAAAAAGTTATTTCTAGGTAAATCTGCATATAGTAACTGGGAGAAAAACACATTGAAATTCAGTTAAAGGTAGATAGCCGTGTTGGTCTGTCATAGTCAAAACAAAATAAAATAAAAAAAAATTCCTTCCAGTAGCACCTTAGAGACCAACTAAGTTTGTTCTTGGTATGAGCTTTCGTGTGCATGCACACTTCTTCAGATACACCCTTTCGTGCATGCACACGAAAGCTCATACCAAGAACAAACTTAGTTGGTCTCTAAGGTGCTACTGGAAGGAATTTTTTTTTATTTTATTTTGTTTTGACTATGAGGTGTATCTGAAGAAGTGTGCATGCACACGAAAGCTCATACCAAGAACAAACTTAGTTGGTCTCTAAGGTGCTACTGGAAGGAATTTTTTTTTATTTTATTTTGTTTTGACATTGAAATTCAGTTGCACTTCCTTCTTAATTGACATGTATAGATTTCACAAGAAATGATTTATTTCCATTTATAAAAATGCACTGCACAGTTATAACTTTAGTCAGAGAACCAAATATTATTTGTAACTATTATGGAAATAAAATAGTTGGAACATGTAAAAAAAGTTCAACATTTTTGGTGTGTTTCCTAAAAAAAAGCTCAGGAATGTTACTTTTTGAAATATGGCAACCACAACAATATGACAGTATGTGCAGTGCAGTGTACAGGCATTCATGGCCACCTCTAGGATTTTCACCCTACATTTTCCTAGAAATGTCATGTGAAATGCTAATGGAAGTTTGCTTCTATTCAGGTCTGTAGCCTTCTTGCCATGTTTTAAGTTGTCCTAGTTGTTGCTCTTGTTGTGATTACTTTCTTAAATGATGAATCACATTTCATATGGTGTAGCACACGGGTGTCAAACTCCGGCCCTCCAGATGTTTTGGAACTACAATTCCCATCAGCCCTAGCTAACAGGACCAGTGGTCAGGGATGATGGGAATTGTAGTCTCAAAACATCTGGAGGGCCGGAGTTTGACTATTTTGCCATTGATGACCTTTCTGTCCATTAACAGTTGGTGAACATTCCAGAGTTGTCAATGGAATGCCACATCAGACCACCCAACAAAAACAAAGAGGGAAAGAGTTGAATCAGCTGCTGTCTGTAAATAGATTTGTAACAAAAGGAATGTTTAGTAATACAGGGATAGTTCTATGATACTCTTTCACCACCTTTTCATTCATCACTAAGAAATTTTGGCACTGCAACTTTGAAAGTGCAGCGAATTGATTTTACAAATACGGTAGCTATTCCAGTCATTGTCCAGACTTTCAGGGTTCTGTTCCAACTCTTATTTCCTCCAAAATTGCTGCCATTCATGTACAGTAATTGTGTTATAGGAATAAGATAAGATAGGTAAGAAAATAAGGAAGATAGGTAAGAAAATTTTTGCTTTTGGTTACACAACTGATAGCAGTTTCTGCTTTGTACAGCTGGATTACATATCCAGCTTTCTAGATTTTAGAGTTAAATTCCACAATTAAAAGTCATAAATTTCCATAATGTCACTCTCTTCCCAACTCAGTGTCAATTTGAAGAAAAAAAAAATGTTTTATGTATCATGCATTAGCAATTGGTCACTGAAAATAGTTGTATGAAATATGATGCCACGTTCTGGAAGATCTTCATGTTTATGTACATATAGCTCACTTGTATTAAGGAAAACACATGTATAAGCTTATAGGTTACAATCCTATACCCTATACACACTTACCCAGACTTAAGGCTCATCAAACTCAATACGACATACTTCTGAGTAGGCATTGCATTGTTATTCCTCAGAAATATTAGAGGGCATGACTGAAAGAGGCCTTTGTTGCTAGAACCCATTGTTATGGGAAATCTGACAGCTGTCAAATCTGACAGCTGTCATCTTCTTACTGTCATCTACCGGCCTTGAGAGTTTTGCACGGGGCTTGAGACTTGGCACAGGAGACTCCAGGTTGGACACAGGAACCAATAAGGGGACCCCTGAATGACCCCTCAAACCTCGTCAGGTCAGCACATTCCAACACATTATCGCCTTCCGTATTCACCCTCTCCTGCAGCCATTTACATAAGCCGATCAGCCGATCTACATAAGCTGCGCAAACCGCTCCAACCAGGAAGCCCTTATCTCCATCTCGTATACATTTCCATAGAAGGAACGCCTGACCTTTTACCCAATTCCCATCTTTCTCCCCCCTCCCTTCTCTCCTGAAATCCCCCTTCGAAACCCTGACCTTTTGCCTACGTCCCTCTTTCTCACCCCCCCTCCTGAAGCGTCAACGCCGTAAAAGAGCGTTTTTCTTTTAACGAAATCTGTCTAAATGTATCCATATAACACAATACCTAAAATAATTGTATCTCTGCAACACAGTGCCTGAAAATGTATCAAGATGAAGTATGTTTAAATGTATCTCTCTGAGTTGCCTATTTTATCCTGAAATGCCTGAAGTATAATCAAATGAGTGTGTGTTTCTGTCTGTATCTCTACAAATGTATATTAATTAGGCCAGTCATATTCCTCGATGTATGTCCTATCACATGTATTTGTATCTATGCCACATGCATCTAGTATCTTCATGTAATAGATATGATTGTATGCTGTGCCTGTTCCCCCCCCCCTGGCGTGACCTCATGAAGCTGTCTGCAGATTCTACACAACCAATAATGACACACACCCAAATGCAAATTCAAGCAATCAACTTTATTGACCAACATCTGAATATCATCCTGAGCCGATCAAGACTTCCCGTCTCACCCGACCTGGAAAGGAAGAAGAAAAGCAAAGTCATCAAAATCCACTCAAGAGGAATTATACCGCACCCAAACCCCATCTCCTATGTAGATTTCGGGTTTCCCGCCTTTTCTTCTCCATTGACTTGTATTGGTACCAAAATGTATATAAACTGAGAATTTCTTTTGTTCGGGGTCTCGCTCTTCGCTTGTCTACTGGAGTGGGACCCTGCTGCAGCAGTTCTTCTTGTCTCTGCGCAATAAAGGATCTGCTTACCTTCCTGGACGTCTGCGGTCTCTGTCTGTTCCCGGCCGGTGAGAACCTTCAAAGCGTGTTTTCCTCCGGGGCGTTGGGTCTCCTTACGAGTCCAGTGCCAATTTTAAGGGAAGGGGAAATTCTACGACAATTTGGTGACTCTGGTGGGACTCCGGTTGTCCGGGGCTCTCGAGGAGCCGAGGTCTGGTGGCCCAAGCGCACCCAGCCTCTTGCAGGGGGGTTTTACCTTTCCTCGCCGTCTCTGGAGTCCTGGCGATAACTGGGAGTCTCAGCGAGACCACCTGGGAAGGTAACTACGATCCGGAACGGCCGTGGGGTGTTTTTTTCCCGTCCTTGACCTGTCGCATCGGGAGTTCTACAGACGAGCGTCTGCGTGAGTATCAATAGGAATTTGGCCTTGGGTGGGTTCTGTCACAGCAACAAACTTCTAACTGTCTTTCTTCTCTACCTGTCTCCCTTACCCTATCCTTTGTTCGCACGCTCAAAGTCCTTCGGAGGTCGGCCAGATTGAGAGCGTTGTGATTCCTCTCCCTTAAATTCTCTGAACTACAACTCCCAACCTATAACTTTGACGGGTGCAGCCGCAAACCGCCTCGTGGAGACCTTAATTGGGCATGACCCACGAGAACGGGAAAGCAAGGGCGCCCATTCCGTTCTAACTTTTAAATTTCTCAGTCTTGATCTGGCATTGCAATATTGCAAGCGTTCAGTAGGGGCTGATTTAGATTGTGAGAGGCAGGGTGTTGCTGTGACTCCAAAATTGTGGGTGGGTTAGTTTTCCTATCGGAGTGTGTCCATTTCCCACTCGGAGAGTGTCCACCCCTTCCCTAGATTGTCTAAACCCCTTTCCCGCTCGGAGAGTGTCCACCTTCCCAATCGGAGGAGTCCACTTACCAGTCAGAGAGGTTGTCTACTTCCCTAGATCGGAGTTAGTGTCCAGTGAAAAAAGGAGAACCAGTGAAACCCAGATCAGATCCCCAGACCCCAGGTTCGGAGATTGACCGGAGAAGCCTAGGTAGAAGAAATGGGTGCACCCTTGTCAAAGGAAAATTGTCCTCAGACTCCCAGTGAGAAGCAAGCCCACTCAGCGCTTACTTCCCACTTGGACCCTGACAGCCCACTCAAGTACGTCCTGAGATTTTGGGACGACTTGCCAGGGAGGGAGGGACTCGAAAGATCCAGATTAATAAAACTCTGCACAAAGAAATGGGTGAAAGCCACCCTACGGTACCCAGACGAAATTAATTGGGTGAAGGGAGGCTCGTTCAACCTTCAGCGCATTGCCACCTTGCGCACAGTGTTAGAAGACCAATACCCCCTCCAACTTCGTTATCTCGAGCTGTTTGAACATAGCCGGGAAAAACTGAGGGATGACAGCGCCATGTCCCGTCAGATGCCCATTTTAAAATCCCAACGAAGACCTCCCCCTTATCAACAAATTGCGCCAGAAGAACCCTATGAACTCTCTGCGATTCATAGACGACCCATCATAGCAGAGACCCCCACAGACCCTGCAAACGGCCTGAGAGCTCCCCCGACATCAGGGATAGCAACACCGGCAAGTTTGCCAGAAGACGCAAGCCCATCTGTGTTAAATAGAGAGCCCGCCGAAGCCGACACACTTTCACCTGCTAATACCTCGTCACCAGCCCCAAGCCCAGTCGCAGGACGTACTCGTAGTAAAGACGTCAACCCCGAACTCGTATCCCAACTTGTGACTGCATTAGAGAAGGTGGCCAACTTGAACATAGAACCCACTGATAAAGCTAACCAGGAAGGTTCAGATGCCGCTGGGATAGGACAGTACCCACTCAGGGTTGTCCCGCTTGCTCCGGCCACCGCGGGACAACCAGCCACTTACGCTCTAGCCCACGTCCCATTCACAACATCGGATCTTATGAACTGGGCTGATCGGATGGCCTCCCTAAAGGAGAATCCGGACAAATGCCATAGACTAATGGTTGCTATATTTTCATCACATAAACCTTCATGGGCGGACGTCCACATGATCCTGAATTCCCTTTTTAATGACTCAGAAAGGGAGGAGATTCTAAATAAAACCGCAGAAATCATAATAAAGCCTGAATATCAAGCAGAAAAGCCCGCCGGTATAGAGTATCTCACCCCGGTGGTAATCCAAAATGACCCTGAGTGGGACTACAACACGGAACAAGGGAAATGGGCTATAAAACAATTCAGAAAAGCCATCTTAGAAGGAATACGACTAGCAGCAAAGAAGAGCATAAACTGGACAAAAATCCAGGTAGTGACCCAGGGAGCTGATGAGTCCCCGTCCGCGTTTTATTCAAGACTAATAGACGCCTTCAGGACATGGGGAGGGATAGACCCTGACAACCCGGAAAACCAAGTAATAGTAAAGAGCTTTTTTAAGGATCAAGCGACCCCGGACGTTAAAAAGGTCCTCAACATGCAATTAGGTTATGAAGGGAAACCAATGAGCGAGATCCTCGCCATTGCGAAAACTGTCTTTGACGGGAGGGACGAGAGGAAAAAGAAGGAGGAGAGGAAGGAAAGAGAGGAAAATGCCCGGGTTCTAGCACTCGCCCTCGGCGCCCCGTATCAAGCCACGGCTCCCTCCGATCAACCCTCCGCACCGGACTCCCCGCAACCCCCGCCATACAGTCAACCTCAGCCGCATCACCAGCCTCCACAATACAACCAGACACCGCCTCCACAATACAGCCAGCTACCGCCGTTCCATCCGCCCCCATCATATCTCCTGCCACAACCACGCAGTGCCCAATTTCAAAGGGGACCCCGACCACCTTATCCTTCCGCTCCACGGAACCCGGGCCCACAACTTAGGATGCCACGACAGCCAATAACCTGCTACCACTGCGGCAGAGAGGGGCACTACCGGAGAAATTGCCCCAGTCGTGTAAACGCGAGCCTACAATTCCCGACTGTCACGACTCCCCAACATCCAACCTGGAATCCACCCCAAGGGGGCCCCCATCAGAATCCCTTCCTCACAGCGCCAGATCAAGACAATGAACATTGACAACTAGCCGGGGATTCCGACGTGACCGCACTAGTCTGCCCTACCTTCCACCTTTCATCAAGTGAGCCAATCTGCACTATAACAGTAGATGGCCAGGAATACCAATGCTTGGTGGACACAGGTGCCACTTTTTCCACACTCAGCAATAGCCATTTAAGTCCTAGTCAGAGAAAACAACGCATAATGGGCATCGACGGAATTCCCAGAACGTGTAATCTATCTAAACCTACCCTTGTTACAATGGGACCACTAGCAGCCGAACACTCCTTCCTACTCACCCCAAGTCCCGTGAACCTACTAGGAAGAGACCTCCTATGTAAACTAAAGGCGACCATTGCCTGCAGCTCCGAAGGCATTTATTTGCACATGCCCGAAGACTCTGTAGCATCATTCCAAGGGCTTTTAAGCGGGACGGGGGACCCCGAAGTCGATGTTCCCCTTCCTTTGAGAGACACTGTCCCCTCCAACCTATGGGGAACCACCTCCACGGCAGTAGGGCTCCTAAAGTCTGCTGATCCAGTCGTAATAACGTACCGCACGGACGTGCCTTTTCCTTACGCCCGCCAATACCCCCTGCCACATGAGGCCATAGAGGGACTAAAACCTATGATCCAGGATTTTCTAGAGCAAGGGATTCTGGTGCCATGTGCTAGTCCTTGCAATACGCCACTTCTCCCCATAAAAAAGGCGGGGCCCCCAGGGGCCCCCACCAAATACAGATTAGTTCAGGATCTACGCCTTGTGAACAACTTCGTTGTGCCAAGACACGCAATCACTGCAAACCCCAACACCATTTTAACCGGAATACCCCCTGACAGCACCCACTTTACAGTGGTGGACCTTTGCTCTGCATTTTTTTCAATTAAAGTCCATCAAGACAGCCAGTTCTTATTCGCATTCACTTGGGAACATAGCCAGCTTACCTGGACACGCCTACCTCAAGGCTACATAGAAAGCCCAACCATCTTCGCGTCAGCGCTCCATAAGGATTTACAAGATCTGACGTTCCCAGCAAGCTCCTCCCTTCTTATGTATGTAGATGACCTTTTAATGAGCTCCCCTTCAGAGGACAGCTGTCATCAGGACACTATTTACCTCCTTACGGCCCTGGCTAACAAGGGACACAAAGTATCGCCAAAGAAACTACAGTTCTGCCAGACCAAAGTCAAATATCTTGGCCACATAATTGGGCAAGGGATGAGAGCTCTCGCGTCAGAAAGGGTAGAGGCCATCGAGAATGTCCCCTTGCCAAGAACAAAAAAACAACTGAGAGGGTTCCTTGGGATGAGTGGGTTCTGTAGAGCTTGGATCCCAGGATACGGGGAACTAACAAAACCCCTAGTGCACATGACCAATAAAGATGAACCCGAACCGCTTCAATGGAATAAGGAATGCCTTTCCAACTTTGAAACTATCAAACGCGAACTCAGGTCTGCCCCCGCGTTAGGACTCCCCGACTACCGTCTTCCCTTCTCCCTTTTTGTCCATGAACAGAGAGGGGTAGCGTCAGGGGTCTTAACACAAACCTTCAGGGGACAAGAAAGACCTGTTGCATACTACAGTGTTCAGCTAGACAGCGTGGCAAGGGGAACTGTAGGGTGCCTCCGAGCCATTGCCGCCGCTGCCGAAATAGTGGAAAGAGCCCTAGAAATTGTCCAAAGCCAAGAACTCATTCTAAACGTGCCTCATGCAGTAGCTACCCTGTTAAACCTGCGTGGCTGTCAACATTTTAGTAACGAACGCTTAAATCAGTATGAGGCTGCACTGCTAGCTCCTTCAAACGTCCGCATTAAGCGAGTAAATACCCTTAACCCTGCAACACTTCTTCCACTTCCCGATGATGGCACCCCACACCACGACTGCACGCAAGCCGTTCGATTAGCAGAAAAACCTAGAGATGACTTAGACTATCTCCCGTTAGCAGACCCCGATCTGAACATTTTTACTGATGGTAGCTCAAAGACTATAGCAGGGACACGAAAGACAGGGTACGCAGTCATCACCCACGAACAAGTGTTAGAATCCGCTTCCATCAACCCCAAATACAGTGCCCAAGCTGCTGAATTAATTGCACTAATCCGAGCCTGTGAACTAGGGGAAGGGAAGCGCATCAACATCTATACAGATTCCAAATACTGCTTTGGGCTAGTCCACGCCACAGGGACGCTATGGAAGCAGAGAGGTTTTTTGACAGCCGCGGGCACCCAAATATCACACGCGACCCTCGTCAAGAGACTTATGGATGCAATTCACCTCCCCAAGTCAATTTCTGTCATCCACTGTAAGGCACATACTAACGGGACTGATTTTGTCTCGGTTGGGAACCGCATTGCCGACCAAGCTGCCCAAGAAGCTGCCACTTCCCCACAGACTTATAACGAATTCCAAGCCTTCCTTGCCCCCGCCGACATTGATTTCACTCGTATGTACGACACTGCAACAGAGGCGGAAGTCCAGGGGTGGCAAGATGTGGGGGGTTATAAGGATGGCCAGGTTTGGAAACTCCCTGACGGTCGCCTCATAATGCCCAGAGCGTGGGTCCCTAAACATTTGCGCATTCTCCACCAATGCACTCACTGGGGCTCCACACGAATGGCTGATAGTCTCCTCAGACACTGGTATGCCCCTGGGATCCACCAGGACGCCAAGTCCGTTACCAAGAACTGCGCCATCTGCGCAGGGTTCAACCCCAAGCGGGAGCCTCGAAAGCCCCCTGGATCCCGACCCTGGGCTTTCCTCCCTTTCGAAAGTTTACAAATGGACTTTGCAGAACTCCCAAAGTGTATGGGGTTCAAATTCATTCTTGTAATAACTGACCAGCTGACTCATTGGGTTGAATCATACCCGTGCAAACGCGCCACCGCTCACACTGTGGCACGCATCCTAGTCCAGGAAATTATCCCAAGGTTCGGGGTTCCGCGACGCTTGGACAGCGACCGCGGCTCGCATTTCACAGCTGAAGTTGTACAATCGGTAGCAAGGGCTTTTGGCATTAAATGGCAACTGCATACCCCATATCACCCCCCTTCATCTGGTCAGACGGAGAGAATGAATGGACTGATTAAAACTCAGTTGGGGAAACTGTGCGCCGCCACCGGGCTTAAATGGGTTAATGCCCTTCCCATTGTACTACACAACCTCAGAAGTCAGCCAGTAGGGACACTGAAACTCTCCCCGTACGAATTGTTGTTTGGTCGCCCTTCCCCCACACACACAACACAGCTCCCCACGTCGGAGCTTGAGACAGGGGACAACGAACTCGTAACATATGTCATCCAGCTTCAGCGACAGCTAAAGCAACTTCACCAGTATGCTGCAACTGCCCAGAACGTTCCATTGGACGTTGATGCCCATTCCTTCCAGCCAGGGGATTGGGTGCTTATAAGGACCTTTCGGAAAAGCACCCTTGCACCCACCTGGGAGGGCCCTTTCCAGGTTCTCCTCACGACACCCACCTCAATCAAGGTGTCTGAACGGAGTGCGTGGGTTCACTACACTTTCTGTAAATCGTCAGTTCCTCCTCCTCCGTCTCCCGCCGACCCGGATCCTGGGACCACCTCCGCCTCATCGCCTGTCGACAACCAGCCTCCTACAGCGCCCGACAGCAGGGACCGTGGCGATCCAGCCGAGAAATGGCTATCCAACATCCTCATCGACCCGGAACCCGAGGACCTTGACCGGCCGCCCATTCGAATGCGTTTCCGGAGGGAGAAAAGCGACTGCTCTGATCCTGTATAAACTTCCCTTTCTACCCCTTCCCTTTTTCTTTTTATTTTTTTATGTGTGTGTTCGTCTTGTGCTTCCTCCACAGACTTCCTCGCCATGCGTCTCTTGAGTATCATCTTCCTGCTGTCCTTATGGCAACCCCTTGTTCCTGCGGACCTCCAGGCCACGATGGGACCACGGTGCGGAGACCAGACCCTGGAGCATTTCTACCTGGACCGTGACCTCATTGACGCTGACGACTACAACGCTTTCGGAAATTTCCCCTTCTGCTTAGCCGGCACCAGGACCCTCCTCCGCCATGCTCTCCGCCCAGCCCTGAGAGACACCCAAGCATGGGAACTGATTGTCAGGGACTCGTCGTACTCAATCCTGGGACGTGCCATCTACACGCTTGACGACCCATGGAACCGCCTCACCTGCCACAATGGGACTCACCTACGCGCCCAATGGGGACACATCACCAGACCCTTCAACGCTTCAGAAATTGGAAGGAACCTCTGGGAAACTTATACTGACCTTGGGTACTACGAACATTGGACATACGGATTTGCTTGCACTAACCGATCCGCCCTCTCCATTATCCAAGGTATATGCGTTCGAAAATTCTGCTGTATATGGGACTTACATTCTTCTCCTGATTGGGTTGGGAAGACATACCTTGAAGGATGGCTGCACCCTGTGGGGGGAGGGGGAACTATGGAATGGGACACTGAAGGACCTCAGCGGTGCGGAGGGATCGCTGCTGACCTCACCCTCCTGAACTCTCATGACCCTGTACACCCCGTAGGGACAGCCCCCAGACAGGTAGAGATTTCTAAGCTAACCAACCCACGCCAGACCCATAAACTTTCACCCTGGCAAGGGAACACATATATACAACTTTTGCAAAGGGTTGCTCATACCACAAGTCTTTCCCAATGCTGGATCTGTGCGCACACCCCTACTCACCTGGAAGAAGGGATTCCCTTCGTAGGCACACCCATAGCCTTAGATCAGTACAAATCCTCATACCTTCTCCAACGGAACCTCACCTTCCTCACACCCAGCTCCCGCTACCTATATTTGAGGGGTCAGTCTATAGGACCCTTGTGCAAGGAGTTCTCGGGAAGTGGAGACCATATCGGCTCCAGCACATGCAATATAACCATCCATACAGATCCCGAGGGACTCACCACTTGGGTTCGGAATCAAACTGACTCCCGCTCTTACCCCTCCCTCTCTGCTGCATTAACTGCTGTTTTGACACCTTTCACAAAGGAGCCACCGATGTCAGACCTCGTTAGGACCTTCCGTACTGGACGCATTGAAAAGCCCCTTGCCGGACTACACTTCATTTGTGGAGAGAGGGGTTACACATGGGTGTCCGCTTCTATGCGTGGAACATGTTATCTGGGCCATATCCACCCTGGTTTTCGTGTAACCCCCCTTTTACCTAGCGGTCGTATGCGAAATAGACGGGCTGAACACGCAACCCGCCCTCCTGTAAAGCCAAATGGGGAAACCTGGCTGCGGGGATTCCTCCCCACCTACGGAGCTTTTTCTAACCACTTGGATATCCTCCGCCTCACCGATGTCCTCTTACAATTCATAAAGGAATCGGAGGCAACCACGCTTTCTGTACTCACAGAGCTCACCCAGGTGCGCACGTACTCAGCGCAGAACAGATTGGCTTTAGATTATTTATTATCTTCTCAGGGCGGAGTATGCAAATTAGTTGGTACCGAGTGTTGTTCCTATGTGTCCGACCAAACCTTGAACGTTACTGCCCATCTGGAAGCCATTGACTCCCTAACCGACACTCTGAACAAAATCCCCCATGAAGGATTTTCCGATTGGGACCCGTGGTTCTGGCTACCCCAAACTTCATGGATCCGTGACCTAGCCAAGGGCCTTCTAATCATTTCCGTTTCTATCCTCCTGTTCTTATCTGTTTTTTGTTGCTGTATACAATGTTTTCCAGCCGCGATAGCAGCCTTCCGAAGGGAACCCTCACATACCCGCATCCTCGCTGCCATACGGCCAGTTCCTAACTTCCCGGAGGTTGTTCCGTCATATCACTTAGGACAAGGTGAATATGCAACCGCATGTTTGTGAGGCAATAATTGATTGTTATACAACAATTTTGCCTCAGAGAGGGGAATGTTATGGGAAATCTGACAGCTGTCAAATCTGACAGCTGTCATCTTCTTACTGTCATCTACCGGCCTTGAGAGTTTTGCACGGGGCTTGAGACTTGGCACAGGAGACTCCAGGTTGGACACAGGAACCAATAAGGGGACCCCTGAATGACCCCTCAAACCTCGTCAGGTCAGCACATTCCAACACATTATCGCCTTCCGTATTCACCCTCTCCTGCAGCCATTTACATAAGCCGATCAGCCGATCTACATAAGCTGCGCAAACCGCTCCAACCAGGAAGCCCTTATCTCCATCTCGTATACATTTCCATAGAAGGAACGCCTGACCTTTTACCCAATTCCCATCTTTCTCCCCCCTCCCTTCTCTCCTGAAATCCCCCTTCGAAACCCTGACCTTTTGCCTACGTCCCTCTTTCTCACCCCCCCTCCTGAAGCGTCAACGCCGTAAAAGAGCGTTTTTCTTTTAACGAAATCTGTCTAAATGTATCCATATAACACAATACCTAAAATAATTGTATCTCTGCAACACAGTGCCTGAAAATGTATCAAGATGAAGTATGTTTAAATGTATCTCTCTGAGTTGCCTATTTTATCCTGAAATGCCTGAAGTATAATCAAATGAGTGTGTGTTTCTGTCTGTATCTCTACAAATGTATATTAATTAGGCCAGTCATATTCCTCGATGTATGTCCTATCACATGTATTTGTATCTATGCCACATGCATCTAGTATCTTCATGTAATAGATATGATTGTATGCTGTGCCTGTTCCCCCCCCCCTGGCGTGACCTCATGAAGCTGTCTGCAGATTCTACACAACCAATAATGACACACACCCAAATGCAAATTCAAGCAATCAACTTTATTGACCAACATCTGAATATCATCCTGAGCCGATCAAGACTTCCCGTCTCACCCGACCTGGAAAGGAAGAAGAAAAGCAAAGTCATCAAAATCCACTCAAGAGGAATTATACCGCACCCAAACCCCATCTCCTATGTAGATTTCGGGTTTCCCGCCTTTTCTTCTCCATTGACTTGTATTGGTACCAAAATGTATATAAACTGAGAATTTCTTTTGTTCGGGGTCTCGCTCTTCGCTTGTCTACTGGAGTGGGACCCTGCTGCAGCAGTTCTTCTTGTCTCTGCGCAATAAAGGATCTGCTTACCTTCCTGGACGTCTGCGGTCTCTGTCTGTTCCCGGCCGGTGAGAACCTTCAAAGCGTGTTTTCCTCCGGGGCGTTGGGTCTCCTTACGAGTCCAGTGCCAATTTTAAGGGAAGGGGAAATTCTACGACACCATAGTATGCTGCTAATGAGGCTGATATTAGAAAGATGGACCACTGACAAATATATGCATCAGAAAGTATCAGTAAAAATATTCTAGCCACTTATATTTCTGTGATTGCAGAGCCCTCTCTATACATATAGGTCATAGTTTATGCTATCCTAGCTAGGGTCAGATCAGTGTTCTACCTATATCCCAACAGCTCCCCCCCCCTTTTTTTTAAACAATGGCCCTGTCAGGGTGATTCAGAGGAAATATGCAGGAAGCAGAGGCATTAAGGAGTGATTCATTTACCTCCTGTTACTCACTCCCACATTCCAGTATTTTGTGAATTGTAGACACCCTGCTTATGAGGATGAGCAGTTTGTAAAGGTATTGGCTAGACAATAATGCACCTTACATAAACCTGGCAAATGTGTGTATGTGTGTGGTTTAATCTAAGTATAATATACTTATTCAGAAATATGTTTTACAGGTTAAGTGTCCTTACAGGGCCATCTTAAGCATATCCAGCGCCGTGGTGCAAAGCTCCCTTCGGCGCCCCCCCCATTTACCAGAGTTTTTTTTAGGGAGGACAGCACTGCCGGCGGGGCTGGAGGAGGCGGGCAGCGGCTGGAGGGCGGATCATCCGGCAGGGAAGAGGCGGAGGCTGGACGCGGTGCCTCCCCACTCAGCTGGCTGCTTCGTGCCGCGGTGGCCACAGCAGACGGAGGCTCTGGACGCGGCGCTGCTTTGGCGCGGCATGGCGGAGGCGGGCGAGCTGATGCTGGGAGGCGCCACATCTAGCCTCTATGGATAAGACACCCCTGTGCCCTTAATATACAGTGGCATTTCGCTTTTCAAACATAATCCGTTCCAGAAGACCGTTCGAGTTCTGAAACGTTCAAAAACTGAAAACTCAATAGCTGACAGCTAGGCCTCAGGATCTTGCACTCAGCAGAAACCGCGTGGCATGTCTGACTTCTGAGGTGTGTTTGAAAACCGAAGCATTTACTTCCAGGTTTACAGTGTTCAAAAACTGAAATGTTCGTCAATGAAGACATTCAAAAACTGAGGTACCATTGTATTACAGAGGATGCTTACTTTTCAATATGTAAGAAATTCTTCTGATATGGTGTTCCTTAATTCCAGAATAAACAAGTAGCACTCGTATTTCTTTTTATCAAGCAATCTTTCCTAAATGTCTTTTCTTTGCTTGGAACTACTTGTATAGGGACGCGGGTGGCGCTGTGGGTTAAACCACAGAGCCTAGGGCTTGCCGATCAGAAGGTCGGCAGTTCAAATCCCTGCGACGGGGTGAGCTCACGTTGCTCGGTCCCTGCTCCTGCCCACCTAGCAGTTCGAAAGCATGTCAAAGTGCAAGTAGATAAATAGGTACCGCTGCAGCGGGAAGGTAAACGGCATTTCCGTGCGCTGCTCTGGTTCGCCAGAAGCGGCTTAGTCATGCTGGCCACATGACCCGGAAGCTGTACACCAGCTCCCTCGGCCAATAATGTGAGATGAGCGCCGCAACCCCAGAGTCGGTCACGACTGGACCTAATGGTCAGGGGTCCCTTTACCTTTACCTTACTTGTATAATGATACCGGTATAACCTCTTAAAACTGAGGAACTGAACTAATGTTCCTCAGCCGTGCTAACAACCTATTTATTAGGAGCCTGGTCAATCTATTACCAGACTTCAAAAATGCCCTCCACACTGGTGAGTTGGCCAGTGTGGGCTGCTGATCATGATTCTACCATGCTCTACACATGCAGGGCTCTTTTTCAGCTGGAACTCAGTTCCAGCATGTCTCAGGTGGGTGGGTGCCATTGCCTTTAAAGAGAACATAGACAGACTACAACGATAGTTTGACAACCAGATTTCGTCGTTACTTGTAGCACCAATAGTTGCTCTGTAAATGCTTTCTACTTCTCAAGAAAAATAAGCTTTAAAATATCCATGCCTTCTTGCCTTGTTGGAGATGGGCAGGCAGGGTGGAGGCTGCGGCTGAGAGTAGTTTATGACAACAAACTTCCATTGTAGTCCACTGTTCATATTTCCACAACACTGTCATGCTATTATTCGAACATTTCAGAGGTTGAGGAGGAAGTTTATCACTGTGCACATCTCCACATCTCAGCAATGCAATTGTTCCTATGCTACGTTTTTGGGGTAGGGATGGTGCTGAAAAAAGGCTGCTTACAAGAACCCTGCAATGTGCCCCCACATTTTGATAGTGGTTTGCAACAACTCTGCCACACAGCCACTGTTAATAGCCCCATATTGCTGCTGTTGTTGGCATCCGTCTGTCTCGGGGGTGGGGGGAATGGAGGAGTGTACCTTCAGAAGTGAAGTCAAACCACTGGAGTTACAGTCAGTGCTTTTTTCCTGGGGGTACACAGAGGTACACATACCCCTAAACATTTTGTGAATCTTTGTTCTTTTGTCCATTTACTGTATTTATTTCCCCCAATTTGAACTATACAATGGTGATTTTCTTGAGTCAAAATTAGAGTATCCCTAATTTTTATTTTTAGAAATAAAGCACTGGTTACAGCACCTACTGTGGCTGTAGAGACCAATATGGGAGAGACCTGTTTTGTTGCAGCTGGGGCAGATGAAGGCATCTGGTTGAGCTGGTGGAGATGCACCATGGCATTTCTTCTCTCTGAGCTCCTCCCAGTGATCATTCCTTGTCTGGTCACTATAGTGGATACACAACTTGTCTATCTGTCTCCAGGCACTGCAGTAATCTTTAAGGGACTCCTGTATTGCAGACAGGAGGACTGAGGGAGCAAGGTAGTGGCTTACAGCAACCCTGCAAGATAGCCTCAGCCAGGGTATCTCCATATTGCACTTTGAGATGGGTGTTTTGTATTATTATGACAATATGCATTTTTAAAAAAACCACATAATAATAATAATAATAATAATAATAATGGTATTTCAAGTGCACTCAATTCAGCCAACGGTGTTGCTATGAATGAGTTATCAACGCTCTGCAGCAAGAGTTATCCTAGTTAACTGTAACCGCCACCGCTCCCTCAGTCAAAAGCAGCGGTCAACCAAGTGCAGGCGCGGCTGTGCTCCGCTCGCTTCCACGCAGACACATTACGCGGCTACCACATTCTAAATGGAACCGGAAGCCAGGGTGTGTGTGTGTAACGTTCCAACTCTATGGTGTTACTCTAGCCTTTCAGTTTCTATGATTCTTCATTCCACGAAGGAGCAATGGTTGTGGGCGGGGTCTAGATCATGCCCCGCCTTTCCCACCAGCCCATTCTGGAGTCGAAAGTCTTATACTCCTCCTCCTCCACCTCCTCCCTCCGCTAATTGATACTCCGTGTAAGGCGCCCGCCTTCGCGGCTTCTGAAAAACACCCTGGCTCGGGTGCGGTTTTTGTGGCGAGTGTGAGAAGGGATGCCTTTATGCCCAATTGTTATTTCGGCGAATGGTGGTGGGTTATCTCTCATTTTGTTTCTCTAGAAGGAGAAGTAGCGGAGGAAGTTTTGAGTCACCGGTTGAACTTGTGCGCCTCATCCCCCGCCCGCGCAAAGGATGAGCAGTCCCTGAGAGGACGAGAACCGCGAAGCCAGCCGCGTCCCTGTGAGCGAACGAGTGAGCGAGAGGCAGCGGGCGGGCCGAAGAAAGTCCGGAGACTTTGGCCGGTAACTTCTAGCCGAGCAAGTATCCCGCCCGCTCCCGAGCCGAAGGAGGAGGAGGAGGAGAACGAGGGAAAGGACGAGCGGACTCTCTCCGCCTGTGGAGGATGAAGCAGCCGCCGCCGCCGCCGCCTGCGCCGCGCGCCCGTCGGGCATCAGCGGGAGAAGCCTGGAGGAGCCCCGGGCGGGCACCGCGCCGCTGAGGGAAGGAAGGGAGCGAACGGGGACCCAGCCCGGGACCCCCCGGCCGGACGACGTGCTTGCGCGCCCCACGGAGAGCGGTTTGTGTCGCTTCAACGCCCTCAACGGACACTTTCTCTCCCTCCCCCCCCCGTTGCCCCGCTGACACGGGAGTTCCTTGCTTCGCGTGACAGAATTTCTCTCTCTCACACACACTCGGGTCAGTCAGCCAGCGTCTCTCCTCCCCGCCCCACATATTCTCTCTCTCTCTCATTTCACTCTCCGCCCCAAATTAGCAAGTCGCAGCGAAGCTTCCGTTTGTACGAGCGGAGTCCCAGCCACAACCCCTTTTCCCCTCCTCGTATTCCTTCTCCTAAAATTTCATCATCGGATTTAACACCCCCCACCATCCTCGCCCTCCATATTTCTGGAATCCGTTGGCTCGCCTTCCCCGCTCCGTCTCTCCCTCCTTCTTCCCCATGGCTGAGCCACCCCCTCCCCTCCCAACACCTGGATTCGGCCATGCCTCCCCACCCTCCTACCCCACTGACCCTCTCGCCAGGTTTCCAGAGCCCTCCATGTGCTTAATCTGACCCTCTCCCCCCCCCCCCCACGGCGGCTCTCCCTTGGCGCGGATTCTGGAGGAGAATTTGGCCACCCGACTTCCAAACATTTTTTCCTTCCAGAAACCACAAACACTCCCCTCTTTCTCTTTTCCAAAACATTTTCCTCCTTTGAACCTTGTGGCGTTATGAGGTCTTTTCTTGGATCCCGCTCCCAAGATCCCTGCTGGAAGAGAAGAAGCGGTGTGGCTACTGTTTTCATTCCTTGATCGTGCTGTAAAAAGTTTCTAAACCTTGGAAGGAGATGAAACTCTGGATGTTTTCTTCCCTGTTGGACCTCTCTGGGGATGCGGAATATGTATTGGAGGTGCTGAGATCTTCGTGAAACCTTTTGGTTCCTCAAATTTGCCAGTTGTCTGGAATTACTTAAAAAAAGCACCACCTCTTCAGACCATTATATTGTTGTAACAAGGGGGTTTGGCTGGACTTGGCAGAAAAAAACCTTTTGTGAACTAGCACAACTGGATAACAAGAGTAATAGGATGACATCTCTTGTGGATCCCAGGATTAAACAAGCACTGCGGAAAAAGCCATCAGAAAGAACTCAAGAGGTATGTTATTCTGTAAAGGTTTCACTTGGTTTCTTTATACCTAAATGTTGGAGCTGCTTCACATAAGCACTCTATGCAACTTTTGCTTCCATCTAGGACTGCTCACGGAATTTGGGATTGTATCATCACACGTGACAAAGCACACATGTTTGTTTTGCAGTGTGGGATACACTGGTAGAAATGCCTATTGGTTGTTCTTTCATGATTGAGACATAAGTATGAGTGAAGTACATGTCTATATGTACATTCCTAAGCAGTGACAAACAACATATTTCTTCCACGGGAATACAGTTCATGTAGGAAATAGTTTTGTGTGAAATCATTCCTTATACACACAAATGCAGTGACACACTTGGGGTAATTTTGCAAGAGTTGTAAAAAGGAGAGTTGAATACCCTCCTTTTCACTTTAAAGTCCTTCTGTAGCCTTTTGTGAACTAAAGAGCTACAGTGCTTAAAACCGTAATTTATTAGTCTCAGAAACACAGTAATTCAGGCTGCATGATGTTGATGTGTCTCAGTAAAAGTTGAATGATACCCATTTTAATCTTGAAGAACTATGTTTGAAAAATAGGTATCTAGACACCTAGTTTAAAATACTTTTTCTATCCCCATATAAATTGTTCACAAAGTATGTGTGTAGAAATTTGCAAATCTAATGTGTAGTTGTACGCATGTCTGCTCAGAAGTGTCCCATTGAGTTTAATGGGACTTATTCCTAGGGTAGTGGATATTGGGTTGCAGTGTAGTTATGCTTAAGCACTGGTGTTACCGGTAATTAAAACACTTAACCTGTAACCAGTAATACTTGGGGTTTAATGTAAATTATGTAAGGCCATTGTTGTTAGGCTGTTGTATTTTATTCTCAGCCTGGGAATGTTTTTGTTAAAAGTTCTGAATGGAGTCTTTTGAATCATACTTGCTGTGATTATATGTGGTTGAGAGAGGGGGGGCACTATGGGAAGATAACCATGCTACAGTTGGCTCTTTTTGAGACAGGGAAGCATCTGTTCTCTGTTGCTACTTCGGTCAGCAAAGAATCTTGGAACAAGAGCCTTCTAGAAAATGTGTTGAAATAGGACATAGAAAATAGTCATTGCCAGTAATCTTAATCAATCTCAAGTGCATTTCTCACTATTTTGTCTTTGTATAATATTTTGACTTTCAAATCTAAGAAACTAGGCTTCACATTACTTCATTTTATGTTTCCTGAACTGGCTTTTTTGGAGACCATACTTGGAAGAATCATTGATTGCAGGGTAGACTGGTTGTTGTTTTTTAAATTGTTCTGGTTTTTAATTTTGTCCTTTTCCCTGGTTTGCCATCCTTCAGTTGTATCCAGTTCCTGATAAATGCACTTGGATCCCAGTGAATATTTAACTAATTGATGGGAAATGCTTCTTTTCCAATTCAGTTGATATGTGTATATGAGCATGATTCTTTACCTGTTTCTTGTTACCTTTTAAAGGGATGAGATGGAAATTGAGCTAACCATATTTGGATAGTAGCAACAGATGCAACTGGATTCTTATTAATCCAGTACTTCTGATGCTAGTGTTGTTTAGTTTCTTGCTGAATATTTGAGCATTCAGCAGTCAAGTTACAGCGATTGCCATTCAACCCCCCCTTTTTTTTAAAAAAGAAAGTTTATAACCAAAACAGAAAACCCAAAGGCTATATCTGTCTAAAATGGTGTTAACTAACTGAAGAGACCTGCTAGAAATAAAAAAGCTTGCACTGTTCCATAAAAGATAAGCAAAAGATGTTTGCAGATATTTGGGGGGTGAATATGAACCTTGGGGCCACTAACTACTTTTGGGTAGTTTGTGGAACACGTGCATTGTTAAATCAAAACTTAGATCACTAAAACTCTGTATTTAGGTAAGTGGTAGCTTGAAGCTAGAAACAGTTCAGGTACTTACCGGTAAGTGCTAAAATGTAGGTGCTGGTATAAAATGATAAATCTATACAGTGGTGCCTCGGGTTACATACACATTACCTCGGGTTAAGAACTTTGCTTCAGGATGAGAACAGAAATTGGGCAGCAGTGGCGCAGCAGCAGGGGGAGGCCCCATTAGCTAAAGTGGTGCTTCAGGTTAAGAACATTTTCAGGTTAAGAATGGACCTCCGGAACAAATTAAGTACGTAACCAGAGGTACCACTGTATATTCTTCTGTTCAGGTCTGTGTTGGAATAATTAAAATAATTCCAGTGCAAAGTGATAACTTCACATATGTAAACGTGTTGGTTATAATCAAAATTCAGGCTTGACCATTTTTCAGTCATTTCTTCCTCAGTGTTGATTGACCTGAAAGGAATTTCAGGATTGGTTTTATGTAGGTTAATAACAAGAACTGTTGTATTTGCTGCTTATAGACAAATAAAACCAATGGTGTACTGCCAAATATAGTCAAAAGATTTAATAAATAAAAGTTCCTTCAGCATCTCCTGTTCAAGTTTCCTCATTCAATATCTCCCTCAACTAGGCAATAAGCTACCACATTCCTGTGGAAATGAAAATATGCTATATATATAGTAGTGACTCTTCTCTTATAGAGCTTTCCTTTTGTGAATATAGAAGTACACTAGTGGGGTGAATATCAAGATAGTGAATATCTAAATAGAGCCTGACAGAGAGAAATACTTGGTCTCTTATCTCTTCCAAAATGGTGCCATCCAGATGTTGTAGACTACAATTTGGCCCCAGCCAGTAGACAGAGATGATGGGATTGTAGTTGAACAATATCTGGAGGACACTATTGACTCATGCTGGTTTAGGGGAACAAGCCAGGATTGTAAACCATGACTTGAAGTTGGCTTACACTCTCTCTCTCTCTCTCTCTCTCTCTCTCTCTCTCTCTCAATACAGCATGGTTTAGGTCAGGCACCCCCAAACTCGGCCCTCCAGCTGTTTTGGGACTACAGTTCCCATAATCCCTGACCACTGATCCTGTTAGTTAGGGATTATGGGAGTTGTAGTCCCAAAACAGCTGGAGGGCCGAGTTTGGAGATGCCTGGTTTAGGTTGATTATAGTTTCTGAAGGTTCAGTCATAATAATTAACTTTCATTGGATTAAAATAGAAGCAAAAGTTTTCTATCTCACATTGCAGCAGCAATTAAACAAGCTACCGGTACTTTTAAAGGAAAGTGGAAGCAAAATCTGCTGAACTCCTCCTACCGGTTAGTTGAGTAGGAAGGGTCTGGGGAATGTGTGAGCCCAAAGCTCACTGCAACTCCTTCTAGCTTGTTTGTGTTGCACTAGTGTGATGTGGAAATGATTTAGTGTTGGATGAATGAGCCTCTGGCTCATAGATTATGGTACTTCCATTCTCTTCTCTGTTATGACTGCAGTGATGCACTGGGCAGCTTTTACTTCCATTTTAAACTTCTTGCAGTTACTTGTTACATCTAAACCCCAACAAGCCATAGTTGGTCTTAACCATGGCTTATTCAAACAAGCCAACTTTAAACTGTGTTCTATGATTCTGGCTTGTTTCTGTAAACCATAGTTAAATATTAGCCACAGATACAACAATAAACCACAGTTAATTGAAGACTGCAACTACACTGGGGGAAGAGAAGGAAGGCTACGTATTTAATGTTATACAAAGCAAATCAGGCCCATAAGCTTTTATTATATGGGCTACATATGAGTGGCTTAGATCCAAATATACACAGAGGCAGTTTTCTACTCCTAAGAAGGTTTGTGTTTGTGTTTCTCAAATAGAAGTCCTTATGGAAAACCTCTTTTGAAACTGATGAAAAAAGGAAATGGAAGTCTGCCTTTCAAATAAAAAAAAGGAAGATTCATTGGGATGTGCTTAGTTCCTTAGTACACTTGAAGTTAGGTCTTTGAATCTTGGCCAGTACACAGACCTTAGTGTTATCATGCAAAACGGAAGCAAATCATTTCTTTTAAAAGAAAATGTTTAGAAAATAAGCATTCTTACAGTAAGCATTCTTAGCAATAAAATTGGATATTTAGTTAAAACTGTGACCTCTTTGATGGTATATTGTAATTCTGTGTATAATTTGCCTGGAGTAAGAGAACTGAATTGGTAGTGCATGCTTCTGAGGTCAAACTAACATTAATATTTGAAAGATGGTCAGCTGACCTTCAACAGTTATATTTAACAAGATGGGCAAGGCACTGCGCTTTGACACATAACAAGCCTTTCTCCCAACTTTGAACCTGTAAAGGTGGGTAAGGATTGTCTTGACAGCTTTGTTGTGATCTGTGTCCCTTCACCAGCTCCGAGGTTGGGTGGAAGAGTGTGTTGATTTGGCAGCTTTTTGGTCACTGGCCTGGTCCAGCAGGGCTCTTCTCATGTCGCTCTTATGGTGGGAGTTGTAGTCCAGCAACTTGGGTAGGACACTATGTGAGCTACCCTTCCCTTCAGCATTATGTGGTTGATAGGTGGGAAACTGGCACATTAAAAAACAAGCAAGCCAGATAAATAGGTAGATACCTTGGCAAGTTTTACCACTGTTTTAACTTCAAATAATAACAGATTGTGTAATAATAGGAATAATATCTGTGACATTTCAGTTATCCCTTTTGTAATTATGTCATTAGGAATTTTATTTGTAATAACTGTCATAAAATCTATTGGGTAAATTAAACACATTCATGCATAAGCCTCTACCCAAATTAAGGTGATAATTATCACTGATAGATGCATTACTATTAGAAGCACTGCTGTTGGTATAAGTTAACCTTGCTTTAACCTATTAAAATAGAAACTATTATGATTGTTTAGTCCACTTTAGGGTTTAATGTGTGGTACTAAAATTCATCTAGGTGTTACATATTATTATTTTTTCAGGAGTAAGTTCTTGTTTTTCTGGTAGAGTTCCAATTTTTAACTGTGCAATATGCAAAACATATATGCTAACATGTCGGCTCATGTTTAAAGAGATGGAAAACTTCATGAATGTGTGTGAAATTACCACAAGAGTGATATTTATCTTTAAAATATCATTGGAGCATTTTTTGGGGGTGGGGGTAATAGTAGATAAGTTCTTAAACTAATGAAGTCTTATATGTCCCTATATTGAAGTGCTTTGAAGTGCCTACCTTGTAATCTCGGCAAATTTTTGGGCTACTTAAGACAATGTTTTATTGCTTGAGGCCAATTTTGTAGGAAATCTTTTGAAATATTTTTATTCAATAAACTGAATAAAAATATTCATAAACTGGCAGCATGGAAAGCAGGGCCTGAAATTACCTGCAACTTCGCTGTATTTCACTAAAATATGAAAACGGGTCTAAAGACAGGTAACATTGACTCAGTTTTATTCAAATAATACACAGTTTAATATAATGATTGATAACATATTTTTTACAATACAAATATATTAACAGTACAGTATTCAATATTAACAGTATTCAAAATGGTGTAGGAATATTTATTTATTCTGTGAGGGCAGAGGATCAGGTTGTGATCCTCTACACACTTACCCTGGAGTAAGTCCTATTAAACTTAATATGGCTTAGATCTGTGGATGTATAGACTTGTGCTGTAAGAGACATGGACAGCAATTCTAACTATACTTATTAGGTAGTGAGTTCGTATACCTCTGAGTAAATATGGCTAGTATTGCACTGTTAGATTCCTCTGTCTGCAGGGTATACCAAATGTAGATGTAGAGGACAGGCTCTTTCATCACTGTTGGCATTGATAATGCTGATCATATAATACTAACTGTGCGGAAGAACCAGAATCTAGACCCCCTCCATACACACAATCTGCATTTTACACTTTTTCATTAATTTGTTTTACAACAGAGTCCCTTCTACCCTTGTTGACAAGATATGTGCTACTACCTAGTACTTGAGCATGGTGAAGTTGTAAAAGTAGTATGTAATTTGGCACTGGGACTGATTGAATGAAAATTAACAAAAAATGCATGCAGATTTACAATTAACTTTGGTGTATTATGACTAATGTTTATTAAGAAGGTGTCCAGAAAAAAATAGATTGTTAAGAAGTATTTATTGATCATCCTTATTTTCCTTCGCAACAGAAAATCATCAGTGGGCACTCGCTTCTTCAATTTTGTAGTGATGAGTTTCGAGGTTTGGATTTTCTGATACAGAACTCTGGAAAAGTAATGGGATGCATTTCTCTCTTTTTTTTTACAACAAACCAAATTGAAAACAAACATGGGGCTGTATTCAGCTAAACAGTTGTGCCAGCAGGAGCCAGTGCAACAAATCCTGCTAGTGCAATGAGGCTTCCTCCTGTGTGTTCCCCACTCTTCCCAATTCAGATCTGTGGGGTCGGGAGAAACCCCCCCCCCAAAAAAAAAAACACACAGAGGGAGGAGAGGGGAGATGGAGAGAACTATCATAATAGTGCAACACTGAATTCTTCCCACTGTTTGCTACTTTCTTCTAAAAATATGTAATTTTATTTTACTATTTCAAATAATGCTGTATACAGTAGATGATAATGGGGAACATAAATACATGCCAGCTAGGCTTTCTCTTTTGGAGCACACTGTGTTTGAAATCACTTTTCTGTTGCAAAAAAGCAGAGTTACAGCTTTTCTGATTTTTGGAAATTATTTTGTCACATCCTGTTAAAATACCTTTTTGGTGGATTATTGCATGGTTCTTTCTTTTGAAGGACTAATCCCTCTTTCTCCCATTATTTAAAATCATGGAAGACTACTAACAAAGTTGCTCTGGTTGCAACTGTTGTTTTCTGTTTATGCCATTATTATGAATTCTCCTTTAATATACAAAGTGTACCACGCACCCAGATTCCCTAGTGATGAACACTGTAAAAAAAGGCTGTAATAAAATTCTTGCTGACAGCATAACAAAAGGCCTGTTGTGCTGTTGCACAGCTGAGCCAAACAGAGGAAAACATCTGCTTCTTGTTTCCAGAAATAACTGGTATTTTGAAGTAGAGGTTTTTTTTTTATGGGTCCAATAACTTCCATGCTTAAATCTTTTAGGTGCACTAAGTCTTAGCTAATTGTTTCCCTCCATGACATATATTAATTAAGCAACTTTTTATAATTCACTTTTTAAATAAATCACCTGTTGTTTCCAAAAAAAACCTATCTCCCCAAATAGTTTTGAGTGTGGTTAAAAATCAACATGAAAATGTGTTCAGTTGAATTTTGGCTTGCCTTAATATAAAAGTTTTTTCTTCTTAATGGTGAGGTAGGGATAATGGTGTATTTTATCACTTGTATCCTGTTTTGTTTGTGACAAATCCTGTCTTAGGGCTTCCCGTTGTAGAGGTCATAAAAGTCAGCTGGCAAATTTGAGCCAGTGAGTCAGGATGTCCTGAATTATAGGGCACATCCCTTGGAAGACTTTCCTTTGCATAACTACATGAGGGATGTTTTGGATTGTATATGTATTTGTACATTTCAGTAGCTATCGTGAACCTATTTTCTATATGGAATATGTGCTTATAATGTAGCTTTGCTATCCTTCATCCCATATGTCATGAAAAAGAAAGCTTTAAAATTAAAGATGCTTTAATGATTACACTTCCCTGTGTTATGAAGGTAATAGTCTTGATGGAGCTATTTGATACCTGTCTACATAGTTAAAGCAATCTTTAGGATGCATCGTTGCTCAGTAGGTCAGCCAATGGGGAGTGAGATGTTGACCAGTCATAGCATAGCTTAGTGACAAACATTGTTACCGTATTATGACAATAAGTGATTGTTAAAGTAAGAGAAGCTCTGCTTCTGCATATAATACTGTATATTGTATAACTGACTCAAGGCACTGTATACTTCCCAGAGAAACAGGGACTTTATAACAAGTAGAACTGATTCTCACCCCACCCTGTACTGAAATAATTACACTGTGGGCTGGTAGTTTTCTATAAGCACATAGTTTTGTGCTTAGTGCGGTGGGAACTGTCAGATGGCCGGCTTCTGAAATTCTCAGCTTTTGGTTTAAAAGAAATATAACTTTGGTTTTGAAAGCACATTTTAGCCCAAATTATTGTGTTCAATTTTGTCTCCAATTCGGTCGTATTTACATAAGGGTCTGGTATTCAAGGCTGAAATTTGTTGACTTCCATTTATCCCTTCAGTTGTGAAGTGCCCTGTTACATTATTGTAATAAATAAAAACCATCATGTATAGATTTTCTGTCACTCTTCTGTTGGCAGATAGCTTTGAATATACCATGTGTATGCTCACCCATGCCAACTGAGGGTGATTTCTTAGGATCAGAAGGAGGGGGATCCTGGTGGCTCATCTTCTGCACATCACAGCATAGGACTGGACTCAGGCCTCCTTCTGACATTACCTTTGTGAGAGAACAGCAAAAGCTCTTTCAGTTCAAAAGTAATTAGCAGGGTTTTCTTAGCTGTGGCAGTCGTACTGTAGAACGTATACCCAAGCTGGTAGGCTTTTATTCTGATAGCCCTGTGGGGATTGACAGTGTAGTCTGGTTTTAGTTTTGTGATTGATTTTTAAAAAATTATAATTTGGAATTCAAATGTTTATGATTTTACATTTTTTTTTTTACTAACTGTACTTGAATGACCGCTTATTATCCACATCTGCAGGAAAGTGAGATGCAGATTTAATGTAGAAGATGTTGAACACTGCACTTGCCTTCTTACAGCACAGTTAAAAAGATACTTTAATTCCATATTTCTTAATATCCCACTGTCTTTTTCTCAGGCAGTTTATTAAATTAGGTATCTCTTGCTATGAGGCTGATGGGTAGGGTTGGTTTGTAGTTCTGAGTGTTTAACTGGAAAAAGTACCGGTAACTTGTGTTCCAGTCAAAACCTGATTAGTGGGTATTGAGTATCTTTAGAGAAGCTTTCAGAATTATCCTTCAGGGTTTTTTTTAAGGATGTAAGGGATGAAAATAAAACCACTTTTCTTACTCTTTTATGGAAGGTTTTGTGAATCTGTGCTATAAACAAAATAGCTGTTTTCAAACATCTGTTGGTGATGGATAGGTGGTTTTAAATAAACAATATTTCACTTTTATATGTAGGGAAAATGAGACACAACACAGTACTATAACTGAGCTGGGCTCATTTGACATATACATCCTTGTACATAAAAACTAGTCACTTTTTGCAAGAACCAGCTTGTTAGGCTGGTTAGACCCATTAGCACTTCTGAAAAAATCATGAGAGAGTTCTTATTACAGTGAAACTGCATTACTAGTTTAGAAAAAGAAATAATAGATTTTGGTGGTCTGTAGAAAATCACATATAAACTGGGATAGAATTTAGGCCTTTTATGAGGGAATCTGGATTTATTAACTTGATGCCAGTGCTGTGCTAACCAGCCACCTAAACCTAAGGTGGTGCTGGGGAAGCACTTGTGAGCTGCCCTGACAAAGCTGTTTTTTCCTTCTTAAAGTGAAAGTCCCGTAGTAGACTGTTGAGAATGGAAATAGTTTAGTGCTTCATTCTACGGAACAGACTGGATTAAGACCAGAACCTCAGCCAGAAAGTACACATGTGCCTCTCATAATAGGTTTCAGTTTAAAATTCTCTGGATAGCGTTCTGAACAAAATGCTTTCTTCCAATTAAGGTGATCAATTTAAAGCACTAAATCTGCTTAAGACATGCAAAATACTTGGAACTTCTGTAACACATAATTAGTAAACAATTTAGCTTGTTTCAAACCTTTTCGGAAATCAAGAACAGGCTGTATGAAAAAACTGCCACCAGAGCCCCACTTTAAACATTTGTTGCCAAGTGGTTCTTCTGTTTGTTCTC
The DNA here is from genome assembly GCA_034641385.1 of Darevskia mixta. Taxonomy (NCBI): domain Eukaryota; kingdom Metazoa; phylum Chordata; class Lepidosauria; order Squamata; family Lacertidae; genus Darevskia; species Darevskia mixta. The sequence goes on along the minus strand of JAWWNH010000013.1, from coordinate 42,116,451 downwards.
AATGTTTGCGTTGTAAAAATATTGTTTTTTATTGTTGTTACTATGGTTTGGTTAGATACCATAATTTTTGGTCCAAAGGTCCCAAAGAGATTCAGACCTCTTGTAGATTGCCATGTCAACATGACAAACTACACACAAGTTGCAAAAGTCATGTAGAAAATGTCACATTTGGTAATGGCCCGAACTCATATTGGGAAATTGGAGTCGTTATGTTATGCCAAATTGATTAAAGCAGAATTGGTAATATGATGGGTGGGTGAGGCCCACCTGGTTGTTCTGCATCAAGAGGTATTACTGTGACAACCAGTGAGTGCATTCTCTGCAGTGTCACCCTGCCTATGGAACATCCCCCTCCCCGAGATACCGTATATGAATGGCATTGACTCAGAGTTTGGCATCAGTTGAAAACTCTCCTATTCCAGCAGGCTTTTATTGGGACTTAATCACAGTAGTTTTTTTATAAAAACATTACTGATGTGGTTTGACTCTATGTGGCTTTTACCTGCTTCTCTTATATGTCTGCATCCTGACTCCAAAAGATGGATGCAACTGCAGTAGATAAGGCCTAGTGCAATCCCAAGCTTATTGCTTAAAGGAAGCAAGTTTTCAGCATGTCTTTAGGTTTCTATTTCTTGTTATCAATTACTGGGTTTTTTAAAAGCAAAATTAAAGCAGAATTTTGTGCCTGTTTTATATTCCTTAATAAATTGCTTGTCTAAAACTGATTTCTAAGTGAAAAACATTTTACAGGTTTCTCTGGATGACTTTAATTATGTAATCAATGAATACTAAATATTTTGTACACCCAAGGGGCTTAATGCTTAGTATGGCTTACTAGGATCCCTTTGGAAATATGTAGAACTTGTGGTAGTACAAGAAGAGCAGTTTGCTTTCTTAGAGTAGTTATGACCAGGGTCCTGAAGTGCTGAAGTAAACTTATTTTCATAGCCTTCAATGTGGCTACTATATTTCCAGCAAAAAAAAAATTAAGAACTATTTTTAGAAGTGGGCCTCAGCAGGAAGTAAAGGAAATCAGATAGGTTCCAGCCTCTCCAAATTAAGCGAAGGGGAAGTAAACGCTTAAAAACATTATATTCTTTCTGATTTTCCATACAGCCTTAAAATTTTTTTTGCCTCTAAATCATGTTGAATTGTTTTGGAATGTACATGCTCTTTTATTTACAGTTGAAATGATACGGTCAGCATCATTTAGATTGCTAATAGATTAGAGCCACACACCCCACCTTCTATAGCCAGAAATTCCCTCTTTCCCCACCTGTGGACTGTAGTGCTGGCATCCTCTCAGTCTTGCTGATGCCAGTGTGCTAGTAAACATTGGAAACAGATGTCCTTCCTCTGTTAACACCTGCAAATGGTCTTGGCAAGCAGTCTCTCGCTTCAAATCCTCTTCCTCTGGTTTACCTTTAGTTGAAGGTTCCCCACAGCTGCCTTGCTTGAGTGGAAGTTACCTCCTAAATGGGTTGAATGCCCTTTTGGAATCTTATTTCCTTTCATTGTTTGTAGCCTAAGAGTATTTTGATAAAGGTTCCTTTCGGATATAACCTGGATATACAGCATCTTCAAATTTTATGGAGGACAGACTGGGTAAGTTATGTACGTTTTCGAGAATCACACTTGTTCTTCTGAGCCCAAAGGTCTATAATGACCAGGCACAATCAAAGCAGGGTCTTTAAGCCATACCCACCCTTCCAAGGCTTTTATTCTCGAAAAACCTTATCCTGGGCTTCTGCCCTTAAAATATTATGCTAGGTAAATTCCCACACAGCAGCATCGGCTGAAGGCCATGGACAAAACCCAGGGCTGGATATGCCCTATATTTTACACCTGGTATATAGTAGCAACAGCATGTAATTATACTTTACAGTATCTGTAAAACCTGCTAGTGGGAGATGCCAAAGGCTATACAGTACCGTGTTTCTGTATGCATGTTTAGGATTAAATACAGTACTGTAAGATCTTAACAATTACTATTTTACAATATATATAAATGTTCAGTAGTTTGCTGAGAAGTTTTCTGTCATTAAGTTTTAGCTAAGACTCAAATCATCCTGTCAGAATAAGGGCTGCAATTAGTGAAAAGAACGAGAATCTTCTCTCTGTGACGATTCAGATCCAGTATCAAATCATGGTGTGCAGTGTATGTGAACAAGAAGTGAGAAACATCTGATCTTTCCCTCTACCCTCCATGCCATATGATCTTGGTTGAGAAAAGACAACATTTTGTCATTTTGTCAAACCATGGTTTGCATACAACCGGAACAGTTGCAAATGATAGAAGTAAATACTCAAAGGGCTGCTTGGCGTTCTTCAGGAAGAAGCTGGACAGTCATATTTTTGTGGATATGCTAGCTCTGGATTTCCTGCATTGAAAGTGGCATTGCTTCCTCAGTTTTCATGCTTCTGTGAAAGGGGAGGAATTGTGGGTGAAAGAAATGAGGAAGCATTTTAGCCTGAGGTTCCTCATTAGTGATATGAATAATGTTCTCTGCATGTATATTTATGTATAATGTGTGAATGCATTTTTATTGTATACTACAGTGTGCTTTCATAAGTTAAAACTAGTCATAGAAGTTGGCACTTCCATATAACTGAGATGCAAATGTGGAGATGTTCAGCAACTGTGTAAGAATTCATGTGTTGAATTTGTGTATAGTGAATTAACTAATTTATTCATTCTACTTTTTTGACTTTTTTTGACTCCCCCCCCCCTTCCCCCTGATCTCTTGGCTCAGGCAAAGTTCAGCATCCCTCATTAGTACATCTCAACCAAGGATCTGTATAGAACCATGTTAATAAGAAAGATGAGTTTAACAAGCTCCAATGTGGAGCCTTAATTCTTTTAAAAGGTTCAGCAGACCACATTTGATTTCAGAGTGGGATATCTCATAACCCTTACAGAGCAATGTAGAAGATTTGTCACCTATGAACTTTGAAACATAGCACATAACTGGGTAAGGTGGAAGGAGCTTATCTTTACAGGATAAGAATTGGATGCATTATTACTATTAATAAAGTGTCATCAATGTGCATGATAAAAGTTTATCAATATATCTGGCAAAAAATCAGGAATACGGTATATGCAGGGCATGGAATCTAGTGGCAAGCGTGCCTCCTGTAATAAAATGAAGCTGAATCCCAAGAAGATGGAAGTTCTGAGGGTTGGTGGTTCTAGGGTGTGAGAATTAAGCAGATGTCTTGTTGTGGATGGGGTTATACTTCCATTGAAAGAGCAGGTTCCTAAAATATATTATTGCAGAGGAAAACATCCCAGGCAATAAACTAGGAAGTACAGAATTCTCCTGGGATAAATCTCAAAAGAAATAAAGGAAAAACTCAATCTGCAGGACAGTGTACTATAAAGACTTCTAGTTATCTAGAGCATATGAGATATCTCAAGAACTAATAGAAATGCTTGCTGCTAACTGTCAAAAATGTGGATATGATGCAACAAAGAGATAAGGATGCAGTTGAGAATTTTGCCACACAGGCTGTACTAAAACATTCTGGAGGCTTGCAAATGTACATCGTAGCATGCAAAGGGAGAGCTGTGTCAGACTCCAGCAGTAGGAAAAATATGCATGAATTGCCAGAAAGTAAATCAATTTTCATGAGCTTGCTGTCTAAATTGACAAAGGAGCAGAGGAAGTACAGTGAACATATGCAAGGCAACAGAAAAAAAGATTTCACAATACAAAAATGTTCTCAGCCTTCAATTCATGGGAAAGAATGGGGACCTGTGTTACATAGGGACTTAAGGAAACACCAATAAAATTCATGATTGACATTGAAGCACAACTGCATCCATGAGAGAGAATACAGGAGTTACAGCTCAGGCCACAAACTGATATGTGAATCTACAAAAACTAGTAGAATGAAAGTGGGGGTGGGGATATCACCCTCTTTGGAGTGCAGTGTTTAGTGCTGATAACAATGAAAAATGGCAAAATCCAGTTTTTAACATGGTAAAGTTCCAACAGTCACTAAACCTAATAATAACCACAATGACTGTACAATCTACAGGAACTCAAGGGAATCTTCAGCTAACTTGAGGGCATGGGATGTACCGGTACATCAGGATGCTGCAGGGTCAAGCTAGTTGCAAATACAGTGCTCGTTGTGAATGTCACATACAACTGGTACTGAGCCAAAAGTCAGTATGAGCTGTGTATGGAGATGGTTGAAGAATCTTCAGAATGGCTTAGTTTTGTGGTTGCAGTAGACCCCGCACTGTGCAGTACAAAACAGAAATGCATAAATCTTGAGACTCGAACAAATAATGCAAAACCACCTACCTGTACCTGCTGGGTTGGATTCAGAGCTTGCTCTTGCTGGTAGTAGTATTCCCTTAGTGAAGTTCCAATTAGCATGCCCCATTGACAGAAAGGTAGCAGGGGAGGTGATTTTATACCAACTTTCCAATGCCTCTCAAACACCTGGAGGAGGGTGTTATAAGAAACTGCAGTGGAGGAGGGAATACAAAAACAGCTTCCTTCATGTCTCACCAACAGGGTTCCTTTTGTTCATGTCAGGCAGAGTCTGGATCCAGTCCTATGCCAGTGGAAGCTTCAAAATAAGTTGAAAGCTGTGTTGTAGAGAATGAGCTTTGTCCCTTCTATCTTTTTGTTGCCTTCTAACACATTTCCCCCATTTCCTCCTCTGGCTCTTAATCCTTGTACTGAGAGCAGAACTAAGTATGGTTAGCCTGGATATGGTTGCCCTAATAAAGTACCTCAGAGCTACCCTCAGCAGCTTGAATCACTTAATTTTCTTTTATTTTTATTGTTTTACTTTTTCAGTATGGTTTTGAGGTTAATGGGTGGTTCATGCAATATTCCCTCCTTCAGTATCATGTGATAGCTCCTTCACTGCTGTGGAAAAAACACAAAATGTAAAAACTGCAATTTATTATTTTATTTTGTTTGTCATGGTTTGTATCCAGCATTTTCTGCAAGGAGCTCAGGGTGTTGTATTATCTTAAACGCCATGAGGATTGTTAGACTGAGACCAAAAAATATGGTATGGTGGACCAGGGGGGTCCAACTTTTCATACCAAGCGGGCCACAAAAGTACTATGATACAGAACTCATGGGCCGCACATTACCTTGTTGTGTGTGTGGGGGGGTGGGGGTGGAAGCAAGGCCAAAATTTAATGCCCCCTTAGCCTTTGCTTCCTACCCAAAGCTGGGAAAGTACTACCGGTAACTAGGCTTTGGGGAGGAGGCAGAAGGACTCTAGGATTCTGTCAGAGCCCTCATGCAGCCCGATGCTGCGCTTACTGGGCATTGGAAAGGCAGCCGGGAAGGATGTCAAATGTTGTTGAGGACTGCCAAAAAAGGCGTTGTGGGCTGCTTGTGGCCCTCAGGCCATGTGTTGGACCACCCTGGTTTAGACACTTACTGTATGGCTGTGTTCTTTGCAACAATTGTATGTATGACCTGAATGGAATCTGGCAGAAAAGCATTCAGTGATACTTACTCCAAAGTATGCATGCATAGGATTGCAGTCTCAGCAAGACTTGCCCAAGGCACAGAAAGCTTCATGGCCTGAGCGGCCATTTGAACAGATGTAATTTCCTGTGATCCTGTGGTGGACTGATAGGACTGAATGGTGACCAGCATGGATAGACAGAATGATTTATCAAAGGGGGGAAATCTGCACTGTATATTGTATGCATTGATGCTCTTTTTTCAGTGGTTTTTATCCAACTCTCTCGCAGCTCTTATTCCAAAGCATAACTGATTTGACACCATTCTAATATGTTTAATGGAGGCATTCTCTTAAAAAGTGCTCTTTAAGGGTTTCATTTTGTCAAGTGTCAACGTTGAATGAAGTTGCTTGGTCTTCCCACTAGGTGGCTCACACAAGCTGCAATTCAACTTGTACTTCAGATGTATAGAATTGTCATATTTTAGAACTAGTTTTTAAAACAGTCTGAGAAATTATGGGCAGCATTTATCAGATCCTAAAGTGATGTAGAACAATATTGTGGTAATAAGCAGATGCTGATTAAATAGCACAAAATTTAAAATTTGTTTGAAGCAGTACATTAATGTCTAATAAACTTGTGTATGGAATACGACCAGCAGTTGATGACCATGGCTTGTTAGGGAGAAGCAAGCTATGATCCAGGTTCAGATGTAATGCCAAGCAAAGCTTCGTGGCTTATTTATTGCTTCTGCTGCCGTCATGAAGAGCAAAAAGCGATTGACTGGGCAGAGTGCCTGAGTCATCTGTTCATTCATAGGAAGCAACTAACTAACGATGACTTAGCATGATACATAAACTAGAGCAGAGGTTTGATTCAAAGCATAGCTCAGTTTCTTAGCTGTTTTGCAACATCAACTCTTGTAGCATATAACTATTTGCAGTACATACAGTTCCAGTGCATATAATTTGGTGCCCTGTAATAGGGAAAATTTTCTTGGGCTGATACTAAACATGTTTAACTAGAAAAGAATTCTTCTGAAAACAGTGACACTTGTTTGTATGTACCGGTATATGATTTTGGTTTAGGTATACTATGCATTAACTAGGAAAGATGTTAGGAAATAACAGGTGTCAGGCGATCCTTCCCTCTTAGGCCTAAGTAGAAGTGCCTGCTGCTGAGCCACTGCCACCCGATTGGCTGAGCCTAGGCAGCTCAGTGTGTGACTGATTCTTCCTTCTCAATCTCTGGTCTTTCTTCTCTTTGTGCCCCATCCTATTCAGGCTTCCTTCTCTCAGTAGCAGGGGTGGGAGGGCCCTGAAGACTTTATTCCCCACCCCGCCATAACCAAGTAGAGGAAGCCTGTGGGTTTGTGTGTGCCTCCCTGCCTCACCACTGGCACTGAGAGAAGGAAGCCCATTCTCTTAGTGATGTTTAGGGAGGCTTTTAATGTTTAATAGACTACTGCATTTTAATGTTCGGTTGGAAGCTGCCCAGAGTGGCTGGGGAAACCCAGCCAGATGGGCGGGGTATAAATAATAATAAATTATTATTATTATTATTATTATTATTATTATTATTATTATTATTAGACTTCTGGGTGGTGATGGCGCAGATGATGATGAAGGGGAGAAAGCATTTCCGTCCTGCCCACACCCGTGGCAGCAGCAACAGGGGAAGTGTGGAGATGGAGAGGGTTATCACAAGCTACGGGGCAGGGAGGTTGGGTGAGATCTGCCATCATGCTTTTCTCCTCTCTTCCATGCTGCAACCCTGCTTGCCACCCCGAATCTGCTGCTCAGGGCATGTGCCCTGTTAGATGCAGGGCTGCAGCAGACTGCAGAAGAGGAATGTGAGGTGAGGAGGGAAGGTTGAGCAAGAGGAAAAGGGCAGAGAGCAGAGGGAGAGGAGACTAGATTTTAACCACAGCACAGGACTGGAAGCTTGCAGGGACAGACCTTTCAGTTCTTATGATGAGAAAGGTCTATAAGCTGTGTTTTGGGGTGAGGGAAATAATGCAATACGGATATAGGTAATGAGAAAAAAAGTGTTGAAAGGAAGTGGGACCCACTGAGTGGTTTGAAAAGATGAGAAAAGTAGTAGATGCAGTGAAAGGAAGACAAAGCGAAAGTTAGACTGGGTCCAAACTGTACACAGGACTTGTTGAGACAGTTAAGTCAGTGCATTGTTGGCAGGAGGAAGTGGCCAAGCAGTCTGGGGTTTCTGTATCTACAAACCAGACAGTTCCAGGATTTCTGCGTTGTGGCTTCTGCTGTCACTGCAGTGTTGCTTCCTGGCAATGCTAAGGGGGCTATTCGATTGTGGTAGAAGGAATTTCACTCTCAAATTTTGAATTAAGCATCCAGTACTTTGTCTGAAAAATTCTAGCACGGAAGATGTAACTAAGAAAAATGTCATTTAGAACATCAGGTCCCAAATTTAAAAAAAACACATTTATGCATATTTATAGATTGTGAGATTGTGGCACAGACAATGGCACTCCTATGGGGAAAAAAGTTTCTGTTTACTGAAGTCAAATTTTATACCACATTTTCCATAAAAAGTGACTAATCATCAATATATTGAAAGACAAAACCAACAGATTGTCAGTCCATCAGACAGAGACAGAGGATGGTAGATTATAATCAGAAATCTATACCAGTTAAATTAGAAGTTAAACAGCTAAATGAAATACTTGTTAGAATGAAAAAGCATTGAGAAGTCCACAAAAATGTAATACGGAGGGCAGGCAGATCTATCGGGACAGTGAATTCAACAAACTGGGTCAAGCCATCTCTTGCATGCTGTTGCTAAATGTACCTCATATTTGGGATGGCAATAGAGCTACCCTGGTAAATCTTAAAAGACAGACACATCGTATGGCAGGAGACAGTCCTTGGGTATCCTGGCCCTAAACTGCTGTCTGTCTCTTGGAGCTGGCCATATAAAGATGTTTAAATTTTCATGGCTTCTATGACAGGGCATGGATGCTTACAATTTTGCTAGATTTGAAGTCCCAGGTTCCCATTAAAAGTAAAACAAATTTTATTCATGCACTAGTTGCAGAGAAGACTGCTAATGCAGTATATTTAAAAACATAAGTGAATACATCTTTCTATGACAGCAGTATTTCTAGGTAGGAAAAACAAGTTGACAAAGAGATTCTGAAAAGGACTATCCCGTGAGATTTAGGTGTTTAGCCATTCACCACTGGAGCTCTAAATCACATTTTGACTAATAAGCTCCCTGACAAGTAGATAACACCAACAGAAGATAAATGGCATTTTAAGCAGTAACTTTTCCTTGGTGATCTGAGCATGACTTTGTTTTATGAGTGGTGAAGCATTATTGTGTTTGTTACATCTTTTGTATTCCTGTCTGCCATGTAACTAAAAGTTATTAAGCCAATGCTGATGCCACTGAATAGATTTTTAAATTTTTTAAAAAATGAATTATATCCTTCCTTTGGAAAAAGTTATTATAAGGTGGTTTACAATAATATGTAAATTGAAACAAATTTCTGATGATATGCCATTATGGCTTATCAGTGGCACACCCTCCCCACATTTTAATCAAAGTTCAAGTGTGAAAAGCCACCTAAGCCTGTGCTCTGTTGTCCTTGGGTTGTGAAGTATATGATCTAATTCTGGCTTAAGTCACCTTGTTCCATCACATGTAAACTTCTCTTTCCCTTCGTTCCTATATGTGGAGCCCTGTAGTGGAGGAGACCTCCAGGTACACAAAAACACTAAAAATTGAGTCCAATATGTTTTGAACAGAGCTCTTTCTCAAAGGCACTCTTGAACAACCAGTTTCAACCTGGTGTCTGCATACTGTTGTTAAAATTTTAGGTTTTCCTTCCTTCTTTACCCTAGACTGGCACCCTGTCCATTACACTTTACTAACTAATGGTTACTCAAAATTCTGTTGCTGAACATAACATTTTATTTTATTCTTTTCAGGAATTAAATACTATCTACTACTATCTTCATGGAATGGACATACTGTCTCATCTCAGGGAGCATCAGTTAAGGTAAGAGCAGCTGGGCAAAAGTGATTTTGGCTATGCTGGTGAGAGGTCCATTCTTTGCATTCAGGCTTGCAATACTTGACTGTTTTGAGGTAATATTAGTGATTTCATAAGTAAGAAAGCATGTATGCTCTGTTTTCTGCATGGAACCTTTTGTATGATGCATTGTGAAATATAGTCTGACATGTTGTTAAAGTAAAAGACTGCAAATCGTAATGTGAAAATGATAATTACAATTTGTCCAGGGGTTCCAATATTGTATTCATTCTTGGGGGATCTGGGTTTAAATCCACCGAATTCTCTTAACTTTAATTCCTCAATTATAAAGCAGGAATGTTAATTTATTACCTCCTTGAGCACTGGTATTGCATAGGGGAGAACTGTGTACAATTAATAGTGCACAATTATCAAAAATACGATAAGCATGCTTCATAATGATACTGAATTTCTTTTTCTCAGAATTATGACTTCCAGTGCACGTTACAAAAGGTACGATGGAAATCAAGTTTTGTTTTGGTAAGTGCACTTCACCATTACCTAAATTGAAATTTTAATACATCTAGGACATTTATTTAGATTTTCTTAACACAGCTTGTAAAACACGTTCCTGTGGAATAGTCCCATATTTTTGCTGTTTTTTATATGGTTTTGGCGTAGGTCATATGAGAACATTTCAGTACATCACATGTGCAGAGTTAGGGCATGAGATTTCAAGAGATTGCAATAGGCTCAGTGGAGCCCTGTCTTTTCCTCTCCATTTGCCTCTGATCATGGGTGTGTACACAGGCAAAGCAGTGGGCCATTAAAGGAAAAAGGAGGTGTGAGAGCACCTGGCGTTTCCACTCCATTCCCTTTCTGCTTCATGCTTAGATAGAAGCAAGGTAGGTAGAAAGCTTCCTAGGGCTAATAACACAAATGTTCCCTTCTGCTGCTGGTGGTGGGGTGGGATGTGGTAGGGAAAAACAGGAGTGTACTGAGATTATGGAGTTCCACAGATGTTGTGGACTGGACCATGTCCTATTTGACAGTCATTTAGTAAATCATAAATAGTAATACTCAACATTTATGTAGCACTTACAAGTTTACATATACTTTCAATGTATTATAATCCTTACAACAACCCTGTAAGCTAAATCAGAAGTGTTATCCCCCATATTTCAAATGCTGAGGCAGAGGCTCAGAGGGAGTGGCTTGTCTAATGCTGCCTATCTAGTTAATAGCAGATACAAGATCTGAACCAGACACTTCTGATTCATACTTGGTTTTGTAGCCACTTTGCTACACCAGCTTTCTACCCTTTCTTTTAAGAGCTGCCCGGAAGACCCAACTGTTACCTTAGTTGACACCAGAAGGTTCAGAACCAAATCCTTTTTATTTGTATACTGTTTCTTTGGCTCAAGCAAGTTATGAATTCAAAATCTCAAAATTATTTACCTTCTGTGACTTGTACCCCAAAAGAAACTGACACCTTGGGACAGAGCTCCCACGTTTAAAGAGCTTCACCACTTGTTACATATTTGAAAGACTCTCCTTTGCGTGTTTGAAATTTGCCCTGATAGGGCAGTGAATGGCGAAAGACGTGCTTTTAAAGCTTTGATTAGATATTTTTGATATATAGTGCACTTCACACTGATAGGATGTAGCTAATACTTGTTCCTTTTCTTTAGCTCAGACACTATTGCAAGATGCTGGTATATTCTTCTTTCTGGATCTGTGCTTATGAAGGACTCCATGTTTTTGCCACCTTGCAGGTATGTAAGAAGTTAGCATCTTTTTTAGTACAGGGGAAAAAACCCATAAAACTGGATGCCTAGTTAAATACATATTTCATAATACTAGATTTTCAAGTATGTAGTACCTAATTTTGATAAGCTATATAGTAAATCTTTCCTCCTCCTGTTCATATATTGTTTCTGAACTTGGATCATTGGCATAAACTCTACATTTTCCTCCAATTTCTCTTCCTGCTTGGTCCATCCATCTTTAAATTTTCCCCAAGGATAACTGCCAAGAGTACTCATTGTTCATTCCTTTTCTGCCTTTAAAGTCATACACGGGGAGTCTGAATGGGAGCTGGTGTTTGTTACCAGCAAGCTCTGTGCATTGCTCCCTGTTTCCTTTGTGTTAAAGGTAAGCATAAATCCTTTACATAGTTTGACATGTTAGCCGCCATTCATGACTTTTTCTCTTGAGCAGTGTGTATGGCACTTACTCTGCCTGAGTAGAAAATGTAAAGCAGGGCTCCTAGTTTATAGCCCCCCTTCCCATCCTATAATGTCTTGGACAAGATGAATGAATACATGTTCAAAATAATTGATTTATGTTTCCTTTATAGTATTAATCTTTGGAAGTGATAATTGTGTTTGCTTATGAACATTGAAGTAAATGATTATTAGCTTCTGCCTATTAGGGAATATGAATTTGTCTTGTCTATATAGCATGAATTGCACCACATTTTTTATCCTTTATCACAAGGCAGATAGTAGTAGAGCTGTTCTGATGCAGCAGCACCCAGGCCGCCCACAAGAGTTTTTCAGATAGCTGCTTTTTGTAGCAATTAAATTATTGCATAAAAATTCATTGAGTCAGCAAACCAGGTTTCATCATCTTAAAATTATACATAGAGTGAACAAAAGCACAGTATAGCACACTCTTTCAAAAGGTTGGCACTATGCCACCCTTGTCTATTAGCTAGAAGAGTGCCTCAAACTGGGTTATACCTCCCAGTCACCTTTCTGCTCCCCAGCTGTTTTAGATGGGGTGTTATAAAAAGAGGTGCCCCTTCAGGTAACAGTTTCCCAAGCTCTTTAAGGCTTTATATTAAAACTAACACCTTGAAATTTGGCTTAGTGATATACTGACAGAACTTTAAAAGCAAGTGGCACATGATTGTGTGCACAATAGCTCATCAACACTCTGGTTACACTCTGTCCCAGCTGCACTTTTTGAACAGTCTTCAAGAGCAGACCCAGACAGAGTGAATTTCAGTAGTCTAGACATGAGATTATTAGAGAACGGATAACCATGACTAGGCTATCTCAGTCCAGGAATGGTGGTAGATGGCAAACCATCTGTTGTTGAAAAAATGCTCTCCACATCATTCATGCCACTTTGGCCTTAAGTGACAGTAGCATATCACATTCTATATACTTTGACCCACTGTCACTCTCAGAAACTAGCCCTGTAGATAGGAGTGAAACCACCAAAACATCATGCCTTCAACCCCTAAACCACAGGGCCTGCCCATATCATAGCTGATGAAATGAAAAGCTGCCAAGGAAGCAAGGAGAAGCAACAGGGTTGTACATAGGTAATTGAAAGCAATTACAGTACTAAAATAAGACCTGACGCCCGATTGAAATGGGTCAAGATAATCAGCTTCCACCAAGCTCCCTTAAAGTTGCATGGCCACCACTCTCTGAAGTTCTCTGTAATTACTGTTCTTTGTAATAATTATTCAATTGTGAGTGTCCTCGTACTAGCCAATCTTCTGGGTCCAGCATGTCCTTCAATGTAGCTGATACCACTTCCTCCCACAGTAAAGAACTAACTCTCCCTGGACTCACCCAGTCAGTCTTCTGCTAGATGCACAAACCAAGAAGGGCAAGGGGTTGAGATCACAGGTGAACGCTTTCAGGCATTTTGTTCACATTTTGGTGTCTCTGCTCACCCAAAAGAGACCAGATAAGAACATAAGAACAGTCTGCTGGATCAGGCCAGTGGCCCATCCAGTTCAGCATCCTGTTCTCACAGTGGCCAACCCTCCAGACTGAGCAGGATTCAATGCAGCATTCAGAGCTGCAGTTGGAAAGGAAAATGAGAAAAACTCATTGTACCGTAAGTTATTTCCAGTTTTATATAGGGCTCTTTGGATCCTGGCATTTGCTGCTATAGCAAATAATTTACTTTACTTTTATTATTTTTACGGCCAGAGGCCCATAATATAAAACCATATGCAAAACAGTATACATCTACACTGAATACAACAGAGTAAAATAAAACAAGGCCAAAATATATAAATAAGATAAGCTAAAATAATTCAATACATATATACAAATTGATTTATGTAAATTCTTTAACTAAAATAGATGCGACAGTACATTTTAATTCAGGAGATCGCCACTATAAATCAGGTAATAGGGTGGGATATCAGTAGTCATAAAGTAAACCGTTTTTCCTTTATAGCAAATAATATATATTGCTGCTCCTAGACCTAGAGTGAAACTTGCCTTACATTTAATGAGTGACTGTACTGAGGAAGGTTATTCTTTGAAGAAACCTAATAAAGATACCTAACAGATGGTTCTTGGAATTGCAGTGTGAAAAGGAAGTGGGTCGGTTCATTTTCAACCAGACTGTACTTGAACATAATAGTTTTAAGGAGCCATCATGGCAAGGGCAGCACTGTATTCTCGAACAAAGGTTGTTCATTGATTCCTAAAATTCATAGTGTCCTGGATTTGTTGAATTTGTTCTGTGGTGTTTGTATTGTTCTTTCTTTTGACACATCTATCTGAACATAAAATAAGTGTGTTCATAGAAACCTAGCTTGTGGTGGAATAGTTTTTACTTTTAACACTTCCTTCAATATACTGTGTGGCAAGCATTGAAGAATTTATTCATAGTATGTTCATGTAAGCACATTTTCTACTTTATTATGCTAAATAGCCAACACTACTAAATGAGATGCTGCTGTTGCCATTTGTTGCCAGCACGACAGCTTCACACATAATTGTGGGGAGCATTTGAGATATATCCTATGTATTCTTTTCTACACTAGTTCTTTTCCTGTAAAGGAGTTGCATAAGTATCTTCCCACTTTATCTGGAAGCTTTTAGTGAAGCATCATTTCCCCTCACATGTGTAGGTGTTCACTTTCAGGCAAATGTACCTTAGAGCCTGGATTTTTGCTAAAGTGGAGGATACCCATTTTCTTCTGTTCTTTTCTTTAATAGCACTTTCCCTCATTTCATTTCGAACATTATTTACAGACGTTCTAGTTCTGTAAATAATGTGATGCTTTTATCTCACTGATTGCCACTAAATGTGAAGAAATAAAAGTTTTTATATTCACTCCAGGGACACCGCATGTGAAGTATGCCGCTAACCTATGGATTATGTGGTTCTGATATCCCTTTATAATTCCACTATCTCTATAAAACTTAAATAAAACTTTTCCCTTGGTGTTCTAGTAGAGTAGCAGGGCAGGGTATTGGGCTTCAGGCATTGGATAAACAGGCAGATCCATATTTAAAAGATAAAAAACAAATTTATTAATATTAGATTAGATGTATGGCTATGTTCCAACAGTTAGCTTACATTAAATGTGTACAGTAACTTTAAGGATGTTATATCCATAACTAAGGCTGCAGTCCAAAACCTTGGCCAGCAACGATGGCATTTGCAGCAAACAGGGTGTGGGGTGCAGAGGAAAAAATAGGTCTTTACTATAGGCAGGGACAGAGTTCTCTGTGATATTCACTGGACAGCTTAGAAGACTTCAGACAGGTTTAGTCCAGTGGCATAGCATGGGGGGCTTTGGGAGCCATGGCCCATGGAACGTATTTTTGAGGGGGTGCGATCAGGCACCCCCACAATGGGCTCCCTCATTGGAGCCTGGTCCTGGTGCACAAGGGAGCTGCAGAGACAATTTCCTCATACAACAGCCCAACGCCACCAGCTGCAGCTCCACTCTCAGGTCAAGCCTGACCCAGGGGCAAAGAGAGCAGCGGAGGACGAGGCACCTGGCTGAGGCAGGCCCCACCCTTCTTGAGGGTGTGCCCCATGCACCCGCCTTGGGCACCGTTAGCTTACTCCCTGCCACTGGTTCATACTCGAGGAAGGATAGGCAATTCCCTAAGGAGGATTTGGAGCTACCTTTGGTAAGCAAGGAGCACCTTTCCTCCCCAGTGCTGTCCCTAGCTATGTTAATTAAGGTCACTTGTAAGTGGTGCAACACCCTCCTCCAGTGGATCAGAGCCTACCCCCAAATTGGGAGCCCTGTCATTTGATCCTCAGATCTGCGCTTTTTTAACCAGGATAAAATAGTGCTTAGAACTGATCCATCATTCTTGCTCAAGGTAAACTTGGTTTTTTGCAAAGGAGGTATGTGCGCACAAATGGAGGGCACTCCATATTTTTATTTGGATATGGATTGTGTCTGTAAGGAATTTGGATGCCTTGTTTGTATGGTTTTGGGAGAAGTTCTTTAGTGAGAGGGTGACAGCATCCACACTGTCTTAGTGGCTGAGGAGGTATGTAGTTCTTGTGTATCAGTCTCTTGAAAATCTCCTTGGGCCCACTTGGGGGTAGCACTGGTTTTTATATACAAAGGTCTTGGAATGTTCTCTGGGAGCCACAGGAAAAAGGGATGTTCCAATTGGCAGGCGGGAAAAAGCCATTGCACAAAATTGCTTTTCAACTTCAATTTCTCTCTGTCTTATAATGAGTTTCCTTATTGGTCCAAAAATTCTGAGGTAGTAATTCTTTCCATGTGTGTTTGTTCTTCAAATAGAACAGAGATGCTTGTTCCCCCCCCCTTTTGAATCTCTCTTTCAGTAGTAAATTAAATATTTAGTATTTCATATTTACTATAAATAGTCACGTCTCCCCCCTTTTTTAAAACAAACCCAGCCACCTCACAAATGGCAATTGTTGAAATGAGGGAGCAAGGAATTATTGGTTGGCAATGTCTGGTTTGCTTGTAGAGTAAATTAACTTGGTGTGCTTTCATTTTTTGAGGAAAGTTATGATACCTAATGTATATCTTGTGGATTTCACATTTTCATATGGGAATGCAGGCATTAGTCTGGGAGTTAGTAAATCATATGCAGGAATGCTTCCTTGTGGCATTCACAGTCCTACTGAAGATGCTGCACCCTACAGAATCACATTCATAAGGGAAAGCTGAATGTGGGAAAATGTAGGATTAGCAGTCTGAGACCTGCCAAAGGTGCTTATCAGTTTTATTTCCCAATCCATTAATCAGCTAAGTTAGAATGCAGTGTTCTGAATTTATTTGTGTATTCCGGTTTATACGGTTTGTGAAATTGGCTGGGAATTGTTTCTATTGTATATTGTTTTACTATTGGAGTAGCAGATTATAAATGAAGAATGATGTGGTTTTATTAAATTATGTAGTTCAGAAGGACTTCTTGATCTCTTTCTATTGTAGCTTGGCATATATTTTTTTTAAACCTGAGTTTTGTAATTCTGGCATGAGTACTTGTATTCTGGGATATACAAATATAGAAGGAATAGCTGTTGCATAACAATGCATGGCAGGAACTGGAGTTTTAGTGAGAAGACGGATGTAATCTGAGTAATAAACATTTTGTGAATTCCTTCTCAGTGATTTAACTGCATGTGGTGGATTCAATTGTTCTCCAGTGCTTTTTTCTTGTTTTTATCTGTTATTTAAAGCAAATTTAATGTTGTTTAATTGAAATAAATTACAGCTTTTATTATTTTGTTCCAGGCAACCGCTAAGTCAAAAGATAAAACTGTAGTTGTTAATAGAATTGCTGAGCGTTACTCTGTGCTCGTAGCTTAGAAGTCCACAGAACTCCCAACCTGCTGTTTGAGACCTTCTAAATTCACAGAGATTGTGATGAAGCACAGACCAGTTTTTCCCTTTAAAAACGAGTCCTACACACAAAGGTTTTTTTTTATGTACTGTACTGGTTTGAATTGTCCAGCCATGCCTTTGGATTCAGGTATCTTGTAGTATTTTAAGAGTCCAATATAATCCTTTTGTGCTGGTTGTGACAAGAGATGTGCTTTTGAAAACCAATCTTGTCAAAAGAACTGGAGTGCCTCTTTTGTTTGTTAATATTATTTATATAACAACAAAAAATTAAAAAAACAACAACAAAAATTGATTGGCTTTCTAAATCAAAACAAACAAAATTATAAACATACAAACAACAAAAACTGCCATAAGGTGAAACTCATAATGAAAACAAAATAATATAAGATCAGGAACGAACAGAGAATCTAGAATTAAGAATTGATTAAACTAAAGCAGTTTTGTTTAGCAATATTTTAAAGGCTGCTCCAGACTGTTCAGTCTCTGTAGAGCCTCACCACATGTTTGATGCTCCACACTCAACTTGTAGCTGCTTGACTTCACAGAGGCTCACTGAGAGTGGACTGCTTCAGCTAAGTTCCTTCCCTTGCCTCTTTTACCCTGTCATTGAGATACATTATCATTTTTTGCTACCACACTTCGCAAGACTACCTTCCTGTGAAAGGTAGTTCAGGCACAATCTGCCTTATATAGTGAAGACAGATGCAAATAATTCATTTTCTGCAATCTCGTTTTGACCCCCTTGCCATCCAGTGGTCCTGTTGACTCTCTTAGTTGATTTCCCAAACCTAGATCTACATGGAAATGTAGGATGTGATCTACTAAGTGCTGATTTTATGGAACTTCCTTATAGGCATTACTTGTATATCTCCTATAGTTGTCACTTATGTGAAGCCTAAGCCTTTTGAAGGGGTAAATAATGGAATACGGAGGCTTTTGTCTTTTGCTTCTTGTGGGAACAGTAAAATGTTTGCGCTATAGATACTGCAGTTTTTCTTCAAGGTCATAAAAATCATAATAACTCCCAGGTATGAAACCTTTTCTGCAATCTAATAATGAAAGGCCTAAAAAAAGAGAGATTTCTTAAGATGTATGTAGCACCACAGAGACTGGGGATAAGAAACAGATTTCCTCAAGCACAAGAAAAGGAACTTTTAAGTTGGCAGGGCATGGAGGGCAGCAGGGAAAGAAAAAATGTTTAAGCTTTTAACAAATACATCCTGCTTAGTGTGTCAGCATGCATGCAATATTTTTTCTTCCACATACATATGCGTGAGCTTTTCTCTTGAAGTAGAAGAAAGGTTAAAGCGTCAGGGGAACAGAGCACAATAATGCACTGAAGCAAGAGCATGTACTAATTGAAAAATGTTCTATTATAATAGAAAGCTTTGCTCATGTTAGTATACCCTGTTTCCCCTATTTTAAGACGTAGTCATAAAATAAGCCATAGCAGGATTTTTTCGCATTTGCGAAATATAAGCCGTACCCCGAAAATAAGCCATAGTGATAGGCGCAGTTCTGGAGGGCGCCAAGGAACACGCGGGGCTGGGCTTACGTAATAAAAATAAGACATCCCCTCAAAATAAGCCATAGTGCGTTTTCTTGAGGGAAAAAAAAATAAGACGGTGTCTTAAAATAGGGGAAACACGGTAGTAACTTTTTGATGCCTTACCAGATTGCTCCCGGTGATCATTTTTTTAACTGCAATCACCAGACTGAGCTGTAATATTCAAACAAGAAGGCACTGATATTTTTTTGAAGGTTGAAGTTGTTCAGTAGAGCTGAGGATACTATCTCTGGGTCAATATTGTCTACACTGACTGACAGAGACTTTCAGTGGGTTCAGTTGAGGTTTTTGTCATCTATACTGCAGTTAGATGGTTGTTGGAGTATTTCCAATGAAATTAATGGACTCAAGTTACTTGTCCACTGATGCCATTGGGTCTACTCAGAGTATGACTATCATTGAACATTCTATGTGTACCAGCCCTTGTTGCAACACTTTTAATGCAAACCCCTCACAAGTAGATGATAAAATGTTTTAATAACAGTTAATGTGGTATATATTACTATTTCTGATAATTTCAGAAAATATGCTTCTAGAATATATATCCTATGATTTGATTTATTAATTCTGTACATTGTCCAATTTGAAACATATTTCTTGTTTAGTCTAGTATGAGACAAAGTTTTAACAAGTCTGCCTTTTCAGTGGTAGCCCCTGAGCTATGGCACTCCCCCGCCCCCCGATATTATATAGGTTTTAACAGCAAGTCAAGACTCTTTGCACTGGCTTTTGGTGAGATGGGGCATTTTTACTAATCCCACTTGCTGCTGCTTATGTGCGCTGCTGCTTTACTATATTTTACTGTGGTTTTTAAGTATTGCATTTTATATACTGCAAAATTTTTGTAAACCTGAATTGTGTTCAGTAGAATCTTGTTAATGGAAGGTTTGCAATACATGTTTCCTTAGAAGTAAGTTTCACAGAGTTCAGAGTAGCTTGATCTCAAGAATTGCCAGGTGGGGGATGCTGAACTTTTTCCATTCCTGCCTGCTCTCTTGGCAACAAGAGTAGTGTATGGTACAGTATAACCTGGGTACTGCCTACTTGCCTCTACAATGCACATCCTTGCCACTCAAGCTGGTTTTTTACTTCTATCCCCTAGCCAGACTCCAACACTAGAAGAACTCTGGAAAAATAGGGTGGGGTTATCCTTCTGCAGAGATTAATTTGTGTTTGTAAAAAGGATTAAGTACACTACTGCCCCTGCATACAAGTAATCCAGAAGGCATTGAGTTTTGCTAGTATAAAATGTAGTTCTGTGTCTTGTCACCATTTCATACTTTTGGAGTTCCCCGCTCTGACCCGCTTATTTCAATATAAATCTCACTTCCTGTGCTTTGTTACAAAGAGGTGCATTTAGTCATATTTATAAGTTCCGTACAGTTAACACATTTGAGGGCTCTGTGTTCTGTGATATATTATTAAAAAGAGATTTGACAGTTCTAATTACGATGCTCCTGCCTCCTACTGATCGTGATCATAATTCTTTATCACTATGACTCTTATTATTAAAACTTATCATTTTGAAAGAACTGAGGCATTCTTAGAATAACTTCAGGAAACATCTGTTCTTGATGAATCACATCTGTATTTTCTGGCAATTTTTAAAAACTGTTTCCCTGCAAAAATACATGAACAGTATCCATAATAACAATATCAGGAAAGTCGCAAAGCATTACAAGGCAGCAAAATGTAGACTCCTTAACCAACATCATGCAGCCACTCATACAACCACACTCTCACTATCTGTTCCCACAACCACTATGATCATTCACTCCTTCATATGGTACCTCTATCAAACAGCCACTCATGGGCAAACCACTCACTCTCAACATAATTACAACTCACATACCAAGGATTGCTGCCAAGCATATACATATAAGAGTGTCTTTCCATCACTGAAGAACTAATGGACTTATGCCCCACAGGATCATCAATACTCTTCTCACATCTTTCACTTGAGAGTGGCTCAGTTCTATGCCACAACAATCTCTGATGGTTGAACAAGCTGCATAATGTGATGGTGCATCAAAAACACATACTGCCCCTTTAATAGGCATGTGAAATACAATCAAAGGTACTGTTTCACAGTGTGCTGTTACTAGTATTCCTATAATTCATCCCTGCTCTGTTTGATTTTGTTGCTTACTGTTAATGTGTAATAATAATACTTTCATTCTTATTTTTTCTTCTCAGCTTTGGCAAGCAATCTGGAGGAAAACGAGGTTGCGAGTGTATTGTATTGGAGCCTTCTGAAATGATTGTGGTAAGGATAGACTTTTAAAAACCAGTGTGCATGGTCCCCCTTGAAATAGTCATGTTCACTTTGGCTGCAGTTCTAGAGAATTCTATCACAAATCTTACCATGGCTACCATCAGTGAGTGGTGTGCTAGTGCATATTGCTGAAGCACTCCTGTCTTGCTTTGCATTTTCCAGAAACAGGAGCAACAAACCCATGAGTCTTGTCTCACGCTATGGTGTGTTCCTCTTCTGACTATGGTAATAAACCAAGGCAGCTTGTTTGGCAGAAACAAACTAGGAGTGCTAGTTTGTTGCTGCCAGCGCCAAGAAGGAGAAAGTGAAATGGGAGTAATTTAATAGTGTGCACTTAGCACACTGCTCATTCATGGTAACCCAAGATTTATGGCTTACTGTGACGTATGAACAGAGTGACTGTTATCTTCTTAATGAATGCTTCCCTATCATTATGGATACCATGCTCAATATGTCTCAGCTAAACTGTTTGTGTGTTTGTTTGCCTGCAATATGCCACCACTGACCCACAATCCTGTTATGTTCTACAGGTATTCTGATATCTTTTCTCCTTTCTCTAAACCATGGGTAGGCAAACTAAGGCCCTGGGGCCGGATCCGGCCCAGTTGCCTTCTAAATCCGGCCCGCGGATGGTCTGGGAATCAGCGTGTTTTTACATGAGTAGAATGTGTCTTTTTATTTAAAATGCATCTCTGGGTTATTTGTCGGGCCATAGGAATGCGTTCAATTTCCCCCCAAAATATAGTCCGCCCCCCCCAAGGTCTGAGAAACAGTGGACTGGCCCCCGGCTGAAATGTTCCTCTGCTTTACCTAACTACTGGTGTTATTTAATTTTATTCTGTTTTTGTAATTCATTAGTACATGTATGTCAGCCACCCCCAAATTGATGCCCTCCAACCAGAGTCAGCATGGTCAGTGGTCAGAGATGACCTCAAGGTCAAGGGTACCAGGCTGGCGGAGGCTGACACACCTAGTGCTTCATAACTTCTGTTTGCTTTGGAACTTGTAAAATGTCATATATCTCTGTGTAGGCTGAGAGATGTGTGTGCGCATGTACGCCTGTGTACACTTAACTTGGGAATTGAAGCAAGACATCTTGACCACTTTGAAATATTTAAAAAGATACTGAAATGGAATTCTACAGCACATTCACTGAGTGTGGGCAGGAACTTCCAATCTGCAGTACTGTATAGAAAAATGGATTAAGCTGCTAAACTGTAAGAGCAGTTCAGAAATAAAATACCCTCCTTTCTCTGGATCTTAATCTCTATCTTATAAAGAGCTTTGCTTAAAAAAAAGCCTTTCATTTTAAAAAACCTAAGATATGGCTTATGAAACCTGAGCTTTTGAAGTTGTTTTAATGCTTACTGCCCAGTGCTGATGCTTTGATATATACCTATGACCTATTATTTTCTTTTTTGCCTCCTTTTGTGTATTGCTAGAAAGTTTAGGTTAAAGCTGGATCATGTAAGATGTTACTGAAAATATCAACTGACTTATTTTTTCTGCGGCTGTATTGTTAGCGACATTTACATGGAATATTGCCTTTGTATGGGTCACTTTAAGCCATTGCTTCCTTGAACTCAAATCTGTTTCAGCAGTCACCATATTTTTTCAGTCATTTGTGGGGTTTTTTTGGTATTACTCTTTGATCCAGCCTTTTGATTCTTGGATATATTCATTGTCTACATCTGTAACGGAGAAGAACGAGCCCATAAATGTTGATGTTCTCTCTTGGAAATGTGCGTCTTTTTGTTCTGAAAGTAATGGTGCACAGTGGGAAGATAGGATGCATTTCTTGTACTGGGTTTTTATTTCTATCACTTTTTAATACCAACATATTAAAAGTCATGGTGGCTTTCCTTTGGTAACCTGGAGTTCTGATTACTCCTCACAGATGGCTTTTGCTACCGTCAAACACAAACACTTCTTTGTTTCTTTTTGGGAGCTGTTTGCAGCACTGAAGGATGCAAAATGCAGACTGCTATCCTCCTGACCCCCCAGCCCTCAGAAGGCAGGGAAAGTAGCGCAGAAGGTTACCCTAACTGTTGAGCTCAGGGAACAGTATTAATGTCTTGGTTTAATTGATTGTATTGCAAGCCACTCTGAGAGCCTTTTTTGGTTGAAGTATGGGGTACAAATGCACTAAATAAATAAAATATTTCTTTTGCTCTCTGTATGCATTCTGGCCTTAAAAGTAAGAGGAATGGGAAGTAATACTGGGTGACACATTGGGCTCACTACTGTCCTATCAGACTGAATGCATGACACTTTCAGACTTTGCTTCAAGCAGGGTGGGGTTGGAGAGGGTAACTTTTTTCTCTCAAGGACTGCATTTAGGGTGGGTGGGTTCCATGCCAGTGGTGGGCAGGGCCCAAGCCAAGTTTGTTTTCTTTTCCCCCTGCCACCTCTCCCCTTCTTCTTCTTCTTTTTTTACTTGCTTGTCACCTGCATGAAATTAGACCTAGCGCCAAAGGTTGCCCACCCTTGGCTTAAACAACGGAGCTTTGCCACCTAGGCTTACAACTTTGTATAGCACATTTTGCCACTTGGATGCCTATTGAGGCAACTAGTGCAATTGAATACATTTATCCTTGAATTTGGTTGCCATTGCTAATGGCCCATTTTTAGAATGGTTGCGGCTACTGCTATGTCCTTTGCTGTCTTTGTTTTTAGCAATGTTATACTGTTACTTTATTCTGCTGTATGATTTCAGCTTTCTTGTATGTAATGTTTTTTGGTTAGTTTTTGTTAAATTTGGAAGTTACTCTGCTTAAGAAGCATTGGAAATCTACAGTGCCCAAGAAGCATTGTAGTATAGAAAGCAAGAGAAATTGTCAACAAAAGCTGTTTGTTATAGAGATTTCTCAGTTCCTTTGACTATATTTTTCAACTGCATAGTACTGGCAATATCTGAAGGAAGCAGGTGGGCGTAGTTACTATAGTTCCTGCTAGCAGTTCATTGTATTTGCCTTTCTGGTAACAAACATACTTAACCTTTTGCTTTCATAGTATTCAGCCTGTGATGTATATAAAAACCCCTTGTTTCAACAGGAAAACTGCTTTGCATAGGTCCATAATTCCCTAAAAACTATGATATATTTTCACTTGTGAACAGAATAATAGTGCTTGATTGTGAAGGTACTAAGAGTCCACAGTTCTCACTGAAATACCTATGAGCTTAAGATATTTTTAGTCTTTCAAATGCTACATGGCAAAGAAATTTCCTATTCAGAGAGTAAAGTACTAGAAGTGGTTTTGGGGATTCTAGATTTGGTGAACTACAGAGTGAGCTTGGAGAAAATGTTTTGATATATTGGTGGTTGCCAAGCTTTTTGCCTGTCAGGGATATTTGCAAATCAGAGACGCTGTCTTGGGCACCCCCGCCCCCAAATAACCTACCATACACCACAGCCTATTCTTATTTTAGCTACAATAGAATTCTTCTTTCAAGCCTATTTTCAGCAGGGGATTAAGAACCTGCAGGTGCCAGGGAAGGCCTCTGTGGCACCCCTTCTATATACAAATAATGAACTCATTTCACAAGTGCCAGTCTTTGTGGCTTATATCGCATCATAAGCACAAAAAAGGGAGATACCAGCAGGCTTGAAGAATAATAGACTTGAAAAAGTGTGTGTGTATTGCAGGGGTCAGGAAACTTTTTCAGCAGGGGGCCGGTCCACAGTCGCTCAGACCTTGTGGGGGGCTGGACTATATTTTGAAAAATATGAACGAATTCCTATGCCCCACAAATAACCCAGAAATGCATTTTAAATAAAAGGACACATTCTACTCATGTAAAAACACCAGGCAGGCCTCACAAATAACCCAGAGATGCATTTTAAATAAAAGGACACATTCTACTCATGTGAAAACATGCTGATTCCCGGACCATCCATGGGCCGCATTTAGAAGACGATTGGGCCGCATCCGGCCCCCGGGCCTTAGTTTGGGGACCCCTAGTGTATTGTAATGTGTATTGTGTATGATCCATGAAGTGTAGTAACCTGTACTTTGTAACCTCTTACATGCTTTTTAAAAAACTTTGTACTCGGTCGTCACTACCAGAACAGCTTCTGGCATGAGATAATGACATCATCATATTGCACAAAATCACAGCTAGAGTATTTGTAAATATGAAGAAAGCCAAGTGCTTTTGCTTGCTGGGTTCACAAACGGCTGAAAAAGATAAGAATCAGAAGAAAACAAATAAGAATCATTCCAGTGACTACGAATGAATATAATTTTTGTAATCATTTTCTACATTCCATGTAGAAATATTCTCATAACTACATAAACACATCTAAAACAACAATAATTTTATTATTTATACCCCACCCATCTGACTGGGTTTCCCCAGCCACTCTGGGTGGCTACATTTCTTCAGATATATCAGTGGTGGCGAACGTATGGCATGTGTGCCAGTGTGAGCACACACCGCTCTCTCTGGTGGCATTAACCCATTTGAGTGGAGGCGGCCACCGCCGAAGAAGACCTGCCTGCCCTGCCCCCTCCGCTGCTGTTGCCCGCCAGCGTGGCCGCTCCTCTGCCAACCAGGTGTTACTGGGGCGGCTCCCCAAGCAGGCTGCGCACGGCCGGCCCCCACCCCCCGCGGTGGCTCCTACCCCAGCTGCCAGGACAAGTCTCTGCAAGCCAGAGAGCGGGGCTGCGCCGTGCCCAGGAACCTGCCTGGCGCACAACCTGTCCTTCAGGGTGCTGCAAAGACGTGGCTCCCATCCAGGTTCCAGGGCCCCGCCGGAGTGCCACCCAGCCCCTCGCCTGAGCCATGTCTTGCCGCCACAGCGAAACAGCGGAGCCAATACAGGGTCCGGGGCCTCCGCCTGTGAAGCGGGACACCTCAAAAGCCCAGCCGGCCCGCGCGGCAGAACTTTGGGCAGCGCGTTTGGAGCGGAGTCCCCAGCTGGGGCGGGCCTTAAGCTTCACTGGCGGGGACCGCAGCAAATGGTGGCTGTTCCTATGAGAAGTCTCCCCCAAACAACAACTCTGGGAAACCCCACCACCCACCCACCCAAAAAAGCTCAACAACTCTGGGCACTTTGTGTTGGGGTTTTGGGCTGCGGTTTGGGCACTCGGTCTTGAAAAGGTTCGCCACCACTGAGATACACTGTTCCTCAAATAACTATTGTAAATATTTTTTGGTACAGCCTACCCATACTTTAAGGTCCATTGATTTCAGTGAGAGAAATTTAAGTAGCTGCTTTAATCTCCCTTGAAATCCATTGGAATTTAATGTGCACAACCTGGGTAGGCTTCTACCCTTTCTGAATGATCTAATTCTTTCAAATATTGATACCTGTATGAGTCGTGCATTTTTCTGTGCAGTGGATCACTTGCGTTGGTAGACGAGGATAGTAAGACCTCCAGTTTGAAAATGAACCTTCTATAAGTGTTTTAAGTGCAAATGTCCCTCGCTAATTTATCAGTTCTTTTTACATGCCTGCCAGTTGCAGTGATAAACTAATTCCTTCCCTTAGTACACACTTACATGTAATATACAGTTGAAATACTGAATAGACACTGTTGCCACTTGTTTCTTGTATATATGTGTCTGTCTGTGTTGTTTCCTGCTGAGATTTCAAAAGGAAATGTGAAGATAGGACTTGCTTTTTATAGAATAAATGATCACAAAGGGCAGTAAGCTTTTAGCCTGAACTACTGTAATATGGTTCAAAATGTCGTTTCAAAAAGTTAGCCGTGTCACATTATGGCTGCAGCTAAGGTTTTAACAATCTGATGTATTGAGCATCAGGACTTTTTAAAAAAGTGTTTTGCTGCATGTTTTTGAGGTACTGGAACATTGGTGAGTGGAAGAGAGCAAATTGTGTATGTTGAGGTTGTGGTTTAATATGTAACTATCAAGCTGACAACTTTTACCCTGTGACTATGCAACTGTTTTAATTTTAAACAGTCTGAGTTCAATGAATAGTTTTTTTTATTGCTGGTAAGGTAGTCTTGCTTAGTTTAGAAAAAAAAAAAAAAGCTTTTTCCGGGAAGGAAATTGTGGCCTTCCAACTCATTGTAATAACACTGTTGAAGACGTGTAGCTCTAGTTTCAGGACGTTGCAATAGGCTGCCTTCAGATAAACTTCCCCAGACGTTACTAGCTCATGTTGAGCTTTTTCTCATGAGTTTTTTAAGATTACACAGACTTTCAATGATATGGAAGAATTGGATGTTTAATCAGGATCCTGAACATGTTTTCCAGGTGGATAACTCGAAAGAGAATGAAGACAACATCCTGCAAAGGGAAGTGCCCCTCCGACAATCTCGACGGAGGTTTAGGAAGATTAACCAGAGGGGAGAACGTCAGACCATCACAGATAATGTGGATGTTAGCAGCTATCTTTCGGTGAGTGTACTTATTTCCATGTTCCAACCTGTTTGGCTGAGGCTTGCTCTTTCTGTGGGAAATATTGATGAAGTTGGAGATGAAGAGGTGGATAAAATTTACAAAGGTGATTTTGTTGGACTTAGAGTTGTAGATGGCTATTTAGGAGTTGACTGTAATGCAGCTGTAGCCTTTTAAGAATCGTGCTAATTTACTATCTGTTGGTGAAGACTACTCCAGACCAAATCACTCTGTGGTCACATTTAGTAAGTTTAGACTGAGACTGATAAACTGGAGTTGTGTTCAGATGCATTTTCTGGTAGCCCAGCTGCTACCAAAACCCCAGATATTTAGTATGATTATTATTTGTTTGAATCTATTATGCATTGCCTCAGTTTTTTCAAGGTTTTTAGCAATCTCCATTACAAAAGGCTTAGGGCTGCTAACTAAAGCACACACATGCACAAACTTTGATTTAAAGTATAATTTGATTAGGTGCTCATCCACTTTCTGTCAGCCTAACTCTGAATACCAAAAGGTTGATCACAGACAACTGTTCAGAAAGTTTAGGCTTCAATTTTGGATTCTTATTTTTTAAAAGAAGACATGGATATATTTGCATCCTCTTCCCTATTTCAATCACGCTGTAAATGAAGGGGATCTGTAGGAAACAAGCCTCAGGCTGCTGCTTGGTGTGCCTATAGGGTAGAATCTGCCCAAATCGGGAAGAGTTGTCTTGTGCGAGTGGATGCCTCCCTTGGAGATTCCTTGCCTCACACTGTAGCCTCACTGTTACAGAGCAATCCTAAACTCTGGATAGTGTTTTGGGGCTGAGTACATGACAAAGAAGAGAGAGAACAATATTGGTTGATGTCATTTGCTTGAAACCAGAGGAGGGGAGAGCTCTCCTGACCATGGAACCTGCTTGCAAGCTTACCACAGGCATTTGGTTGGCCAGTGTGAGAACAGGATTCTGGATTTAGATGGTCCATTTGCCTGATCCAGCAGGCTCTTCTTATATCCATGTGCTGTGTTCTGCTTGAACAACCATGGGATAAAAGCATGCACACACACATTAATATATCCCACCTTTAGGCAGAGTTTTATCTTTGTTACAGTTGTGATAAAGGTAAGATCAAAAATGTTCTCTGAGTGCAATCCTATTCTTTCTGGGAGTAAGTTCCATGGAACTCTTTTGAGTAGACATAGAGATTTACTCCATACTTGCATGCTGACATAAAATTATTTGATATCAGTGGTAAAAATTATTACAATAAGTAATTGTAATTATTGTAATTATTAAAGTAAGTAACTCAGATGATAACATAATAAATTGTGACTGGTAGGGAGAATTTGTTGCTTATTTTGAGAGTTGTAGGGCAAGACATTTTTGTTTAAAATGTATAATTCTTGAAAAAGATTGGTATAGTGAATACAGTACTGTGGTAATTTTAAATGAATTGAAGTGCATATTTCAGGCATATTGTCACTGAAAAAGGAAAAAAATAGGTTTTCATATTTGGCCGTATGCTCTGGTACAACAGTTACTGTAAAAGCAGGAAAAGGTGATAATTGTGATACTAATTAGCAATTGTCTGTGATACTTGCATTATTTTTGATAGTGAATGTATGAATATCCTTAAACACATTGGGATGTATTTAATGTTTACAGGCTGTGTATTCATTTTTCCAATTTTTCCTCTTTTATTTACCAGTCAGTCTTGTATTGTATCTTTCTATCAAGGGTCACGGGATAGTTTACCTGTTTGTTTTAAAAAATGTCGGCATAAGAAGTCAGTGAAGCATAACCCTATGGGAATTTGAATTTTGGATTAATGTAATCAAGGCAGAAAGATGAGATTTCCCTTTTTGCAGTAATTGAGGGAATCTTGCAGTTTTGGTCAAGATGAGGCTCTTCTGTATAATCTGCCTGAGACTATTCCATTTTATGTTGGGCAGTTATTTAGCCCAGTGGTGATGGGGAAAGATTCCCCCTTCCCAGTAAATAGCTCCCCACTGTTGCAGACATCTGAGAGAACAACCAGCAGATGATTCTTTTCCTGTTACTAAGGAACTAACTCTAGTTTTGTGTGGGATGCATTTAACCAGGATGTGAATTTTTCTTTTATTAATTTAAAATTGATTTAGCAAGGACTTGCCATTGGAAAATGCTAATCATTCCATAACAAGGACTTATCTGGTTTCAGTTCCCATGTGAAATTCATTGCAAAGTGTCTTGCTGAGAAGCCAGCTAGATGTCCTTTATGCTCAAGTACTGTTTAGCAACGGGGTGAGCTCTCGTTGTTCGGTCCCTGCTCCTGCCAACCTAGCAATTAGAAAGCACGTCAAAGTGCAAGTAGATAAATAGGTACCGCTCCGGTGGGAAGGTAAACGGCGTTTCCGTACACTGCTCTGGTTCGCCAGATGCGGCTTAGTCATGCTGGCCACATGACCCAGAAGCTGTACGCCGGCTCCCTTGGCCAATAAAGCGAGATGAGCGCCACAACCCCAGAGTCATCCACGACTGGACCTAACGGTCAGGGGTCCCTTTACCTTTACCTTTACTGTTTAGACCAGTAGCTTTTATATACCAGAATTTTGCTTTCTCATAAGTTTACTTTCATTTGTTTAATGCATTCATCTCCTATTAAATTGATATATTGTTGTGTGCTTCACCCAACCCTAACAAAAGATACCCAAGAATAGGGTAGGGAATCTCAGACTCAGGGGTCAGATGTGGCCTTCCAGGCCTCTAAAGTCTGGCCCTCAAGCACCAGGCATTGCAATCTTTAGTCTTACATCTCTCTTTGACCCCACTCCTCAAATGGTTTGACTTGGCTGGAATGGAACTGTGAAAAAGCCTCTTATTTGCCTAGATGGTTTCTCTTGCAGAAATGCAGCCTACAGTGCAAAACATCTTTTGCCTCTGGTTGCACCCACAACTTGAAAGGTTCCCCATGAGGGAATGCAGACCCAAAGGTTTTCCCCACTCCCTACTGTGAACCATACCTTCAAGTATTTTGTTATGATATCATGAAATATTGTAGTAATTCAGTAACTGCTCTCTGATTTCCCCCATCCCCGAAGTTTCGGACAGTTTGTTTCAATCTGCCTTGAATGTCTTGCTCTCAGTTTAACCGCTTGAAAAGAGCTGGTATCTCACTTCTCATCTGTGTGAGATGAAGACTTGGGTAAAGCAAAATAGCTCTTCGTCTCCTTTTTTAAAAATACGTTTGTTAGCTCTCCAAAGTCCCTTTCATCCATCTTACTCTTTGTTATCTGATGTTCTTTGCTCATGAATGTACCTGGGCTCAAACATGTAATCAGAAAGGACTTCAGTGGATACTGGTTAGTTCAGCAGTCAATCTTCTGTTCTTGTTTTGTTTTTTGGTAGGGGAGCTAAGCAAACATGTCTGACAGTTGTTTGGTATCTTATTTTGTGGTTTGTATTAATGCTTCAGTCAGATGATTGTTAACCTTGTTAGCAGAAGGAAGCTGTGACTGTGGTGAATTAATTTCCTGAACAGTCTAGAAGTGGTAAGCTACTTCTGTATGCCATCTATGAACACGTAATTTACTGCTTCATTTGCTACCTTGGTACTTGCAGGAAAAAGATGTTTGTCTGGAGCTTATACGGAGAATTGCAATGTATTGTACAGGAATGCTGCAAAATTCTGTGATGGGTTGTTTTTTTTGGTGGGGGAATTCCTTGAACTTTACTCGGGCTCATTTAGCAAGATGTGTGGAAGACTGATAGTCATATCTGTCATAGAGTGCTGTTAAGCGATGTTGTCAACTGTTACAGGAAGCTGCTTCTCTGGCTGAATGCCTGGTTAGTAACTCAAAGGGAGCATAACAGGCTTAAGATGGCATCCAAAAGAACAGCATGAAGAACCAGGCAAACTAAACTCCCTGGTGAGGTGACAAGGAATTGTCTCTTCTGATTTCTTGTTCTAGTTTTATATCTAAAGGAAGCAAGCATCATCAAATTATTTTGATGCGACTTTGATTTATTATGACCTAAGCCTTTCATTTCTGTCTCTAAAGTATCATAATGCACACCTTTTCCTCTTAGAAACTAACATGACATTTTCAATTTTAAAATGACGCTAGTGTTACTCAATGTATATTCTTAATTTAGTGGGCCACTTGGCATGAAATGCTAAGCTCGACTATAGTTTAGCATGATCAAGCACATGTGGGTTTCTGGAGAGAATATTGTTGTGTTGCTGCTGCTGTGCTCCTCATTGTTTAGCTCAGTGTTGTCTCTGAACACAGCCTTGCGATTTGTCTTCCCCAGCTCTTGGTTTCACCTCATGGAATGAGACAAACCATGATCTGAGCTCTGACTAACACTAAGTCAAACCATGGCTTAGCCCAGGTGGTGTGATGGCAACAGTGCTAAGGGAGTTATGCCATAGCTGAAATTTTAAATGATTGTTCTGTTGTATATAGTGAATAAAACACTGAACTTTGGTGTATTATGCATATATCTATTGGCTTACCTAAAAATTTGAAAAATATAGCAACTAAATTGCTCCCAGAAAGAATGTCAGTATATTACACTTTGTACTGTTCTAACCAGTGCGGTTGAACATTTAATGGTAATTTAAATTATACTTCAGGAATGTAAAAAATGGCCCAGTTCTCATGAATATATAGGTTCCTGAAGAGACTATCTCTGTGTTGTTAAAGCTAGTGGGGCTTCATAGAACATTACTAGTGATGCTGTAATAAATATATTAAATAATTAAAATGTCCTGTGAGACTCTGGATGTGCTGCCTTCCAGTCAGCCTCCTACAAGGGCATCCGATTCTACTGTGTGTTTTCATTTAGGAGTGACTGATCTTCCATGGCACAGAAGTGTCAGAAGTCCGTGGCCTCAGAGAAGGTCATCCACTGCATCTGGGCATAAGTGTTTGAGTGAAATGCTTCTTAATTTTTAATTTGGAAAAAGTATGTGGCTTGGTTATTGGAGACATTGTAATAGAATGTTAGAATAGGGAAATTATGGCCCGTCTTTTAAAAAAGTATTAAACAGATATTGGTAAAGCCCATACATTCTATTAAGTGGCTGTGTCTAGTTTTTGCCATCGCTTTTGTTCTTTAGTCTCTACACACTGCTTACATTGCTTGTGGAGAAAGGAAGATAGAAGGACCAGTCTGTGATTGTCTGCTCCTGAAATGTGATCAATAGTTGCAAATCATTCAACTTCTTAAGAGCAAGCATGCCAGGACTGCATATTGAGTGCAGAGTACTGCTTCTATAACTAATTGGAACAAAAGATTTATTTGATTCCGGCCAAAGTATGTATCACAATTGGAACGCAGCCAGAATTCTTGGTTTAATGTTCATCCATTCTCAGCACAGAAAGGGTTAGCAATTTATTTGCTTTTAAAAATATCTTCTTTGGTGATTGCCTTCACAAGCACCCTAATGCTTACAGCCATTTCATTACCTATTTTGAAAATATTTGTATTAAAAGTTTGTATTGTTAACTCTTGACTTTGGGAACATTGTGGCGTTAAGTTGCTTTGTAACCCTTATTCAAATGCAGTTGGATCTAAGGTTCCATGAGCATGAGTGGAATATATTGCCACCTGTATATGGTATATGCAAATTTTCCCTTGGGCTGCATTTTTAGCACTTAAAATTTCAGAGGGCAACTGCAATTTGTAGGAAGAAATGCTCATTTATTGTATGACCATTTTGTGTATCCAGCTGCTCCTGGAAGCAAGTTTGTAGCTCTCATAAGTGTTGAGATGAGCCTATAAGAATGGGGTCAATGGAAATTGTGGCTGGACAGGTAAAGATGCAGGTACTGGCTGCTGGATGTCAGCATCATGGATTTTATTGTATGAGACCCCTGATTAAGAGCCTTGATGTAAGAATCTGCTCTTAGCATCACTGTGCAGGGGCCGGGAGCAGGGCTGAACAACTGAAAAAGTGATTCCTAGGTTATTACATAAGGTCCAGGAAGCCAGGTGCTAGTTGTCTCTTGGTCTCTTTTTCTCAGATTGACTGGGCAGTGTTTTTAAATCAACAGTACCTGTATCAACTTACAATCATATCTTGGTTTAATAAGTTGAGATAGGAACAAGTGTTTCGGCCATGTGTGCAGCCCCTTTGCTGCTCCCTTCCTGGCAGAAGTAAACAAGCTAGGGTGTCTTCCAATACACTGCCTTCTTCTGAACTGGGAAATTCTGGATAGCAGCTTTGGAAAAACCAGGATACAGTATATAAGTGAGCTTCAAACAATGGCTTAGCAGCTTCAGAACATGCATGAATATTAATTGTGGTTTCCTGGTTGGAACAACCTGGGAAAGTAATGTTAATAGAAGACTTCCTTGTTTGCTTGCACTAAGGAAAGCATGAGATGGCTTTGTGTACAGCCAACATCTTCATCTTGGCTTATGAACATGACCGTTGTGAAGTTCCACCAACTGAAATGCTCTTGCCTTAGGTGTTTGAAATGGTATGCTGATTGGTTCACTTACTTGAGCCATCTCTAAAATGATTTACTGAATAATTTTATCAAGGCACTTTTGGTGTAATTTATATAATTCAAATAATCACATCTCAGTTTAACTAGCAGAGATGTAAATGGACCTTTTGCCCACACATGTGAGCTGTTATTAAAGCAGAAAATCTCTAATAAACCATAGTGTTCTGTTTCATCCAAACTGGGAATCCATGGTTATTGGCAATGGAACAAGTCAGAATCTTAAACCATCTTCAAACTGTAGCTTAAGATCCTGACTTGTATGCAACCTGGTAACCATAGTTTTCTGGTACTGATGAAATGGAAAACTATGGTTAATTGGAGACTGTCTGGTTTAACCACTGCTTGTATGAAGGGAAAAGTTAAGGCGCTGCTTATGCAGGAAACATACTTATTAATATTTTGGCTTGTTAAACAAAGATACGATTGTCCGAAGTTTAAATATCTGTTTTCAAGCTGATATTTTGTTTTCTGAAGCTGATAGAATTAGATCTGAAAATGTTCTGACCAGACATCCTGTGATCTCTGTGTGTAACAGGTTAAGGACTTCCATATTGATGCTTTACACACTGCTGGTCTTCAGGGAAGCCAGAATTTCATAGGGACCTGTGTTTGGTTGGAAGTTTACCGGTAACTCCAATCTCTAATTTTGTAGTGCTCCAGTATGTATGCAGAAGTTAGCATGAGCAAAAAAATGTGGTGCAATAAATGTGGAAGCCTATGTTGTTGCAGATCTCTGTTTGTGTGCATGCCTGGACATCAGAGTAGCTGTGCTTTGATGGATTGCACTTGGTCATACTAGTCTAGCTGCTCCAGCATCCTTACAGAATTTCTTAATATAGGTGTGCAATCCTTTTAAGAAAAATGAATTGTGTTTTCCTAGCAGTAGTGCTTGGGGAATTATGTTTGTTATGTGTTTTAAGAAAACTCATTCCTCCTAATAGCAGCAGTTGTAACAACCATGTTTGAAGAGAACTGTTTATGCAGGCACATGAAGTTTGTGTATGCCAGTCTAGTCAGTATGACTGCCTAAGGATGCACTGAAAGGCATTGGCCGATCTATATGTAACCTTTATCATGCAGAGACTGCTTGAATTAACTTCTGCATATGTCTGCTTCCCATCATCAGTACAGTCATACCTCGTGTTGCGTACGCTCCGTGTTGTGTACGTTCGGGATAAGAACGGAGGCGACCCGGAAGTCCTCCGCGGAGCGTGCGTGGGTGCGCAGAAGTGTTCTGCGCAGTTCGCGCATGCGCAGAAGTGCAAAAAAAGTGAACTTCCGGGTTTTTTGTCCCCCCCTCATGCGTTCATGTTACGCATGCCCAGGTTATGCAGGAACGGATTGCGTGCGTAACCCGGGGTTCCACTGTATGGCTGATTATGTCAGTTTTCCATATCGCATGGACAGGTGGCTGCCGAAATGGAAAGCAATGCAATAGAAACTCTACACTTGAAGGTGTGGTGAAGACACCACAAGGACGCAGTTTGAAATGATTGCCTGTGCATTACAAAATGTGTATGTCCGCCTATAGATTCATTTGTGGGGTTTTTCCGAAGCCAAACATTTGAGACAGCATCTCTGATTTTGTGAAAGAAATAGAGGTTTGGATTGAGAAAATGTGATTTGGGTGTATGCTATCAGTCACCTCTCTACCCATTCCTTAAATAATAACTGATCCCCTTTATGCAGTTCATACACCATGCCTACTAGTTCTCTTGCTTGTGTTGCATTCTGTTGAGGCAGTCCTTCCACACTGAGATTTAATATTTTAAGATTAATTAACATATTGATTGTAATCTTCTATGAAACTCTATATAAAAATATGTGTGTTGTCTTTGCAGGGATGGACTTTTTATGTTGATCGTGTATGCACATGGGTACAGTTAACATTTGAAATAGACATGAAACAACAATTAAGCCATTCATATAAATTTCATATTAGTTTTATTAAAAATATAAATGTCAAAGCTCTAAATGGGAGATGACCTTTTCATGTATATCACATTATCTTAGAGAAGAAAAGTAGCTACAAAGCCTATAGGGAAATTGAATCTGTGGTGCCTTTTTATTGTTCCCTCTGTATCGCTGATTCTAATTTTAGAAGCTTACATCATTTTAGTTCTAGTGACAGCCTCTCTCTTACATTCTCTCCCCCTCCCCTTCCCTCTCCTCTGCTCTCCTCCCTCTCCCCCCTCCCTCCTAGGATGGCTTACATTTTCATACGGCTGTTGAATCTTTCTGTGCCTTTTGATAGGATTTTAGCTGCAATGAAAACTATTGTACATTTGCTGTTTAATGTCAGAGCATAATGTCACTATGGAGGAGGAAATGAGGGGAGTTCATAGGGGCTGTTTTTAATGTCTCACCTGTGCAAAGACTGAAGAATAAAATCATCTTTAAAAATCAAAGTACCGTGTTTCCCCTATTTTAAGACACCGTCTTATATATTTTTTTTCCCTCAAGAAAACGCACTATGGCTTATTTTGAGGGGATGTCTTATTTTTATTACGTAAGCCCAGCCCCGCGTTTTTCTTGGCGCCCTCCTATCACTATGGCTTATTTTCGGGGTACGGCTCATATTTCGCAAATGCGAAAAAATCCTGCTATGGCTTATTTTATGACTATGTCTTAAAATAGGGGAAACAGGGTATAGATCTAACCTTGCTTGAAAATATTTGTGAAAGATATTTAAGTTTAAGTGCAGTGTGTGTGTGTGTGTGTGTGTGTGTGCGCGCGCGCACACACACACACACACACACACACACACACACACACACACACACCTGCCAGCAGTATGAAGTCACTCAAGGCTTGCCAGTGCAGCATGAACATACTCTCAGATTCTTTTCCATCTGCCAATATTCATTTCCATCATTGGTCCTTTCTGTTTTGGAATACATTTCAAACACTTTTGTACGTAACATTAAACTCTTGAAACTCTTCTATTGAAACACTAAAATGTTAGGAGGACCCATCACTATTCATTCATATTCTCTCCCTCCCTCTTTCTCCTTGTATAATATGTATTAGAATGCTGCTCATTAACATTGCCTTTTGGTTGCCAATTACCAAGGTATTTTCAAGTTATCAACTCCTGAGTACAGTGGGTTACCGAAGCCGCTACTTACACTGCATTGGAAGTAACCTGCTAGCTACCCTGTTTCCCCTTTTTTAATACGTAGTCATAAAGTAAGCCATGGCAGGTTTTTTTTACCTTTGTGAGAAGTAAGACGTACCCCAAAAGTAAGCCGTGGTGCCGCCATTGTTCCCATCGCCTCCTCAGCCCCTCCTGCGTGCGCAGGGAGGCAGCAAACCAGCGAGAGGTGCGGGGGGGGGGAACGCGCCTCTTGTAGAGTTCTGCCCCGCCTGCTCAGCACGCAGTGGGAGGTTGTACCGTACCATACTGACGTAATAAAAATAAGACATCCCCCGAAAATAAGCCACCCTGTGTTTTTTTGAGGAAAAAAAATTATAAGATGGTGTCTTAAAAAGGGGGAAAGACGGTACTGTACTGGCATTTCCCCTATCACTTGCTTTTTCATGTAGTAGTGCAGTGGGAAATTAATTCAAACAGTCATCTTCAGGGCACAAATAATGAATTAGGAGAGTTGACATTTTTTGGACATCTGGAATGAAAAGTAGCTGCTTGGCTAGAAGTCCTGCGATGGGCATATATTATCTTGATGGTGGGTTTGCATAATTATTGATGAAAGTATATCTTATAAAAAAAAGAACAGGCCTCTAGTCCTGTTGAAAAAATGTCCAAAAAATAAAACTCCAAATTTTGTATTCAGATTACAAGAATACAGTCTGCTTTCCATCATATTCACATCACCCTGTTGGTTTTCTCTCCTGCTTCAGTATGCAGATGGATTATTTTTAAGTGTTTAATAAAAGAAAAAAGTCACTTTATTTCATTTATAGTCTTTTTAAAAAAATGAAATAAATAATTTACAGACAAATACATATTTAATATAGCCTTAGCTCTGATTGCATTCATTTTAAAATCCTATGTGGTTATTTTCCTCTGTTGCAGATAATGAATTTTGATCATTTGATATTTGTCTTCAACAGATAATTTATTAAGGAATTTATGTAAGAGTGGCATAAAGACACTTCATTTTTTTAAAGGGTGCCAGCGTAGAATTAGGTCAGTTTTTCACCCTGCACATAGCTGTTAGGCTGGCAGGATTGCATGTAGGGGCTGAGATACATTCCCCAGGGTGTTGCAGTAGCTGCAGTCTGATTCGTAGGAAAAGGAAAAGGATGATGTCATCTTCACTTAAAGGGGAAACTAGAAAGGAAGGGGAGAAAATCCCCTT
Organism: Darevskia mixta; assembly: GCA_034641385.1. Taxonomy (NCBI): domain Eukaryota; kingdom Metazoa; phylum Chordata; class Lepidosauria; order Squamata; family Lacertidae; genus Darevskia; species Darevskia mixta. The sequence continues at coordinate 42,078,367 of JAWWNH010000013.1, read as the reverse complement.
ATTAAGCTTATGTTTACAGTAGTTGTGAAATATTGCATTCACTTAAAAATCTTTGGTGGAGTAAATTCATGCACAATGCAGCAATTTCAAAAGGCATTTCTGAAACTAACATAGTTCAACTGAACAACAGAATATGTTTGTTGTTAATCAGGCAAGGGAAGAATCTTCATTTAGCTGTTTTTCTTTTCTTAAAATAAAACGAACTGGATGTCGCTTAATGTGATACAGCCTGTTTTAATATAGTTACATTGCACCACTGAACAATTATTTTTAAGTTGAACTCTTTGGAAACCTAGTTTCTTACTTGGGGTTTATACCTGTTCACTTTTGAGCAGTGTTAACATGAATCATTTAAAAAGATGTAGGTACAGTAGTGGAGCTGCTCATTTGCTGCCTTAGTGTAAACAAAAAAATAGTTTAAATGCTGAATACTTTCTCATTTTTCAAGCAGTACTGAGTATATATTAAAAATAAATAAACATATGAAAAGGAAAATTATTTAAATAAAGCATACTCTAGGCACACATAGGTTTTATCCAGTGCTGTTCTTCTGTTCATGTAAGGCTCTTTGAGACCCAGAGGAGGCTTTGGAGAGCAAAAAGGAAGGCAATTTCCTCTTTCTCCTCCTATGCCCTTATTCCATGCTATGCTGGTGGGTTCCTTAATACTCTGGATTAAATCTGGGAGCCAGCTAAAGGGTCTACAGAGGGCAAGGTGATTAGTGAAAATCACCTCCTCTCTCCTCCCATATAGGGGAGCCTCCACTGGATCAAAAAGGGTCTCCTGTGAATGGAAGGATGCTGATGGATACAACCCTAGGTTTTAAAAGTTATTTTCAAGTTGCTGCCTTTGAATATAGAACCCAGTTTCTACACAGAATCTCAATTGCATGTATAACTTTCTGTTTCGCCATTTTTGGCCAGTTCAAGCTTTGATGAGTTCTGCTCTTAACATATTTTGGGAAGATACAAATCAAATGTAACTAGCAGGTTGATGTAAACTTGTGGGTGAATGACACCCATTTTCGGCCACAAAGTGTTTCGCTTTGGTCATAAAAGCAAATTTGGTCTGGCTTTTGTAGTACTGTAATATGGTCACCCCAACTAGTGATTAAAATTGTCTTTCAACATTACTGGAGAAAGTTTAGTCTCTTCAGTATAATTCCTTGCTATGAGAGGGTGTGGATAGGCAGAATTTGTAGGGAGATAATAAGTAGCAGGTAATAATGAAGGAATTGTCTGTGCCAAATTTTATCACAATGATAAGAAATATGCTTTGTCCATGATGCTATTTAGAAAAAAATGTGAGCTGATACACATATTTCAAGAGCAAGTGCTAAAAAAAAAAAAACCCAAAGGAATTGTGTGCACAGTCAGATCAGCAGAGTGATATGAAATGTAACATAGAGTATGTTTTGCTGAATTGTTGTTGTACAGAGGTGTGTTTATACTAGGTCAATAAAGATGCTCTGGCTGCATCTGCAGATACAGTAGCCAATTGATCTAATGCAGTTTCTAAAGGCTTTCTATACAGGTGATGTCATCCTTTTAGCTCCATTCCCCTCCCACTCTCTCCCCTCCTTATTAGATATTTCATCTTGCTGCGGAGCATCCAATCGATGAGAGCTTCTCCTGAGGGAGCTGCTGAGAAACGAGCAAAGATAGTAGGAATTAGGACTCGAGCGTTCAGTCTTGCTGTGGATGTTGCCTTTTGCAATGTATTAGAAATGTTTTAATTGGTAAATGCTGGGTTTGGATTAACCATGTATCTGGCTGTGCATTAGAATTCTAAGCTATACTGCAGCATTTTTAAACTCTGCATTGGAGGGGGTTGGGAGGGAAATGGCTTTGATCACAGAGGCTTTGAGCAATTCTGTAGTGCAAACCTGTTAAGAGTACTGTATATATTTATATATCTTGAAGATACTAGCTGAGAATGGATTTACTCTCGTCATGGTGGGCAAGAGTATAAAGAAGGAACTTTAATATGAAGGATTCCACAGTCATCCAAGATCTGCTTTAACAAGAATCTTTGCAAAACTATACCTGCATTATAAAATGTGAAGATGAGGAAATGGGACTCTGAAGACTAACCAGCTTTAACCTGTGCCTTGCAATGGGAAAATACTTAAAAGGAATTCAGCTTTCAGCTTTCCAGAGACTGTTGCATTTAACTTGTAAACCTTTCTAGAATTTATTCTAGCTCTGTTTCAGGTATATTTCCTGCCTGGGGAAATCTATTGACCTTTGTATTTGAATAAGAAGCAGCACTGAAAATTTTGAATGTGCAGTTATGTACTTGTCGAAACTGGACTGTTTTTGCAGTAATTTTTGCAACACTGAAAGCCACTGAGATACAGTAGGAATTTAATTTTTAATTAATCACTGTGAAATTAAAGTCTACTTGATTTTGTGCCTGAAAATCCATTTCTTTGGCTTATGGTTTCTAAACTTCTAAGGATCTTAATTTCTTGTTGGTGAGTGGAAACTTTCCCTTCAACCCAGGAAATGGCTTTTCTTGTTCGTTGTTACGCCAACTGCCTGCAGCCTTGGGCCTCTAAAGTAAGTAAGAATTCATATGTAGGTTTTTCTCAAGCTGAACATAATTTGAAAATAGCTATTACTTAAGAACTTTTTAAAGTTTAAACATACAATCAGTTTGTTTTCTAATTTTGAAACTCTTAATACTCTTGTGGTAATCTTAGGATGTTTCAGTTTGGTGTAAGAAAAATCTTTAAATCTAACAGGATATATATTAAAGCTTCAGCTCTTTGGCCTCCTTAACAGTCACCTAAAGTCTCAGAAAGCTGTGGTTATGATTTCCTCATTTTGCTTGTAATTGGGAAATGATCGTGTCTTCAAAGTAACACCATTATGTATGTGAAGATAGTCAGTTTGCAATACAACTGTTTATGGCTGTGTTTTTCGCAACATATATGACATTGCAAGAGGAAGCAATTATCTGTAAAGCTACATATTCTGGATACCCTTACTCTTTCTTTTTAAACAAAAGTTATACCTCCATGAAAGTTTCACTGCTTCTTCACAACAGCAAACTTTAGTGTCCTAGAAGCTGTTTTCTGGTTGTTAAGGCTGAAGTGAAGTAATTGACTTGTGGGTGGAAAGTTCATAGAGCTCCTGCGCTTGAACGTTCATCTAGTATTGTCCCTCTTAATATTAGTATGATAATGAAACCTAGTAATAATAAATATGTACAGTACACAAAATTTGTTGTTTCGAAAATGAAGAACTAAAAATCAACTAAAATGTGTCACCCCCATTTGTCTCTACAATTTCAATGTGCTTTGTGCTAGGAATAGGTGGCATCCCTCTTCAGTATTGTTCTTGGTAAGGATTTAAAATAGCAAATGTTTGTTTAAAAGTTGGTGGCTGTTTCATGTGACCAGCAGCTTTTATATTCAGGGCATCTTTATTTATCTCTTCATCGTTTTGAGGTCAAATTTTCAAACCTATTTTTCTCACCAGCCCTGCAAATAAGTGATTTGAAAAGGTGAATATCCACTTTGGTCTTGTATTGTTGTCAGGCTGGATGCTCTGTTCTTAGAATTCTCCTGTATCCATCTTCTGTTTCTTGTCTTTCCCCCTACCCTGAATAACTATCACAACACTGTATTTCTTCAGCTAGGAAAGGCAGCTGTGCTGTGGCAGTGACCAATATCAACCTACATGTTCAGGTGTGCACCACCCCCACCCCCGATATGAGACTGAAAAATGGAGAGAAGACATACAGCCAGCATAGTGAAATTGACACCCATGACAGGAACCAGTTTCTTGTCTAATATGCTTGCTTAGGAAAACATTTCTGCCCCTGCTCTCGGTTTCCTGGGATTCAAAGTTCAGTGACCCTGTGAGTCTAGAAGACTTGAGTGCTGCTTTCTTAGCACTATGTGTTTTCTAGCTTAGAGAAGTAATGTAGCATACTAAATCCTGACAAGATGGAGACTCTGTGTGTAGGTGGCTATTATGGTGGAGAAGTGGGGATATGACCAGTTCTGAATAGGGTTGTGCTGTTTCAGAAGGATCTTGTGGGTGTTTGTTGATCCATCATTGCCCTGGAGGCCTAGATGGCTGAAGTGGCTAAGTTTCAGTTCCAGCAGATTTGCAAGCTATGGCTTTACCTGGAGTGATCAGTGACTGATTTGGGACAATTTTTTAAAAAGAGTGTTTCTTTTCACTGGGCATGTGTCATGGACTGGCTGGATGCAGAGGTGTGGGAGGGGCACCAGCTGGGGAAGCCCCAAGCGAAGAAGACTAAGAGCCAGGGTGGTAGGACGATGATGAGTGCTCAAAGGAAGAAGAGGGAGCAGACTGGGAAGAGGAGGTGTTTGAAGCTGAAGGGTTAACAGGGTTTAGTGAGCAGGAAGAGGCTGTGACAGGGAACAGTTCAGAATTGAGGCAAAAGAGGAGGCTAGTGAGGAGGGGGGCCAAGGAGCAGAGTGGAAGCAGGCTGCTGAAGAAGCCAGGGAGTCTCCCCATCATGCTGTGACCAGCTCCCCTCCTCCCTGGTCTCCCAGAACATGAAGAAGAATGAAGAGGGTGGAGTAAAGAGAGACAAGACGAAGGAAGGACCAAGGGGAGGAGGAGCCTTAGAGAGCGGTGGGAAGGCAGGAACCTTCAGTCCTCACAACTGCCTCATTGGGGCAAGACCTACTGGAAGACTTGCTGTGATTGCTAGGCCTGAGCTATCTTGTTTCTTTGAATAAAGAGTTAACTTCACGGACACGTTGTGAGTTATTGCCGACTTGCTCCCAACTCCTGCCTTGATAGTATGTTGGGGATCACGTGGGCAGTCACTTTTCACTATTCCGTTCACAGTTCTGTCACTTTACTTTAAAGCTGTCACTTTTCCTGTAAAGCTGAATGTTCGAAGATTCAGAACAAGACAAAAGGAAGTACTTCTACACACAGCGGACAGTTAGAAATATAGAATTTGCTCTTGCAAGATGTAGTGGTGGCCACCAATATGGCTGTAAAATAGAATTAGATGGATTCATGGCTATGTTTTACCTTTACTGTCAGAGACAAAATGTGACACTGAATACCAGTTGCTGGAAATCACAAGTGGGGTGAGTGCTGATCCTGCTTGGCCACTGTAAGGAGATAATGCTGGACTAGGTGGACCATTGGCCTGATCCAATAGGATCTTCCTTATGTTCTTACATAATGATGATGTGAAGGAGTCAGAATGGTGGCAATACATCCTGTCCTCACTCTTGAGTGGACAGATACTTTTGCCACATTGTACAGCACCCCATCACCAAAATGTTTTACAGAGTGGTCAAAGATTTTTGTGAAACACTTCAACTGTATTCCCATTTTTGCCCCAGGCCTACTAGATGCTGCTTTATTCCAGGTAAAGGTAAAGGGACCCCTGACAGTTAAGTCCAGTCGCGAACAACTCCGGGGTTGCGGCGCTCATCTCGCTTTACTGGCCGAGGGAGCCAGATAAACATACCTTATTGCCTTAAACCAAGAACAAAAGTTTGTCTTAATTAGGAATCTTAAACTATGTGTTGTAGTTCATTACTTCTCTTTGGTTGTGCTGTTTTCTCCTTTCTTCTCGTAGTCAAGCTTTTCTAAATGTATCATGTAGTAAATATGAGTTTGACTGCTTACCTCTCGCCAGTTTCCCATCATACATTCTAAAATACTTCCAGGTTCATTCTAGGGTTGTTTGTGTATGGCATTCAAAATTCCTTATCACCTCTTACCAATGTACCACTGTTAAGAAATATTACTGCTTACATGATCACTTTTTTATTGGCATGTAAGATTTTATTTAATTTAAGAAATTTTGCTTTTCAGACGAACCTCACAAAGCAGTTTACATAAGATGTGACTGATGGACCACCAATTATTTTTTTACCTAGATTTCAAGCCATTTAATGTCTGTTTCATCCCTGGAATGTTAAAAAAAACACAACCCAATGAGTTTGAAATAGGAATGGGTTGTCCCTGTCCCAACTTAAATAATCTATTTAACTATATATTACCTTCCAACGCCTTGACCGTGTGAAGCAAATTAAAGTATAGTATATAACGTTTAAATATTCAATTGTGCTTCTTACTTGGAAACTGAATCTTTTCTAAGGGCTTAGACCTAATTGAGATAATGTAAATACAACTTGTAAGGGTATCTTGATCTCTGCAGAAGTGTTGATGGAATGAATAGTACAGGTATTATAATAATGTAAGTACAACACTGCTGTTATGTTTTTAATCTGTTAAAATCAAATGTTTCACGTGTTACTGAAGTATCACTGTGAGACATTGAAGGGATTTGGTCTATCAGAAACAATTTATCCTAAGAGTTTCACAGGATAAAACTTTTTAAGTCAAAAACATTTTGGGTCCATGAGCACACTTGTAAACTGAGAACGGTTGAGAAACTGTTGTGTGTGCGCAAGGAACTCTGGTGGCATGAAGGTAGCACTCTATAGGCACGTGTGACCCTGTGGATGTCATATTGGAGACCCCTGAGTTACATCAACTAGTCCATCCTTGCAAGGATGTAATTTCTTGACCTGGTTATGATGGGATCCACTTTTCCATACATTTTAAGAATACCAATAAGAAATAACATAGATGTGGGAATATGAATCCACATAAATAAAAGTTTATTTTAAAAAGAAAAATAAGATCCCTTTGCTTTTTATAATACCATTTGCAGTAAGTCTCTTTTTAGAAAGAACTTACTTGAAGACAAACCTTTAATTTAATGCAGAGATCTTAATAATGTAATCATGACATCCTAGCAAGCTGATTGAGTTAAAAGATCTACTTCTTGTACATGGGAGAGCAATTGTGAAGTAAGATATTTGACTCTTGAGGTTAAATGTTATAAATAATACAGTGGTCTGACTCATACCTAATAGTCAATCTGTTGTTGGTTTTCTATTGGACAAGTGTACTCTATTCTCCTGATCGCCTCCTCCTTCCATCCCTGTTTGGGACAAACCGTAGTTTTCCTTTCTGATCAAAATGGGCAAAAAGCAACTTGCCTCCAAACTTAAATGAAAAACCCATTTCAAGCTCTAATTTCTAGGCAAATTATGGTTTGTGCAAATCAGTGGTAGCCAAGATGGTGCGCTCCATATGTTGTTGGATTCCAACTGATTCAATTTGAATCAAATTAGGTGGAGCCATAGTTCAGTGGTAAAATCCATATTTTACACACAGTAGGTGCCAGCTTCAACCCCTGGCACCTCCGGGTAGAAAAGGCTCTTGACTCAGATCCTGGAGAGCCACTGCCAGTCAGTGTACACAATATTGTTCTAAATGGACCAATGGTCTGACTTGTGTGTAAAGCATATCGTCCTATGGTTAAAAAGCAGCCTCTGTCATAAAAATTACATTTAGAATGCTTACATTCAGAATTGTCACTAATTTAATAGTATTTGAAATTGACTTCTTGTTATGATATTACTACGTTAAAATATTATTTGATCACTTAGATAATGTAAAAGTTGCCTATTTAAATATGACTGCTATAGATGAAAGTGCAATCTTGTGCATGTTTACTTGGAAAAAAGTCGTATTAATTTCAGGGGACCATACTCCCTGGTAAGGGAGTGTAACGGTGGTTCCAAAACTCCCACCCTCCTGTACCACTTGAACATAGCGGAGGATCTTGGTGGACCACTTCATGATTTTTCAAGACTGTTATAGCAATTTTAATGTACTGTGCTAGATGCTGTATGATTTTTAATTGTATTCTTATTGCTGCTTTTATTTCTTATGTATTATTGTATTACAATCTGAATTCCATAAAATTCAAATTTGTAATACAATAAGATACAATATAAGAAAATATCAGAAATAGAATATAAGAAGCAGCAACATTACAATTAAAAATCAATGTATATTTTCAATACGATGGGTGTGCTGTCTTCACCCATAAATCCACAGACATAACAGAGACCAGACCGCCTGAATGGTTTGCAGGCCACAGTTTGGGAATCCCTTGGGTATAGGATTACAGTCTTAATCTATACTGCTTCAGTTGGTTCCTTGTTGGAATTCTTAATGGAAGCACCCCACCTTCCAAGACAAGCATGTACCTTCTACTTGTCTGTTGTTGATTTTGCTTTCCTTATATTCATCACACTGTACTGTATAACATTCAGAAAGATGATTTGGTGCCCACAGACCATTGATGTCACCAGTTTTAGTTGAATACAAATTTCATTTCCTTGTTTAAAACAAGAGTTCCTAGTAAATTGAAATAAATCACTCTCTTTTTATTGCTTTTGATTTTCTTTGCATTGTTTAAAGTGGTTTAAAATAGGTAAAAATGCTTGGGCACTTACTGGAACAAATTTTCACAGCTCTTACCGTAAGGTTGCTATAATCAAAGACAGATGTAGAAAATTATGTAGCATAAATGCTTTTATATTCTCTGGCATTTTCGCTCTTCTTAATTCTGAAATGGTACATTGCATTTTTGTCCTTAAAGGCTTAATAATAGGAACTTAGCCAGCTTGATCAGATAACTAATTTTATCCTTCTGTAGTTTTTAAGGAAAAAATATTGGTAAACTTCTGTTTTCTTTTATATGTTGCTCATTCTCAGACGTGTGTGTTGATTTATATAAAATGCTTTGTACCATGAAAGACTTTGAAGCTTCTTTGTGAAAGGGGATACAGTTGTACCTTGGTTTTCGAACAGCTTAGTTCTCGAACGTTTTGACTCCTGAACGCCACAAACCTGGAAGTGACTGTTCCGGTTTGCGAACTACTTTTGGAATCCAAACATCTGATGGGGCTTCCACAGCTTCCGATTGGCTGCAAGAGCTTCCAGCAGCCAATAAGAAGCCGTGCTTTGGTTTCCGAACATTTTGGAAGTCAAACGGACTTCCAGAACGGATTCCGTTCGACTTCTAAGGTACGACTGTACTGAGGAATAAAACAGTGAAAACAATCACTTGATATATCTCTAACTTTATGTTTACACATATGACTAGATTGTTACTTGGACACTTGGACTTTGGGCAATCACTGATTATTGTCACATTAAGACTTGCATAACTTGAAAGAGACCTGAAAGATGATCTCACCCCTTATACACCTCCTGCAAATACGATCTAATAAATTCTGAAAAATTTCAGGTCAAATTTGTTTTAAAATTTGTTGTAAACATAAATCATTGTTGTCAGTGTAGTTTCCAATAAACTTTTGTTGCTAATTTTTTAAAGAGAAGTATTTTCACACAATTTGAGAGTGATGTTTGGGAGTGTGAGCTGCAAGCCTTCAATTGACATGCCACCTCAACTGTGAATTTCCTAGGTGATAATAGGCTATCCACTAATATGATGGCCAACCTATTGAAAATTAACAAAGATAATGTTGTGCTTATGTCGTTAACTTCATGAATGAATTATTTCAGTACTGCTTATGTGGAGCTGTCTTTAAGTTGGGACCAGAAATCACAGCTAGACTTGTGTGTGAAGCAGACCTAAGGAATTATACTGGTTGCCAGTATGCTACTTAGCCATGCTTAAGGTTTTAGACTTGGTACATCAGGCCCTATATAGCTCAGAACTCGGCTATCTGCAAGAACATCTCTGCCCCCCACCCTGTCCAACCACTGTGGTGTGCTGAAAAGGGCTGGTTGACAGTACCTTGTGTTTCGGTTGCTTGGATTGTCTGTACATGACACAGGTCCTTCAATGTGGTGGCACTGGTTCAGTGCCCATATTAAGAAACATCTTTCATATAAGTAAATAGTACAATACTGTTTCTAGCTACTGAAATACGAATGCTAAGCAAGTGGATCCGTACACAAAATTCATTTATTAATAGTGACCATAAAGATACAGAACTAATAAGCACCATAGAAAAATAATAATAAACATGTAATTCTTATGATACTCTCCGAAAGGTAAAAAAAAATCTATATACAAAATGGAATTTATTGACAACTTGATAACTGAACATTTTTTAAAAAAAATGGATACTAACTACTGGCCAGAGTGCTGAAAAGAAAGGAGCAAACCCATATGGGTGCTGCCCCCATTGCTTTTGCTGCTTCCCAGTGAAAGAATGAGGATGTTTTGGAGAGGTGATGGCAGCAGGAGGACTGGTGGTGAGGTAGGGTAGCTTACTTTTACTTTCAGGTGGGCTTTCATGAGCCTCCCAAGTTCTTTCTTAAGTATAAGCTCCAATAGGTTTGTGGAATCCCTAGTTTTATGTCAGCAACCTATGAGAGCGAACCTTTGGAATATACTTGCATTTGTAGCAACAAAATTATGACATTTTGGATATATGTACACTGGTGGTTTGTAATATATAAGTACAGAGAAGTAATTGAATGAATGAAGCTAGTTTGCTACCAGGTTACAGTATAGATAAACATGAGCCTGCCCTTACTATTTTTATAGCCAATTGACACCTGCTCCCTAGCAATTTGGGAGAAGATGGGGATGTACCCATACAAGCACCTGACAAGAGGGGATCGGACAAGTCTATTACCAGAAGGGGGGAGTTTAGTTGTGCCTGTTTCTTGCTTTAGTTTGTGTCTCTGGAGTAGAATGGTACCCAGAAAAAGCTTTGATTGGCTCAGAGGTCCTGATACTGTAAAAGAGTTCATGTGTCTTTTCTGTAAATGGTGTTATATCCTGAGCACCCATTCAGAATGCTAGACTTTTGACTCACAAAATGTACACATTAGGACTGCTGCCCAATTAAAGATATCTTAATTGATATTAGGTAAAATATAAAGCAAGAAGCATACTTGCTTGGTTTTTATATTGAAAACGTAAGATGAGCTCTGCTGGGTCAGGCCAAAGGCTACCTAGAGCAGCATCATGGTTTCACAGTTGCCAGTGTGAAGCCCACAAGCAGGAGCAGAGTGCAACAGCACTGTCCTCTTCTTGGCACTTCTGAGCAACTGGTATTCAGAGGGATACTGCCTCAGACACTGGAGGTAGAGCATAGCTATTGTGACCAACAGCAATGGATAACCTTATTCACCATGAATTGGTCTAATCGTCTTGTAAGCAATCAAAATTAGTGGCCGTTATTTCATCTTTTGGGAGTAAATTTCATAGTTTAAATATCTAAAGAAGTATATTATATGTGCATGTCATGTAGCAGGCAGCTTGGAAAGATGTATTTCCTTCTTTCAAAGAGAAAAGGGAAAATGTCTCTTTTAATATGGTGTTTGCCATCTGCAACTTTTACAAATGCTGTTGTTGATATGCTGTCAAAAATATGGAATTTGTCACTATATTCTGCATCTGCATCTTTACTGAACAATTGTCAATGTAGTAGCAAGACAGACAGACAGACAGACAGACAGACAGACAGATAGATAGATAGAGTTGGAAAGAGGACCCAGGAAATTACAGGCTCATCAGTTTTAAATTCTGCCCTACATAAAGTGGTGGGAAACTGCTATGGAAAGTTTTCTGACCCTCTTGAGCCAGTGGGGCGGCAGAAGTTATGGTAATGTGCCATTTTTACTGCATGTTATAGGTACTTTTTCAGAAGTCCACACTGAAGAATGCTAGCCAATATGCAATACAAATTCTTCTGCAAAGTATGCAGCTTGAGTCTTTGAAAGTGAAATGCATCTGTTTTGGGATTATGACCCCATATCAGAAAACGAGCTACTTGAGTTATTGAAAGTTTCATTTAATCAGTTATTCACTGAATTGTTCAAATGAGGGGTAGCGAAACTGTGGCCTCCAGATGTTTCTGACCTACAGTACTCATCATTCCTAATACAGTGGTACCTCTGGTTACGTACTTAATTGTTCCGGAGGTCCATTCTTCACCTGAAAACGTTCTTAACCTGAAGCACCACTTTAGTTAATGGGGCCTGCTGCTGCCACTGCGCCGCCGCTGCCCGATTTCTGTTCTCATCCTGAAGCAAAGTTCTTAACCCGAGGTAATATTTCTGGGTTACCAGAGTCTGTAACCTGAAGCGTCTGTAACCTGAAGCGTATGTAACCCGAGGTACCACTGTAATTGGAAATGTTGGCTGGGGTTGTTGGTAGTTGGGGTACAACAACGTATGGAGAGCCATAGGTTAGCTGCTCTAGCAGAGAAGTTTTGTTGTTATTCATTAATATTTGGCATTAAGATACTTTAGAATTGTATGTTAAGAACAGCCTATGTTAGTAACAATTCTGTAACAGATAGTTTTGAAAAAGTAAATTTGTATAGAGGAAAGAGCTAGGTGAAAATATATCCCATAAGCTTGAATTGTTTGGGTTTTGCATATAAGGGAAACTAGTTTTAAATTGTAATTTTGGAGTAGAATATAAACATTTAAGCTACTGAAAACATGTCTTGAAAAGAGTTATTCTCATAACAAATCCTCAGTATGAAGTAGATTACTTGTGGGGCTTCGAAAAGGCCTCCTTGTTCTTGGTCACATAGGTGGCATAATGCATCCAGTGTATTAAATGTTAAGGAAAACATGGAACAAAGCAATACAACATAAATTATAATATTAGGTATATTTTAAATGGTCATGTTTTCTCATGTTTCTTGGCTAATAAAAATAAAGAAGCTTCAAAATGGTGAAAGATAGAAAATCAAGTGGGATTACAGTCTCTTCAATCAATTCCTTAAAGCAGGCTTCCTCAAACTCGGCCCTCTACATTTTTTTGGCCTACAACTCTGATGATCCCTAGCTAGCAGGACCAGTGGTCAGGGATGATGGGAACTGTAGTCTCAAAACATCTGGAGGGCTGAGTTTGAGGAAGCCTTCCTTAAAGAGAGATTGGTGAAGCATCCTGTGTTTTGTGGGGGGAGGGGCATAGTCCAGTGGTAAAACAAATTGGTTTGCATGCAATAAGTCCCAGTTTCAATCCCAGCGTTTCTTGGTAGGCCCAGGATAGATTCCTGTCTGAAACCCTAGAGAGTAGTTGCAGAGACAGTACTGAACTAGATGGTACCAGTGGCTAAACAATGGAGTTATTCCAACTCCCATCTGTACATCAATAAAATCTGGAAGATCACAGATTCCTTATATCTAATCTGAATATTACATTCAACTACCAGAGCATATAATCCTCACCACCACCACCATCATCCAGGTTGAATTACTGAAATATGTTTTACAAGGGACTGTGTTTGAAAACAGTCCATAAGCTTCAATTAGTGCAGAATGTGGTTGCCAGACTGTTGACTGTTGAAGGTTGAAGGCAAACTGATCTTGTAACACCAATTCTGTTCCATCTGCACTGGCTTCTGAGGTCACTTCAGGGGACTGATTTTGACCCTTAGATATTTATTCCCTTGTTGAAACTTTTCATAAGTTCAATCAATCAGTCTATACAATTTTATCATTTGAATCACATATGTTTGCTTTTTTACCATTCTGAAATGAGTTATAATTCATGTTCTCCGCTTGTCTCTTTTCCTAGTTTCCCTACCCCATGCTTCAGCTGTCAACCTAGAACATGGGCTACGATGACAGCTTTCCTATCCTAAGGGCCATGTGTGCCACCCTTAGAAAAACAAATTTCCAGACTGCTGTCAGACAGCTAATATTCTAGGTCTGTGTCACAAAGCAAAGGTCCTGTGCCATCAGGACAGACTTTCTAAGAATAGATGTATTTTTAGCTAGCATGTATGGATAAATAGCTTGCACATATATCTTGCTGATATTTTATCATAGGTTAGTTAATGAAGTATTTGTGTGTGATAGGAAACGCTATCTAGGCTACAGAATATAATTAGGTGGCTGTGGGAGCAACGTCATTGAATGCCTTGACTCTTAATGCATTCAGGCACTCAGCACATTAGCACACTTTCATGGTCTCTTGCATTTTAATTTCCTCTTGTTAAAAAGGTCAGTAGTGGTGATTCAAGGCTGAAATGAAATGAAAGAATGTGGTTTTTGTATGAGAAACCTGTCACCTCAACACTGTCAGTTGTCTGATTCTAATCTGGCTTTTCAACAGTCCATATTTTTGTATGACTATTTTATTAGTTACATGGATATAAGCCTGCCATCTTCCAGATCAATTCACACAGTTAACAAAGTAGGATAGTCGGTGAATGTCCATGTGCAATAAGAATTGCTATTTATTAATCATCTTCCACATATGTCCCAAAGAATGCACAAAATATAACAAAAACAGTTGCAAAACAACACAAAAAACAACAGAAGATTAGTTATGAACAATACCTATGCCAATGATCTATTCACCCAGCTGAGAAGGCTGAAATGTAAATAGCTAGATGGGAGAATACCGTATTTTTCCGTATATAAGATGATGCTTTTTGCTAAAAAATATTAGGCAAATTTTGAGTGTCATCTTATACATGGATAAGTGAATGCAGAGGGGGGACGTGCAATTAATGGCAGCAACAAGCAGGAGATTGGCAGCGGTGATTGGGCAGGTGATCGGTGGCTGTGGCAAGGCCTGCTGGCGATTGGCTGTGGCTGCGGCAATTGGGTAGGCAGGTGATTGGCGGCTGCAGCAAGTGGGCGGGTGGGCTGTTGGTGGTGGCGAGCAGGCAGACAATTGGTGGCTGCGGCAAGGTGTATGATCGGCAGTGGCTGTGGCAAGCGATCGGCAGTGGCAGGCAGGCAGGTGAGCGATTGGCAGAAGAGACCTTCCCCATCCCACCCCAAAAGCTAAACAACTTAGTTTCTTAATTTTGGGTTAAAAGAAATAGGGGTCATCTTATACATAGGGGCGTCTTATACACGTAAAAATATGGTATCTAGGAAGCATATGCATTACAGAATTTTGTTTCATCGTTTAGTCGTGTCCGACTCTTCGTGACCCCATGGACCAGAGCACGCCAGGCACTCCTGTCTTCCACTGCCTCCCGCAGTTTGGTCAGACTCATGTTGGTAGCTTCGAGAACACTGTCCAACCATTTTGTCCTCTGTCGTCCCCTTCTCTTTGTGCCCTCCATTTTTCCCAACATCAGGGTCTTTTCTAGGGAGTGTGAGAACTTAATACAGTGGTACCTCGGTTTATGAACTTAGTCCGTTCTTAAACCGAAGTCCGTTCTTAAACCGAAGTCTGTTCTTAAACCGAAACTGTTCTAAAACTGAGGCACACTTTCCCTAATGAGGCTTCCCATCGCCGGTGCCCTTCCACCATTTGGATTCCATTCTTAGACCAAGGTGAAGTTCGGAAACCGGGACACTACTTCCGGTTTTGCGGCGTTCGTAAACCGAATCATTTGTAAACAGGACTGTTCTTAAACCGAGGTACCACTGTAGTTTTATTTTAGTATTTTTTCATTTCCATTAGTGCATAATAGGATTAGGCAATATGTATCAATATGTATCAACGCATGATAAGCGTGTGAGCTAGGGCAATTATACAGTAGGGAGCAAAGGCTGAAGTCGGGGTTGCCCAGCATCACCTGGTGAGTTAATGGGACTAGAACTGTCACTTGAACAGTGAATGCAGCTCTGTCACTGTTCACTGAGCTACTTTGACATTGGCAGCAAGATGTGTGGGAACTACCTATTTGTGTTTTGGTCCAGTCCCCTGTTAAGTATACTTGGTATATATGGAGCAATTGTCCCCATATAAACCCACAGTTATAAGGTGCAAATAAATATTCTTGAAAAGATTAGTCTGTTTGATGCAGGAAGTCTGGAGCCAATAAAACAAAAAGTGACTGTATTCCAAATAAATGTGGTTGGCAAGTAGCCCGGTGTAGAGCTAATTTAGCGATCTAAGAGTTGGCTTGCTTTTCTTGAGTAATTTCAGGATTTGTTTCTTATCCTGCTTAGGGCAGGAAAGCTAGAGGAAAATAGCTAGGGGAGACAGCCTTTCATACTGAGCATCAAGTAGTAGAGATATAGGCAACATAAGAAGTTGTTTAAATGAGGTCCATTTGGATGTGCCATAGAACCAAGAAGAGTAGCCAGAATGAGTAGAGTAGCCAGAATATATATAGAAAATCACTAGTCCTAGAGTTGTAGCTTTCTTCTATGCATGCAGTATTAGGAAAAAGAAGTACTGTTCTTGCAATAAATACAGCTTTAGGGAAGGCAATTGACAGTAGGTCATGCAAGGTTTCTAGTGGTAGGGATGGCAGTAGAACAATATTTTTTGTTCAGGCAGCTGAACAAATAACTGTGTGTTTGCAGCATTATTATAAGAATTCTTGATGCAGGTAATGAGAGGGCAAATCTGCTCCTGGAAAACATGTCTTTGGTTTACACAAATCTCTCATTTGAAACATTCACAGTTGAATAAATATGCTATATTATACCGAGTAAACATGGCTCAAACTTTATCCTACATTTCATTTTCACAACTGCTACCACCATGTTGCAAATTCATCATATCAGTGCGGTTCAACATAGTGAGGTATGAAAGGCAGCTCAATATGTGTGGATAATAAATGTGATGTATATAAAATAGAGGCAGATATTTATGTTAAAAATGGCAGGCAGTACAAAGGTTGCTTGTCTCAAATAGGTATTTTGTGCATTCATGCACCTCATTTCAGCTTTGGAGATTTATTAGTCTGTTTTCTTAAAAATAACTCACATTAGCTCATTAAGTCTCTTTCACCCACTATACAAATTCTGTTTGGTACCACATGTTTCAGCATGGAGGTTGCCAACTACTAGTTTATAAAGGAGGGACCAATATGCTTCTAGGAGAATCTATTACAATCTGAATTCTTTTAGTTTATAAAGAGAAGAGGAGTAATTTTGGATTCACTTGTCAACTGAACATAAAATACTGATTCTATATTGAGGGAAATGTAGCTTTGCCTACAGTGATAACTACTCATTCACTCAGTCAGAAATATAAAGCCAACTTTTAAAAATGATATCCCATAAATGTATACTGCATCTGAATTTTATTTTCTTTAAAATATCAAATATTTCTAGATTTCACTGTAATAGCATCCAGAGAGATGGTGCTGGTGTTGCTATGTGGTACAGTTGACCATGCAAATGAGATTCAGCCACTTCTTAAATGAAGTTGCAGTCCACTGAAGAATCCAGTCCACTACTTTAACTTTTAATAAAGCCTTGCTAATGTATGCCCAAATAACATCCATGGCAGCTTTCACCAACTTCAATAGGTACTGCAGCTTTAGCCCTTCTCGAAGAAACATGATCTTGCTTTGGTGAATCATGCCATGATAACATTCAGGTTAGAATGTTGCATTTTACATGGGGTTGTCTTTGGAAACTGGCAGCTGGTTGAAAATATAGTTGCTGCCATATTTATCTGGTGATTTAAGCATCTGTACTGGTTTTAGGTTTGTTTATGTACATAATTAAATCCCTAAATCAGGGATGAGAAACTAGCTCTCCAGATGTTGCTGAACTCCCAACTCTCATCAGTCCCAGCCAGCATGGACAGTGGTCAGGGATGATAGGAGTTGTAGTCCAACAGTATCTGGAAGACCACAGGTTTCTGACTCCTGCCCTAAATGGTTTGGGATATTGGTATTGTCTGCTTCCAATGAACCTCCAAATAGGATCTTTGGAGCCTCTGCTTTGAACCTCACTGCCTTCAAAGATGAAGGGCATGGCTATCTAGGACAATGCTTTCTCTGGGGGGTGCCCTAACTGTGAAACCCCCTCCCCAAAATAATTGGCCATGCATTCATGCACTAGATTAATGGGGGGTTGTGTCTCCCCTTTAATAACTTAAGTTTTTTTGCATCTTAGTTAACGGCCAGTGCATAATTGTTGATGTGATATTTCATTTACGGTAATGTTTTATTTTGTAACTTGTTATGGAAATCTTACAGGCAGAATATAAGATAAAATATAGGCAGATATGTCATGGATATATTTATTTAAAGATAAGTTGACTATGTCATGATGTTGGCTGATGGGCATTTATGTCTGCTCACCTTCAGTGTTCTAGAATGGTAGACATGCAGGTGCTACTGAATTTAGTATTTCCCCTCCCCTCCCCTCCACACCCACACCCACACCAAATAGAATACCTAGGACTTAGTAAATGTAGGTTGTCTTGCTTCAGAGCTGCCTTTGTGATTACATAAAGAGGTCATGCAAGTATATGCCAGGATCTCATCTAATGTGCTGACAGAAAGCCAATTAATTCTCAGCCAGGGGATTTATTTCCCCCCCCCCCCGCTTTCTTTCTTTAATATAAGCAGCCTGACATTCTGGCCAATCTGTTAGCTGGCTTTTGAAACTACTATTCAAATCTGGAAACTTCCTAATGTCCTTGGAACATGTTCACTAATTCGCATCTGCTGTTCTTTAGCAGGTGTTCAGAAAAATACTACTTGCAGATTCTCAGTCTGAGCACATTGCTTCTGTTCACAGTTATGATTTTCTCTTCTTTTAAAAAAGAAATACAGTTTTAAGCTAGTTGTTTTGAAATGTGCTAAAATTGACTTAACTCAAGGTGTGCTTTAAATCTTTCCACTGAATAGTCTCTTCTACCTATACAGTTTTTAGGAACAGTATTACCGGTACAACATTTGGAGCAGAGGCTCAAATGAACACATCTTAATAGCTGTCATTCTGCTTCTGAACTAAATATTTTATTATTGTAATTAAATTACAGATAATCATTTCAGGTAGTGGTTCCTCCCTTATATTTATTGTCTTAACACTTTTGTATTATGCCACTGTACTAATAATTGTTGCATAATGTGATAGTAACAGATGTTTGCAGAATGTATTTGCAAAGAAGCATGTGGCAGCAGAGGCTACTGAAGTATTATTGTTTCCCAGCACTGGAAAATCGAGATGCTTAGGCTAGAATGTGGAACCACTTGCATACAAAGCATTTATTATTATTTGATCCAATTTATGAAACACTTTCCATAAAACATCTCAAAACAATTTCACAGTAAAAACATAACCAATGAAAACAATTCCATTATATAAAAACAATTAAACAATTTCATATGTAAAATGCATTTCCTACTCAATACAGGTATAGCCTAGGACAGGCTTCCTCAAACTTGGTCCTCCAGATGTTTTTGGCCTACAACTCCCATGATCCCTAGCTAGCATGACCAGTGGCCAGGGATGATGGGAACTGTAGTCTCAAAACATCTGGAGGGCCGAGTTTGAGGAAGCCTGGCCTAGGATATTGATCTCCTTTTGAAAGGCTTGTTTTAAAAAGGAAGGTCTTTAATTGGCACCAAAAAGGCAATAGAGACTGTGCCTGTTTGATGTATAACAGGAACGAGTTTCAAAGGTTAGGTGCCATCACACTGAATAACAGATTTTTATATCTTATGGAATAGATCTCTTGATAAGATGGTATCTGCAGGAAACCCTCATATGTAGAGAGCAATGACCAATTGGGTATGTAGAGGGTAGGATGCTCTTTTAGCTTTTCTGGTCCCAAGAGGTATAGGACTTTGTACACCAGAACCAACACCTTGAACTTAGCAAATTGGCAGCCAGTGCAATTTTTACATGCACAAGTTTTCACTGTAAGGTGTTTTCCTAAACTCAATGAGGCTTAATATGTAGTTGGTAACTGACAATATTTCAACCAAATAAAAAATAAAACCAACATATATTACATTTTCTCAGTCAGCATTAAGTTATGTCAAGTTAAACACAGCATGAATTGCTTGAAATTGAAAGCCTATTTAACTTTCCTTACATTACACTTTTGCTTCCAGCTTCCTGCAGACCTGACCAAGATGCATCTCACAGATGGTCAACATCCACAGGTGACACATGTCCCCTCAAGTCAGTCTGGTTGCAGCATTGCTAGTGATTCTGGGAGTAGCAGTTTATCTGACATCTACCAAGTAAGTCTTCAAAATTTGTTTTAACATTCTGTATTCATAAAAAGGGGACCCAGGTGGCGCTGTGGGTTAAACCACAGAGCCTAGGGCTTGCTGATCAGAAGGTCGGCGGTTCGAATCCCTGCGATGGGGTGAGCTCCTGTTGCTTGGTCCCAGCTCCTGCCCACCTAGCAGTTCGAAAGCACATCAAAGTGCAAGTAGATAAATAGGAACCGCTCTGGTGGGAAGGTAAATGGCGTTTCCGTGCGCTGCTCTGGTTCGCCAGAAGCGGCTTTGTCTGCTGGCCACATGACCCGGAAGCTGTACACCGGCTCTCGGCCAATAAAGCGAGATGAGCACCGCAACCCCAGAGTCGGACACGACTGGACCTAATGGTCAGGGGTCCCTTTACCTTTATTCATAAAAAGAGGGAGGACATAAATGGTTGAATCCCTGTATGCTAGCAGAAGCATAAGATTGCTATCATATACTTTTAAAGTTTGACAACACAATGAACAAAATAATATGTTGGGTTCAGTAAGACCAGAGGAATATTAAAGTTTTGATTTGGAAGATAATGATGTAGTTTGCTTCAAGTTAAAATCTTACTGAAAGAACAATAAAATCAGTGTTTGTGATACTTATTCAAGTGATACCTGGCTATTGTAACCAATGGAGGTTTCCCCCCATGAAGCCTAAAGAAGCAATGTATCAACTGAGATTTAGGATACAATCAGAGGTGTTTGGTGTCCTGAGTCTCAAGTCACTGAACACTCACTAGGCTCAGCAGCAACTGAAAACGCGGTCAGTGTTCTTATTGATATGTGTATGTTGAAGTGAACTGAAGCAAATGGCACATTAGAGTGAGTTTGGCTTGAACTGATTGACAATAATAGATTGGGTAAAAGCTGGGTTGCATCCAACATTAGGCCTATTTAGAGTGGACTAACTGGAATAAATTAATATGGCTACCTTCAATGACCTAGTTTCAATTCTTCTACACTAACTTTGTTGGATACAACCCTTTATATTTTACATTAGTCTCATTAAAGGTGCATATACTGTAGAGCTGTTTGCGCTATAGGAAGGAAACAGTGCTTAAACAATAGAAATAGACTTAAGTATATGTTTCTAGTTTGATGTAGGCACACTTTGTGTCATTTTGTTATTGAGAGTTTTTTATACAGAGCTTCAGGCTTCTGCATTGCTAGGGGAACAAATGACATGAACCCTACTAAACTCTTCAGCCTCCTTTTCTTAGTCCGGTCCACTTCCGGGTGGGCCGGCATTGCGGGCAGACCATGTGGTCTCCCACTCTCAGCGGGGGCTGGACTAAGCCCCCGTGACATTCAGGAGTCCCTGACTGTGTCATGGCCCCGGCTGGCCAATCCGGTTGGTGGGGGGGGCATGGCTTCCGGCTATTTGAACCCATGTGTCTTTATTCAACTTAGGGGGGAGGCCTCAGGGTCTTGACACGCAACTTAAGGCTGCCTTATAATGAAACTTGTTTCTCACTAAAGAGCTTGTAATACAAAAAAATGTGAAAGATTTGGATCAAAATTGCTATGACTACAGGGAGGATTATTTGAATTCAAGAATCAGACAACAATATATAGTAGGAGAGCTATATATCAGTGGTAGAGCAATTGCTTTGTATGACAAAAGCCCCAGATTCAACCTGCCGCATCTCCAAATTCATCTGGAAAACAACCCTGTTTTAAACCTTGGAAAGGTGCTGCCGGTCAGTGCAGACAGTGCTGAGCTGGATAGACTAGCGGTTTTACTCTGTGTAAGCCAGATTCCTATTTTCCTGTATCTGTTCCTGCTTAATTCTCTCTGTGGATTCAGACAACTGCTTAAAAGTGAACAATGTGGTGGCTCCAAATATATACAAAGCCAGACATCTATATATACCTTACGGCCATGCAGAAAGCCCAGAATAATTAGTCTCCTGGCCGGATTATCAGCTTCTGGACATTCGTGGTTGGAAAGACTGTATAAGAGTCTATGTATGTGAGCTTTAAAAAAGAAAGACAAAAGGAAAAATGATTGCACAGCTGGGTTAAACATGTCAGATTCATGCATTTCTAAGCCATGGAATAGCTTGGGATATGTCCTGGAATATTTCCAGCCCCATGTTGTATAATAGATTCATGTAGTGGTGGATAGAAATGACCAGAGTTTCCAACCAGAGTTTTCACAAGGCCAGCTGATGAGCAACAAATTGCCTACCATTTGTGTTTCCCCATAGGCCTTTTGAATGTGCTGTATTTTTATTTTTTTATATTGTATAATAAAGGAGTTGTCAAAGTTAAGAGGCCTGATTAAGGCTGAAGTCCTATGCATACTTATCTAGCAGCAAGTCTACTGTAATTGGTTAGATTTAAACAAGCATAGAACTAGGTGGTAAGACAATATCCAGCAGATATCCAGGGTAATTTCTCTATTAGTCTGAACACAAGCCAGCCATGGTTTAAGAAAAGTGGTGGGCAGGGAAAGCAATAGCTGTGGGAAAGATATGTTATTCCTCCTTGCTACTTCTTGCTCCTAATCACTTGTTCCTGTTTGGTTCTTGTTATGCACATGTGCATTTAACATTTAGCTCCACCCTTCTTCCAAATTAATATTATGGAGTAGGTTACACAACTTCTTTGATATATGCTGGATTCTATAAAAAGCAACTTAATTATTTCACTTCTGTTTAGTCTGTATCTAAATACATCTTGGAGGTTATTTTCATCATTGATCCACTATAGGTTAATAATTAATGTTCCCTAAAGTACATTAAGTGACAGTGGATGACCTTGGCATAATTGATATGCTTTAATTGTTTTGTCATCTACTACTTCTACTGTAGATTTTTCCTAAGCAGTACACAATGATAAACTGAGTTTTAAAAAGTAATGTTAAATGAGGCTTATTCCATCCAAAGGTACATAAAATCAATTAACATAGTGTTTCAGAATATCAAAAAGTCCATCTATAGTCTCTAAAGATTGTGTGCTAACATTCCAAAGTCTACATATGCAGGATGCATGCATTCACATGGATTATTATAATTTTTATCTGATATCCTTGATAATGTATGTATCGAAGCTGACACTTTTATGTAATCTCTGTGTGGTTGGGGGATCAGCTGTTAAGGTAATGGTTCTGTCACCTCACACTAGCTGCTATTAAGGATGACTGTAAAATAAGTCAGTGAATTTAACCACATATCTCTCTTTTGAATATATCCAGGACCTCAGTTTTAAAGTCCAAGGTGTAACATTTCTCTGGTCTATGATTTACTTACAGATGTGGAAAAACTGACCTATGCACTGCTTACTTGAACTGAATGTGGCACAGAGTGAATGTTTTTGCATACACAATAAATTATGTGTAGGGTTGATATCTTTTACAAATGTTAATCTGACAGCATAATCCTCGCAGAAAACATTTTAAATAAATATTATCAATACTGTTTCAGAAAACGTTCTTACTTTCTTAGCTCATAATCAATGTGTCTTCCTTCTATTTCATGTTTACAACAGCAGAACTGGAATGTTTTTATTGCTTTCCATCTGCTGTATAGGTTGATTATCATGTAACTGAATCTCTTTCTGTTGTCATGTAGAAAGCACATTTGTTTCCATATTTATTTGCCCTCTTTAAATTGCTTAGGGCACTTGCCCTATAACCATATGTTAACAAAATTGATCTGCAACTGGATTTCATCATGGCTAATGGGACAAATACAGTATTCTGTTTATGCTGATCACTGCAGCTACTGCATTGTGTGAATTTTAGACTCTGATCCTTTGATCATTTTTTTCTGCATCAAAATTATCTATCATGAAATTACTAGACCAAAATATGTAAGTTTTGTGGAACTTACTGAAAGAGGATGTGGTGGCTACAAAGGTGTAAACAGATTCCTTTGTGTATCTTCTCCCACAGATATTAAAATAAATATTATACTTGGGACTCCAAGTAATCTCTCAGTTGCCTCCATCTTCTTTGGTTCAATACTACTGATGCTCTAAGACTGTATTCCTGAATATCCTTTTATATTTTCTGAATGTTTCTTCTTTCTCTGAAGAAGAGACTATTCTTGAATGAATGAATGAATGAATGAATGAATCTTTATTTGTGTCAGCCATCAGCCATAGCAATAAAACAACAATATGATATACAAAGAATGGAAATAAAAAGTCAATTATATAAAATGCATTTTAGGGTTTTGAGAGACTATTCCTTTGATATATAGATCAGGGATGAGGAATTAGATCCAGCTGGACAGCTGAATCCAGAAGTAGCCAACCTGCTGTAGACCACTTTTTGACAGGTGGGCGGAGGACACCTGTTAATCACCAGAGAACATATAACATCAGATTACTTAAACTTTAAACTATATCTGTAGAGAAAGAACTTGAAGATCAGTGTGCTTAGTCAGCAGCTTTTGAAAGTGGTTAGATACACATGAGAGCAACCAGGAGCTCCCAAAGGTATTCTGTTCTATCACTCCTGAAAGTGGTGTGGCAGGGTAACATTCCTTTGCAGTTGTGGCTTGAATTCATCACTGTTTGAAATAATGTCTTTACCTGTCTTGTTCCTGATGTCATATGATGGACTGGTGGGCATGGCTTGGAATAAGCAGCCAAGTGGGCCAAATGGGCGGAGCCTAATGGGCCCAAATTGGAGAAGACCTCTTTGATCAAGAGGTTAATAAACTACCTAAGTAATTAAAATAAATTCTGTGGGTCTTATTCATTGTGGATCTGCTAGAAGCCAGTACAAGAAATTATCACTAGCATAACACAACCTCCTCCCTCTCTTCCCTTCTTCGGAATAAGGGAATTTCCCTTTAAAAAAGGGAAAAGTTAACAGCTATGGTCAGGAGAGCCCTTCAGAACATCATGCAGATGAGAGGGGTAATGGTTTCATTGGGCAAGCAGTTTGTGCTAACAGAGCTATCTCTGTAGATATATTGAATACAGCTCTAACTAATTAGGCCTATGGGCCGGAAGTTCGCTACAACTGATCTAGATATAGAGGAATCATGAGTTGAGTGCCTTCTCCCAGAAATGTTGACTGTCCTTTAGGAAGGCCATGCTTGGCAATGATCTAAACCCTTTCTCCCACCCAACCCACATGGTTTGTTCATCTAGACCTTGAGTAGCTCTTCCCCCCACCCCCAAGCTGATGAGCATGCTGAAAATTGGCCAACCTCCTGAGGGCTGCATATTGGTGATGGCTGTGGTCAAAGTGGCTAACATATGTTTTGCTGTGTATGTATGACTACATACTCTCCAGAACATACATACAGACTCTCACACACACTATACATTCTGACAGATGGAGAGACAGACACTGAGAAACACCAAAAATGCAAGTTCATATTCAGCAGAGATCTCTCACTGTGTGTGTCTCCATGGAGTTGGAAAAAGCCCTCTTCTTACCCTACCAAGCCACTCTTCTTCTTGTGTGGTGCCATCAGAAGGAGGCCCTTTTCTTGAGGCTTTTTGCAAGACCATCTTGCAATAGTTCCAGAGGGAAAATAGAGGCTTTTCCAAAGTAAGAAGAGATGCCAAGTTTTGAAGAGGGGCTAGTGGGCTGACAGAGACCTTATTCAGATGATCTTTAATGTTATCTGAATTTACTTTTCAACTTTTGGTTGCTTTTACTGTTTCTGATTTAGTGTTCCATAAGTTGAATTGTACCTTTATTACAATATTATTATTATTTTAAAAATACAAGCTTATAAAGGGTGATTCTGCTTGACAAAACCTTTTGTCAAAGGAAATGCTGCTGCATTGTACAAAGTGCTAGATGGGACAAATGCTAAATCTTTCTATTTTTAAACTGGCACTTGACCTTACTTGCCAGGAGTTTTCTATATATGTTAGCCATATAGGAATCAAATGAGCTGCTGCTTTGATAGACTGTTGAGAGTCTCTTGAAGGGCTAAGTTTTATGTTCCCCGCATATTCAAAGAAACTCTGAACCTTTCAGAGAACAAGCTGGATCTGCTGAGGTTAGCTGACCTTGCCTAGCTTGAGTTTAAATTTACCTGCATCATGTGACATGGCCTAGTTGCAGACAATAAATTCTTAAATCATTCTGTTTAAATGTTCGATCACTCTTTTAGCCATCTTAACAATTTTTCCCTTTAGGATATAATATTATTCTTTATGTTAAATTAGTTATAGGGTAGAACTTGTCATTTTTGTTCTGCCTTCTTTCTGCTGCAGGCAGCACCAGCTTTATGGTCCTGAAAATTACTAATTTCTGTGTTCATTATTGATGGAATTTAACATTTGGATTTCACAAATACCTATGCAAGTGGAATATTGTAGTCATGCTCTACTGATTATCCCCAATCCCACTCCCCAAAACATCACAAGGGTCCATTAGTGGATTTGTGTCAAAATTTATGTGCTTAATTTTCAGCAACTTAAAGAACTTGCATTGATTTTATGTACAGGCTACCGAAAGTGAGATGGGAGATGTAGATCTAACTGGCCTCCCAGAAGCACCAGTTGATTCTGAAGACGATGAAGAAGAAGATGAAGACATTGACAGAACTTCAGATCCACTGCTGGGGCGAGATGTTGTACGGGAATGCCTTGAAAAGGAGCCTGCTGACAAAACAGACGATGACATTGGTGAGGTGTAAAAAGAAAGAAAGTACTTCTACATAGTTTCAACAGATTATCCCTAATAATCTAGTAATTTGAAAGTAGCTTCTTTTACACACACACACACACACACACACACACACACACACACACACACACTGAGTGCCAATCCCTATGTAGCCAAAGTGGCACCATTGACATATATGAGAGAGGTACTAGTCGGCTTGGGAGAACCCTGAGGTTTGCAGAAGTAAAAACAAGACAAAAGAATGACCCCCTCCCACAAAAGATCCCCAGCCATTTTGCTTGACATTTGGAGAGGGAGAGAATGGAACTGAGAATCCTTGAAGAGAGCGTGTCTGTCTGGCTAAAACTCTGAGCTGAAGCAGTTCACGTTGCAACATTTTGTTGCAGGTCTCACTTGTATAGACATTATCTATTTACACATATTCCCTATGTCTTTTTATCTATAGCTAACCTCATATATTGCATAAAATATATAGATTCTGTGTGAATGTATAGGCAGGGGAAGCAATCGCCCACTAAATGTTATCAATTCCTATGCATATAGGACCCAAGCATCTTGTTCTTCCAAGTGTGCAGATTGGGCCATTCTAACATTGGACTGCCATTTCTTATTCACTTACCTCGTTGTGTACTATTAACATGTGGTTGGATCCAAATAACTATGAGTAATAGGACAATAGTTGCTGGCACAGTTTTGCAAAGTCTTTCACAAGAGTTTGCATAATGCTAAAATAGCTCTATAGCAGTTCTCATGCTTCTGCTTTCATAATAAGTTTCACTTTTTCTCATTCAAAAGTCCCATTTTTGAGTTGAAGATGCCTTTGCATGCTGAAAGTCCTATTTGATTCCAACTCATTGTAGCCACTCTTATTAACTGACATAAATAGATGAGTGACACAAATACAGATTGAAATCCATTTTTGATATATTTAATAATACCAACCTGCATGATAGTGAAACTTAACTAAATGTTGCCTTGCTTTGTTTCTAACATGTATTTATTTTTGTTCTTATAGAACAATTACTGGAATTCATGCACCAGCTTCCAGCATTTGCAAACATGACTATGTCTGTAAGGAGAGAACTCTGCTCAGTGATGATATTTGAAGTTGTAGAACAAGCAGGAGCCATCATTCTTAATGATGGGCAAGAAGTAAGTATTGCATAATGCATGCCATGATCATGTTGCCATGTGATCATCAAACACCTATAGTATATATATATTTGCAATGCAGATAAGGGTGAAATATTTTCAGTTTTACATCATATGTAGCAGTTCATAATGCCCCAGTGTCATTGCATATTATCAAAAGCTCCAAAAACATTTCACAGGGTTTTTTTATGACCTACTGCTAGCTTATTTCAAATGTCAAACCATGTTTCTATCCCTTAGATAGAGGCCTGGTTTGTACATCATGGTAACGCAAACTATGTCTTAGTAAAACTATGCAAACGTGGGCTCCCAGAGAGGTGATTGCAGCTGTTTTGTTCCTCCCTGGTCTTTTTTATTCCTGAATCATCTTGATCTGGATCTGGGCTCATGGTTAAGTTCTCTTCTCACTAGCCATGAGTTTGTAACTAAGATGTGCCATGCGAACCCAAGCCATAGTTTCTCAAATGCATCTGATGAATGTTTTGAACTCAAGCAACAATACCGCATCCTGAATCTTACATTAGGATGACAATCCTAATTAAGGATTTCTGTCCGAATATCTCATTCATCTCTGTGTTTCTTCATGTAAGATGGGTACTGGTTGTTAACATTACTACTAAATTAATCATTTTTATTGCTACCCCAATGGTTATATTGCTGTTGCAGAGGCATATTAAGCATCCAGTGAGCCTTCTGTTTAGCTTATTGTTGAGACAGATGCTTAAGATAACTGAAATGCTTTTATTGGGTTTTCTTTCTAGCTTGATTCTTGGTATGTTATTTTAAATGGCACTGTGGAAATCAGCCATCGAGATGGGAAAACAGAAAGTCTCTGTATGGGAAATAGTTTTGGGATTACTCCCTCTCTGGAAAAGCAATATATGAATGGTGTAGTTCGGACCAAAGTAGATGACTGTCAGGTAAGATAACTTCATAGTAAAACATTATTCCATTTTCTCATTAAAAATTCTATTTAATTAATCATTCCAGAAATAAAATAGTGCAGTTTTGGCTAATGGTAACCACTTACAGCTTTCTTGCTCATAGCATAGGTTATTCAGCAAACAGGAACCACTGCTTTCCCTATTTATATATCAAAGTCTGCTGAAATGAGCTCAGGACAGTTTTACTTTTTGAATTCAAGTTCTCATCTAGACTTCTTATCTATATGTATCAGTTGTAGTAATCTCTGAAGGTATTGCAAAAATAAATAAATTATAAGGATGAGCAAGATGGAAACAGATTGATTTCTAATTACATTTTGCCATAATTATGTGTCTAGGCTTGACTGATGGATTAAAAAACCCAAAACGGTTTGCTTGTGTATTTATACCCCTCTATTATTTTGGATAGTTTGTATGTATAGCCCAGCAGGATTATTGGAGAATTCTGAACCATGTTGAAAAAAATACACACAAGGTTGAAGAAGAAGGAGAAATTGTTATGGTGAAAGAGCACAGAGAGCTGGACCGCAGTGGAACCAGGAAAGGACACATTGTCATTAAGGTGATCAAAAACATAACCTTACAAAGAAATTGTTTTATTATATAGCATTTTTCAGTTTCATAACAAAGTGATCTAGTTTCTCATCTTCATAGAAGTTCTATTGTTATGCAGTCAAATGGCTATATATTGTGGAAATAATATGCCCCTGGGCAATTAGACATCACTCAACAATATAGTCTTTACAGACATAGATCTGAGTTGTAATGCTGTATTGGTATGCAGGAAGTATTATGAAAATGAATATGTGTCTAGGATGAAAGTTAGGAATTGGATTTATGAATATGGCTTGGTAGTGATATTACAAAACGGTATGTTGTTTTTGTGGAATTATTTTATTAACTGCCTTCTATTGTTTTTAAGGCAACACCTGAACGCCTGATTACACATTTAATAGAAGAACATTCTATTGTGGATCCAACATACATTGAAGACTTTCTATTAACATACAGAACATTTTTGGCAAGCCCCCTGGACGTTGGGGATAAACTATTGGAATGGTTTCAAGTAGACAGTCTAAGGGACAAGGTTAGTTTCTAGATGAGAGATAACCAAACCCTGATTGGTAATTTTCTTGTACTGGAAATAAGAAGAGCCTGCTGTATCAGGTCACTAGCCTACCCAGACCAGCATCAAGTTCTCACAGTGGCCAACTGGATGCCTGTGTGAAGCCCACACAACTGGCATTCAGATGCAGAGCTTAGCTGTTATGGCTAGTATCCATTGATAGTCTCCTCCTCCTTGAATTTGTCCAATCCTCTTTAAAGCCCCCAAGTTGGTGGTTATTACTGCCTCCTGTGGGAGTGAGTTCCATATTTTAACTATGTGCAAGGCCCTGAATCTTTCAACATTCAGGTTCAAGTGTTACGGCAGAGGGATAAAAGCTTCTCTATCCACTTTCTTCATGCTGTGCATGATTTTATAAACATCTATTGTATTACCTCTTGCTTGTCTTTTTTCTATTTTAAAAAGTCCCAAATGCTGTAACCATAAGTGAGCTGCCCCATCTCCTTGATCAGTTTGGTTAACTTTTTCTGAACTTTCCCCCCTAACTGTACAATATCCTTTTTGAGGTGAGGCAGCCAGAACTGTACCTAGTATTCCAAATGTGGTCTCAACATAGATTTGTGTAAGGATCCATGTCATAGAATCTGCCGTCTTCACAGCTGCCTCACAGTGGGTCACTCTTCTTTATGAAGTCTTATCTGAACTTCTTGGTGTGGTGGCTTACAGTACTGTGGAACACAGAGAACTTAGAAATCATCTGAAAAATAGAGTATTCACTATATAAAAATTGTAGTAATAATAAAGCATGTACATAGTTTTAAATTCAGAGAATGCTGAGAACAGGCATTATTCCTAACTATTTTTAGGCTGGCAGTATAAACTTGCAGTTGGTAAAAGTTTCTGTTGCCTAATAAAGGTCTCTGCCATCATATACCAGAGCTGGGGGATGGGGAAAACTTGCAAGAAATAAACTCATTTATGATTCAGATATTTCCGCTGTATTTTGAACTTTTATTCTTGCTTCATCTTTATACCTGGGTATTTCAGTTCACACACATGAGCCAGTCACTGTTTTAATTTTCAGCTAAGAGATATCCCAAGTAAAATGATTATCGCTAAAAAAGAATAAGTCATAATTAGTATGACCTCAGAAGCTGTATATCATTATACGTTTACACATATAAACATGTAATGTGCATTGCCCTCAGAACAGGAAGTAACATTTTATGCAGTTAGAGAACTTGGATAGATCTCTTTGAAAAACATTTTTGTTTTAAACTGACAAGGTATCTGACAGACTGCCAGTTGTGCAGTAATTTTATAGCCCAATTGGCTACTCTGTCAAAAAAAATGAAGATGGAAATTCTAGCTTTATTAGTGTAAGTTTCATAGAAGCAGCCATTGAAAATGACAAATATTTTGCAAGGGCAGCAACTTTGAAATATTGATTCATAAGAAAACCACGGAAGAGAGATAGTACTCCAGGTGTTGAGTTGTAGGCCTGTTCTCTATAGTAACAAAGATAGTCATTTTATTTTTTTTAAAAAATGTATAAAAGCATAGACAAATTGGCTCATAGTGTGGAAAGGTATATAGTTGGTACAAAAGATACTGGACTGGTTGTTAGTGCCAAAACTATATTAAGAATAGCAACCTAATTTCCTCTTACAAATAAAACTTGTATTAACTTCACATATGTACTTGTTCTTAGGTTACCCGAGTTGTACTATTGTGGGTGAACAACCATTTTAATGATTTTGAGGGAGATCCAGCCATGACACATTTTTTGGAAGAATTTGAAAAAAACTTGGAAAATGCGGTAGGAACTAAATAAATTGAGTTTTGTGCTGCATCATGCATTTTTAAAAGCAACTCTTACTATATCAAAAATATTTGTAGGAGGTTTTAACTGAGCACTGCACATTTCTTTCAAATGGCTTTTTATTATAGAGATAATACAGATTATGCTTTTTCATGGCACAGTTGTGGCAAATAATGGGTTGATGTGATCAGGCGGTGAGGTGGTTCTGTGTAATTTTACCATTACATGATTTGGTGTCACCTAATTCTAGTTGGGAGATATTCATGTGTTTGACAATTTACAGAAAATGAAAGGGCACCTCAGATTACTAAACATCGCCTGTGCAGCCAAGGCAAAATGGAGACAAATCACATTGCAGAAGCCTTCTAGAGACTCCCCACTTTTCTTCAGCCTCCTTGGAGGAAGTGAAAAATGTTTTGGTATTTTTGTGGAGACAGTAGAACCAGGAAGCAAAGCAGCAGAAGCTGGGCTTAAACGTGGTGATCAGGTAAAGTAAAACCCGGTGTCTCATTTACAATCCTGTATCTGCTTTGGTTAAATGAAGTATATTCAACCAAAGAAATTGACTTCAGATATTTGTTGTGTTGGGCTGGTTTAGAGATCTCTGCTAAAACCACACTTTTCATACCACATCCCTCCCATGTTCCTTGGTTTGTTTAATGATGTTTTGACCTGTTTTCAAAATCAATAGTTTTGCCTCCATAACATGATGAGAAATTTATATTGTGAAAAAACAAATTATTCTCAGGATTGGTTATGGTAGTCAAATGGAAATGTAACATTTGAAAGTGAAATACGTAAACAGTCTAAGCAGGTGTCAGGATCGTGGGGAAGCCTCCCATGAGTAAACACACTTGCTAGGCTGGGTGATAACGAGTTGCATTTATTATGTACATATTTACAAGCCGGAGCTCAGTTCTCATGCGTCTGATCCATCACTCTCAGTTTCCAGCAGTACCGGCTTGCGGGAACGCCTCCAGCAGAGCAGTCTGGGTAAAGTGACAAGCCTACGCTGCTCCCGTCGCTTCCTTTCCCTTCGCTCCATTGCTCTCGTTCCTGAGCTGCTGGACAGCTGGCGGTGTTGCCCCTCTGTAGCATCAGGGACTGCTCCCTCCACCTGACTGTCTTCCCTTAACCCTTTCTCTGCCCGCTCTCCTCATTCCTGCCTACTGCTTTCCACAGCTTCTTGGTCGCTCCTCTCTCCCCACTCCCTCTACTCCAAACCCCTTTCTGACTGTCCCGTGACAGCAGGGGAGCAATTCTTTCTGTCATGATGTTTTGTAAAAATGCTGCTTTTGTAACTTCTGAGGCATTAAATAAGGCTGGTTTCAAAACATATTTTTAGAACTGAGCTGAATTTAAAAAAAAAATGTGGATTAAGATTTCATGTTGGGGTAATACTCCATCTTTCTTTATAACAAAATTCTCTTTTCCTCCATTATTTTAAAGGTAATGGAAGTAAATGGACAAAACTTTGAGAATATTACATTTGCAAAAGCGACTGAAATCTTGAGAAACAATACTCATCTTTCCATCACTGTAAAAACAAATATTTTTGGTGAGTACCGTTGTATAAGCCATATAAATGATGTTGCTTAGAGACATTGGCCAAATAACTATGAGGGTTTTAGTGAGTTCATGAGGTTTTTGAAAGTTATTTCCTTTAATATTTAAGAACTGCATGCATACACACCCATTACATTCCCAAGCTGCTTTTGAAGCTTCCACCCACCCAGTTTTAAATTTCCTTTAATACACCAAAGGGATGGTGGAGGAAGGTGCTGGTTAAGAAATACAGTGAGCCTGCCACTTACATGCATTTAACTTGTGTGCATTCAGCTTTAGGCAAAAAGAAGAAGAAAAGAAAAGAAAAGGGGGCAGGGCTCTGTGAAAAACAGCTTTAGCAGCCCCATCTGCCATTGAAACTAATGTCCTTTGACTGTACTCAATTTTGGCTCACAACATAACTCTCGCATAAATTGCAGGCTTACTGTATGCTCAAATCACTCTTGGTGCACAGGTCTAGTTACAGTTTTAGGACACTGCCCTCATCGTAAAGGTCTATACAAAATCCTGAATTTTGTCTACTGTGGCACTTCAAAAGTGATGACCTGCATCTAGAGGTGACAGGCCATACAGTAAAGCTTCACATTTTAGTCCAACAGAAAATTTCCTATGGGAGTTTGAACTGCTCTCTATAGGTGGAAACTATTACTTCTGCTTCTTTTGGACCTGATTCTCCCTCCTCTCCCCTTCTATTTTATCCAAGTATGCTTTTCATATGTTTGATATCAACATAGAAGTCAAAATGTGTCACATGTGCAAGCCACCTTCAAGGGAAAAAATTGTAATGGCGAAATATAGTTGAAGTGATCATTGTGTCCTTCCTGCCCCCTCTACTGCAGCCTTTGGAAAAGCTACTCCTGTAAGTCAGGGGATCCTTCGCAGTGGCATGGGATATGGTGCTGGAAATTGCTCTGGGAAGGACTAATCAGTGAAATATTGACACCCCCTGAATGAGTAGAAACAATAGTGAGACGAGATATATGAGATGTTTTTACAAAATGAATTGGTCTAAGTTTATTTTTTTTCCAATTGTGCAGCTATGTAGATAGACAGATCCATCTATTGATGGATCCCAAGTTTCTTTTGTCAGATGTAACGGCTTCAAGGTGCTTGCCTTGTTTGTTGCTCATGAAAATTCATGAATGTCTGCTGAAGTCCTTGGCAGGAGTTTTATTTGCTGATTTAATGGATTTGTGTTTAACTCTTTCCCCCATATTCTATATTATCCAAAGCACCACCCAGACCCTACTGCTATATTATAATCTCTTATTCAAATCTACACATATGTCATATAGCACAACTTGATTTTACATAGCTTGAGCTGTCCAAGAAGCAAAAACGTGAACGATCAATACTTAATTGCTTGTAGCATTTGCAGCAGGGGAAAAGCATTTGAACTATAAATTATATGGCAAATGTAGTCTTAACTCTGCAACCTCAGATGCACAATAGAGGGAGCCTCTTAGATAAGTTAAGCCACATCTTTCATATTACTTTAGTGTGCTCTGTGACGATCCAGGTAGGGGAAGCTAGAAATAGAAGTGCTGGAGGTGAAACAGTTAAATGGAATGCCCAATCCAAACCCAGAGGGAGGGGGAAGGTGGAGTCCGGGGGACTTATAAAAGCCCACTCTGGGGAGGTTGTGTCAGTTAGGGTCGGTTAGAGTTGAGAGTGGTTGGGTGGTCGAGGTTGGTTATTGGGAGGAGGGTTGAAGATTGGCAGTTGGGGGGAAGTGAGAGTCAGTTGGACAGCTTAGAAAGAGGCTTGAGTCAGTTAGGTCAGTTAAGTGAGGAACAAATACAACCACTAAGCATTCTTGTACACATTAATTAAACCTCACGTGTTTTTATTTCTGTACTAAATAAACATTTCTTTGATGTTACATTTTAAGCCTGACTGGACTCAATAAATTTACCAGGGAGGCCCTGGTTGGTGGCAGCGTAAGAAGGGAGTGTGGTGGCACAGGGGTCAATCGACCTTGAAACGTCCGGGGACCCTGTGCGATCGCCACATGCTCTTACTCTGGTTTTCACACTAAAATAATTTTTAGGAGCTAATGGCTGGGATCCAAGGGATCTTTTGCATCACATTCTCGCACACTTTGAAACATCATCCCTGAAGGTTGAGGATATTCTAGATCCGCATTCTGTGAGGCGCAAGAGACTGCAAATCAGAATGGAAAGTTCAGCCTGTGTTTTTTCCCCTCAGACCTCTTTGGATCCTGGCCAGTATTTGATCACTAGTTATAAGTAATATATTTGAAGAAAGATATTGGATTAGGACTGTACTGAATAGTCTTTTTAGGATAAAATGAAGTTGTCATGTATGAGAATTCATTGTGAAAACTATGTTGAAGCAACCAAAACCAGCAACAAACCTTGCCATTTAAGTCAAGGGAATAGACAAGGAAGGGTGAAGAGCAGAGGAGCTAAGGTCAGGTTCTGTCTAAATATGATAGGCTACCTTGGTGTTCAACAGAATTACAAACCAGGTTTACCTAGAGATATTTGCTCTTCTTCAGATTTGCCTAGATTTTAGCATGCACCACATGCAGACTGGCTCCCAGGTGGTTCAGCTTAGAGATGACTATTCATTGATTTGTTACACATCATACATACCTCAAACTGACATAGATTGTGTATGGAGAAATATAATTCTATCAGGAATGCATTTATAAAAATTATAAAACTTGTTAATAATGTTATACTTGTTAGAATAACCATACTACTTATATACCCATATGATGTATTGTACCGCAGTTTCAAGCACATTTTCTTTTCTTTTGACTTTTCTCCATCTTTTCTCCACTTTATTTTTCTACTAAAATAATATTTCTCTTGAAAATTTATGTTTTCAATAAAACATACCAAAGCTTCTATAGAGTTTTGAATCCTAATTTTCTCTTTCATTTTTGTGCATCTTAAGCTGTGCTCTCTCAAGGTAATATATATGCTTTAGGATTTCGGCCATTTGCTACAGAGCTGGATCCTTAAAAGCAAAATTATGTTAAAATGGAACACATTTTTAAATGTTCCCTTTTAGGATTTAGCATAATCCTAATAATAATAAATAATAATAATAATGGGTGAATGAATGTGTAACATTTTGACTTTCTTTTCTACAGTGTTCAAAGAGCTGCTTAGCAGGATAGGGCAGGAGAAGAATGGAGTTCCTCATATTCCAAAAATTGCAGAAAAGAAAAATAATCGCTATTCCATCCCAGATATTCCTGGAGATGTGGAACAGATGTTTCCACGCGAGAAAGGAAACAAGAAAATAAAAGCAAACACTGTGTCTGGTGGAAGAAACAGAATCAAGAAAATTTTAGACAAGACTCGATTCAGCATCTTACCTCCGAAATTGTTCAGGTATGATAAAATACTTTCTCATAAACTAGGATTTTTCTACAACCCTTTCTACAACTAGACAAGAAAAGACTATATCAGCTCTCTGTTGGTGGTAATGCAATTTCCTTCCTTTATAGCTCCAGGCTGTGACAATCCCTCTCTTTCACTTGTGCTGCACTAGGGAAGGCAAGTGGTACATGCCTTGATCTATGCTGCCTAATCCAAAGCCCCACAAGTAAAAGTCTTTTTTGTTAATTTCAGCACCAAAGGCAATTCAGCACACGGGCTGTTTCCTTCTCTGTGCCCTATTCCTAGGCTACGCTTTTGAGTACATCCCAATAGCTTTTGGCGGGAAGGCTCTTCCACTATTAGTGAATGGAGAATATCTGTTGGCTGGATTTGAGTATATTTATAATTTTAAAACTGCCCCGGAGCCTCCAATTCCTTCTCACTCTCTCTGATTTAAAGCCACTCTCCTTTATGAAAAGCAGAAGCAAAGTAATCATTGCTTATTTCTCTCTTGTTGTTTAATCTCCTTTATTTGCATACAGTCTTTTTTTTTTTTTGCTAACTATAAATTGTATAAATTTGCTATTCATCTTGATAATCACTGCTCAACAATAGTCACCTGCCATCTAGCAGTCATGATCCCCCACCCTCGCTACATTCCTTTCCTCCTTAGAAACAAATTATGTCCATTATTTGGCCTCTTTGGCTGTGCTTCCAAGGGGGGTGTGCACAGCAAATCAAGCCTAGTGTTTCTTCATCTAAAGTGACCGACAGCTTAGTCAGCTAACCTGTCCTCTAGTATACCCAGGAATAGTTGGAGTTTAGTTTGCTAGACATGTTGAAATCCCACTAACAATAATATTAAGATCGCTGATTTGTGAACTAGATTGCGCATCCCTTCATCAACATCCCTTTTGTCTTTCTCGTCTAGGAAAATTTCCAACCATCTAATTTTATTCCTTGCATTATTCCTTGTTATTTTTTGTTAGTACAGTGGTACCTCAGGTTAAGTACTTAATTGGTTCCGGAAGTCCGTTCTTAACCTGAAGCGTTCTTAACCTGAAGCAAACTTTCCCATTGAAAGTAATGGAAAGTGGATCGATCCGTTTCAGACGATGAAAAACACCCTCTAAAACAGCAATTTAACACAAGTTTTACTGTCTAATGAGACCATTGATCGATAAAATGAAGACAATAATCAATGTACTGTACTGTACTATTTCCTGAGAGGCTGCAGTAGAGGCGGCATTGGAGGAGCACTGCCTAGGACAGTGATGGCTAACCTTGACACTCCAGATGTTTTGGGACTACAACTCCCATCATCCCTGACCACTGGTCCTGTTAGCTAGGGATGATGGGAGTTGTAGTTCCAAAACATCTGGAGTGTCAAGGTTAGCCATCACTGGCCTAGGAGGTAGCAGATCCAGCTTCCAAGGAGTATGCCACAAACATTGCTGCTACTGTGGCAGTGGCTGCAGCAGCCAGTGATGCCTTCCTTGCAGTCGCAAGTGGAGGGATGCCTCTGCCGCTGGCTCTCCCAGCCACAGGCTCCTGTCCCTGCTCTTACAGGCGTCGGAGGGGGTGGGCGGGCGGGCGGGCAGCCCTTTCGGCTGCTCGCCCCCCCGCCCCCCTCCAACGCTCGCAAGAGATCGGGGCTGCGGTTGGGAGAGACAGTGCGCTGCGCCTCTTCCAGCCGCAGGCTCCGATCTCTTGTGGGCGGGGGTGGACGGGCGAGCAGCCGACAGGGCCGCGGTTAGGAGAGATGCTGCGCTGCGCCTCTTCCAGCCGCAGGCTCTGATCTCTTGCGAGCGTCAGAGGCGGGCAGAGGCGGGGGGCAGACGGACAAGCACTCAGCCGTTTGCTGCCGCTTCTGCTGCCCGCCTCTGACGCTCTTAAGAGCAGGGATTGGGGCCGGGGTTGAGAGAGGCACAGCAGCACAGCGCCTCTCCCAACTGCTGTCCCATCCCCTGTCTTTCCGTACAGCGAGCAGGGAGGAGGGAGGCATGGCAGCTCCATGTGTCCCTTCTCCCTGCATGGAAAGAAAGCGGCCGCTGCTTACACGCGTGTAAGCGGCTGCCGCTTTCTTTCCATAGAGCAAGCAGGGAGGAGGGAGGCACGACAGCCCCTTGCGGCCCTCTTCCCTGCACGGAAAGAAAGCGGCAGCCGCTTACACGAGTGTAATTGGCTGCCGCTTTCTTTCCCTGCAGCGAGCAGGGAGGAGGGAGGGACGGCAGCTTTGTGCGTCCCTTCTCCCTGCACGGAGCCCAGTCGTTGTCGGGCTTGGCTCCGGGCAGCAGCAAGGCCTCCAAACGCTCGGGAAACCTACTTCTGGGTTAAAATGGTTCATAACCCGAACATACGTAACCTGAAGCGTTCATAACCCGGGGTACCACTGTATCTGGAACATTTTGTAAACCAATTTAAATAAGCGTTCTGTGTTTCAAAAGAAGTAGTCTATTACTAGAGAGTCAGATAGAGCTTCTAGAGAAAGCTCCTATCAGTTGCAGACAGTGCTAAGACAGTTTTTCTCACAGCAGTTTTTCTCTATAGCTTTTTGCACATTAGTCTGTGAATAGTTACTCTCTGAGGCTTGGTGTTTCTTGACCTCAGTTATTTTCCATTGCTCTATTAATGGATTGTGACTGACAGAATTAAAACAAAACAAAACACACACAGGCAGAAATAGGATGAAAGGCTCACTTGTCCCTACTGGAAATATACTTTTATTACCTGGTAGCACATCCCATGTATTGACCTTGGTTTTGGCACCTTTTTGAACCAAAAAAGTAAGTCTACAACCACAGTTGTATTATTGTGAAGTTCAATTATGAGATAGTTTTCTCTCTTGTGCCTCTGTGTAGTCACATGTATGGGAATATGCATATACTTCTCCTTATGCTGAGCCATATTGACTTTTGTTATGGTCTTGCAGTTTTTATTTATTTATTTAATTTAGTCAATATATGTCACATTCTTCCTCCCAAAGGAGCCCAGGTCACCAAACACATTACTTACAATATCATTAAAAACATCTTAGCTGAAACTGGACCTTTCAGAAGGACTAACCTGTGCTGGACTAACCTGTGCTGAACACAACTTAGCTTTTACTTTTGTACTCAGTGCTCTCATGTTTCTACTGTTACCATGTTGTTATTATGATTCATTGTTTTTTACAAAACTAAAGATAAAACTTAAAAATAACGAAAATAATAATGAGGGGGACAGATGCACCTCATCAGAGAGGGCATTCTGCAGAAAAACCACCGAAGAGGCCTTGTCATGGGTGGATGCCAACTGGGCAGTCCCTAATGGCAGCACCACCAAGGTCTCACCGGCTGATGGTACAGTCTGAGATGGGTGATATAGGGGAAGATGCTCTTGTAGGAACTTGGGTTCTAATCCACTTAGGGTTTTGTATGCTAATACTTATACCTTGAATTAGGCCTAGTAGCTCACTGGCAGCCAGCAGTTTCAGGACTCAAGACCCATGGTCCCATCAGGCTGTCCCACTTACCAGCTTAGCAGTTGCATTCTGTACTAGTTGCAGCCTCTGAACCATCTTCAAGGATAGCCCCATATATAGCACATTATAGTACAGTGGTACCCCGCAAGACGAATGCCTCTCAAGACGAAAAACTCGCTAGACGACAGAGTTTTTCATTTTTGAAGTCGCTCCGCATGACGAATTTCCCTATGGGCTTGCTTCGCAAGACGAAAACGTCTTGCGAGTTCCCAATGCATTCCTATGGGAAACCGCGCTTCAATGCATTTCTATGGGAAACAGCGCCATCTAGTGGTTCGCAGGACCGTGCTTCGCAAGACGAAAAAACTCGCAAGACGACAAGACTCGCAGAACGAATTAATTTCGTCTTGCGGGGCACCACTGTAGTACAGAAGGCAGATCACCAGATCATGGACAACTATATCAGTCCAAGGGTGGTCATAGCTGGCAAATCAGCCTAAGCTCAGCATAAGCAATCCTAACCAAAGAAACAACTTGAGACTCCAGTGAGATGTTAGAGTCCAGGAGTATTCCCAGGTTATGAATCTGTTTTGAGAGTGCAGGCCTTTTCAGAACAGGCCTTGCATCTTATTCAAAGACACGGGAACCACTCACTCACAGCACTTCCATCTTATCAGGATTCAGCCTCAGTTTATTGTTCCCCATTCAGTCCATCACTGAGGAAGACTAAAGGAAGCCAGTCTCTCAGCAGAGCTGGTGGAAGCCCATTGATTCTCCAGAGCCTTGTGAAGGCAGTGAAGAACTTACGGGAGAATCTGTCCTCCGTCAGTGAATTTCTTTATTATGGAAATGAGCCAAATAAAACACAGTGGGCCAAAAGGCACCCTCCCCTCTTACAAGGAGTTCCTTGTGAGATGAGCGGAACTTCAGATATTATTCACTTCCTGAGGAAGCAAAACAGGAGGCTAGTAAAAGACAGACCAAGGCCCTGAAGCTCATCAGTCTGCATAGGAGAAACACAAAACAACAGTATAGCCATCTTCTTGACCTTCATGAGGTAATATGCATCAGATAATCAGATGCTGCAGAGAAAGAGAAGTGTTAGCAGGCTAGAAGGGGCACTAGTACAAGTGCTGTAACTGCTTCCAAGAAAGGAGGTTTGAAAGGAGGTTTCGGTAAGCAGTTCAGTTTTACCTTGAGCCTTAGAGACACAGCAGCCTGTAAACAACAAGAAGAGCAGGTTATTATTTAAGATCTCGTGCTTCCATTGTTAGTGAAAATTATACCTTGTTTTGCTTCATTTGTGTAGAATAACTATGTTTTTGTTTCATTTAAACACTGACACCTTCTAAAACTTCCTTGCAGTGATGGTAGTGTAAGCCAGTCACAGGACGACAGCATTGTGGGGACAAGGCAATGCAGACACAGTTTGGCAATTATGCCTATTCCTGGCACGCTCTCGTCCAGCAGTCCTGATCTCTTGCAGCCTACAACCAGCATGTTGGATTTTTCTAACCCTTCAGGTAAAAAGACCCTCAGTTGTTAACCGCTACGTTTCCCACCATGTTTTTGTAAATCAGCATTGACAATCCAACACATGGTTGGCTACTTATGGGGGAAAGTTAAATGCAGTTGCCAGAATTTGTGACTCTGATGCACACCTCTGATGCTGGGTTAGTATTTTGGAGCTGGCCTTCTGAAAGCCGTGTTGCTGGTGCTGCTTACCAGTATGGGTTGGGGCAGAACAGCAGTAGGGGCGGGGCAGCAACGAGGGTCCTGTGGGTGCAAAAAGTCCAGCATTCCCATCTAAACACCTACATGGCCCCAACCTCATCACTACCCTGCCCCTTCTCTACACTGTTCCTGTAAGCAGCAGCAGCAGCGGAGAAATATCAACTGGATTCCACCTAACAGAGTTAATTAATTGGCAGTGTGCATATCCGGATGCAATTGACCCATGATCATTGCTGACCTAAACACCTCTTCGTTCCTTACTGTGTCAATCGCTTTACAAAACTTAGTGTGCGTCTTCTACTGTCACATCTTTTCACTGCAGTAATCTAAATCACACCTAGGGCTCTTAGAAACAAAACAAGAAAAACTCTTCTGTGTTTTTATACCCAGATCACATTTTTAGCTTAATTATGCACTAACAACACATTGTGGCATAACTTTATGTTTATGTAACAGTTTATGTATCAACTTCTGTTTACACTTGAAGAGATTTCTTTTCAATTATGTTAGCTGTGATTAGCTAATATTTCTCAGATGTAACAAGGAATCAGATTATTGGTATACAGTTTTTAATAAGAGGAAGATCAAAGTAACTTGTTTTCATATCCACACATATACAGTGTGTGACTAATGATGTCAGTGTAAAGTCTGGATCCTGACTTTCCCCCCTTCTTTTTATCCTGCAGCGGTTGGTTTTTACTGTAAGTATTCCAATCACTGGCAACCTGATGATTTTATAATGTGTTATGTTTAAAAAAAAATGTATTTTTGAAATTCTACTTTAAATGGTAACATTTTTCTAAGCAGTCAGAGTGGTGAAGCCATTTTTCAGAAGTATAGCTGGACCTGTTTTGTTTCAGTGTCTATAATAATCTTTCAGTGTCTAATCTTTCAACATATGTGTGAGTCAGACTATGTAATAATTCTTTGATCGCTGTGCAAGTATTAGCTTGCAACATACTCTAAATTATTGCTCCTTTGAGGGTTAGAGATGGCTGACTTTTGTTCCTAAAGTTTCTCATAAATATAATGGCACTTTCCTATAAAATACGTTTTGAGAAATGCATCTATGCAGGACAGAGATTAATTCAGTGGAGTACCAAAAGTACATGAAGGAAACAGTACGTGGGCTACATGGAGGTGCAAAAATTGTGTGGAGGAAGGGTGACTGTTGTTGATTTTTTGAAAAAAGTTCTCTATGCCAGTCCATGCTATCTTTGCTGTTAGGATTGATAGAAATAACTCCATTAGAGCCATTATGACTTAGTGGAAAGATTGCTGGACTAGGACTGAGGAGACCCAAAATTATACTTTCTAAGGTATCTTTGAAATGAAGGTGTAGCAGTTATATGTTCTTCAGCCTTGGTGTTTTGTTTTGATTTGTTTTTTGGAGGGGGGGCAGTTGCAAAAGGTTACAGGACTTGCTATCTTATAGTAAGGTAGTTTTAGGATGATGAAAGTACAATTACAGCACAATCCTATACATGCCTTCTTGGATGTAAATACTACTGAGTTCAAATCATTAGAATGATTCAGAAATACTGCTTTTGTCGAACACTTCAAACAGGAGAGAGAAAGAGGATGGATTTATAGGGCTTGTGATTTTATAGCAAATTTGAATGCCAGCTGTTGGGAACTAATTACTTGTGTAACTGATGTCTGATTCAGACATGCAGCCAAAACATGTGTTTGAGTCTTTCCCATACTGTACCATTTCAGATTGCAGGTGGAAGATAGCAGATTTCAATGTTGCCCTATGCTAACCTTTGCCAGCCTGTTGTCCTCCAGATTTTGTGGACTACAACTCCTATCATCCCCAGTTGATAGGAGTTGTAGTCTAAAACATTTGAAGGGTACCAGGTTGACGACAGCTTGTCCTATGTAATAATAATAATAATAATAATAATAATAATAATAATAATAATAATAAACAATTTTTTTGCCCTTGGAAAGAGAAGAGAGTTGTCCTTGTCTTCTCTTGCTATGCTAGTTTTGTT
Source organism: Darevskia mixta (assembly GCA_034641385.1). Classification (NCBI taxonomy): domain Eukaryota; kingdom Metazoa; phylum Chordata; class Lepidosauria; order Squamata; family Lacertidae; genus Darevskia; species Darevskia mixta. Next base: position 42,034,914 of record JAWWNH010000013.1, on the reverse strand, counting down.
TTTCCAAGGGCAGGAATTCTACACGTGGTTCTCTACCACCACCTGCACCACCAGCCATGCTTTATCTGCATGTTAAAATCAGATCTGTCTGAGATTGAGTCACATCTGGCTCTGTTCTGAAAAGCCCATTTTATAAGTTTGTTAATTGACTTTGGTGATACAGGGCGACATGAAGAAAAGAAGCACGTGGTCATTTAAATTATATAGCACTCTGCACCCTATCAGCTGAATTTTCCAAACCCAATTCAGCTTCACAAAGAGTAAATTGTCTATAAGAAAAATGAATCAATAAACTAAACTTGAAGCTTAGAGCCTCATTGATTTATGAGACACTTACTACTTGTCATAATCCACATCAATCGTCAAGTGCAGTTATTTTCTAAATTATGTTAGCATTATGTAATGCTGAAGGTCCAGAACAAAGAGCTACCTATTTAGTCAGTGGGCACAGGGAGAATCAAAACCTTAAAAATAAATTTGTGACTGTAGAAAGAAATAATATATATATATTTAAAGATAACATACATGCAATGTAAATTTTCATTGCTTTTGCTGAGCAAACAATAGTACACATATGCTTACATGAAACAGCCATTTATTGTGATAGAAAACAAAGCTATATAATTTAAAAAACTTAACACCATTTTAAGGGAATAACTGTATACTTCTAATTTTTTTAACCTAGACATTCCCGATCAGGTTATAAGAGTTTTCAAAGCCGATCAACAGAGCTGTTACATTATCATAAGCAAAGACACTACAGCAAAAGAAGTCGTAAGCCATGCAGTCCACGAATTCAATTTGACAGGAGGCTCAGAGACCTATTCTCTCTGTGAGGTTTCTGTGAGTCCCGAAGGAGTTATCAAACAGAGAAGGCTTCCTGATCAGTTCTCAAAGTTAGCCGATCGGATTCAACTGAACGGAAGGTAGGTATGCTTGCTTCTTTAAGTAAAGGACCGGAGGAAGAAAAATAAAATAAAAAGAGGAATCTCTTCCAATGAGCATAACACTACATTTACTTTCTCTAATGTTAGAAGAGCCAGTGGAGTATAGTGGTTGGATTAGTGTTGAGAGACCAGGGTTTTAATCCCTGCTAGCGCTGTGTGATAAATCGCCATATTGTTGAGTACCGGTATTGAAATAACATTGTGATAAGTGTTTCAACAAGGCAATATACCGGTGAACAAAAGATGGAGACTTAACAGCTTCTCAGGGGGTAGCCCAGCTGAGCCAATACTTTACAGATAATTTTCAGATAAATTGCAGTTACCTTGTCTCCTTCTTTGTTTGCTCTCTCCCTCCTCTCTTTTTGCTTGCTTGGCATCCCTCCTTCACTTTGATAAAAATGGAGAGATTGCTAGGATGAGGGCTTTTGGGTGGCCCTTCTGTTGGGGGGGGGGATAATGGAGGGGAGAAGATTTAGCTGGCTACCTTTATGCTGAAATGGGAGTTTGGGTACTATGTGAGAATGATGGGGAGGTTGTTTTTTTGGTAAGCAGTGCAAGCGAATGCTCGTCTACTCACAAGCAAGCCCTACTGAATTCCTTACATTTTAAGGCCCTCCACCACCGTGGGGAGCCTCATCAAGGCCCTCTGCTGCTGCGGGGAATTTTGGCACTCTCTCCACCATGGCGGGGAGGTAGGGTAGCACCCTCTGCCGCTGTGGGGAGGTGCAGCAAGGCCCTCTGCTACTGCAGGGAACCTATGTTGCTACTTCTCTGAATTTGTATTAAAAGACATTTAATGTTTGTTTCTCTAACAATGCTTTTTTAGGTATTACTTGAAAAATAATATGGAAACTGAGACTCTATGTTCAGATGAAGATGCTCAAGAATTGCTTAGAGAGAGCCAGATTTCCCTTTTACAGCTGAGCACCATTGAGGTAGCTACCCAGCTATCAATGAGAGACTTTGAGTTATTTCGGAACATTGAACCTACTGAATATATTGATGAACTATATAAACTTGAATCTAAAACGGGGAATGCTAATCTAAAACAGTTTGAGGATGTTATGAATCAAGAGACATTTTGGGTTGCCACAGAAATCTTATCAGAGCCAAACCAGCTTAAAAGGATGAAGATTGTAAAACATTTCATAAAAATTGCTCTCCATTGTCGAGAGTGCAAGAATTTCAACTCTATGTTTGCTGTTATAAGGTAGGTTATTCTCTTTTGATAGATAGCAGAATAGTAGAAAACTAGAATTAAAATGAAGTGCCTGATCATACCCTTAATATCAGAACTTGAATAGTTATTGGCAGATCTGGGATGTGCTTGGTAACTTAATAGGTATGTCGTAACATACTGATAGAAGTTTACTGAAAAAGAAACTTAAAAATGTACTTATGACTCTTTGGGGTTATTAGGTGTTGTTTATAGACATGAACTCTTCATACATTTTAGTTAAATGTACAATAACATCTTTAATTGCAGGAATATAATATTATTAATAAAATTTATTGACCAGGTTCCATATAATCAGGCAACTAATTTTTCATGTGAACAAGCTAGCATACTTTGTACCCAACCTCATGGAAACCTTCACTTCAGAAAGCATTCTTTTATCCACACTATTTCACTCGTACCACAATATTTTTGTTTATGGTTTGGAGGAGGCTCCTTTCTATATCCTGAGATATTAATATGGGTCAGAAGTACCTTCTTTTGAATAGGGTGTATGAATTTGTTTTTATTTGATAACTGGTAATGTGAGAGTTATTTCTTGCAGTGGTCTTAATCTGGCACCCGTAGCCCGACTTAGGGGTACATGGGAAAAGTTACCAAGCAAGTATGAAAAGCACCTACGAGATCTTCAAGACCTTTTTGATCCATCTAGAAACATGGCAAAGTATCGCAACATCCTTAGCAGTCAGAGCATGCAGCCTCCAATTATTCCACTTTTTCCTGTTGTCAAGAAGGATATTACATTTATGCATGAAGGTAATGCCACAGAGAAGTAATGAGCCAGCTTATTAAATTGCATATTAATACTTCATTGGTTTGCGCCAAGGGATCTGAGGTTTTCTGCCAAAGAGGACATGATTAGGGCCAAGATTAAATATACTATGGTGCACATAGAAAACTGTAAGCAGTGGGAGAGCATTTCACAAATGGGGAACCACTGCAGAAAAGTCCCATTCTCATGTTGCCACCCTCTGGATTTCTCTTGGAGGAGGCAAATGAAGAAGGGCCTCAGATGATGATCTTGATGATCTCAAGAGTCTGGGTAGGTTCATTATTATAGAGCCTTATGAGACACAATGCCCACAATTCCTTATTTTTTATTGGCTAATAATGCTGATTATTTCTAGTAGCAAGCATCCAACAGAATCTGTCCTCCAGGAGTCACTGAAACCTTGGCCAAATTAACATAACACCAATTGACAGCATGTTATTAATGTGAGAGATGTCAGGTTCTTGGTCATGACAATTTGAAACCAGATGATATCAAAGTAAATACAGAGAATGGTGGTGGGTAAATGTGTTTGATTGAATTCAGGGGTGGGAAACCTTCAGCTCACAGGTCAACATTTGCCCATAATGCCCTTTTGCTTAAACCATGCCCATGTGTCAAACAGCTGATATCACTCAGTGATGTCAGCTGGTGAGCAGCAAGTTCAGTCCTGCGGGGTCTTGTGCGACGGTGCAACAGCACTTTCCCCCCTGGCGCCGTTGGGCCTGCCCTCACTTAAATATTATGCACCCACCTCACAGAACACCAATTCCACGAATTCCTACAAACTACCTCAGATTATCTTGTGGGGGACTTGTGTGAGGGAAAACTTAATAATTTGGAGTCTCAGGCAGGATTTGATCAAATAAACAGGAGAGCTTTTATTTAATAAAGGAAGTTTATGACACAAAGTGGGTAAAACATAGGATACTTCAGATTATAATGGTATTTCACTTCAGTTCTTTCTCAGTTGTTACACAGTTGTTGCCACGTAATACTTTGGTTCTTAAACAAGGTGGTACTTCCTGTCAGTTACACACCCCTTAAACAACCCTACTCTTGAGGTACTCCAAGTAACAGACCCAAGGGATCTCCACACCCCTCTTAACTAGTTTGGGAGTCTTCTCTTTTTGTAGAAGAATCTCCCCCCTCCTGACTGGAATGAGTCCTAAGTAGACTGTATTCTCACAGCTTTTACTTCTTCTGGCTCAGCCTCAGCCTCCCAGTTAATTCCTGGCCTAATTACTCTTACAGGACACCACACACTGTCCTTCACACTAAGTTCAGAGACTCCTTTCTCTAGCTGGGTAGATGTTTCTACCCAGAACCAACTCTCCTCTATCTCCTCTCACTATCTCCCAACCTGACTCCTAACCTATCTCCCTACCTGTCTCCCAACCTCTATCCCAATCTACCAAACTGTCTCTCCATATCCTCTCCTTTTCAACCCCCTCACCTGGAACCCCAGCCAATCAGAGGCTGCCATTCGTTAACCGTTTGCTGGCAGGGAAAAAGAAAAAGAAAACACTTGGGGACCCAACCTGCCCAGCAAAACAAACTTTTCCTGCTTCACCAGCACATTCTGTGTGGGGAACACATTAGCAAACTGGACCCCTCCCTCACCCACATATTAACCTGGACAGTCACCTGATGTCATTATAACATAATATGTTTGACTATTAATCGCTGCAATGAAGAAGGAAATTCAGCAGGTACAACATCACCCCTGGTCAACAAGCTACCCATGTCAAAAAACCCACTTTATATAGCTGTTGCAGTATAGGGGTCCTTCCTCCTTACATCTGTCACCCTAACTCTCAAAAACTATGAGAAAAATGAAAATTAACAGTAAAAAAAAATTAACAGTACACCCCCCATATTTGGCTTAACATTGGCTCCTGTATCTGAAAGAATTGAAAACTGTTGAAGATGAATTCTTTCCACCCTAAATTAAGAGGTAGAACCAATTTTTAAAGGGCAGTAACCTTGTTGCTATCAGTTTCACGACCCTTTTATCATTGGAAAATCAAAGCGAACACAGTCCAATTGTAACATTTTCTTTCTGCTGACAGCTGCCATTATAAAAACATTTGAGTGAGGGTAGAGTTAGCATTTTGACTGGCATCCATTCTCTGCCTTACATCTTCTTGTGGTTTTAACGACACTTGAATTTGAGACCTTTGACATCTGATGGTGGCTTGTGATATAAGAGAGAAATAACATGTCAGTCTCTGAAGTTGTGAACCCTCTTAAGGTTTTCTTGCACATATTTTAATTGTATAGGAAATGATTCAAGGGTGGATGGCTTGGTAAATTTCGAGAAGCTCAGAATGATTGCCAAAGAGATTCGTCAAGTCATCAGAATGACTTCTGCTAATATGGATCCAGCAGTAATGTTCAGACAAAGGTATGGCGTTTAAAATGGAAATTTGGGTGCAGGGAGGTGTTCGTGTGTGGAGGAAACAATATGTGTATGTTCCCATGTTTGTTTTTTGTTTAATTTCATTGTTTGTTAACATTTATCATGGGAAAGTGAATATGAAACAAATGTAGATTAATCCTGATTGCAATGCTTAAGTGAAGTTTTACAAAAGTTTTTAAATAACATTTGGCATATTTCAATATATGAAGTTTTTAGCTTAGGGCCCTTTCCATCTCACCCAGGATAAAGTATCATAATAGGAAAAACACAAGAATATCTTAAGTCAAAGAGGTTAGGCAGTTACGAGTAATCATTGACATTGAAAATGTAACCCAGTAAAATGGAACTTCATATTAAAAATTCAGTTGTAATATGATCAGTGCTAGGATACAATAGATAATTAATTTGTACTGTCCTTGAGATCGGGTTGTAGGTTCGAAAGGGAGTGAGTGATGTGTGAAAAACAGCACATGCCAACCTAAGTGGAGGTTTCCTTCAAAATACATGGTCTTTTAAACTCCCAACCCTTTGGTTCTCTGTGCTTGTGTATTCACTGCACATAGTAACAAGTTCTGTCTCTATTCCACTGAAAAATCTGTGTCACTGTTTTGAGAACTGTTTTACTTAATTGAAATTTTCATTTCTCTTTTTTCCTGTCTACATCCTCTTCCTTTCTGACTCTCAACTGTGATTTTCCCCCTTTGCTTTTCTTTTTAAATACATGCTTCATTGTATATGGCTCTTGCTTACAGGAAGAAGAGGTGGAGGAGTTTGGGGTAAGTGTAGAGATTAATGCAACTAAGACTCAAAAAAAGTTATGCCAGTTTTAACATGCTGCATCCTCATTAATGCATGCATCTGAACAATAGCATGCATTTTATTAACTCTGCAACAGTTGTTTCTAACTATTCCCAAAATTAAGGAAAAACAGGCCCACCACGATAACATGGATTCTTAACAAACCTGAATGCACTCATGGGTGGGGAGGGCTTTTCTATTGTTCTTACAAAACAAAATCATAGTGAGCTTATCCTTTTCACTTGAGATTAACATAACTTTATAACTTTGGCATTAAAAATCTATTAAAGGATGTCCAACTTCACCTGCCCCTACCATGGAGGCATTCCTTGGTTCTAAATCATAGATTTCCTTAGAAAATCCAGCTATTTGCTTGAAAATGTCACTGCCTTGGACTGTAGAAGAAGGGGAAACAGCTTGATAGCCACCTGTATGAAGGATCCTGGAAGCCACAAAGTTCTGTCATCAGCACCTAGAGACATCCATGCAGTCTGCATGCCAGGAATGGATCTCCAGTGAAGAGTCTTTTGACAGAGGACTCAGTCCCCAAAACTCTGGACACAATCTCTCTAGAAGTCATGCATCCTGTTATTACTCAGTGCTCATTGGCACTAGAGACCTCTGTGTCAGAAAGGAGTGGCTAACTTGAGTTCCTCCAGATATTGTTGGACTCCAACTTCTATCAGCTCCAACCAGTATGGCCAAAGGTTAGGGGTGATGGTGGCTGTCATCTGTTAATATCTGGAGGGCCACAGTTTAACCACCCCAATTGCCAACCAGTCCAGCCATCACAACTGCAGAAGAGGACCTGCTGACACCCACAGGAATTCCAACAAGTCTTCTGGAAGTCCTATTCTAAATTCATATGCCTAGAACAGAGCAACCAAATCCCCATTTTGATGGAACAATCTTACAAGTACCAAATCCGTAAACATCACCCCTTGTGATGAGTAATCCACTTAATGGTCTCTCCTTTCTACTTCTTGTCTGCATGGATTTGGTTAAACAGAAGAGCTTCAGTTTGTTTCTGTCTTTTCAATTAGTAACACAGCTTACTTGCTATATCCCCACATGTTTACTGTGTCCAATTGGACCCTAAAGTCATGCTTTGGTAATCTCAAAACTTGATTACTGCAATGCTTTCTATGTGGGGCTACCCTTGGGTCTGGTCCAGAGGTTCCAGCTATTCCAGGATACTGTGGCTAGACCGATAATGATGCCACCAGGCCACGCTCAAGGTTCTTGTATTAATGTACAAGGCCCTTAGCAACTTGAGACTGGGAAGCCTCAGGGTCTGTTGGACCCCTTCTATGTCTGCTGGAGGTCTTTGGGGGAGTCACTGTTACTGGTTTCCCATGGCTCAAATTGCATGGCTCAGATCCCTAAGAAGTATGCATTTAGTACCGTGGGCCCAATTTCATAGAACCCTCTGCTAGTTGAGGTCAGACAGGCCCACTATCTACCTATTAAACTTCTGGCACCCACAAAAGACTTTTTTAAAAATTCAAGCATACTTTTTAATTGAATTCTGATGTTATAGTTTTAACTCATTTTTAGTCTTACTGTATTGGGTAAGACTTAGAGATGTCTGTGACTAAGTGGTTTTCAAATTGTTGGAATAAAATAAATAATACAGATTATATTATGGCCTGTTTGCTACCTTAACACAATAGTGTTCTCTTGCGTCTTGGCAACACATGGCTCCAATTCTGGATGGAGAATCTTGAATCATTGTCTCCTTGTTAAGGCAAAACTTAAAAGCCCCTGCTTCAGAATTACAGTGTCTTTTCTTTTCACATTTTACTGGATGTGCTGGTCATTCCTTGAATGTATGCAAGGGACCAAGATGATCACTATAATGTAGCCTAAAATTTCAGCCAACATGTATAAGCTGCTTAGGTGTGCACACATGCATAGGCTCATGCTATCGGGCAGTTAGGCCTAACTGCTCCAGTCCAAAGTTTTGCATGCATTCTGATATTGGGGTTTCATTGGGGTCCATGTTAATTTAAATCCAGAGGACCAGTCTATTCACACAGAGTATCACACATTTACTGACTGCTTCTGTTTAAATGAATATGAAGTCATTCCAAGTAGTTAAGCTATATATGGGTATGTTGGCACTTCTGTGCCCAGACCATAACACTGGATCAGAGTGATTATGTGTGTATGGTTTTCTATGCTGTCTTGATAGTAATTTTGCATTGTCATATTTATCACTAAAGAGGGGGAAACTTAACAGTAACTAAATGGAATCTGCAGAGAAGAACTTGAAATAATTTCCCTTAATAGATTATTTCACCCTTATATAGCATTCCAAAAACTCAGTTTTGCTTTCTGGAATGGACAAGATTGAGATTTCAATTGTTAGTATTGGGGGAAGGGCAAAGAATAGATGTTTCTTCTAGATCAGTGGTGGGAAACCTCTGACCCTCCAGATATTGTTGGACTTCAGCTCCCATCAGCCGTAGCCAATACTGCCTATAGTCAGGATCATGGGAGTTGTAGTTCTGCAGCAGTAACTGGTGGGCCAAAGTTTAGCCAACACTCTTCTTGATTATCCATATTCAGATGACAGTAAAGAACAAAAATACATTTCCTTCTTGTATAGCTTGCATTTAAACTTTTACTTGGGAAAATTAAAAGAACATGAATTAATTTGATGCTTTAATAAAAAGGATACTTAAATGTTTAAGTCAGTAAGATTTAAAAACACACCAAAAACATAGTGTATAACAAACCAAACTCACCAGGTTACATAACTTGTATTTCCATCTTGTGGTTTGTGATTGTTTATAGTTATGAAACTTTCCCATGTTAAATCTGTACAACATTCTGAGCCTGTTGCTGCTCTGATGTCAACAAATCCGTGATCAGTCTTCATTCTGTTGTGAATATGTGTTATCTAAACCTGTTGTTCCTTTATATGTATTATTTGACTCAGTGTGTCCCTTGTTCTTTCAATATCATTTCTACTTCTCAGAACTCATATTCTAATGTTTATTGCTGTTTGAAATCTTGCTGCTTCTGTTGTTAAGCTTATGTATTTCAAAGCATTTTCTGTTTGGCTGTGTCCCCTGTTGAGATATTGAGCTAATTTGTTTAACAGTTTAAAATCTGTTTCATAAAAAATAGGTGTTCCACCTTGTTTTGCTATAGCAGTACTTTTGTACCAAATGTCATTCAGTCAGAATAAATGTATACAATTAGCCTGCAGTTCAAAGTACTTTTTGAGACATATACTGGAATTAGATCATCCTTGAAATTGAAACATACTCTCAAAGTTATTAAAACTGCAAAATTCCTGACAGGGAAGAAGTCTGAATATACATGGATTTTTTAGTAGCTTTCATTGGAAAAACAGGTTCTTCCTTACTTGATATACTAGATTATACTTGTCAGAAGCTTTCCCAAGATAAAACCAGAAATTTCACAAGTTCTTTCCCTCACCATCCATTTCCTAATTCTCTTCACAGCTTCTCCCTGCTTTGTTTACTGGAAATCTTCCATCACTTCCTTTCCCCTTCCTGTTCCTGTTGCGTTGTAAGACAGAGGCCCTAAATCTTTCTCCTTTTCTATTATTCAGTATAGGGATCTCTGGAAATTTACCCAAACAGTCACTTAAGTCCCCTCATTTTCCATTTTGTTCTCCCGGTTTTTGCTCCTGGTTTTTGCTTTACCGACTCAACAGTAAAACCAAAGAACGTCAGATCTACGTATCTTCCTCAGAAGATATCGGGGCCTCACGAATAAGGAGTTTTTATATCTGTGTTAGCTTGAAAATATGTCTCTAATTGCTGCCTATTTGGTATTCTAGAACATGCTGCTTTTATTGACACATAATTTTTCAAATTCAGACTCTTTCATGACAATAATTAAAAAAAAGCAATTTCCTCCAATTGAGGTATCTTACTTGCCTCTTCCCCAGCAACAATAGTTCCCTGTACTGAATTGGAAGGTATTTGTCTAGTTCTCCAGATCATTGTGACTGCTTGTTAGACGGCTCAGGGACAGATTATGGAAGGAATTGGAGCTCTCACAGTTTAAGTACATAGCGCCTAGAATTGTTTAAATGGCCACAAACGAATTATCGTTTCTGTCTCACAATAAAACAGGAGAAAATTGCAAGTTTGGAAGGCGCACACTTTCAAAGACAATCAGTTTTATTTTCCATTTAACTATTAAGGCACTTTGTTCAATGAGAGTAAAGCTTGTTTCTGTCCAAAGGTGGTAATTTTGTTACAGGTGTGATGAGAAGGATTTTGTAATAGTAGTAGTAGTAGTAGTTGTTGTTGTTGTTGAAGACTACACGTCTTCACGGGAGATAATCATCTTTAGAATCCCAGGTTCTAATTCTCCAAGCGCTGATCACTATTCAAAGAGTCCACCTTATGCATGCAGCTGAGTGACATTGTTTCCACATCCCGTCCAGCAGTTTCCCCCCCACTGAACTGCCGTGCTTCAAAATGCAGTTTGCTATTCAGAGAGCGACTGCTGGAATAAAAACATAAAGAAAAACATCCAGCAGTGTGCCTGGGTCTTCCACACACAAATCTATTGATCACAGCTGGCGTTGTTGCTCCCATTTCAGAAACAGAATAGTAAATTATAGCAGTTCCCAGCAAAGCCTTACATTAATCTCTCTTGGCAAACTCACCTTGTTTATCAGAGAACACATCGCTGTCTTCTGATAAATACAAGATGATATTCCAGTTTTTGGAATACGGTAAAAATAATGAAGCTCACCTACCCCTATGCAAAGTATTGCTACCAGAAGTTATTAATACAATGGAATTCTGATTTTTGTTTTACTGCAAACATTTCCCCTCCAATTTTGCAAGCTTTCGAACAGCTCTGAGAGAGAGAGAGGAAAGGGCTATTTCAACCATCATTTTGCTCATGCTCTAATCTTCTGAGACCAAACTGTGTTAACAACACCAAATTCAGAACTGTTGAGAAATTTATCTTCTGTCCCAAACACAGTATTGGGGTTTTCGGTGCAAGTCTGAAGAGCTTAAGTTACATCTGTTAGAAGGAGCTTACATAGAAATTTTCCTGGTTCCTGATCATTGCACACTTTTTGTTTTATAATTCTCTTCTGGACATATTAACTCCTTCAGTAGCCTTGCAAATCGCTTTAGAACAAATGTTGTGTTAACACTATTCATCTCCTTTTTTAAACGACATCAGCATGCGCTTTTAATGGAAGAGTATTTGTGCTTCAGTGTTTGTTGCTTTGGTTCCTCACTACTAAAGCGGTTGCAGCTTAACTACCTGGATGTCTTCTTTTGCAGATCACTAAGTCAGGGCAGCACTAACTCAAACATGCTGGACGTTCAAGGAGGTGCACACAAAAAACGTGCCCGGCGCAGCTCCCTTCTAAATGCAAAAAAATTGTATGAGGATGCTCAGATGGCCAGGAAAGTCAAACAGTACCTCTCCAATCTGAATGTGGAAACAGATGAAGAAAAGTTCCAGATAATGTCACTTCAATGTGAACCTGCGTATAGCACTTGTAAGTAAAGCAAACTTTTAGGAAGGCAATTGAGCTTGAACAGTCTGTGGTGTTAGGAAGAATGTTTATGTCATTCTTTAGACTTAATTTTCTGTGGTTACATAATTATGTGCATTTCTATTGGCTTTCTCTTAAGCATAGTTTTAATGCAGGCTAAATATATATTTAAAAGCAGATCCCGCAAAACAACAACAACCTCAAGACCCTTGATGAATATTTGGCATCTTGTCAATTTGAGTTTTGACTGAGTTTGCACAAACTTGAAATTATAGGTCTTACCATTGACCTTCAGTTGTTAATCTATGCGCCTATCACTAGCCTGCCAAAAAATTCCATAGTATGTTGCAATTTTTTTTTTGTGCCAAGTTAGCACTTTACAGAATTAAGAAATGATAATGGTAAGCATAGTGTAAGTGACAAGAAAATGAAATGATAAAATATTGTCACAGACAAATAGTTAGAAAGACATAAGTAAAGAAATGATTTCATTGGGAAATGAGAAAATGGTAGAGAGGAGAGTGATATACCATGATGGTCTGACAGTTTTTGAATGCCTTGACAATTAACAGAGGTTGTTGCAGAGGAAGAGTTTATAAACAGACCTCTGACCTGTGCTATTCAGGAAATAACGAACGTCTTAAGACAGACTCCAAAATATAATGCACTATTAAGGTTATCTAAATTTTGGCAAGCAATCGTAATTAATAGTCAACATCTGGAGGGCACCAGGTTGGGGAAGACTGTTGTAAACAATCCTAAGCCTGTTTGCATTATTTTTGTGTGCCTTTTTGTTCTTACCATTTGGGAAGACTTTTGTTTTCTGAAAGGAGCCTTCTTGCACCTGATCGTGCTCATTAACCACACTAACGTTCTCATGAAATTTGCTGGCACTTTTTGTGATCTGCAGTAAATGCTTCTATTATTGTGGTTTTTAATAACCTCCAAGTTTTCTGGAGATGTTTGACTCTACTGACATTCCTTTGCAACTTCCTTTTCGCTAGGCTTCCCAGTTTGGAAAAGTTCCCTAGGTGACCTTGGGCAAGTTTCTCTTCATCAGCCTTGGCCCCAAATTGTCAGTAGGGGGATGACAAATTGTTCTGCCTGGCACAGTGGTTATAAAAATTACAACTGCCTTTGGCAGCTTGTCGGGTGGTAACCAGGAAAGTGCTTTTTCAGTGATGGCACACTGTTTATGGAATTCTCCTAGTACTGAATGTTACATTTTCTAACATCACAGGACCTTGTTTTTTCCAGTACTTTTAGTTCCATTCCTATGCTGCTGATCTTCCTAGACTCTGCTACTTTTTCAATTATTAGTTGTTTAATTGTTTTATTTTTGTTTTTAACTGTAAGCAGTCCTGGAAGTTTCAATATTTTGTAGTAATCTTCATCATCACTGTAACTAAATTTATTTGTGCTGATGTTCTTCCTCCCCTTTTCACCCCCAACATGCACAAAACCCAGTAAGCTGAACCCTAGCCAACCCCAGATATATCCCTGATGATTTCATGAGCTGCTATGCATCAACCACCAGTAGTGCTGCAAGTGGCTTGAGTATTCACAGCAGCTCCCAATCAGAGAGGTGCATACTGCAAAACATACAGCACTGGGCCAGGAGCTATTGTGACTGCTCACAGGTGTGCCAGGGATTTACCAGATCTGAGAGAGCTAAAAGTGCAGCAGAGTTGTGGACAGTGTCCTTGGGAGAGCAAGTGGGTCCTGCCAACGTTGCCTTCCAACCCTTTCTCTCTACTTCCCATTTTTGCTGGGATTCAGCTTACTGTATTAAAGTTTCTCCGTGCCAGCTTTTTGGCTTCTTGGCTGTTGAGAGTTTTCTTATCTGGAGCGCTCTGAATATTTTAATGGGTAGTCTGCGATATAGGTATGCAAATGCTTCTGTGCTTCATCCCGAAGTGTTGTTTCCTCTCCTACAGTAAATTAACAGAAATGTAAAGATAAAGTTTGAATGCGCTGTTTTCTTTTTAACTTCAGAGGTGATTTAATTGTGCGCAGATGGTAAAAGGCAAGCACCATGAAGTTATTTTCCAATAGATGTTTTCAGCTGTATATCCTGTCGGACAGTGCCACCTGTACATATTTCATTGAACTTAACGGAAGCTTGTTTCCCTCATTGAAACAGAAGCTTACTTTCCTTATGAAATCAGGAACTTCACAGGGTTTCATATATAAACAGCTATTTTAGCTGTTTAGAAAACCTGCTCTCTGGAAATGCATAACACTAGCTACCAAAAACGTATAGCGCTGATTCATAAAGCAGATTCTATCCAAAAAAAAATTAGGGTTTTTTTTTAAGGGTGGGGGCATGATTTCACCTTGCAAAGCAGGCCAGAGCTGTAATGTTTGCACCATTTTTGTGCTGGATGCAGGAGTAGCAGCAGATTGAGGCTACAACATAGATGAGCATCTTCAGGTAATGAAATTGAAGCAGTATAGTTTATTCTATGAGTTAAGTGTGCCACCTAGTGGAACATTGAGGGTACCTTTCTAAAGAACAAGTGTATAAGAATCCTTACAGATATTGCTATGGATACAAAAATACTAGCTTGCCATCTAGTGTTTCAATACACATTCCATTTTAATTGTGGTTTTTATTAACATTGCAACAGATTATAGGAAAAAAATATTGACTTCTCTTTTTCACCATGTCAGTGACAAAAAATCTAAGTGAAAGACGAGGTGGCAAAGCTGTAGAAATGTCTCCCATGCCACTGAGATCTGTTGGCCAAACTACAAAAGTTCATCTACATCAGCAAAACAGAATGAGTCAAGTCCTTCAGGTTCCAGCTGTTAACTTGTACCCCATTAGGAAAAAAGCACCAGCGAAGGACCATGTGACTTTTAGTGAGTATTTATCTACAGGATTCACTTCTTAAATCAAATTACTATATAAAATGGGCAGATAGAAGGTTTTGCAAGGCTAATGTTAAGCTATACTTAACAGCATGTCAGTTTCATTTCCATTTTGATATACAGTGGTACCTTGACTTACGAGCAACTCGACTTACGTATTTTTCGAGTTACGAATGACTTCCGGAAGAAAAAAAAATGGCCGCCGCAACCGAATTTTTCGACTTCCGAAAGGAAGTCGCGGCCGCTTTAATAGGATTTTTTCGACTTACGAATTTTTGAATAGGATTTTTTCGACTTACGAATTTTTTTTGCTCAATGCATTCCTATGGGGATTCGACTTACGAATGTTTTCGACTTACGAAAATCACGTCGGAACGCATTATCTTCGTAAGTCGAGGTACCACTGTAGTTGTATCCTAGCATATATTTCACTATACTAGATTATAAAACACTACAGTTTCAGCGGCTGATGGGTTCTGTTTAAATTATTCAAACAAAATCCTTAGTTTTAGCCTGATTTTGATAATGTTATATTATCCAGGACTAGTGTTACTAAGTTTTGAAATATTGTTAAGATATATTTTTATTGTTTTAAAATGTATTTTATTGTATGGTTGATAAGTAGTTTGGATATTACAGTACTTTGAGAATATTCTTGAAAAATGCAAATATATTACCGGTAAATAACATTTGTATTGAGATTTGAGAAGTCAAATTTCCCATAAAGACAAATTAAGCCATACCAAATGTTCCCAAATCTCCTACATTTCATGGAAAGGGACACTGACAATGTGAAACAATGTGAATTGTTTCTGCTAAATATCTTGCAACTTCTATCAAATTCATGCAAACAAGAAAGGGGTGATTCAAAATTCTGTTTTGAGGTTTGGGGACAGTATGAGTCAGTGTGTTTTCCATATATATGAACATCTCCCAACATAACTTGAGGCCCTGCTGAATGTGACTGGCTTTTAAAAGTTGTCTTCCAACAAAGTAACCTTCACAAAAGAGTCCAGGAATAATTTTGGTCATAGTTCAGTTGCCTTTGGACCATAAAAGATGCCTTTGTAGGAACTCATCAGTTTGAATTGTGTGTATAAGCATTTGTCTTGTTTTGTGATTGTTCTCATAGGTACAGGTTCTCCTCAGAAGTCAATGAGTTTGTCTGAGGAAACAAATAGTAAAAAACAAGCAGAAGACAATATATCTATGGCATCTTCTTTGCATTCCAGTCCTCCTGCTTCTCCTCAGGGCTCCCCACGCAAAGGTAGGAGTAGACACAAGTTTAGTCTTAACATGTCTCAGCTTATCTATATTTTAGTTTTCTTCTCAGGATCTGTCCTTTCCTAATTAGACTCAAAAGATGAGCTTTGGGTATTCACAAAAGGCATAACTTATTCACTGGGGAAAAGAAAAGAAACTTCATGTGTTCATGGAAAAGACCATTGTGCCTGAAACCTTTTAGGAAAGTTTTTAACTTTGGCTATTATTATATTTTATTTATTGAAAGGCATTTATAAACCACTTAATATTTTACAAATCTCTTAATTGGTATAAAATATAAAAATAATGTGATTAGAAATACAACCTAAAACAAGTAGAACAGCTGTATAAAAACATGTAAAAGCGCATAAAATAAATAAAACAAAACTTCAGGGGATCAAGCACATAAGGGTCCGATCTTATGGATCAGGAAAAGCTCGGGGGGAAAGATATGTAACCGCTATAAGTAGGACGATGTGTTTTTATGTGTGTTGATTTAATATACTATTTAAAAGGCCATAGAGTGTTTAATTAGCCAAAGGCCTGTGAGAAGAGGAATGTTTCTGCCTGGTGCCTAAACAAAGGCACCAGGTGAGCCTCCCTGGGGCGAGCATTCCACAAGTGGGGAGCCACCACAGAAAACGCCCATTCTCAGTATCGCCACCCTCCACACCTCTTGTGGAGGGGGCAAATGAAGAGGGGCTTCAGATGATGATCACAAGGCCCGGGTCTGGGTTCCATAGTCCAGGCTGGTTCATATACAGTAATTCAAAGAGCCATGTGTGTCATTTTTATATATATATTTGACTATTATTGTTGGATTGCCAAAAGTTACTCCTGCTAGAATTCTTCTGCATAAGCATGTGATTTTCATTAACTTTCATGTGACTCCATGAGGATTTCTTTGTCTCCTTTGATTTCACTTGTTGGATACGCATTCAGGGATTGTTGTTTTCTTTAAGAACAACCTTGTTTTGATAAAAGTGGCCTCTGCCCTGTTTTGTATTTGTTAACATCTCATTGCAGAGCTAAAATTAGATTACTTGTTCTCTAACTAATTAAACAGACACATCATTTTTCACTCTTTACTTAACTGCAGCTTATGTTTCCTTTTGTGCTGCATCCAAGTGTAACATTACGTAGATTAAAAAACAAGAAGAGTGTTCATTTTACTGCCAGTATGTTATTTACTTTGTGTGTTCCTTTCTTTGTAGCTGGTAATCCCCAGAGGTCTGATCACTGCAGCCAGATCAACCTCTCTGGCTCGTCCTCATCTCTTGCAAGCGAAGCAAGCAACAAGAACAGTGGACAGCGCAGCTATGGAATAGGTGGGGCTTATTTGCAAAAGAAAATCCAGCAGATGACTAGCAGGACAGCAGAAATATCAGTCAGTGCTGAAAAGAGGCAAAGTGAGGATGCTAGAGACAAGACAGAGCTTCAGTATAAGCCCAGGAAAAGAATGGTCTCTCCCTTTGCAAGATTCAGGGAAAGGAGTATCTCCAGGGAAAGATCAGCTGTCACCCGTGACATGGACGCAAAGTGCATGCAGGAGGAAAGGGATAGAGCTGAGAAACAAAAGGACATAGACAGTAATGTGTTGCATACAGCCAGTAGCCATGGAAACAGTAGCTCTCTAATGTGGTTATGTCCACAGCTGAGGCACAAGAGAAGGAAGACTATGTGACATGCCGTTCTGCCTGTGTCAGGCTTAAATCTGTATTTATACTGTAAATATTCAGATATGTTAAGTATGTGTGACACCATTTTGAGTTTTTTCAGACTTGGAAGCCGATATTAGCAAGAGATTCATTTCTACTTGTACATTTTCAGTATTAAAGCAGGAAGGACCACACTCCCTTTAGGAGCTTCTTAGAAGACCATCCAACCTTTTCTGTTGGTGATGGTTGAGAAATGACTAGAAATAAACTTGTATCTCAGCTTAATAGTGGATTAAGCCTTGTTCTGCAGGCGTTGTGCAGAGGATGAGAATACAGCGAGTGACTAACGGGTCATGCTTTCTGGTGCAAAATACTTTTTAAAATATGGTTTATTATCATGCTTTCTAGCCCCCTGCCACATACATGGCGACATGCAATTTCCAGTTGGGCTGTTGCATGATACATGTGGTTTTACATGGCAAGCAGATTATGTGAAGCAGCTCTGTGTGCACTTCCTACTATTCATAGAAGTGCACAGTTCATATAGTGGTGTGGATAAGATAAATAGAACTGTAGTAGAGTAATTGCTTCACACAAAAGCCTTCCCATGTGGATTTGCATATAGGAATCAGCCCTTGTAGCTTGACCTAGACATAAAGACCATGACACTTACTTTCAAGAAAGTGTGCATAAGCTTGTGTGTACCTTATTCCTTTTTCTTTTGGAGACCTCAGCCTGTTTGAAATATACAATAGTTCTCAATATTTGCCCTCTTGTAGGGATAGCTTTTGAACTGTGTAGCCACAATCTATAATTATCATTCATATCACATCAGTGTGCACTACTATTCAGTTATGTGTAATTTGTACTGTTTTGGGATTTACAGTTTCATTTTACTTAAAAAATAATAATACAGGTGTGAGTGTTTTATGTAATCAAAGGTTTTAACTTCACTTTCCAACTGCTTTCATGATACAGAGGTTTCTGCTTTTACTATACAGTATACTTAAAATGTTTCACAAATTTTCCCTAACATGTTGTGAGTAGATACATTTTGAATTGTTATTTTTAGGCAAAATGTATCTGTTTACATTTAAGTTATTAGATCTATCATCTCATAAAACATCACACATGATTACTTCCCACTAATGAAAATATTTATAAATTTGTGCATACCTCAAAGTTTCTGGATTTTATATCTGATTTTATATCCCAAAATGCCAGCTTATTAATTGGGATTATTTCCATGTGTTTTGTATAAATTCATAGAGGTAAACACAGGTTTTTTTTCATGGGAAGCAGTACAAATAATGTCTACTTTCAAAATAAATGCATTAATAAATCTTGGCCATGTATCACAGAGGCATGTGGATAGCCTATATGCGCATACACAAGGAATGTTTGTTTCTCTTAGTAACTGCTTATAATGGACCACCAAACTGTTACTCAAACTCTCCTCCCCCAATTTAAAAAGTGCACAGATAACACACATATTATTCTGGGAATTTCCCTTTCAAATAAGCAAGACAGCAAGCGACTTTTTAAGTTTGGGTGTTCTATATATGACCAGCTACAGCAAGAGAAGCTCGGCACTTATTTTTCCTGGATCATAAGCAATATGTTGAGACCAATTTCCTACTTTCTTTTTACAAGGAAATTATTTTAAAAACCCATATCCAATGAAGATAAAGGAGAAAAATAGAAACATGAAAAGTGCTAAGGCATTGTAGGAACATACTTTTTTTTTTTTTAAGACCTGTCAAGGATTGGGAGCAGTGAGGAACCATGCTACCATGTGTTCTGAACCATTGAATAAGTGATGGTGGTTTTGTCTGGAGTCGCCTGCAGACTAGCTTGCTTGCTTGTTTTTTAGTTGACAAATGGAAAATTGCATGCCTGATTGACCCATCAGATTCTACAGCTTCATCCTGGAAGTCTCCTGGTTTACTTAATGTAGGCATTTTCAGAACTGCCAGTACTTACTACAATAAGCTGAAGCAAAAGAAATGTGATAGATAGATGCCCTTAAAGTTCTTTTCTGCAGTGTTAAGATAAAGGTTTTGACTTGTCACTATTTTTGATACACTTACCGCGTGCCATAGCGCTTAAGTTGTGGACCAGGGCTTACGGTTTCAGTAAGAGTTGAACACCAGCATGCTATTACACAGCCTAGGAAGTTCACAAGTATGAATTGTGTATTGGTTTTTGTTTTGCTGGCATCCATCTGTCTCGGAAGACAATGGAGGACTGCACCTTTGGGGGTGAGGTCAAGTTGTTGGACAGTTGCAGCTCCTTCTGTGGCTGTAGAGACAGATGCAGAAAAGACATGTTTTGTAGCAGCTGGGGCAGATAAAGGCTGCTGCAGATGCACCATGGTGTTTTTTCTCTCTGCACTCCTCCCAGCGGTCATTTCTCCTCTGGTCACTGCTATGGATACTTGACAGCTTGTCTCCAGGCACTGTGGTCGTCTGCAAGGGATTCCCACGTGGCAGGGTTTATGTTGCCAGCCTTTATGTTACATTTGCAGACATCTTTATACTGAAGCTCGTATTGTGTTACGTTAAATCTGAATCTTATCTTTAAAAAATTCATTTGAAATGTAATGCACCTTAAATTGAACATATGGGAGTAGACAGTGCAGCACAGTAAGGCTTAGCAAGAGTATTGGTATAAAAATTCTACTTGAAGCTCATATTTGACTGGTTCACCACCAAAGTTAAACCACAGTTTAAAGCAAATTATGGCCTAAAGTGAATAAACAGTGTGCTAATGGGATGCTGCTCAGTTGTGCCTGATATCCTCTGCTTCTGCTCTTACTTCACTGGAGAGGCAACAAACCATAAATAGAATTAATTTCTGAACCCATTACTTCTGGGGGTTTTTTATTGCCTCTCAGCCCAGCAAAGACCGGAACAGGTACTTTTTTTGTTCAGATTGCCAGATAAGAAAATTACCAGCACGTTCACCTTCTAAGGATTTGCCACAGTTGCCTGCGGTGAATGAGGTTTTAGCGATCCTAGCCAGCTCACTCTCAGCTGCAGTCCTAGAAAAGCAGTTCTTTCCACACTGGGAAAACCCTGCGCAAAAGAGCTTTTAAGCTCTCTGCCTTCTATGCTTATAATTTGTGTGATTTCAACCAGCTGGCCTTCAACTGTGTAAAGTTGAAATCACACATGTTAAGCAGCTGGAGAGAAAGTGCCTGGAAACATCAAGCTGTACCATATGATGGCTACTTTCAAATACCTGTCACATGGAAGATGGGTCCAGCTTGTTTTCTGCTGCTCTGGAGGGGACAACCTGAACCTGATGGATTCAAGTTGCAAGGAAGGAGATTCTGACTAAACGTCAGGAAGAACTTTCTGACAGCAAGAGCTGTTTGACAGTGGAACGGTCTCCCTTGGAAGGTGGTGGACTCTCCTTCATTGGAGGTTTTTAAGCAGGGGTTGGATGGCCATCTGTCAGGGATGCTTTAGCTGTGATTCCTGCAGTGCAGGGGACTAGATGGCCCTTTTGTGTACCTACCAACTTCACAATTTTATTAGTTACCTGTACCATTTTTTTCCAGAACAACAAGTAGAACAAAAATTGGAACAGTCATTCTAATGAATACTTTCCCCCTACGCAACCTAACTGGAGTAAATTAAATCCAAACCGTCAACACAATATCTATAGCCTATTTCAGTCTAGATTTATGAACAGCTTAGATTTCATTAATGGGGGTGGGGAATGTTAGTGAAAATGAACATAAAATTACTTTAAACTGCGGGTGTATCTTGGGTGAAATCGTTGCAGATTCTTGATCCCCATTGACTGGCAAATTACTTTTCCTATGTTTAGCTTCAGAATCAGAAGAATATTTATTTGCATCAGCCACTAGCCATAGCAATAAAATAAAATACAATGTACTGAAGAGAGAGGTAAAAGCCTAACTATACGAAATACATTCTGGTTTATGTTTCGCTTTCAAATGAGCCTTATCCGCAAATCCCATGTGTTTTGTTTTGTTTTGCTCTGTTTTCATTATATATTATAGCCATTTGAAAGGAAAGCATGTAAATTGTATCCTTGTGAAAAATGTAATTAGTGAAGCGTTGCTCCACTCTACAGTTGATTTTTTATTCTCTTCTATTGAACGAAAAGGAAGCTCAGTAACGTAAAATGAACAATTAAAAAGCCATACAAAGGAGGAGAGAGAAGTGGTGGAAAGCATCTTTGTCTTTAAAATACCATAGCAGTGTCATAAACTAGCTGTCTGAACTCTTTAAAAAAGTTGAATCCTTTCTTCCCCTGTCCTACTTAGGCTATGCCCTGATACCATCTGCAAAATCCGAGAATTTTTCAGATTCCAGCCACAGCGAGATCTCTTCACGGTCCAGCATTGTGAGCAACTGCTCTGCTGACTCCATGTCTGCAGCCCTTCAGGATGAAAGATGTCTGGCTCAGGCTGTCGTAGTTGTGGATTCAGTAGGAGCAGTTGAAAGGAAGGAGCACCCTCATCCGTCCTCTGAATACAGCCAGCCTTGCCCTGGGTAAGAAGTGATTGACACGCGTGAGAGTAGCGAAAGGATTTTCTGTTCAAGCCATTTACTGCCTATGCTGTAATCATGCTAACAGGTGCTATTAGCCTGCTGAAAACCACTTTTAGAAAGAGCAAAGTATGCTCCCTGCTCGGGAAATCTCAAGTTAGAATTTTAAACAAGCTATGATTTTCCCTATATTGGTAGGCCTTTAAATTGGTGTATTAATGTACATCCTAGAAAATGCATTAAAGCTGCAGGATTTAAATAAATTGCCTCTGGTATAGCACCAGGCACTGAATGTTCAAAGATGTTATCCTGGAAAGCCCTGAAAAGATTTGCCATTTAAAATGTGTTCGTGTTCAGATGTACAGCGTGACCATGGTGTTTCGTGATAATATTTTAACAGCTCTGCTAAGCAAGTGGGAAATGTGCTTCCAGGCTTATGCCTAAGGCATAATGGTCAGAAACCTGGTTGCCGCTATCAGAAGAGAAGATGGATTTTGCCAGTGGAAGGCTGGACAATACCAATTATAACTAAGGCCTCCAGGGTCTGTAGAACTTTTACCAACTTTTATTTCTTTTGTAAAAAATAAAAATAAAATCTTCCCATGTAGATTCAATTAATGTAGCTGTTCACTAATCAATATTCAGTTAATCACTGATTCATTTAATAACTGTTTCTTGAAATGCAATAGCACACGGTACTCAGTACGTGATTTGCCATGTCAGCATAGGTTAAAGGAAATTGCATAAAGATTGAAAACATAAGATGTTGAAATTATGATTTCCTACAAGCAGGTAAAATTGTAGCATTTATATTTGTAATGGCCTGATGCTTGTCTTGAAGAAAAGAAAGAGGGGAGATCATAGGGTTGTATTTAACTAACTTTCCTCATAGTAGACACACTAATATTAATGATCATGACCAACTTAGGTACGTTAATTTCAATGGGTCTATTCTGAGTAAAAGTTAGTTAACTACCACCCATAGAAATCAACATTTGCTGTTGGCAGAGCCTGTTGGAAGACTTGGCTAGTGGAAAGACATTGTAATGCAGTCATAGTTTCAGTTCTTTATTCGACCGTCAGTCAGAAAAGATACATTTCCATACAAAATTAAAACATCTAAAACGTCTAAAAGAACTTTGGAGTAAAACATAGCCAACAATAAAATGAAGCTATACCGATAAACCCATGTCGATGCTGAATGCAGTCGTAGACAACGTGGTACTCTACAAATGTTATTAGACTATAGTTCCCATCAGCCTTGCCCAGTACCCATGTTGGCTGGGGCTGTTGGGAGTTGGAGTCCAACAATATTTGTAAGGCACCACATTAGATAACCCTACCATAGCATTGTATTAGATATAATAAGACATAGGTAAGTCCTTCAGTACAGTCGTACCTTGGTTCTCGAACAGAATACGTTCCGAGAGTCGTTTCTACTCCCGGAACTGTTTGAAAACTAAGGCGCAGCTTCCGATTGGCTGCAGGAGTGTTCTGCAGCCAATCAAAAGCTGCAGAAGCCGCGCCGGACGTTTGGCTTCCAAAAATTGTTTGAAAACCGGAACACTCACTTCCGGATTTTGATCATTCGGGAGCCAATTTGTTCGGGAGCCAAGGTGTTTGAGATCCCAAGGTGCAACTGTATAGACACAACCAATGGTTAAGGCAAAAGCAGTCATATTTTGAACCAGCTGGACTCTGAACTTAATTTCATACCTTGACAATTTCCAAGAATTCTGCTCAACATGCTCAGATGCAAAGAGGTGAGTGAGCATTTTACAGACTGTCTTTAACTCTGGATGTTGTCGTCATTTGTTGCCATTGAATTGCTTGCATGCTGCCTTTATAATGCTGTGGTCTTCGATTTCAGTTGGCCATTGTCCAGACCTCCAGTGATCCGAGGCCTGCCTGTCCCATCTTCCATGAGTACGGAGGAGATTTCCCACGAACACATCGTGATAGAAGCAGCAGATAGTGGTCGTGGGAGCTGGACCTCCTGCTCAAGTAGTTCTCATGATAACTTCCAAAATATCCAGAACCAGAAAGGCTGGGACCTCTTAAACTCTTACCGCCACACTCACTTAGAAAGGCCCATCGCTGAAGTAGAACCATCAAGCAGCTGCCCTGAAGAGATTCACTTGCAGCCCCACGCCCACTCAAACAGCAGCAGGCAATCCAAAATGGGCATGGACTTTGACCAGTCCCGTCAGAGCTGGGCTTCATCAAGTTCTCTGTCAGATGCATATGAAGCAAACTGTGGGACAGTAAAGCGGAGAGGACTTGACAGCTTAGCAGTAGAGCAAGCTGAAGTTTTGGACTCCAAAGCAGGTGGCGATACAACATACAAAACTGTCACTTCGAGTACCGAGAGAGGCCTCATAGGTAAGCCGTCCAAAGGCTGTGGAAGCTCCCACAGCTGTAATGTATTATGTTATTAAGCTGTTAAGAAATGACATCAGCAGATTGCATGTTAAAATCCAGTTTGTACACATGTTTTCAATCAAATAAATCCGCAGCCCAAAGTGTTTCCAGACCTCCTTGGGAGCAGGGGTGGGATTTAAAGTAATAGAACAGCAAACTTTTTATTGCCTTACAGGGAAGGGAGCAGGCTTATGCAACAAGCAGAGGAAATTTTTCCCTGTGACCTTTTTCAAAAAACCTTTCAGAGATATCTTTTTGCAGTTTTCCAATAATAATTTGGGCTTCCTTTCTTGAGCACTCTCATGCATTACACTGGAGATGACCAAGTTGGTGCAGAAATTGTCCACGTTGCGATACTTTTACCAGCCACCTGCTCCCCTTTGCCCTTAAGGCAGGAAGAAAATAGTCCCCAGGTGTCATTTTGCATTGCCATCAGCTTGGCCATGCTCCAAATGCTGAGTATCCCAGGAAGTATTTTGTGCCAAAAACAAATAGATTTCATACCAAAATAACATATCAAGTCGTATTATTGAAGTTGGGAAATATGGCATAAAAATATATAGTAATTATACACAGATTGTAAATCAGTTAAGAGAATACATAAATCATGGTGATTCTTTTATCGAAAAGAAATATATCCTACATTGTCTTAGATATGAAAGCTGCTTCCAGCACTGAAGAAAAGGAGATGGATACATTTTCTCAGGGGACTTCTCTCTCTTGCCTGCCCTTTCTAATGTGCAATGATCTCTGCTCCTAGATGCTATACTTGCCCTTTACCTCGTTCCTTCCTTTAACTCATCCTCAGCTGTACCATGTTACTTCATATCTCACACCCACATCAGTGTCCACCCCAGGCATCTTGTGAAAGAGGGTGAGATATGCATCCTCTTCCACCCGATAGATTGCATTACATGCTCAGCTGCTGGTAGCAGTACACATTCACGTACTGCTAGCAGTACCTTCCTACTAATGTCCTCAGTCAGGTATGAAATATAGGACCATACGGGAAGAGAGTTGTGTTTTATGACATTGGATATTTTGGCGAGGTGTTGGCTGCATGTCTGGAATATGCTTTTTGGAATCCTTAGCTGACTGTTTTTTTAAAATATTTGAAAGCCCTGCAAGGGAAGTTGTTGTAGTGGGTTTGAGGGTATTGTTGCAGTTTTTATTTTTCTGCATTGATCAGCTGTTTGTGATATTTGGGGCATCCTGGCTTGGACCCTTAGTTGCTCTTCTGTCAATGAAAGGGACTCCAACAGAGGCTTCTGCTGGTGGAAGGAAGGAAGGAAGGAAGGAAGGAAGGAAGGGGAAAAAAGGGATTTTTTTTTGCTAATTCCTCTTTCCCTATACAGCTCCCAGTGACACCTCCAGAGGGTCTCCTAATCACTTGGAGTATATTATCTTAGGGCACTGGGGAAATTGTGAAAATTACGGTACCCTCCCCTTTTCCCCAGTAGGAGGACCCAAGTCTTTGAACACAGTTTCCTTTTCTTCAAAGTGCGTCTGAAGCGTATTTCACTGTAGGAACAATTAAATTCATGTCACTGGCAGCTTTTAGCCATTTTGATAAATCAAAATGGAATTAATGTCAACCAGGGGGAGCTGCTGCAAAATATTACAACTGTGCGGAGTGCTGCTGTTCAGTATGCCAACCACCTGTGTATTCTTTTGGGATTCATAATTTCATTTTTCCTCCCAGCCAGTTTTTTATTCACCCCCCCCCCAAAAAACAGTCAACATTATGTGGCCGTGTTTTGTTTGTACCCATCCATACACACATTTCTGCAGGACTTGAGGTTTCCATATGCCTGCTAGCACCTTCCTCTTGTGTGTGCATGGTCCTCTTTAGGCTTACATAGGGCTCCACACTCACCTCTGAACATTGGAAACAGAGGGAATGAGACAATCTGAAAGGGTTGTGACCTGGCGCATGCTGGAAAAGGAGAAGGAAAGAAAACGGCATGTCTGTAAACCAAAGAAAGGGAATTCACTATTTTCAAATTGAGAACCACCTCTCTGGCCCATTTTGTCCTTTTGCCCCACGCCATTACCGTTTTAATTCACATTCTTATTAGTGCCAGTGTAAACAGGATTTCCACAGTTCAAAATTAAAGGAAAACTAACGAGATCAAAGCAGGAATAAGCAGTTTTGCAAAGAGGAATTGTCAGGAAGTTAAATGCAAGTGAAATCTAATTAATAAACCTTTTCCTAAGGGCATAGCTTTTTCATCAGAGGGTAATTGCGTCTCCTCAGATCACCCCCCAAAATTTGGGCTTGCATTACATTTCATCCTCTGCATAGCTCTAAGGCAAAACCAACATTGCCGAATGAATGTTTGGGTGGGGCAGGGGTTACACACCCAGTCTATGTAAGCCCAGCATTTTCTGCCCGGAGGAATGTCCTCTCATTGTTCCTGTCTGTTCTTGCCACCTTGATCAGTCTTAGCATTTTGCCAGCTGTCTGCTTTTCCACAGACTTGACATGCAAACACTACAGAATCACAGAATTGTAGGGCTGGAAGGGATCCTGGGGATCATCTAGTCCAACCCCCTGCAATACAGGAATTTCTTGCCCAACACAAGGCTCCAGCTCACAACCCTCATGCTCTACTAACTGAGCTATTCATCTCAGACCATCTTTATCTTTTATCAAAGGATATCCCCAAAGCCTCCTCCTTGTTTGATTTTGCCATTTATTTGTTAGCAACTAAAAAGGCATCACAACAATTGTCTGTAAGTGATATTAATTTATCAGTATATAATCTAGTTTTCACTTTTGCACTTTATTTATAGAAGCTAGCTGTTTTGGAATAGAAACTTGCAAAAAAAAAAACCTGTTGCAAATTGTGTTCCTTGGCACTGTAAATAAACTTAATGCTGAAATTTGGCATAGTTTAGAAGTGTCAGATGTGACTGGAAATGCATTACTTCAGCTGCCCTTTTTTGTTCCTTTCCAGTGCTTACCGGTACATTGCCACTACTTCAAGGTTTCACACTAGCAAGTGGTAGGACTACAGCTCTGTACCAATCTGTCGATGGAGAGTAGTAAGCTAACCATTTAGAGTGATCTAACAGTGGTAAAATATTGGAATGTACCTTAGGAAATCTATGTAAGAACTGTAGGTTTTGAATTGCAGAAAGGGCCTTCCAGTAGTATTACTGAATGAATGTAACACGTAATATTGCAATTTAAGAGTGTGTTGAATTGATACCTGCAGCTTCTTAACTGGCAGAGTCCCTCTTAAAAATATAAAGTCGTATAGAAATGAAATTAATAATAATAATAATAATAAGTATCTTATTTGGATAACATTGGCATTCCAGTGTTAACACCATTTGGTTACCTACTTTAGGATTAAGAAAAGTCATATTTGAAGGTGAGAATGGGGTAGTCTTAAGACAAGAGACAAAAGCTTCATAAACTAAACTTATATAATTGTAGCAAAGGCAAGTGTCAAGGTGAATTGTAGGTATTTTAATTACATTTATTGCCAAAAATGCTGGCAGTATGACATATACAGTAATTGAAATTAATGCTGTAGGATTCTCTTATATATCTGTTGGTGCCAGAATATAAAAAGTTTTGATGAAGTAAATTCTCAAGTTTGGAAATGTCAAGAATGTTTGTATTACAGATAAGGTGTGTGTGTGCAAAGTGCTTTGTCTACTACAGCGGTACCTCGGTTTTTGAACATAATCCATTCTGGAAAGACTGTTCAACTTCTGAAATGTTTGAAAACCGAGGCACAAAGGGCTGGCTGCAATTGCAGTGGAGAAAATTGAAAAAAAAACTCAGTGGAAGCTGTTCGACTTCCGAGACGCATTCGAAAACGGAAGCATTTCCTTCCGGGTTTTCGGCATTCGGCTTCTGAAACGTTCGGCTTCCGAGACATTTGAAAACTGAGGTACTGCAGATTTCAGATTGTTGTAATTAACTAGCCCAGGATTACAAAAAATAAATAAAATAAATACCCTGTCTGTAATCCAGTAGTGGACCATGAATTTCAGGTGTCGAAAGACTGGGGTGGGTTTTTTTGGCTCTTTACTAAAAGATCTGCCTTTTTAAATATTCTGCACAGTTCATAATTAGTTACATTTTTATAAGTGAATAATTATGTGTCTTTAGAACACTTGTATACTTCTACACCAACAGCTATTGGGCCAAGAACCAAGGCCACTTTTGTTTCCTGAAGCCAATATAGCAGCTACCTCTGCCCTGTTAATGGATCCTATTATTAAAAAGAATGCATTTAGGAATGTGATGCCTAAATAAAGAGGTTATACTCTTATCTTAATTACTAGGAGTGTAATATAAACCTTTTCGAAAGAGGATTGGGCAGTATCCAACTAACTTGTTCCATCAGCACAAGGAATTTTGCTTTTGCAACAGATCTCCCTCCCTCCCTACTTTCCTCTTCCCATGTGCCCTCTAAATCTGTTCTGGGTTTTTCTCCAACTCTCCGGAGTGGATTTGGGGAGGGTATGGGACGAATAGAGAGGGTAAGTTTTGTTGCATAAGGAAAAATCCTAGTACCGATAGAAGAAGCTTATTGGATACTGCCCATTGTCTCCAAACCAGATTTTCACAACTAAAATAAATTATTCCACCTAATATATCATACATCATTCCACCAGTGGTCAGAGATGATGGGAATTGTAGTCCCAAAACAGCTGGAGGGCCAAGTTTGGCCACCACTGTTTTAGAAGAACATTTCCAAGGATATAGCTGAAAAAAATCAGGAATGTGAGAGTCTTCCAAATTAATAAATTTTACATGTGTTAGCTAGAGAGTTGGTCCAACTGCTGTCAAAAGATGCTCTAGCAAAGCAGATCTGGAAAGCTGGGGAGATTGTATATATGGCATGGCTATGGTCAAAGAAGGCAAATTAATCCCATGGCTGTTAGAGATAACTTCCAGTAGCAACTAAACATACTTATTTTGTGCAAACATCTTATCAAAACCTCTATTTTCACATATCGCTGTATATGAATGCTTTGCTGGTCCTGCTAAAATTCTTTGGACTTGGTTTTTTCTTTTTTCTTTCTGTTTTCAAAATGCAGCTATTCCCCGCCCCCTTCGCCCCATTTTAGGGATATTTGATATTCGCACTTGAGTTTGTGGAGGCTACAAGATAAAATGTATTAATTGAAGTGCAGGTTTATAACAGTGCCTATTGCTGTCTGCCTGTTTGCCAACCGTTGAGATCAGGGAGCCTTTAAGGACCACTTCAGCTCCTTGAATCTAGGAATCTTGCCTCTATATACTGTGACTTTATCAGTACGTAATGTTTAAAATCCTGCTGGTGGCCTTTTATAACAAGCAATTCTTTCATTTACTTTTTTGTTATCAGTTTTCAGTTTAGCCATTGTAACATTTCACTGTTTTTTTAATTAAAAAAATGCTTTCCCCCCTTCTCATTTGTTTTCTCCATTAACATTTCCATTGCTTGTTTCTTGTGCCAGTGTACTGTGTCACCTCACCTAAGGAAGACAATAGGTATAGGGAGCCACCGCCCACCCCGCCAGGATATATGGGGATTTCCTTAGCGGACTTAAAGGAAGGATCACCTCACCACCCACACCTAAAACCTCCAGACTATAGTGTGGCGGTGCAGAGGTCAAAGATGCTGCATAGCAAGCTCTCTAGACTCTCCTCCACTCCTCTGAGTAGCGAACCAGTGGCTTGTTTTCCAAAGAAGATGCCTCAGTTGCATGGCCGACAGCCGTCCCATCCTAAGCTAGCAGATATGACTGACGCAAATAGTGAAGAGGATGGTATGTTGAAGATCTAATTTGACAGCTATTCAGTAAATTGGTGTGTAATTTGTAAGTGTGGCCAATGCACGAATTGTCTGACCTCACAAGGATCACCTTGAGTGTGCTTCAGTGATTTCCCCCCTCCGCTTCTAAATCAATTGCACACGCTTTACAAGTGCGTACTGTGAAATGAGTAATCCTTATAAAAAATCCCGCACATTAATCACTGTGTTCATGATTAACCAGCATGTGTCCAACAAATGCAAGTATAAAGCCAGGTGCACAGAGTGGTCCACCGTTCTTGTCCCTGAAAGGCAGATGAAACTCTCCCAAAGAGCCTATAATATATTTTTTTTGTACGTAACAGAAAGATGTTTCAGAATGAAATAAACCAAACTAGGTCTACGAAACTGCTAGTGCACACAAGCAACTTCTGTCTTGGTTAGGGTGGAAACAGATGGTCCCCTGCCACATGGTGGCCATCTGTAAGCTGGGCATTTCATCCTGTACAGCTCTGTGGGGGTATAAGGCTCAGTGTCCCACATATTCAGAATCAAGATATTACAGGCTGCCCAAGCAGCTGGAGCTGCAACGAAGTGCAGTTTAAAGTCGTGGCTGCACATTAAATGGCCATTAGTTTCCACCCTTACGTTTTTGAAGGGAATGCTATCAGACTGAAAACAGCTGAGACTTGAAATTGTAGTTTCAATTATTTACAAGCAAGAGTTGCAAACCTCACAAAATTGCTTAGTGGGCACAATGGAGCCCAGAGGGACCCACTAATTGGACCACGCTGGTACTTTGCACTTGACCCCTTTCCCAACCTTTTTACACCTCAACAATCATCTCCTAAAGGGCTTAATTCCCCAAATCATGAAGATTTAAAAGGGGTCTAAAGTGGAGGTTTTGCTTGCTTCCCCTTTCCCCCCACTTTACCTAATGAAAACAGGCAACTTTGATTTTGCAATTTATTCCACTTGTTGTCCACTTTCTGTTGTCCACCACTTTTGGTTGTTTGGCACAACCCCCCCCCCCTTTAATTGAATGCATGAATTGAAATTCCTCTTTGAGTGTGCTTTTACAAAATTAGAAATTTGGCACAAATTTGGCCTGACATGCTCCCTTGAGTTGAAAAAGCTCTTAGTTGTGCTATACACACAATGCTGTGTTTCAGAAGAAGGGGAATGTTGGTGGGTGAAAGGAAGGAAATGTATGTGTATATACATAGCAGTGTGGGATCATGTTGCTAATCCCTCAGATACTAAAGCTCTCTAAAAATAGCACATTAGGATGCATTCCCCGGCTTCAAATTCAAAATAATCCATTATTTCATTTTTGTATTATAATTTTATCCCGCCCGTATAGTTCTTTCCCCATCCAGGTGAGACAGATGAGGCTCAGAGTGAGTGTGCATCAGTGACTGATGGGAAATTTGGATCCATTCATCACTGCGCCATGCTATGCCTCATTAAATGAGTCCCAGTTGACTGACTCCTTCCAAACTGTGGCTGAGATCAAAATACCTATGTTAGGTGTACCCATGACTTGGGCATATGCAATGGGATTTTTAACTTTATGTTGAAACTCCCCATATTGGTCATTGTTTCCCCCATATGAAGTGCCCAGTCTCCAGATGTCTTTTGAATTTGTATTATGATTGAAAGCATCCATGCACACATTCTGTTGCCTGAGCACACACACAAAGAAGAGTTTTGTGTGTGCTCAAGCAGTAGCATGTGTGCCTTGTAGCTTATCTGAAGAGCATATAGTAAAGGAAGCTACTGGAGGGAAGAAGGCTGATAAGCAGTGATGTTTCCGTAGGTCTAGCATATGCAGCTTCCTAAATCCTTTTAGAAAAAGAAAAGAAATCACTGCATGACAGAAAGGACATGTAATATTTTGCTTAAGCTGACAGCATGTTTCTTTTCATTTTTGTTCACATGATCAAAAGCATTAAGGATGGCTGCAAGGGAGGATTTTGAATGCTTTGAAAATGCATGCCACTCATTTGATTTGAGTCAGGGAAACTCGGTGGGGAGCAGCTTTCACATTCAGAGTGGGTGTGTCGGTGTATTGACTAAATGTGTTGCATGTTTATGGAACAGATGGTTTACTGTGTTTTTCTTGCTTCACAGAAGATGAACAAGTATCAGCAGTCTAGCCTTTGCGCTTCCTGTGAAAATTGCCCCGAGTCACAGTAACATTGGAAGAAGTAATTGTACAATATTGTTAGCTGTAGCTGACAGCTTGCTGCTATTGACTTCAAATGTTGCATTTGCTTGTCTTCTGAATAATATGACGGACCTAATCTGGATCCTAATTTTGAACTTCCTTTGCTTCACTGCAATCAGCTTCACAGCCTAAGAAAACTATTTATATCTTGAGACAGACAGACAACAATTTCTAAGGAATACTGACCCTGAATTGCAGAAAGCAGAATCCTGAAGGACCTCCCTTTTAACAAAGTGGGGCCAACTTGGAAACATTCTTCTGCAGGAAATCTGTAGACGCTTTTGGTAGACTTTGCTCAGATATTTTCTTTGTGACCATTACAGCTCTCAATTGAAGAATGTTATTTTACGTGCTTACGGAACTGCAACACTTCAGCGAAACCAAGGATACATCTGCAGCAATCTGAAGAGTAATTTATTAATTTGGAGTTTATAATAAGGCTTTGGTTTGTTTGTTTATATGTGTATTAGAATGCTCTGGTTGGCTAATGTGAATGCTTTTACAAAGAAAATAAGGTAACAAATTATCTTGGTGTTAATGACATGTTTTATGCTAGCAAAACACCGTGGATTTCTGAGGAACTGGATGTCATGAGTGCAGCTAGAGGTTTACACACATTGCCACATAAACCTCTCTTGTAAAATGCCAAGCCCTGACGTGTGTGTTGAGTGTGCTTTAATGTGCATAGAGTAGTGGAACACTGCCATCTGTTGGTCCTGTATTTTAAAACCGGTGAAGTACATGTGACCGCCGTCCTTTCAACTATCAAATGAACAAGGAAGTACCTGCAGTTCTTTTCTTTCCCGCATTCCATTTCTTGCCCTTCCATCAAATTGAATCATGCTGTGTGTGTTACGTTGTATTTGCATCGCAATCTCCTGTGAACCCGTCCAGTGCAAGTCCCATTGCAACAAATGGAAGAAGCACAAGGAGATGGCTGCCAGGTCCTGAACTTTTGAGCTGCATCCAGTTTGCACCGGAGAAGTGCCCGTCAAGTGATGCTCAGCTTGAGGTGTTCAAAACTTACAAGGAGAACCTTGGAAATTGGAACGGAACGTTAGGTTTTTGTTCTTCTTCTTAAAAAAGAAGAAGCTATATATGCACAATGCTGTGCTTGATTCTCAGGCGTCATATTTACCTGGAAGCATTTTTCCCTCCAGTTCCAGAGTTGAAAACTGGATGCAGTTACTTGCTCTGCAGCTGCTGTGACACACTCTCCACTAGACTGAACTCATATGATCCTGGCTGAGCCTTCATATCTGGAAACGACTTTGAGGCTAAACCCCAGTGAGGCTTGCCTCCGGTTAAGCTCTGCACTCGAACTGTCAGCTTCCTTGCAACCACAATGTCTTAGACAAAAACACAAAAGGGGGAAAGGTGTTTAGAATTTCAGTCTTTGGGAACAAAAACTCTTCACAAAATGTGTGGCCATCAATAACTTTGAATATTTGCACTGCAGACTACTGTATGCTGATCTTTCTGTCTTTGTGGCCAGGACTAAATTTAGTGTGTTTCAACGTCCAGATTATTCCATATTCTACATCCTCACCCCTCAAAACCATATTGAATAGTTGAGGTATAGGGTCTTTACAAATGAGATAACCCACTCTTAGAGCGAACCTGTAAAGTGTAGCCTGTAATTTATTACCATCCATGGGAGTCCACAAATACTGCTCACTAATCTCCAATGCTGAGCACATTTGTGGTTAGTTTAGAATGAGAAACAGCTGGGGACTCGTGCCTTCAGTTGCTCTGGGATATGGAGGCACTTGGAAGCAGCCAGACTCTTTAACTCTCTCTCAAGTGTCTCAGAAACATACTGTGACTGCAGGATCAACCCCTTCCCCTTGTCCAAGGCTTTGGTCCAGGGCTACAAAGATGCTCAGTGACTTTGAAGCACTTCTGAAACCCAGGGCAACAGCAGGCACATCACCCCGCCCTTTTACGGACCTTGAAAGTAGTTCTATTGTTGTGCTTTGGAGGTGCTCTGATGACCAGCATATCATTGGAGAGGAGTCTTCACCCTTGCCCCCAAGTTAGGGGAGGGGCAGGGTTGTTTGTGACCAAATCTTTGGAATTGTTATCAAGGCACCATCATCCAAAATTTGCGGACATCTGGCCATAGTAAATATAGTCTGCATGTGTGTGTGTGTATAATATATATATATATAGAGAGAGAGAGATACCTATCTATGTAAGTACATGCATATGTAGAGCACACACACACACACACACACACACACACACACACACACACACACAGACACGAACAAAGTAAGTCACTGTTTACAGTTAGGCTAAGCTGAGGTTGCAGCTTTGCTTTACTTAGCCAACCAGAGTACATGGAGAAGAACTGGAGTTCCCTGCATTTATTTTCTTCCTCTAGCAATTACCCAGTCAAACATTATAAATGGATGTATATTTCAGGTTTACCTGTAAATCCTAGTACCATAAATGTTTACAATCTAAGCTAGAAGGAAGATGTTTGTCAATTTTAAAGGTGCCTCAGAGTAACTTATTTTTTTACTGTTCAAGTTGTACTGAGCTTTCACGTTTTCTTTTGAGTCCGAGGCAGATGCAGAATCCAAACACATGTACCAAAAAACAAAATGTAAATCCCTAAGCCTTCTATATGCATGACCCATATTGACTTAGGGCAGTGCTACTGAACCGGAGGGTGTTTGGACAAACCTATGCCATTTCTGGCAGCCCGCTGAGGTATTCCGTTGATGCCTTGTAACATGGAATTACAAACCAGAAAATAATAGAAGGAGATGGAGAGGCTCTCTGATTCATCATTTAGTTGGCTAATCACATGTTAATACTCTAGCCTTAAGTATCTGAGAAAAGTAGCTGCGCAATCAGTCTGCTCTCTTTACTTTGCCTCCAGGGCCTTAATGGGAGTGATCAAATTGTATGGGCCTTAATGAAATAATATCAAAACCTGACTCAAGTTGGCAGCCGTGATTTCTGCATATACGGCAATGTTGACGCAGGCGCAGACCAACCTACAGTGACATTTTCTAGCACAAACCCCACTAGGAATTCCACATTATTGCAACTTTATCTGTTGAGTGAGACTTGTTTAAGATAGAGTCTTGGTGGAAAGTGTACATAGGCTGCAATCCATGAGTGCCATAGCAGAGGCAGGGAAGAAGCACCTGCGCAGCTAGATAACAGCGTTGGATCCAGATTAAGCCATTCTTTAGTCCTGCGGTGGGGAGCCTTATAGCTCTCTTGATAATGAACTGCAGTTCCCACCGGCCTCAGCCAGCATGCTTGTGGTCATAGGAGTTGCATTC
Organism: Darevskia mixta; assembly: GCA_034641385.1. Lineage (NCBI taxonomy): Eukaryota > Metazoa > Chordata > Lepidosauria > Squamata > Lacertidae > Darevskia > Darevskia mixta. The sequence continues at coordinate 41,999,193 of JAWWNH010000013.1, read as the reverse complement.
TAGTGACCTTGGGAGGACCATAGCTTTCCCCAAGCCTGCTTAAGTCCCCTTAGGCATCATTAACTTAGTCTGGATCCAACCCACGGTGAAGTTTTTACGGCGAGTTTCAGCCCCTAGAATGAGCAAGCTGCTATTCTGTTTAAAACTTCTGGTTTCCTGTTCAGCCAGCTGACCGCAGTGAAGAACCTCAATGCCTGTAGCTCTGCATAACATGCATATTGTGCTAAGGATACAACTATACTTGCCATTAAAAAGTTTGCAAACCTCAAGCCTTAGCTTCAGTTTTCATCTTAAGTATCAAGTGGTGCATAAGTGCTAACATAACTGCAAACGTAATAGGGAATACTGATGTTTTGGGGCCAATAATATAGTTTCTCAGTAACCTCAAATACTGTTTCAGCTTGCTGGAACAAAACTAAAGGATTAAGGCCTTCTCGCTTGAGGGTAATCCTTCTCCATTTGATAATCCTGATACTCCTTTCATTTACATTATTGACAAATCTCAAGGTCTGCTCACCTTGTCTGAAGATCATCGAACCAGCCATTTGATAACAATCACCCTCTTAAATTTGGTTTTTCCATATCTACAGCATCAGTAAATTGGTGTTCAAGCCACTGCACACCTTGTTAATCATGTTGTCCTATAGAGCCCATATAGTGTAAATATGCTCTGGGTAAATGAACTCTTTTGACTGCTTCCAATTTGCACAGTGTGAATTGCCTCAGTCTGTCCTTGCTCTGATCTTCATTTGTTTGTTTGCTTCCTGCCCCCCCCCTTTAATCAGCTGGTCACATTGATCAGGGACACTAGCCAAAATCGGTGGATACAAAGAGACAGAATCACCTTTTTTTAACCAGTTCACATGAAAAACTTTTCTTAACCCTATTCTATGCTGTTTACATGACTTTAAGTCTTAAATGTTTATGAGTACATTGTTGGCATGTTCTGTGCTTTTGTCCCTTGCGATATAATTTCTACGATCATGTGTTTGAAATGGCTGCCTCTTATCTGCACATAACCTTTTATTCTTCTTATTATTATTTTTACAATATATTGTGAGGAAACGTGTCTCAAACCAAACGGGATATGTCCTTAAAAGCAGGAAAGTTTGGAAATCTGAAACATGGAACCAATGTCAACTTTTGCCTCCATGTGGTGACATGGGTAAGAAGGAGGGAGAAAGTCCTCCTCACGTGTAAGTAGACCAGTGAACTGTACATCATTTTAAGCTTGCCCGTTGAGTGCTATTTGATGCTGGGCTTATAATGTTGGTGAACTACATTGTGGAAATGTGCATAATATTGGGGTAGAAAAAGTGTACTAGATGTACTGATGTTTTCCAATTTTGTAATTTTGAAGGTGCCCATGTATTTATATGCACTCTGCTTACCCTGAGACACAGTGTCACCTAAGGTAAACTAAAACATTGTGTTCTCACCTGAAGAGTCATTCTTTCTATGCTAAAGATGAGAGGACTTTGCACAGACACTAGTAGAGGTGGTGTTTGCTTAGGCTTTTGAAATCACTTCTTAGGGCCTGATCCTACTGTGATTTGAAGTAAGAGGTGAGCTGCTCCTCTTTGTTAGCTTCTCTGAGCAGGTAAAACCAGGACAAAAAGAAACCTGGCCCATTCAGCCATTCACTTATCAGCAACAGCACAGTTATAAGTCCCATATAATCGGCATTACATTAAATGTAATTTTAAAGAGGATATTACTTTCTAATTGCCTTCAAAGCTGATCAGGAAAATAGGGGTGCTCCCTTGTTGACGAAAGCTTTTTAAATGCCAACTATTTAAAAATCGAGTAGGAAACAAATTTGGCTCTGGTTCACCTCTCTTTTTGTCATTGTCTTGTCTTTTAATTTTTATATATATATACATGGAATGCAGTTTAGCTTGGTATTAATGACTTTTTGCATATGTGAGCATATGGGCAAAAACTGCACAGTTGTAATGGTATTCTGATAGCAATTGTAAAACTGCACAAGTCAGTGATTGTAAAGTATTCTGTAACAAGCAATGTTTGTCTTCTATTTTTTGATACCTCTTACACTTATGTCTTTTAGAAAGACAGTGCCTCTGTATGCTTTTTTTGTATTTTTACTGAGTGATTGTAAATATTTGTTATATTTTTGGTTAAGAGAATGTTTAAAAGTACTGTTTAATATCCAATCTACTAATGTTGTTGGAATCAATAAACGACTTACTTAATATGGATTATTGCGAATGGTTTCCTTCTATCCTCATATTTGCACCCACCCCAGGACTTATCCACTCACTCAGAAAATTGTGTCCAGCCTAACTCTGATATTGATTATCAATGCTGGGGTGTTTATAGAGGAAATATCTCTTTTTGTTGTTGTTCTTGCAGGCACTTAATACAGTGGGTGGAGAACTTTCAGATGTTGCTGCACTACAGTTCCAACTTGACCATTGGCCAAACTGGCTGGGGCTGATGGAATTTGGAGTCAGTCATCATCTGGAGGGCCATGGGTTCCCTACTCTTAATATGTGCAATTGCTTCCTCTAGTCCAGATGGTCTTGGGCATATTTAACTTCATTGCAAGCAATAACTTGGGTGCAAAGGTAGTGGAAAGCACTATGTACAGAAGGGCTATCTTTTTCTTTCCCTAGCAGAGGTGTGTCACATGAGAAAAGTGACCCTGGATCTAGAGAAGGCTTTTCACAAGCTCCATATTCAAAACCTTTTCGTAGTCCATTTGAACTTGTATTCTACAGCTTTTCTTTTCTGGCATGTTTCTCAAACTGTATCACAACCCCATCCCTACCCCCAATATCATGCAGCAGTAGGAGAAGTCTTCTGGGTAGTGCTTCGGCAAGAGTTCACAGAACAGCACTAATATATTTTCTCCTTCCACCCGGTTGGTTTGGACCAGAGCAGTGAGTTTAAGCTGGCGCACCTGTGTCAAATTGTGATTATAGAGCAGTGATGGCTAACCTTGATGCTCCAGATGTTTTGGGACTACAACTCCCATCATCCCTGACCACTGATCCTGTTAGCTAGGGATGATGGGAGTTGTAGTTCCAAAACATCTGGGGTGTCAAGGTTAGCCATCACTGTTATAGAGAGCAACCCTGAAGTCCCACTGCATTCAGTAGAGCGTAGTCAGGTAAGTGTGTTGAATCACAGCCTTCTTTAAAGGGGCCTACTTTAATATTAACAAACAAATAAGGATATTTTGATCATTCAACACCACCAGCCTGAAGCAATTACTTGAACCACAAGTAGTCACTTATCTGTGCAATATTTGCTTCAAGCTATTGTTGTTTTGGGTGCTTGCTGACTTTTATAACTTTTATTTTTATTTTTTTTAAAAATATTTATATCTTTTTGTTTGTAACCTGAAGTCTCCAGATTTGGCATGTTGAAATGGAAGATTTGCACTAGAAAACATTTATAACTGTGCATTGAGCACAGTTACAACTACAACCTTCTGTGGTTAAAACCGATAACAAAGCACACAATGTGTGCCAACTTATAAAATCTAAGATACAGAATTATTTGCTGCCGCAATATTTTTACGCCACCAGAGGGCAGCATGGCACGTCTTTTTCTCCACTCGCTAATCAAGGCTGTAGCAAGAACGGCAGTAGCATGAACGGCCAATATGTTTTAGACAAGTACTTGTCAAAACATAACCTTATCCCTGAACTAGCCACAAGAATACACTGCAGCCTTCTGCATCTGACAAGATTCCTAGCCTTAGCCCCTGCTTCAATAGGCAAGAATTTGGAGCATCTGTTGTACATAACAAAACAAGGAATAGGCCTGAGCTAAAATGGCTCCACATTTTGCCACTCTATTAGCGGGTGGAGATTTTGACATGGTTCAGGGCGTGGTGAGGGAACTTATTCCTGGCAGTGGAAGAGCTGCTTTTAGCCATTAGTGGGCAGCTGGCATTTAATTAATTTTGGTTTAAAATTACCCCCATAGCAGCTGCCATTTCTGTCCCAGATGCCCTGGATTAATGCTATGTCTGAGCCTGGGGTAGAGAACTCAAGGCCCTGCAGATGTTGCTGGACTATAACTCCCATCACCACTGACCATTCTGGTTGGGGCTGATGGGAGTTGGAGTCTAACTCTATCACCATCTAGAGGCCTGCAGACTCCCCAGCCATATACTTTGGGATTCTCACAAGCAGAGCGCAGAGGCTACAGCCATTCCCAGTTTGTCTCCAGCACCTGGAGTTCCAAAGTATCTTGCCATATACCCAGGGGACTAATGTGGCGGATTAGTGCCTGCTGAGGTTTCCGGTACATTGGGGGTTAAAATATCTCTCCCAATGATAGGCAGGTGTTCTCTGGGAGGCGGAACTAGATTGTGTGGGAAGACAAAAAGGGGAAGGAGGCAGTTGAGAGGGGAGAACAGTTGGGAGTTAGGAGAGAGAGAGAGAGGTGGTTAGAGGTTAGGTTTAGAGGGATGAAATGCGTTATCAAGTCTGTGTCTTACAAAGAAAGTGAAGTGCTTTAAGATACCGGTGAAATCCATGTTCTCAGGTTAATAAATAAAGTTGAATGTGTTTACACACCAACTGGCTCCAGCAATGTGTCAATTCCTCCAGTTGTGTGGCTAAGAAGCGGGCAGGAATGGGAGATAGTTCAAAATACGTCTGACATACAAAGGGCGGGACAGTGAAGCGAAGAAAACCACAAAGTTGCCTGAGTGAGAGGCTAACTTGACCAGTAGGGATCCATGAGAGGGAGACCCCCCACTAGTGGTAAGTCTTCTTTTGAGAAACTGGAGGTTTATGCCTGCCTTCTCTTGTGAAAGAGCAGAGTATTAGTGACTCGGTTTCCTCACAACTTGTTCTTAGATAGCTGCATAAGACAGTGCCAAGCTAGTAGCCGCTTGAGCCCAGATGTTGCGACCGAACCTTTGGGATAATGTGTATTGCTCTCACTTACAATGCGAGTTTGCGCTGGCCGAAGAAAAATGTCCCGGAGGTGTAATTTGATGTTGAAATGTGCACTGTATTTGGCAAACAAAAAGCATAGTGCTATCAGCCTAGGGAATGGACCATTGTCCTCATGTCCTGCTCTGGGCTTCTATTTGGCCACTGTGGGAAAGAGGATGTTAGACTTGGTAGGTTCTTGTCCTGACCCTGCAGAACTCTTCTTATGTTAATGTACTAACATCTATGTACATTTCTCTATGTCGTGATTTGCCGATCCCATGTTAAGAGAGAATCTTCCACTAAGTACTTTCGTGTCTTGTAGGGCTCAGACAAAAGAGGGGGAACTTTGGGCGAAACTTGTTCAGGAGTACCAAAAAGCGCACACACCCCTTTGGTTTTTGTTTTCATGTATTTATAGCTGTATTGGACATCTGCATTTGCCCAATACCGATTCAGGAAGTGTTGTCTCTCCTTCAACTGGCTTCACTTGCCCTTGTGCTGTGAAATTTTGTCAATACATAGTTAGCAGGTGGTGCTTATGGGACTAGACCCGGAGGGGAATTTGCATGGAAGCAGCAGCTCTGAGGTGAAACATTGGCATCCTCCTAATTTAGGATTGTTCTGGAACCACTTTGGGCTCCTTTCGCTGAAAACCAAAGCATTAAATATTGGCTTGTATGTTGGTGCAGTGTTCCATTAGCGCAAGGTCTTCTCCCCTGTAACAGGCCTTTTCTCTCCCTCCCATCTCCTGCCCCACTCCCTAAATTGGTTCTGGCAGTTGCCCCACCTCTACAGAGCACATCTGTGGGGACTCTCATGGAGAAGAGAGAGAGGATGTCTCATTGTGCATGTGAAAGTCCTATGCGCTAATAAGATGGTACAACTATGTTGAATCCAGACCAGTTGTTGAAGTCCTGTGTAGCTTTCAGTGGTGGACAGGCCTAATACGAGTGCAGTTCTGCACTTTTAGTTATTCAGCAGAGCCAGATTGGGCAGCTGCTCAGAGTTTCCTAAATCATTCTCTTTCCGACCGATTCAATATGCAGATGGACTGTTGCTAAAGTAGCTGCCATTTAGTCAATAACCTCAAGCGTTGTATAACAGTTTTTCCTCTCTACAGTTCACAGGGAAGGAACAATTTAATGGCTCATTGGGATTACTTTGTCAACTAATGGCTCAGGCAGCATCTTTCATGTCCTGATTTTGGCTAATGGTGAACTAATTCGCTGAACTTCTCTTGATCTAAAAAGTCTAATCAACCAAGGCGGGGCGTAAATTCTCTTTTCATCTTGTTTGGCCTCATACTGCTTCCTCCCCCCCTCCTTTTGAAAGCAGAGATATTGTCTTACATGAAAGTCTGTGTGTTTATATGCCCTGAATTCTCAGCCTGAGAACGAAATACATTCTCTGGAGTGGAGCGGTGGAGAAAGGGGCAATTGAGATGATCAAGGGGCTGGAGTAACTCCTCTGTGAGAAACAATTGGGGCTTTGGCTTAGTTTAGATTCAGGGGTCAGCAAACTTTTTCAGCAGGGGGCCGGTCCACCGTCCGTCAGACCTTGTGGGGGGCCAGACTATATTTTGAAAAAAAAATTAAATGAACAAATTCTTATGCCCCACAAATAACCCAGAGATGCATTTTAAATAAAAGGACACATTCTACTCATGTAAAAACACACTGATTCCCGGACTGTCCGTGGGCCGGATTGAGAAGGCAATTGGGCCGTATCCGGCCCCTGGGCCTTAGTTTGCCTACCCCTGGTTTAGAATAAAAGGGGTGATATGATGCAGGTGCATGAGATCACACATGGTCTGGAGGAAGTTCTGTTGTGCTCATGTGGGCTTCTGGTTCACCCCTGTGAGAGCAGAATGCTGGACTAGACACGTATTTGGCCTGATCCAGCAGGAGGGTTTTTGAATATATATTTTTTATGTTCTCAATGTGTAGAGATAACTTTTTTTTCTTTTACACATAGAGGGTCATCCTATGAACCTGAAGATTCAGGAAAGGGGGGGGGGGAAGAAAGAAAGGACTTATTCACAAGGCACATGATCAGAACCACGAAATTCAGCACAACAAGAGGAAGCGGTCGCCAACTTATTTATTTAACAATATCACAACAGTTAAAAAATGATTTAAAGATCTGAAAATAATTTCACATTAACTGTCAAAAAGAAAGAAAGTTAAAAAGATATCAGGATCTACATCTAATTCAAAAGGGGTTAGACCAATTCATGGAGGATAAGGTAGCTAGGAATGATAGCTGCTTATCGTGGGTGGCTCTGTGCCAACGCCAGTATCAAGAGGCTAAATATACATGTAGGCCTTGGGATGCTTGTTTCAGGGAGCTGATGTTGGTTTTCTGGGCTCATATATGGCTTGTCAGTTTCCATAGGCATCTGATTGGCTGTTATGAGAGTACAGAATGCTAGGCTAGATAGCCCTTTGATCTGAACCAGAAGAACTCATGTTCTTATTCTTAAAATTTGTTTACTACAAATCCAAAATAACACATGTGCCCTTTCACAGCACTAGGACTTGCAAGTCAGTGAAATAAATTTAGGACAATATACGATCGATTTATGGAATTCACTGCCACCAGTTGTTGTGATGACAATTGCTTGGATGGTTTTTTAGGTGGTGGTTGTTGTTTTCAAATTCGGACAGAAATATCTTTCAACGGCCATTCACATACACAGGCATTATGCCTCACAATACCAGTTGCTGGGAGGCAAAGTACAGGGGCTTCCTGGAACCCCCTGCCTGGCCTGGATAGATCCAGCATGTGATCAAGTAGGGAACTGACATTGTTATGTAGATCATATCACAAAATACAATAATGCTGTTTTTAAAGTGGTTTTTAATTGATCTTGCACCTGGTGGTGGCTGTATGCTGGTACAGTTTTTGCATAGATTGCTATAATTTTGGTTATTTGTACTTTACTGGACTTGACTAATTGATTGGCGCATATATATATATATGGCATAAAAATACAGAATTTTCTTAGCTTGAAGCACACAATACTTCTATCAAATGAGCTGAGCCTAGGTAAGAGGGTAAAATGGAAATGCGTGCATATTATACCAATTCAGTGCTAGCAGAACTGATTTATACAAAGCATAGTTTTGAAATAGTTTGTAGGGTTTTTTATTTTTATTTTTAAATATAAAATCATTTGTATGCTACTGTTTTAGGCATAAAACACCCAGAGTGGATCACAGCACCATAAAAAAATATATTTATATACTGCTTTTTTTAAATGGGGGGACGCATACCCCTAAACATTTTGTGAATCTTTGTAAACAATATTTTTAAAACTTGGGCCAGGTAAACCAGTTTACAAATGTCAATATAAATTACCGCCCATCCAACCAAACCATCTGTGCTAAAATAACCAATTCAGAGAGAATAACCATTAAGAAAAAAATGGTCCACATTAGACACGTTTTAAAGCCAGCTCAAACACTGATCCTGTTGGGCCATATGCACCTCTATGGAGAGGGAGTTCTGGGGGCCACCAAAGTAAAGACCCTGTCTCTCATGCCTGCTAACTGAATTCACCTGCTGAAATATATTTATTTATGAGACGAAAGGCTTATCCAGGCAGCTTATAGTCAGTGAAAAGCAATTATAAAAAAAGATAAAACACTCCGCTAGACACATATAATGAGGTACTATCAAGTTATTCTGAACCAATGCTGTTGCAGTCTGTGGCAGCTCTTTGGGAGTGCAGACTGAACCCACGGCTTTTGTCTGCTTGGGTAGAGACATCCAAGTCGAAAATACACATCTTTTTTATTGGTTGTGAACCAATGCTTATATATATAGCTGCCTTAAGTAGCAAAATACATGAATGGGAAAGGACTTCTGTTTATTTTGCCAGGAAAACTGATTTAAACATGTGTGCATTGCACTGCGTGTGTGTTTTATCAGCAGGTCCATTTATATTCCACTGGAAGGTGTGCATTAATGAGCATTTTATTGAACAAAATCAAATTAACAAGGAACAATTTCATTAGAAGAGATTTCTGCTTAATGAGTTGTTTTGGTACTAGCATCTTCTTCCACTGTTGTTGTTTTTTAAAAGTCTGAAGAGCTTATTTAACCAATGTTGCTTTGAGTGGATAATTGGGATAAAACATATTTTAAAAGTGAAATAGTAAAAAAAATGGCTTCAAAATGTTGGCACACTGTGCTTGAAACCCCAAAGGTTCTCCCCTTCTTGCCTTCTTTAAAAGCTTCATATAAATGCGACAAAATGGGACGATTCACCTTCCAGAGCTACCCCCCTCATTGATGAATTCTCATTATACATATTGTCTTTTCCACAAATCTCATTATTTCCATTTTATTGCTATGCACTTGCACCTGAAGCACTGGCTTATTAAACTCAGGTTGCAGGCAACAGTTATTTATGCTATTAAATCACAGCCATAACATTTTAAAGCCCTCCCGTTGTTTAGATTCACCCCCTTTAAAAAATAAAAAAAACTGCCTTCACTTTTGCAAATGGGGGAAAATGGATACTCCTACCAGATCAACCAAATCCATACATTTCTCTTTGTAGTACAACCAGGAGATGGGCATGGGGGCCATACAAAATGCTTTGCCAAATGGAAGCAGAAGCAAAGGCAGGTATTGTCTGTAGCAGTGGTGTGCGGTGAAATTTTTCATAGGGGAACAGTTGGGGCCAGAGGCGCCAGATTGCGAGACCAATTGCAGGGCTGGTGAGGACATATCACAATGTCCTGATGTGCATGAGCATCGTGCCTGCCTCCCGAAGCTGGGTGGAAGCTTTCTGGGCCTTAGGCCTCTGACAGTATGCTGGGGCCCTCCTGCCTCTTTCCCAAAGACGTGAGGGATTTGGGAAGGTGGCGAAAGGGCTCTTGGACCCGTCGGAGCATCAAGCAGAAGCTTGGCCCTGGGAGAGAGGGGTCCAGTATGAAGAGAGCATGGCGGAAATTTTCTCCAGTGGCGCCTGTGTAGAACTTAATGAGTTTGCAGAAGTTTCCTCTGATAGCAAGACAGAGTTCTGTAGTAACATTGGCATTTTTTGACATGGTCGTGTGTCGGTCATTTTCCTTCTCTACCACCATCAGTCTCCTAAATTTACTTTGCTTTTTCACTAGAATTTGGGGGAATATTTGTCTCCGAAACAAGTTCTGCCCTCAGGTGGTTTTCACCATATACCATAGGGAGTGAACAGCTCACACGCAATCCATCATGGTCGCCATGACAGAATCACACGGTCAAGCAGAACAGAAAGTCAACACACTCCATTATGCATTTCGCACGAAGCGGTCTCCCCCTCCCCTGTTATGTCCTATTTTCCTTACACCTTTGGGGAGCTCGTTCAATTTGCTGTCAGCCAGTAATTTATTTATCGCGATGCATAGCTTTAGGTTACCCCTTAGAGTGGAGAAGGGGCTAGGAAAAGAATTCAGTTACTTGGAGGATGTGTGTTTTATGTAATAGATACCTGTGGGGATTTTGTTTGTTTGCTTGTTTGTCCTAAGGAGAGGACTTTCCTTCTTCTTTGTGAAAATGGGTTTTTCATACATGAATGTGCGAGGCAAGATCTGAAGTCTTGTAACGAACTACTCTATTTTATTTCCATTTTCTCGAGATGCAGCTAACTACTCGTCCTGCACTTGGTATCTGAGTTGCATTTGTGGAGCTTCAAGCGAAGGAAACTGCACCAAGAAAATAAGTTGCTCGTATCAAATTTTAAAATTTACATTTTTTAATGCATTGGCAGCTAAACTAGGTTTCGTTTCGTTTTCTTGATGGAGCAGATTCTTTAGTAGTGTGGTGGCTAATTGTTGCCTAAAATACTTGCTCCTCAGTTGTTGTTTTTATCAAAAGAAAACAATGATTTCAGTTGATTGATTGTTGCCAGATGTATGGGGGTGCCTGGGTTGGGTGGGGAGTGAGGAATCCATATAGCTATTGCCTTTGCACAGGGATGGAGGATGCTGTGACTGGGAACGCAACATAGGGACACAGGAGACTTCCTCATACTGAGCCAGTCTTGTTCATACCAGCTGGCAGCAGCTCCCCAGAGTTCCTGGTAGGGGCTCTCTCCAAGCCTCGCCTAAAGATGCCAAGGGTTAGTCCTGGGATCTTCCGCATGCAAAGCAGACTCTCTACCACTGAGCTTACAGCCCTTCCTCGGGAAAATACACGTCAGGATAAATGCTAAGGTTGAGACTTGTGACAGACTTCAGACACCATCCCTACATTGTTGTGCACTTGTACTATGTACAATACTCCTTAATGTGGTTAGTGCAGTGGATGGGGAAAGGTGGCTCCTAAACCCTGTTCAGCTTTGCAGCTCAATAAGTGTTATTTTGGGCCAGTCACAATCTTTCAGGCTAACAGAAGTGCCAAATATATTTAATGGTGATTTAAAACAAAAAACAAATCTTTGGCATCTTAGGATCAGATGCATGGAATGTTTTCCACAAACACATGGATGTTAAAATCTACTCGTTCCTATAAAGGGTGATGTAGTCTCATCTCCCTTCGCTTCTAAAAATCTAATGTTCTGATCAGCTGAAGTCCCAAAAGCTTGGCAACAGTGTATAATTATTCACTGAAACTTGAGAAGAACTGGAGGGTTACCAAACCAGCTGGATTTGCAGGTGGCTGGATCCTGTCGTACAGTTTTGCAAGCAAATTACTCGCAAGGCGCCTCCCGCATTGCCCTCTGCTGGTACATCTTCTATGCTAGAAAAAGGATGAGTGCACAGATGCATCACAAATCCACCTGTCCATCTCTCCTAGCATTAAAGGAGGCAGTACACCTTTGACATGGAGGGGAGGGCACATTGAGTGACGTGTGCAGCCTCCATGGCCCACGTCAGTGGCTAGCACAGACAGCAAGGCCCTTGAGCTGGCACACCGTGAATGAAGAGTCAGACACTTAGGCTGGGCGCCCACTAGACCAAACAAGACTACAAATGAGTCATTGTGTACATACATGGTCACTGTGCGGCTACTAGGGTGTATGTGGCTATGCATCAACTCATCTAGTATTAAAAGTCTAATGTTTATTAAACAATTGAGAGCAGAGAAAAAGGGTGTCCTGTTCTCGGTCTCTGTGCATCGGTCTCTATGCATCGTGTAGTGGTAGTACAACTGCATGCATAGCTTTACCACTGGAGCATAGGATGACCAGTTTAGAGTCTTTTATTTTAAGGAGTTCTCAGGAGATGCTTGTTCTGTCCAAATATAAAGAATGGTAAGAAGGAGGAACAAAGGCTTCAAAGTTGTCTTTCAATATTTATTCAACTAACACACACAAACGCACAAACTTTCAGTTTAATACATTATATTAAGGGCTTTTTGTGTCCACTCAAGCTCCAAAATGCTGGAAAATTGAAGCTGTTAAGGGCCATGCTGTGTCCTTAACAGATGCATCATTCAGACATATAGCTTGTCATTTGAGTGTTTGCCCAGGAGTATTTGGTGCTTGCCTCCAAAGAGCGCCAAACTGCAAGGTTGTTCATCCGTTTAGGGCTGTGCATGGCTCCACTGATCTGGTCCAGGGCCCATTTCCATACAGGTGAGAGTCTCTGCCTGCATCTCCTTCTCCCCACAACTACAACTGATGAAACATGATTTCCTGACTGTTTCCCTTTCAGCAGCTCCAGATTGCTCCAGGTAGACCCAACCCAGGATAATCCAGGGCTGCCTCAACTCGCTCTGGGCAAAACCTGAATCAGACTGTCCAGATCTGGGATTTGTCCAAAAGCTGCAGAAAAGCTCTCCTTCTAGTGATTGTTCTGGGCTGTGGATTCTTTCTTCTTGCAGTTTCTGTTCCCAATGTGTTGCAAAAGTCAAAACATTTCATCTTCCCAGTAGTAATCTGGAGCCATTCAGGCCCTTTCTCCTGGAGCTATTTTCCCCGTCTGGTTCTAAACTTGGAATTGATTGCTTTTCCTTGGCTGTTTTGAGCAAAGGGTACTTTGTTAATTGCATGGCTGCTGTTCTATCTGGCACAGTCCTTCCCCCTCCCGAGTTCCTGACAAACATCAACAGTACAAAAGGACTGTTAGCCTAAGCTTGAGTTTCATTCACTGGGAGCAGTCAACCAAAATATTTTCTAATTTTCAACAGGGAAGTGAGCAATCAATTTTCTTTCTTTCTTTCTGTTTAGTAGGAAGAATTAGCAACCACTTATGCACTGGAAGAATATTGCAGTTTTATGTGATCCCAGAAAAGTTGAGAATTACCTCTCCAGAAGTAAATCCGTGATGGGAGATCACCCCCTTTTTAAGCCACAAAAGAAATTTAGCAGATGCTGGCAGCTGGAGGAGTCTATTACTTGGCAAAGAGGATGAGATATTAAGAAAATCTCCAGTGGGTCACTCATTACAAATTCCCTTTCTAGGTGTCCATTCTTTAGTGCAATTTATCAAGCAGGGACTGTGCAATGTGTATTGCTTCCAAGAAATCAAACTGGTGGGGGGGGGGGAGAGAAGCAGTCCAATTTGTAATCACATTTCCAAGGGTGGGTGTATCATTCATTTATTATTATATTGCTTTCCTGCTTTCCCACAAGATTCTGCGCAACGTTTACATGAAATGATCAGCAATACAATTCAGAATGGAACACACAAAAAATCATTACAAAAAGCAATCATAGTGCCTTTGTCTGCACGTCACCCTAAACCATGGTTTGTGTAAGTCATGGTTTGTTTTACACACTGTAAACAAAAGATGGGGTGTTCCAAAGATGATGAAACAAATTGCGGCTTGTTTTGTTAAAAATTGGGGTTTGTTTCCCCCCCACACACACTTATGTTGTTGCCTGCCAAATTTCCCAACCCCCTTTGCAGCTTTCTTGCCATTAGCCACCTGCAGAAATGGGTCAGGGAGATCTCCTCAGAGCTCTTCAGCCAATCTCTGCAGCAGTCAAGAGGTACCAGCTTCCCACGCTTTCCCATTAAAGGAACACAGAATATTCTCTGGAGTCATGAAGCTTCTTTGTTGCACCACTCTGTTGCAAAAAGTCATTGTTTTTGTGTCTCCATTCCATAACCCTACCCTGCAACTTTGGGTTAGGAAAAACAAAGAGCAGAGTTTTACAAGGCACCAATGAACACCCCAAACATGCACCTAGCCTAAGTGGGGAAAGGGAAATCACAGGTTTTTTAAAATTAATTTTAATTTGTTTTAGTAGTAAATCAGGTGTTTGTACAGGAGGTGCTACCCTGTTTCCCCTTTTTTAATACGTAGTCATAAAGTAAGCCATGGCAGGTTTTTTTTTACCTTTGTGAGAAGTAAGACGTACCCCAAAAGTAAGCCATGGTGTGGCCATTGTTCCCATCACCCCCTCAGCCCCTCCTGCGTGCGCTGGGAGCCAGCGAACCAGTGAGAGGCACGGGGGGGGGGATGCGCCTCTTGCGGAGTTCTGCCCCGCCTGCTCAGCGCACAGGGGGAGGCTGTACCATACCATACTGACGTAATAAAAATAAGACATCCCCCGAAAATAAGCCACCCTGTGTTTTTTTGAGGAAAAAAAATTATAAGACGGTGTCTTAAAAAGGGGGAAAGACGGTAATTAACTTTCTACCACAACTTTCAGGCAACAGTCTTTTCCTATGGGTGGTATTGTGTTAATTGATTTCCCTCCTAGGATTGCATTGCTTTACCATAAACAGTTGGATTTTGTTTAAATTTGCCAGGTTTATCTATGTGAATGCTCACTTTAAAAACACCCATCCACACTACAGTTTGTGCATATATGTTTTTCAAGCATTCATATACAAACAGCCACTACAATGTAATAAGGTTAACAGGAATATTGTTGTATAATGTTCCTTTAACCGTGGTGCTTTCCTATCCATCCCAGTTTACACTATTGAGCTGGGGTTTGTGGGATAAAACAAATCATGTTAAGCTAAACAAACCATGGCTTAGCATGATGTGCAAACCAGGCCAGTGTCGACTAAAGCAACCATATAAAATAACTATGCAGTAGAGCTAATAATCTCCTCTAGCTGCTTAAAACCAATTGGCTACTTAAACAACCTATTGCCTTTTAAACTGTGTGTGTGAGGTTATTGTTTTTGTTTGTTGCTATGTTATGTATTTTTGTGTTTTATGACTGCAAACCGCCCTGTGATCCTCGGATGAAGGGTGGTATAGAAATTTAATAAGTAATAAGTAATAATAATAATAATAATAATAATAATAATAAATTAAATGTATTACATCATCATCATCATTTTTTATTTGTATGCCGCCTTTCCACAGTTAAAAACAATGCTCAAGGCGGCTTACAACATGACAAGATTTACATAATTACAAAAGTAATAAACAAATAAACCACATCAAAAAATACACAACCAAATGGAAAACAATTTCCACATAAATCAAAATCTAAAACTAAGAATACAGCATCATCACAGTTTAAAATGACATAGGTAAAAAATAACAGCAATTTAAACAAAAAACAAAAAAAAACAAAATGGAGCCCTCTCTGCCAAGCAGCAGTGGCGGCAGCGGTCCTTTATAGAGCCCATCAGGCCTCGCCCTAGGCCAGGTGGTGAGTGGCAGGACTGGGGCCCTCAGGTGCTGAGCAGGGAGTCCTGTACATGTAAGGTGAAGCAGATTTCCATTCCACTCCAAAAAGGCAACCCAAGATCTATTCATGTGCTTGATGATGGTTGGCAGGGCCAGTGGCAGTGCCCCAGTCCCCATCTTTGTATGCCACCCTCTTCAGGAGACTAATGCATGAAGGGGGCTATTGCCTCATCTGTGGCATCCTTCTTTCCTGCTGGGTCTCCTTTTTCAGTGGGGAGGGACAGACTGCCAGTCAACCTTCAAATCTCTCTTACACACAACCTCTCTCAGCCAGCTCTTAACCCATCCTCTCTCAGCCAGCTACACCTTCCAGCATTGTTTTCAAGGTAGCAGCATCAGTACCAGCTTTTATCAGGCTTCAGAGCAGGTTGGGAGAGGAGAAAATGGCTGCCTGTGGATGTCATTCTTCCCATCACACACCCCTTCCAACAATCCCAACATCAAATGTGGGCATTTTGATTTTCTTCAACTTAAATTGTATACAATCTAAGGAGGATCAAAGTCTGAACTAAGGTTTCTAAGAGCCTTGGGCAAGATTAATTTTGAAAATTATCCTTGCCTCCCACCGCCTGCCCGAAGGCTTGATGTATCGCACAATACCCTGGATTAAAGGAGCTTCACTTTGCCTTCTTTTGCTTTCCTGTCAAATGTGCATTAATGTGAAGTGGAGAGCACTGACATACCTTGAAGTGTGGTTAATGCTTTAACTGCAAGCAGGTGGAGGTAATTCTTTTGTTAATTCTGCTGTATAGAACACATTCACGAATAAACTGACAACCTTGGGTTGTGTGGTTTGAAAAAAGTGATCACTGAAACAGACATTGATTTTAAAGTATTACAGCAGCTAGATATTTTTGTTTTGCGCACTGCTGTGATAGTTTGGTATATATATATATATATATATATATATATATATATATATATATATATATATATATTGTTTTTCAAAATGTATACTGATGTTTTGTAGAGTATAGTTTCATCAATAGGTATTTGTTAGTGGTGTGCATAAGCCCTATGAGTACCCCAAATAATGAGGGAATATGGGTAGTTTGTGGTTGTCTTTCATGTTATTGAGTCAGTTCACATTGTTAACAAGGTCTTGTTAGTGTGGGTCAGGGAGTACCCAACCTTCTGAGTGGACTTCTTGCCTTGTCTTTTCCATGAAGTATAACCATGTTGGAAGCTGCCCAGAGTGGCTGGGGAAACCCAGCCAGATGGGCGGGGTATAAATAATAATATATTATTATTATTATTATTATTATTATTATTATTATTATTAACCACCATCACTCACCCCCCTTTTCTGTTCTGAGGTACAAACCAAGCTGGTTGAGTAAATGGCCAGAACTCAAGTTCCCAACAATTCTATCATTTGGTTGAATGTTTCTTTATATCACCAGACTTGTAGCTATAACCACATTCACCACAAAATTGTGCATCCTACTTTTGTAGGCATTGCTGAGGCCTGGCGAATGTATGAGCCTGAGACATTGAGGAGAAATCCCACAACTAGAGTTGGCCCATGCATGAGGCAATGTGAGGCAACTGCCTCAGGTGGCAGGATCCACAGGATCAGCAGATCCAGCCTATAAGGAAGGCATCATCCTCTGCTGTTGCCATGGTGACAGTGACAGTTGTGGCAGGTTCCTTGGAGGCTGAATCTGCCACCTCCTCAGCAGCAGCATCTCCTGTGACTAGGAGGCACTACAGGGTAGAATCTAGACACATATAAAAAAAAAAGTTGTGAAAATGCTTTTTAAAAAACGTTTTGAAAAATATATTGAATTTGCCATAGCTCACATCACCATCTAGTGTCACATTTGTATAATGCACTTTACAACACACTTAAAACATTTTATTTGCAGATGTATAGCTGAGTCCCTGGTCTCCTTCTACCTTCATTCCCAATGTAGATCTTTATTCCTCCCTCATTCCTGATCTTCACTCACCCTTTCTTCCTTAGTGCTGGGGGTGGGGCCATTTTGTGGTTTGCCTCAGGTGTAAAAATGACTTGTGCTGGCCCTGCCCACAACCACTATGTAAGGTTCCATTTGCAAAAATCTACCCAGGCTACAGTTCTCATGTCTTTCTGTTAAAGCACCCCTTTGTGTAAGTATATTTCTTTCCCATGATGCACAGCTCTGCATTCCTCTCCTGCCCAGCAAAGTTGTCTTGTTAGGCAACTGCATGGGCATTTTTTTTGGCCGTGCTTGTATTTGTCATACATGTATACAAACATACAAACAGTACCTGTACACTCACAAAAATGCCAGCACTCATGTAGGTTGCATGCTAATTTCTTTACAGCAAATGCCTTCTGGGCAGAATTGTCACAACCTGTGAAATAACCATCTGTTATTAGGTAAAATTGGGGTGCCCCCAAACTTTCAGACAGTTTGAGGAAAGTACCTTGTGCTTCTGACAATTGGCCATTCCTTCCCGAGGGATATTTGCCTCACATTTTGAGACTAATTGTTGATAGCATATCTATTTATGCCTCTTTCCCCCCTAATTTTTCCTCCGACTGCAGATGCAGATATTTTCTATTTCCTTGGTTGCCATAGTCTGTGATATAGGTCTCCCCAACACTCCTGCTGCCACCCACCTTGGTCTAAGGAATGTTAATCAGGTTTAACAAATGTTTCTGTTCATATCTGTATATTCATCAGGGGAGTAATTACCAGGATGACAACTTCATAAGTCCATTTGGGCTTCAGCGATATGAGAATAAATGAGAATAAATGAATTTCAAACGTAGACCGAGTTGCATTTAACATTTATGAGCAGCAGTAAAAGTGAAGGCTGTAATTGTATCTGCAGTTTGCAACCACAGGACATACTTTTACATACTCAAGCATCTGTCTTTGGATCGTTGTCGAGTGTGTGAGATAATTGACTTATCAGTTAGGCGTCATCAAGTTTATTATATATTCAAGCTCGTTTATTAGAAAGCAATGCTTGTGTTGAGCAATGGTGCCATGTGGCAGTCTTGGAAACTGTGCAAGGCATTCACATCAAGACAGTGGAGGCATGTTTGTAATATGAGATCCAAGGCAGAATGAAATCTACGTTTGTACACTGGCAGAGCTGGGGAGGGGGAGGGGGGATGTAAAGCATAAGGCTGGAAGCCAAGACTTATGAAGAATGGCTGAGGGAGTTGGGTATGTTTAGCCTAGAAAAGAGGAGACTGAAAGGAGATAGGATAGGTAAAGGTACCCCTGATCATTAGGTGTAGTCACGGATGACTCTGGGGTTGCGGCACTCATCTCGCTCTATAGGCCGAGGGAGCCGGCGTTTGTCCGCAGACAGCTTCCGGGTCATGTGGCCAGCATGATTAAGCCGCTTCTGGCGAACCAGAGCAGCGCACGGAAATGCCGTTTACCTTCCCACCAGAGCGGTACCTATTTATCTACTTGCACTTTGACGTGCTTTCGAACTGCTAGGTTGGCAGGAGCAGGGACCAAGCAACGGGAGCTCACCCCGTCGTGGGGATTCGAACTGCCAACCTTCTGATTGGCAAGTCCGAGGCTCAATGGTTTAGACCACAGCGCCACCCGCGTCCCATGGAGGAGATAGGGTAGCCATCTTCACATATCTAAAGGGTTGCCACATGCAAGATGACCCTCATGGTCCTTTCCAACTCTACAGTTCTATGATTCTACAATTCTATGGACTGCCTGATTATATAGGGTCAATCCAGGTCTTGTGATACCAAAAGGTCTAGGCAGATGCTACAAAAGTGGCTGACCATCTGGAGCAGCCACACAGAAACCCTGATGGCTGGGTCCAAATCCCTTTCAGCCATAGAGGCTCCTGAGTGACCTTGGGCCAGTTAATGTCTCTCAGCCTAACCAACCTCACAGGACTGAGAGCCTTAGGGTGAGGTGAAAAATGCACCCAATCAATTTACTCCCTTTCCCACAGTACCATAGCATCCACCAGGATTGGGGAGGCTGTGACTCTCTCAATGGAGGACTGAGCACTGACCATGCCAACTGGGGCTGATGGGAATTGAAGTCCAATGACACCTGGAAGCTTCCAGGCTCCACGTTCCTTCCACATTCCCTGCTGCTCTTCTATGTCCCTCATCCCCTTCCCTGCTTCCTTCAATGCCCCTCTCTCCCTCCCTCCCTCCCCTACTCCCCGTGTTTATTCAACAGCACTTTTGTCCTTCACCTTTGGTACTGCCAGTGGAAGAAACTAATTAAATGTAGTTACGCGTCCCAAACAATTTACAGCAGCCACAAAACATAATTACATGTAATTGGAAGAAGTAGCTTCTAAACAAGGATGCCATGTTATTGAAGGAACTTTTAAAAAAACACACACAAAAAAACAACAGAAGAGGGCACAAACAATTAACCGACAACATGGCAGGGAGAGGGGATGAAAGGAATGGAAGGTATCATTTTGGCTTCTCTCCTTTGTTCTTGATTTCTGGGTCCCCGTCCGTCCCCCCCATTGCAGGATACCTTTGGTCTAACTGGCAAAAAGGCAAAATTACAGCAGCAGCATGGGATGCTGGGCAAAGGTAGGAGAATCTGTGGATATGATATGAGCATAAATCGGTTGTGCTGTAGACAATGGCAAAGCCAGAAGCTGAGAAAGTGGAAGTAGGAGGGCTTGCATTTCGCCATTTTTGCCCGTCCCTCCCAAAGCAGAATATTTCACTGCAGTTGGCTATGTAAAAAAATGACTTGACAAGAAATTCTTTTAGATTGTAGACAAGGGATAATGTTACTGCTCTTTCTGGACTACTCTGAAAAAGCCGTCATGATGGAGCCATGGTTTTTGGTGCCCTGCTCGCCCCCTGCCCCATCTTAACTTGGGGACCAACTACAGTGATTAAATCTGACAACTGGCTTTTTTTGTTTTTGAATCGCCCTGTGTATTACGTAGCTGGAAAAGCTGGTCAGTTAGAAATTAGCCAATTCAAATGATTAACAATGGTACCATCTTCTGTTCTTAAATTAAAAATGCTCCCCAGACCTAGGAAACAGCATTCTGGAATTGCCACTCAGCCTAATAATGTGCTTTCCCATGATGCAGAAATGATAATTTATGCTCAAGAGAAGCAGGTATATTCTACAATGGAAGAAAAAGGAGCTTCCCCTGCCTTGAAATAGCTGTAGATAATGAACAGGAAGGATAGCTACTATGCCCAATACAATTTTCTGAGGCTTTTGCACCAGAATTGTAGAATCATAGAATTCAACCAGTATATCTCTTGGGCCTCTTCCTTGGTAATGTGGGCACAAAGTCACTGGGAGGTCAGTTGCCATGTCACTGAGGAGGGCCGTGGTTTTTTTGGGGGGGGGGGCATTTCTACCACTCCCTTAATTTGAACAGCCCTAGTGAAAAGGGTGCAAAAGAATCCCCCGTAGTTTGTTAAGGGTGCTGAGAGTTGCTAGGAGACTACAATTCCCAGAATTCCCTGGGAAGATGGATCAATTGGTAAACAGCTCTGAGAGTTGTAGCTCTGTTAAGGGCACAGGAGTCTCTTAACAGCTCTCAGCACTCTTAACAAACTACCATTGCTAGGATTATTGGGGGGAAGCCATTACTGTTTAAAGTTGCCTGATACTGTTTTAAACATATAGACATAGTAGAGAGCAGTGGGAGGGGAACTCTAGGGTGCTGAGGCAGTCAAGGCCCACAGCCCAGCTCCCTCGCTGGCCAGGTGGGGCTAGCTATCTCTGGGAGGAGGGGTGTGACTCCTTAGCTGGAGTAGGCTTGGAACAGGTGAGGCTCACTTGCCTCATCAAGCCCAGGTGCTGCAATCAGCATGCAAAGTACACAAGGGCAGCAGAGCTGAGGTGCTGCTCAACTGCCCATGTTGAGTGATCTCCTCATGGATGATGCAGGATCTCTACAGGATTGCTTCAGTTTGGACACATGGATTAAGCCTGGACTGGGGATTCGACATGTTGTCTTGCTGCCAGGTAGGTCAGGGGTTCATGGCACTCATATTTTGATTGTTCTCACAGCTTAGACTCAAGTAATGCATGGAGGTTACAGTGCAAGTAGATAAATAGGCACTGCTGTGGCGGGAAGGTAAACGGTGTTTCCATGCGCTCTGGCTTCCGTCACGGTGCTCCGTTGTGCCAAAAGCAGTTTAATCATGCTGGCCACATGACCCGGAAAGCTGTCTGTAGACAAACACCGGCTCCCTCAGCTTGAAGCGAGATGAGAGCTGCTCCCCATAGTTGACTTAACCGTCCAGGGGTCCTTTACCTTTTTACCTTTACAAAAGACAAATGCCAACAGAAATAAGAGTTGAGTAAAAGTAAAATTGAGTAAATTTGGCTTCCTTTTGGAAAGTTTATGAGTGCCCCTTACTGTCACTACTACATACCACACACACACACACAACATCCTTTGAATAGCAAAGTTGGCAAGCCTAGTTGCTTTTGGTTTGGGGCTGCTTGTTCTTTTTAGCAAGCATTATAGACCAGTGTTTCTCAACCAGTGTGCCTCCAGATGTTTTGGGACTACAACTCCCATCATCCCTCACTAGCAATACCAGTGGTCAGGGATGATGGGAATTGTAGTCCCAAAACATCTGGAGGCACACTGGTTGGGAAACACTGTTATAGACCACCCTGCCATATAGCTTTGTAGTCCACTATTAAACCAAGAGCGTGACTGAGCAGTTGAGACAACTACCATGGATACCATCCCTCCATATGCAGACTGCTGCTCAACAGCCATTTACTTTGCTATTTGCACACACCATTTCTCCTGCTGTGTGTGCTCGTCAAGATTGTGTGCCAAGTTGGCACACAGATACAAACATATGCCAGTTGGATTGCTGATAAACATTCTGGAGAAGGTCTTGCTTTGGAAAGAGAAAAATGTATCGCTGCAGGTTGTTGCAGAATAATTCAGCAGTGACACAAGGCTGTTCTGACAGACCTTCAAGTTTGTGCTTTGAGCTTGGTGAGCGCAGTCTTAATGCTGAATGCAAATAGACTTTCACATTTTGTTTGTTAGTCTGGTTTGAAGTCGGGTTAAGATCCTGGCTTGTTCTGAAAGGGGCAGCCATAGTTTCCTGGTTTTGAAAGGGTTTTTCATTATGATTGATGGATTAATTTGTATCCCACACACATTCCAAGGAACTCAGAGGTGTGGCCAGCAAGAAGTGATTTCAGAGTATCATGTTGTTCAGGTTTTCAGAGTGGCTCCTTCACCCTAGTGCCAGAGGAACATTATACTCAAGGAAGAGAAGTACAAAACAACTGTTTAGCTCGAGAGCCAGTGTGGTGTAGTGGTTAAGAGCGGTAGACTCGTAATCTGGGGAACCGGGTTCATGTCTCCGCTCCTCCACATGCAGCTGCTGGGTGACCTTGGGCTAGTCACCCTTCTCTGAAGTCTCTCAGCCCCACTCACCCCACAGAGTGTTTGTTTTGGGGGAGGAAGGGAAAGGAGAATGTTAGCCGCTTTGAGACTCCTTCGGGTAGTGATAAAGCGGGATATCAAATCCAAACTCTTCTCGTTGTGCATAGGATAGGATCTTAGCTGCCCCAGTACAGGATGCTATGAGGTCTTCAAACACCCACCTCATCTAGTTAGCAAATATGTAGGTCACACTTAACCACATCCCCATCAGCTGCATGTTTGGTAGAACTGCAAAGGGGCCCTGAGCGCAAACAGATATAGCTATCAGTGTTCCCATTTGTGTACACGATGCCTATGTATTCACATCTAGGTATGTGGCCACTTCCACTGACTGCATGGCCAGTGGGGTGTGTGACAAAAACGTGTGAGAGTTATTTGAAATTCTGTATGTCTTTCATGCGAGGGATGGGTGAGCAGCCACTTGCTCAGTCCAAAAACCAGTCGGGCGGCTTGTGTGTTTGACTTGAATACTCAGTCAATTTCCCCTTTATGCAAGTCTCCACTGACCTCAAATCATCCCTCCTATCCCCCTTAAAAAAGATACATTGGAGAAGCAGCGGGAGAAGTAACAGGCAGCAGGTTGCACATGTTCTTCGTAGAACCACTCTTGTGGCAAGAGGGAGTTTGCAGTTTTTATCCCCGTTTCAAATACTTGTCCCAAACTTGTTATTGTTCCATGGTGTTCTCAGAGTGTTCTAAAGCTGCGAATCTTGCAGTACATTTCCCCATACCAATCAAACCTTCTCCTTTCTTTTAAATACATTTTAAATATATAATAGAATATGTATATTATAAATTTAAGTATTTATATTATTACTGAAGTCTTTATCACTTGAGTTATTCAGTGAATAAAAAACACAATTTTACAGAATTCATGTTTAAGCAGCTTTTGATCAGAATTCCACCAGGGAGGTTCAGATGCTCCTGCTAATGTATTTTACAAAACACACACAAGGGAACCTGAGAGGCCCCACAGATCAGCCCCACATATGTCCTGATGTATGCGAAGGTCCTGCCCTTTGGCTGGTGAGTGAAGAGGTTTTTGCCATATCAATGAACCCGTTACAGGTAGTTATGTCTATTAACTTCAACGGGTCTAATCTAAGGAGGATTAGCACTGAATGCCACCCATTTATACCAGAATGTATGTGGCTTGGTCACAACAATGTTTTAACTGTTCCTGCTTATTTCTCTATTTTTTATAATGCTGTTTTACTGTTTTTATTATAATGTTTTATTTATCTGATTTTTGCATACCTCTTGGAAATTTTAAAATATTGAGTGACTTAAAAATGGTTTTAAATAAATGAATGAATGAAAAAATACCTGTGACATGGCAAACAGCATGCAATATGCAAAAAAGGACTCGACAGCCAATCAGAGCGCAGCAAAAGAATTGTACTCGGCCTCTTAGGGAGCCTAGCATAATCTCTCACTGTAGCCTTCAGGGTAAGAAGAAGCAGCTATGGATGGGAAGGGCCAGCATTAGATATCTCTGTGTCTGCTTCCGCTTCTGAGCACCCTTGTACAGAGACACCTGAAGCCATCTGTGCCCTCATTCTGCCCCAGAGTGTGGGAGGGGCAAATCCATCCCCACCAAAATACTGGAGGGATAGTAAGGTAAAGGGACCCCTGACCACTAGGTCCAGTCGTGCCCGACTCTGGGGTTGCTGCGCTCATCTCGCTTTATTGACCGAGAGCCGGCGTACAGCTTCCAGGTCATGTGGCCAGCATGACTAAGCTGCTTCTGGCGAACCAGAGCAGCGCACGGAAACGCCGTTTACCTTCCCGCCAGAGCGGTTCCTATTTATCTACTTGCACTTTGACGTGCTTTCGAACTGCTAGGTGGGCAAGAGCTGGGACTGAGCAACGGAAGCTAAGCCCATTGCAGGGATTCAAACCGCCGACCTTCTGATCGGCAAGCCCTAGGCTCTGTGGTTTAACCCACAGCGCCACCTGGGTCCCTATGGAGGGATAGTACTATGGTGTAAAAAAAAGGGAATGCAGCCATTGTTTGCGCCATACTCAAATGAAACTTCATTCCCTTTGTGCGTTTCCCGTCTGCACCATACCACACCCTTTCTTTTCCTAGGGAGAGTACCTGCATCCTTTAGTAAAGCTGCCTGTGCTGACTAATCAAGAAGCGGCTTTGTCTCATTCCTGTAGCTGGAGGGTATATCTGCAGCGTTGCAGGGACTGTTCCTTTGTACTTTGTCATCCGGTCAGATGCTTTGCTGAGATTTAATGTGCCAGTGCAATGTCAAATACATATTGCCTACAGGAGCAGTTAATAGACTTCCCGATGTCAAATCTAAAGTCAATAATTCAGCTTCTTAATTGTCTGGGATGCTCTATCACCTGTGATTTGTTCTAGGTGATAAACAACTCATCATGCTTTTTGGAACCAAGCTTGAAGCTTTTGGAAAGGTTCTGCAAGGCAATCATTAAGAGTCACTGCCTGCATTCTCTGATGAGCTAGAAAGAAACTGTGAATAGCCAGCTGAAACGAATGGCAATAGTCCTAGTAGGGATGTGAAACAGGCAAGGGCATGTTAGCAGATTTCTGGGCTGTCAACAGACACACACCAGTGGAGCAGGACATGGGTTGGGGTTTAGAGGCATATGAGCCTACTAAACAGCATTTTGTCTTTATTGCTTTGCATGGGAGGCTAGGGAAGGTAGCTCAAGTCTATCTTGTGATTCTTTCACCATTCCAGGATCTCTACCACAAAGAAAGACACCCCTGTTTCCTGCAAGTGCTCTGTGTTAAGTATAACTGATTTAATTCACACAGGAATGAAAAATGTATGTGTATTAAGGAAGGTTTAAAATGAAAAATGGCTAAATGTGTATTGCGGAAGGGTTGCTATCATTGGGGTTTTTCCAATGTTGTTTTCTAAAGGAGAGCACTCTTGAGCTCTTGCTAAGTTGATGACTAAATAACTGATTGTTATTCTGTAGCAGCTAACACGTGAGTGTTGTAACCTTAGATCATGTGATGAGGGGTTTTGGGTTGCAGATCTCCAGTCTCCCCCCCCCCAAACTCCATGGAGTAAATATGTAAATGAAGCTCTCCTGAAGGGATAGCAAATAGCCTAAGGCCAATGGAGGCTGGAATGCAGGCTGTTAAAGAGAGAGAAAGAGACCTTTGCTTGTAGGTCTGCTTGGATTATTTCATATTTTCTAAGATGCTGAGCCTGTGCTGGACAGCACAATACATTGTATGGACATTTGGGTTGTATCTTTGATTATTCTGTTTTGAAGAGTTCTGCCAGTAAAAGTTTGAATGATACTTTTATGGGCCTGGACAATATCTTCCAAAAGAAGTCACTTCTTATGCTTCCAGTCACTTCAAACTGTGCAGTATTAATAATTGCAACACTCTGTTCTATGCAAAGGACTCTGGGAAAGGACAGTTTGCGATCATGGTTGATAGATCCAGCTCTGAACCATCTAGCCTAGTGAGAAGTTTGTCTGCTTCTTTAGAGCACTTTAAACTTGCTCTTCTGCTAAAGAGGCTCCCAAAACCCCTGCCAAGATTTATAGGCTAAAAGATGTGACACAAAAGGCAAAAAGGGGATCTTATAATTATCAGCTGATGTGGTAGCAGTTGAGAGATGGGAGCAGCCTGTTAGAGTTGGTCTTTCAGCAGAGCTGATGGAACAGCGTTGCTACCGAACTCTCCCAGTGAGGCAGCCTGCTGTAATGGCTGTTACCAGATGACAGAAAACTCAGGCCCAGGATCCAAACTCAATTTACACTGGGCTCCAATTGCCCCTTGGAGTGCAGGAAGACCAGCTCTAGCAACGAGGGCTTGTGTATTTTTTTATTTTTTATTTACTGTTAACTTTGATCATGCTTTTATAATTGCTTTGCATTGGTTAAGTGTGATTGTATCTTTTCTTTATAATTGACTTTACGCTATGGTGTGTTTATTGACTTTGCCTTATTTGAATTTGTCGATTTGTAATGCATTATTTTTCAATATTTTTCTGAATTTTGATGTTTATTGTGAGCTGCTTTGGGGATGGTTTGCTGTGGAAAAGAAACATATCACTCAGTTCAATATACCTCTCAAGTTGGTGCATGTTTCTGCAAATTGCAGAATGTCCTTTAAATGTACTTTAGCCAAATACATGGTCTGCTAATACAACAATTTCAGGGGATCACTGCAGTCTTGGTGATATTATGAATGTGCCCTGACTTTTGGCAGTTTCTCATTGGGGAACAAAGTCTGCATGGAGTGGGTTGACAGTCGGATATTGTCATGGTGCTAGACCAAGACTCCTCAGATGCAGAGTCCTCCTGCAACAGTAGCCCTAAGAAGAATACAGCTGCACTTTGCAGTCCTTTCAATGTGGATTTGCTGGCACTTCTGGTTGCATTTCTCTCTACTTTGACCTTTGATTAAATGAAGGCAACTTTAGTTTATGATCTTTCCTACTTGTGGTATCTCAGTGGCCTTCTGCATTTAACATTTGATCAACCTGTGAATTCTTAATGGAACATTCTACCTAAGATAGTTTCATTCAGTTTTGTGTTCAGTGATGCTTTCACACTCATTTCAACACAAGGATTTATTTAGGATGTTCAGTCTGTTTTGTTCAGCAGCACAGCAAGGTTAAAAAAAAAAAAGGTGAAGCGAAATGACAAAGCAAGAATTGATCCAAAACACATAGGAGTATAAAGCATAGACACAGGAATGCATTTAAAGTGGAGGGATGACACCTTATTGATCTTAATATTAAAGAAGTGAGGGACTTGGCCTAAATAATAATAAAAAAAGAAATAAAACCACAAGCTTTTCGCTGACAAGGCAGTAATGTTTTTTTCTAGTTTCGTTTTTACCTTGGTGAAAAATGCTTAGACTTTCTGAGATAAGAGAAAATGAATGCCTGCCTTTGTACATAAGAAGCCCTTGGTGCCTTAGGCTGCAATTCTGTACTCTGGGAGTAAGATGCATTGCATTCAATGGGTCTTACCTCTGCATAGATATAGGACTGCATGGTAAAGATGTGTGCTGAGCCCCAGGGTCTACTTGCAAGAAGGTGGTTGTCCAGGAACATGCATAACGAAAGCCTGGTGGTTTAAGAAAATGCAGCATTGGAAGGGGGAATTGAAGCAGAAAAGCAGCAAGGGGTTGCTTAACTCTTCTTCTTGCAGCTGCTCCTTTGCTCCTATTCCCATTCTGCAAGGTGTTTCCCTCCCTGCCTCCAATTCCAAACACATATAGTCCTCTAGAGGGCGGGTGGCACTGTGGGTTAAACCAAAGAGCCTAGGGTTTGCTGATCAGAAGGTCGGCGGTTTGAATCCCTGCGACGGGGTGAGCTCCCGTTGCTTGGTCCCAGCTCCTGCCAACCTAGCAGTTCGAAAGCACGTCAAAGTGCAAGTAGATAAATAGGTACCGCTTCGGTGGGAAGGTAAACGGCGTTTCCGTGCACTGCTCTGGTTTGCCGGAAGCGGCTTAGTCATGCTGGCCCCATGACCTGGAAGCTGTACGCCGGCTCCCTCGGCCAATAATGCAAGATGGGCGCCGCAACCCCAGAGTCGGTCACGACTGGACCTAATGGTCAGGGGTCCCTTTACCTTTACCTATAGTCCTCTAGGCATGAGGTTTGAGCTGCATGCCTGGAGGGACAATGTGGAGCAGAGAAGCAACATATGTGAACAACAAAATCAACCCCCCTCCCGTGTTTCCACTCAAAAATTCTCCTCCCAAGCTTACGTTTTTCTTAGGCAAAGCATCTGCTACACTTGTTTGCATGTTTTTAAAATATATTCTCTAGCCTCCTTTGGGTGGCCATATGATTGCCCATTGTTGACATTTTGGACAACCTTTCCCATTTTAATATTTGCATTAGATGGAACTTAATTTTTAGCTATTCTCTTAATAGTTTAAGGAATAGCCAAATAGATTGCCAGGGATTCAATTTGGACCCCTTTTTCCTTTCAGAAACAGAGGAACCAGGGCTCCCGCCCCCCAGCTGGAACTCACTGGAGCTCAGTTCCAGCCCCTCTGAGGTGGGCCCCCTTGCCATTATAAGAGAACAAGGGTAGCGTTCATGGTGAGTTCCAGCACCTCTTTTCCTAGAAAAAAATTGCACTGAGTGGAATCATTGAATGTTAGCTTTTCAACACACATTGTCTCCATGCAGTCCCAACTCTTGGATTGGATCCGCAGCATAAACTGGCTTGGCCATGCAATTCCTCATCCCCACCCTAGGGGATGCACAGATGCTGGATTCCATGGTTCTAGTACCTACTTGCATTTGAGGCAGCCTTCTTTTTAATGCAGCAGCTTCTCATCTGTTGTAGTAGCAACAGGTACCACTGCCTGTCAGGGAATATCAGCTTCTGGTACAGCTTCTGGTACTACTGGTGTAGGAATTCCACTGCGGTGGCTGAGCAGGTTGGACAGGTCAGGGTGTGCAAACAGTGGCTCCTCCTCCTGCCCCTTTCGTCTTTTACTTCTCTGAAATCATGGGGGATAAGGCAACAATATGGTGCCCTTTGGGCATTACAGCAGCAACATGGAAATGCTGTGCTGTGAGTTCATCCTACACCACTTCTTGCAGTTTAAATGCAGCATGTGGACTGGGATGGTTGTGCCGTTGTTGTTTGGCCTGGATTTGCATGATCCATGCGATTAACCCCATCAACATGATAGGCGGCCTTGAAACATTAAAGCAAAGAAATAAAAAACACAACAGGTCTAATGCCACAGCCATCACATATCTCCTGTGCCTGCCGATGGTCTTGTCCACTGGTGGAAGTAAGCTCCTTCCCTTTCTCAGAACTCTAAAGAAGTAGCGAAAGAGGTCCAATCCAGGTGCTCCTTTGAAGACTCAGAAATCTAGTTTTCGTGGGTAATACTAAAAGTGGCTTTGTATCCCCTCCCCACTAAAATGCAATAGCTGCTAGTTTCCCCCTTTGGACTGGTCTCTGACAACTTTTCAGAGCTGCTATACATGAAAGCATATTATAGTGTTGGCATATGTTAAGATACCTTCATACATGTGACTTCCTGGTGGTAAGAACACATTGAAGGTAAAGGGTGTTTTTTTTGCGGGGCGGAGGTGGCAACCACCACATTGTGTACAACTGAAGATGTGCAAAATTGCCTTAATTCCACAGCCGTTTGTTTGCAGCAAGAGAAAAAGCAATTAATTGTTCCTATCCAGCTATGCACAGCTTAAAATCCTCTTGTTAGGCCAAAAGATGGCACTGTGTTTCTATTCCTCTCTCAACGTGAGCCCCCTCTCTCTCACAATCCTCTTTTACGTTGACTATCGAGCATCTCTCAATTTGTTGTTTTCTCAAGGCTTTTCATAAAGTAAACTCCATTATTTGCAAAGACCAAATGACTTATTCTGCTTGTACCCCTTTTGACTAAGAAAAGAAAGTATATATAGCTACAAAATAACAACATCACTTTCTTGAAAAATAGCACACAAAAGAAACAGTCCTCACTAATTAATGGCTGGTGGTTTGAGTACATTTAGTTGACAGGCTTCAGACTGCCTAGAGCGCATCTGCAATCCACTTTCTAAAGCAAAGTTCAGATACATTCATATAGATATTAAAGTTATTATTAATAAAATAAATCATCCCCCCTTCATATACAAAGCTATATTCCCATTGTCTTCTCCCTTCCTTCTCTTTTCAAGAAATGTCTCCCTGTTCTGAGAATTACCACCAGATCAGTGGTTGTCAAGCTCCACACCCTCTCTGAACCACTTGAAAATGGCTGAGTGTCTTATTCCTATGCATTGTGATCAGTCTTGACACAGCTGCATTTCACCTTGCCCATAGCTCATTAGAAGGTCCACATATTCAAAACAGTGGAATGTTCTGACATTAGTGTGTCAGTCTCATTGGTTGCTAATGCAAAATGTTACATTTGCAAAAGCATATGAAAGGTCCGCCGCTTGCTGGAGTGGCCGAAAACTAGCAAACCTGTGTAGCTTTCTTGAAACCAGCTGCTGCGACATTCCAGAGTTCCTCAGTAATAACCAGGCTGGTCTTTAGGGAGTGTAACACATTCTTTCTCCGGGGAGCTCAATAGGATAGTGGATGGCAATAATTCAGTCTCAATATAATGTCTGTGAGTGTAACTGCCTGTGGCGTTCTTAAGAAATGAAAATTTAAACCTACAGTATTTTTTTTTTAAAAAGGCAAGCCAAGTGATCTATTCCCCCTGGTGAATTTATTACTTAATTAAAGGTGATAATGGAAGTTTTTCTTTTTCCTTTTTTTCTTTTTAACCTGGCAACTTTCTATACTATTTCTTAGCAAGCTTCCCTTGACAGCACTAAGCAACAGTCAAGCCTCCTTCCAAAGAATAAATAAAAATATAAGACAAGCAGGGCAATGGCCCATCTAGTATAGCATCCTGCTCTCACAGTGGCCAACCAGATGCCCAGTCTGTTTTTCAGCCAGAAATCACCGGAACTCAGTTCTGGCACCTTTCAGATGGGCGCCATTGCCATTCTAAGAGAATGATGGTTCATGGTGACTTCTGGCATCTCTTTTCCTAGAAAAATAGCACTGCAGATGCCCATGGGAAAATGGCAACCAGGACCCAAGCACAAGAATTCTCTTCCCTATTGTGGCTTCCAGGAATTGGTTATTCAGAAGCACTCCTGCCTCTGAACATGGAGGGTGGAGCATATAGCCATCATGGCTACTAGCTATTGATAACATTATCCTCCTTGAATTTACCCAGTCCTCTTTTGAAGCCTTCCAAGCTGATGACCATTGATGTAGCGAGGATTTGATTAAAATGTTGTTTCACTGAGGTCAGATCGACAGATGTAGAGCCCTATGTTCGCTATACTTGGGATTTGCAAATCTCTGACCCAACACTTATTTCAGGGAACACACATGCAGATGTGTTACGTTTCCCTGCTATGTGATAATGCAGTCTGAGATACGGCGTACTTTAAAGTAGCTTAATACAAACAGCAGCTGAAGTATCTGCCAGCCTTTGCAAAAGGCAGTGAAAGGATTTTACCATAAAGTCCTGACCCATAATCAATCCAACCTGGATATCTCGGCATCTGCCCTTGTAATGTGTCAAACACAGAAGCAATATGAGGCTTTGGTGCTGCTATAATTTAAGATCAAATCCCAGCCTTCTTCAGGCTTTGTACAGCAGTCTGTGTTGATCTCAGCAGCTCAGGTTTTACGAGCCTTATTTTGATTAGCTGACAGAGGAGCTGCTGTCTTTCTAAGTGCTTCGCTTTCACCTAGCCAGCTCTGCTTTGGGGGAGACTACCTTCATTTCCATTGCTTAGTGCCTGAAGGGTGAAACTGACTGGAAGAAGGTCCAAGTGATGGATCAGGTTCCAAAGCTGGATGGAGGGAGAACAGCCTTCAAATTCTGTGTTGAGGTAGAGAGCAGGGCAAGGCTACCAGACCAGATTCAATGTTCTTGTCTTGTAAGAATTTGAGTCAAGGACTGCCTAGTCCCTTATACAGTGGTACCTCAGTTTACGAACTTAATCTGTTCCTGAAGTCTGTTCTTAAACCAAATCCATTCTTAAACCGAGGTGCGCTTTCCCTAATGAGGCCTCCCACCGCCAGTGCCCTTCCACCGTTCGGTTTCCGTTTGTAGACCGAGGTAAAGTTCACAAGCCGGAACACTACTTCCGGTTTTGGGGAGTTAGTAAACCAAATAGTTCGTGAACAGGGCTGTTTGTAAACCAAGGTACCACTCTATCCCTGCCTGTCCACTGAAGTCTTTGGGGGAGCCACTGTCGATGTTCCCCCATGCCCCAGATGCATGGCTCGTGCCCACCAGGAACTGTAAATAAAATTGGGAGCTCCTGGAGAATTACGTCAGAGTAGCCAGCCCAGTTTGACAATAGCTTAATTCAAAAATTAAAATTGTACATCTACCCACATGCCCAGTTAAAAGGCAAGAGCACTGTGGATCATGGTGTATGGCTTCAATTATGCACAATATGTGTGATAGTTCTAACTTGTAAACCCAAGCATGTGCAATGTGTGACAGGCCAACCCTAATGCAGCACACTAGACATATATTATGACCTGCTGGGTGCCTCACAATCCCCTGATTTTTGCAGGCTTAGGTATGTAGTAGACACCATTGGTTTATTGCATTGCTGGCTGGTGGGCTGTATTGGAGTGTCTGTGGGTGGGGTGATCCAAACATGAGCAAGCATCCAGAACAGTATCTAAGGATGCACCATTGATGGAGTAGAGTACTACACTTTGAGGTTTGTTCAGGAGTCAAGGCCACCCTAACCTACCCAATCACATCAACGAGTGATCAACAGGATTTGGATCAATACAGATCCTCTCAAGACAGCTTTCTTAATTACAAAATATCCTCTTGGACACCAGAGCAGAATATGCCCTAATGTTCCAAATAATGAAGGATTCTGATAATAAGAAACTCAAACAATTAACAAAATTCCTGAAGGTTTATTTAATAACTTCATATGGTAGCCAATGCCAGTCCTACTGGAACAAATGTCAATTTAAGTTTTCTGTGGATTGCTGTTAGCTCTGATTCAGTGGTAAAGAGCAGGTTTTGCAGGGAAAGTGCTGCAGCGGGGGGACGGGGGATGGGACGCCTTTTCACCTGTGGTAGAATCTGTTGGGTGTAGGACGTTTCCTGACAGAAACATGGCAAAAAAGGAAGTCTGGATGAGCCCTAACTTTGGTTCATTTATATCAAAGGCTCTACTCTGAATTTAGCTGGATATAACCCACCGGGTTTCCATCCTTCTGTCCTTCTGTCTTTATTTAAAGCCAAGAGCTGCACACTGAACTTCCAAACCATGTATTTTTGCTGACAGTATTGCAGATAACGGGTGACTTTTTAAAAGTCCTAATTTGCAGTGGTACCTCGTGCATCACTTAGAAGTATGCGCACATATTGATTTTATTAATGAAAATTAAGCATGTTGAAATCTGCCTCAGCAGAGGATGTAGGCTACAGAAGTAGAAAACTAATCACATTTAGCATTTGTCGTTTCCGCCTTCAGAATTCTTTACGACTCCTCTGTGTCAGTCCTCTGATTAGGACACTGGAGTTGCCTGCTGCCAGCCAGTGCTTGGCTTATGCCTGCCGACGGTGACATGCACACCCTGAGCAAAAAAATAAATAAAATGGAAATGTTAAGTGTCAGAAATAATGATCTGAAAGCCATCTTAGCATTTCCACCTGTGTTTTGAGTGGACTGGTACAGGCTGAGAATATATAGCCAGAGAAATACCGTACTAAGGTCGATGCAAGTTTAAATCTTTATCTAGCCATGCCTACCTTCCTCGGCCAGGATAAAAGCTAATTGCCAAAGTTGGTGCTCATTTGCCTTGGGATGCAAACCTCTCCAGCCTGCAGTGCTCATATGTGTTGCAAGCTGAGCATCCTTTATCCCAAATGCCCTTCTTGAATTCAGATCATAATACGGGCTGGTGCACTTCCTCCCTTTGCAGGGCCCTGACAAATGTTATTTTGTCAAGGAGCCTTAGTCCTTAGTATGGATGTCAGCTGTCCTGGAAAAAAACATGTCCCACAGCAACTTGTTCCTGGGATGCTGTCAGAATTTAGATGATCAGTTCCTTGGGGGAAACGACCTGCATGTTTCTGCTTCTATTATTTTGCAAATCGCCATGTTCCTGGATAGAGCTATATATATATTAATTAATAAAATGTACAAACAAGGATGAGCCTGTAATATGTACACAAGGAAGCAATCCAGTACGTAGCATGGAGACCTAATTGGCCACAGCAGCAGCAGGCAGCCTTCAGGTTTCACTAAAAAGCAAAACATTACACAGGGTTACTATATATACAATTGGATGGGGAAGTGGAGGCTACACAGGGTACGACCAAATTCAACATTCAACACATTTCATATACCCTAGGTTTTTTGCAGTTTACCTTCCTCTGTTTAGGGTTGCAGTTTACCTTCCTCTGTTTAGGGTTCCAAACACCCACCCACACTTTCCTTCAGGATACTGTAGGTTGTTAGGCAGGGTCAGATCAAGGCATGCTGAGGCCTTAGGCCAGGCATCCCCAAACCCGGCCCTCCAGATGTTTTGGGACTACAATTCCCATCATCCCTGACCACTGGTCCTGTTAGCTAGGGATGATGGGAGTTGTAGTCCCAAAACATCTGGAGGGCTGAGTTTGGGGATGCCTGCCTTAGGCTATGTAAAGTCTAAGATTTTACATAACATTTCTCTAAAAACGAGCAGCTCCTTGGGAGGGAAAGACCTGCCTGTTTCTGCTTCTATTACACTTCTATTACTATATTGCTATAACCAGAATAGACAGGAGATATTATATTGCAGCAGACTCCCCCAACCTGGTGCCTTCAAGATATTTTCAGCTACAGTTCCGCTCATCCTTGATCACTGGATATGCTGGTTAGGGTTGGCATGAGCTGTAGTTCAAAATATCTGGATGGCATCAGGTTGGGCAAGGCCGTATAACCCTGAAAGAACTGCAGTTTCCATTGCTTACTTCTCCTGTGTTCTGCAGTGTCCTCAGAAGTTTGTGCTTCCAGATCTGAAAAAGCTCCATGGGCGGAGTTACCTCAAGATGCCTTCTCTTGAGAGGTAACTGAAGCTCACAAAGATGGCCAGTGAGTGAGTGCCTGAGATGAGTGTGGTCACTGATTTTGTTTTCAATGGAAGTGCTTCCTTTTGCAGTCTTTCCACATGGATTTCTTTGACTTCACTGAAGAAAACCTCAAACCAATGAACAGTGCACCCAGTAGGCAGTCTCCTCACCTTTCAATGTTTACATAAAAGTCCAGATGAGGATGTTGTGTGGTTGTTTTGTTTTTTTGTTTGGAAATGCAGGCAGCCAGGTATCTTGCAGAGTGTAGACCATGGGAAAGATCATTTGCAGAATGAAAGCTGAGATCCAAGCAAACACACCATGGCCACCTTGAAAGTAAGACAAGAAAAAGCAAACACTCTGTATCCAGCCCATGAGAATTTCACTGGCGTTTACTCCCTCAATCCATAATTTTTGAACATAAGCTATTTTTTTTATAAATCGATGGAGAACGGTTGAGGAAAGAAACAACGCAAGAGATGTTCATGCCACAGCACTCTCCCCAACTGTTTTTAGCTGACTCTGTCTGAATTTTGATGTATTTATTTGTTTAATTGATTTGGTCTTTGTAATTTATTTTGTGTTTTATCCGGCCCTGGTATCGATGAACAATGGGCTATAAATCATATAAATAAACAAACACTAATATCATAATAGAGCTTGTTGCAAGGAAGCTAGAGATTGTTGGGAGGTTCAGTTGAGCTCAAGGAAGCCCTGTGTCTGAAGGGCACCAGCAGGAGCTGCCACAAGCCATCAGGCTACTGTAAGACACAGATAGGACAGCTTGAGAACCAAGTGTAGGAAATGTTTGCACCCAGTGTTCTTGAGTCAGAAGGTGGGGGAACCATAGATCTGCTGGTCTTATACCTTTGCCTTTTTCATTTGCAATGAAGTGAGAACTCAGAGGGGGTTGCTTAAACAGCAATACATGGGAATAGCCTGGGTTAGACTGTTCCATAGTTTCTTATCAAATGAGATATATCTATCATCTATCTATCAATATCTATCTATCTATCTATCTATCATCTATCTATCTATCTATCATCTATCTATCTATCTATCTATCTATCTATCTATCTATCTATCTATCTATCTATCTATCATCTATCTATCTCTATCATTTGATAAGGCTATTACTCCTTGTATTGGTTTTAGTGGTGATTTGCTGTTCTGTTACATAAAGGCATCTGTGTCAGAGGAAGAAAACCTCTATTGAGAGAAAGTGGAGAGGGTTTATGCAATCCTGCATATAAATGACTTATTTATTTTGGTAAGATTCCCCCCTCTATTGAATCCCCGAAAGAATGAGGTTTCAGATATGGAGAGCGGTGAAATTCCTATGAACATGAAATAATGGACATGCAGCTGTTCTGATGATCAACACCTGGATAGGGGAGGGGAGATAATCCACCTGGCACCAGTCCATTGATCACACCTTCCGCACAGAGACCCATGTGCGTAAGCCAGAACCATACAGTCTGTACACTGCGACATTGGATCGAATATGTCATGCGACTCCACACTACATGTGTTCAGATGGACGTACATATGTCCAGTAACTGTTGGTGGAATGGTGCACTCGCGTTCGCCTGATCTCCTTCCACTGGCGTTGCTGCAGCTTCCTGGGTGGGAGAGGGGAAGGTGGTGGTGAGGCCACTACAGTGCAAATGCACCAGTGAGAGCACTGATCACATAGATGCTGACACCCTACCACACTGCATTTGTACCCAGGCAGACATTATGATCAGTGTAGAAATCTCATGGAATCTCATGGAGTTGGAAGGGACCCTGGGGATCATCTAGTCCAACCCCCTGCAATGCAGGAATATGCAGTTGTCCCATACAGGGATCGAATCTGTGACCTTGGTATTATCAGCACCATGCTCTAACTAACTGTGTTATGTGCATGCGTAGGTGTCAGATGCACTGAGGAGACAAAGAAAATATTTGAATGATACACTTACTCCCATGTAAGTGTGCCCAGGATCACAACCTCTGTCTTTACCCTACTGAAACGATGTCCATACGAAGGGCATTTGCTCATATATAAATTCCCTTGTTGCCCATCTCCCCACCCCTTTTGCTCCTTATTCTTCCTCGTCTGCCGCAATGGAGACTGTAGTTTCCGTGGGGCAAGAGTTTCTGCCATCATCATGTACAGGGATGTCAGTACATCCATAACTATGGTGATGCATGTGTGCTTAGAATTGCTTCCATGTAAGGAGAAAAATGAAATAGATCACTATTTAGAATAGTAAGATAGTTGAAGTGTCGTGTTATGCAATGCTGCACCGCAGGCATTACTTCAGATTATTCTCAGTCAGCTTGCATTAGTGACCTAGGGATAATAGGAAAAGAGTAATTTATGATCATATATTGACTTAGAACTTACTGTGTGATGCAGTCTAAGGAGTAAAAATGTCAGTCTAAAAGTGCAGACAAGTGTATAAAACTTTAATAACAGGCTCGACAGCACAATCCCATACAGGTACCTTCTCAGGTGTGAGACTCATTGAGTTTAGTAAGTTTGCTCCCGGGTGGGTGGAGATAGGATTGCAGTTTAAGGGTGACACCCTGTCCACAACTGTCTGGGACTAAGCCCCATTCAGCACAATAATAAAAACTAAAAATGACTAACCAATAATCTCCCTCCTCCACCTCTTCCCACAAACAAATTTAAAAGGGTGTAGGGCAGTGATGGCTAACCTTGACACTCCAGATGTTTTGGGACTACAACTCCCATCATCCCTGACCACCGATCCTGTTAGCTAGGGATGATGGGAGTTGTAGTTCCAAAACATCTGGGGTGTCAAGGTTAGCCATCACTGGTGTAGGGTGTTAATCAGCCAAAGGCCTGGTTGAAAAGGGACGTTTTCTCCTGGAGCCTAAAGGTGCATAATGAAGCCACCAGGCAAACCTTCATTGGGAGAGCATTCCACAAACGGGGAGCCACTGCAGAAAAGGCCTGTTCTCGTGTTGCCACCCTCCGAACCTCTCGTGGAGGAGGCACACAAAGAATGTGGCCCTCAGGCATAGGCCAACTTTGAAAAGAGCTTAATATCTCAAGCTCACAAGATCATTTCCCCCAGAAAGCCTATTAAGAATGTGACAGCATATACTTTGTGCAGCTAAGAGGATTCAAATACCTAAGGTGATCTCATTTATTGGGCCCCGTCTAAAATGCACTGCAAGCTGCAACCTAGCATAAATTATCTGAAAGGCACTCTAGTCTCCTGAGTCATCATGGCTGCAAGAGGTGCAATGAGTGATATGTGTTGGGAAGGTTAAAGGTTGCATCTCTATGTTGTACTCTGAAGATTTCTTTATATATATATATATATATAAAATAATGGTTTAAAAAGGTAATTTTAAAAAAATTGTTTAAAAGGAGCAGGCCACATTTAGCTCAGTAGCACTTGCTCAGATAAATGTATTTATATATGTTTATTTAATCCAACCTTACAGTGCATTCCTATAGAAGTTAATGGAGAAGGAAGTCCTGCTGAGTTCAGTGGGGATTGCTTAATTGTGACTGCAGCCTTACTCCTGTTGCTTTAAAATGGGACTTTCTCATAGGACAGTACTGTACAAATGGCTGATAAAGTTATATTTCTGGATGTGCAGTTCTGTTGCAGAGCGTGGGAACCCATTGGAACTATCTGCTCTTTGGTGTGTAATGAGCGCCACTTGCAGGCTGCATCTCCTATTCTGTGAACTAGCAAGATCAATGGCCACACTGAAAAAGAATTAAACTTGGAAATGAAAGCTTCAATAGAAAGCATCATTTCCTCTCCCGTTGTGTACAATGGAAGGAGTATTTGATTGCCATGGGTGAAGTGTTTACTGCTCTGTTTTGTTTTCATCTTAGGATAATGCTGTTTGCACATTTGTTGTTGGTACATATAGGATGTCTTTGTGAGTGTGTGCCTTAAATGGGCTATTGTAGGCTCTTGTCAGCTCTGTGCTGTGCAATCAAGAAGCCATTACCCAAGATTCAAAACTGCATTGCTGCAGTCATTACAAATCTCCTGGTTTTGCTTCCACGTGTCGCAACAGTAGTGTTTAAGAAGCTGTCTTCAGTAGGTATATCATGCTCACGGAAAGATCTTGATTTATTTCCCAGCTTGTACACATTTTCTATCAAATTACAAAAAAACAGCATTCTTGGGCAAGAGAAGGGGAACGAAGTTAGCACTGATTTTAAGAAATTAACATGCCAGCAACGATCTGGAAAGCTTTGCTGTCAACTTTTGTAGTGTCCTGAAGTGCATTTTTTTTTTTAATGTGAGGATGGAGAAACTCAGACTGGAAAAGGGGCATAATGTAGCTTCCCAAGCTTCTCTGCTCAGCCCCTTGGACTATATCCAGTCCACAACCCCTCTCCCCAGGATCTCCTCTCATTAGTCCTAGCTCTATACCTGCCACCTTGGAAACACCATAATTTCTGAACACTTTTAAGTTCCATTGATTTCAACTGGAAAGTACATCACTGAGGTTTGAAAATGCTTTATTTTGGTTGGATTGTTCCCATTCAGCAGTAAACAAATCTCTGTTAAACATATTCTATGAAGGTGCAATAAATGTAGTATGGATGCACAATTTTGTATAGAAGAAAGGACAGACTTGGGGTGGTATTTGGTAAAGTTTTGCTTTGAGTAGAACCGTTGAAAGGCAAGGTTATAACTTAACCATGGCCATTAAGTTCAGTGGGTCTACTCTGAGTAAAACTTAGTTGACTAGCACCCTTGGATCATAGTTCCCACTAGTGGGACCTGTGGCAAAATGTTGCCATGTGGAGTTCTTCTGTTCATGGTTCCAGCGAGGTCCCATGCCCTTTTCTAGGATACTGCATTCCACCCATCATTCCACCCCAGACAGACAGACAGCATTCCATGTCCCCTGAGCATGTTCAGCCTTTATGTGGCTATTTTTTGGGATGGTTTGTCTCCATCCCCCCCCTTAAGTTAAAAAAAACAAAAAAATATTTGTAGACCTTGTTGCTTCCCCAGCCATGCTGATATCTATCAGTTTGGGATTTGTAAGTTTTGACAGAGTGAGTTAATAAACAGGACAACTCCTGAGTAATTTCCTGAATAGTTCTGTTAGTGGGTGTCTATATGTTTCTGTGTAAGATGGCCATGGAAAAAGGAAGAGATTTAGCACTGACCGCTGACCTCTTTAATAGCTACGGATTGAGGTCAGACCACAGTGACTCTGCTGCTGCATGTATCTGCAGCTTTAAGACGAGTCACCTGCAGTGACTGCTGGCTTAGCATGCAGAATTTGGAGGAGAGGACTATATAATGGCAAACAGCTGCTGTTTATTCTTTAAAGCTTTGCCGTGTGAAATTTCTGGCTCCGTGAAAGCCCTTTCCTTATATGTTGCTCCAAACAATGCGGTATAATGTTGTGACTTTCAGTGACACCTGATTTCTCCCCTTACTCTAAGCATCTCCAACCTCACAAAGAGAGAAGAGACACTCTGCATGCCTTAGCTTAAATCTTTGACTACCTTCTCCATAGAAAGTGCCTTGTTACCTAAGACGTGTAGTCACATTTCTGTAGCAGTAGGGTGATCTCTTCTTAAAGATCAGCTCTATCAGTAATCATCTTGCTGTGCTTTTCCAAGAGATTGTACCAGATCTTCTTTTCAATAAAGCAGCAAATTATTATAGCGGCTTATTTGTAACTTCGGCATTAAAACTGCATGACAATTATCCTTTGCTCTTCAGAGTGTCAAGGCAAATCAAACTTTAGGTTGTACAATAGCGCGGCGTTCTGACTCCAGCGCTCCCCTTTGTCATGCAAAGACTGTCTTTTGATTTCTAATCTCTGAATACTTAGCAGCTGAAATTATTTTTGCTCAGTTATTGTTTTGATGGGTCGCAGAGACAACAGCACAGGGCTTAGTGATTTCTATGCCGGCAGTGTAGCTCCTGGCAACTGCTTGCAAACTGTCATTCTTGTGCCAAACCATGACCGCGGGAAACTTCAGAAAAGGAACACAAAGGAAACACTACTGGGTGAAAATCTTTTTTGCCAAACCAGCTGTCTATAAACCTACAACTAGGTGAAATCACAGCATACAGCAGGGCACATATTTGCATGGATGCTATGCAACCCTTCTTTCAGCTTCCAAATAAGGGAGAAACGTGCTAAGAGGGAGGCATGTTTTGCAAACCCTCACCATGATCAGCTCCCACCCGGAAAACTATGTCCCCACTGTGGGAGGACGCGTGGATCCAGAATTTGCGCCCACAGTCACTTACAGACACACACTATTTAATTTCTATTTTAATAACATAGTAACAGCTCTCAATAACCTAGAATTCCACCCCCGAAGATAGCAAATCGGCATATTACGGTTTTGCTATACACTGATGATGCGGTAATTCTATCTAGAACCCCTATTGGGCTCAAAAGAGCATTAAGAAAGCTTTCAGCCTACTGTGAAACGGAATATCTTAAAATTAACTACCAAAAGACCAAGATCCTTGCTTTTGGGAAAAACCAAAGCTTAGAAGCTAGGAACTCAAAGCCCATAAACTAGAACAAGTCTTGAACTATAAGTATTTAGGTATGGTGGTCCAGGCTTCAGGATCCAACAAACTACACATAAATTCCATCAGGAG
This sequence comes from Darevskia mixta, assembly GCA_034641385.1. NCBI lineage: Eukaryota > Metazoa > Chordata > Lepidosauria > Squamata > Lacertidae > Darevskia > Darevskia mixta. The sequence continues at coordinate 41,957,050 of JAWWNH010000013.1, read as the reverse complement.
CTCTGGGGGGAAAACTGCAAATTGTATCCTTAAATTTTTCAGAACTCAAGGGGGCTTTTTCATCCCCAGGGCATTAAAATTATATAAGGCCAAAATGTTGGCACAGCTCCTTTACGGATCCTTTCTGGGCCTGCCATCCTCTGCTTTCTCCCCTCTCGAGAGAGTTCAATCTTAGAGCCCTTCTACAAGTCCCCAGATGTGTCTCAAATGCATGGGTCAGACTAGAAACGGGGATGATGAGAGTTGAGGCTCATATCAGCCTAACGTTAATATATAAATGGCTGACACTGAAACTGCTCCCCTGTGGTATAGCTCCACTGATCCTTTGCGACCAGTTCCAGTCAGGCTGGCAGACAGCAGTCCTGAACATTCTTCAGAAATTGGGCTTTGCCCATCAAGCCCTTTTAAGCCTGGGTTTGGGCCAAGCAAAAGCCACAGTCAGGCAAAGAATTATAGACACTGAGAGACAACAGGACTGCCTAAGGTGCCCCGACTACAACATTCTAGAAACCGAGAGATATATTGCTGCACCAGCAGCATATCTCTATTTTCTTGTATCCAAAAAGAAGGGCCTTTACACTTGCCAGAAGCTCGGCTCTTCCCTCCCCCGGTCCTGGAAGGATCCTTCAAAAAAGTCCCACTTTGTGCCTGCCCATTGGGGGATGTAGGAAGCCCCGAACATCTATTGTTTAGATGTCCTTTCTGTAATGAGGCACGTAGAGATACTATTGACCACTTGCTGAAGAGGCTTGCTGACCTCCTGGAAAAACACATGATGGGAGTTGTAGGCCAAAAACATCTGGGGACCCAAGGTTGAGAAAGGCTGCTCTAGAGCTTCCCACTAACTGCAAGGGGGTTGGGGTGGAGGTGGGTGGTAAACATGGCTTCATGGTTAGACATTACTAACACCCGAAGAGGTCTTATTGTGGTCAAGTTTCTTTGAAGAGATCCTGTAACAATCTTAGATATTGTTCTCTGCTGCTGCCTTGGGTCAACAATATTATATCCTCTCTCAGTAGAAGATGGACAGGGGTCAGGCCACCCTAACCTCTGTTTGGGGAGCAACTGTTGCATCCAGAACCATGGTAGCTTGTGCTGGCCAGGGCAGAAGATGGGGATAGTTTCCTCGTCGTTTAACTGTGCTGGTTCTAGGATCTTCAGGGGCTTTGAATTGAAAGCCACTAGTGCCCTGGACTGCCAGCAGTGGCCTTCTTCATAGGTGGGTGTGGTGGGGAGAAGAAGAAGATCCAGAGCAGTGGAGATACACACACACACACACACACACACACACACACACACACGAGAGAGAGAGAGAGAGAGAGAGAGAGAGAGAGAGAGAGAGATACACGCCTGTCAGCAGAGGGGCACCACCAACATATTTTAACCCTCTCTAGCAGCAAAGACCCAGGGGCTTGAGATTGCATCATTGCCACAATTTCTGTGAGGAAAATACAGTGTAAAATATTAATGCTATTACATGTCTCATATTTCTTCTCGGTGAGAATAGGCCTTTCTTGTTTCACTTAGAATAAAATTGGATGAGTTCCCGTTTTCATTATTTACTTATCCTCTAGCTTAAACACTGATATTTAGATAGAAATCTGCCTTAATGATGGCATGCCTATTTACTAGCTGAGGTTCTAATCTGTTCTTTGTTTTTTTCCTGTGGTAGGAAATGTGAAACCATTTATATTAGGCACTGCATAATAAAGCTCGAGTCCTAAACAGATCTCATTAACTTCAATGGAATGTACTCTTGAGGAAGTGTTTTGAAGAGGGTAGCCAATTTCTCTCACTAAAATTACGCCAATAGTTTCTACAAATGTGCTTTAAGGTTATTTTTTAAACAAATATATATCATTATTAATACCTGGGACCTGTAGAATAAGGATGTAGTGCTCTTATGTTAATCAGCTGCACTGATAATGAGTTCTTGAGGAGTAGAAATCTGTAATGATTCACTCCTAAAATTATCATGCTCCATTAATGTTTTACATTATTTAAGGATGCTGATTGTTCTGCTAGGGTTCACTCTCTAAATAAATTGCAGGTGCCAAGATAATAACTAAGCTGTACACATAGGGCCCAGAATGGTTCAGATGACACAATTTTTATGTTAATGGGTCATGCCAGCACGCTTTCAAACAACACAAAAGCCTTCAGGCAGGAATGGCCAGTTGGTGGTGGGGATGAACTGGCAATATACACTGCCACAACGACATCTAAGAAGCAGGGAAGGCAAGTGCAAAAGGGGACAGGGATCTTGCGCATTTAACAGTTGTGTAAAAGAAGACATTTCAGCAGGGATAGCTTGTCATGAAAACCTCACCCGCTGAAATTCCCCCTTTGGGAATTTCCTTAGAAAGAAAGGAAGTTACTAGAACAGGAGCTAGATCTACACTGATCTGGAAAATGCTTTTAAAACATAGCTCCCAATGCAATTTCCCATTGGCGATAGATTGCTGCTCTACAGCGCCCTCTTGGTGTCACATTTTTATAACACATTTTTAACGTTACAACTCACCAGTGTAGGTTAGTCCTCTGGATGGAGAGGGCAACTGTTGTCCTCCAGGCCTCCTTGACCCTTGGGAATCCTGCCTTCATTTCCTCTCCCCAGACAATGTTCCTTACTGGAACTGCTTCACACTCTCCTTGAGTGTTTTCACCTGGCTGGAAGGGTCCTTGAACTCTGATAATGCTTCTTCCTTGCCTGGATGGAGGGTGGAGAGGGAGATGGGGGTAGAAACTAGCCTACTGTACAAAGGTAAATTTTAATTGCTCTGTCCACTTTTGCCTTGGCTTCACCCACCACTGGCATATGGCCCCTAGGAGGGTTTCCAGAAGGGAATGTGGCCCTTGACCTGAAAAAAGATTATCCACTCCTACACTAGAATCTCGAACTATTACAGCTGAAGTGAAATCCCAGACAAAATAAGAGAGGACAGGGGCATCATAGGAAGAGACATTTCCCTAGCATGCTGCTTGTCATACAATAATTCCTCAGGATTATCTCTGTCTCTCTGGCTATTTTGAGATATAAAAGTAGCCATAACAAATGCTCTTAAAATAAGCTGCATTTTACAGTTTAATGTTTAATACACCCATGAGCAATGTGAGTTCCCTTCTACCAAAGCCTGAAATAGTTCCCCCCATAAGTGGCTACATGGCAGCAGTGTCAGAACTAAGAAGGGGATACAGTGATGTTTCTCATTATGTGGGGTCGGGAGGCATGTACAAAGTCATAAGAACATAAATAAAGCTGTTGGATCAGGCCAAGGACACATCTAGTCCAGCATCCTGTTCTCACAGTGGGCATCCAGATGTCTGTGGGAAACCGGCAAGCAGGACCTGAGCGCAACAACACTCTCATGTCGTTCAGCGCCAAAAAAAGCCTGAGTTGGAAGTCCCAAGGCATTAACACTGTAGCACAGGCATAGGCAAACTCGGCCCTCCAGATGTTTTGGGACTACAGTTCCCATCATCCCTGACCACTGGTCTGTTAGCTAGGGATGATGGGAGTTGTAGTCCCAAAACATCTGGAGGACCGAGTTTGCCTGTGCCTGCTGTAGCATCAACGTTGTTCCAACTACAATGAAGCCCAGAACATGGCTGAACGAGGATAGTTACAGATCGCTGGCTTCTTACTCTACTCAGCCATTGCCCTTCCACTATAAGTTATGACTGTTTTTGGTGGGTAGAATGCTTTTGTGTGCTCACCTCCCAGTATGTTCTGTACCCATTAGTGGGCACAATGTACGGGGCTGGCACAAGCCATTCTGCTGAGGCAGAGCTGCTACTCCACGTACCACCTGTATACATCTTCCACATCAGCAATGGCAGTGCAAGCTCTCCAGGGTCTCCCTCCTCACAATGGACCACTAAGGCTTGACATGGGCAGGTACGATGGGAGCCGTATTCTGACACCATCTGGAGGGCCCACGCTGAAACTTCTTCAGCCTGGGCCCTCCAGATGGTGTCAGAATACGGCTCCCATCGTACCTGCCCATCTCAAGACTGAAGAACACTGTCTTAGGGAATGAAGCATCCTTTCAGAAGTGAGGCATTGTGGGCTGTGGTGGCCTCAAAGAGCAGCTGCACAAATACATTATTTATCAGTGGCATCTTATGTTTATTATTTTGAGCTTTCTGTTTTATCACTGTTTTATCATTTTAATTTGTAAACTGCCTTGAGATGGACTGTTATATATGTTATATGAGTACTTTTATACAAGGTTTAAGAGTAGGAAACTGTTGAACTTTCAACAGTTTTCTGCTTTAAACAATATTTAAAGCTTTTAATAATATTTATTTACTGTAGCAAAAGGCTGGAAAGCCACTAGAAAGCCCTGCAAGAGCACTGCTGTAGTGGCAAAGTAGTGACAGTCCGACAAGAGCATTAAATGATGGTGGGTGGGTGGTTGAGACCACGCAAATCTGCTTCCCCTTTCCTTTGCACTGCCTGCATACAACAATGTTGTATTGCTTATAGGATTTGCACTGGCTGCCAATCTGCTACCTGGCCAATTTCAGTGTGTCCTGCTAGCTAGGGATAATAATAATAATAATAATAATAATAATAATAATAATAATAATAATAATAATTTATTATTTATACCCCGCCCATCTGGCTGGGTTTCCCCAGCCATGGGAGTTGTAGGCCTGTCTTATCCCTTATATACCCAGACGATCAGTCCATTCTGCAAGAGAGTTACTCTGGCTAGTTCCAAAGATCTTAGGAGCCTGCTCTGCAGTAACTTGGAGTGGGGCTTTCAGTGTGGTTGCCCCTGTTCTGTGGAACAGCATCCCTGTTGAAATATAACAGGCGCTCACTATCTGCACTTTCTGGTAGCAGTTTTGTCTTGAAGACCTTTTTGTTCTGATGAGCTTTCTCAGCTATATGAGCAGATCTCTGCCATAGGTGTCCCTTTTGCTTTTTTTGAAACTCATCTTCTGGGTTTGTGTGTGTGTCTCTCTCTGTGTGTGTACTGTTCTATAATTAGTTCTTAAGCTATTTTTGTTACGTTTTGGAGGCTATAATTGCCATCTTCATATATCCCAAGGCAATATACAAAATGTACTAAAACATTAAAAAAAAAAAGACGAAAAGGCTTTTTAGTAGAAATTTAAAAAACATGTAATACACTGCTAAATGATGCTGAGGAGAAAGGTAATAGTGCAAATGTACTGGAGTGAAGAGGACTCAATTGCCTGAAACATCACTGCACATGTTAAATCTATACTTACTGCTAAGGTGATTTGCACCTGCAAATATTGTATTACTATTACCATTCTGCTCCTTCTGGGGGAAAAAGCTGGATTTTTTTGTGAACTCTCAAAAGAACAGGGAAAGACCAAGAGGAAAAACAACTTGAATATGAATCAGGAGCAGCTGGCCAGCTGGCTTGGCACTGCAGAGCCTGTGCCCTACACCAGCCTTCTTCTAGCCCTCTTTGGCTCCTGGCACAATCCCCATAGCTTGGCTAGGCATTCTATAACCCAGGCCTTTATAAGTGAGCAGAAATGGATGCTGCTGTTCCCACTGCAGGTGAGTGATGGGCACACAACAATTGATTGCCTGCTGCTGCTCCCCCTACAAGAGAAGATAAAGGTTGACACAAGAAGATGGGTGGTTGTTCCACAGCCAATGCCCTGTGTGGGGTGGGAAGAAGTACTGAGTGTGGTGAGCGGCTAGATCAGCAAGGTGCACATCTGTGAGGGTTGTTGGTGAAGGAGTGCAGCTAGGCCCAGAAAAAGAGAACACAAGGAAAACCTTGTTACACCAGGCCAAAGGCCCATCATGCCCAGCATCCTGTTCTCATAGTGATCAACCAGATCATAGAACCATAGCACTGTAGAGTTGGAAGGGGTCATCCAGTCCAAGCTCCTGCAATGCTGCACCTGAGTCTGCTTGTGGGCCAGCCCACCTGGGACTCCCAGCAACTCGTATTCAGAGGCATTATCCCTCTGACGGCTGAGGCAGAACAGAGCCATTGTGGCTGGTAGGCACTGATCACCTTGACCTTCACGGAAGGCTCTCTCTGGGTGTGAAAACATGGTGAGGAGCTCTTCTCAATATGGAATGTCAGGGGCACGGCTGTGACAGGAAGCACAAATGACTGGTTGCATGTAAAGCTGTGTGAAGTAGTCTTCCATTTGCAGTTTGTTCCTAAAACAGCACCCACTGATTTTCTTAATCAGATTTCTCTCTAGTGCATATAGATGCCCCTCTCTGTAACAGCATTTTGCTCCAGGTTTAAATTAATTGCTACTGGAAGTTTTATAACACACACACACACACACACACACACACACACACACACACACGTACGTACGTACCCAACATCTGCCCTCCACCTGTGTACTATTTCATACTGGCCCAAAAACTTGCCTTTTGAGTGGAAGTGCCTAGATGTAATTGTGTGTGTGTGTGTGAGAGAGAGAGAGCGAGAGAGCGAGTGAGAGAGAGCGAGAGCGAGAGAGAGAGCAGTAATTGCTCAGAATTATGAATACATTGTTCTATTGTCGTCTGGAATTCCCTTTTTCCAACTCCCTCAGAAGGTCTGGTAGACTCTCCTTCATTATAGGGTTCTAAGCAGAGGTTGGATGGTCATGAGTGCCTCAGTTTTGATTTCTGCGTTGCAGGCTGCTGGATTCGATCGCCCTTGGGATTCCTCCAGCTCTGCAATTCTATGATTCTGTGATTCAACAAGCTGCTTCTAAAACAAATAGCGCAATGGTTTCTTCTTCCAGATTGCTCATAGACATAGTTCCCCCGGTCTTTTCCCCCACAACAACCCTGTTAAGATTGGTTAGCTGAGCTGAAAAACACCTAGTAAGCTTTATGGCTGAGTCTAGGGCCAGATTTACATTAAGTCACACGGACTCTCCTGCCTGCCAGGTACCTTCAGAGGAAACCTTGCTTAAGTCTTAATTCACTGATCAGATTTGCAGAATCAGGTTAATAGGATTTTCCTTAAAGAGTTTGAAAAGCACACCAGCACTACTCTTCGTTCTTGGGGGAGCTGTTTGAAGATTCATTGTTAGAAGTAAGATCAGATTTTGTTTGCAAGGAGGGAACTGTTTCAGGACATGACAAGGAGCTAATAGACTACTTTTGCTAGTGTCAAGATAGTTGTCTTTCTTCTTCCAATTGTACCTACGTTGTGTTTCATGCATCAATTCCTTAGGGAACAAGAGGAATTCCCATGCACCGCAGGTTTGTGCATAAGAAATTGGTTACCAGCAGGAGTGTTGGCGCAGTCTTCTGCTCCAACCACTCCATGTGGTTAAGAAAATATATTTCTGTGGAGTTAACAGAAAATGTAGTCAAAACTGCAGAAGGCTATTACATCTTTCAAAATAAGTCCGCACACTTATTTTTACTGTATGCATACACAAGTGTGGAGTGAAGCAGGGCAGTGGCATATTTTCAAGTAAATCATTTATCACATAGTAATGTTGTTATACCTTTTGCTGTCGACATCATCTTATTGCCAATCACAGTTCAATGTGGGGGAAGGGAACTTTTCAGTCACTTCATCCAAATAAGCAGATCAGAGTTTTCAGAGTCCAAAGCTATTCTTAGCTAATGGGTGTCATTCATCAGTACAAATATATGCTATGTTTGGATTATTTGCTATCAACTTCCTCTGAGAATGATGCAAGAAAACATTCTGGCTGAAAAACAAGTGGAAAATGTGAGCAAGAAAATGGACCTTTTGAATTTGATTTCTTTTGAATCAGACCTTTCCCTTCCTGAACACCAACTTTTATAACTTTCTGCATGATGATCTTAATTCTGTTTCACATCATTATGCAAATGCAATAATTTGCAATAAAATCAATTAATGTGCCATCAAGCCTCATAAAAATATGTAATCACTACCTTACTGCTGAGACAGTACTTTTGTTATGCTTGTGGTTGGAGAGGAACTGTGGGCGGTATATCTGCTGAATTAACATGGAGGAAAGGGTTGTTTGTGGCTTTTTCTCATTTGCTGTGTGGCTATAACTTGACCCAGAATTTCCAGCTACTCATAAAGTTAAGCCCTAAAAGTGAAGTGGTGGACTTGCAGAAGGATGATTAGTTTTCTGCTAATTCCAAGGGATTCTTCAGCAGCTTGTTCATCTTTTACCACAGCCCCACATCTTAGAGACCATTTAATTTTTTGTTTGTAAAACTGCAGAGGCGAAAAATACACTGAATGAGTTGGTGTATTGAGCGGCCATAGGAATATGCTGAGTTTCTAAATGGCTGTTGCATGGATGGCTCTCCACATATTGTTGGACTCAAAGTCCCATCAAGCCAAGTCAGTATGACCAATGGTCAAGAATAATAGAAATGGTGGTCCAGCAACAGTTCAAGAGCCAAAGCCTTCATACCTCCCTAGTGCCACAAAAACATGTCTGCGATCAAAGGGAATGCTTTTATGCTTTCCTTCCAACTGGGCTGAAGGCATTGTTTGGAACCCAAGGGCAGGAAAAATGCACACCCAGATATTTAAAACTTAGCCAAAATTGGAGCCCACCAGGAGGGGCTGAATTTCAGGGGGAAGCATATCTTTCCCTGGGAGTCAGGATATGAATTTTGTTAAATAGACCAAACATTAATTATGTGCCCTGGCACATTGCTAATTCTCTTGTTAGGATGCTTCTTTCACTTGAAGTGTAAGCAAAGGGAAGGGGGTGTTTTGTGAGATGGATTGGAGGACTTTTAGAGACTGGCAGGGAACTGTGGGGAGAAGCCAGGAGTTCTTCTCTGGTTCAGATTTTAATCCAAGATGGAGAATAATGTCAGGGCTTTCAAATCTTGCCCTATCTGGAAGGTGAGCTTTGATGAGAGTCCAAAACTAGTTTTCAAGGCTGATCTCAGAGACTTCAGAGCCATTCCTAATTTCTAATATATAATTTATTTATTTTTAAAAATTGCCCAGTAGCACCTTAGAGACCAACTAAGTTTGTTCTTGGTATAAGCTTTCATGTGCATGCACACTTCTTCAGATACACAGAAGTTTGTATGCACACGGAAGCTTATACCAAGAGCAAACTTAGTTGGTCTCTAAGGTGCTACTGGACAATTTATTTTTATTTTTTTATATATTTTGACTGCGGCAGACCAACACGGCTACCTACCTGATTCCCAATTTCTGTACATTTCACCTGTAAATCGTGATTGATTCAAAGATAGTTCATACAGCATTGGGCCATGGCATGCCACCTGCTTCAGCTCTCTACTCCTTTGTCCCTCCCCGCCCCCAGATTCCTTCCTTCAAAAGGCTACATAACTATAAATGCCATTCATTTCCCCAAGACCCAAATTACTGTGCTGCTCAGCATGACTCTGACAGTAGCCTGTCATAGGAGATCCATGCGAAGCCATAGAGAGGTCTGGCTGCTATAAATGTTTCTTAAGTATCTCCATCAATACATACATCTTTGACCTTAGAGAAGTTGCTGGAAATGACCAAGATATGACCTGACTTAAGGCAGTTCAGGGGAAAGTGCAACGGGGCAATAAAAAAACCTCACCTCATTGCAAGGGCTACCTTTCAGTGTAGCCCTTTAATACGCCATAAACTCAAATGTACCATGCTATTTCACACTGTTTCAAATGGCTCTCACAGGGACTGGAAATGGAATAGCAGCAACAGACCATATGCTGTGGAGACCAAGGTGGAGGTGAAATCACTCTGGAGGCAGCATGAGCAGAAGAGTGTGGAATCCTCCCCCCTCCACTTTTTAAAAGGCTGTAAAGCTTACATAGTAAAATATAGCTCATTTCCCATCAGTGGATTTATTATGTGTGTGTCCAGAAAGCTTTAATATGGCAGATCAAATTTAGGAGGCCTTGCATTCTTTGGGCATTTGAGCTTAGCATTCTTACCATCAGAATAGCCTTTTGGGGCCTATGAACTTGCTTGGCAGTCTTTTTCAGGCTGTTTTTTTGGTTGTTGTTCAGAAAACCCAGGGCATACACTAAGTCACTCAGGGTCTGAGGAGGAATAGGCTGTCTGCAGCTGCAATCCTAAACTTAGAGAATAATCCCCATGGAATACAGTGGGACAAACTTCCTTGTAAAATATGCATAGGGTTGCCTCTCTCAAGGTTTTTTTGCTTGTCTGCTTGCTTGCCAGCCAATCCTAAGGATATTTATTTTTTGAAAATATTGAAAACTCAGTGAAAAAAATCACCGTATTTTTCTGTCTATAAGATGCCCCCATGTATAAGACGCCCCCTATTTTTGGGGACTCCGGCTTAAGAAAATGGAGAGAGATCTATCCGTGTATAAGACGCCCCCAAATTTTGGACATTATTTTTTAGGGAAAAAACCTAGTCTTATACACGGGAAAATATGGTAAATCTCACTACATCGGGATGCTTCCAACAACCTAAACATATGGTAAAAATATGAAAGTGACAACAAAATTCCTGTAGGAATCTCCCCTGAATGATTGTGTTAAAACTTACTGGAACATTCACCATTATGTGGTGTGTGTTTTTACCTCAGAAATGATTGTATTTTCACACCTGATGCCGGGCAAATTCTTTTTTATTTTCCTAGTCTTCTAATCACAGATATGCTTTTTATTTCTGTTGTACCTTTACACTGCTTTCTTTCATTGTTGTTTCATGGTTTACTCCATTTTTTGTTGTTGTAATATTGTTGTAAACCATCCTGAAAATATTTAATTGAAGGGTAGCATTCTATGATAGCATTAAAGCATTCTGAATTAATTAATTAATTATTGCCCACCCTTCACCCTATGGTCGCAGGGTGCACCGCAACATTAAACATTAAAACACAACATTAGAAACAGTTTAAAACAACTTCCAATCATAAAAACAAGGTGGGTCCTAAAAACATACACCTCAGGTGTCAAAAGCTGGGTTAAAAGTATGTCTTCAGCATTCTCCAGAAGCTGTATAATGAAAGTGCCAGACACATCTCTGTGACCAGGGGGTTCCACAGCTTGCCATAGGGAATGCCCTCTTCCAGGTCGCCAGCCCCCTGAGCCTCTGCAGGTGGAGAAGCTACCAAGATGGTCCCTCTGCCGATCTTAGCACTTGAGAGGGTCTGTCAGTAAGGAGGCAGACTTTCACAATAATTGTTTATTTCTTGCTTAATTTGTTTTTTGAAACGGTACATTATTATCAGGAATTACATTGCAGTTTGGTGCAATTTACAGTGCAATCCAATACTTGTCTGTTCCGAATTAAGGCCCCCATTGCTTTCAGTTGAGCTTACTCCCAGGTTAGTATGTATAGGATTGCAGCCTTAAAAGTTACAACGTAATCAAGACAGTTGCTACCAAGAATTGACCAAACAGTGAAGCATTCCACCGATCTATTCACACTAATGGAGCAGTGATTTTTTTAAAGAATCCTTTTACAAGCCATCACCAGTACTCTAAAAAGGTAACATCTGCCATTACTCAGAATTACCTGGGATCTGAACATGGTAATGTTTTATGTATTAATTTTATCATTTCCCCATCCATGCTCCACAGTTTGTGCTCCACAGACTTCCGTGGAAATGCTTTGCTTTGTACCGCTTAGTATAAATGAGAAGGGACCCGGCAGACTTTTTACAATGTTGGCCACCTACAAAAGTCATCTCGAACTATTCCAACTATGTCTCTGTTATAAAACATGCAGTGTTTCAAGGCTATTGTCCCAACTGGCACAAGAGAAATCCCCCAGTCTGCATTGTACATAGTCCTCCATTAAGCAGAACAAAATTGGCCCATTTATAATTCATTTTAGGATCTCTAAATCTCCGGATGATGTTGAAATGGCTATAGCTACCTGGAAGGCAGCCAGGATTTGTTCTCTCCTTTTCTTGTTCTTATGAAGGAAATTTATTTTCAGCACAAAAATTCAATTAGGACAGCAAAAGTGAACTTGGCACCACAGGGAGCCCAAGCCTTTTCCGGGCCATGACCTCCTTTCAAGAGCTCTTCAAACAAAAGGTGAGTTTGGGTTCTGGCATGTCGGACTTTGCTGACAAATGGATACTTCAATGCCGGGTGTCCCGTGACACGGTGCCACCTGAGCCCATTACACCATGCCCTTCATTTGTTTAGTTTTGATAAAGTTTCTTTCCCTGCCTGCTGGAGTGATTGATGAACACCAAAAATAGTAGACTTTGTGTCCACTCTGACAAATTTCCAGATTAAGGCTTCCCTCCAACAACTAGGACTATTTAGGGTAATCACCATTCTACCTGCAGGTATTTGTTAGTGAATGTTTATAGCTCCTTTAGGCCATGGAAGTTTGAAACATCTATCTGACAGTAGTTCTTAATTGCTGAAAAATTAGCACTTCTATAGAAAAAAAACCTCTTTTGGAGTCTGTTAACTATTTAAAGTCTACAATTATATCTGACAGAATTATAATAGTGTTGCACACCACCCCAATCTCTGAGCGGTGTGAAATTCCCGGTGTTCCAGGCGTTTATCCAGGTTTCATGTTTCCTTTGGAATGAGGCACAGTGGAGATTTTGGTGTCTTTATGATTTATGGTTTATTTACACAACCTGAGCCTATGATGGAGGGGTTCACAGCATTAACACCCCAAAAGGGTCTTGTTTCCCCCATAGCTGCAGAAATCAAACATTGCTCTCCAACATTGCTCTGGCTCTCTCCAGCTTGCTGCTTTACTTCTGGGTCACATCACTCTGAAACTTTACTCCAAAGTCTGGCTCTGTCTGTTAAGGGTGCCCCCCCCCATTTGCCATCTCACACTGAGCCCCTTAATTCCCCATCACCTCACCAGGAAGCTATTTTGGCTATTCCAGGTATTAGAAGGCTTGATTAGCTTTTAACACTTGCTGGATCCAGGGATTAGAGCGGTCTGGCATATTAACACCCCAAACTCATAACAATAGTTTTATCCTTTCAAAGAATGAAAATGCCAGTCTCTGTGGAAACAATAAATTACAAGGAATTAAGGGGGGGGGGGCACCTGAAAGGCTCAGTTTACATGTAACACTAAAATAGACCATGGCTTAAAGCAAATGCATGTGGGCTCTGGGAGACAACATCATGGCAATTTTGACCTTCCTTTGGTCTTTTTGTTGTTTGGTTTAGCATGTTTGACCTAGCTCAACTCTGTGTGGCAGCAGGACTGGAGTAGGAGCAAAATAGGCACAATCTCCTCTTTGGAAACTCATGTATAGTAAACCCCATGGTTTGGCTTAGTATTATACCTTAACTGGGTCAGGGACAAAAAAAATTCTTCAGACACCTCATAGAATTACTTTGCCTGCATTTGACAACAATTTCAACGATGGAAATAATATGTTCTCATGAATGTCAATACAGCAGAAGGGCAACTGCTTGGGATACATAGCAAATTCCCAGCTGCTTGAATTAAACATTTTAATATCTCTACATCAGCTTTTTTTTATCATTTGCGGGAGAGACATTGCCAGATGTAGCTGATGCACAAATTGATGCCAGCCTGGCCTGGAGATGGCTATTTATCTAAAGGAACAAAGTTGGCAGGGTGAACTTGCTGAGCAAAGCAGAAATTAGGATATTAGTTTGTTCAGAAATCCTACCTTTCACAGTTTCTTACTTCTGTCAACAAAAGAAAATAAAAGGGCTTATTTTGTAGTGGTAAGCAGATTGTGTCTGTCAAGGGCTGCGTTTCCTCAGAGGTAGCCTATGGGAAGCCACATGCTGGTACATTGGAAGACAAGTGGGCAGGACCATCCCTTTTCTCTCTCTGCCCTCTTCCCAGGTTAGTAGGCGGTTGAATCACTTTCACCAGGGGTCAGAACTGATTGCTACATTTTCAAAGAGCTATTGAAATTAGACTGAGAGGGGTGGTCTCATGTGGCTCTACAGCTGCAAGTCCTCCTGTGTGTTAAACACCCCAGTTCAGCAAACCTTTTACTCCTTTAAAAAATTAAACTACCAAGGTTAAACAGCAATAAATGAATATGGATCTAACAGCGCAATCTTATATTTGTCTACTTAGGAACATAACTCCTGTTGCCTTCAATGAAATTTGCTCCCTGATAAGTGCATACAGGCCTGGAACCTCAGTTGCGAATATTATTTTTGTATCTTCTATTGCATGATTTCTTCCTTTCTATGTGGCCACTGCAAAGTATGTGTGTTTGTTAAAGGTAGATAGCCGTGTTGGTCTGTCATAGTCAAAGCAAAATAAAATAAAAAAAATTCTTCCAGTAGCACCTTAGAGACCAACTAAGTTTGTTCTTGGTATGAGCTTTCGTGTGCATGCACGAAAGGGTATCTGAAGAAGTGTGCATGCACACGAAAGCTCATACCAAGAACAAACTTAGTTGGTCTCTAAGGTGCTACTGGAAGAATTTTTTTTATTTTATTTTGCTTTGACTATGTGTGTGTGTGTGTGTGTGTGTGTGCGCGCACACACACACAATAAAAAAATAAGACACAGATTTTCTGATTTCCGAAATCAGGTAACAAAATATTTCTAAACTAAACCCCGGTATGGTCCCCCTTCATCACACACACAGCCCAACAAAACAATGACAAAAATCTACCGACAGCATACAAATCAATATGGCTAACCTGACCAAAAACACCCACCCACCCCACTCACAAGGAAACCAAAGATCACAACAGCCAACCACAAATGAACAATCACACCCTACGCCAACCCCAACCTCTCTCGCCGCCAAAGGAGCACAAGCGAACAACAGAGAACCTACACAAACAACGCTGACACCAAACCCTACATATATCAAGTAAAATAGAAACATCGTCACCCCACCCCACCCCCTTCCCCCTTTTCTTCCTAATGTCTCAACAAACGAAACTGATCTGCAAAAATGTTGCATGGAAAAAATACGAGAGAGACATTGCACACACCTTTGTAAATCAAGAAAATCTTTAATAAATAAATAAATAAATAAAACTAGGAGCAATGAAAAAGTCTGCTTTCTTGCTTGCATAATTACAGTCCACCTCAGGTAATGTCACCTTGATCTCAGGATTTTAAGAAGCACACTCACATTTCTAATTCATTGTACACATCTAGCTTAGCAGTGCTTGGGATGAAGGAAGAGAAAAGAAAGAATTTTGCTGAACTCTGTGCCCCCTCGATCAGCACAGTATTAAAAGACTGTGAAAATTATTTATCATAACGCTCTATTTCATTGCTTGGAGGATATACCATTTAGTAAGCATTTGTGGCAGCTGAGTTTGACAGCCAAGTTAATATCCAAGACGTTAGCAAACAATTGGCTACAATAACCTGCAGAAGACATTGCAAAAGCCAGCAGCACAACAATTTCAGCCTTTTGGTAGGAACGCAAAGCACAGGTCACAGTCTGGAGCGAGTCCTAAATGATTCTGTGACAATTTTACTGCCTGATAAATATGATTCCTATGGGAGAACTTAGAATCAAATAGGACTCCAAGGTTATGGACCATGGGCATAGGATAAATAAGATTATCATCAAGGGAAACAAACAGGAAGGTCTGATAAATGTTTCCTATTCCCTTTCCCCATCTATATATTATTCCTCTCATTGTCGTCTCTTTAGATGCCTCCGTCATTTCACATGATTTCTTGTTCTTTATTTATGAGAAGTTCTGCTTATTATTTATCTTAATGCTTTTGCTGGCCTTATTTACAGTTTCCACTTTTACTCATCTTATCTTTTATTGCACTCCCTGAACTTCATTTGTCCTTTGTGGGTGATGTTTCACAGCTCACACATCTGTCATTAAAGCCTGTATTCCTTTCAAAAAAAGCATTTTTACCTTTACTTGTTTCCTTCTGTTAGCCTTGATGTTGTAATGGAAGCTGGAGCTGAGGGCACATTTGAGACAGGTTGCAAATAGAGCTGAAGCTGTCAGCCTTGCATTCTGATACCAATTTTGGCCATAACACTTTTATCTTTGGTTGCTTCCAGAGAGGCTGATCCTAGTGCTCCCCGATCATTGCTCCTCTCTTGTAAACTACAAGTAGAATTGCAATAGACTTTCCACACTAGCAGGAGTATTGCACTTTTTCTGTGTGCACATCCTGCTATGTGCCATCCACGTCAGTTGGTGTGTGACATACCTGCTGTGGATGGAGAAGTTCACCTGAGCGGCATTTGAAGGTACACACCCACTATAACTCTCATGGTGGGTGACATTTTTATCACCATCTTTTAATTGGAGCAAAAATGCATTTACACACACATGTAGTGAGCTGCTATAATACTGTACTACTTTTACACAAGGGAGAAACTATCTGAAATCATAGAGAGCTGCTGCCACTCAGTGTAGTGAGTACTGAGTACTGCACTTTAAGAACCAATGGTCTGATTAAATAGAAGGCAGGCTCCAATACACTGACTACAGTATTTCTTCAGGAGAAAAGGAAAACTTTTATAATCCTTCTGTGCTATGCAAGCTCCAGCTAGCTTCCAGTTATTTATTTGTTGATATGAATTGCAATTGTAGTCACTTTAATGTTGACGCTTGCTATAAAATATACCAGAAGAAACAATTCTTTTGGTATTAGTTTTGTTTAGTAAATTACAATGTAGTGATTAGGTTTCTGTATTCAGGGTTATTTCTTCCTCTCAGTTGGGTAATATAATCAATATGATTGACTGCATCCTTCTCTTTTAAGAGGATGTAGATAAATAAACTCCCTGATTTGTTATAATAATGAATTTCCCTAAATGTGGACTTTCATTCTCATGCCCTTCCTCTCCCCTCACTAAACAAATATGTATTATTCGTACCAGCAGAAGCATATTGATGTTCCTGGTCCCTTATCATAATGTTACACAAGTAGGAATAATTGACCTTTACTCAAGACTAGCCTATCATCAAGCGCTGGCTGACAGTCACCCTTTTATGCAGTATCCTGTGGACCTATTGGCCCCGGAAAGTCAATTAATTCCTAGGCAGAAAAAAGTCTGGGTTGGAACAGGCCCAAGTTCTTCCTCACCTTCAGAAGCCGTATTGCTACAGTATCTGTGAAATCAAAGGCAGTGCCTTTTGCTGCCACAGCTAATACAAGCTATGCAAATTCTCAACGGGATGAAAGTTAAGGAGTGACACTTGGGCCGCCATGAGGAATTCATGAATTTATAAAACTCAGCTTTTGGGGAACCTACAATGAATTATTTGGGTGTGGAATAACTTTGGAGTCTTCTTGACCAGCTGTTCAATGGAGTTCGATGGGTGAGGGGACTCCATAGAGGCCAGTGATACTCTGTCAGAAGCCTCAGGAGACGATGAAAGCCTCACCATAGTTGCCCAGAGATTCCTTAGATTAAGTGCTTGTTTTGCTTGAGTCAAGGTGATAACCCTTTGATCCCAGGGCTTGTACCTGCCTGCACACCATCTTCTTTCTCTTCTGTTATTTTCTAGCAGCATGCTGGAAGAGACCATGTGCAACCCTTGTTTGAGGGATGGGTAGATGTTATTTCAACCTCCTGATTTTTTAAGCAATAGCAGGAAGTCTCTTCCATTAGAAGAGACCCCCTCCTACATCGTCTGACATTTCCAGTGAATAATACAGTTAATAAAAGCACCAATGATAGCACAAATGGCACCAATATTTGTAATCACCTGGTTCAATATATGAACTTGCACAGCCTCATAATACTTGGCTGCCTTACCCACCACCACCACCAAAGTTCTTCTCTGGCTTGGAATGTTACTTAGAGCCATGTATGAATTAGCAGCGTTGAGTGGATCAGACAGCCAAAGCCAATCACATTGGGGGTGTATGAACTGAAGTTATTCAACATGAATCCTTTTGATGAAACTCTTGTCAAGGGAATGAACTATGTGCCCAGGCTATACTAACAAGTGTGACTTAGTAGCAGGGCAGGGTGGCTATTGTTGATATTACAATAGATCTAGAACTGGTGGGTAGGTGTCAGACAGGAGAAAACCAGACTACAGTCCCAGGGCATATGTGTAGCGTCATCAACCAATGATACAAACCTGGAGAGAACTCTCGGAAAGCAGACAAGGCTTTTCTGAACACACAACAAAAATCTTGTAAATACTGAGCCAATTCTGAATTGAGCTAAAGGGAGATCCCTTATCACAAATGAATAATGGAGAACCTTCAGAAACAAGAAAACCATGCTATACACACTCCTTATTTACTATCTTGAAGCAAAAAGGTAGCTTATATTTTATTTTTTTCTCCCTTGAGGAAAAGTATGAAAATACACAACTGAATAAAAGAGGGACTTTAAAAAATTGGCTGGCTGAAGAGTTAAGATGTAGCTTGATGCTATAAATTCTGTCAGCATGAAGCAAAAGCAGGAGAGTCAATGATACAGAACCTTACTCCACCAGAAGAACTAATTGTTGTTGTGAATTTAGAAACAAAGGACACGAAATGTTCCAAGGTCAGATCGCCGAGAAAGCAACTATGTATTGCATGAGACAGCTCCTCCTTTTCCTGAATTCGGATCTTACATCTGAGAAATCCATACCGATTGATACATTAATTGAGCTGGCAGCGAGAGAAGTAAAAAAATTAATGATCCTGGGTGCAGAAGACACAGTTCAAGTTGTGGCTCTGCTGCACAGAGGATACTTCAAGGGGGAAAGTATATAAAGAGTCTCTCCCCTCTCCACATCCTTTCAGGCAGCCACATAATGATTTACACAAGGTGATCATCCCCTCAAACACTCAGAGAAATGCAGAGCTGTTCCGTTTTGGGGGAAACAGTCTGAAGACGACTATGCATCACTTTTTTTCTCATTGTGAAGAAGTACAGCACTTAAGAGAGTTGTATTTTTCCATGCCAGCCTTTAAAAGATTTCTTACTATGAACACTTGGGCTTACATGATGATCCTGGCATCACACACTAACAAGGCTCTGTTTATTGCCCCAGATAAACATTAATATCTTTTATTATTAGCATAGAAAGGAAGACAAATGGGAGAACCCTTTCAAGGGAGAAAAAAAGAATTCATAATAGGAAACTCTAGTCTATTCAATCAATGCAAACTTATCTTTTTTTGGCAGCATTAAAGGCAGAGAGTCTTCTCATTAACTGGGTCTCCAGGAAAGGGATTTTAATTGATAATGGAATGATATTCTTCTCCAGCACATCAGGGTGAATTAAATTAGAACCTATCCTTTATTACCATATTTTCATTTTTCTCTTAAGATTTATTTACACCCCATCTTCAAAAGCAGGCATCTATTTCTCCTCACACAAGAAGACATGATTGGGTCTCTTGTCAGTTTTCCTTGTGTAGTGGCAACCACTGCAAAGAAAACAACCATCAAAAACCCTCCTATGAATGGGTTTAGTGTGTGAGAAGTGGGTAGGAGTGATCACAATTTCACTAAGATTTCACTGGCCTTATCATGGTCTCAGATCATTGAGACCATGGAGACAACTCTGATGAAGATAAGGATCAGATTTCTTTCTCAAAGGCGAGAACCACCAGTAGCTTATTCAGGGCATTCTTGGGTAGAAGACAAAGGCACAACCTTTTAACAACCCAGGCAGCTCCTTCAAGGAGCTGGAACCTACTACTGTGGTTATCACACTGCAGGTCTTGTTAGCCTACATAAGGCTTAAGTTGGTTTTAGTTTCCTTCCGGCAAACAGCTTTCTTGGTAGGATAGCACTTTAATCAGCAGGGCTCAAATGGAGCTATCCAAGATCCTGTTTCGTCTGCCTTCTGTGCAAAATACCCTTTGGCCATACTTTTCTTGATCTCACTTTATGTGCTGTGACTTGACATCTCCTTCCTTAAAAGGTAAAGGTAAAGGGACCCCTGACCATTAGGTCCAGTCGTGACCGACTCTGGGGTTGCGGCGCTCATCTCACTTTACTGGCCGAGGGAGCCGACGTACAGCTTCCAGGTCATGTGGCCAGCATGACTAAGCCGCTTCTAGCGAACCAGAGCAGCGCACAGAAACGCTGTTTACCTTCCCGCTGGAGCGGTACCTATTTATCTACTTGCACTTTGACGTGCTTTGGAAACTTCTAGGTGGGCAGGAGCAGGGACCGAGCAACAGGAGCTCACCCCGTCGTGGGGATTCGAACCGCCGACCTTCTGTTCGGCAAGCCCTAGGCTCTGAGGTGTAACACACAGTGCCACCCGCCTCCCATTCCCCTTCCTTACCCAGCCTTAATCTGTGCGTTTTTCTGGTGAACCATTAAGCAACCATCAAGCGGCGTAGGCATTGTAGCAGATGCTAAAAGCCTGTAGCAGCTTAAACAAAGCATCTACTTCTATTATTTTTAAAAAACATTCTACCCACCTTTAATTTATACAAAATGCTTCTAGCTCTCATTACATCATGTTAAACACTTACCTTTTTAACATACACATACACCATTCCCAGAGATGAAACCTTTGTTTGATTTTAAGAATTTTAGAGCTAAAACAGACAAATGACAATTTTATACTGAATTGAAAGTAATATGAATGATAGAGTCTCTACTGTGGTATGCACACTCATCCCAACATTAACATTGTTTGCAAGGCTTTGTGGCACTTCTCTTTGATCACAGATGACATGAAATTAGTGTACTTACTACAGAAAATGATGCCCTCGTACCACACTCCCTCACTTCTTAGATCTGTATGATCCCCAGAGCTGGCAGTTAATTATTACTTATATTTCATGCCCCCCCCCCCCGTGAAAATTGGAGGCCTGGGTTTGTTGTCAAAATCTGGAGCCAGTCATGTACAAAGGTATATTTGAAATTTGGAATATTGTGATCTCCTTGTCAAAATTACAACACAGAAGGCTCATTTGCATGTTGCTAAAGCATAGTTTATGGGATGCGGGTGGTGCTGTGGTCTAAACCACTGAGCCTAGGGATTGCTGATCGGAAGGTCAGTGGTTCGAATCCCCACGACGGGGTGAGCTGCCGTTGCTCGGTCCCAGCTCCTGCCAACCTAGCACTTCGAAAGCACATCAAAGTGCAAGTAGATAAATAGGTACCGCTCCGGCGAGAAGGTAAACACCATTTCCGTGTGCTGCTTTGGTTTTGCCAGAAACAGCTTAGTCATGCTGTCTGCGGACAAACGTCGGCTCCCTTGGCCAGTAAAGTGAGATGAGTGCCGCAACCCCAGAGTTGTTCGCGACTGGACTTAACTGTCAAGGGTCCTTTACCTTTACCTTTAAAGCATAGTTTAGCATTGTGCTCAAACAAGGTTACTGAGTAGCAAGAGACAACGACCATTGTCAGGTCTTCTCTGCAGGGAAGCCTTCTTGGTTTCTGTAGAAGCATCTATGTAAATTTATCATAATTACCAGTATGTAAGCTTTTCCCTTCTCCATTAATTGATTATTTTAAAAAAGAAATAATATATCAAATAATGTAAACACTACAGAGGAGCAATAAGATTTAATGTTAATTCTCAAAATGTTTTCTATGGGCATTTTTTCACCTGGTTGTATGCATCTTTGGACATGTCCATCAAGTTTTAAAGTCCCCTCTCTCTGTTTCATCACATCACATCAAGTGAAGGAGAATGAAAATGTCCCCTTCTAATGCTTGCTTATACAAAGGAATGCCTTTCCTTGACTGTAATGCTTTGGCTCCGTTTGCCATAAAAATCTTGCTAAGGTACATGTGACCAACAAGAGAATCCCTCTGGCCAATGGGCAATATTGTTAGATTCCATGCAACTCACTTTGGAGGAATCAATAAAAGGGATGCCTTCACTCAGTACTGGGCCAGCTCTTTTAATGATCATCACGCCACTGGTCTCAATTTTTTACTTGAACGACATTATCTTTTACAGTAGGATCAGAATGTGAATTTGTAATGGCAAGTCCATCTTCAAAGCTGCAAAGCATTTAGCACCCTCCTTGCCTTTTGCTTACTATCCCTGTAACTGAATCTCGTTTGATTCTTCTGACTGCTCAGATGCATAAAATAGCTTCTTTGAACTTTTTGACTTTTTTCATTTTCAAATCCTTCTCGACTGTAACTAAGTTCACAGCAATTCTTCATCAAGGGAATTAATTATATCTGGGTGAGTCATTGGGAGGGTGCCTGCTCCTGGTCATTTCAAGAGAAGTTTCATGTCTGAGTTATTCTTCAATATAATATAGTAGGCCATTCAGCTTGCTAATGGCAATTTCCCCACTTTTTATCTTCAAAGATGCTCAGAGTATCTGATAGCTTGGCTAGGGAGAGGCCCAGCACGGCTGTCTCAGGAATCTGGAAATTAAGATGTAGTCAAGAGATCAGAACTCAAATTACTTGATGAGGTCAGAATTTTGTTTGCGAAAAAAAACCTGGAGACTATCAGTGATATCATCTAGAAAAGAATGGATAGAAAAAAATGTCAGCATTTGCTTCAGTGGCTCAGTTAACACAGTATATCCGTTCCAAAGAAATACGATGACAAAAGAGATTCATAATACCGTAAGCTGGATCATCTTTATTGAATACAATAAGAACTCGATGTTACTTAATATCTGCAACTGTTTTACAACGTTAACCATTGAACTTTTGGCCCTTTCTCATTATTTATATTGTTCTGTTTATAGATTTATTTATTAACCCTCGCTGTAAGGGCAGGTTACAAGAACGTAATATAGAATTATAATGGATAATAACCATTACAATTATAAAACATAAAACCATTCCAAATGCTACAGAACACTATAAATAATGAAATAGGTCCAAAGGTTCAATGGTTTCAAATCATTGTTAAATAATTACAAACATAAACTAACTAGCTAACAATTGAAATTTGTTTTACAGTGGTACCTTGGTTTAAGAACAACTTGGATTAAGAATGCTGCAAACCCGGAAGTAGGTTTTTTGGTTTGTGAACTTTGCCTTGGAATAAGAACATGTTTACCAAGGTACCACTGTATTAGTTAGACTGTTGTAGAGCTTAAAACCACTCCACCTCATTTATTACTCAAGGCATTCTACAATGATATACCTCTGGATATTTGCAAGACGAAGGCTGCCCACCCTACCATAATCCTTTAAAAAACTATGAAGTTACATGACTTAGAAGAGGGGGGTTGGCATATGGCACAATCACTAATTGCCTGTTCGGTGTGGCTCTTACCTGGCTTGCCCCTCCCCCTCCCCTGTACCTTCCCTTGCCCAGAACCACTGCAATTCGGGTCATTTTTATAAATGAAGCACATCTTTCAAATAAATGCACAAATAAGAGCAAAATTAAATTATAATAAATTAGAAAATGCATCTAAGTGTTCAGCTTCCAGATGCTGTTGGACTTCAACTCCCATCAGCCCCAGCCCACATCATTAATGGCCCAGAATGATAGGAGCTGTAGTCCAGCAACATATGGGGAGCCACTAGTTCTCCACCTGTCAGAGCTTTCTGATCTTTGTTTGCACTGTGGTGTAGCTGCCTCACTTTCCCCAGCACTTTAACACCACCCTATCTGCCAGCTTTACTGATATTTGTGTTTTTAGGTTTACTTCCCCTCCCAAATTTTGGCCGTTCATAAGGGCAAAATAGTTTATTTTTATGTCTACATTTCCCCTAATTTCTTTGGTTTCATTTCCTGCTTTAGTCTCCAGAGGAACATCAAATCTATAGCGTCAGTTCTTTGACTGAACTTTTGAACTTCCTAGTCAGAACAGCTGTGCAGTAAAAAAGAAAAAAGAAAAAAGGGAGAAGCGGCTAAGGTAATCCCTTTCTACTAACTATAAGCTTATGTGGGGTGGTAGTGAGAAGCAGGAGTAGTGGTGGAGCAATCCAGTTGGGGAGGAATGGAGGCTGAAAATAATAATAATAATAATAATAATAATAATAATAATAATAATAATAATAAATTTATTATTTATACCCCACCCATCTGGCTGGGCCTCCCCAGCCACTCTGGGCGGCCTCCAACAAAATATTAAAATACAATAATCCATCAAACATTAAAAGCTTCCCTAAACAGGGCTGCCTTTAGATGTCTTCTAAAAGTTTGGTAGTTGTTTTTCTCTTTGACATCTGGTGGGAGGGCATTCCACAGGGCGGGGGCCACTACTGAGAAGGCCCTCTGCCTGGTTCCCTGTAACTTGGCTTCTCGCAGCGAGGGAACCACCAGAAGGCCCTCAGCACTGGACCTCAGTGTCCGGGCAGAACGATGGGGGTGGAGACGCTCCTTCAGGTATACTGGACTACAGCCATAGCAGCTACCAGAGGAGGAATGACCACTGGGAGGAGCACAGAGAGAAGAAACACCATGATGCAGCAGCAGAACCGGTTGCCTTTATCTGCCCCAGCTACAACAAGACCTGTCTCTCCACAGCAGGCGTTGCAACCTTTCAACAGTTTGCACCGCCAAAGGCATACTCCTCCATTGTCTCCTGAGACAGAAGAATGCCAACCAACAATAAAATGGGTTGATCAGCTTAAAGTGCTCAAAAGAATGTCCCACTGAGTTCACTGGGGCTTCTTCCCTAGCAAGTGGGTTTAGGATTGCTACTGTAGTATAACTTGAGAGGTTACTAATCTTTTTGCAATTGCAACAGAGTGGATGACAGAATATATATAGTATATTCCAGGGGAAATGGGGTGCTTTCGGATAGATTCTGCTCAGAAATGCATAAGCTTTCAATTCCTATGGCGCCTTTGACCGCTTTCAGCCTTTTCTTAATTCTTTCATAATCTTTTCATTAGTTTTTGCCAAATAGCTCTGATTGCTATAGCAACTGTAATGAAATCACTTTCCTTAAATAGCCACCCCTATTTCACTAGGTCAAAATCTGCCTTTTCTATCTAAGTCTCTACCTTTTGTGGGATTCCCGCCCCCTTCTCTTCTCCAAGTAGAAAATGTACTATAATGGATATACCAGAATTATTAATCCATTTCCCCTTTGCCTTTGTCTTAAACAGTATTTCACCATCAGTGAATTAAACCGTACATATGCAGGGGAAATTTTAAACACCCTCTTGAGATGTAATCATCCAGTTTCATGGCATGCTATCATTGGCAGCACTGTATATATTTCACAATGAAATAAATGAAAAATTCATCATAACAAGCACACAAAATGATATAGTGGAGACACTTTAAAATAAAGCTATGCAGAGATTTCTTCTCTCCATAAAGTATAGATAAGAATGACTCTGTGGACACAACAAGCTTCCTGTTGGTAGTTGATGAAAAATGAAACTCCTGTGATGAATACAAAAAGCTAATGTCCAGATGTACGCTAGTGTCTATTAATCAAATTGCAAGGCAGCAGGCATGCTAAGTGGGTAGAATGAAGTGACTGACTCAGGCAGCTGGTTTTAGGTGTCATGAAAAGGCATTTGACCTGCAGGCTGGAGACTACCCATCCCTGCCCTAATGGTTTAAGACTTAAACACTTAAGAAAGTGGATCCCCCAGTACTAACCAGTTCATAGTCTCAGACTGGCCAGGGAGGACCTGCTGATGAATCTGCTAATAGGCTTGCAGTGCAGTGCAGTGCAGTGACTTGGGACAGGACCTTCTTAGGGGCAGCACCCCCATTGTGGAATTTTTTTTTCTTGGGGAACTACCATCATGACACTTTGCCCAGCCAAGAGATTGTAAAATATGGGGCTGCCTACTCCAGTTGTGGCCTTATTGGCAAGAGTATCAATAAATGAACTTAAACATGTGCCTACTGATGAGAAGGTTCTTCACCTTGAAACAGAGAGGGGCTCACCAGGTCTCTCTGAATATAAGAGACATGCTGGAGCTATAAAAGCACTGGGGACCTACAAGGAAGTAAGGCAGGAATCCTTGCTTAGCTCCCAACAACAGTAGCAGGACTCATGCAGGAGCAAAGCAGCAGCAATCTCTCTGGGAGCCTGAACCATGCTAAGCCATGGTTTGTCATTGTGTTACATGTGAACTGGGTCCGTGAGTAGATGCTACAGAAAAAGGTGGAAGAAATTAGTGGTAGCCCCATGTCTGCCTGGATGTTGTCTAGCTTCCCTTCCCGAGTGCTGAAAGGAAAATTACATATGGGGACTCATCTCCCTTGGGAATTCAATAGTGGATTAATTCTTGAAAACAAACCCATTTTATGATCAATCGGGCCATTTTTAATTTTCTTTTTGGGAATGTGCCGGATATATTTTTTGTTGTACCGATACACACAGGCATATGCACAGAGAGCTCTCTAAGGATTGGACTAAAACTCAGTAAATCATTAAACCCTAGTGGCTGAATCATCATTCCTATTTTTTGATACTTGTATTTGAAACTGTCAAACATGCATATAATATTAACAGGCATCTCGAGGCATGCATTCGTCTTTTCATTTCAAACCTGGAAACAGAATGTTTCCTCTTGAAGATAAGTGGGGTCTCTGTGTGTGGGTGATAGAATGTTTTGCCATTTTGGCTCCAAGAATTAAATCTTTTGACTCAAAGAGAAATCCCCTACTAGCACCTTCTGTTGAAAGACTTTGCAGACTGGGTACTTTCTTTTAAAACTTTTAATTTTCTGGGATGTAAGGCATACGATGAAAGTAAGAGATCAGGGCTACAGAATTCTACATTTGGATTGGCTGACTGCACAGGAGTAATTTATAAATTCCATAAATGTACAAGACTGAACTGTTCCTGAAACTAAATTATTCTCTTCTGCCTGACAAATGATTTTTTTTGGCCAAATGAATGGCCTTAGTTGGGCCTATAAATGACAGTGCTCTAATCATAAAAAAGCCACATTTCACAGGTTATAACCAATAGTCAAAGGAAACTTGAAGCAGAGAAAGTCTAGCTAATGTGTACTAGGATGCTATGAAAGGGGCATTGTGAAACTTCCATTATATCCTCTTACATTTTACATGAAATAAACCTTTGTTGCTGAATCCTCTTGTGTTCTTCTTCCATCCTTGGGAGCCATGTACAGTATTTCCCCCCAGGCTATAGACTTTGGGTAGGTAAATAGTTTGGCAGCTTATAGGTCTCAAATAAAAGGCTTGCTTTATCAGCATACTACCATGTAGCTAGATTTAAATTAACCCTATTGGCCTCACTTTTATTCATGATGACTAAAATACTAACAGCCAGAATGTGGATTTCATTAGCCTTTGGGTTCTCAAAAGTGCCAAAGAAAGTTAGATACTCAGAATGTTTTAGGCACCCAATTCGATTAAACTCATATGGAGAGGCTAGTAATTAAGTCAAAGGGTCCTAGGTATCTCAGTTAATTTGCAACGTTTACCATTTTAAAATATAGACTTATACACCTAATGATATCCACACGTGCACTTTCATAGTAGGGTGTTTTACTTCCATCCTAGCAAAAGAAAAAGGGAAAGAAAGGCATCACACTACCATCCAAAATCCTGTAGAAGTTTTCTGGACATTGCTAGGGGCTCCTAGGCTTTCTTATTTATAAGTCATATGTGCTGAACCAGAAATCACTTACTGAAGTCAACATTTGCAGATGTAGGAGGTCTGTGCAATTTCCCAACTTGCAGAAATGGAATGTGAATTCCTAAATACAGTGGTACCTCGGGTTAAGTACGCTTCAGGGTTAAGAACTCTGCTAAGAACAGAAATCGTGCTTTGGCGGCGCAGCGGCAGCAGGAGGTCCCATTAGCTAAAGTGGTGCTTCAGGTTAAGAACGGACCTCCAGAACGAATTAAGTACTTAACCCGAGGTACCACTGTATACAGAACTAGAGCAGGAACGGGGAATTTTAGGTCTGGCAGGTAAACACAGTTCTCTGTGCCCCATCCACCGTTCTTGGGACTCTTCCCAGGCTATCTTCAGGCCACATCCTTCTTGAGTGTTTTTTGTCTGGTCAGAATTTGTCCTTGAGCTGAGATAATGCTTCCTTCTTGCCTGGATTGAGAACTGCATGTGTATGATGTATTTGTGTAGAATCTTTTGACTAGTGGAACTTGAATGTACAAAGGCTTGGCACACACACACACACACTGCCATTTTGCCTCTGGCCACATCCATCACTGGAGCTTAGAATGTGGCCCTTGGACTGAAAAAGATTCCCCATCTCTCATCTAGAGCCATAACTACAGGCTGAGTCCTTTAAAAGAGGCCCTGTGGATACAGAGTACACATGTTCCATGGGGCCTCTTTTAAAAGACTCACCCTGTATAAGAATATAAGCAGAAGGAAGTTGTTCTACACTCAGATTTAGCTCCCTTGGCCTATCCTGGAATCTTTTGTATGCAAGGCAGGGCCAGAGAAAAAAGCCACTACAGAGAAGTAAAATCAGCACCTTTAAAAGAGATGCTTCCATAGGATGTCCAAGCAATTTGATTTGAGGCTTTCAGATAGTATTGTGAGACTTGGCAATGGACACAGTGAAGCAGGCATTTTATAAAATGATAAATCTGTTCTTTATGACATTAGTATCTATCCAGCAGCTGTCTTCCATAATTTAGACTTTGAAATTACATTTCAGCATCGTGTACCCATATGTGTCCCATATTTCAATGCCTACCCTAAAATGGAAATAGTGTCCTCATTGATAGTTGTGCTAAAATGTGTCTCCTATATCGGGAGTGAGTGCATCTTTGGGACTTTTTTTAAATATCACAATAAAGCAGGTAGTCAATAACCTAGGCACATAATTTAGGTACATAATCCTGTTTGGACTGGTCTTTCTGTCTGCCTCCTTGATTCAAAATGGTGTCTGGCACCCAAACATTGACATAGGTCCCCACCCCCACCTCAGAAACCCCGTGCAAATTTGGTGATGATATCTCAAGAGATGTCTGGATGTATAGAGAACAAACAGACAAACAAGCCACTTTTCAAAAATATATAGTAGATTTATTTAAGTACCACTAAAAGCAACAACTGTTGAAGTGATTTTTTACAGACAGTTTTTCTTCCAAAATAGATTTATGAATTCCATTTATATAAGCCATTTGAAAATAGTTTTATTCAATTGTTCTGAAATTTCCCTCTGTCACTAAGTGCAATCTTTTAACATGACACCAATGTTTAATTTATTAGGTTATACTAAATTTTTGAAAACTTTTATTGGCATTCTTGCTTTCTGTGCTGTCCATGAGCAGATTGCACATAGGATAAATGTTAATATGACTTTTAAAAGAGTTTAATTATTCCGAATTAGCAAATCATTCTTTTATGTTGGCTAGCTATTGCTAATCATGTCTAAAACTAGCATAAATGAACTTGCAATCATATGCACATTAACCCGAGAGTAATCCCCATTGAACTCACCAGAACTTGTTTCTGAGTAAGCATGCACAGGCTTTAATTTCAGTTTGCACTACATGTACAGAAATCTCATCAAATTAGTCTGTGATACTCTGGAAAAACAGATTAAGGCCAAAATTCATTCCTCATTAACAAAATAAAGACTGAACATTCTACTTAGAGAGCACTTCCATATTTAGTAACCTACCTTTGTGGGGATTCACATACTTGGCAGTGTGATGCAGAAAAGTAATAAAATCTATTATTCTCAGAAAGACAGGCCTGTTAGTTTGTTGCAGTCGAAACAACAAAGAATCTTGTGGAACTTGAAAGACTAACACAATTATTGTGGTAAAAGCATTTGTGAACTACCATCTACTTCATGAATGATTATCCTGCATTACCAATGCACATCATTTTGATGGGCGGGGAGATTGTAAACAATGAGGTCAGAGAGAAATGAAATGCAAAAATTACAGTGACGGGGATATTTGCATGATTAACAATTGTTGATAAAAGCAGTCAAGACATTGATAGCGTGATACTGTCTTAGTTCAGTTGTGGCATGCACAACTGATGGCATTGGACACCAGCAGTTTATAATTGCAGAGTTGCTTTGAAGTGCCTTTGTTCCAGAATGGTCACCTTAAGGTAAATTACAGGGTGTCCTCCACCAATCCTCAGAGATTGAAATGTTCCCCCACTGGGGAATGAATATATATATATTTGTTGTTGTTGTTCAGTCGTTCAGTCGTGTCCGACTCTTCGTGACCCCATGGGCCAGAGCATGCCAGGCACGCCTATCCTTCACTGCCTCTCGCAGTTTATATATATATATATATATATATATATATATATATATATATATATATATATGCAATTTCTGAAAACATTCTTTGGTGTAGAGGTGAGCATGTTTATCCTATGTAGAATGCAGAATGACACTGTTGGAAGATTAAGTCCTGTATCACCTTGGAAGATGTGCTGGTGAATTAATTCTGGATGTTGCAGATGACATTATTAGGCCCTGTAATAGCTCCAACATTTATTTTTGTCTCCTACAAACATGTTGTTTGAAATACCATACTGGCAGTGCAAATTCTGTATCATTTCTTTACCTTTGCCTTAAATAAATCCCACATTTAAGGTGTTAGGCCATTTTACACATTATGTGAAGGCAAACATGGGCTTGTTATCAACTCTACAAGGAGTTTCAGGGAATCATATGCTCCTGATAATGGGGGTTATCCAACTAAGTAATACTCAGAACAGACCCTCTACTCTGAGTGTGACTAACACTAGATGTCACCTAATGCAACAGGGTACACAGTTAGGCTCACTTAAATTCATGAGAGCAATGGGTTTAGGTGCACTTAATTCTGCAAAGGTTCAGATTGAATGAGTACAGGGAACCAGGCAGAGGGCCTTCTCAGTAGTGGCGCCTGCCCTGTGGAACGCCCTCCCAGCAGAGGTTAAGGAGATGAACAACTATCTGACATTCAGAAGATACCTCAAGGCAGCCCTATTTAGGGAAGCTTTTAACCTGTGATTTTAATGTATTTTGTGTCTGTTGGAAGCCGCCCAGAGTGGCTGGGGAGACCCAGCCAGATGGGCGGGATACAAATAAAAAATTATTATTATTATTATTATTATGAATCAGAGAAACAGCACAATCTTATGCATGCCTGGGGCTTACTTCCAGATAAGTATGTATAGAACTGCAGCCCAGATCTGTCCTGTGGGGATTTTACTACCTCCTCCCTTCCTCATTTTGCATTAAAATATAACAACTATAAGAGTAAGTCAAGCACTACTATCAGTATAGTTTTACACTGAAATTAATGCATTGTTTTCCAAGAGCATCTCAACAGGGCTTTCATTTCAACTCTCAGGTCTAATTTATCTGGAAAGCTCACATTATGGTGAGGTAGATAGTGATTGATCTATCTCGATCTCTATCTCTATCTCTATCTCTATCTATCTCTATCTCTATCTCTATCTCTCTATCACTATGATCACTGCAAAACAAACAAAAGCATTCAGTGAAATTTTTACTCCCTGCTCTCTTTAATTCAAGCTAGGGACACGCTCCTTCCTGCCCACCTTATGCCCTGTCTTTCAGGATACTTCTGTTTAGTGTCTTCTAAAAAAAAAGGGGGGGGGGGAGAACAGATGTCTGAACTGGTAGCAATTAGGAACCCAATTAACCTTGATAATGAATGCATTCTCTTTTGTGAAGTGACAGATTATTCTGATCATAAACTCTGTAGCCACTCAACCCTATCAAATGCCCTTGCAAC
The DNA here is from genome assembly GCA_034641385.1 of Darevskia mixta. NCBI lineage: Eukaryota > Metazoa > Chordata > Lepidosauria > Squamata > Lacertidae > Darevskia > Darevskia mixta. The sequence continues at coordinate 41,925,644 of JAWWNH010000013.1, read as the reverse complement.
ACTGCTATGGGAGTGCAGGTAGGATAGTGAAAAAGAATTTAATATCTATACATCAACACAAACAGAATTTAGCTAGTCCAATCTAATCCACCCATTTTATATTTAAGAACAGCTGTGCAAAATTCCAGCAGCCCTGTCACCTCTGTGATTATTTAATGAGGTATGGCAACTATGGAAAGGACACAAGTTTCTTTGTTCCCTAAGGCATGCTGAAGGAACACCATTCTCCAGTGGTTAATTGCAGAAGTTATATTTAATTTTATTATATTTATTTGTTGCTTGTGACACACACAAGAGTGCCCCAGAGTGACTTATGGCATAAGACATTAAAACTCTTTATAAAACAACCATAAAACACAATACTTAAACTTGCTCACCAAGGAATGTTTATAACCCTCCCCCGCAAAAGATGAGAACTAAAATGCCAGAAAATGTAAGCCACTACCTTCCCAATAAAAGTCCTGGGTAACAGAAATGTTTTAGCTTGATACTGAAAAGCAAAAACTGATGGTGCCAGGTGTACTTTCCTGGGTAAAACATTCTACAAATAAAGCCTGTTATTGTTTTGCCAGTTTCTTCACCTCCATCAGAGACATTTTGAGCAGATAGATCCATGGCATTGGAAGAGAGGACATGTAAGTTTTCCCCAATGAGATGTTTTTCTGGTCTAACCCCCAGTAGCTGTACCCCCTTGATTTCAAGATGCACATTTACCTCAGGTAATAAATCTGAGTTTCCACAGTGAAAATCTATCATGTGTACTCAGAAGTAACACTGAGTTCAATCAGAAAGGCTATTCCACCCTTTGGAAGCTTAGAGCAGTATAGACTATAATTTAATCATCACCATAATATAAATAAAACCAATGACATAGAATTAAATTTCTAACACCAATCAAACTAAAATCAAGGAACATCCTTATAACACTACAGTCCCATTCGTCCCTATAAACAACTGCAGTGCTTGATTGCACAGAAGATGAGGAGGGCCTTTCTGCTGGATGGATGGAAAGTGGAGTATAGTTTTGTTCTATTAAGTTCTTTTCCCCATAGCAAACTAGATTTTCCACGCTTACCTGTTACCCCTCCCGTGGCCTTACAAACCTCCTGGCAAGCACAGTTTCTAGACAAAAAAGCAATCATTCTGAAAGTGAAAACACATACACACACAAAATAGCTTCTGTTACATTTTCTGTATCACAAGGAATGAAAGATTATTGTGACCTCCAATGGTGACAACATGGTTATCATTCTCAGGATTGAAGTTATCAAGAAAAATAGTGATAGCAAATCAAAATCAAATACTGACTATTGATAGTTAAGGGTGGGTTTTTTTGGCATTTTTTGAGGTTTGTGGGAAAGTGCACAAAATATTCAATCAATTTTAAGGCCTATAAACCTGTACACAGTTACTTGGAAGTAAATTCTACTAGATAAATGGGAAATTACATCTCAGCATGTATGCACAGAATTGCAACCCCAGCCTATTTGCTTAAATGGGAGTATTTTCGTCCCTGTGCACCCACTTGGCTTTGTGGATCCCAGCCTTCTTCAATTGTCATTACCTTTTTGGTTTTATTTTAAATAGTGCTTCAATGAAAGCAAAATAAAGGTGAAGCTCTTTCACTACTTTGATTAAAATACAAGAAGTGCAAATTACAATCAAAGGAAACTGTTTTCTACATCTACTATTGGAAGTGAAGGCAAAGTCTACAGCTGTACAAGTGTACATTCCCAAATGGTTGGTTATAAACCCTGATCTGCAGCATAGCGAAAAAGCCATTGATTTACATATATTTCAGATGTTGGATTTAAGCAGCAACCGTAGCTACACTTACTTGAAAACAAATCTCATCAAATTCAATAGAATTTACTTCAGAGCAGACATACATTGGATTGCACTATTAGTTTATATTTTTGGCTGTTTACTGTAGGTACACTCACACCAATTTAACCTCATGAGCAACAGCACTGCCATCCAACACAGACATAAGCATACTTGAGCATGGAAATAAATAGCGGTGGCTTGCATGTTACATTCAATGAGTGTGTAATCTCTGTACCTGCGTACATAAATAATTGAGCTATACACTTGCAGTTATTCACATATAACTTTCAACGAGTGTCCAGTCTGTTTACACATTAGTTGAGCTGTACAAATCAGCATGCATACAAAACTGCTGAACACACACAGGAGCAGCATAATGTGAGAACATTGGACTGAATTTTGAATTTCGGGCCACATTGTAAAGCCACGGGATTATAAAAGTGCGATATAATGCTCAGGTCTTTTCCAGCGTCTTTTAATCACCTTATATGGTATGTCTGGAAAGGGATTTGCAGTAATCTGACAGGCTTTTGAACCACTGGCTGCCCATTGAAAAGCAGCTCAAACTTAACACCTGTCAGATTACGGGAAGGGACTTCTGCTCTTCCATTTGTATTGCTGAAGATTCTCTCCTATCATATCTTTTTCATATTGAATGTGAATACTGTTTTCATTTCCTGTTTGGCTAGATCATGTAAGGGATGATCTAGGTAGCACAAAAGTATGAATCGTTCTTGGAGAGTGGGGGGGGGGAGCAGGAATTTCTGCTAGGGAAAAAATATTACTGAAAGCCATGCCCCCAGATCCTCCATGCAGGCTTTCTTAGAAGCCTTCTGAACTACTTCAGATCACATGATGAATAACTTGAGCAGAATCATGCTGCATCAGCCCAAGGGCCTATGTAGTCCACCATCCTGTTTTCAAAGTGGCCAACCAAGTAAGAACAAAGGAAGAGCTTGCTGGATCAGTCCAATGGCCCATCTAGTCCAACATCCTGTTCTGATAGTGGCCAAGCAGATGCCTATGGGAAGCCAGCAAGCAGGGTCTGATCACAACAGCCCTCTCCCTAGGGGTTGATTCCTAGCAACTGGTGTTCAGAGGTTAACTGCCTCCAGCAGTGGAGGCAGAATATAGCCAGCATGACTAGAAGCCATTGACAGCCTTGCATCTCCATGTTCTACAGTAACAGGTATTTAGAGAGATGTACTGGAAAAAACCCACCATCAAGTGTTAAGTGCCTAACTAAAATAATTAATCTTTGCCCCCCTCTGGCACAATCCTTATTTCCTTAGATCATGAGCCCCTTGGAGACAGATTTGAAAAACTGCTGTAAACTGCTCTGAACCCACAAGATAAAGCAGGACATTATATAATTAAACTAGCTTCCAATTTGTTATTGTCCAAGATACAACACACACAGAGATTTCTGCAGTAGACCTGCATAGCAGCACAGACAAGTATCCTTCAAAATCATCCCATCATCTTGCAAGAACAGACCATTTAAACAAGGTACTTCTGAGAAAATTAACATACAAAAATCAGTTGAAAGCTATTCCCTTACTGACTACTTTACCTTCATTAAGAACCAAAAGATATCTGAGAAATTGTGTTTTCAAGCAAAATGTGTCATGTGAATGGTGAACTGGAAAGTTTCAGCTTAATTAGTCATAAGCCTATGGTGCCTATTCAATTAACTATTGCTGCTTAGAGATTTGAGCCTAATAGTCCTCTTAGCATAGGATTTATGAAACACACATATAATTTATGTTTCATCTTTTTGGAAATAATGTAGAATATCACACCCTCTAATTATACCTCAGGATGTCTCCAGGTGAGAGCCAGCTTAGAATTTCTATAATACAGATTGAATTAAAACATGACTTCTCTTCCTGCACATGGGAAGCTTATTACTTGTGATTTAGTGGAATGATTTGCACATAACAAAAATATTCATATCTGAAGAAGTGTGCATGCACACGAAAGCTCATACCAAGAAAAAACTTAGTTGGTCTCTAAGGTGCTACTGGAAGGGATTTTTTTTATTTTTTATTTTGTTATAACAAAAATATTGTTTATCACTGGGATCTGGAATCTGTGGCTCTCCAGAAATGAAACTACCACTCCCTTCTCAAACTGTAATAATACTCAAAAGGTACTTAAAAGTGAGATACTCTCTCTCTCAGCTCTTTTACTCATTCTTCACTGTGGGGCAATATTAACCTATAGTACAGGATTTGCTTCAGGATTACAAATCAAGCCCAAACTCAATGTTAAAATATCATACCATATCCCTATTTCCAAATAATGCATCTGCTATGTACATGGTCATTAAAAGCTGCAATTTTCCAGCATTGTGGAGCTTGAGTGAACATAGAAAACCCTTAAAGCAACATGTTAACCTGAGAAGTTGATTGTTAATTGAATATACACCTTTCACAGAGTTTACTGCTTCTGTTGAAGAGGAATCTTGCTTATAGAACTACAAAGCATTTTGTAATCCGAATACGCACTTAGTGGTGGGAGGTGAGGTAGGTGGGATCCGTTTGGTTTTCAATATCTAATGTATATTTAAAAAAAGGAAAGGAAAGGACCTCAAATTAAGGCATTTATATAAGGGGAGAGTACAGCACAGGATCAAATGTGTTTTTTATGGTAGCAGTGAAGGTGAGGAAATCTTTCATTCTTTCATTAGAGTTGTGGAGACAGGAAGTCTGGAACATAACACTTTTGGAGAAGCTGTCAGTGGAAGTAGAAAAGGCCTAAAGGATAAGCAAACACTGAAGAATTTGAAGAGACTTGGTATAACTTTATTATGTTTGTAACAGAGAACAGAGCAGTTGGAATCCTCCAGAGACCTATGGATTGTTGTGGCAGGGCGCATTTTGAGACTGCAGGCAGGTAATGCAACAAAGTGTATATGCAGGAGGGAAGGAACAGTTTTCATCTGTTGGAGCAAAAAAAAGAGAGAGAGAGGAACGTATGCTAAAGTATTTCATGTCAATATTGCTTTCTGTGCATTTGATGGTATGTTTACTTTGCATTTGAAAACTCAATTAAAATGATTTATTTTTAAAAAAAGAAGAAGCTGAGAGTGTAGAGTTAACAAAGATCTTAATTATAGTTGGCACAACGTTCAGATATTTCCTGAACTGAAAATATATCAATTTCTGACTTCAAGTGAGTCTTGGCAGTTAAAATCATTAACAGGTGGAGAGTAGTCCATTTATAAGCCAGTGTGCTAATTCGGGCATTTATTTATTTTAGCATCTTGCCCACAGTGTATGTAAAGATGCTTGAGTCAGGGGATTAGATTATAACAACTGCTGATTCTGTGGGGACTAAGTAGACAGAGGTGTGTGGATAAGAGACTACAGAACAAAGGCGACATAGTTTGCTGCATCGAGTCCATTATGGTAGACTTCCCAGAAAATTGCAGTGATTTTGTAGTGAGATTTAAAAAACATTGCTGTTAACTACATTATGACAGTAATTTAGTTTGTTCTGGCTGTAAGATAGATCTTCTGGGAACAGTGTCACTTATTAATTGCAATGTTTATTTAAAAATCATTTTCCAGAGTTCCCTGTGATGAGGGCTTGATTGTTAAACCACTCTGGAAATTGTAGCTCTGTGAGGGAAATAGGGGACTCCTAACAACTCTCAGCATCTTTAACAAGCTAAAGCTCCCATGACTGTTCAGAGTAGCACAAGAGTCCTTTAAATGTGTGGTGTGAATGTGGCTCTAGTCAGGGAGGGTTTGTTGTTGTTTAGTCATTTAGTCGGGTCCGACTCTTCGTGACCCCATGGACCAGAGCACGCCAGGCACTTCTGTCTTCCACTGCCTCCCGCAGTTTGGTCAGACTCATGTTGGTAGCTTCGAGAACACTGTCCAACCATCTCATCCTCTGCGTCCCCTTCTCCTTGTGCCCTCAATCTTTCCCAACATCAGGGTCTTTTCCAGGGAGTCTTCTCTTCTCATGAGGTGGCCAAAGTATTGGAGCCTCAGCTTCAGGATCTGTCCTTCCAGTGAGCACTCAGGCTGATTTCCTTGAGAATGGATAGGTTTGATCTTCTTGCAGTCCATGGGACTCTCAAGGGTCTCCCCCAGCACCATAATTCAAAAGCATCAATTCTTTGGCGATCAGCCTTCTTTATGGTCCAGCTCTCACTTCCATACATCACTACTAGGAAAACCATAGCTTTAACTATACGAACCTTTGTCGGCAAGGTGATATCTCTGCTTTTTAAGATGCTGCCTAGGTTTGTCATCGCTTTTCTCCCAAGAAGCAGCCATTTTTTATATATGCGCACCAGATGAAACATCATAATTCCTAAATGTTGGAATTCTATATGAAACACATTTTGAGTGCTACAAACATTTTGGACACATGACCTCAGTGATCTTTACAACACCCCTCTGCAGTAGGCTAGTGTTATTACCGGTATCTTCATAACACAAATTATACAAATCCAAATACATGGGGTGGAATTCAGCATTTAGTGGATGGAATGAGGTCTGCTCATGTAACAAGACTTTTGGCCCTCTTTCCCTGTGCACACGAAGGGACCTGCAGCTGACCTGCAGTGTGGAAGCAATAATGGATTTCATTTTGGAGCAAAGGAATAAGTTTTTTCTTTGCAGAGATCACCATTGCATCTCTTCTTTCCCTCTCCGCAGCTGTATGATGAGCAGAGGTTCATTCAGTTATAGCACTCATAGTTCATGTATCTTTTTAGCAAGGAAACATTATGAATACTTGACTAATAGCTTTTTCCATGAAACCAGCAGCTGTGCTTGTTCATTAGTTCCAAATGTGCCCCCCCCTCTCCAAATGTGCAGTTCTACAGCATGTAAAGGAAGTTTTCATTAGATGGATGTTGCTATGCTAACATTCGCTGTCTGTTTTACAATGCCAGAATTTGAGATGAATTCATAAGCATACACATACCTGTCAGTGAACAGCATGGGGTAGAATGCTTCGATATGATCAAGACTATGTCCCCAAAGTGAAGCTGTACTTACTGAAAAGTGTTGTGAAAATGGAAGATTGTCTTACATTTCCCTTAAGGAGAAATACATTCAGTATATCTTTTTGAAGTGCTGTTTGTTTACAGTGACATTATACCATCAATATGCTATCACCTACTGATATTCTAACAGAAAAACAGATAAGTTGCTGAGTATCGTACAAATACCCAAATAATTTTTTTTAAAAAAATCTTTGGATTATTTGCAGCATGCTAGGCACCTCAACCTCGAATGTAACAGGAAAAAACTTAACACCAGACGTATATAACACATTTCTCACTAAATAAATACATACCTATAGTGATACATTTCTCCTTGCCAGTCTTGTAAGACTAACAAATGTAAAGGTAAAGGTAAAGGGACCCCTGACCATTAAGTCCAGTCACGGACGACTCTGGGGATGCGGTGCTCATCTTGCTTTATTGGCCGAGGGAGCCAGCGTACAGCTTCCGGGTCATGTGGCCAGCATGACAAAGCCACTTCTGGCGAACCAAAGCAGCACACGCAAACGCCGTTTACCTTTCCGCCGGAGCGGTACTTATTTATCTACTTGCACTTTGACGTGCTTTCGAACTGCTAGGTTGGCAGGAGCAGGGACCGAGCAATGGGAGCTCACCCCGTCGCGGGGATTTGAACCGGCGACCTTCTGATCAGAAAGCCCTAGGCTCAGTGGTTTAGACCACAGCGCCACCCACTAACAAATGTACTTGTAAGTTGTTCCACTGAATGTAATGGGGCTGATCTAATATTGATGAGCATGCATGGTAAAAGAGAACTTGTTGCAAACATAGATACTTGGCTGCCAGAGAGCTCTGCAAGTGTTAGACTACTTGAATTCTCTTACATTCCATAGTTCATAAAACTAAGCTTGCACATCCATCTATTGGGTGTATTAACCGATGTGGTTTGTGCCACTGAGACCTGGATGGGGGAACTAGATACTAGTTTACAGTGGGCTTTCCCCCTGTAATTGTTTCATTATTTAGAAGATCATAAACTGCTTGATCAACGAACTCTTCAAGCTGCATACAAATAAAATGATAAAATCCACAAACCAGTTAAAAACTCCAGCTATACGCAAAACCATCATTATTACAACACAGATAAAATCAACCCTTAAAAAATATAGCTAACTAAATTATAGGTCTGACTGATGCTGCTGGCAGATGGAATGATTTTTATTGTTCTTCAGTTCATCAAAGTTCTGACAAACGTCACTGTTTTAAATAATAGCTGCTTGTTCCCAGCAGATTTGTTAGATGTCCGGTTGTTGTCTTTGCTTCTGACTCCCCGAGCCAGCTTTGCAAAGGTTTGAACTTTGGCTCATCGAGCCTTTATAACCTGCTTCACTATAAAAATTCATGGGGGACAATGCATTATCAAGTTGGATCAATTTGCTGCTCTTAGCGCATTATCACCTATGGGAAAGGAATAAGGCTGCATTTTAAAAGGGTAGGGAAGCGATAAGAGCCCAATTTTATAATAGTACAAGGTGAGCAAACAATAACGGTGCAGTCAGTCTGACTAAAATCAATGAGACAGACAGGAAGAGAATAATGGTGCTCCAAGATGTGCTGCTAAAATGGATATTTACCCACTCATAACAGGCATTTAGAGCCAAAGGGAAGCTGTGTAACACTAGAGTGGCAGCAGAGCTAAGGTGTTTTGCTCAGGAACAACTCTGTGGGCATCAGGGAAGGGTGGGTGGGGGGAAGAAGCCTTCATTTTATATTTATCAGACTTTCCACAGTATAGCCTGAAAAGAATAAGTACCTAGCAGTATCTTTCAGTATTCTTAACTCTGAATAGCAACCAGAGGTAGTAAAAGGCATTTATAATTTGAGCAGGGGTTGCAGGGAGTTAAGGCCTTGAACAAAATATGGGAAGTCTCTGTATTTAAGTCAGCTAAAATCCATGCAGTTACTCCAGTTGGCATTTTCTCATTGCTTATATATCTAGATAAGCAATCCTATATTTTCATTTTGCTGGGCCTGGAGATCTACTGGTTGTGTACAAGCAAATCCAGTGTATGCTCAGCCCAGGAAGGGAGGGGAATAGCACATAACAAGAAAATTCAAATCCACCAAGGACACAACAGACACACCCACAGCATTCCTGGGAATGCCACCCATACCCACCGATAAGGGACTATGAATTTTGGATTCTAAGGCCGTAATATTGGTCTGTAATTGTCTACTGATTAATACATCCTGCCATTTGAAATCGGCCTTGATGCCTTTGCACCATGAATAGAAAAGTCTAGATTTAAATCTATAGGACACATAACATTTTAGTTTCCTCCTGCTGGAAGAAGCTTTTTTGATGTTATAAGTATACCACTCTGTACACCAATACCTTAATTCTGATAAAGTCAAGAGCTCTTTGAGGCCCATTAAAATTGTAAGTGGCGTGCTCTGGTCCATGGGGTCATGAAGAGTCGGACACGACTAAATGACTAAACAACAACAATGACTAACCTGTCACTTTGGGACTTCAGGGCAAATATTTTTCTCAGGATTAGTGCCAGAAGTCTATCTTAGGAAGATTAAGCTCAATATTATGAAGCTTTTGCCCATATACGTACTTCTAAGCAAATCAGTGCTGATTTCAGCTTTGAGGAGGGGGCTTGAGCAAGATGTCCCTTGAGGGGGCACCTTTCCCTAAATGGGTCTACCTCCCCCTTGCCACTGGTAATTCACTTGCCCTCTGCCTCTGGGCCTAATTTGCATCATCATCTCCCAGTGGAACCAGACAAGGAAGGGAGAGGAGAAAAGCTATAGCCCAGTGGCAGATCATCTGTGAAAGTTCCCAAGTTCAATCCTCAGCATCTCCACGTAGGACTCGGAGAAAACCCTGTCTGAAATTTTTGGAGAGCCACCACCAGATAATGTAAATACTGAGCTAGATGGACCAACAGTATGACTCAGTATAAGGCAGCTTCCTATGAGGCTACTTCTCATTGCTCTTCTCACTGCTTGCATGTTCAGAGTGGCCAGTCAACAGGGCCATGGTAGCAAGGAAGAGAAGCAAGAGAAACAAGGTTCCAGGAGTTGGTGTTGGACCCCTGTTGAGTGAAGATTGGTAGGCACCCAGCGATGCTGAGCCCTGATGCTATCCCCAATGTAAGGTAAAGGATAGAGATTCAGAGTGCAAAATTTCTCATGCTGCTCTGAATTTGCTCTAAGGCAACTAGCCGAATAAAATAAAATCAAATCATAGGTTTGTTGAGAAGGCAATGGTCCTTTTGGAATCTCAGACTAAGTGCTGGGAAAGAAAAAGGTCAGAGAAGCAGGAATCAGAATGCTTACCAATGAAGCAATCATTTTTTTAAAAAAGCTTCTGTGGTTCCTCTTTACAGCAGTGAGATGAACAAAATCCCAAAGCTATCCCTTCCCAAACAAAGCATGTTTAATTCAGTCACTCTGTAGCCTTGACTTGTATAGATTTGAAATGCAGGAGTCGAGGAGCACTCGGCAGGGAAACCGCCACTCATGGAGCCCATTTGCAAAGGAGCCAGACAGACTGACAGGAGCGGAAGTCTGAGTCATAGAAGAGGATGATACAGAAATAAGTCAGTGCGATTAGAATTAGTAGTTCAGCAGGTCTCTTAGGAGGGAGAGACACTGCATACAAATAAACAAATTGCTTTGCTCTGTGGAGATAAAGACTAGTGAATGAGAAGACGAAAGCAATAATATAATAAACCATAATAAGAGTGACTCTTCAACATTTGCTGTTCTGGTGCATTCCTCTTCTACTCCCAACATGCTTCATGAGGGAGCTATATTGTTCCCCAGTTAGCCCCAGTTTCCTAGTCTTGGGTGGGAAGAGATGTGCAAGCCCTGAGCTAGGACTCGCAGTGGGCAAATCTATCATTTTCGGTTGCTTTCAGTGTTTCTGGTCTCATCATCGATTCTCCACATTTCTGCATCAGATAGCTTTTAAAAATGAAGTGTATGTATAGTGGTATATGTTGGTGTTAGCCTAGTGAATATAGTTCTGCTAAATGATTGTCTTCTGTGGTGAACGTAACCGCTTGACTGAGCTTCCATGGCACATACACCCAACACCCCAACATACCCCCCTAAATCAAGAAAAATAATAAAACTTGGATTAGGCTGGAATCTTATATTCCGTGGGCTCATAGGATGCAGGGATCCTCCTATTCTGCAGGAAGAGAGGAATGTCTGCCTTCAAGTGCCTCCTCAACATGGTGGTGGAAAGCTCTGCCACCATCATGCCAATGCCATCAGCATTCTGATGATGATTCGAACCTCCAACAGAGGCATTCTGGGAATGTGTCAGGGGTAGATCAGGAGAGGTGTTGATTCTGCCAGATCCAAAGCCCACACCCGCATCTCTGGACACTCAGTGTAAGTTTCAGGCCTGTTTGGTTTGTTGCTTTTGATACTGCATTGGTATATTCTTGTTGGTCCCTTTAGACTTTCTCTTTTTTTTGGAGGAAAAATGAGGTACAAACACAAAATGAAATGTCTCTAGATCAGGGAACGGGGGCCTTCTTGTGTTTGGCTGAGATAATATACACTGAAGCTGCATGGTGGACACGCTTTATATCTTTCTACTTGCACCTATTATTCAACAGTGGGGAGGGAAGCGCATTGTGCAAATATATTAGAAAAGGTAGTACAGCAGAGGGGGAAGACTAAAGCTTATTTGTGTGAAATGAAGCTCCTGGATTGGGGTGTATACTATAAAAAGTGAGTACTGATGTGATTCGCCGTATTTGCAATTAGTTTTATGTTAGAAAGTATTTCTCAAAATACCTTTTTTTAAAATAAAAGGAGAATGCTGTGGTATTCATTTTGTTCCAGTTTTGCTGAGTTTGGAATCTGTAGCATTCATTATCCAAATGTTTTATTTGCTTTTTAGAGAAAACAAGCCATTAAAGAAAGTTATTATATGGAAGTAGCCAGGCTCTTTATCTTAAAATGCATGCACGCATGCAAACCCCCCTGAGCCTCTGAGGACCATCTGCTGTATATAATGGATGTGGAAATGTTAAAATGTGAACTGCATTCTCTTTGATTTAAAGCTTTTGTGTTGGCAAGCAAATACTTTTGATATATATTTTTAATATTGTATTTGAACGTAAGCTACCAAAGGGAGGAGTGAATTAACGTATGGTTTAGGGTGTCTCCACTCCAAAATGTTCATCTAGCACAAGAACCACAGAAGCCCAAAGATAATTTTTTTTATTTATTCCCACCCATACTGCAACTTGACATGGTTGCAAGGCAATTAAGAGCAATTTTCATATCTATTCACCCAATGGAATATGACATAATACTGCCTACCCTGACTAGTGGCAACTCTACAGTATCTAAGAAAGGAGATATTCCCAACCCTACATGGAGATGCTGGGGCTTGAACCTGGGACCTTCTGTATGTAAAGCAGATTTTCTACCATTAAGCTTTGGCCTTCCCCCCTATTAATCATATTTCTCAGGGTGACATTTGGTTCATTTGTGAGATCAGAGAGGTTGAATAGATATGACATAACTCCATGTGTGGTCAAAATAAATGCCTCTCAGCTTGTTACCTAAGTTCAGTAGGATGTTGCTTTCTGTGAATAGCTCCATACCATGTAGTCAGCATAGGGACCCAGGTGGCGCTGTGGGTTAAACCACAGAGTCTAGGGCTTGCTGATCAGAAGGTTGGCGGTTCGAATCCCTGCGACGGGGTGAGCTCCCGTTGCTCGGTCCCAGCTCCTGCCCACCTAGCAGTTCGAAAGCATGTCAAAGTGCAAGTAGATAAATAGGAACCGCTCCGGCGGGAAGGTAAATGGCGTTTCCGTGCGCTGCTCTGGTTCACCAGAAGCAGCTTTGTCATGCTGGCCACATGACCCGGAAGGTGTCTGCGGACAAACACCGGCTCCCTTGGCCTGTAGAGCAAGATGAGCGCGCAACCCCAGAGTCGGACACGACTGGACCTGATGGTCAGGGGTCCCTTTACCTATGTAGTCAGCATAGTTGCTGGTGGCTCCAGTGTTGTGAAATTCCATCCTTGCTATGTACCAGAGACCCCTTCTATACTGATGTTCCACAGCTTTTGAAGACATGCCTATATACATAGGCATTTTCTTGATTTCTTGAGCTGGATCTCCTCTTTTACTCATTGTGTTATTTTAATGGGATTGTTTTACTGTGCATTTTAAGCATGGTGTATTTTCATGGTGTATTTTTATTGCATGTTTAACAATGTTGCGTAATTGATTTTTATATTTTGTTAACTGCTTAGAAGCTGATTTTGACAGTTAGTGGTATATAAATTTAGCAGCAACAACAATGCACTCTTACTTATCTCTACTGAAGTCCAGGAACCTAAAACTACAAGCAACCCCCTAGATGTTTTGTAAGGGTGGGTGCTTATAGTCTAGTTCTGGTTATTGATAAATTACATGTTTGGACATCTAGGCATTAGGTGGCAATCTGCAGATGCACAACTTCTGACAGATCAGGATCTGACATAGCATTCTGTTAAACTGACACTTTAAAATCTCTTCCAGTGAAATGACTGCATGGCTAAAATTGTGTGTTGTGGAAGGCACATGATGTCGCAACTTTGCTGAAACTAAGCAGGTCTGGGTCAGATCAGTGCCTAGACTGGGGTGAGTGGACCACTTAGGAACTCTGATCATACTGCCTTGGGTTCTGTCATGGAAGAAAGGTGGAATATAAAGGCAATAAAATGAATAGAATCCAAGCCTTTGTTTGTTTGTTTGGTACTGTCAGTTATCTGTAGGAAATGATGCGTCTTAGTGTTGAATAAACCAGAATGTGTTGCATTCCTTGACAATGCCCTAAACTTCAGGGTAGCCATAACTGACTGACTGGCCTGATGTTGTTGTTTTTGATGTTGGTGTTGGTTAGGGACTTGTGAGAAAACCTGAGAGAACCTGCCTAATAAGCAAACTTTCTTGTGTTACAAACTACTCTAGAATGTGACTAGGTGGGTGCATCTGGTTGATTAATGGACTTTGAGAAACTGCTGCTTTCTGTATTTTGCTCTCATTCCCATCTCTAATTATACCACTAATATATCACTGACTCTTGTCCCCTACCCAAACATGCACTCAGCATAAAATGATCCCTCTCCAACTCAGGTTTACCATACTGACAAATTTTTAGGAACGAGCCTGCATGGAAAAACAAACTCCTCCAATTTGGTACACTCTGGTTTGGATGGGCCAACCTGTAGCGACTGAGTGTTGCAGCACTAACAACACCATTTACGTGACTCCATTTCATTGTTTGCTGAAAACTCCCTTCCCGCCAAATGTACTTAAAATAGATGTTGCAACATACCTTACATTCAAAGGCAAAGGGTTATGCAGAGTGTTTTCCATAGTAAGAAAAAGTCCTCTTGGGAATAATAAGGGCCATGCTGGATTTATACTAGATGCAAAAAAGGTACTTGTTATGATGCAATTGGGAGGGGCAGGCAGTCTACAAACCCTTCAGATGCTCTAATCGCTGCATAATGTTTAGGCACTGAAATATGATGGGGTCTTGCTTTATAAGTCCTGAGGATGGCATTTTTGTGTGTGTAGTCAGATTGTTGCACTTGACTTTCTGCTTTCAAGCTAGGCTCCCTGTTTTGCGCGAGCAGAGTAGGAAGCTGTTTGGGCTTGTGAGATGAGCAAAGAAGTTGGGAAGGGGTCTGGCAGTGGAGCCACCTGCCAACCACATAACAGACCCTGTGTTTCTCTCTTTGGCTGGATGGCCAATTACCAGTTAGCCATGGAGGGAGCATGGCTTGGAGTTGACCAGAGGGAAGGCTTCTTCCATCTGGTCAGCTACGGGGTTGTTTATTGGGTCTCTGCCCAGCCTCATTGGAAATGGACATGGTCAATGGTGGTGGGAGGGAATGGTACCCAGCTGACATAGGTGCCCTTTAGAATGCAAGAGGAGGATGCCAGCAAGAGAGAGAAGGTGGCCTCAGTGGCCCAGTCTCTTGCTGTCCACAGGAGCCAGGAGGGATGGTTTCTGCCAACAGTAACCAAAGACTGGAGAAGCCTGGACACTGAGGCATGCTTGGTGTAGGTGTTTTATTTTCAGGATAAACAGGACTCTGTTTTTGCACTCACCTGCCATTTTTAATTGTTCTCTAAGGTGGCGCTGTGGGTTAAACCACAGAGCCTAGGGCTTGCTGATCAGAAGGTTGGCGGTTCGAATCCCTGCGACGGGGTGAGCTCCCGTTGCTCGGTCCCAGCTCCTGCCCACCTAGCAGTTCGAAAGCACATCAAAGTGCAAGTAGATAAATAGGAACCGCTCTGGCAGGAAGGTAAACGGTGTTTCCGTGCGCTGCTCTGGTTCACCAGAAGCGGCTTTGGCTCTCGGCCAATAAAGCGAGATGAGCGTCACAACCCCAGAGTCGGACACGACTGGACCTAATGGTCAGGGGTCCCTTTACCTTTAAGGTGTGGAGGGAAGGAAAAGTTGGGGCATTCTGGGATCAAATCGAAAACTGGAACAGCTTCTGTAATTCTGGGACTGTCCCTGGAAAATAGGGACATTTGGAGGGTATGACAGGATGGTGTTTCTCTTAACTCTCTGTGTGGTGCTCCTTTGAGATTTTAGCAATCCTAACTCTGCCCCCCCCCCAGCTTAATGGCACTCCACTTGTTACCTACCAGCAGTACTTCTGTCTGCACATTAGTGGGGAGGAAGGAGGAGCTCCACACCAGTTGAGCGATGCTAGCCAGTGAGAGGCTGGCAGGGCTGGGCAGAGGGATGTCTCCATTCAGTTCAGCATGAGGCTTTTGGATTATTCTGTTAGTCATCTCTAGCCAGCTTTTCAACAGCTGTATCAGATAGGGATGCAGGAAAAACAATATTTCCTTCCACTTTTAAAGCAAACAGACCTAATGTGCTGGCCCTCAACTTAGTTGCATTCCCATCTACGTAAATCAATCAGATTATGCACTTCAGTAAATTTTGCAATGCAGCAGTATCATTTTAACAAGAGAGAGCATTTTACATCCAGTAATGTTGTCTGCATTCACAGCTGCCAGAATGGATGATATATTTATAATAGTTTCATGGTTTCATGGTGCTTGATTGCCTTTTTAAAATATAATTTTATGTTGTACACCTCTCGATTTTTAAAAAAATAAAAATAAAATGGGATATAAGTATTACTAAATAAAATTAATCATTACAAATATATGTATATTTTAGAGCAGAATGCTTTGAAAAGCATACAAAATGCAAATTTTAGGAGAAGAATGCATATAAAATGTGCACAATTTAAATGCAAATTTTCTGTACTTAATTTTTTTTTTTTTTTACAAAACATGGGATGGAACAGACTAGAGTGCATGCAAAATTGACAAAGAAGGAGAACGGGATGATCCATCTGTCCTTAGTCTCAGAGGATGGGGCTGCCTTAGCACAAGGAACAGCATTGCCTTCCAGTCACAAAGAAGTAGAGAGGCATATTTGGTAGAATATTCAAGTAGGCTTATTATGACCCAGTACATGATTGATTTACATGCACTACAGAGGGAATATATTGGAGTTTAGACACCTGCAGGTCACTGGAGCCAGAACAACCCCTATGAGATGAATAATTCTCTTGGCTTTTTCTGTAAGATTCGCAAGCACTGTTGTCAAACAGGCAGAACTGGCAATGAACTGGGACTAGCAATGGGATCCTCTAAGTGGATATACAGGTGACTTTTTTCTTGACATGGTTGGCCTAAAACCACTTGATGATGTAGCACCTGTACCATCCATCCACATATGGGGAGAATGTGCCACTTCTATGCTTCCCTAGATAGCTCATGAGGTGCAGCTTTGTGGTAAAAATGGTCTCGATGCCTGAATTTACAGTGGAGATTATCTGTTCCCTCCTTGCTAATAGACTCACATTCATGTTTTGGATTGACTTCTGGAAGCAGATGACATTTAAATCAAGGACTAAGTGATTGCTGTGCTTCCCAGTATATGAAAAAAAATCCTGTAATCAGCATTTTCCTCACCCTTAATGCTGGAAACACTCTTCTCTGCTAGGTATATAAAAACTTCTTATTCTGTCAAACATTTAATAGATGGATATTTGTTATCTTTACACTGCAGTGTAATGATCACTGCTAAAGCTGAGAGGGTTACTGGCTACTGACAAAAGGTAAGAGGATAAGACACTGACAAATAGAAAGTGTTGCTTAAGCTAGATGGCTCTCAGTCTCTTCAGCTCAGCTGTAAATTTGCTTTCAAAGAGAACAAGCACAAACAGAGATACCCCTGGATAAAGAAGCCAGGCTCAGTAAGAGGCTTTTGAAAATTGGTGCAGATGCTTACATGAAACATGTGACACCCGGTTGTTTGTGGTTCTTTGAGGGAAATGCTCATGGAAGAGAAGAAAAATGTTGAATAGACTGGAACGTGTCCAGAGGAGGGCAACCAAAATGGTCAAAGGCCTGGAAACGATGCCTTATGAGGAACAGCTTAGGGAGCTGGGTATGTTTAGCCTGGAGAAGAGAAGGTTAAGGGGTGATATGATAGCCATGTTCAAATATATAAAAGGATGTCATATAGAGGAAGGAGAAAAGTTGTTTTCTGCTGCTCCTGAGAAGAGGACACAGAGCAATGGATCCAAACTACAAGAAAGAAGATTCCACCTAAACATTAGAAAGAACTTCCTGACAGTAAGATCTGTTCGACAGTGGAATTTGCTGCCAAGGAGTGTGGTGGAGTCTCCTTCTTTGGAGGTCTTTAAGCAGAGGCTTGACAGCCACCTGTCAAGAATGCTTTGATGGTGTTTCCTGCTTGGCAAGGGGTTGGACTGGATGGCCCTTGTGGTCTCTTCCAACTCTATGATTCTATGAGTGTAGCCAAGCAGGGGGCAGGGGGCAGCTTCCCCCCAAATCAAGTAAAACAATAGGAATACTTAACTAACTGACCAATTACATCGGTTCTGCCCTGCCTAACAAACGTCCTGCCCCCCCTTAACCCAAGTCCTGCCCCTCCTAATAAAAACCCTGGCTATGCCCATGAATAGACTGCAAGAAGAAGAAGGGATTATAGTGGCAAACTTCATTATGTCTCTGCTGAAACTTCATTGCCAAGTCAACATATCATGTATGAACAAGTGTTTCAAGGTGTGCAGATTATAACAGGGCCACACATGCTTTTCCTCAGACAAGGTTAAAATCTGCTTGTCTTTTTCTTGTTTCTGTTGATTGCATTCTTTCAAGATAACCCCTGCTCCCTTCTCTCTCCATTCTGTATCGGCCAGCCCCAGGCATAAAGGGAGTTGGATAGGTGGAGGTGTGACTTGTAAAGCACAAGAAAAGAATTATTTAGTGCATGGACCGCCCACCTTTTCCTCCAAGGAGCACAAGGCAGCATACATGGTTCTCCACCTTATTTAATCCCCACATCAATCCTGCAAGGCAGGTTAGGCTGAGAGGCAGTGATTGGCCCAGGGTTCAAGTCCCCTTTGGGCCATTTCAGATTACAAATTTATGTCAGAAGCAAGGAATGATTTGGTTAATCAAGGTGGTGTTCTGCCATTGCATCCGGTCAGTGCAATGACTTCTTCTTGTGCAACGAGACTTTCCCTCCTCTCCCGCCTTGCCCTTTCCAGATCTGTTCTAGAGACAAAGGTGGTGCATGAGGAGAGGGGAGAACATTCTGCTACACCAGGAGAAGGTATTGCACTGATGGAACAAGAGACTTAGCACTGCTTTGAATTCCACCCATAATCTTGGATATTTTCAAATAAATATAAAATTTTATTCACAAATGAATCTAAAGAAGGTACACTACACACTGGGACATTAACAGTGTACAGCATGCATCATTTCATTGCAATATTTATGGAATGTTGCCCCCCCACTTCTATTCATCCATGTTAGGTGGTTGCTCATAACTCTTACTCACCAACAATGAGGAATAGCAGTAATTCCCCAGAATCATCAAACTGCATTCGTACGTACATCTACCTAGTGATGTTAAATTCTTGAGAATAATCTTTAGGAGAATATTCTCAGGAATATTCTCAATTAATGAGAATATTAGAGAATTTTCATTTAAAATAGGAGAATATTCATTTTAATGCATTGAAAATGATATAATCAGTTAATATACATGTTTATTCATGGGTAAACTTGTTCAGATTGCAAACAAAAACTGTACAGATACTTTTATTCAATGGGGCAATGCAGTGAACTCACATTCTTTGATTTTTTGCACCAAACTTGAAAACATGTTTTATAGTTAAAGTTAAACCATTCTAAGGTGATGGCACCAGTAATTGTCATGTTAAGGTTTGGTATAAGGAAACTCAGTAGTTAAATCATATTTTATTCTTCCATTAGAACATGTACATGTTATAGGACAAGTCAAAAAATACAATTGGCATGTTAAGGTTTGATACAAGTAAATTCAGTAATA
Organism: Darevskia mixta; assembly: GCA_034641385.1. Lineage (NCBI taxonomy): Eukaryota > Metazoa > Chordata > Lepidosauria > Squamata > Lacertidae > Darevskia > Darevskia mixta. Next base: position 41,906,371 of record JAWWNH010000013.1, on the reverse strand, counting down.
GGCTATCTTGTGCTTCTAATAGCTCTAACACTTAATAACTGTTTTGGTGACTAAAACACAGCCTGATAAACAAAACTATATGCATACATATAAAAAAGAAGCCATTAACATTAAATATATTATCATTATATGATAATGTATTTCAGTATGTCAGTCTCTGGTGAATGGCACCTTGCACCAGTGAATGGCACTGCAAAAACCAGTTACTGGCACTAAATAAAAATATAGAAACATCAACTGTTTAAATTAAGGCCACCTCACATGCTGTTATACATACGGTAATTGTTTAGGTCTAGGTACTTTAAGTGTATAAAGCATTAAAGCTACTTTCTGTAAAAAAAAAATCACACTGCATGGCCAAGGGTGTAGAATTGCTAAGAATAAGGCCACACCAAAATAGAAAAAAGGCTATTACATAAAGTTGAAATACATACAAATTCAAATGTTCATCAAATTAAATGAATAGCATTTTTAAAACAAATAAAAAATAAAAAAAGTTTTCTGTAGCTCACATTTCAGAACTGCCTATGATGAATGACACAATGCCCAGTAATGTAACTGGATCAAAATAATCATTATTCATTACTTACACTGGCAATATCACAGCTTGACTTATTATTTACTAGATTTTTAAAATGTGGGTTGTAAAACTGGTTCTTACATTAGCATTTACAGTTTGTGAAGAATATTCTCTGAAGAATTTTCTAGTGGAGAATATTCTCGAGAATATTCTCATTCTCGAGAACATTTTCCGGAGAATATTCTCACCTCACATCACTATTGAAACAGCTATACTTTTTCTTTTTTTCTTCCAAGTGTAGTGCTGGAGAATTTTGTGAGGTTTTTATTATTATTTTATATTAAGAAAACCACTTTGCTACACAAACCTAATTGCTTCCCATAAGGATAGGAAATGAGCACTTGTGTGAAATGAGCTCCTTCTGTAGAGGGATGAAGTTAAATCTGTGCATTCCTAAATGGCAACCATTGGCTGTTATGCTTTTCTGCTCCAACAAAGCCTAAAGGGTCACATTTCTCCAAGATGTAGAAGCCAAAATATGTGGAACTTGTTTGCATCAAACTGAGAGGATTGAAGGCAAGCCTGTCGCTCCAAACAGAATACTAAATAGTAGTGCATACCAATACCAAGTTTAGGGTGAACAGCAGAGATGAAAACTACATTCTAGACCATACTTTTCATATAGTTTGCCGTTTCCATACATTAAAGGAACCTTCTTTTCCTTTTTCCTTTTTTATTGACCATTCCAGTGAAGGTGAACCTTCACTGGAAGTAAGAACCTGCTTTTTCCTTTTCCTTTTTTATTGACAAACATTAATCAATGACTGGTATTGACCATTCCAGTGAAGATGACAGGCCCACACTATTTCAATGAAGTTTGCTTGTAAGTCTAGATTGCAAATGGCTGAACTATAGAGTATCATTAGATGTTGTCCTTCCTTCCTTCCTTCCTTCCTTCCTTCCTTCCTTCCTTCCTTCCTTCCTTTTACTATGCACATGGTTAACTGGCAGCATTGGCATCAGTGTTAGATCTTGATTTCCAATGCTAGAGAAAGTAGCAGATGCTAGGTTTATAAAGGCTTCTGACCCCAAAGAACAAACACTTTCAATTAAGGAATCTGCATATTTTGCTTACTGAAACAACAAAATGCTATTTGGGCTACAATCATTTCCTTGGACCATGGTCACTACGTCTTTGTTCATAAGATATATGAATATTAACACAAGCTGTATCAGGGCACCTCATATTTCAGCTTGCCTGCATATTAAAATAATATGCATTCTATCTTTAGGAGAAATATACTTTGTATGCACAAAATAGGGCAGGATATCGCGAATGTGTTACCCTGTTGTTGAAGGAATTGCACTGGCTACCAATCAGCTGCTGGGCTAAGTTCAAGGTGCTGTTTCTGGTGCATAAAACCGTATGCAGCCTGTGACCAGGATATATGAAATATCATATGATTCCTTATATACCCACTTGATTACTGCACTCTGCAGGTGAGGTCCTCCTGCAGATGCAATCTTATCAAGAGGTCCGTTCCACACAATGTAGGACTTGGGCATTTAGTGTGGTGGCACCTTCCCTTTGGAATTCTCTTTCCGTTCTTTGCTGTCAATCACTGGAGCTGAGCTGCCCACTTCCTGAGCTGCACAATGAATAATCCCTGTGTCGCAAACAGTAAACAACAGCAATAAGGGCAACACATAATGACCAATGAATATATCAGGCACTTCCTGAGCTGTGCAACTGAATCTCCTGCACAAGCAAAGACTTCCCCCTTCACTTCTGTGTCGGAGAGGGCTCTGTGAACAGGATTTGAATACTTGTAGTAGGATTGGGTAAATGAAGGTCAAAATAATGGTGGTAGAAGCAACCACATGTAGTGCTCTTTCAGGGGCAATTTGAATGGGAAATATTCTCTCAGGTCACAGGCTGGGTAGGAAGCAAGCTGGCCCATGGGCAAAAACCTGCGATCCTTCCTGTATTACTGGACTACAACTCCTGTCATCCTTGAATATTGGCCATCCTTCATTGGCTGGTGGGAATTGGATTCCAGCAATGCCTGTGGAGCCAGAGGTTCCCTGTTCCTGCCTTAGGAGCTACAGTGTGATGGCAGAACATGAAAGGCCTATACTGAGCCACATACACTCAGGCTATCATGCTTGCTGCAGCCTTTCAGCAGACTTTGTAGATGAAAATGCTCTGAGAACGTATTTTTCTTCAAACAAGATTATCCCAATGTCATATCCTTTGAAATATGTTTCCATTTCACTGATTTGCACCCATAAACAATAAATATGTAGAAGCAGCCATCATCTGTCTGACAACATTATCTTAGGTTATTGGTTTGGGGCCTGAATGCATTTTGTGTTCAGAAGATCAGACAAGCTGTCAATTTAATTGGACTTTTTATCAAACCTGTTTCTTTCCTTTCTCTTCTCTCTCTCTTTTGGCAATAGCATGGACTGAAAAGCCCAGTTTTATGACTCCCCTCTGTGGAGTTCTTCACCACAATGGTTTGTGCACATGGTGATTCATGGCTGTGTTATTGTTAATATTGATCTTCGTTTCTTTCCCTTCTGAAGTGATTTGTTGAAAGTGTAGGAAGACTGAAAGACACCTGGGCAGGATGCTTTCTTGCTTTTTATTAGAAGCACAATATGGGGAAAAACAGAATTGTGTTTGGGGGCACATGGGACGCACTTTCATAACAAGCACAGATATTATGCCTAGCAAGTTAAATACTTCTTCTTTTGTGGTGATCACTTGTAGCCGAGTAAGATTGTCTTCTATGACACGGTCTTAACAGTGAGTCCGTAAGTTACTGTGGAGGCCAATTCTGGATCTACACGTCCTTCCACAGTGGGGACATAGGTTTCCGGGTAGGAGTTGATCATAGTGAGGGTTTGCCAAATGTATCTTCCTCTTAGCATGTTTCTCCCTTTCGTCCTGAGTTTGAGCATCTTCAAAGTCCATGACACCTTTGGTAAAGGCTGTTCTCCAATTAGAGCGCTCGCAGGCTAGTGTTTCCCAATTGTCAGTGTTTATGCTATATTTTTAAAGATTTGCCTTGAGAGAGTCCTTAAACCTCTTTTGTTGACCACCAGCATTATGCTTTCCATTTTTAAGTTCGGAATACAGTAGTTGCTTTGGAAGAACAACATGACATGTCCAATGAAGTTGATGTTGAAGAATAAGTGCTTTGACACTGGTGATTTTTGCTTCTTCCAGTACACTGGCATTAGTTCGCCTGTGATATGTAAGTGATATGTAAAATTTTTCGGAGACACCGTTTTTGGAATCTTTCAAGGAGTTGGCGATGGTGTTTATAAGTGGTCCATGTTTCACAAGCATACAGTAAGGTTGGTAGTACAATAGCTTTGTAAACAAGCATTTGGGTTTCTCAGCGAATGTCCCAATTCTCAAACACTCTGCACCGCAATCGGGAGAAAGCTGCACTCACAGAGCTCAGGCGATGCTGGATTTCAGCATCAGTGTCTGCCCTTGTGGAAAGTATAGCTGCCTAGGTAGGAGAAGTGACCAACACTTTCCAATGTTACACCATTGAGTTGGATTTGTGGCACTGCAGAGGGGTTGTTTTGTGCTTGTTGGTGCAGCACTTTGGTTTTTTGGATGTTGAGCAATATGCCAAGCTTTTTGTAAGCTTCTGCGAAGATATTTAGGATGGTTTGTAGGTCATCCTATGAGTGTGCAGACACTACGTTGTCATCAGCATACTGAAGCTCTATGATGGAAGTTATGGTAACCTTACTCTTTGCTTTCAGCCTACGCAGATTGAAGAGCTTTCCATCTGTTTGATATATGATTTGTATTCTGGTGGGGAGTTTCCCTTCGATAAAGTGTAGGATCATGGCAATGAAAATAATAAATAGAGTTGTGGCGATAACATAACCATGTTTAACACCTGATCCCACTGTGAATGGTTGACTTTAGAGCCATTGTTATCTGGGACTGTTGCTGTCATATTATCCCTGAGTAGCCGAATGATGTTCACAAATTTATCTGGGCATCCGATTTTCAGAAGGACAGTCCACAGGGCATTTACAGTGTCGAAGGCCTTAGTCAGGTCAATAAACGCCATATACAGGGGTTGGTTTTGCTTTCTATATTTTTCTTGAAGCTGTCAAGTGGTGAAAATCATGTCGAAAGTTAAATAACACAGTGATTAAAATATTAAAATGCACATCAGAAAATGTGAGTAGGATACAGAGGAGAATAGAGCTGAATTTCACTGACCATGCAGACTGAGGCCATTAGAGAGAGAGTATCAGGTAGTAAATGCTGCGGGGCAGCAGTGTCAGTCTTCTCTCTTTCTCTCAGGACCTTCTTCTCCATGGCTGCTCCATTCCCCCCCCCCCACATCCTTATCTCCAAGCTTTCCCTGCTTTTCCTCTTATTCGCCACCTTCCTCTTCTATCCTCTTGGTTCTGGTTTGTGTTCAACTTCTTAGGAGCTGATTTGAGCTGTGAAATGCACATAGAAGTGAAAGAAGAAGTGGAAAAGAGCTTTCCCAACCTGCCCTCCCATTAGCCATATTCCATATAAAGCCCTAAACAACTCTGGACTAGGTTACCTGAAAATCTCTCTCCCGCCCCCACTGCCCTGTGTTACGATCAGCAAATGGAACCTACTTAATTTTTCTAGGACCTGATGATGATCAGTTTGTAGTAACACAAAGGTGGGATTCTTCACTGAGGGCACCAGTGTTGTGGAATACCCTCATTGCTAAAATCAGAGATGTGTCAGTGGTACTGACATCCTGCCAGCTCCTGAAGATGTACCCATTTAAGCAAGCTTTCCTCTGAACTTGAACTTCCTCGGCCTGCCGTCACCTCTCTGTCTCCTCATTTACAACCAGTCCAAGGGAAGCCGCTGACTGTCAGCTTCCTTCTCCTCCTTGGTTTCAGTCTTGCCTTTGTAGATTTCAACATGGAGAATGATGGGGACCAATCCAGAATTAGTTGGCTATGCTTATTGTTGGCTCTGGCCCCACCTACTGTTGGCTTCCCTGACTTCTGCCCTACCAGTCCCAATGGACACCCACCTCCACCAGTTCAAGGGAATGTCCTCAAGGGAGCTGCTGTGTGATGGGCACCACATTTGTGACCCCAAGGTTAAGTTATATTTGTTTGTGTTGAACTAGCAATTGGAAACCTCCCCTTTAAACTGTTGCAGCTGCTTAACATAATGATTGCTGGTGCTGCTGTTTTTAGATTGATAAATTGTGTCTTAATGGTTGAATCATTGTTGATTTTATGCTTGTTCCTTATTTGTAAGTGGCTTTGAACTGAGGAAAGCATGGTGGAATTTTCAACAAACAGTTATATAACTGTTCATGTAGGGTGATTTCTATGGCTTTAATTTGTTCTGTGGAAGTAAGATAATGCTGTAGAAATTCTTCCCTTGGGTCAGGGGATGGAATGGGTGACTCTTTGATCCACTTCTATTTTTATAATTGATACATTGTAAGCTGCCCAATTTCTGCTGTCCTTCTAGTCTCAGCATATTCCACAAACCAGAATGGAAGTCCCATGTCTTCTAGCATCACTTTGATGCTGTATTTCCATGTAATTAGAAGGGGAAGTGTTTCTCTGATGTGTATGTATTGGCCTTTTTTTATTTTATTGATTCAGACAAGCTAAAATAGAATTGACAAAGCCTCTCTTCTCAGGAGTTGTACTAAAAGGAGAGTAGCTGGTTCAGTAACCTGTTGTGACATTGTTACTTCAAACTACAGCCTTTCAATTTAACAAGAATTTATCAGGCCTCTGGAACTATAAAGCTAAAAGACATATTTCTGCTGAGCTAAAGGTCAGAATTAGGGCTAAAGGTATAAGCTCTGCAAAATTAATGGTAAGTGAATGTAGTACTAAGAGCAGAGGGAACTGAATCATTTCATAAAAAGGAGGTTGGATAAAACACTGTCAAAACACTAAAGGAGCAAAGACATGGAATACGCAGACTCTTATCTTAGATAAATGTAAAGCCATGCTTCTGAGTCACAGTAACACACACACACACACACACACACACACACAGGGATGGGTAAGTCAATTTTAATTTCTCTAAGGTTATATTTTTTCTTGTCTTACGTTTTATTCTCTGCATCTCCATGTCAGGTTGTTGTTTGTTTGTTTGTTTGTTTGTTGTTGTTTCTTTACCATGCTTCATCTGAGGATCACAGGGCTCTTTACAATATAAAAACACAAGAAAACATACTATAGTAACAAACAAAAGTAATACCCTCCAGGCGAGCCTCCCTGGGGAGAGCATTCCACAATTGGGGAGCCACCACGGAAAAAGCTTGTTCTTTTGTTGCCACCCTCCAGGCCTCTCATGGAGGAGGCACACAAAGAAGGGCCTTGGGTGATGATTGCAGAGTGCAGGTCAGTTCATGAAAATTTATCACTATTTTTGTGCACATTTTTCCTGATATACACATCTGCATGCAATGTTGCCTAATATATACACATTTTTGCAAAGCAATTCCCCCTAATATATGTATGCACACTTTACCCTAGAATATGCAATTTTGTATACATTACTTGGCTGGAGAACAACACTGCCAAATTCAGATAAATGCAAATCTTGAAGGATAGCTGTGATTCAGTATGCATATTGTTTCATAAAGTGTAAATTAGATAAACGCAAACTTAATTGGGAGCCTGAATCTAGCATAATCAGCCAGGAATATATGATCCTATTATTTGTCTTAAAATTTGCTTGGAAATTGCAAGGAACCCTGGGTCCACCTCTCTCTCTCTCTCTCTCTCTCTCTCTCTCTCTCTCTCTCTCTCCCCCTCTCCCTCTCCCTCTCCCTCTCCCTCTCCCTCTCCCTCTCCCCTAATTTGTTCTATTCTGTATTATTTTGTGTATGTGTATTTTCTTGGGAATTGGGGTGGGGGAAAGGCAGTTTGTTTCCCAGGCAAACAGGGCATTCTTAGTGGCTGCACCAATATCGTGGAACAACTGACCCCATGAAAAACAGCTGACTCCCCCTTCTCTTGTCTTTTACCAATCACTAAAGACATTTTTTTATTTATTTTGGCAGTCTCTTTGCCTGCTCTGTATCTGCTATCAAGGCCATATTTTATTTGTGGACTCTGCTTTTCTTGTTTATTTAATGTTATTTTATGACATTGTCATCTTAAATTGCTATAATCTGCCCTGAGTGAAGCACAGGCACTGCAAGGGCAGAGGAGAAGCCCTAAATAAATAAGTAGTAGTGGGAATTACAAGCATACACACACTATTACTTTTGCTTTCGTATGACTGCTTGCCAGCTGACAATGGTGTTTGACTTTCAACAACAGAAATCACTACCTCCATCCGACCTCTCAAGTTGGAATAATTCAGCCACTGAAGAAAGACATGCACCACATGTGTCAGATTGAAACCACACAATATCCAGTAGCTGAGGAAAATGCACCCACAATGTATGGGAAAGAATGTAACATTCATGAAGCGTTCAGGAGTTAATTTTTGTTATTGTTTCCAAAGAGTCTGGAAACACGTATAAAACGCCTTTCGTGCATTTCTGAACCACCTGCATTTTCTTTTGTGAAGGTTGCCGCATTAACATGGCACAGATACATGCCGTCACTTTGGGACATCATGGCTTCCTCAGGCTTCCATGTGGTGGAAGAAATTGGGCCAAGGGTTGCCTTGCCTGATGAATACCAGCCATAACAGGATCAAAAGCAATAAATTGTCTCCAAACTCCAGTTTAAGTAATTCTGGGCATTTAATCATTTAAATGTGTTTTATGCTATAAATGCAGAACACCTGGGGGAGGAAATAAAATAATGGGGACAGTAACGAGCTTCTCCTGATTTTTCTGCAGCTCTGGAAAGCCCCCTACCTGAGTCCTCGTAGTGATGAGCCCCATTAATGCATTTAATATTCATTTCTCTACTCCACTCTCCTCTATTCCTCATTAATTTCAACGTTATTCACTTTGGTCCTGTATCTGATCAGGAGCGTCTCACTGTAAGCTGGTTTTATTGGAAAAGAGTGAAACTCTTCAGCAGGGAAGATATAGGTAATGCTTCATATTCCTTTCTCTGATTGCTTAGCAACAGTGATTGAGTGTCTTTGGCAACATTGCTGCCTACCAAAGCCTCATAACAGCATCTCCACATTTAGCTTTCTAACTTTACTTATCAATGTTAGACTGACTTTACCGGTACCTTTTTTTTTTTTGAGAAAAACAACAATGAAAGCTAAGAGTCTGGGTGTCCTGTTGACCTGGGACCCAGTACAAGTATACCCTCCTATCAAGCCTGACAGAGAATGCAGGAAAAAACCAGGAAAGTGAGCAGCAACTTCTTCCAAAATAAGCACCTCCAGTGAGAGTGAGCTGGTTGGGGAGATATGACTGCTGTTGACATTTATGAGATTTTGGTGGCAGTTAAAGAACTAGATTTTGGCTCAGGCCTTCACTGGAGCTTATTGACAAATTTCCACTGCCCTGCCTCCAGCACCTTAGGCTGCCACACTCTGCTTAAATCTTGGCCTGGTTTCCCCCCCTCCTATCAAATTCTCTTGCATGGCAATGTGGTGCTCCCTGATTGCTACCTCACTCTAGATCTTCAACTTGTGTCCTTTTGATATACATTTCAGGATAAAGGGGACTTCTAAAGCTAACTTTAAGGGAAGGCAGAAGGGATGTAGCTAAGTGGTTTTACATACAAATAGTCCTAGGTTCAATTTCTTACAAGTCTAGCTGGGAAAGATGTCTGTCTGAAGCAGGGGTCAGCAACCTTTTTCAGCCGTGGGCCGGTCCACCATCCCTCAGACCATGTGGTGGGCTGGACTATATATTGAAAAAAATAATAATGAACGAATTCTTATGCCCCACAAATAATCCAGAGATGCATTTTAAATAAAAGCACACATTCTACTCATGTGAAAATACCAGGCAGGCCCCACAAATAACCCATTTATGCATTTTAAATAAAAGGACACATTCTACTCATGTAAAAACACACTGATTCCCGGGCCGTCCATGGGCCGGATTGAGAAGGTGATTGGGCCGCATCCGGCCCATGGACCTTAGGTTGCCTGCCCCTGGTCTGAAGCTTTGGAGAGCTGCAGCCAGTCAGTTAGTTAAAAGCAGTTGTCTTAACAGATGATAAGGAAGCTTCATATGTACTATCTGTAGGAATGGGTACCAATGAATAGATAGTCTAAGAAAGGTGTGTGATCCCCCCCCAAAACATCTGCATAAACTGCATCTGGACTGCATAAACATCTGGAGAGAACATTTAATCCTACTTGAGTGTGGGTGTTTGAAATATAAAGTTCTTGTGAACATTTTGTGATCCTTGACATTTCTGTGATCTCCAGGCTTCACAAATTAATGTCGTTTATTTTGCTTGACTTTTCCGGAAAGCAGATCAGAGTAACCAAAATTGTTATCTTTTACAAATAGGGTAATTGTCTTGAATGAAGTTCCCAGTGGCTTACTGCTTTTGATCACACAACTCTGTCTAATACTTAGGTGTCTTGAGGGAGTAATCTTGCCCTCTGGTAATTTGTATGCATCACTGCATAATTTTGTTAATTAATTACTGTGTGTCTAGCTGCTGCTCCCCCACCCTAGCGTATGGTGAAGTGGAAACACCAAAGAGGGATATAATAAATAGGGATCTGGATGGGGCCTTAGAAAAGTTATTTGTAGAACATGATCAGTGTACCTTTTTTCTTCTTAGACTGTATGGGATTTATCAAAATAAAATCTAACAGTGATATCTAATTGTGCTCATCCACTAGCAGATCAAAGGAGAGGAAGGGAAAATAACCCACTTGCAGAATGTTAGACCTCATCCTAAATATATTCACACTGTGCATGGGGACTCACAAGTCATATTCGGACATGATACAAGCCCGGCCCCTGCATTGCTCCAATGTTCACCAGATAAGCTGCAGTTGGAATGGTGGTGCTGGGAGGACAGCTCCACAACCTTGTCTGACAATTCCAGCCACTACTGCCATGGAGACTGCAGCAATGCTCTCCAGAGATAAGTTACATAAATTGGAATGGATTCAGGAAGTCACAACCAACAGCAACCTTAAGATGAACAGAACTGGTTTTTCCCCTCCAGCATTTTGCTTTGCTTGCTTGATTTAAGGAGTTTGAAGTGTATTAGAACCTTGAAACTTTTAATTGAAGTGAGAATGGAGGCAAAACAGGATAGTATCACAGGGTCTCTGAAGCTAATAGTGATCCTTGAGTTCAGATAAGGACACAGCATTCCCATGGTTGGGACTAACATGGGATGTCTTGCATACCTTATTTCAAAAGGGTGTGTGTGTGCTAGAGAGAAATAATGCTAGGATAATACAACGCTGCAGGCAAACAGAAGGATAATGTATTTTCTTGGCAAAAGTCTGCTGTAAAAATGGGATGGACAAACCTTAATTTCTGCAGTCTCTGTGGTGCCTCTTAACTCACTGAATGTTCTCTCTGCCTTACATGACCACTTTGCATTTAGATTTAGAAATGTCCTTCAAACTTTCACTGTATGCTATCCACCTTTCAGCAACTTGCACTGCCCCTTATGGACCAATAGCAGGAAGCAACAGAAGGCAGTAGATTTGATGGTCCTGTTTCTCCGTCCCTTCAAAAGGAAGTTTTTATACACCCCTCTTTTTTTGAAAGGAGGGGAGAAATTGTTAGGAATAGCAACTAAAAGCTATGGCTCCGATATCAAGAGAGCTGGCTGGATCAGCATGGCAGCTATCTCAAGTACTTGTTGATCACCTGTGGGCCAATCCCAGCTACTGCCCTTCTGTAGGACAGCTTGGAAGCATGTGTACTGCTATTTGCATGATCAGTTATGTGGGTAGTGCTGAGAAACCAATAGCAGGTCACATGGGGAGAGCGTAAGACTCTGCCCCTGCATTGCTTGCTGGCTTGCTCCCCAGGCAATGACCCCAGGTGATGACTCACAGATAGCCTGGGGAGCAGGCCAGCAAGCAATGCAGGGGCAGAGTCTTACGCTCTCCCCATGTCAGTAAGGGGGAAGTCTGTAAGGGGGAAGTCTGCAGGGCCTGCATGTGTGGAACTGGTTGTGTGGAACTGGTTGCTCCTCCTGGTTGATCTGAACATGAACAAACATCAGAATACAATTAGTATTCCCCACCCCCACAATGTTTCACAATCAAATTCTGAATTTATCTCACAAGAACAACATTCCTTCTATGTTGTGATATATTGACTTGGTTGAATATTCATTGCCGGCTTTTATTTTTATTACTTACAGAGATAGCGATAGAGATAGAGATAGAGAGAGGGAGGGAGGGAGGGAGAGATAGAGGAGAAAACACTAATTCAAATGTCTAAAGTGGCAGCTACCATGACTGACCTGCTTTAGTTTTCAAATGAGGTGCTGTGCTCTATCACAAAATCTACTACCTTTGAGAGAAGTCAAGTTTTCAAGCTTTCCCCCCTAGGCCAGTACGTTTTGATAACAGGTTGTGACTATCATAAACTATTGTTACTATTAGATAATGTAGTGTATATAAATGGTAAAACAAATATGATAAATAACAATACATTTTATTTTATTCCATTCATGAATTGCTTCCTATAAAAAATGTAGAAGCAATTTAAGAATGAAAACACCGATAATATAAACCTATATAAAACAATTTCATTGTAAAACTGTTCCAGATCCAACACAGATTTTTGACTTCTTAAGTTACCGGTATTTATTACATGAGGTATTCATTAAGAGCAAGTTTAAGACCTGAGGTAGTTCAGACATAGGAGAGAGAGAGAGAGAGAGAGAGAGAGAGAGAGAGAGAGAGAGAGATGTTAAGGACTAAAGCTAGTAAGCATTTGAATTACTCCTTAGTTTAAATGGGTGAAATGGAAGGTGGAGATGCATCTACAAGGGGACAGATTTTCTATTTGCATTTTGCTCCTTCCCAGTTGTCTTCCTACATGAGTGGAGTGGAGCTAGGATAGATTATGTAGCTGGATGAGTGATGCACATAATCATCAAGGACACAACCTTATTGATCAAAATGTTTCTGTCTAGCCAAGCACAAAAGATTTACTCTTTGTGATTTTAAACTCATCTGTCTATAGACTTGAGCGAATCATTCCCCAACCCCCCTTGTGTGTTATCAAGCAGGAGATGCCACCCTTTCATGTTGAAACTAATGAATGGAGTTTCTGCTTTAGAAAATTAACACTGCAAGTTGTGATGAAGGTTTTGTTTAATCATGCTGCTCATTTAAATGAGCTTTTGGTGGGGTTTTTTTTTTTTGGTCATAAGGCTGAATTTCATGTGAACATGTATTTAATGTGCATGATAATTGTGTTTTGGTTACAAGGCAATGTGATGAAAAGCCATATTTTTTCATAATGATAATCTCTGGAGCAGGTATTAATTAGAAAATGACTTTGGGAAAAACAGCCTACACTAGTGGGATGGGGGAGAAGTGTAATACTTGACAATAATCACCAGGACCCTTTTCTACAGAGTCATTGTTACTTGGCTGGAGAAGTATATAGAAGAAAAAAAATAGAAAAGTATGGATTTCAAAGGATGATTGCATTTCAGTTCATGTGTTGTTTCAGAAAGTGCAAATTAGGCAGAGTTGCCTTAAAATGTGAACTAAACTGAATTTCTCTCCCATCCCTACTGTTGAATTACTGAGGCTGTTGAGACCAGGAGGAACCTATGCCAATGTTTCATAAGTTACTTTGCCATTACAGAAAAAAAAAATGCAAATAACATGGTAAGCGAGCGATCTTGCTTTCTCTTTATCATTCCTGCATATATTTCCCATTCAAATTTTAGTGTCTATGAAATACTAAAGAAACCCAGCTCGTGCCATTAACTGCAAAGGAGGCAATCAACTGGGTGGCCTGAGAGAAATGTTGGGACAGCTTCTCTGGGGTTACTTGCATAGGCATCCACATTATTATTATTTTTTTCGGGGGGGGGGCAGTAAATACTCCATATCAACAAATCAATATATGCATACATATACAAGGAATTGAGAACAGGATAAGATTTCTAATAGATCAGGTAACCAAGCAGTGAGGAGGCCTTGTTGGTGCTATATATAGAGGGACAGAAAGTAGAATTCTTGGGTGCCTGGGTGTGATGGCAATATACCATTTGTTTGCTTTTGCATTTAATTTTTTTAAAATCATGATGGCTGCCTTGGTAGTGTGCAGATGTATCAGATGGATGCATACCACTTTAAACATCAAATCACAATGTTTTGAAAGTTGCTAATAAAATGGCAACTCAAGCAGTGTGGATTAATCGTCTCCAGAGGGGTCCACAGATCCAAAGACAGTACCTAAAGAGGTGGTAGTTCTCTCATATATCCCTCAGTTTAAGTTGCCATTCTTCTTTAGTTGGGACCTCGCTTGTTTTCCATTTTTGGGCTAACGAAACACGGGCCACGGTAGTGGCATACATAGATAACTTTTTTTTTACGCCTGGGAATTTCCATCTGAATTATCCCCAACAAAAATGACTCTTTTTTTGTGGGGGGGGGGAGTACTTTTAAACATTTTTAAAAATTCATTATGAATTATTTCCCAGTACTCTTTTACCCTTTTACAGGTCCACCTCATCTGAAAGAATGTACCCTCAAGAGCTGATAGTTCCTGGTACAGAGTTTCTTGGACACAGAACAATAAGAATTTCCAGGCTGGGGTGGGGAAATCTTTAATGCAAAGTTCCTTCTCTCCCCTCCGTCTCCTGCCTGAGTATGGACTTGCACAAATAGGTTCAAGTCTCTGTGGGCTGCAGTTGAAGCAGCAGTACATAATTCTGTGGATCTATGCAGGATTGGAATGGGGAAATGACACAATTAACAGGGCTAATTAGGAGTCTTGATTTATACCTGACAATTAGAAGAGAATTTCGCCCCCACCCCCCAGTGGGAGAGTAGTTGAGGGAGAAAGGCCTTATGATGATTTGCAATAATATTAAATATGGGACTAAATATTGAGCCTTGGCTGGGCCAATGTACAAATTGTTTATTTCCAGCTGAGTCTGATAATTTCTCCAAGGATCCAAAATAATTAAAACATACTTGTACCATGAATGAGATGACAAGCACCATCAGTTTGCGCTTCACAGCACTTTCCTATCCTCTTGTCCCGATTCAGGGTCTGAACATATTTCAGAATAACAATGTTTACATACAAACTAGGGGAGAGAGGGCTTTGGCGTTGGCAGCGGCAGCAGCAGGGACCCACTCCATTTCCTCCCTGCATGGCGTGTGCACAGCATTTCAGTATTATTTTCCTCTCTCCAAAGTGATCATGTTTTCACACTGGTGTATTGGACTTTAAATTCCCATACAGCAAAGGGGGCAATTCACAGAAACCATTGTGTGGAAGTGGTGGGTGACTGTGTTTGTGATGAATGGTGTATCTGCAGAAAATCCATTTTCTGTTTGCTTAGCCGCCACCATGGAAAGCAGGTCACTATACCAATGATAAATGTGCTCTGGGGAGTTTTGCAGTGGTGCGGTGACCTGCTTTGTGTGCTCATGTGCATGTGGCAAAACAACCAACCACAGATGCAGGCAGGGTTCAGTAAACAAGGTAACCCACAACATTGCACTGAGGAGAGGAGAAACTCAGGGAGTGTAGGATATGGCTGAATTTCAATCTTGAAATTATTGCATGAATAATTATGTTACATCTCAAGAAGTGAAGCGTTTGGGGGAATAACATCACTTGGTAAATTATATACAAAACACCATATTAATTAAGAAAATTTGAAAATAGCAGCTTATTATGACTCACAGTATTAATTGTAGATATCGCCAAGCTTGCCCATGCTCACCTTGGGCTGATTCTGGAACAAATTGAGTTTTTTTTCCAAAACAAATTGGGGATAGCTTAGTCTATCTCCCAAGTCAGTCTGGGGTTTCTGAAAATAAACATTCTGTGGACCCTGTAAAACCAAGTTTTCCCCACGGAGATGAGTGAGTTTTTAGCCCCACACTAAAACTCTCAAAATGGCTCTTCAAAATGGCCCCATCTGCATTTGAATGTCCAATACAAGACACATTCTGATGTGCATTATTAGATTTAGAGCCACAATCTTTGATTATGCAAGTGCACGAAAAGCTACTTCCATGCATGGATCTCTTTAGCCAAATGGGGCCTCTAATGCCACATGCTTGATCTAATCAGTGCTCTGAAAGTTCCCTGGCATCACCAAGTTTCATTTGCAATACATTCTTACACCACTATGTGCAGACTTGCATCCCATCCCAAAGTGGGGTGGCTTTTCAGATGATTTATCTATACTCTACTTTTTCCCCTGACTCTAGGCAACTTGCAGATAAAAACACCTTGGGCATGTGTGTGTGTGATTCATTGCAGTCTTTTAAAGCTTCAAAGAATGGAAAGAACTTGTGGTGGTTCATCATATGAGTGCTGTTGAGTATCCCTTTTAAGGGAGGCGGGTAGTGCTGTGGTCTAAACCACTGAGCCTTGGACTTGCTGATCGAAAGGTCAGTGGTTCGAATCCCCGCGATGGGGTGAGCTGCCGTTGGTCTGTCCCTGCTTCTGCCAACCTAGCAGTTTGAAAGCACTTCAAAGTGCTAGTAGATAAATAGGAACCGCTCTGGCGGGAAGGTAAACGGCATTTCTGTGCACTGCTCTGGTGTCAACGTTCTGTTGCGCCAGAAGCGGCTTAGTCGTGCTGGCCACATGACCCGGAAAAACTGTCTGTGGAGCGGACAAACGTCCGCTCCCTCGACCTGTAAAGTGAGATGAGCGCCGCAACCCCAGAGTCGTTCGTGACTGGACTTAACTGTCAGGGGTCCCTTTACCTTTTACATGGGTCCTTCTGAAGGCATCAGCGCCAGGGCAGAGTCTAGTGCAATCAGCCTTGCCCATGCAGTTGGGTTATTTAGATGCAGCTCTCTAAACATGATAATAAATAAGCACTCTCATATACTACGCTACATTTAAAAGAAACCTTTGGGTGAATTTACTACACTCATGGAGGAGGAGGTGATATATCTGGGTTTGGAATCAGAGGCTTGGATGCAGAGAAAGTTAGACATGCCTAAAGTCCCATTGATTTCAATGGAATTATGGCACAACTGGTGGGTTTCCTGTTTTTAAATGTGCGTCACTTCTGGATGGAAATACATGGCTATTCTTCACGTTTCTGTGGTGTAATTATGATACTCTGACATTAGAAGCTGCTATGCTGCCTAGCGACAAAATCTGCCCTTATTGAAGAAGCATCTATTTCACTTCAAAAACACTCCTTCCACCCCCTTCCTACGGTGTGTGAGATGGGGAGGAGAGGCAAACCATTCCCTGGGAGAGGAGGAGAATGAATATATTTTACACAGCCAAGCAGCCACAAGCGAGAACAGCACAGCCCCATTGGTGAACAGTCCCAGAATAACAATTACTCTATATGAATAAGAAAAGGTTTCACATCCACTAGGCTTCCTTCGTTACTAACAGCCAAAATTCTAGACGGAATAAAAGTTACTCATAGTAAATGCAAAATGCATTACATTTTACAGTTAGGAAGATGAACCCTATGTTCACAGTGGTTTTTTTTTTTTAAACAGGCTTTAAGAAAACTTGTGTTTTATGTAGTCAGTTTATTTGAACAGCACCTCTAAACTCCTGTCAGAGAGGCTTGAATGAGAGGAAATACCCCTCTTTGGAATGGCTTGTTTTCTAAGCTATCTTTTTTGTGTATGTGAAGCCCAAGAGATCCAATTGTATGGCTTCTTTCTATCTATTCCTGTATGGCTTTTCTTTATCTGATGCACATAAAAATCTACTTCTTTAAAAAAATAAAATAAAGTACTGCAACATACAGTACCTGATGTCAATAATGTTAGACACCAGGAGCCTCAGCTAACTTTCAGACAAAGCTTTCCCATTTGTAAAAAAAGCTTTGGCAGTGTGAATCACAGTTGGTTTTCATGGACATCAAGCTTTTTGGGAGGATTTGCAAGTGTGCTTCAAAAGAGGTATCCCTCCTGCTTTCGTCCCAACAGGCTTTTCTGCCACTGTTTTTGGGTTTGCCCAGAAGTGTTGAAAATGCATCTGGCAGCACTGAGTGACTATAAAAGTGCATCTTATTAATATCAGAGAGTGATGCCTGGTGGCATTTCTTTTGTTCAGTCTAGTAGCCTACAGGATATTTGCTAATATGAAATTGCCTTGCGAACGAGGCAAACCTAATAAAAATAGTACCTGATCACTCAAGTTCAACAGATGCCACTAAATAATTGAGATGGAATATTGATCAATTGCCAGCTTATGTACGTACTTATAGGTACGAGCTTCCTTCTCTGTGTAGTTATATGTTTGCACCTTGCCTACAATACAACATGTGGTGGAGGCAGTATTCATGGTTATATATACACCTTTCCTGATCCCTTTTCCAGTGGGGATGATCTTGCAAATTATTCACATGGCAGGTTCTTGACACCAGTTAGCTTGTAAGCACGGCCTGGGCAGATGGAGTGTACATATAATCCAAAATATGCATGTATATATAGTTATATAACTACCATGGCGGGCGGGGGGGGGGATGCAATTCCACTAAGTGTGACAGCCACAGATATGGCCAAATTTGCACCATGCATTCCACACACTATTATACCACTTGAACAGTCATAGCTTTCCCCCACCCCAAAGAACCATCTATTTTGGTGACTGATTGATTCAATACTGTACTGATTGATTCAAGCAAGTGAGCCAAGCCAAGCTCCACACAGAAAGCAACAGACCCAAGAAATTTGAGAGGAGATAGTATCACTTGACACTGCTAACTAAACTTTGCACTAAAGAACAATCTCTTCCAGCAAACTGAATTTTGCACTTACAAACCTGAATGACATGACCCACATATTTTTGCAAAATGAGCAGAAGTGCATGATTTCTCTAATTTTGCATAATCAATGGCTCAATTCCTTTTAATATTTTGCATAATTTATTCCCCCCATAACAATAGCAAGAAGCTATGCCAGCCATAGAATCCCCCCTCCCACCTTTCTGGCTTCTGAGATTTCAACACGTATTGATTTACAAGCATCTCTTCAAAGCCACAAGGACTAGAAATTTGTTTTTGTTCTTAATGAAAGCAGAGAGTTTGCAGAATTCTGTATCTGTTATAGGATTATATGTGTCCCCACAGAGAATCACAGCAAATCACAGTTCTCCCAATACTGTTTGCCTAGTTTTTGCAACTTCCAGAAGGGTAACCATGATGGTCTATCAGTTAAGCACAGCAAAAGACTTAATGAAGTCAGATAGCAGTATTAATACAAGCAGTGGCATGCATGTGACAATTCAATGTGGCAAAACAAATAAATGAAGGAAGGAAGGTACCAATAAGAGAAAGAGGGCAGGAGGAGGTGAAGAAAATGCTCTTGTAGCCATGACACCTCTAATTTATAATTCTATATATCAGAACAATCATGTCTGAAATGTGAAAATTGCTCGAGAGTCGAATTCTGTCCTTTATGACAACAATAAATTAAATAGGTGTTTATACCTGTGATTTCTAAATATATTTGTTCAAATATGATATTCTTGTTTGATTATCTATACATACAAACATATGGAGTTAGCCTATGTAAAAAAAAAAACCCAATACTTTAATGAATCTGTAGCTCCTTGGCATATAATAATAATGGTTTTAATATATCAATGCAGTAGCACCATAAAAAAGCAGCCTTAGTAGAAATAAACTGACTGAGGAAAGGAGATGTTGAGCCTCAAAATTCCCCATATAGAGGTTGACTCCTTGTTGATACCAGTGTTATGTCCTGTGATCAGACTATTGTCATGTTAGTTTCTGCACGATGCTCAATTCAAGAGGTATGTCAGTGAGCCTACTATGTCTTTCAATATATTGCAGCCACCAAATATTAAGAGGTCAACACAGGGCAATTCAGGGACATTCTTTTCTCTTTCCATTTGTAGGTAGTTTGGCGCATAAGGTTGAATGACTTTGTTAGGGTCACATTATCAGAGGTTGTCAAGAATCAAAATGAATCATAAGTGAAAGACTGAGAGCAAAAATTGTAACACTCCAGAGATGATGACTATTGAAAGCACTGTTGTATGCATTTAAAGAGGTGGTTTCTAATGGTTAAATTGTCATTTCCCAAAAATGCAAAGAAAAATAGAGCCTGCTAAAATATCCTAGTGTATTCAGCATAGGAAGATTTGATGTACCATAATTTCCGCCGCCACCTCATACCGCATCCCAATGTGCCAAGTTTAAATATAATCATCAACTGATAAATGAAAGCAGTTTTGTTTAGAGTTATATTGGACACAGTGCACATTATGCCACTGCAAAACCAGAAAGCATCATGCAATGCCGCTCACTTAAATCGGTGCCAGTCCTGACAGAGTAAGAAGCTTGCGAAAACAATACATCTGCCGAGATGAATGCCCACCATTCTCCCTGGGTTATGTATAACACATTCTCAGATCCTCAGCAATGAGTGTTTCAGGAGAGAATAAGCACACAAAATAAAGCCAGCTTTATGTGTCAAACAGTGGCATATGTAATTGCTAGGTGATGTTTATGGCTAAATCTTAACAGGAGAAGAATTTGGTGCATCAGTCATTTTGCTACTTCCGTTGACGCTTTTTTGAGGTGACTTGAAACAGGAAGAGAAAAGCACATCTTATTTTATATGGATTGCAACCAAATCATAAACAAGATAAATGACAAATGACTTCATTTCAAGTGAAGGTGAGTCCTCTGCAGACATTCAAAAGAGGAGATAATGAGTGCATGGGGGTCTATATACGGCATCCTCATGACTGTAGCTCAGTGGTCAAGCATCTACTTTGCATGCAGAAGGTTCTAGGTTCAATCCCTAGCATCTCCAGACAGGGCTGGGAATGTCACCTAACTGAACCCCTGGAGAGCTACGTCAGTCCATGTAGAGTAGACATTACTGTGCTAGATAGACCAAAGTGGCTCTCCACTTTGACTCTTCATGTAAAAGGACCTCTAGCTGGTGTCTAGGTTCTTCCCCTCTACTTGAGGAAATTAAAATGGTTCATCCTGCCTGACAAACCCCCTAAGCACACTTAACTATTTTTATAGCCAGGCCCTCTCTGCCAGTTAAAATGCCAAATTCCCTTTACTGTCTCTCTCTCTCTCCCAATTGGCAGTTTCTCCCCCCTGCCATGGTAAGTTAAGGGCAGGGGTCAGCAACCTTTTTCAGCCGTGGGCCAGTCCACCGTCCCTCAGACCATCTGGTGGGCTGGACTATATTTTGAAAAAAATAATGAATGAATTCCTATGCCCCACAAATAACCCAGAGATTCATTTTAAATAAAAGCACACATTCTACACATGTAAAAGCACCTGGCAGGCCCCACAGATAACCCAGAGATGCATTTTAAATAAAAAGACACATTCTATTCATGTAAAAACATGCTGATTCCCGGACCATCCGCAGGCCGGATTGAGAAGGCGATTGGGCCACATCCAGCCCCTGGGCCTTAGGTTGCCTACCCCTGGCTAAGGGTCTCCATGATGAAGACCCAATGGTCTGTCCATCACAAGGAGAGGGTAACCTGGTACTCAGAATATTATATGAAGATACAAACTCTTTCCCTTTAAAATAACACACACACACACACACTTGCAGCTGAGAAACAGAAGTAGATAGACAGTGCTATGGAGTCATGCAAAATATCCTCTGTGTAAGATACCAAGACGGAGCTTAGAGCTAAGATATATGCAATGAGGTGTGGTTATTGCTTGTCTGGCATCCTGCCTGCACAATATGCACCCTAGTCATTTCAGCAACCCCTGGTTTTCATGATAACCAAATTAGCATAATTTTCAAGAGGAACAAATGGAACAAATGTCTAGCAAAATACCAAAGCAGGGCATTAATTCAATTCCCATCTGTTTGTAATCTTTAGATAGCACGTTTCCATTAGTGAATAGTGATAGGCCCAAGTACACCTGACTTTGCTGGTGGAAAGGGCCCTATTCTAGTCCCAGTTGTTTTTGCTAACCGTCACACATTTAGAAAATTCCAGGTTCCCTCTTCCTCCTCCCCTTCCTCTGGTTCTGTTTCAGAACATCATTTTGCTGACAAGAAAAAACCTATTATTCATTGTGAGTGAGTAGTTTGTAATTGCTTTATATTTATTTTCAGTTCCTTAAATAAGGGGGAGAAACACTCTCATTTGCTGGTAGGAACAGATGTTAAAAGCAGGGTTCTTGTCAACTTGTTGGTGATACACACAGCGTTTTAAAATTAGAAGGCTGGCTGAATTTTAAATACACTGATCCCAGAGGCTAGATCCAGAATTACTGACATGGCAAACAGTGCCTGCAAGAAGAAGGATTATATAATGGATGGCTTCTCTTTTTTTAAAAGCCATGATTCCATTAGGAAGGGCTTTTTATGTGCTGATTAATTAGCTCTTTTTTAAAAAAATGGAATGTGTATCCTGCCCTATCTTGAATGCTCATGTTTAAATCCAGATTAAGAAATAAATCCAGATTAAGAAATAAAATTGGGAGATCTCACAGCAATATCTATAAATTTGCTCTAGTGCCTGCTTAGCTGCCATGACCACCTTCTTCCCCTACTAGCCACCATGTGCAATGATTAAAATATTGCTCAGAGTGTATCTCCACATGTACTAAAAAGACATCTATCAGTGATAGATGTCTCTTTAGTACATGTGGAGATATGTGATAGATTTTATCACAGCCCAGAATTAGATGCTCTCATCCCACGGTACTCAAGAAGTGATTCACATGACCAGTTAATGACAAAACAGTTCGCAATGTGATAAACACATTTGGTGGAATACAGCCTAGTGCTAAATTGGGTGGGGTTGTTGTTGTTGTTGTTGTTGTTGTTGTTGTTGTTGTTTTACAAGGTGCTAGATGCGGGAACCTATTCCCATTCAGCTCAGCTCCCTGCAGGAATGGAGATGTCATGACTCTGTACTATTGACTATGTTTGTTTGTCCTGCCATGTAAGATCACAGCTGCTTCCAAGGAAGTGGTGCCCGTACAAGGTCCCATCTGCTCTTCTGAGCAGGCTGACCATGTTGCCAGAAGCGGGTGTTAGGTAGGCTTCCTATAGCAACTCTCTGCTTCTACTGCTCGCGTATAGCTTCTCTTCTCTTCCCACTGCATTCTGAGTGTACTTTTCAATCAGTCCAGCCATTCCGTAACATAACAAGCAGGGAAGCTTTGTGGAAAGCAAAGATCTATGTAAAGTCTGGAATCCAAATGCTCATGCCAGAGATCTTTCTATTGGAATTGCCAGTGAAAAATGAGGTTTTCCCTATGGAAGGACAAAACAGCACCTATTAGTCCAAGTTTTGTTTTGTTTTTTATTTATTTATAAACAATATACAGTGGTACCTCAGGTTAAGTACGCTTCAGGTTAAGAATTCCGCTAAAAACAGAAATCGTGCTCTGGCGGCGCAGCGGCAGCAGGAGGTCCCATTAGCTAAAGTGGTGCTTCAGGTTAAGTATGCTTCAGGTTAAGAACGGACCTCCGGAACAAATTAAGTACACACCTAAAAGGAAATAAAAATGGGTTATCTACTTATAGCTCCATCTCTTTAACTACAAATCATCAAACCCACAACACATTTTATTATATAGTGGTCACCAGACCTTGTTAACAAAAATGCAAATCATTTGAAAACATAAGAAATCGATGTTTTCCATGTTTGGCATTTCCTTCCATCAGCATGTATGCTACCTAATGCACCTGCATGCACACACACACACACACACACACAAAAAAAAAAAAAAAAAAAAAAACAGCAACACAAAAGCAATGATGGACAAATCAGTTTTGATAAGAATGGCTTTAAAAAAAAAGAAAGAAAAAAGCTCCAGGTGCAAAATTTTTGTTTTCTGATCTTTTCCCTTTCCTTTCCTCTTTCAAAAGTAAATTAAATATGTTGTGCTTGGTTAAAGTCACATTAAGAATGGCCTTAATTAAATTACAGACCTTTGAGGCCACAGTAATCCTAGCAAAGCCTTTAGTTGACGCCAGAAGGTCAGCTGTGTACCAGGGGGTTAAAGAGCGTTATTGGATGTGCACCATGAAGACTGCTTGAGTGCAATAATGACACAGATTGCTGCTGCAGGATTTCACAGGAGCCTGTTGGTGCTACCAGCATGTGATTGGTGCCAATCAATTTCTTTTGGAGTTTGTGAAAATGAACATAAGAAGTGTTGGAAGTTGTCCTAAGTGTGATGAAAGCCAGAGGTGTTAGATTCTATACATCCATTGAGTAAACTAAATGCAATCAAAAAGCTTCCTTTTGTAGAAAAGATGACCAGCTACAGCTATTCTGTCTCAACAACAACAACAATCATTGCTTTGTTTTGTTTTGAAATTCCAGGCTATACACCAGATGCATCATATCTGAGCCTTTGTTTTAGAAGTGACTGTTTCTCACGATGCCGAGGAGCCATAAGTCGCTAGCATTTTTACACAAAGAAACATTGATGTAGCAAAATCCAGACACAATATACCTAAATAAATAAACAGAAACAGAAACTCTTGATAGTGGCATTCTGGGAGGGGACATAAAAAAAGGAAGACCTGAACTAAAGACACTGCAATTTCAGTGGTCTAGAACTTTAAATCAAGACTTTGGGGTGGTGTTTTGTGGTTTATTACTTTGCAATCTAATGTTGAAATGTATATTTTAATAAAGTGTCTGCAGATATATTTGAGTTTAGGGTGGCAGAGAATAAGTTACAGTTTTGAATATTTAAATAAGTGTGTGTGTTTTAAAAATTAGGACATAAATTAAATTAAATTATTCATTTTAACAATATATACATGAGCCCCTAGATCTTGAAATCCATCCCTCTACTTGTTTTGCCCCAGCTGGGAAGTTTGTTATATGCTATATTGCTCCTTAGTTTCTAGACTTAGAACTGGCTTAATTCTCCCGTTGTTCATCTGTTAGCAACCAATCAAGCCTCAATATCTATTATCATGCATTGACTGGTTGTTCCTATGTAGAATAGCTAATCTTCTTCTGAATAGCTAATCCTTGTCCTCTGGAGCAAAAAGCATCCCCCTTGTTCTCTGTCCCTCTGAGTTGCAGCCTGGAGGGCCTGGCCTTCCATCTTTCCCTCTCATCCATACCAGCTCTTTTATCCCAGCCAGTTTCAACCATCCATTGATCCTTCTCCTACAGCTCTTTGGTCATTAGACTTTACAAGTTGTTTGCCATTCGAGATGCATTCAAGTTACTAATAAAGTTGCAGATTGTTTTACATGCAAGTGTGGCTTGGATGTGACTTTAGCTAACATTCTAACATGGGTCGAGGTCAGAATAATTCTTCTAGCTAATAAGTAATTTAATTCTTGCTTTGTATACTCATCATGTGCATAATTCTCTTTGTAGATTAAGGCTAAAATATACTGCATATACATCACTTTACATGTCATTTTATATCGTTTCTACATAAAGTAGAATAAGAAAGAGTGGACGGCCTTATTTAGGCAAACACTCTAGAAATGCTGAATGCATGACTGAGACTGTGCTGCCTTTGATACACAGAGAAGTATATCAGCTCAGTTTCTTAACTGGTGGGTTCTGAGCCTGTGAAGTTGGCAGACTATGGGATTTTTTAAGTGTTTGAATTACTGGCAAACTGAAAGTCTCGTTTTTATTTGAAATTAAGGTGAAATTGCCTGGGTAAGAGCTTCATCATATTCTCTGTCACTTTTATGGTAAAAGATTAGTCTCACATTTATACTGCATTATTTTTAGAATAATAGAGTACGCGACAGTTACTGGTGGCGAGGGAATAAAAGTTGGGACAGGAACACAGGCAGGGCATTTAGAAAGCAATGAAAGGAGCTCCCGTGCCCTCAGAAATGCGCTCCTGATTCATTCATTTGATTTAGTTAGTTCTAAAGCAAGCTGCATCCCCAAGGTTCAAAGGTTTTAGTTTTATTAGTTTTATCCTGAAATAGGCTAAAGAGGAAAGCAGAAATAGATACCTCTTCCCAAGGGGATTCCAATCCCAGGCCTGATTAAAATGTGATAGCAGGGATGTCCAACAGGTAAATTGCGATCTACTAGTAGATCCCCGTGAGGTTTTGGTAGATAGTGGTCGATCTCTGGCTCCCTTTCCTTAGCGTCGCTAAAACTGACTCCTGCCCCACCCCCTTACCCCACCCCCCATTGTTGTTTGATCTCTGTAAGGGAAGACAGAGCTTTCTCTGTGCTGCTGCTTTCATCCATAGATATATTTTTGTGAGTGACTTCACCTCTTTGTCCCTTGCCTTTAACCCCCCCAAAAAACAGAAGTCCCCCCCAAAGTTTTTTTCACCCCTAAAAACATTATTTTCCCCTCCCTGAAAAAAATATGGGGCTTTCCTTCCCCCAAAAAGCTCAACAACTTTTTAGATCATTGCCAGTTTTTAATTCTGAAAGTAGATCGCAGTCTCTTGAGTGTTGACCACCCCTGTGATAGTGTATCGAAACCATGCTGGTGGCACTTTGTGTAACATTTGTAAAGGTGAACCACAGAGCATAAAGGTGACACCAAAGAGGGAGGGGTAGCTAATGCAGCAGAAGGCTGAATTGGGATTCAAGATTACCTTAACAGATTGGCGAACTGGGTCCAAACTAACAAAATTAATTTCAATAGGGACAAATGTAAAGTTCCATACTTAGGCAAGAAGAACCAGCTGTAAGACAGGAGTCATGTGATCAGGATCTAGGGGTCTTAATAGACCACAGACATAGCATGAGTCAATAGTGTGATGCAGCAGCAAAAAAAGCTAATGCTATTCTAGGCTGCATCAATAGAAGAGAAGTCATAGTGCTACTTTATTCTGCCTACACACCTGGAATACTATGTCCAGTTCTGGGCACCACAGTTTAAGAAGGATATTGGCAAGCTGGAGCGTGTGCAGAGGAGGGGCAACTAAGATGATCAAGGGTCTGCAAACCAAGTCTTATGAGGAAAGGTTGAGAGAATTGGGTATGTTTAGCCTGGAAAAGAGGAGACTGAGAGGAGATAGGATAGCCATCTTCAAATACCTAAAGGGCTGTCACATGGAAGAGGGAACAAGCTTGTTTTCTCCTGCTCTGGAGGGTAGGACTCAAACCAATGACTTCAAGTTACAAGAAAGGAGATTCTGACTAAATGTCAGGAAGAACTTTCTGACAGTAAGGGTTGTATGACAGTGGAACGGTCTCCCTTGGGAGACTGTGGGCTCTCCTTCTTTGGAGGTTTTAAAGCAGAAGCTGGATGGCCATCTGTCATGGATGCTTTAGTTGAGATTCCTGCATTGCAGGGGGTTGGACTAGATGACCCTCAGAGTTCCAACTCTACAATTCTATGATTCTTTTAATGTATGAGATTTTGTAGTTGCAAAGCAAGTGTTGTTACAGTTTATGACACTAGTTGGCGCTGGTGATAACAGAGTGATATAAGATGTTGCAGACAAAGTAAAGTTATTTAGCAGTCTCAGAGGGTGAATGTCAACCACAACAGAACATTACAGCTCTCTTTTGTCACATGGAATGCCCTGTACTTGCAGTAGCACCCTGGTGTAAATGCAGCTCTAGCGCAGGGGTGTTAAAGCCTGCCAAAACATTGAATTCATTGTTTATCAATCTGGCACATGGCCCCATCCAAGCTGAGTAACTTTTCAGTGGGTAAAAAGGTAAAGGTAACCATTAGGCCCAGGCGTGGACAACTCTGGGGTTGCGGTGCTCATCTCACTTTACTGGCCGAGGGAGCCGGCGTACAGCTTCCAGGTCATGACTAAGCCGCTTCTGGTGAACCAGAGCAGTGCACGGAAACGCCGTTTACCTTCCCGCTGCAGCGGTACCTATTTATCTACTTGCGCTTTGATGTGCTTTCAAACTGCTAGGTTGGCAGGAGCTCGAACCACCAACCTTCTGATCGGCAAGCCCTAGGCTCTGTGGTTTAACCCACAGTACCACACTACTAATATACCGGTAGGTAATCAGCCCGAGTTTAGCAGCAGAGTGGCACATTGCTGAGAATAGAGCCCAATAAAGCTCTTGTAGTCAAGCAACATAATTTTGCTTGGTTCACCTATTTATCTATCACATTGTTGTCTCACCATTCCTCCAGGGAGATCAAGGTAGTTTTGTTCTCCCTCCCCAAATACATCCTCACAACAACCCTGGGAGGTAGGTCAGGCTGAGAAATTTTCCTAATTTTCCCCAGTGGCCATCACAGCTAGATGATTATTTGAGACTTTGCCTCCTCAGTTCTATCCTAACTCTCTTCTGCTGCACCACTGTCTTTTTAAATACATTCCAAGAGGAGTTTTTTTCCTCAACAACTCCAGCTAATCTTTAATGATAATAGTTCTTGTAATTTCCCGTGGCACTTTTTTTATTGGGTTCTGAAATGCTAAATTCATGTCTCCTTTTATCTTAGCAACCTTGTGAAGCAGATAAACATTTGCCCAGGGTGACTTGTCTTGCACATCCAAACCAAACACTGTTGCTTTTGCCACTAGCCTTGTTAACCTAAAGCTTCCTTAACAGGAAACAAAACAAAACAATCTAGACATTTGAAAACAACAACAACAACAGATCTCTCTGTTAGTTGCCAGAATTTTGTGTTAAAAAGCCAGCCTTTTTTACCATAGGCAATATATTTTATTTAATACCCTTTATAATTAAGATTTAAAATGGACAACAACATTAGTAAATCATAATACAATATAACACTAAGCAGACTAAATAAAAACAAAATGGCAAGAGAAAACCAAGTACAAAGCAGAGGCATAAGGCTGTAAATGAAAAGGAAAAACGTTGTGCTAACCAGGATTGAGTGAAACAGGGCATGATTCAGACCAATTAGCCAAACAAAATTATGTCATAGGTATTGCCAAATGAAGTCATCCTTCATTGGGATAAGTGGCTTCACATGTTTGTTCATGTGCTTCACAAAAGTCCTCCAAGTGGCAGCAAAGTCCATTGTTTTGGCAGTCCCCTTCAAAAGCTTAAGATGGTGGGTTAATTTTTCTGAGATGGCTAAGAACAAAGATTTCTTCTCCCAGCAGAACAACAGAAACAGACTTCCATCCCTGTGTTACAACCAGTATAGCTGCAACTAAAAGGAAAATTACCAAAGGTTTTAAAGGGAGGCCAACGTTAATTCTGATAAAATAGAAAGTTGACACCATTTGGGGTCTGGGACTGGTGAACGACTCATGATGATTCTGATTTCCTTAAGAATTCGTGCCCATTCGTGGATTTCATTTAGTGCACTTGCTGCAACAGTGGGGCACATTTGCAAAAGAGACATGTTGTTGGGTCCGCAAAGGGATGCTTGAGGAATTCGTTACAATCGCTGATCTAATATGCAGCTTACCCACAACTAATATATACTTATTCATTTAACAATGTGCATTTTGAGAAGTGGACTTCCTGCTTCTTTGTTTACAAAAGAGCACACGCTTGTCTCCATTTAAAAAATAATATGAACAAAGGAGAATGTTGTGCATCCATTTCTTCTTTTAATACCATGTAAAGGTAAAGGTACCCCTGATTGTTAGGTCCAGTCGCGGACGACTCTGGGGTTGCAGTGCTCATCTTGCTTTGCTGGCTGAGGGAGCCAGTGTTTGTCCGCAGACAGCTTCCGGGTCATGTGGCCAGCATGACTAAGCTGCTTCTGGCGAACCAGAGCAGCGCATGGAAACGCTGTTTACCTTCCTGCCGGAGCAGTACCTATTTATCTACTTGAACTTTGACGTGCTTTCGAACTGCTAGGTTGGCAGGAGCTGGGACCGAGCAACGGGAGCTCACCCCATCACGGGGATTCGAACCGCCGACCTTCCGATCGGCAAGCCCTAGGCTCAGAGGTTTGGACCACAGCACATCCCTTAAATAAAAGTAACAATACTTTCAAATTGCCTTTTTCGTTTAGGGCACTTTCAACCTCGTGTCCATCTATGTGTGCTTGGTTAACACATCACTAATAGTTTTGAACTTCCTCCAAAGTTTTGTTTCTGTTATTTTCCCTCATAAACCTGCTGCTGTGACCAGGCCAGTGGGCCTTTTTATCCTATTCCCACCAGCACTTCTCGCCCAGTCTTAGAACAGGTGAAAGAAACCCATTTCCTGTGCAAATCTGGTTGACAGAAACCAGATGAAACCAGTGCTGAGATGGCAGAGAAAGAGATGTGTCTAGAGGCAGAAGAGGCTTATATAACCCTGCTGATTCCACACACCCCTGCCAGCACTGCCTGGTATTGTATGTATATGCACACCTACTTGTCCCACCACCACCAAGGAAGAGGAGTGCGGGGGGAGCGCACCGCCCCCGGCAGCGCAATCCTGGCAGGGTGCCATCCCGGCTGCTCCCTGCCCACACTGGGCGCCCCGCCCCACCCCCGCAGGCAGCACACCACGCCCCTGCAGGCAGCCCCCCGCCCCCAGGATGCGCACCAGCCCTGCCCCCACCTTCTCTCTGCCCCCCAGTGCCGGAGCATGAAGCTCCGCCACTGTACGCAGTCCCACCCCAAAAAATGTTTTTGGTAAAAACACTACAAAATTGTTGTTTAGAAAGAACTAAGTTGTTATTGTGTTGCTTTATATAAAAAAACCCCTCATCAGCTATTACTTAACTTTGCATTGGAAAACAATATATAAATTAAGCAGCAAATGCAATTTAACTGCCATCAGCATTCATGCAGATAATGATTTTTATGAGCATCATACAGCGTTGAGGCAGTGTAGAACTCTTGCTATTTCCCCATTGTTTTTGCTTGTTACTTTTATTATTGCTTAGAAAATATAACCTCTGTGGGCTAATGCAGAGACTTCATGTAGCTTTTGAGATGAAAGGAGAAGTTGGGGTGCATTTTCTGAACCCCGACCCCAGCAGTGCCTCTTTTTTCCTGGTCTCTGTAACAATCCATAGCATTTGTTTCTGCTGCTGCTTTGCATTCACTCCCCCCATTGGCCCTGGGTGATCCTAGTTAATCAGGCAGCAGTCATAGGCTGTACAATGGTGCCAAAATGGAGAGTAACCCAGGTCTATTTTTTTAGCACAAACACTAAGGAGGATTTCCCAAGGGGCCTGCATTTCTGCCTGTCCATTTCTGCCTGTCCCCCATTCCTTGTCATTTTTTTCTTGTTGATATGTCCTCCATACCAAGTACAGTACATGCACCAGCTTCTGGTATCCTAAAGCCATGTGCAGAAGCCTTTTGCAAATACTGACTCTACTGAAATGGGTAGTCTATGATGAGCTGCCATTTCTCTCAGTTTTTCAGTTTTCCAATTTTAAGTTCAGTTCTCCACATTTCCACATCATTTTGGGGATTTCTTTTTTAAAAAAAAGGTCTCATGAAACCTCATCAGAATTTTAGTGTGAAGTTTTGTCTAACATGCACAGTTTCACAAAACAATTTCACTGAATAATAATGCATTTTTGTGTTATTTTCACCTATATGTGCATTTCAAGGCACATTTTACCCTTGTACGTGCATTTTTGTTCCCATTACTTTACTGGGGATCTGCATTGCAAAATTCAGAGAAGTTGAATCTTGAACGTTATCTGCATTTTGGTTCCCATGTCCTTTCAGAAAGTGTGGGCGCAGTTTGCCTTTAAACAACCAGAACTGAAGTTCTTCCTCATCCCTAGATCAATTCTTTATCTCCCCTGGATATGACATGGGTGGGGAATAACTGGACACATTATACATCACAATGCATTAAGGGTCAGCCAGATCCAAGTCCAGTTCAGGCTCAAGAGGTATTCAAGACTGAAGGGACTTGAAATCTGGTCACACAGCTCCAAAGGTAAATTCCTATTGGTGGCCCTGGATGAAATCATACCTCCATGAGAGGAATTGCATGTTAGTTTTGACTCTAAAGAGCTGAAGAGATAGAAAATTTCCTTGAATTTCTTTTCTTTGCAATTATCAACCTGAGAGTGAATTGCAGTACTGATAAATAATTTGTTTAAGAAGAAGAGTTCGGATTCGATATCCCGCTTTATCACTACCCGAAGGTGTCTCAAAGCGGCTAACATTCTCCTTTCCCTTCCTCCCCCACAACAAACACTCTGTCAGGTGAGTGGGTCTGAGAGACTTCAAAGAAGTGTGACTAGCCCAAGGTCAACCAGCAGCTGCATGTGGAGGAGCGGAGACGCGAACCCGGTTCCCCAGATTACGAGTCTACCGCTCTTAACCACTACACCACACTGGCTTGTTCTGGGCTGAGTTGTAATAACTATTTGCTTATGCTAGTGCTTATTATTTCCCCCATAGACCTTTGAGTTCCCAAGTCAGTATGTAGCAGGTTGCAAATGGCATTTGGAAAGGGAATTTGCAGCATTTTACAGATAGAATCTTGAAAAAGGAGTGTGGGTCAAAGGCAGAAATCAAATTGCAGCACAGGTTTCCTGCTGAATGTTTCTTACACAGCCAACAGATGGAAAAATTGGCACCAAAGCTGAGGTTTCCTCAATGGGCGTTCAAGGCCACTAACACAAAAGGATTCTATCGAAAGAGGGGTCTTAAATTAAATTAAATTAAAGATAAAAATAGCAATAGTTGTTTTGGTAGTGATTCATTGCTACCATATAAGTAGGCCTGAAACAGCATTTCCGTGCACTGCTCTGGTTCGCCAGAAGCGGCTTAGTCATGCTGGCCACATGACTTGGAAGCTGTACGCTGGCTCCCTTGGCCAATAAAGTGAGATGAGCGCCGCAACCCCAGAGTCGGTCACGACTGGACCTAATGGTCAGGGGTCCCTTTACCTTTACCTTTAAGTAGGCCTGAGAAAGGGAACCTGCAATGCTGATCTCTTTAACAGCGAAATATTTTCCGTGAATACACATTTGGACCAAGGTGCCCAAAGATTTATTTATTCATTTCATAAAATTTATACACCGCTTGATTGTAAAAACAAAACAAAACCTCAAAGCGATTTGCAAGAAGATAAAACAATAAAATTTGTTTTAAAATTACAACCGTAGTATAAAGCAAACAAAAGTTAAAATACTAAAACAAATTAAGATTACCTCAACTTCCTAAGGATCTGGTGAGGCTTGTTGGAACAAAAATGTTTTTAGCAGGCACTGAAAAAGAGTACAGTGAATGCAGCTGTTTAATATCCAAAGGTAGGGAGTTCCAAAGTGT
The DNA here is from genome assembly GCA_034641385.1 of Darevskia mixta. Lineage (NCBI taxonomy): Eukaryota > Metazoa > Chordata > Lepidosauria > Squamata > Lacertidae > Darevskia > Darevskia mixta. Next base: position 41,873,654 of record JAWWNH010000013.1, on the reverse strand, counting down.
AAGGGCTGCCACACTAAACAACCGAGTCCTTACAAATCCAGAACAGGTATTATGTGGCACCCGCAGTAGTGTCAATTCTGCCAATCGAAGTGGTTCAATATGAACATGTGGGGTAAGGAGATATCATAGGTAAACTGGTCCCAAGCTGTTATGGGCTTTACATACTAATTAGTTACTCTGAATGGTTCAATTTTCCTCTAAAGAATTAATTTATAGTCAGTGATCTATAGTGATGTGCATGTGCTAGATGCAAAAATGCTGTTTAATAATCCATTTTGGTTTTTAATGCTGTTACAAATAGCGTGTTATGTGCATCTATTAAAAAATACTGCTTGAATTTGGCTTCTAAAGTACAGCTGCCGAGGCTCCCCCCCCCCGTATGTTCTTCACAGTGGTAACTGCTTAATGGTTTAATCCATAGATCCCAATGACTTCATTTAAAAGGCTCCTTTTCCGAGGAGGAGTAGAGAACACGATGATAAATTAAGCAAGGTAAAAGAAAAGAACATTTTTGGATTAATCTAAACACCTTATTTATCTGGATTACCAATGAGCTAAAGAAATCCAGGTTGCTAAAGATGAGAGCGTTGTAAATCCTATTTATATCTACTAAAATTTCCTTATTTTTCCTAACTCCTTCATCTGTGCTCATACATCAAATCAATGTAGTGTGACTTGCTCTACTAAAGTGGAACCAAAGGTCAAGGTTTTCAATCTCATTGTACTCATGGGGACACCTTTTTTGTGTAACACCTGACTGATTCAAAAATGGAATTCTGGTTACTGAATCCATCAAGACATGGACCAGCCTAATGCTTAGCCTTGGGGGCGGGAAAGGGGATGAAGTAGTATTGTAGAAGTGGAAAATAAACACATATAGAGTTATATCACAGGTGAATTTGCAGCAGTGTGGTTGTTTTCATTTGTATTTATCACCTTCTGACACCTAATAACGAATTAATACTGAAAATACCTGCAGTAGAATGGTAGTTATTTATAGTGTAATGCTATATATGTCTACTCAGATATAAACTCCATTGAGTTCCATGGGATTTACTTCTAGGTAAATAGGAGTGCGTCCAGATCAGAACTGTATAACACAAGTAGGCCATTCAGATTTTTTCAGTGTGCACATTTGGTACATTAGCTTCCACACATCTCCATTTTTTTTACTTATAGTATTCGTTTCTGTTCTGTTGCTTGTGGCCCATACCAGTGGGTGGACCATGCTGGAATGTATCTGAGCTGTGTTTCTATGGCCACATTCACACCATAGATTTAAGGTTCTATGATACCAGTTTAAACAGTCATACCAGTTTAAACAGATACCAGTTTTAAACAGTTTAAAGAATTCCAGGAGCTGTAATTTGTTAAGGGCACTGAGAGTTAGATTCCCCCCACAGAGCTACAATTTCCGGAGTGGATTAACAATCAATTCCTCTTCACAAGGAGTGCTGAGTCAATCATCTGGACAACATAATTATAAAAATGCATTCTTGGTGTATATATAGTTACAGTACATCTTGTCACAGTCATCTGTTAGATGGGCTAATATATATGAGAGATATGACCTGATATGATTCATTTTGGAAGATATGATCTGACATAATCTATGTATTAAGCAGATTTGAATAATTTGTGCCTTCTCTTAGTTTATCCACTCACTCATTCAAAACAAAGCTTGAGATGATGTGCTTTATGAAGATGTCCATTCTTCCTTGGATGATTTTATTTATTTAAGATATTTATGTATCGCTTAAATTACCTTTTGGCATCCATCTGTCTTGGGAGACAATGGAGGAATGAGTCTTTGGGGATGAAGTCAAACTGTTGGAAGGTTGAAATGACATGCTACGCTACAAAAAGTGACAGCAACAACATAAAGCAGGAAGGATCGATAAACCAATATGCGTTCATAAAATCCAGCAGGCATTAAAAACAGGGGATGGGAAGCCTGTGGCTCTCCAGATGTTGTAGCATACCGACTTCTATCAGCCCCAGCTAGCATGGTCAAGCATGATGAGAGTTGTAGTCCAGCAACAGCTGGAGGGGCACAGCTTTAAAACAATGTATCCCTGGCTTCTTAGATCAGACTTCCTCAGCGTAGTACCTTCCCCGTGTTTTGAACTACAACTCGCTACAGCCACAGCAAGCATGGCCAAAGGCAAGGGATGACTGGAGTTGCAGTCCAAAACATCAGGAAGGCACCAGGTTGAGGAAGGATGCTTTATACACAAGTATACCAAGTCCTACCCAGGAACAATAGTCTTGACAAAGTATCAACTGACAAAGTATTAACTAGAATTGCCCACACTAGAAAGAGTGGAAATTGCCTAGTATGCAGCTCCCCATCACCAGCACTGAGTGGCTCTCTATCCTGCTCTCCTGCTGCCCTCAGACTGGTGTTTTACTGAAGGTATATTCTGCAACATGTACTTGACACAATAATAGTGCATTAGGGGTAGATTTATTCTGTTTTATAGTAGTTATGTGATGTTTCCCCAGTGCTGCCACATTACTGCTGCCCAGGAGGCACAACAAAATTGGGACAAAAACCATAGCCATAACCATCCCAAAACATTTGCAAATAGTAATGAAAGCAGGACTGTGTATAATTGCCCTGATGGCATCATGAGCACAAATCACCATAAATGTGCAATAAAAAAGGATGTCTGGAGAGGCCCAGAGAGAATCAGACAGGGATATTACCCAGCCCTACCTGGAGATTCTGGACACTGAACCTGAGTCCTTTGCATGCAAACAAAACTCTGGAGTGACGATTTGTATTTACTCCTTAGTAGGTTTCCATGAAGGGACCCAGGTGGCACTGTGTGTTAAACCACAGAGCCTAGGGCTTGCCGATCAGAAGGTCGGCGGTTCGAATCCCTGCGATGGGGTGAGCTCCCGTTGCTGGGTCCCAGCTCCTGCCCACCTAGCAGTTCGAAAGCACGTCAAAGTGCAGGTAGATAAATAGGAACCGCTCTGGCGGGAAGGTAAACGGCGTTTCCGTGCGCTGCTCTGGTTCACCAGAAGCGGCTTTGTCATGCTGGCCACATGACCTGGAAGCTGTACGCCGGCTCTCGGCCAATAAAGCGAGATGAGCGCCGCAACCCCAGAGTCGAACACGACTGGACATAATGGTCAGGGGTCCCTTTACCTTTACCTTTTTAGGTTTCCATGATCCAACACAGTTAAATGCGCTCAAGTTCACTGAAATCAATAGGTTTAACTGTGTGTAACAGCCCTATGAATTAAATAGACAGAGGCAGCTTCTATTGACTGTTTGACCACTATTCATAAGTTTTGGGCAACCATTTTGACAATACATTTTCTTTTACAGTTGCTAGCTGTCACTCGGTCACCTTTCAAATAAACCAAGTTCAGGCACCCAAATGTCAGATGACAAAACCAATTCTGCTCACAGCCCCTGATATCAAAGGGTCAGCAGTTCAGTCATCCTATTTTCCCACAGCAAACAAAAGAACAAATGATCCCCTTTTCCTGCAAAGCAATCACTTTTCTTCCTTCTGAGCTCCACAGGCAGGGAGTTTGGGTAAACCTATGATTGGTCCAGAGCAAACCCAGCAGAAAGGATCTGAAAGGTAAAGAAGTTGGAGGGGGATCACACTTGACAAATCAACTAAAATAATGTATTTCTCCCTTCCTGTTTTTTCTTCACAGTAGCTGAGGATAAATGGTGCATGCATTCATGTTCCTGGTGTGCTGCCTCCCACAGATGTAGTTGTGTTTGAGCTGATGTATTACATTTGCCTGAGTGCCTGGCAATGAAGATTCCTGAAGAACAGTGTCGAGAGAAACTTGTCTTGGCAGACGTGTAGAAAAGCAGAGAAAAATAAGCTTCCACTGGATGTAGCTGAAGGTAACATATTGGACACAATGTGTGTTGTTGAACAAAAGCTTCCCCTCCCCATCTTTGGATGTGATTTTAAAGGAAAATATTCTACTTATACTGTGTCATTATCCTTCAATAGGTTTCACACCATGAGAGGAAATGCCAGCCAGATATGATTGGGCTACAAAGATAAGAGGTATGGAGAAGGGGGGGAAACCTCTCTGCTGTACAATAGCGAGCTTTAAAATTTGCAAAACCTGAGTTCCATGTCCAAATCTCAGCCATCAATCACTTATAATTATCCGAATTCATACCCAGTACAACACTCAAGGTGTTTTCAGGCAAATTGCCTAACACATAAATGTTGCATTACTGGATGGGAGACAGGGGGTGTCCATGCAAGACTCACCCCAATATCCCCATGCACATCACCCCACACACTCAGTCCCTGACCTATTTCACGTGTGTTTCTATGTACTATTGTTATAATAATATATTGTGTTCTTATTTCAATTTATTACATTCCTTACCGCTTATGCTGTTTATAGGCCCTATTAAATTTGTCTGTGGTTTCAGGATTACTGGTATCCTTATCCTTTATGGATCCTCCTTTAAAGTCATTCAAGTTGGTGGTCACCGCTATATCTTGTAAGAGTGAGTTCCATAGTTTAAACACACAGTTTAAGCATGCACATTAATGTCTCTAACTCTCTCTGCATTACCAACATGCACATGTGCACAGATAAAGCACCATAAAATGGAATCTAGATGCGTCTATTATAGTTGTATCAAGGCTATTTAGGGGGTTGTGTATTACCAATGAACAGGAGTACATTTACATATTGATAAAACACAATATATCAGTGACACAGAGTATGCACACCCCATTCCAGAATTAATTTAAGAAATAAATTTAATTTAATTTGTTAAAACCAAAATTCAAGAGGGATAGTGCACAGAGTGGGGGCAAACCTTCAGAGAGCCATGGGAAAATCCACTCACTGTCACATGGCTCATATCTTCTACCTGTTTTGGTGCATTGCCATAGCATGTACAGTTGGTTTTCTAAATGCTAATTAAGCATTCATTATTTCTGCCCTCCTAGGGCAATTGCAAAATAACCAGGGTTTTAATTTAAACAAATATGACATTTGTTGGTCTTCCTAAACATGAGAGTTGCAGAGCACTTTGGGTTTCTTAGCAGTATGTTCAAAATAGTCTAATAGTGCGATTGTGCTTTAGTTCATAGTCAGGGATGATCCAATCAGGGATGATTTTGGTTGATGGAAAGTGGCATCATCAGAAGATTTGCTATTGCTTCTGCTATCCAATGGTTAGGAAGCTACCAACCCATCCTTACATTCATAATTTCACTGTTGGCAATTCATTGATATCCTCTGCTGTTATATCATCTACGCAAGCTCCTGGCCGTAGTGAAGGTGTAAAAACAAACAAACAAGCCTTTTAGTGTATTTTATTGGATGACTGGGTGCAATGTGTTGTCATGCAGACAAAACATACTTTTCAAATATGTTCTGGGTCCCCATTTATTGAGTCGTCCTTTTTGTGCCTGTGGTGGTGGTGACTTGTGAACTGTGTGCCACCCAGCTGTGCTCATGCCTTACCCAGGGAGCCAATCAACTGTGCCAGCTAGCTTCTTGGGGCGGGGCTTTGCAGGAGGGAGAAACTTCTTTCTCTGGTCCACTTCTTGTTGGCTCCAGAACTAGTGGATATGGATTGACATTCCATTTTCCTCCAGGAAGTTAGTTCTATATGCTGTCCAGGGCCCCATTAGGTTATGAGTAGTTTCCCTTTTAATGCAGTTACTCATGAGAGTTACTACTAATTGCAATAAATTGCTTAAATTAATAATGAATGAGAATGTATCTCATCTTAGTAGTTGAGTTGTGACTAATGCTGGCAAAAGGCTGAATCACTTTTGAAATGGCAGATATGTCTGTTGCGTGTTCACCAGTGTCACTGTTGAAAATGGCACAGACAATACAAGAATGAATGTCTGACTTCTTGGACTGGTAGAAAAGGAAAAGGTTGAATGTATCACCTTTTCAAAATTTATCTTGACCCAGGTACTCCCATAAGGAGATATGTTCCCACTCGTTTAAAATATATGTGAAATGTAGGAACATGTATGGCTTGGGCTACTAAACATAAGGAAATCTGACTTATTACAGAATCGAATAGATCCTGCCGGCAATCCTGATTCCTGAGTAAGACCTACTTCTCAAGTGGTTGGCAGTGACTCACTACAGAATCTGGTAAAAGTTCCTTTAAACCATTCTACTTTCAACTGGCAACACAGAGTATTGATCCCTGAGCTTCTTATTGTTCTATCTCAGCTTTTCTTTTCTTTTTTTAAGGATAAGTATGCAATAGCTAATATCTCCCAGTCATTGTCTTCAACCTGCCTTCCAGGAGTATCATGATACTTATTCCAGGATCCATCTGATCCCTTAATTTTGCAATGAGAGCAACGTATGTACACAAGTCCATAGCTGAATGCACTTAGAAGCCTTTCCACAACCTCCATTTGTGAGTCAAGGCCCCGCTCCCCACTTTGTGATGAAATAAGGCACATGGACACAAGTAATTTAGGTTAATGGGCTAAAAAAGGCCACAACTTTATTGGTTACAGATGTAAGTGGTATTGGCTTAGGCATTGGATCTATACTTGACTCCTGCCTGCTCTGCAGGGAGTCACACAAGGGTTAACAACCTGTAGGGGGAGCTCGTTGATGCAAATCAACTGGAAGCTTTCCCCTAGAGTCACCGGAGGGTCGTGCCATGGCTCTAGCCACTACCTGGGCATTGGACAGGAACCACGACCGATAGAATACCCTTCAAGGGGATGGGTAGGTGATGGCCACAACCTCCCCTCCAACACACAACGCATTTTCCAATGCCTAACCGCCAAACCTTACAAAGTTGTAACGATTTGCTATGAGGTAGGCGAAAAACCAAGTGGCTGGTACCAATCTGCCAAGTGGGAAAAAATTCCTACCAGGCCCCTTGAACAGGTGATCAACCGAGGTCCATAACAAGGTCAGGTACAGAATGCAAGACATAGAGGGAGGGAGGGTGGGAGATCCGAGGAAGCAGGAACAAAACAGGAGGAGCTCGTGGGTCCATAGCCATTTAAATGCGGCCAAACCATGCCTCCCAGCCAGCCAGATTGGCTGGCTGGGGGGCATGACATGGGCCCAGGACTCCTGTGATGCAGGGGGCCTGACCACGCCCCACTGCGAGCATGGGAAGCGATTCCCGCTCACAACCCCTCCCCTCGGGGAAGAGGAGAGGCTTATCAGGATTCCTTATCACGTGGAAGGTAGAATCCACCTTTGGACCTTCCTATTCAAAGTGGGTCAAGGGTGGAGTCAATGGGGCCAAGGACATTTGGGGCAGGGGCTGTGTGCAAAGTTTGCACACGTGTGCGTGCGTGTATAAAACCAAACTCTGATCTCTAAGATCGGAATGAAAATTGACTATGCTTTACGCCGATATTTTTTGACATCATTCATTTCAGCCTGAACACATTGACTCAATGCGTTATTTCCTCTTGAATGGCTTTACCACCGTATGGGAGACAGTGAATACTGAACCATCTGCTTCTACCAGCCTGTCCTTTGACTGTTTCCCTCAAGCTTGCTTGTATGCATATTAGAGAAAGCAGCACAGAGGAAGAGGAGCTCTAAATGACCAGAGCTGGGGTTAATGAGGCTACTAGAGGCATGATTTACATGGTCCAAAAAATGCCGTAATTAAGACATTAGGCACGACATACATTTTTTAAATACTGACAATAGATGCATAAGAACAGCCATTGCAAGACAGCATAACTAGAGACAAAAGGCCCTATTGAGCACCTAATTCTGTGTTGTATTGTGGCTAGGAATTTTGGAATCCATCCAGTTTAACTGATTCAAGTGGCCCAAATCCAGACACACAGTGCTTTCCACTTTGGCAGTTTAAGCAAAGAGACTTATTTAGGCATCTCTCAAACAAAGCAGACCAAACAAAATTAGAGGAAATGCTAAGATGAAACCTACTATTATTCTTGAGAATAAGGCATTAGGTAGCAGGAGCGAAATAAAACCTTTTGGCTGCAGTCCAGCACACTAATTTCTTTGGGCTCAAGGATGCCTAACTCTGTACTGAGTTGTGTCACTTGACTATAGTGAAACCGAAGTCACCCGCATTCAAGTACCTGGTGCAGGGATAAGGAACCTTTCACTCTCCCAATGTTTTGGAGCTACAGCTTCCATCATCTTGTTTTATGTACGATTTTGATGTCTTTTATACTATAAAATGCTTTGGGACCTTTCTCTCAGTGTGAAAAGGAACAAACAAATAAATAAAAATTAGGAAAAAATATTTTTAAATCATCCCTGACCTTTGGCCATTTCCGCTGGTGCTGATGACAGTTGGACTTCAAGAGCACTTGGAGGGCGTCAAGTCCCTGATCTTGTGGTCAAATAATTTGTAGGTTGGGCTGTGCACCTCAGAAACTGAGATCTGAAGGATCAAAACAATATTAGCTAAAACCAGTACTATTTTTCTAGAAAGAGAGGTGCTGGAACTTACCATGAACACCTCTTAGAATGGCGGTGGCACCCACCTGAGAGGCTCTGGAACTCTTAGAGTTCTGGCTGAAAAAAAAGCCCTGGCTAAAACCGAAGGTGTTCACCAGCCTACTTAACCTGTTCCGTTGTGTTGAAAGAAAAAGAATGTGGATATAGCTGCTTTGGATCTCTGCTGCCTATTCTGATTACAAGTAGACCCTCCAGACGTCTGCTGCAACAATAGCAATATTGACTTCCATCTACAAACTTGGATATACATAATGAAAGTCAACAAAGTTGGGAAGGATGCACTGGGTACTTAAGAAATTCCTCAAAGGCTTCCTGTCCTTTACCATTAAGAGCTGTTGCAAAGCACAACCCCCAGCAACATTTGTAACAGTTAATTCGGTAGACAAGCCAGGATGTCTTTCAATGCAGCCTTCGTGTCTTAATTAAGTGGAATTTGTTTCAGCAACTAATGCTTGTCACAAGTGCTTTTTTGCCTTAGGATGACTTCAAAGATGTTATTACACATTTAGATCATCAGCCATCTGTGTCTTAGAATTATACCAGCTTCCTAAAGAAGAAAACCCCCGGCCAGACTAATTTTCCCCAGACTGAAGGAATAAAGTTAAGGAACTTATGGAAATGACTCTGTTATTTCCTAAAAAGATATCTTCTCCCATTGCCTAACTCCCAATATTTGGGGTATTTTCTTTCTGCTTTGGAACCATTAGGATGTCAAATAAACCTCCCAGTAGTGAGTAGGGATTAATGTACAAACAAAGGCTCGTGGCAACAGAAGGCATTCACTCTTGCTTCTGTTTTTGTAGCTAACATTTTTATGCGATAATCTAGCTCCCCTTACCACCCTTTATTGTGGTGTAGAAGGAGATAAGGACACAAACAGTGGCTGATTAATTGATTGAATGAATGGATATTGCAACCCTCAGGTATGTCAGTAACAACAATCTTCAACCTAGATTTTCAGCAGTATTTCTTGAACGCATGATCTTGAACAGGTTTACCACAGCTATCAGCCTATCACCCATTCCCACCACCCTTCTGAGTAATACCCCTCCCCACCCTCTCACTATATATAAGGGTCTGGTGACTTCTGTTTCAGTGTATCTGAAGAAGTGTGCATGCACACGAAAGCTCATACCAAGAACAAACTTAGTTGGTCTCTAAGGTGCTACTGGAAGGATTTTTTTTTATTTTTTTTTTTGCATGAGCTTTGGTTTGTTGTGCTTTGACTACCTTTCTTCTTTGTACATGCTACCTTTGAGGTCCATTGCCTGACTATTTGTAGTGTCCCCTGAAGTTCTTCTTGTTTAGACTTCAATTTTAGGGCATTCCCTCCCTTCTGTCCCCTCCCAAAATCTGCTCAGAAGGGTCAGGAGAACACCCATGAACAGGGGATTGGGGGGGGGGAGATGGGGAGATGGGTGATTGACAGAATTTTCACCTTGGCATGATGTTGAATTCCACCGATAGGGTTGTTGCTGTTTTTTTATTAAAGAAAGAACTCAACCTTCGGTCAAATGCTTTCAGGGCAGTTTTGGATATTTAAGTCCTGTGATGAAGGAAGCACTAACTGAAATGATGGTTATGTTTTGGGGTTTGGGGTCCTCCTCAGTCTGGATTATGTCTGCAGTAGTGGTCTTCCCCAAGGGTGGACTTAGCAGAGTGTTATGAACTGGCAGGACTACGGGGAGGAGGAAGAGGAGGAAGAGGATCCTGGTGAGGGATGTAGCTGGGACTGGGAAACACCGGGGCAAGCTGCGGAGTGGGGAAAGAGAGGTTGATGTAGGAAGTACTCATGGAGTGGCAGATGAGGGGATAGGGCTCAGTGCATAAGAACCAGAACAGCAGGACCCATCACCAGGGCCAGAGGGGGAGGGCACTCGGAGGCTGAGGCAGTCAAGGCCCACAGCCCAGCTCCCTCGCTGGCCAGGTGGGGCTCACTAGCTCTGGGAGGAGACATGTGATTCCTTAGCTGGAGTAGGCTTAGAACAGGTGAGGCTCACTTGCCTCATCAAGCCCAGGTGCTACAATCAGCATGCAAAGTACACAAGGGCAGCAGAGCTGAGGTGCTGCTCAACTGTCCATGTTGAGGGACCTCAGTTTGGATTCTCCAGGATCTCTGTGGGACTGTGCTTTGGACTTTGGACATGTGGATTGACCCTGGACTGGGGCCTTGACATACTGACTTGCCACCAGGTAGGCCAGGGGTTCAAACTACAGAATTCCTGCTATAACCATGTGCTGCCTCTCTTTTTGGGCTGCTTGCTACACTGGGTCACTGCTATGCCATCATCCAGCTTACTTCCACTCTATTTTCCAATATAGTTCTGCCCCCACTTTCCCAGATTTCTGCCTTATTATTGATAACTGCTTATACCAGAGAATAATTGGCTGGCAATGGAGCAGCTGGGTGGAAGGCTACTTTTGAGCAGGCACTCAATTTAGAGCAGCCTGTAAGAAATGGAAGGCTACTTTTGAGCAGGTTGCTGAGTTCTGCCAGAAATTCCTAGGTTAAGTGTCTGTGAAGCTTCCCTTCATTGTGTATTTCCTGATCCCCTCCCCCTTGCCTCCACCACCCCCTTTGCTGGGCTGAGAGCAAGTGTCACTCTCCTGCATCCGTTTTATGAGCTTTCAGGTTGTGGAACAGCATCTTTCATTCATATTACATGATCCCGGTGCCTTGTGTAGGCTGGACCATAAGAGTAAATTAATAAATATTCATGGCAGTATATAATTTAACAGTCAAACAAGCAAAAGATCCAACCATTTGGTAAGCTGCATATATATATATATATATATATATATATATATATATATATATATGAGAGACATGACTGTGGGAGCTGGAGAGTAAAATAAGTATTTTCCAGCTGAGTTGGTGAGTAAAATTAGAAGACATACAATTTCATTTTAGGTTTTTTTTAAATGCAGAGGAGCACATTACAGGTCACACACTCACCACCAGCAAAATAAGGGCAAATCCACTGTACCTTCACCAAGGACTCTGTCCTCATTTCAACTCACAGATTGTGAAGGAATTATAAACAGCTCCCTTTCCAGTCAAGCAGAAGTTATGTTTTGTGTCCAGTGCCACTTCTCACATTTTCTCATTACATGGTGTGCTATTTACTGACTCTAAGATGATTTCATTGTGGGGAGTCTCCTTGATTTGAAAACCCGGGGGGCTTCTGAAAGCTTGAGTGCAGATGTCTTGTGAGCATAAGGCAGTTTTGTCTAGAAATGTTGATGCCATGAAATATCTGGGGCAGGGAATAAGTTTTATATGCTAAGCTTCTCAGAGTTGGATAATGTAAGTGAATGAAAGACCTCTGCCTTAGCAATTAAGGCTGGTGATTATATGGGACAGGGATTAGGGGAGATGCCAAAAGGACTATGGATTGCAGTGAGAAGTCTGGAAAAATGGTAAGGTGAAACTTATAGAATAAAATTTAGTGAAAGATGATGCTTATATAGTAACCTGTTGTTCCTGTTGAGGGAATGCTTCAATGGAAGCTATCCTTTGTAGTCTATTATGCACTGAAAACCTCTTTACTTACTTCCTATGAGGCACATTTCAAGTGCCTTTCCTGCCTGGTAAACAAACTGCACCCTGTTCTTGCCAATATTCCTTAGACAAGCAGATATGCAAGCTTTAGCTTTCAACTGGAATTGCAAAAAATCCTGCAAATATTGTTGTATGTTTTACTATTTAAACGGCTTGTGCCAAATAGCTACCCCGTCAAAGGGAAGGAAAGATGTGTTTGGCCTCTGCTTCATTGTTTTCCTCATTCTTTGACTTCCATTATGCTAATGTGTCACAAATAAACTTGAAAGCCTCATTCACTTTCCAGAGCAAGGAAGATCTGTCAATCATCCTGGCACTCTGGCTCTTGCACTGAAAGAAGTTCCAAATCTGCACTCTCTTGTGCGCCACCTCCACTCTATACCACCATCTATTAGAGCAATGCAAAGTCTTTTTGGCTGGAGAAACCCCCTGATATATTTTTAAAGGGAAGAGGTGCTGTGGAATGCAAGCTGACCACTGTAACCTCTGAGAAAGACGCGGATGCCAGTGTGGTATAAGGGAGCTAGCCTGGTGTAGTGGTTAAGATTGTTGGACTAGGACCTGTTAGACTAGGGTTCAAGGCCCTACTCACTGGGTGGCTTTGGTTCAGTGACTGCTTCACAGCCTAATTTACCTCACAGGGTTGTTGTGGGGATTAACTGTGCAGTGGGAGAACCATGGACACCACTTTGAGTTCCTTGGAGAAAAAAGTGGGGTGGAAAAGAAAGAAATATAAATGAATGTAATTTGTTTCCTCAACTATATCTGAATATCCTGTCTGATGTCTACTATTAAAAGAGTGAAAATATGAGGGAAGTTGTGACGGTTGAAAGAAGTTGCAGTTTGCTTTCTTTGCAGAGGTGGAAGGCTAGTGTTTGGCAGCAGAATTCTGAACTTCTACTGAAGTATGGATGGAGAAGCAAAATGCCCCAATCACTTTCTTGTCATTTATGAAATATCCCTGAAGTAACACTATTGCTAGGGGTTGTTTCCTTATTCTTTTACTGTATGCAATGTACAGTTTTAATTCTAATCGAGCAGTACATAAATGTTTTGATATTATTATTTTTTTAAAAATGTATTTAACCCAGGCTGTCTGAGCCTTTCGAACCACATCAGAGGACCCAGAGAAAGCTTCTGGAATGACTTAAGGAAACAGTCATCAATGCCCTTAAAAAGAAAGATGCATAGGAAACAACTGTACTCCTGAAGGGCAGGTTGAGTCACATACATCAATGACAAAGGAAAATTGTGGAGGCTGATTTATATTCCATACAGCCCTACCAACTGCAATATAGGTTTGGTTTCAGTGGCTTCAGTGACCAAGGGGCTAATAACAAATGTCTCGAGGATCTCCAAGTTTTGATCTTCAAAAGAAATTCACATCTAGAGCCTCTCTCACAGTTCTGTGTTGGAATGCCTTCCAGAGCATACTTATTTGCATAACTTATCACTGAAAGAGAATGGAACAGGCACACACCTCTCCATATCTTTTGGTTACTGAAATTGAACTTGGGTTTCAGCAATAGCTCTTTGAGTTCACACTGAAGACTAAACCCCATAGCGTACTGAGAAGGACTCCCTGAGGGCAGGAAGAAGATTTTGTTCACCTATGATCCTGTCTAGATATAGTTAAAAGCTATCAGCAAGATTGACTCCAATGGGTATCACTACTGTTTCCCACAAATAATAGAGAACATGTTAGTTAAGAATACATGTGGCATGCTTAAATATGGATTTATCCTTCTTTCGTAATATTAGAATCCAGGGGCAACCAAATAAGCTGAATGATAGGAGATTCGGGGCAGACAAGAGAAAGTACTTCACACAGTGGATAGTTAAAACTAGGGAACTCACTACCGTAAGATGCGGAGGTGGCCAGCATCCCAGATGACTTTAAAAGGGGATTAGACAAATGAATGCAAGATAAAGCTGAATACAGTTTTAGGATTGTGAGACTGGTGTGACAGCACTGGGCGCCACACTGCAGGGACACCACAACGATGTTGTAGAATGGAGCATGAGAGATGGGGGTCACCAAATTTCAGCATTGCACAGCGTGCCACTCAAATTTAAGAGCTCAGAGTCTGCCACTGATAAAGCAATCAGCAGCTAGTAGTCATGATGGCTATGAAGTGCCTCAGGATCAGAGGCAGCTTGTCTCTGAATGCCCTTTGCTGGGAAACAAGTGCAGGAGAGAGCTAGTATTGTAGTATTGTATGGGCATTTATCTGACCACTGTGGGTGGTAGGATGTTGGGTCAGGTAGGCCTCTGGTCTAATTCACCTGGACTCTTTCTGCTGCTGCTGCTGCTGCTGTTGTTGCTCCTTCTCCTGGATTTCTGACCTTAAAGGGTGCTTTGAAATCTCTGGCTGGTTTGAAATCACAGTAGCATGTTGGTATTATTAGAACTTCACAGAAGAGGTATTTCCCAGGGGAGTCATTTCCAGACCAGCAACCTTGTTGTTTAGTCGTTTAGTCGTGTCCAACTCTTTGTGACCCCATGGACCAGAGCACGCCAGGCACTCCTGTTTTCCACTGCCTCCTGCAGTTTGGTCAGACTGATGTTGGTAGCTTCAAGAACACTGTCCAACCATCTCGTCCTCTGTCGTCCCCTTCTCCATGTGCCCTCCATCTTTCCCAACATCAGAGTCTTTTCCAGGGAGTCTTCTCTTCTCATGAGGTGGCCAAAGTATTGGAGCCTCAGCTTCAGGATCTGTCCTTCCAGTGAGCACTCAGGGCTGATTTCCTTCAGAATGGATAGGTTTGATTGTCTTGCAGCCCATGGGACTCTCAAGAGACCAGCAACCTAGGCTATCCATATGGGCATTCCTGTTTATGGATAGCTTCCTTAAATGTATGCTTCAAAAGTGGGTGCATAATATTGATATTGAAACATTATTCTAGGTACAGTAGTCGTGTGTGGTGGGGTGTAGTTGCTGCAATTTGGATGGGTTGTTTAGTTGCACAACTGCTAGTCTACTAGTTCTGCCCATGCACCGACATGGCCCCGACTTATCTAATATGGCTGAGGTAGCATTTAAATGATCCAACCAAGTCAGTGGGAGATAATGACATGGGTCTACCTGAGCATGGAATCAATCCCTTTCTGATTTTCTTAGGAGACCCACACAGTTGGCCTCCACAGAAGCAGCTGGGCATTTTAATGTTTTCCTAGCCATGCAAGAACTACTCACAGAAACACATTTCAGGTTCATGCACAGCTTGAGTAATGCTTCAGGCACCCCACTCAGTGCATTTTGTTCCATCGTAGGGTGGACAATGGTATTGGATGCAACATTTTAGTGTGTTCATTTTTAAATGTGTATTTTTCTTCTTGAGGGAAATTCTAGGCAAGCACTAAAAATATCACCATGTTATCCTTGGGGGATTTCCCCCCCTTCTTCCTTCACTCTGATTTACAAATGTCCCTTTGTATTCCATTCGTGACCCTGTCTTCTATTTTTATGTAATAGAGATTGGGAGAGGGGAAACAAACATTAATTCTGCCTCTCATCAAATATGGCTTTTGGGGAGCGATTTCTGGTTGTTAGAGGAGAGCCAACCAACTCCTGTGCTTAGATAAGTAATCTATCACTAGCCTTCCTATTCCTCCCTCCCTTGTCCCCTGCTCTTCTGATTCAGCTCAAGGGCATAATATTTAAAAATGAAGAAATCTGATCTATTGCATTTTGTGAGACTTTCCCATCTACATTGCATTGCCAGAATTGCTAATAACAATGCATTCAGTGACAAATTGGGCCATTTGAATTATAATGGCTAATAAATATTATTCCGTTGGCTCTTTCATGCAGCATGTGTGGCAAATTCACAGCAGCAGTTTCACTAGCTCTGAAGTGGGACCTCCCGAGGGAGAAAGAAGCATAGACAGGTTGTGTTGCCTAGTGGATAGGGTGCCATGGTTGGCCTCAGTCACAAAGCCTGGTATACGGCCTCAGAACATCATTATCTGCCAGTTTAGAACATCTGACAGGATTGTTGTAAGGATAAAATGAGTTACTTTAGTGTCATTATGAACTCTTTGAAGAAAAGGTGGGATGTAAGTCTGATTATTATTAATAATTTGGGGGTTTGCATTTAGAATCCAATTACATAAACATAAGACTGTATAGGGCTTATGTAAAAGTCCAGTGCACATGCTGAACACACTTTAGATCAATAGTTATATGTGGATGAAGCAAAAGGGACTTGTGATAAAGAGTGGATCCTATCAATGCAGGTGAATGACACATTTATCTCATTTAAACTGGGCACTGGTACTCACATTAACATTTTATCTGAGAAGTCTTATAGAATTCTGTTAATAAAGTCAAAACTGGGACCCACAACAATAAAAGTTACAGATTATTCTGGAACAAATATCCTGGTATTGTGGAGATCTGTTGTTAGTGTCAGGTACAAAATACCACATATAAACTTTTGTTCCTTACTGTAGCCAAATGGAAACTAAGCAACAGACATCTAAGGATGCTTGGCCTGCAGGGGATATTTTGTTAGCCTGCTTGAAAAATCTCTAAAGTCTGTTCCCCAGTCTTCCGAGGGGTATGTTCTCTTTCTCCCCCCCCCCAATTCCCTCCCTGCCTCCCTTTTTGCTTTGCTGCTCCCTTGTCAGGAGGTGCTTCAGAACTGCAGAAATTCATCTGAAAGTAGAAAAGAATTTTTAGCAAACCCTCTGGTTTGACCAGGCAAGAACTTGATCTGTGCTTTCCTATTATCTCTTTCTAAATGCTTGGAGCATGGACAACTGGTTAGGCAAGTGGATGAAATAGAAAGCATAACTAGCAAAATAGTCAGCTCCAGGGTTCTAATTCAAGGTTTGCTGGAGGCAGTATGCAGCTCAGAATGCCAGTACTGGGGATCTCAAGTGGGGAGAGCACTGTTGTGCTCATGTGCTGCTTGCAAGCTTCCCTTAGGCATTTGGTTGGCCAGGGAGAACAACTAGATGGGCCTTTAGCATGATCTTTCAGGGCTCTTCTTGGGATTTTTATTAAAGGACTCAAGAAGATAAAGCAGGTAATACAAATAGGGTGTATCAAAATAAAAAATAAGAACCAGTTATTTCCTTACACTTGGCATGACATCTAAAGTTAGTTCCAGTTAAAGGTAAAGGGACCCCTGACCATTAGGTCCAGTCGTGACCGACTCTGGGGTTGCGGTGCTCATCTCGCATTATTGGCCGAGGGAGCCGGCGTGCAGCTTCTGGGTCATGTGGCCAGCATGACTAAGCTGCTTCTGGCGAACCAGAGCAGCGCACGGAAACGCCGTTTACCTTCCGGCTGGAGTGGTACCTATTTATCTACTTGCACTTTGCTGTGCTTTCGAACTGCTAGGTTGGCAGGAGCAGGGACCGAGCAACGGGAGCTCACCCCGTCGTGGGGATTCGAACCGCCGACCTTCTGATCGGCAAGCCCTAGGCTCTGTGGTTTAACCCACAGCACCACCCGCGTCCCCCTAGTTCCAGTTACTTACATGCTATAATGTAGCATCCATCCACATGCTGACAGCATCCATTTTCTCAGGGGAAGGAACAAGCAGAGCTATTCTAGGCGAAATGAAGTCAAGTTCAAAGTCTCCCTGTTTACGTTTTGTTCTAAGAGGGGCCATAACAGATACAGGGGAAGTAAGGGAAGGCTCAGAGAAGATCCTGGGCATTCCAGGTTCCAAATTTACGGCTGGGTGGCAATATGTAGCACATGGTTTAGTTCATGGAAGTAACTTAAAGAGGTATCCTTGAATGACTCCCTTGTCTGCCTGCTAGATGGATTAACCCAGGGAAACCCCTAATTTGTGAATTTATGCAAGGCTTAGGCTGAGAACATACATGTAGCCACCCCATAATGTGAGTCAGCCACATTGCTGTTATGGAAGATGGAGTCCGTGGTAGATGTAGTGCTTCTTACCAAATAAAAAGAGGGCGTTAGCTTTGGATTCTGTTCAAAACTCTTGTAAATCATGTCTATCTTTTAATGGCTGGTAAATCTTAGCAGTCATCCGTGAGGCTAATAATTGGTTGAGGAGGGAAATTATTCTGAAGGCAAGTAATCAGAATGTACCATACTTTGGGGGATTATAGACTAATTTGTGGCAATTTTCCCATACTGTCTTTGTAAATATGGAGGTCATACTTTTAACGGAATGCACAGTACGCTGGGGCTTTGAAACTATGACCTATTCGTCACATGTAATTGCAACAGTGGAAATATTACTTGTTTGAAGTGTTTGTGTTAGCATAAGAAGAAATGGGACACTTGCCATCGTCTCACTGCCCAATATTTTAGAATCGCAGGCTTCCTAGTTCCTTAAAGTATGCTCAAGCCAACTCGCAAGGACAACTGGCGTGTCTGTCCTTGAGTTCACCTCACACACTCTAAATTAAAGTCATGGTCAGGAGGAATCCTTGTCGTTACTTTTCATTTTCATAACTCTGTCGACCGCCGTGACTGCAGCCACTTGAATTTCCCAGGGGCTTTTCCCCGATGCTATTTCTAGGCTTGTGTTTCATGGCAAACTAATGGACACATTCATGCCCGGGATGAAGAGTGAGTCCTCCTGGGCCAATGGCAATAAACCTTCAGGACGTTGCTTTGGCAAGCAGTCAAGTGCAGCCCCATTAAAGTGCAAACGAGAGCTCTCAAATTAACCTGGCATCTGCTATCACAGAGTCTGAGCCTCAAGCACCGGATCTTGCAGAAAGGGCTATGTGGCAACAGCACAGACCTGGGGCTGTAGAGTTATGGGGAGTCCTGACTTTAGGTAACACACCACACATACACTCCTGGGTAAGTACTATACTGTAAACCTGAGCTACTGCCCCAGCTCTTCAGGGTACTTTATAGCGCAAGCAAAAAAAGTAATAGTACCTGCCACAGCCTGCCCCCAAGTAGTTTCCAATTTGCAGTTTACCAGTGAGAGAAGTGATGAACCAAACTGGGAGGTTTCTGAAATGTCTGTGTATCTAGAAAGTTGCTTCCTCGCCCATGTTTGGTGATAGGGAGGCACTTGAAAGCCATGAACATGTCATTTGGGAGTTGGAAGTCTAGTCATTTGTGCCCAGCAACTGGACTTTAAAAGGCTCTTTTAATGGACTTTCTTACATGTGCACCAGTGTTCTTTTAATTCTTCAGCTGTTATTAAAGCCAGCCATTTATGCACATTAGTGCATGGGTGTTGGTTTTTTAAAATAACCTTTTAATATTCATCAGCACGTGGACTCAATTCACAGCTTGGTGCTGAAAAAAAGAATGTGGACAATGTAAAAAAAAGGACACCAATGCAGCAATATATCAAGGGAATAATGGTAGCAAACAGGTGCAAGAATGGCAGACTAGCTGAAGGCAGATGTGCTGTGGTGGTGGGTCTCCTTGCACCCTTCAAAACAGCAATTTTTTGCACTGAAAATAGAACATTACAAAAATTCAGCCGAGCACTACAAGAATAGAGGGAAGCAATAGATGAATCCAAGCAGTTTTATGTATTTAGACATCATTGAAGAGGGGGCGGCACTTCCAGGAGTTAAGGTATTCATTGTTGAACACATTTTCTTTTGTGGCTAAAACTGGAATGTGCTAGTACAGCTACAATATAGTGATTTATTGAATTAACGTGCATCACAGATTCTTCTGTGCTATGTATGCTGCTGAGGGTCAGAAACCAATGCAATGGTTGGTAGTCGTCATACATAAATCCAGAAGCTGCATTTGAACTGAGCTTAAGCAGGTTTGAAATTGGAAATGTCGCTCAAGCTTCCTCCCCTGAGTGAAATAATCAAGCATTATCCACACATGGCTATATTTCAGACCTTAAGGGCCAGCTACTTGGATTTATAAAAAATCAAACTGAGATTCTTGGGATGCTGAATTACTTATCCAGTATTAATTGCTCTACTTGCAGAGTGTAGTTGAGGACTATGCATTGCCTTGTGAGTCAAATAATGCCAGTTAAGCTTTTGGGGATGGAAAAAGGTGCATCTACAGAGGGTAGCATCACTCCTTGCAGTCTATATCCACCTACATTTTTTAGCTGGTTCCATTTGTACAGGTATAGTTACCAATTATGTTTGCAGCTTATGCCTGCAGTTATGTACTGATGCCTTGAATAGCATTGAACCAAAGTGCCAGAAATCCAGCTGTTATGCAGATCTTTCACATGACATATTGGAGCACCACAGAATTTCTAAGGATGGGGCATCTCAACAGGCAATAGACACAAAACAGGAGATTACTCAGCAATATTGTGCCTACATGACAGGCAAATGCCTGATTGCAAGTGCTTTATACTGGGATGCCAATCTCACTGCTGCTCCACTGTTGCAATTCAGTTATGCTAATATACCAAGGCACTCGAGAGAATGGTTGGATTTTCACCCCCCAGTGGATGCTTATCCTTTAATACAAGCTAGGGGCCTTGTGCCATAATTTGACTCTGAGTTCCTGGGGAAAAGCTTGGAACGCAGATGCCTTTCGAACAAATCAGGAAGCGTGCCTGTAACAATTCAGGAGAAATTCATTTGACTTGCATTTCTTGAAATGCCAGAGCTCTAAGGGGAAAGGGCATTTAAATTTGCGCTAACCTTTCAGAGCTGTGGAAGGGCTTGTTTGGCTAAGCCTAAGTGCACTTTGTTTTGCTCGCCAAGCACAGGCCAGTTTCCTGCTGTCTGTCATTTTGTATTGACTGACTTTATCTGACTGTCTGACAAGTGTCGAAGACACCATGCAATGCAGAGGGCTCTGCGCTGAAGTACTTAATTAAACAAGCCTTGAAGAAAATGCAAGGCTGTTTGAAGGTGATTCTCCACCCCCCTTAGGCTATGTTGGTACCAGCTGTTTCCCCCAAGATATCGCCCAGGGTGTATGGGAAGCAGATGGTTCAGTCAGCACCTTATTCTGTATCATGTCCCTGCTTTTTAAGAAGCCACTTCTGGGTGAGTCAGTATCTCAGTAAAGAGATACTTCTTCCATAGAGCACTGTTCCTTCCTACCCCACCCTTGCCTGGCAGATGTGTAAAAGCAATGCACAGTGTGCAAATAGTGTAACAGGCCATTCCTCAAAAAGTGGCATCTGTATAGGACTTCCTTATCCCTATCCAACATGACATCTCTGCGTAGTTACTCATGTTTTGGAGCATAACTTTAATCACTCAGAAAGGATGGCCTGAATGTGAGATGCAGGCCTCCGTCTCTGAGATGCATACCAGAGGTGATGGTGGAACGAAGCTCTATAGAGTTCTGTGGGATCTGTGCAAGGGTTTGGCCCCCCTTACACTTTATCTCTAAATTGCACCATAGCATGCTTCATCTTGGCTGCTGCAAAGCATGCAACATGATAAATGTTTAAATTGAATTCTGGCCTTGCCTTTTCAGTCAATTTATTATTTTAAAAATCACCCATTGTAATACTGTATGGATAATTAGTTTGCATTGTCCTTTATATCATCTAAGCAGTGCGTAAGCATTGCATTGGATCTCAGGGACTTGATCCTTATCTTAAATGGGTTACTTTGTTCATTGATTTCAGTGTCCATCAAATGGAACTCTCAAGTGATACACGAGCATGTTAGGGTAAGTAATTACATGCTAGTTCAATTTAAATTACTTTCACTTAATCACTGTGACTATTAATTTCTTGGCAAAGAAATAAATATGAAGTGGTACTTTGCATGTTGTGTGCAGACCAAATGAATCACATCAGAAAATGCAACCAAATGAGATTTAATATGTTGGAGGGGAAAAAAAGTTTAAAGGAGACAAACATGTTTTACACCTTTTGTGGTACAGATAAATTTGTGATCTTAGTGTGTATAAGGAAAAATGATGCTCAAATGTGCAGCACTTTTTCATATTGGATCAAACATCATTGGAACTGTTCACATGTGATGCATCTATATTAAATATCATCTTCTAAGTAGGACCAAGCCATTAGGATATTTAGAAAACACATCAACAGACCTTGGGGGCAGAAGAGGAAAGTCATAGGAGCATCTTTGGAAGGTCAAAGTTTGGAGTTAACTCTAGTCCAGTGTGTTAAGATAAACAAAAAACAGTGAAGTCTATTACACATCCTTCACACCTTAATTTCAAGAATATTTACCTGAACAGATATTTACAAGCATTTTTTAAAAATATTTTTTATATAAAAGTAACATTTTTGCTATATCTATTCCACAAAGGTCTTCATTTATGGGAAACTTACCATATCCAGAGTAAAATATTCAAGAAATCATACAAAAGGGACAGTAGAGCAGGGCCCAGAGCCAGCAAAACACCTTCCAGAAGAGATGCAATGTATGGAGGCTACACCCAATATTAGGTATCTGGGTTCTAACCTCCTATGGCTCATAGGAAAAATTATGTAAGCTCTAGCAAAAAAATAGGTGTATCTTAGCACTGATCAAACTGGGAGGAGATGGGATAGAGGAGACACAGCCCCCACCTACTTCTGTTAAGAGCTCTTACACCTTTCTTTTGTCTATATGTGCTGGAACACCCTCCTTTCTCTGCTATAAGGTTAAGCAGTGGGTTTCTGGCTAACGTCAAGAATTCTGTGCTTTTTTACTTCATTTGATCTCATTCTTCAGCACTCAAAGCAACCAGAATGATTTGACTTAACCTACTATATATCTATGCTACAGACCTTGGTTGATTGTTAAGCTATACTAGCTTAAGATTTGTGAGGCCACTGAGAATTCTTGGTTAGCAATCCCTATCATTCCCACATACATCTAAAGTATCCAAGGTACCTGAGGGAAATTCATGAGTACTAAATGGTCTTCACTTGTAGAGCAGACGCAGTCTTGATTAAAATGTCTGGTAGTAGGCATAGACTTGGAAATCACTTGGGAAAAGAATAACCAAAGTAGAAATGTTTATAGTTCAAAAACCTAATGTCAGATTAATCCTACTTCATCTTAATTGTAACCACAGTGGGGTTCAGATGATGCCCCAAATGAGGAATGTGTGATCCTGCCCTTCACTTCCCTTGCTCCTAGTATCCATGCTGTTCTGCCATCCACCTATTCAGCACATGTGAGAAGGGGCTCTAGGTGTATATCAACATATTAATAAAGGTCCCCATTAGAAAGATGAACCTGATTGATCCAGGATCTCCATTTGCATGGGGGACCTCTATGGTTGTATGTAGTTGGGTGCATAGGGTCCCGCCTAGTTCTTAGGTACACCAAATGTGTTGCTGGTTGGGCGTGTGGCCACTAGGAATGCTGTAGTGGAGGGGAGGAGGCTAACCCAGGCAGAGGCAAACTCCGGCCCTCCAGATGTTTGGGACTACAATTCCCATCATCCCTGACCACTGGTCCTGTTAGCTAGGGATGATGGGAATTGTAGCCCCAAACATCTGGAGGGCCGGAGTTTGCCTATGCCTGGGCTAACCTGGATAGCCCTACAAGCCTCTCATGCATCATTTGAATCCCTGCCTCCATATTAAAATGGAGAACTAGTACTCTAAAGCAGTGGTCCTCAACCCCCGGTCCGCGGCCCGGTACCGGTCCGTGGATCAAATGGTACCGGGCCGCCCAAGGAACATTAAATTATTTCAATTTTATTTACTGTGGTGTTAAAATGTTAAATCACTTTATATTCATTTTTGGGTGTAACTGTATTTTATTTTGAAGGCATGTTTAAATACAATTAAATTAAAATTATGACATCAAAACAATCTAAAATATAAACAATCAATGTCCCCCCCTCAGCGGGCCGCGGTAAAATTATCAAACGTTGACCGGTCCGCGACGATAAAAAGGTTGGGGAGCACTGCTCTAAAGATCACCATATGTATTCAGTAATGCCTTTATAATCCCAGCCAACAAACTCATGCCAAACTCAGATCTCTTTTCTTTTTTTCTGTGACACCCGCCTCCCCAAGTATGATGATGCAACAAACATTGCCATTGCAAAAAGTTATTTTTTAAATCAACTTGAAAATACCTTTTAAAAATCATTGGATAAGGATTCATATTTTCACTTCCGATTGCTTGGACTACACTGGGATTGGGTATTATATATCCAATTGCATTTTATAACCATCTTCTCTGTTTTCCAACTATGATTAGTTGCAGTGTCCAATGTTAGCAAGATACATATATTTTACATCTCTTTATGGCAAATCTGCTTACAGTTCTCAGTGTCTGCTATTGCATTGTTGGATATATTTTAATTGGTTTTAAATTGGGGGGGGGGAAGCAGCATAACTGAATGATAATTGACTATAAATGAGAACACCATGAATGGGAGAAGAAAATGAACAGCAGCAGCATTTTTTTAAACCCTTTTTTGCAGGCTCTTGGATGACAGATGTAAATTAAGTGTCTGATTTATATAAAAGCTAAAAGTTTTCTGCACAAAAATAGGCTACTGGAAAGGGTACTTTTCAAGACATAGCTATTGTTTTCATGAAGAACCCAATTACTTCGAGTAATGGTAAATTTTTAATGAAGAGGAAGAAATTATTTCTGGAAACGTTTCTCTCTGCACTGGGAACAACACTGCTTATTTTCCTGCCTGCTGAAATAGCAGTTCATCTTGCACACTTAGTAATGATAGCTGCTGCTTAAAAATAAAAACTGATAAAGCTTTCTTTCCTGATTACATAGAAGATATTTGCATATTTGCCCATGTGTTTTTTTAGCTTTCAAATATGCCCCACCTCTCTTATTTAGAAACACCTCATACAAAATTGAAAAATGTTCTCCTTAGGACTGAACAGGAGAAATGTTCCCCACCCTTATCAATTTTAGGTGCTTGCTGTGAGGCAGAGAAATATACCTGACAGTATAGAATTCCATCATGTTTGGTCTCAGAAAGGTGTTGGGTTAGCCTTCCTGAATTATGTATCCCCGTAAAGAAACAGTGTATGTTTCTCTCCAATCTCTTTGCATTCTAAATACTACTTTCAGTGACAATATGCTCTCACACCCTCCCCTCAATCCTTAATTTTAACCTCTTACCTCTTTCCTCTGATGTTAAAGGTGATGTCTTCCATGGAGGCCTGCAGCTATTGGAGGGCATGTAGGGGTATTGCCACCCCATCTGCATTTCGAAGCAACGTAAATAAAAATATTGGCCAGATATTTCAACTTACCTTCTTAGTCCGATTATTTTTAAAGGTGAGTGATATTTTTTTAACCTGTTTGAATATTTAAATTTCCTGACTTGATAATATTTGTCATACTGAACAATTATATAAATAACATTTTCATTTTTTTAAAAAAAAGCTTTAAAAAGGACTTTTTGACAGATTGCATTTTCAACAAAGTACATAAACGCCTAAAGTTCTCCAGTGTGCCCATCCATGTGAAAATGTCTAAGCTACAGGCCTGACTTCATGCCACGAGGCACACGCTACAGGCAATGTTATGTTGGACCAATAGAATGAATACTGATGGAACTTAAGGAGTCATCAGCCTTTCAACGCAAAAGTGTTGTTGTACAGAATCACCAAGGAATGTGGCTTATACAATCTCAGTTTTGAGAAATCATTCCTTTTCCTAGTATATGTTCCATAACTCAAGCTGTCACGTCCGACTTCCACACAAATTCCCAGCGTAACCAATTTCTATTAGCAGAGCATACCTTATATTATAAACCTTGCAAGTAGGCCAGTGTTGCACCATGAAGCTTATACAGTTTTTCCCTCAGTGTAAAAATATACAATGCTACTGCATATATATATTTTTTGCAGTTAAAGGTCCAATCAGTCCATTGTTTTATGGCAGTTCTGTTCCTTTTGACTTTTCATACATCTCCAACCCAAACCACTGTGTTGCCTCTCTTGATACCCGAAACCTCGCAGCGTAATGTGTTTTGTCTCCCATTAATTATAAATAGTGACTCCTTTGCTGGTGTTATAAGGTATTGTCCAAATAATCCACTGTCTTGTATAATTCTGTTGTAGTTACTCCAGGGCCAGTCTTTGGATTTGATAGGGTCCTTTAAATTCTTCAATATGTCCATTTTCCCCGTTGACAACTCTACAAAAAGCACATCTGTTTGCAAATGTGAAGTAGCGTATATATAATACTGATTGCCTTCGGTGAAAGAGGACTGAAATGTCAGATCGGATATGTGCATGGTGGTTTGTAAGTCATAAATCAACTTGATTTCCCCTTGGATTGTTATTGCCTGGACTCTGATCCTTCCGCTCTGTTCATCTGCGCTGACCAAATAGCGTCCATCAGGGGAGATGTAGGGAGTACCTGATATGTCGCTGTTGGGGCCAATAACAGAATCTGTAACACTGTCAATTATAAGCTGTGGAGTTATTGGTATTGACATGTTTGTTTTGCACTGGACGAAGAAGTAGCCACCCAGATGTGTATAGGCCATGGCCAGGGGCAAACAGCTGTAGTTCTTGAAGCTGATCGTCTTGATGTGAGCCACAGTTTCCAGATCAATTTTGTGAACTACAGACTTAGACTTGTTAAAGATGAAACCAAATCTGAAATGGGGAAAAAAAGACAAACAATATATAACCAAACAGATGCCACAAGATGTTTTGAAACCTTTATGAGAACAATAATTCTTTGTGTCACTTGGCCCAAAGGCAGAAATGTTGTCTTGTTAAGTCTTATAGTAACCCTAGGAGGCAGGCCACTATTACGCTGTCATCAATATGTATGTATTTATTTGAAATGTTTATTATTTAATAAACAATAACAGAATAAAATGGAGAATGGACACACCTAATAAATAAAGCAGTAGAGTATTAGAAGTGACCTTATGAAATTAATGTTCTGGAGATGAAAAGGTTTTCAGAGCTCACCAAAATCTCCCAGGCTAGCTGTAAGACTTACTGAAACAACTTACCCAAACAGTATCTGTGGAATGCTTTGTGCACTTAGGCCAAATGAAATGAAATATTGAGGAAGTCAGTTATGAGACACATTTTGTTGCTTAAGGTCACAAAGCAAGTTCATGGCTAAGCTGTGATTTTAACCAGGGGTTCCCAGCTTATCATATGACTCATGTTAACTACTATACTATAGCACACATAGGTAGACAAGGAAGGAGGCTAAAATCCCATGCTAACAGGTGCTGTACCCTAGAAAGAGAGGGTTGGATCCAAGAAAGAGGATCCAATTCTCACACAATGGGGGTTTCTGGATTTCTCTCCCCTGCAGATACCTGCTTCTCCCAAAAGCTGATCCTGGTTGAAGAAGCATCATATGATGGAGCAGGATGAAATGAACCGGGTGGAGCAAAAAGAGGCAAGATGAGTCTTAGGCTGCTGTAGAAGCAACGGCGTACCTAGCTGCTTGGCTGCTGGGGGCGGGGCGTCACTCCGTAGCATATGCGTCGTGATGTCACGACGCATGTGCTACGGAGCACAGTCTGCTCCTCGGCCTTAGCACAAGCGAGCGAAGCCAGCCACGGCGGCAAACAAGGTTTTTGCTGGGCGGAGCCGCGGGGCGGGCCAGGGGGGGATGTCACACCAGCCACAAGCGTGACGCCTTGCTGGCCTGCCCCTCGCCCCCTCGGCTCCGCCCAACCAGGCACAGAAGGAAGGGAGAAAAAAACTGCACAGCGACCGAGCGAACGAAGCCAGCCGTGGCAGCAAGCGAGGTTTTTGGGAGTCGCTGGTTACAAGTGTCGCCCCCTAGAGGCTGGAACCTGGGGCGGCCTGCCCTCAATGTCCCACCCCTGTGTAGAAGGAAGTGGGGGAGGATCCTTGGAGAGCAGTGGGAAGACAGGGACCTTCAACTGCTTCATTGGGGCAAGACTTACTGGTAAGAGTTGTGATCACTAGGCCTGTGCTGTTTTGGTTTCTTTGAATAAATATGGTAGTTCACTTCACTGACACTGGCTGTTTTATTGCTGGCCTGCCCCTGACAAGGGGGCTACAATCTAAATATATTACATTAACACCAACCCTAAGTCCTCAAAAATATCACAGAAAAGTGATATTTCAAGCCGTGAAGAAGATGAGAAAATCATGGAAACAAAACGTTAATGTCCTATAGACATACTTGATACGATGTAGTGGATTTTTCTTTGCATAGATTATAGAATTCTCTTGCACCCATTGAAAGTAGTGTGTTAGGCTTCCCTATCATGCTTTATAGGAAAATAGTTAAAAAGAGTAAGGTTGGAAAGGAGAGGAAGAAAATGTTAAGCCATGTTTGCCCTTGTGAGTAATTCTCAAAGGGAAAACAATAGAAAATCTGCTAATTTCACCCATGTTCCACACACACATGGCTTATCTGCCTAAAAGACTAGCACATAATGTTTCTTGAGGTCATGCTTTGGAACAATTGTTACACAACCGAACTGCCAGCATTCCATTGTGTGAAAAACATACTTCAGACCTGTGTTTTCACCTATAAAACACAGTTGTCTCCATATAATAGGCTTATATCGCCCTCCTTTTTTTTTTTTTTTTTAGGTGAAAGCATCACTGAAGTGTCCAGCCATGGCAATTTACTCCTGAAGAGTAAGCCTGCATAGTGTATGATCACACATGAACACTTCTGGGATTTAGTGTTTCATTCAGTTGCTATACTTACATCCACCAGAAACTTGCTGTGTGGGGTGGATGAAATACTGGCAGAGAAAATGAAATGGACAGGCGATAAGGTGACACCTGCAGCCTTTTTGAATTAAGCCACTTGAAGACTTTAAAGAAAACCTTTCAAAAACATTATTAGACCATTTAGAATGCAAATGCAATTCTGTACACATTTAACTTAGGAATAGTCCTATTGAACTGAATGGAACTTACTTCTGAGTAGACATATACAGGATTGCACAGCAAATTTAGTAAAGCAAACCAGTAGCATGGTATACTTACTAATACCCATTTGTGTGTATGAGGACCACTGGTATAATAGAAAGGTAAATACATGTTCTATTTAATTAGATAATATTTAAATGTTTCAAAGAAAGAAAGAAATGCTTTTCTGCACCGAAACACATAACAATGAATTGCACTGGGCTAACATGATGATGCTTGACAAACCACAGGCATTCCTGGCATCGGACACTGCACAACCAACAGGTTGCATAAAAGCCGCAGAGTCACCAAGCTATGTCAGCAGAACATTTGCAAAGGCAGAGAAAAGAGTTGCCACTGAAATGTTGCATAACCCAGAACTTTGTTTATTGAAAAGTTTTCCATACTGCCCTTCAATTCAAAATTTGTGGTTTACAGGAAGTAATGAAAACCTAGCAAAAACACAGAAAGGCTTTGCTAAATACAGTTACAGCAGGGAGAAGGGAATATATCCAAAGTTAAAAGCACAGGGGAAAATAAAAAGGGCATTTTTGCCTGGCACCTAATAATCATGCTGGCCATTATTACCCCATTGCTTCTTTGTGTACTTCCCATCTTTCGTAGTTCATGTGCTGTTTCTTGTCTCTTAGCTAACTTATGGAACCATTTGGAGCAGTTCTTCATGGTTTATATTTTCTAGTGTGGTGGAGCTTTCAGCGATTGCCATGAAAGCAAAGCAAGTAATTATCATGATTGATAATAATTTCATCAGATTAAAAAAACTACTGGGGCCAAGAGGACTCTTACCTGATATGATTGATAATGAGGTTTGTATGTGGAATAAAATAATCATCCATCCCGTTCAAATGGGTGCGAATGATATGCTGGTTGTCTCCTGTACTTGCTTCTGGTATTACCTACAGGGAATAACCAAAATGCTGAGCAGAAATAGAACAATAGATGAGGCACTGAAATAGAAACCCCAGACTACCTAAATCAGGGGTGGGTAACATGTGGCCGTCCAGAAGCTGTGGAACTACAATGCCCATCATCACGGACCATTGGGCTATGCTGGCTGGGGCTGGTGGGAGTTGGAGTCCAAAACATCTGGAGGGTCACAGCTTATTAACCTCTGACCCCTCTGATCCATATGACCCCACCCCCATGTATCCAGCAGCATTCCATAGGTCAAAATGCTGGGTTTCCTGGTTCTTGGAAATAAAGGATGAAATGGCATTTGCGTGTATGTGTGACATTTGCAAGGTAAGAGAACAGTTCTTCATCTGCTTTCAAGCTGTTTATAGCAAAAGACAATGCAATCATGCAGGCACGGGAAGAATGTCCCAGCTCTAACGCTTCCATAATTTTTCTGCACTGCCTGCTATAAACATTGTTTTCAGGTTCACATATATTAATCTCACTTAAATGCACCATGCTAATTCACTGGCTTGAATGACTGACAGCAAAGTCACAGCAGTTAATTATCTCTTTGAAAAGATATCTACAGTGCCAGGGAGTGGGGGAATATATGGAAAGGGGTAGAGTGAGTATTTCTTTTTTTTGAAAAGGTTATTTCTGAGAAGAATGTAAGCTCTTTGCTATAATGAAAAGCTCACTTTGTTATTTCTCCTGTGACTCCAGCAAAATATGGAGATGAGACTTAAAAAAATAAAAATCAAACCTTAGAATGCTTATATGATGCCTAAGTTCAGTTCATTAGGAGTGTTGACTGTTTCTCTGTGTTAACAGGACATCTTTAGAATTTACAGCTAAGTAGTTCATTACAGAAAGTGCCAGAGCCTTAAAAGATCTGCTGCAATATTTTTGTCAGGCTCTTTTGAGAAACCTGTCAGTTCTTGATGAAAGTGCTCTGATGTAATCATGTAGATTATGGTACATTAGGTTTCCACCATGCCCCTAGTGCAGTGTTTCCCAACCAGTGTGCCTCCAGATGTTTTGGGACTACAATTCCCATCATCCCTGACCACTGGTATTGCTAGCGAGGGATGATGGGAGTTGTAGTCCCAAAACATCTGGAGGCACACTGGTTGGGAAACACTGCCCTAGTGCTTTTGCAACAGTGATGCTTTTTCATTAATATGTGTTTGAAATAACTTGTCAGGTGTTAGGGGTTTCCAGTTGAGGACTTTCCCAATGGGACTCTAGTGACCTATGCATTGTGTCATCATGGCAGCTTGCAGATGAGCAATCTGCTGACCTTTGGCACCATCACTGAAGCTAATGCTTCTGCAGGGATCAAAAAGGGCCAATAGGACTCCACTTGATCCTATGAAGCTTCTGACTTTGGTCTGGTCCTCAGACTGAGCAACTTGTCAGTTACAGACTGAACCACTCTCTAGAGTCCCCATTAGCCTAGCATGATATCCATTGATAGGTGCAAGGGTGTTTTGGATATAAGTTCCTAGTCTCACATTCCCCCAAAATAATTGGTGTTGAATCTATGGCAGAATGCATCATCAAAGACCCACACTTCATTGTGGGTTTTCATTGTGGATCATTAACAGCTATACCACCATCTTTTATCTAGTCTGTTGCATCAGTTACCATAACTCTGCCATCTATCAAATAATTTCCCCCTACAAATGTTTTCTCTGTTTATGGCCTACATTGCACTAATGATCTTTGGAATTCTAATTAAACATGTAATTTAATTATCATAGCCCTACTGAAGCATAAATAACGTGCTGGAAGGTAAGCTAGTTCAATCCTTTATACTAAGGCAGGATCTTCTGTTCCCAAAACCATTGTCATTTTTGTATATGTTGTTCTATCTTATTCAAATTATTATGACCATGGAGGAGAGACCTGGAATGAGAAAAGTGTTCATACCAGAAGTCTCCATGAGGCAAGGAATAAGCATAGCAAGATAACAATGCATTCAAGTTCATGAAGCTCGCTCCATTTCTACCATAAGACACATTTACTCTTCTTAAACAAATTTAACAACCATGAGTTCTCTAGAATATAGGTATTTAATTACTTGGTGTGTTGTAATCCACAACTGAGTTGAGATGGTAGCTATGGCACTACAAATGTGGTTTGGAAAGAAAAAAGGTAGAAGAGAAGCAAGGAAGAGGACTGGGAAAGAGAAGAGAGAAAATGAAAGAGAAAGAGGAGGAGAGTACAAGTAGATAGGTATTAATTATACCTGTAAAATAATAATAATTTAAAAATGAGTTACATGTTTCAGGTCAGATCAGGGATCTGGAAATGGTGAAGGACACTGCTTGAGATGAAACACAATGAAATTAAAATGGTCCTCAGTTCTCACACTGGCAGATGAAGAATTATCTAGTTTACACTGGGGAGAGGAAACCTGTGGCTGATCAGATAGGAGCGGCTGGTGAGAAGGGGTGGCATTGCTGCTGTGCACCAGGATGGTGAGGGGGTGCGGCAGGATAGCAGAGACCTTGGGACAATGTGGTCATACCAGCAAAAGTACCCGATTGGCTCTGCTGGTACACCCAAACCTCACCGCTACCCTGCCCCTGTCCAAGTATGTTTCAGCAACGTTTCAGCCCACAGGCCAGTTATGCAGTGCTACTCCTTTCCACTGGCTGGACATAACTATGGAAGTTTTTGGACTCCTATTCTCCTTGACCATGGGCCATGCTGGCTGGGGTTAATGGGGCTTGGAGTTCAACAATATCTAGAAAGCCACACGTCCCCCATTTCTGGTTTATAAATTTTCCCATCAGCTCTGCTCTGAACCTATAAAAAAGTCTACACAGTTGATTCAAAAGTTGTCTTTGTGCAGGTCTTTGCATTTGCAGCGTGTTTGAAACAGTGTTTGAAACAAAAGAAACAGTGATAAGGATGAGGGAGGGAGACAGAGTTGAGGCTCACATTTAAATAAGATTTCTGGTAGGAAATGTTACTCCTAAATTTCTGCTGATAAGAATAATGGTTCTAAAAGAAGATTGTGATTAACTATTGCATTTGTAAGAGGCTTACCTGCAAAACCGGACGAGACTTCTTCATATCGCCCCAGCTAAGTACCCAAATTTGGTCGTGTGACTTATCATAATGTAGTTTTACAGGTAGAGGGTCAGTGTCCAAGGTCTTCAAAGAAACAAAAAACAGTTGCATTAGCTCTTCCTTATGAAAAAGAATGTAAGTTATGCATTTGATTAGGGTCTTGTTGTGTATTGATTCAAAATGTTATTATATCTGTATTACTATTGTCTGTAATCACATTAGGGTAAAGTAACTGCCTTCCTGTCCCAGAAGGAACAGTTACTATTGGTGCATTCAAATTGCTGCATTGGGATCCTCAGTCTTATTGGTTCCCACCAAAAAGCAGCTGTGTGATTGCTTGAGATTGTTCCCTCCAAAATGTATCTTTTCCTAGCCAGTCCTCTGTCCCTATAAATGTAGCTTCCCTACCCTCAGTTCCCGCAGTCTTGTTTGCCTGAATAAAGAGTTGTTACATGAAGAAGCTGTCTCCTGCCTGCTATGTCAGAGAGCTGAAATCACTTGCTGAAATCATTAACCCACGCTACAACAGGTCTGTAAGCTATTAAGAAAGCCTTTGTGCACATTTTGCATTTCATGTCCAAGTCAGACACCGTACCACTGCATGTCATTGTACGCACCCAGTTTAATATGCTGGCATACTGAGACCTGCTTTGTAAGTTGTTGCCAGCAAAGCAGCTGCTGCCAGCAAAGCAGCTGCTGCCATACCATAGCTGCTTCCACACCAATGTGTAGCATAGATGGTGTGGAACACCAGTATGGTATCTGTGTCTTTCGTTTCTCTGCAGTTTGAACCACATAGCTCTTAGGAGCGGTACTGGCAGTGGCGACACTGTTGCTTACTGAAATGGAGAGCGGTGAGATGGTAGGGAGTCTGGCACTGAGCAGGGGCACTGGGTGGGAACTGAATGATCTCCACCCACGAAGTGCCAACTTCCCCAGCACCTCACCCTCTGTCTCCCAGTAAGCAGCAGCAACATTGCTGCCAGGAGGCGAGCTGCATCGTGCCACCCCTCCCCTGCCAACCACTTATTGATTGATTGGTTGGTTTTGCTTAAATGCTGCTTTTCCACAATGAGTTGTGCCCAAAGTGGCTTACAGCAAATGTTCAAAACTTCAAAACAGAGAACACTGGAAATACAAAATACAGAACATGTTAGTAAATTCAAAATAACAAAAATCAACAATTTAGCAAACTGATTCAATATTACAAAAACCAACAATGATCTAGATTTAAGAATAAGAACAAGCAAAAATGAAAGTTAACTGACAATGCATTTTCTGGTACTGGTCTTGCTACACTCCAAGGAGCTTGGCATAAATGCAGTTTGGGGGGAGAGGTAGATGACAAACAGCTGGCCCCCACATCTGTCTTCCAGAGGAGGCTGACAGCACCAAACAAATGTCAGCAATGATACTAAGTCTCTTCCTCAGCCTCCTGGAAGTACCAAGGGCTTACGCAGGTCTTAGGAACAGCACTCAGTGAATCCCTTCATCTACACATCCTTCCATTCCATGTAGCCATGTTGTGGCAGCCTTTTGAATAAGAAAGAGGTGTTTTGGACATGGCAAGGGCCTAACATGCCAGCCATAAACTGACTTTAGTATCTGGGTTGCATATTTATTTGAAAGTACCACAGTGCATAGAATTACAACCTTACAGAAAGTGCAATCCTGTGTTTGCTTTCTCAGAAGTAAGTTTCCACTGTGGTTCAGTAGGACCTTACTTTCATGTGTAGAGGATTGCAGCCTCAGAATATTACATACATATATATGATAACATATATAGTTATCAGTATTACATATTACAACCTATGTTGTTAACAGAGGTCTTCAATTGACAGGTATTATAGTGTCAAAATGTTGTTGTCAAACTATTAGCGACATGATTAGTAACGATCCTCTTTCTAGTAGCCACCTCAGGATGTTGAGCATGGGGTATTACCATACTCCTAATATACTCCTGCTAACCCAGCTGCAGATTTGTATTTTTACGAATCTACTAACAAAGTCAATAGCTAGAACCTCCTTGGGAAGAGGCCAAATTTTTGGCAGTATGAAACCTTTTTGTCCCCCATCCAAAAGCATTCAGTTGCCCCTGGGAAGTTACCTGAATGACTTTCTGAGTCTGGATATCAAGGATCATTATTCTATTCCACTTTGGCTGTGTTACATAAATATATTTGTCTCTGACATTGACAGCGGAAGCCCAGAGGCAGGACTGAATGGCTTCACCTTCAACTCTAGGACAGATTTCTGCCTGAAATAAAATAATGAAAGCAGGTTTAATAAGTTTAGGTTCAGTGCTGTGGTCCAGGCAGTCTGCTAGATACGGCCACAGAGGAAAACGATAGAAGGTAAAACAATGAGACCTTGAAGGTATGGCTTGTGCTGAGAGTAATAGATCTAACCTGTGGTATTGAGCTAGTTCTCTGGCAATCCTTTTGGGGGACCTGTCTTTTGGTCATTTGATGGGGCTGAGGTCAAGTTGAAGAGACCTCCAAAGAGGTGGTAGTGCTTCAGTGGAATTTTCCTTGGCTGGGATTTCTACCTTATTAAATGTGAGGGGGTCTCTTTTGCATGTCAACATTTATAAAGGCCATGTGTGTGCTTGCAGTGGCACCAGATTCTCTCTACTCAGGATCCCACATTGCAGGACTCCTTGGAATGCCCACACAATGTCATATAGTCACACGCATGTTCCAGGAAACACTGTTGCAATGGGAGCCTATGCACAGAGAGCCTCACACCATCGCAAGAGCACATGGAGCATTTTTTTTAAAAAAGGTTTTAACTGCAGGATGCCCTCATTCTACAGCTATTAAATTAGTAAAGTAAGAACAACTCCCTGCCCCACAAAACATATTCAAATTTTTCAAAGTTGTAGAAATTTGTTCCCCAGTTTGCTGTGGGAAGAATGGACATGCAAAACTGAGGTGCAAAGCCAGTTTTATTTTAAGCCAGGCATAGGCAAACTCGGCCCTCCAGATGTTTTGAGACTACAATTCCCACCATCCCTGACCACTGGTCCTGCTAGCTAGGAATGATGGGAGTTCCAAAACATCTGGAGGGCCGAGTTTGCCTCTGCCTGTTTTAAGCCATCACAGACTGAAATTTATATTCAAACAATAATATAGCCATTGAATATTTGGGAGAGCCAAATTTCAGTTATGGAACTTGTGGTTCACAATACAGGGCCCTAAGTCAGCTAAGGTAGCGTCTACCCTGAGGTAAACCGTATGTTTTGGCAACAGGAGTTTCTTGATAAATTTCTCAGCCTTCAGTTCAATAGAACTTGGGTGGCTAGGAAAATGTACTCCTCACATTGTGGTTTATTCAGATGAATGTATAGAACTGAAGGCCTGTGAAACTCCAGTTCTATACTTTATAAATTTGGCATAATTACATGAATTATGGTAGGGATTCACCTCACAAGTCCCACCAGTGGAAGCCATATGCAATGATTTCCACTTCTGCAATGGGACTCTGCCCCTCCGTGCCCTCTGCAGTCCTGAAATTGGCTCAGCAGGTTGAGGGAGCCCCCAGAACAGCACATAGGAGAGATGAAGGGGTTGTTCCATCCAGCACACTGGAAGGCTTGTGCTGATGATATGGTCAACATAGCACAACATTGAATTCCTCTTTACATGTACAATATATAAATTTCACAATTTTGCCACAGCAGGCAGTGAGATAAATAATGTAGTTTTTAACAGAAGCTGAACTGCGGCAGAAAAGCAGTGCTGCCTGCGATAAATACAGGGTGGAAAGGAAAACAAGGACTTCTTACATCCTTGATGCAAGACCAATATCAATTACCCCAGACTTACGTAACTTGAGAAAACTTTCTCATTTGGTTTGATGTGTCTCTGGATCTCGCAGTCAGTTGGCTGAATTATTGTGATCCCATCATCAGAAAAGACATAGAACATATTCCCCACACTGAGCCCTTGAAGAGAAAACAAAAAAGCAAGGGAAAAACATGTCATAATTTCCTGTCTAAAACCAAAAATAGTAGGCTAAGCCTCAAAAATAAAAATAAAAATTACTATACAAAATGAAACCAAAAAACCTCTAGAGATTCGGATGCTTTTGGTGCATTCACAAAATTAAAGGTCATGTCACAAGTAGGGCTTCAAGGTGTGAGGAAAGAGGTACAGATAGGCTCAAAAATGTATTGCCTTGGTGGTAACAGTTACAAATGTAAGACAGTATCTTGGGATCATGTGTTTTGCAATCAAATTAATATGCAGGTTTCTTTCCTTTGCATTAGAAGCAATTTGCTAATACTTTTGCCCTTTTCATGTAAATGTTTCAAATGCTGGAATGCAACCATGCATTTCACATAATTTGGAACAAGGGGTGTTGTTGACTTGTCGCGGGTAATACTTTTCCCCCAGTGGCCTAGAGACATTTGGGGGGGATCCTTATAGCCACCAAAGCAAAAACATTTTTGAAATTTTGCAAACTGTAATTCACAAATGTGGAATCTTTTAGCATTGCAATAGCACTCATCTATCAAAACTGGGGCATTCCAGAAGCTTTAGGGGGGAAATAGCCTGTCAGTGAATTTCTAGTAAAAGAATTGTATTCTACATTTCTGCTTAATCAGAAATGTCCTGAAACATTGCTAGTATACTTCATTCTCCATTACATGCAAATGCAGTAATGAATACCTTGTATGCTTTTCAATCACTCTCTTCAGAAATCGTATCACTACACATGTATATATATTCTACAGATACGGTATTGTAATGGCTTCTGTCATCCCAGATAAAGTTGATAGTGTACTTATCTGCCAAACTTCCATAGTTTTACTTCTGTAAACTGTTTTGTATAGAAAATGAAAGCTCAATTTTTCAAAAAAGTTACCTTTGGTGGATGATAGTTGTTTTTAAGCTAATAAGCTGTGTATCCTGTTCAAACTTGAAAAGTTACTGGATGACATTAAACGCTTCCAAGATTGGAAATTAAGGAATCGCAAAGCGCACAATTCAGCCAAAGTGTAACAATTTTTCATTTCCATTTATTTAACGGGAAATAATTAAGCATATGAGAGTACTCTCACTGAAATTGGCTCGATTTAGAAGTGCCTAACTTTGGCTAGATTGTGTGTTGACAATTTAATAATGAAAATATTGCTTATTTAAAAAATAAGTAACAACCATGCAATATTTGCTTTTTGTTGCTGTTAAATTGATGCAATTCATCATGCTTTTCAGTACAACTGCTCCTGGAGTCAAGGATCTTGCAAACAAGTATGCAATAGAAAATGAGTATTTGCAAGATTGAGTCCTCTGGTGTATATTCCATACCGTCAAAGCACAATGACACTTGCACATTATACAGCTTTTATTATATCCATTTGGTGTGCTGAGAATTTGATATATGAAGTTTAGCCTTTGAATTATACCACAGAAATACCCCAGTTAAGGCATCAAAGTGGATCCAGGATCAATGATCCTTAAATGTGATGCTGCAGTGAGGGATCATGCATTTTCTGAACACACGGCTAGCAAATTCCTATGTTATCATCACTGCTGAAGAACTAAAATACCTCAGGCATATCTTAGGTTGACATTTTCAACAAATGTGGACCAAAATCCTTTCTTGCTGCATGCACACAGTTCCTCTTCATTTCAATGAGGACTGAATACACACATTAGAAAGCAGGATTTGGCCCTTGATGCAATGAGTGCACATTTCTGCAGATGTTTAAAGTTGGGACAGTTTAAAACAAATGATAACAATCATGCATTAACTTATGGTAAGTGTGAACTGTGCCTATATTCAGATTCATGCACATTAACCACCCTGTTCTTTATGATCGTTTGATAAAATGCATGTTCACATTTCAGCTTTCATTTGCCTTGCCCTTAAAGCAGATATTTATGGTAATGCTATGGCTCAATTTCATGTTGCTTAAGCTTTAGTGGTTTATTATCATAGCCTTGATGAATTTTCCATGAGGAAAATGCAGTAATCCATGTTCTAGCCTTCATTAGAACCAGCATTGCATTACTTAAGTTTTCTAAGCCTATGTACATCCTGCCCCAATTAACCACATTTTAAAGAAAAGAGTCCTTAAAGATAAGAAGTTTCCCTTCAGGACCAAGGAAAGAAACCAAGCAGGAAAGGTCCCGATTCCTTGCATGGAAATACCATAGGTTTCTGGAGCAGGGACAGAGCTCCCTGTCCCTCCTATATGCCAGTTCCAAGCATGCTAGTTAAAAACAACTTTAAAAATATCAGGCTACTAACTTTTTAGAGTTTATTTAATTTACATAATCTATATAAGTCCACAAAAGTTCATAGCCTGAAATTTTCTATACCAGATCTTACAAATAAACTACCTTTCCCCCATTTATGGTACACTTCTCTTGAATGGGCACACAAGCCTAGAACATCAGAAACAACCACTCTAGTATTTTGTGAAAAACTGTAATTTTGATGGTAGAGCTAAATCCTGCTTCTCTGACTCCAAGGAAAGATTTGATCAATGTGGGATATCATGTTCATGTAAGGTGTGTTCCAGTGCCCTTTCAGCATTGCAGAGGCTTTTTCTAGGAAGAAGAAATAACCCGATGACCCTATGATACTAAAGGTACTTAATGCTAGCATTTTTAATTGGACGGAGTCAACACAGGCCAGTTATTTCATCCATTTGTGGAACGTTGAGTTCATCTCAGCTGCGATAGATGCCCAATGAGTGAACCACTAGAACATGCCATCTCATGATCAACATGGCAAAATAAGTTAAACAACCAATTGTTTAACTGTCCCTGACCAGCTTTTGCACATGCAAATTATTATGGTAGGTATTCACTTGATGTGAAACTCTGGAAAAATTGTATTATTTCCTACTGCCCAGCAAATATTTACACTGGCAATTCATTGTACAATTTCCTGTAGACGTATCTTAATACTTAGGGCTCCTGCGAGAGCTTAAGAGAGTCTTTTTGCAGAATCATCCCACAGTGCTGCAGTAATGCTTGGAAGGCTAGAATCATGGGGGTGTGGCAACTGTCACCTTTCCTTCCTGGTTGGGTAGGAAGAACACTTGCAGTTGGCTCCATCATGTGGTCTAGCTTTTTAATATATCGTCATGGTGACATGGGATAAGGCCAAGGAAAACACATCTTGCTCTGCTGTGGTGATATATGAATCAGACCTCAATAAGTAAATCCATGAAGGTTTTCAGTATTATTTTAACCTGCATAGAGGCTAGAAGTGTAGGATTCACTATAAATCTGATCGAGCTAAATAAACAATTGTCACTGGAGTAAGCAGTGTTCTACATTGTTGAAGGGAAGGAGAGCAACAGCTTTTTGATATTTATTTAGCAAAAAATATGGAGCTGAAATATGTGGCCTAGAAAATAAACATCTGTTCAAGTGATGTAAATGAACAAAGAACAGCAGGGTTTGCTGGTGTAAATTAGAATACTTACATTCCACTTAAAGTATAGTAAATTGTGACTTTCATTCTGGTGTTTCTGTTGATAATTACATACTTAAGAATATATTTTCAAATGTTGTTAACTTTCTGAATGCCTATTCAGAAAATCTTTATCATAGAAACTTAAGAGTATTTTAGAAAAGTTGCATCACTAATATTCTACCAGTTATTTGTTGGGTTTGCCTGTGTGCTAAGCTGAGACCTGCTGACATTGCTAAAGTTAGTGGCAAATCAGTGGAGAATGGTCCATTATGGAATTATTAAAGCAGACAAGCACATTATCACTACAACAAGACAATTTTACTGCAGTACCTTCCTCTCGCCACAGTATGTTTGCAACTGCAGCATCAGAGAAATGGGAGAGCCAGAAAATGATCAAGAAAAGGAAAAAAAAAACATTGTCAAAATTTCATTGCAGCAATTAAAGGAATTTAACATTCTGGTTTTTTAAAATTGTTTTTCCTCTGATAGCTTTACAGTATTAATTCAGACACATGATGTCACTTGAGTAAAGATATGACAAAATAAACTTCACCAAATTCAGTTTCTCTGTTGAAGCGTCTCTTGTCCCTCCCCCACAGCAAACATCAAAGTTTTTATAAAGAGAAAATTCTCATTAAATTAAATATTTTTGATTTTTGCCTAAGTAGAGATTACAAAACATGTCTCTTCATGAGCAGACAGTTCTCCTCTTTCCACAATAATAGCCTTTTATCTTGTAGAATCACACAGGAGCTGTAACCACATGAAAGCTTGCTATAAATGCAATGCATTTTCTAACAGATAATTACAGAAATCATAATGCTAAGCAGACTTTCTTTTCATTAATATTCATTAATGAGCATTTTGATGTTCAAAGTTTAATTTTTTAACTAATTTATTTTTGCAGCCTTCTCTGGGCAAAAACAGCCTTGCTATGGAGATTACTATTATTCTTTTCACTAATATTTATTTATATTTCTTAGTTGTGGAACAAATGCCTGGGGCTGATCTTCCATTGTGCGTTGGTGTCTGAAGGCACATTTGTTAGGGAGCTGTAGTTGATCCCAGTTGCCTAGGGGTTGTTGTTTTGTGATTATATGCCCATTTGAAAATACATGTTTGTCAAATTCATGCACTAAATTTTTAAATGCAATATCTTGTTGGCGTATTTTAGAAATGTAATGTGTAAAGATGGCTTTACACAGTGCTATGCAATGGTTGCCATGATGCTACAAAGGATTGCGAGACCAATCTTATGTTGCATTTTGAAAACAATAGACAGATAACTTCAAATATTTTTCTTTTGCAGCAGTGCATTGTTAGCTTTGGGCATCAAGAAAATGAGAGATACAAATTGACTGCAATTTTAATTAGCATGGCAAGAAATGTAATTCTATGACTGTCAATGAAAAATCTTGCATCTCATTCTTCCCTGCTATGCAAGCTGAACCTTGTATCATGTTGCACATATTTCTTCAAATCAGGAGACATCCTGCAGATATTTTATAAGCAAGACTTCCATGAGGTTTCATTAGTGGTATGGGTCTGATTTGTGAGCACTTCAAACTCCAAAATAGGAGCAAAAGAGTGCCCCTAAACTCTAGGCCACAACATACCCCAGCAGATGCTATCAGAATAAGGCCAGAGCATGGAGGCCTTGGATAATACTGTGACCCCACAGGTATGGATTTCGCTGCCCCAAATCCATCTCTTGGAGGACATCATGGGGATAGAAAGATAACCGCAGCAAGCTTGAAGGTTTCTAATCCCTGGTGTGTTCTAGATTATGTCATCAGGAGCATAACAGTCTAGAGATTTATCCACAGCCTATAATGCTCCTGACCTTGATGGAACCATCTGCATTATCCTCAGCCTTGAATGATTTACTAGAAGAGGGAATATGGCAGCAAGTGTTCCAGACAAGCTAAAAGAGGCAGAGTCTGCAGGAAACCATCTAGGTGCCAGTGCACTCTTGCTACTGTTACACTGTGCTGGATGTTTGCTGAATTAATTGGGGGTGGGGGTTAGGCTTAATTCCAAACCATAGAGAAGGTCTACCCATCACTATATTTCTCATGTTCCATGTAGAATTTCAGGAGTGAAGATCAAATACATATTTGCTTCAGACTCATTATATATTAGAGCAGACGACTATGGAACAATGTGGAAGTTCTTAACCAGAGTTTGTTAGCTTTAAATAACAACAGTGAATGGAACCACAAAGTCCCTTAGAATTGCATAATTAATTAACTATTGTTGGTGATAAATGGGAAGCAGACAGCTACTTTGAAATTAGGCTTGATCATGTGAATCTTTACTCAGGCAAAACCCAGTTTGGTACCATTCAATCAAGTCCGCAGTTTTAAAACTCAAACCATAACCTTAGGTATAGTAAAGAGCTTAGAAAGTGTGTGTAAAAGTTAAACCTACGAGTCTTTCTAGCTGAATCTTCAATGAAGAGAGAAGAAATATCCTCATCTACTCCCACTTCATTTTTAGCAATGCAAGTATAGGCACCTGTGTCTTCATATCGAACACTACTGATGTGAAGTTCGCTTCCATTTGCTGCAACAAGAGAGATCCACAAAAGCTATAAATTGTAACAAGCTCTGGAAAGTGAGGTTTTTCGGCTGCAGTCTTAAACACAGTTACTTGACAGAGAGTTCCAGTGAAATCAAATAGGCTCAGAGGGTTTTATCCAACCAAGTAATTCTGTTTTCACATGGACTCCCTCACTTTCCCCTTTCCTTGCACGCCTGCCCATCTGTTCTGGAGGACTGGAAAGAGAGAGAGAGAGAGAGAAGAGGAAAGGAAGTTCTATGGTGCAGGAGGAAGTCCTTGTGTTAACAGAAACAGGGCAACTGTGTTGGATACAACGCAGGGTTTCAGCCTTACAGTTATGTTTTTGAACTCACTGTTCCAGAATTGAGATTGCTTACAGTTTAAGAAGTCCCGAAATACTAAGGATGAATGATTGGTTACCATGACATTGGAAAGTAACAAAAGTTTACTTATCTTTCTAAGAATAAGAGAATGACAGTAGACAATACATTATCAGATGGACACATCTTTGAACTTCTGATAATATTTTCATTTCTTGTATTTATTCACATATTTCTAGGGCATCTTTTAAAGCAAAGCCTTCACAAAGCAGCAAAACCGGCCATAAAATACAATGGCACATTTCGGTAACGCCAACAAAACAA
This sequence comes from Darevskia mixta, assembly GCA_034641385.1. Lineage (NCBI taxonomy): Eukaryota > Metazoa > Chordata > Lepidosauria > Squamata > Lacertidae > Darevskia > Darevskia mixta. Next base: position 41,830,253 of record JAWWNH010000013.1, on the reverse strand, counting down.
CAGTCTAAAACAGTTCACCGGCCAGTAACTTACCATTAAAAATGAAGTAAAACCACATAAAATCATTTCCATTCAGCAGCATTGTAAAACATGTGGCCTTCCAGAGTCTGTTTAAAAGCCTGTACATGAATTTTGGGATATTAATTTTGATTATAGCTTTTTTTTACAGGCAGTTTGACACTATGAATATAAAATACTAAAAGTGGCAATTATACAGGAATTGAGAAATCATTTTGAAATGTCCTTTATGCCTCAGTTTTACTTTACATTACTGTAAACTGATGAAAAGAATTGAGAGCTGCTTTAGGGCACAGTCCCTCAGCCAGCATTTGGCTCATGGAGGGGCTTTCTGGGCTGTGTACGTACTACATAAAGGTGAGAGGCCCACTAGTAGGATGGTACTTGTGCTACCAGAGCACATCCCCCCCAACATGCCTGCAGAGGATTCCCCAGAAGTCTCTGTTCTGCTAGCGGTGAAGGTTGAAACAGGGTGTTCCAGGAGCACATCCTGGGGTTGTTGCGGCAGTCAAGGATCTACAGGATTCTAGAGCCCCTCATTTCCCCAACACACCCTTGATCGAACAAAAACCTGTCCCACCCTGCTAGCCAACAGGGCTTTGGATGTGGCGCTTTCTGTTCCATGGAGTCTCCACCCCACCCCCATGTGCAACAGGCCTGCTCTTCCAGTAACACACAAAATAATGTTCTGTTCATTCCAATAATACGTATATGAAAAGAGACAGTGTACTGGAGGAAGTCAGTGTCGTGCTTTGTTTGTCAGCACAGGCATTTCAGCTTGTCAGACAGAATGATCCCCCCTCTCCTTACCCCTCACACAGGAGGTATGTGGGGTGCATGGGGTGGGGAGAAAGTCCCATAGTGCCAGTAAAATCCCTTGCATAGGGCATCCACTATTGAGGCTCATTTGGTGAATCACAGAGCCAATTATTTTTCATCCCAACCAATACAGCAGCACTTGATCCAGGTTTTAACTAAGAAGCCATAGAAAGTATTAACTGAAAAGGTAAAGATTCAGTTCCATTTGACTTCAGATAAAGCAAACTTTTCTTACCCTTACCTAATAGCATCAGTTGCTTAGACAATTTGGGCATGATACCAATGCCGTTCTTTAGCCAGGAGATTTTGGGATTTGGGATCCCCTCAGCATGACACTTGAGGCTGGCTGATACCCCGGGTTCTTGTGCCTGGGTTTCAGGATACACACGAATCACTGGTGGCACTGCAGAGAGGGAAAAAACAAAACAATGGGTGGCTTTAAACTAAGCTATTAGGTGTCAGCTCTTACTCATTACCAACATGCAACACGGTATTGTTGCGGCAGATAGGGATATAGAGGATCCAAACATTATGGATCCAAACCATACATTATGTGCAATTTCATGTTTCTTTCTCGTGTGTGTGTGTGTGTGTTTGTTTGTTTTAAGGGGCTGTAAACTTTTCCTTTCCTATCATTTATCTGCTCAAGACTGCACTCCAAGCACCTTTCTGTAATGCTGGGGAAATATGTGGTAAGCCTGTATCTTTTCCCTGCAGGAAGAAAAGCACCTTTGGGGTGCATGATTTTGAGTTGACAGCTGGCAGGATGAGAAAGAGTTGGGAACCTTCCACTGGCACTCTTCCGCTTTTGATTGTGTACTCTAAAGTTGATACACACACACACACACACCCCACCACCACCACCACATGACACTGCTGCTGAAAGAGTTGCACTGACTACCAATAAGCTACTGTGCTAGGTTTGAAATGCTGGTACTGGTGTGATGGACTATGCGGAGTTAGCCAAACTGACTGTTAGGATCTGGAACCAGGGCGACCAGTTAAAATGAGCATACAATTTATTAGAAATTGGAAAACCAGTTGGAGGGAAGGAGGGAAGTCACTAGCTCGGCGGAGCAAATGTATCTGAAAGGTGGTTATATTTTTAAAAAAGAAAAACAATAAAAATTATTTATAAAAAAATAATAATGAAATGCTGGTACTGGTGTGTAAAACCTAGACAGGTTGGGACCAGGATACCCAATGGACTGTGTCATACCCAACCAATCACTGCATTCTGTGGAAAAAAGCATCCTGGAGATGTCATCCTACCAAGAGGCCCATTCTGAATGCTGTCAAGGTCTTTAGTGTGGCAGCACCTATCCTTTAGAACTCCCTCCCATTATATATCAGATCTCTATTCTCTTTGCCTCTTGCTGTGCCTTCTAAATGGAGATCTTCATCCCAGTTCATATCTGTATTGGATTTGAATGATTTTATGTACATACTGTTGCAGTTTAAATTGTTTATATGTATTTCAAGAAATGATTTTTTTATATATGCATTTGTTTTAAGTGTGTGTGTGTGTGTGTGTGTGTGTGTGTTTGTATAAATCAGTTTGAGGTGTGTCATGGGAAGCAGTTCACTAAATGAAATAATAAATAAATAACACACAATTTATTAAAAGAAACACTGGTCTTTACTAAATTCTAATTGTGAGCACTGATGTGAACCTTTAAAAAAATGCACACGTTTCTTGAGAGAGCAAGGAGCAATGCCCTCATTCTTCATGATAAAGGCAGATGATGAAGTGGAATTGGCATGAAGACACGTTAGAATGAGGGCAGTATTCTGTGTCTTGTGAGTAAAAATAAATAAAACTGTAAACACAAGCAACAGGGAGCAATTTGGGCTGAATCTTCTCTGTCATAAAATACAAATTAACACCATTAACATCAGTGAGAGTTATATCTATCCTGAAGGAGCATGTTGAAGAAGACGTGCCTTTCCTGTCTGAAGGGCATTTCTGAGATGATCACAGTTTGAACATTTCTGCCACTGGAATAGATGCAATAAAAAGTGTTGTTTGAATTCACTTGTCTCTAAAGGATAGAATAAGGCCCCATTTGAGGAAAATACACATTTATCAAATAGCTAGTTTGATATGCAACTGTATATAGCAGCATTTTGTATTGAAAAAGTAAAGTTCACTATTGTTGAAAACTACCTTGGCTTTTCTTCTTCTCGGCACCAGGATGTGTTTCAGTGAGTTTAGGGTAATTTCCTTATGCTGCCTCCCTTCCCCTCAGCCAAGCTAGTTTAGTCACATTGTTATGATATCACTCATATTTGTGTTTGCCATATGTTTTGTATAGGGAAAGTTTTCCCCCTATAGCATTGTAAAATGGGGGGTGGGGTGGGTTCTTATGTAACTATGTGTGGATTTTTGAAAATTGCATTTTTGATTTTGTATGCTACAAAAAAAATGGTGGTGATGATACTGAGAATGTTCTCTGATCTATGGGCCCCAACCAGCCTCATATATCCAATTTAAAATGGTATTCTGAAATAGTTTTGGTGTTTAAACAAGAAAGAAGGGGTTGAATCCTACACCCACTCAGTAAAGTGTGACCCAAATAAGCAAAATCAGTAACAGAGTGGTGTGAAAGTGTATCTTGGCAGCTCTAGTGGAAAAATAATACACAGACACTAAAATTAGACTGCACATTAGAACCAAATCTTGTACCATTTCAAAGATTCAGAAATACTTATTTCTTGTTTACAATCAGCATGCATCAAATCTTTGTGGAATTCATCTTTTGACATGAAGTTGTCATTTGCGAGTAGAGGAATCTGTGAAAAACTCCTATCGTTCATTCCCATTATTTCATCTTGGCACTAATCTGTACACATAGTGAGAGCCCTCCAGTCTTCCCAGGTTGCATTTTAAATTTTAAATATTTTTTTTTGCAAGAACTTGACTACATATTTTTAAAGTATATCATAGAGGGTCCATATTCACCAAACTGAGCTAGCTCAGTTCGTAATATTGCCACAATGAAGGTACTTTGAAGAGGATGATGTTGGCTGACAAACATTTGATGCAAGCACAATGTGTGGTTTGTTGTTGTTGTTGGGGTTGGGTTGTTTTTTTGCGTGTGGTAACTCAGTTTGGAACACCAAAACCCAGAATTAAAACTTGCTAGGAACCCTTCTAATTAATATGTTCCCAATGATATTTTCAGAAAGGAAGAACATCTAGCAATTATATTCATCCACAATATCCCTTGAGCTATTTCCTTCCGGTGACTATCAGCAGAAAGATTCCAGTATCTTGCACCTACCTACTGATCCCTAAAATAGTTCTCAGGTCACCAGTTCTGGTGATTACTGTAAACGGTATCAGAAAGGGAAGCATGGTTTCAAGTCCTGTTGTTTACAAAGATGTAAAAAAAAAGACAGCTCAGGTGTAACTTGAACTGAAGTGACTGGAGGCAATTGTGGAGAGAGAAGATAGGAACTGAGCCTAGCTTCCATTTTAAATCAGGCATTTGTTTTTATCTTATTTTATCCATAAAACCATCAAGGCACACTGTGCTGTTAGGATATTTTCTGCCATTCATTACAATAAGCTTCACATACCATAAGAGTCTCTAACCAGGCTGACAGTATGCTTTCTGACTTTGCCAAGCCTACTAATCATGAACTGTCTGGAAGAATGCATGCCAGATTTGTTAGAGTCTCTCTCTGAAGGAAAGAGATTTGTGTACTGAGGCTGCTACAAAAGCCAACTTTCTCTTAGTAAATTAACAAGAATGAAAAGTCCAACATATTAATAGCACTATGGTCCTGAGCAATTCTCATTACAGCCATGGGCAAACTAATTTTAGCACGCATTACATCATATCTTTAAATAGGCATGAGAGTAGCATCCTCATTTAATATAACCTGTTTTCAAAGGATATCTATAAAAGGAAATAGGCAAACTCACTGGGGTTTTTGTTAACATGGGCAGATTGATGATATTTAAACAAATCTGTTAATTATATTTCTTTGTCCCTTGAATCTAGGGTAGAAGAATACAAAATTATGTGCAGATGGTAACATACCGAAGTCATATTGCATCTGAGAAAAAAAGCAGGTTGGCTCATTAGGAAAAAATAACAATCAAATTCATCGGAGGTGATGATTCATAGGCAGTTTTGTCTGTATGAAAAGCAAGTAGATGAATGCTGGGCTGTTTTTCTTAAACACTTCTGGTACGAATGCCCATCAATTGTGCTAACCTGACTTTCTTTATATCCTGATTCATAACCAGCCACGTAAGCAAAGAATGTGGTTTGATCCTTGCAAGTGCTTGATAGCATAACGGCAAGAGTATTTCTTTCATTAGTGAATAATGCTAATTAAAGCTAATCAACACAAGCAGAACAAAGATGAAGCTCTATAACTTTACTTAAACGAGCAGTGCTCAAAATGAGCAAAGCAAAAGACCCATTTTTTAAAAAAGTGAGAGTTTAAAACACCCACCACTTTGATCCTGCTTCAGGTGTTGTTTTCGGAACGAAACTGTTGTTCTCCTATGCTGAGAATTGGCAAGGTAAATATGCCCCTGTTGGACTTCTCAGCAGAATCTTAGCTACTATATGCCTTAGATGGGATTGGGTGGCATCATTTTGAAATGGTTCCAGTTGTTTTTTGGAGTGGGGTAAGGCCCTAATCCAGAAGCCTCCATTTCTGGTGGAAATGGCATATGACACTTCAATGGAATATGGTGACCCTTAAGGATCAGCTTTCTTTCCTCATTATATTTATCATCTACATGGAATCACAGGGATAATTTTTGTGGGGGAGGAGGGAGTTTTGCATCCCAGAAGCAAGACAGCAAGCTGGAAAGCCAGAGAGGCAGAGAAATGGTTGATCTCTGCTGGCATCCAAGGCTATGGCTATGGGAGAAGCAAGACCCGTTTGGGGTGTTAATGCTGTGGACCCCTCTACTGCAAGCTCAGGTTGTATATATGTGTAAATAAACCATATATCATAAAGACACCACCATCTCTGCCATGCATCATTCCCAAAAGGAAACAAGAACCTGGGTAAGCACCTGGAATCTCACACCGTTTGGAGATTGGGGTAGTGTGCAACAATATAAAAGGTAAAAGGTAAAGGGGCCCCTGACCATTAGGTCCAGTCGTGTCCGACTCTGGGGTTGCGGCGCTCATCTCGCTTTATTGGCCGAGAGCCGGCGTACAGCTTCTGGGTCATGTGGCCAGCATGACAAAGCCGCTTCTGGCGAACCAGAGCAGCACACGGAAACGCTGTTTACCTTCCCGCTGGAGCGGTTCCTATTTATCTACTTGCACTCTGACGTGCTTTCAAACTGCTAGGTTGGCAGGAGCAGGGACCAAGCAACGGGAGCTCACCCCATCGCAGGGATTCGAACCGCCAGCCTTCTGATCAGCAAGCCCTAGGCTCTGTGGTTTAACCCACAGCGCCACCTGGGTCCCTTGTGCAACAATATAGCACATGTTATTATGATTTCTTACCCCGCTTCATCCTAATGTCCCAGGGCAGGTTACAACAATTAAAACACAGTATTAGAAACACTTTAATCTACTTCTCCCTACCTAAGTCTCAAAGCAGCTTACAACGATAAGAAATATACAATATATAAAATTTAAATATATAAATTCAACCTCAGAAATCTAAAGCCTCAGAAATTTGAGATCTCAGGAATTTAAATGAATAACATCAGAATATTTTAAAACATCAGAAAAGCATTCATGATGCAAGGGCCTTTTGAAAAAAGTGCTTTAACCAAGTATCTGAAACTCAGCAAGGATAGTGCTTGTCTGACTTCCAGTAGGAGGGAGTTCCACAGAGATGGTTCTACAACACTGAAGACATGACTTCTAATACTAATAGTGCTCCTCAGGGCTTTTTTTCCAGGGGGAACTCACTGGAACTCAGTTCCAGCATCTCTTGGGTAGGTGCCGTTGCCATTCTAAGAGAAAGAGGGAGGCGTTCATGGTGAGTTCCAGCACCTCTTTTTCTAGAAAAATAGCACTGATCTCACTTTGGAATGCAAAGTGGTCCTTAGGCTGGTGCTCCTGCTTCACCTGTTTCTCAGAACATAGGAGCTGGCCGCAGTAATTCACACAGCTTAGTTACATGCAGGTTGGATTATTGGAATATGTTCAACATGGAGTTGCCTTGAAGGTGACATTGGTAGGGCTGCCATATTTCAAACAGTGAAAATCCAGATGGAAAAGTTGTTGAGCTAGACATTGGGAAACTTTACAATGTAGCTGCAAGCCTCATTCTCGTGGGTGCTTGGCCACAGGATTGTATGTCACCCATTCTACTACAATGTTGCCGATGTGTTTCCAAACACAAGCCATGGTGTTGGTGATTACCTTTAAAACCTTAAATGGCTTGGCTCTAAAATACTCAAGGGACCACTTCCTCCTGCAACAGCCTGCCTAATCTCTACGTTCTGGTTTTTGTGTTCTCCTTCCTGCAACCAGCATTATGTAAGACCTTATCCTGGGAGGTTTATTTGGCCTCCTCCCTCACTGCTTTCCATCGATTGGTGAAAACATTTCTGTTTCTGCCTGGCAGGTGGTGTATTATACAGTGCACTCTGTTCGGGGGTTTTGTATGCTGTGCCTGTTTTAATTTTTTATATTGGCTTGTTTTATATTGTTCTTTTATTATGGGAATCAATAGTTAGCATCTGGACACCATACTGTATTTTAACTGTCAGCTGCTCTTAGCAGTGCAAAAGCATTCGAAGGGTGAGGTACACATTTCTAAATAAATAATCCATATTTCCTTTATCAACATCCATGCTCCAGTCTAGAGTCAGAACTCTCTCTCTCTCTCTCTCTCTCTCTCTCTCTCTCTCTCTCTCTCTCTCTCTCTCTCTCACACACACACACACACACACACACACACAAGCACAGAGCTTCTTTTATGCTGAAGGGATTATTTATTCACTTCACTAGAGCAGAAAATGTCCCTCTTGGTCACCTTACTTTCTCTTCAGTAGGAAACGAATGAAGATGTCTCTTCATGCAATAACTTCTTCACTATCATCATCATTAATGTGCTCATAGAAGTGGCTAGGCTGTGAACAGGGGCTAAGGCTGCAATTCAGGTAAATTCATTTACCTGAGAGCAAGCCCTATGGAACTCAATGAGACTGGGTAAATCACTGTGTGGGAAGATGGAGAGGGAATTATTATTGTTGTTTAAATTTTACTTCCTTCCTTCTCCATCTTCCCACCTAGTGATTTACCCAGTGAACATTAAAAGCTTTGCAAAGTAGTCATTGTTGTTACACCTCTATTATTTATTAATTTAACATCCTTTTTTAAAAAGAAAGAAAGAAACACTTTCTTAAGGCAACTCACAGCATTAAAATAGCGTAACAGTAACACACCAATTAAATATGTTTGTGGCTGCAACAGCATAACTATATACAAAAGCACCATAAAACACACTTGTAAAAAGCCTTATGGGTTGTTTTGAAATTAAGTTCTCAATGGGCATCTAAAGACAGGAAAAGGGGATGCTTGATGAGTCTCCCTGGGTAGAGAATTCTATAGCTGTGCTGATACCATTGAAGGTTGTCTTCTTGGGATCTACCTGTTCAGTTCTAGCTAGTGATGGGCCGGAGAATAGGGCTGCAGAAGGCTAGGGCAGGTTTCTATAGGTGCATGCTTTCAAGGTGGTTGTTCCAGTGGCAAAAGTAACAAAGACTTCAGTGCCATATGATCAAGACTTGTCAACTGGAATTAATAAAGGCTGAGGTATCGCCTTATTTCTCTGAGGTTCCCAAAGAAGTATGGAACAAAGTTTTCCCATATGTTTCAGCAGCAGCCCTGAATGCACACATTTATCCTGTGAAAGGATTGTCACTAGCCACCTGCAGTACTGAATCAAAGTTCTCCATTAAAATTGCCTCAAAGTGAAATTACTATGTCACCATTTCAGAAGGATTAGTGGGCACTGCACATTAGTCTTTCACTTGCCAAAGGAGCATTGGACTTCCAATGCACTCATGATTTCACCCAACCTTTTTTAAATATTTTATTTTTATTCCCTTAAATGAAGGATTCAGAGACGACAGGAGGGTGATGGCAACTGCCAGTTGTGCACTGGTAGCAAGGAATGAATGAACCAATTGACCTGTGACTGAACCCAAGAATAAATGGGTGAGACATATGTGAGGAGTTGAACTAGGGCCATATTTTATTTAAACTACATCTACAGAGTGGGAACCTAACTTAAGCTCAACCTTGGGTGAGTCAAGCCCTGCCCATTTCAAGGCGCATGACAAGGCATAGCTCCAAAGCCAGGGCCCCTTCCTGCCCCACCCCATCCAAGGCCCCATAACTCTGGGAAGATGTGGCAGGTGGGTCTCCAGAACAGGGTAAGGGCTTGTCCACACCAAGCCTAGAAAGCATGGGCCAGAGTGGTTTTCTGCTTGTCCTGTGCTATCTAGACACGGGTCCAAGCGATTTTGCCTTTGCCCTACTGCTTTCCCCCCAGGAAACCTGCTCTGTGGAAAACTCAATTGCCATTTGCTCTGATTCAGCACTAAAGCATGGGTTTTTCAGGGGAAAGAAGTGGGGCAAACGGAAGTGTGGATGAACCCTATGACCTTCACAATCCATAGCAGTGCCTAAGGGTGCTCACCTGTTGCCTTATCTAACCTTAACCTTTCCCACACCTCCTTGCCAGCAATGTGACCGACTTAAGCATGAAACCAAACCAACCTATTTAACAGCACTGACCTCTAAACATGAACACCTCCTGAATCCAGTACAGAGTAGGTGGGGGAAAAAAACCCTGTTTGCCCAAATGTGCAAGCAGGCAAAAAAAATTCTACTCAGATTCATATGTGAAGCTCTCAGCTGAAAGAACATTGTGATGTTGCATCAATGATTTACATAGACAGATCGCTCATATGCTGTTTGATTGTGATCTAAAACTGGAGGAATTTTTCTACCTTTCTGTTTTTCTTCTAAATGCCAGATTGCCACACATTACATTGTTCCAAATGGCTGTCTATTACTAGGGAGCTCTCTTGGATGATCTCTGAAATTGGATTGAGGAGCCAACCACCTTTTGTAGCCATTTTCATGGAAGACGTTACGATGATTTATGTCAACTTATTCTATGGAGCAGCAACCAAGGAAAATGATTCCTGGCACTCAGGGGTCTTTTGGTTTGCAAACTATCCATTTTCATAGCAGATTACTGTTTTATGAGGCTCTTTATCCCCCAAAAAGCTTTCTGTTAGAAATGATAAATGGCTTTTCTTTCGCTAAACTTGATGTATAAAATACAAAACTCTAATGTGATATGAGCACATATAAGGGGAGAAAGCATATTACCAGCATACCTACATTTCTTTATGACCCCTATTAACTATTCACAGGCACAGAGTGCATCGAACCAGATTCATTCCATCTTCTTGAAAGAAATGTTGTGAAAGAGAGCAGAACTTAGAGAAACATCGGTAGTTTTACTTTTCACAAAATGGTGCTGTTTCAGCCTATCCTATTCAAAATGTCCCATATTTTACTTTACACTCTTCTTTCACACCCTTTCAATGGACTGGGAAGCTCTGTGTCATATGTGTCTTTCCCACACAACTTTGGTAATGTCAGAATTCCCCGCTGACATAGAAGGTCCCCACACAATGCAGCTTTTCCCCATATGAGGATTTATCAGTGGTGGCTGGTGCCTATTGGTCTGGTGGAAGGGAGGGAGACCAACAGTAGGTGGAGCCAGAACCAAAGAGAGGCAGATCCAACTAATACTAGTTTTGTTCCCATCCTTCCTGATGAGTTCTTTAAGGGGCAACATTGAGACTAAGGAGTGCAACGTTGACAGACAGTGGACTGATTGTAAGAAAGAAGGCAGACAGGTGGGGACTGGCTGAGGGCAGACAGAGGTTGGTGGGGCAGTGCCCCATTTGCCCTAATGGACCAGCCTCCACAGGGACTGATCCAGTTCCTGGTAGATATAAGGCTGACAAGGGAAGGAGTCACTTCTCTGATTCCTCCCAGAAAACTTGGGTTTTCTGACTGCTTGGAAAGACACCTTCTGCATCATCTCCCATGCTGCCCAGATAATGCTAGGTCCACATACTTTTTCTTACAGATTATGTACAGGTTCTAAGGGCAGACATATGAAACTTCTGTGCCATATGCATATTCCTTAGGATAGTGTCTGCGCTATCCTAGTATTACACAGCTGCTGGATAATCTTCCTTCGTATGGCAAATGGGTAGCTAATGGGCAAGGATAGCTGTCTGATGCTTTCTCAATGAAAATAGTTCTTAAGAAATAGGTAGTGGTGTCTCTAGAGAGATTTGAATGGGAGAATGATAGGAACTAAGAAGGTGAGTGACACCGCCATCTTCTTCAGTTGATATGGGAAGCTGATGTAAGGAGAGAGTGCGCAAAAGAACAAAATATGTTTTACAGAATGAGAGAGAAAGGGCGGGAGGTTGAGCCTCCCCCACCTGCAAAGTGTCAGGCCCCAAACTGGAAGATAATAATGAAAAAGAACACACTTCTCTTCAACAACAGAAGGAATGCAAACTGGGCATCGTGTTCATGGAATTGGTCATAGGTGTGATAAATGGGTACAATATTCAGTGCAAAGTGAAAGTGCACAAACTATTGGTGTTCATCAACATAATACTTAAGTATTTGTGGGTCACATTTTGTGGAAGGGAAAAAAGAGGTTTGCACCAGCATTTACTAAGATCTACAGACTTGCCCCACGGGGTGCCTTTGCTTTGGGATAAGAAGAAGGAATCGGCCTAAATATTTAGCTACTGTTAGCGTATTTGTGTGAACATTGGGAGCATGTATGGCAGAGCTTCTGCTTTGTATACAGAATGTCCTAGGTTCTGTTCCTGGCATCTTAAGGTAGGGCTGGAAATGTCCCCTACCTGAAACCCTGGAAAGCTGCTGTGGGCGGTACTGAGCTAGATGAACCAATGGCCCGACTCATTATAATAAGGCAGCTTCTTACAATCTGAATTACTGGTCCAGGTTCTTTTTTGAAATACGTATTATGGTATGGCTCATAATGGCAGCACCAAACTAGAGCATTATTTTCCTGAATTCTGATACTCTATGCATTTAAAATATATTATCATATGTTATTATATTATCTTTCATTTTCTGCTAAGTTCACTTGGTTTATGTTAGTCTAATTGCATGTTCCTTGCCTTAGTTAGCATTCTTCCTTTCAGTCCAGGGCAAAGGCTCAGACCTTGTCCCCGGACTGCAAAACCATGAAATGCAAGCAATCCCTGGAGAAGAACCCATCCTGCAATGCTAGCACTGCCTTCTGTGGGTGAAACAGCATTGTTTTGCCATCCCTTTTTGATCCACTGCCCCAACATCAGTTGCCGGAACATGTAATCACTGGAGTGAAAAAGAAGAGTTGTGCAAGGGGAGTGAAGTACATTAAGAGCTGCAACAAGGCACTTTAGGGGAAAATTTCAAGAGGTAGCACAAGAACCTTCCACGCTGCATCAGACAAATCTTTCTCACAGGCTCTGGCATCACTCTGCAGTGTTGCATAAGACTCCAACACCACTCTGTCGAAACTGATGTCCACACACTTGACATGTTTGCTAGCACTTGGCTGTTTGGGTGTATTACAAGGCAAACAAGGAAGAACATTTGTAATGAGAAGAATGCCCTTTGAGGAGAGGATGCCTCACAGGGTTTTATAGATATATATAAAAGCAAACATGAAACTCACTTCCCTGTACTTTCATCTACAAAGAACACATACCCCCCTCCCAACTTGTTGTATCTGAAAAGACAGGTTGGAGGAAGCCTTGGATTTGATCTACTGTCTACAATGTCCCACTCTGTGCGATCATCTTTTGAAGTTTCAAAGCCTTCTGGGGCTTGGATTCTCAGGGATGGCAACAAATCTACATTGCTGCCTGACACCAGTAACATTCCAGAATATCTGAAAAGATACAGAGGAGCAAGCTGTTTGGCTGATGTATTTATTAACATTTCAACCCTGCCCTTCCTCCCAGAGTTGCCTAAGGTGGAAAACAACAAAGAAAATACAAAACATAAAATATACATTTAAAATGCTCCCATTAATGGGAACTAGAACTTAGCTGCAAAAGTACAATCTTATTCGATAGAGCTGAAAGTATTTTTTAGATGGGTGAATGATGAATTTTAATAAATAAAACTGTTTTAATTAGCTGGAAATCTGTATATATATATAGAGGCCATTTTAAATCGGAAAACTGTCCAAATTGTACTGGTAAATGTTATATGATATATTGCTGTTGTTATTGTTGCTTTGATATGGGCCAATGGCCGTAATAAAACCTACTACTACTACTACTACTACTACTACTACTACTACTAAAATGCTTTCCCCCACCCCATCCAGCATTTATCAGAAATTATCAGGAGCAGGCCACTTGGTGTCATAGAGCTACAGCAACAAACATTCCTGGAAGAGGTATTACTGCTGCATACCAGGAGAGTGTGTGTGTTTGTGGTGCAGCAAGGTTGGGTCCGCAGGGGCACACCAGCAGGAGTGCTGGGTTGGCTCTATGTGTGTTCCTGCATAGCCCTGATCTTGCTGCCTCAGCCCTCCTGGTAAAAGCAACAGTGGCATTTCTGTAAGGAGGTATTGCTGCTTTTCTGCCCTGCTGGGCGAACCACTCCTCGTCATCACACAAAGAACATTTTGAGAAGGGAGTTTTTTTTCCTCCCTGAAACATGCACAGCCCACCTAGCTGCATATATATGAATGCACACACAAAATGTAAGTATTCCCATAAGTCAAACCAATTTGTTGCATCCAGGCACAATGGATTAACCACACACTGTTCCTTAAGCAGAGCCCATTCTGTAAGCTCATCTCTCCTTTTCTTTGGCTGGCCTAAAAACAACCACCCTGCTTCAGACTTGTGTTTGGTGCCCTGTCTGGAAGCTGCATATAGCCCTATTAATAAAATTGCAGCTAAAAATTGCCAGTGACCAAGAAAAGAAAACTCTACCCCGAGGAAACAGTTGTCGGCCCACGAGATTGATGATAACCGACAAAGGCCTGGGAAACATTCATAACTGCTATACTGATAAATTGCATTAACTGTAGATCAAGGGTTGGCAGACTTCAGGCCTGATGGATCTACTTTGTTTTTTGAGAACGCTATGAACCAAGCCAGGGGTAAAAGACACAGGGCCTTATCCGGTACTGTCTATGCAGGAGTGAAATACTGTACTCATGCAATGGATTTCACTTTCCTTTCCTGCACACCCTCAAAATCTGCTTCAGGTGATTAGAGGACCCTCCAGAGCAGATTTCTGGGGTATACGTGGGGCTCTATGAAGTGGCGGAGATAAAAGTGAAGGCCTGTTGCACAATCAGAAGGAAAGGTGCCGCCTTGCTGTTGCCATTCGGAGTCAGAAACCCTTACGACTGCAAATCAGCCAGCGATCTCTCAGTAGCTCCCAATCCACTTTTCACCCATCACTGCTATAGATTTTTTTTTTTTTAATTAACAAATATTTTGTATATCTCTTCAGTTGATCTCTCTATCGCTGCTTTCTTTTCCCTTGCTGTTTCTCAATGTGTAAATTAACAATATAACAGGTTTCTTTCCCCTTCTGCGGGTAGCAGTGAAAAGATGCGGCATGCTTTTGTTTTGTTGCTTTTGTGAGAACAATATTAACATTCAGCATTGCTCACAGGAACATTTCAGCGAATTGTCACATGTGCCATTTACTAACCATTCACCTGAAGAATGTGGGTCTGATACAGTTCTTCATAGCCATAGGCATGACACGTGTAATTGCCCATGTGAATAGTTGTTACCTTGGTGATGTAGAGAGAATCATCTTCTCCAAAATCCTGTAAGTAACAAAAGACAAGGGAGGGGGAAAGACCTATCATTTAGCAATTTTGTTTTAAATGCTGCAAGTGGCTATGCTAACACTTTGCGTGTTTTGACAGTTGCTCAGCTTTCAATGGGGCTTACATTTTCAACATGGTATTTTTACATACGCAGATTTGTAAGATGGAATGAATAAGAGATAACCTGCCAATACATAAATGGGAGAAAGTAAAACTAACTCATCTGAAAAGCTCCCTGGTTTCTAAAATAAAATAAAATAAATGGGACTCTTATATAAAATGATGATAATCCAGCCTGACAATTGAATACTTGACAAATTACAAGGCAAACTGTTTTTGGGATGTGGTTTTAGTTTATGGATATGGTTAATGAAAGCACTGTCTACTAAATGAAGCACTGAAACAGACTTTCAATTATTTGCAAGAGCATTGCGTGTCAATGATTTTTGCTATTGTTCAATAAACCTAGTTATGAGTTAAGAAGAAGAAAGGGTATTTCCTTTTTTAAAATCCTTTTGATTTTTAATTGGCTAAAATGTGCTTTATTTTTTTCTTGAAAAAAGGAGAAGAACTGCTCTGAACTTCTTGTTCTTATGGTGTAATTTAGAATTATAATTATAAAGCTGGGATATTTGCTAGGTTTCAAAATGTGGCTCTGTTGGCCTTACGTTCTGCTTATCGGTTTACTGCAAATGATGCTTCATAAGCCTATATATCGAGGAATAAACACAGGCTGCAGCTTTTCTTCTGCTTTCATTAGCATGCAGGATTTTGCTGAAGTGCTGATACTTTTATACAAAACCCAAAAGCACACATTTAAAAACCATACTTAATTAAGTTAAAGAATGATTTCCCCCTCCCTTAATTAGCTTTATGTATGACACATGCTAAATAAAATCCTTTGCATGCAGAGCCTTAATGCCTTATATATCTCCAATTATGCAATAAGGCTAATAAAACATCAGGCAGAAAATAATAATGAATGCGAGGGCAAAGAGTTTAACTCTTCAGACCCAATAAAAGACTTCAGAACTCTGAGAACTGAGACATAGCAGGCGGGGAACCTACATGCTGTTAGGCCACACCTCCCATCTTCCCTTACCATTGGGCATGCTAGCTGGGGCTGATGGAAGATGGAGTCCAAAAACATCTGGAGGGCCAAGTAGGAAAGTGCTAAATAGGAAAGTAATCAATATGCAGGTCCAGCAGCGGTGCATGAGGAGCAGGAAGGCAGTGCTGTGTTTACTGGGATGGGGCAGGGTGAGATGGTAGTGAGCTTGAGGAAGCTCTGGATTTTTAACATGCCGTTCCCTTGACCTCACACTGCCTTGCCCTGCACCATCCATGTCTGGCAAGAGGCAATGGAACCAATGTCAGAAGGTGGTTGCTCTGCCCCTTCGTGTACCACTGCTGCTAAGGATGTAGTTGTTGGGATTTTTATCTATCCTATGCTGCTCCAGCAGTATTGTTATGGTATTATGTTTAGTGTAAGTCTCATGAGTGTCTGAGAGAGTGTGGGAAAGGAAGTCTGTTCTTTATCTCTTCCGCCTAAGAGTGTTATTGCAATGTTTAGTTTCACTTTTGCCCGTGTCGCAGTTCTGTACTGGTGTTCATAGAACACAGATGTGATTATGTGTAAATAAGACTGTAAATAAAGTAGCTTAGTTCTACAGATGAGTCTTTCTTCTTGCTGCTTGCTGCTGGAAGACCTGTGTGCTCTTTTCAAGAGATAAGAGACAGATTACCGGTGCTCTGGACTGGTGGGGGATTCCAGCCAGAGAGGGCACAGGGAAGACACTCTGGAGTCTTGGGGAGTTTGCTGTCCGCCCCAGAGAGTCTGCATTTTCAAACATGCGTGGTGTGTTTCCATGGCCCAAGCCACAATGGCACTCAGTTAGTTCTAGGTTTTAAAAAGCAAACATTGTATGAAGATTGTGAGTTAACTGTTCTCACACATGTGGTACCTCATATTCGAACCAAAGTTCAAGAGGATATGAGAGCAAGCTTCTGAGCTGCACCAGTTCCGAAAGCAGACTTTGATGGAAGTACTAGTGTTATCAGGCATTGTTATGCTTGAAATATTATAGTCTAGATTGAATTTAAATCAATAAAAACTAGATGGCTACTTTTATGAGATGATTTATAAAAGAGCTGAAGAAAAACAAAGCAATAAAAATCCTCTGTCATTCATGTGTTGCTTCCTAATAGACATCTCTGATTAATGTTAGGAACACTTGGTTGGTGCTCTAAAATTGTCTTTTTATGGATGATCTATTTTACTCTGATGCATAGTATGAGCAAATACATTTTTCATAGATGTAAAGTCCTATTTTATTATTTCATTCCCATATACTAAAGAGAAGCTTTTGCCTAAAGACATAATTTATGATGCTTAAACTCTATTTTTGATTCTTTGCAATTAATGCAGGCTATATATTTGCAGTGCTTATAATAAATTATGCCTGGAGAATAAATATCCTCTCTTTGATATGTGAGTATTACGAGGAACTTCCAGTGTGATACCAAAAGAGAACGGCATTAACTCATATCCAGGAGACCCCAGAAGATTAGGTGCCCACGGAAGAAATGTGTGAAGCCCTACAGAGGAATTTTGGAAGAAAATCCTCTTATGTTTTAGACAGCTGAGGTTCTCCTCCAAAATTCCAATGACTGACATTTCTCCAGACATTATTAAAATACTTTTAAAAGGATGGTAGACCCTCCCTCACACCCTTACCAAATGGACGCAAATTCGTTGACCAAAGGGCAGTGAAGGAATCACTCGGAATCCTTGCCTTATTGCTAATAAATTATATCACACTTGTTATTGACTTCTGAAGTATCATATTCAAAATGGCCCCACTGTCCAGTGTTCACCAAGGTGTGCATGCCAGGTCTACAAGGCAGCTCAGGGACCCCCCACCTAAGCCAAAGGCTGCAGGTGACTCAAGGCTGCTGCCAACCCCCATAATGCCTTGAACTGCCTGTCTACTAAATTCTTAAATTCCCTTTCCTTCCTCTGCTCTGAGTCCAAAGCAGACCAAGTAAGTACATATACCAAGAGCAAATCAAAGGATCCTACAGTGGGTGAAGAAGGAATTCCATGGGTCAATCAGGCACTCCCCTAAAAATTATTACTCAGGCCCCAGAAAGGATGACTAGCAAAACACTAGAAAGAGTGGATGCTGCAAAATAGAAGGTTAAGGGCTGGACACCAGGCTTAAATAGCATCCTGATCGCTGCTCTCCTGCCCAGGTAATTACCAAGGAAGAGACCGATTTCCCTCATTTCCCAAGAAGGCATGTGTGGTAAATTCATCCCTGCTAAAAAGCAGGAGTGGCATTGTGAAATTGCTCTTGGCTTTAACAGAATGTTTGCTTTCCATAAGCTCACGCGCCTATATTATTTGCAGTGACATATTCACATAGCAGCAAACTGCTTCCTTCTTGGTCTGCCTCACTTTCCCCCCTTTGAAATAAAAGTCTGTATCCTCTAGTGGGTTTCCTTTACATTTTACAAATACCCTTGGAAAAGAATATGATCCCAGTACACTTTCAAGCTTTGTTAGTTTAAAAACCAGCATTCTAGATTGATCTCGGCTTGCTTTTATATTCAATAATCCTTTAAAAGCCACTACAGTGCACAGACAATTTAAAAAACAAAACAGTGTCTGGCCAACTGTCAGGTACCTTTTCTGTAACTCCTTTCTAGAACTGCTCCAATGTTTAAGTGTCAGGGACTGGCCCGAGCCAGGAGGGGTGGCGGAAGGGACAGAGGCATCAGGAGGTCACCCATGGACGCCAGAGGAGGTATTGCGAGCATGGGAGCAGGAAGAGGCAGCGCCTAGGCTGTCGCCAGAGACAGGGAAGGAGGTGTGGAGAAGTGGGAGTGAAGAGGTGTCGCCGCCTGTGCTGACGGAGGAAGAGCGGGTGGCGTGGGAGCCTATGGGAGGGGAAGAGAACATGGAGACGGAGGGAGAGCAAGGGGTCGAGGATGTTGCGGGAGCCTCTGCAACAACCTCCAGGGAGGATGAAAGTGAAAGGGATGAGGGCAATGCAGGGGCCAGCAGGGTCAAGAAGCGGAAAAGGAGGAGTGAGAGGAGGCGTTGGAGTTTCAAGAGGCTTTTATGCTGGGGGGAAAAGTGGAAGCCCTTACTTGGAGAATCTGATTCATCGGAGGAGGAGGATGAACTGTAAAGCTTGTCGGTGAAATAAACTTGTACATAAGTTAAACGGACTGCTGAGTCACTTACTCTTGAGGAGGATGCATATCCACCTCACAGCATTCTCCAAGTCCCCGCAACCTCCTCAAAGAGTGAAAGGCTGCCGGGATGACTGCCTCCAGGGAAGAAGAAGCTGGCACAGGGCTGTACGTCGACTGGGAAGAGCGAGCTAAGGACCTAGCGATGAGGTATGAAATAGCTCAAGCTCAACTCGAGGAGGCGAGGCGGCATGCCGATGCAGGGAGAGGAGCGATGGGAGGAAGGAGGATGCCTTCCCACGGCAGCAGATTCGATGGGAAGCCGAAACATTATTTGGGCTTCAAAACGGACATGCTTTACATTCTGGGGCTGCACAAAGAGGAGTTCCGAAGTGAAGCAGAGCAAGTCGGTTTCGTGATTGCGCATTTTGAGGGCGCTGCGAGAGATTGGGTTCGTCCTTTGATTTTAGCCGAGAACCCTGCGTTAAAGAATATCAAGGGGTTCTTTGAGGGGATGGACCTCGTCTATACGAGCCGGAGCGCGCAGGACATTGAAGCAAGGGAGCTTCTATCGCTAAGGCAAGGAAGCATGACGGTCAGAGAGTACCAATCCAAATTCTCGCTCCTGGCACATCGCTTAAATTGGGATTTGAAATCTCCGCCCATGCTGGCCATGTTTAAAATGGGACTGTCGGAGGAGGTCCAGGATGCGCTAGCGAAATCAGGAGCGCTGGAGGATCTTGACAGCCTCATGCAAGCTGCTTTAGCGATTGGGGTGCGTTTGGAGTGCCGAGACAAGGTGAGGCGGGAGGGGAAGCCTGGGAGATGGTTCAACATTCGGGCCCCTCCCCCGGGAGAAAAAACCGTCAGCGCGCAGCCCCAAATCCAGCAGGAAGTGCCCATGGAGTTGGGAGGAGCCCGCGCGCGCCCTTTTTCAAACCAAACAGTGGCCAAGGGCAGCGATGCGCAGGGCGGGAAAGTTCCCAAGAGATGTTACGTATGTTTAAGGAGTGGCCATCTGGCAAAGCACTGTGATCAAAGGAAAATGTGGCAGGGAATGGCAGGAATGGCTCTAAAGGAGGGGGTGGAAGAAACTGCGGTGGCGGGAAACGGAAATGCCTGGCAGCAAAACGAGGGGACCAGCAGCCAGGCGCAGTTGCAGTAAAGAGTCCTCAAAGCAGCACACCTCCACAGCCCCCACCCGCTCAACCTTCCCAAGCCCACCCGCCCAATGCTCCGAAGCCAGGGATAGTGCTAGAGATAGCGTTGCAACTGCCCAATGGCTGCACACTGCAAATCCCGGCGTTGGTCGATTCAGGAGCGAGTACGGATTTTTTTGATAAAGACTTTGCCCTGCAGCATCAGATCCATCTACTGGAGGTGGATTTTCTGCTCCAAGTTACCACCATAGATGGAAGAGAGCTAAAAGGGGGGGCGGTCACGCACGGTACACCCCCCATGAAGATGCAAATAGGCAGGCATTCAGAGGTGCTGGCGTTCCATGTCACCTCATTGGCAGGTCCTCCCATCATCTTGGGAATGGGATGGCTCACTCAGCACGACCCTGTCATCAGCTGGAGCCAGCGCTCTCTAACGTTTGGATCGGCATATTGCATGGAGAACTGTTTGCAGCAGTTACACCCCCAAAGCCAAGTGGCAGCAGCAGTACTGCAGGCGGGGGAAGTAACACTTCCAGAGCAGTATGCAGAGTTCCAGCAAGTGTTCAACAAGAGAGAGGCGGACAAACTGCCCCCCCACCGCCCCTATGACTGTCAGATTAACCTGTTGCCAGGAGCGCAGTTGCCACCAGGCAAGCTCTACACAATGTCAGAGCAGGAGTTGGCAAACTTGAAGGACTTTATTGACAAGAACCTGGCCAGGGGTTTCATTCGGGAAAGCAAGGCAGTAGGGGGCAGCCCAGTGTTCTGGGTGGACAAAAAGAATACAACAGAGAAACGCTTGATTTGTGATTTCAGGATCCTAAATTCCATCACCCAGCCAATCTCTTATCCCATGCCCAGAATTGACGACCTGCTGGTGGCAGTACGCAAGGGCAAGATTTTCACCAAGCTGGATTTAAGGGGAGCGTACAATCTCATCAGAATCAGGGAAGGTGACGAATGGAAGACCACCATGTACACGCCTCTAGGAGCTTATGAATATTTGGTAATGCCTTTCGGATTACAGGCAGGCAGCCAATGCTTCCAGGCGTTCATGCATCATGTCCTGGGTCCTCTGTTGTTCAAGCATGCAGTCGTGTATCTTGATGACATCTTGGTGTACTCACAAAACCCGGAAGAACACGTGACACACGTCAAGGAGGTGCTGAGACGGCTCCAGGAAAATCAGTTATGTGTCAAACTGGAGAAATGTCAGTTTCACGCGACGGAAGTGGACTTTTTGGGCTATCGCCTTTCTGACAAGGGGATTGCCATGGACACTGATAAGGTAGAGGCAATCCTGCAATGGAAGAGCCCCAAAACCAAGAAAGACGTGCAGCGTTTCGTCGGTTCGCAAACTTCTATCGCAAGTTCCTACCGGCATTTGCCAACATGACAGCTCCAATCACGGACTGTTTGAAGGGCAAGAAGAAATTCCGATGGACGGAGGAGGCGCAGAAGGCCTTTGAAGCCCTCAAAGGGGCCTTTACATCAGAGGCGCAATTGCTGCATGTTAACTCCGCCAAACCCATCAGAATAGAGACAGATGCCTCAGACAGAGCAATCGCGGCGGTCCTATTACAACAAGATCCGGCGCAGGAATGGAGGCCGTGTGCGTTTTATTCCAGAAAGCTGAACAAGTCGGAGGCCAATTACGCGATTTGGGACAAGGAGTTGTTAGCAGTGGTAGCGGCTTTCAAGCACTGGCGCCATTTTTTGGTGGGGACGCAGCATCAGATCCAGGTGTACACGGACCACAAGAACCTGGAGTACTGGCGCACGGCCAGAATTCTCAACCAGAGACAAATGAGATGGGCAGAGTTCTTCGCTAACTTTAATTTTCATATCCAGTATGTTCCAGGTGACCAGAACGTCAGAGCGGACGCCCTATCCAGAAAGCCTGAGTACCTGGAGGAGCAAGGGCCTCCAGTGGCAAGAGCGATCTTCCAACCTGAACAATGGAGGTGTGGCGCAACTCTAGGGGGGCGGGAAGAACTGGTGCGTCTCACCCAAGCCGATGACTTTGCACGGCGCAAACTGAAGGAACTGAGGGAGGGGGATCCCAAGGCGAAAGGGTTTGAGGAAAAGGAGGGGCTGCTGTTGTTCAAAGGGGCACTGTATGTTCCAGGGGAGGAGATGCGTGCTAGAGTTCTCAGACAGCTCCATGACAACCCCACAGCAGGGCATTTTGGGCAGTTCAAAACCACGGTGTTGGTCACGAGAGAGTTTTGGTGGCCCAGAGTCAGGCAGGAAGTCAAGGAATACGTCAGGGGGTGCGAGGTGTGCCAAAGAGCCAAAGGGGAGCGGGAAAAGCCGGCTGGGCTGCTGGAACCTCTTCCCATCCCCAGTAAACCGTGGGAGGCGGTTTCCTTAGACTTCATCACTGACCTACCCCCATCCAAAGGCAAAACTGCAGTGTTGGTGGTAGTTGACCTTTTGACCAAAATGGCCCACTTTATTGCATGCCCTAAGGTAGTATCAGCTGAGGAAACGGCCAAGCTGTTTGTACAGCATGTTTTCAAGCACCATGGCATGCCAGAAAGAGTAATTTCAGATCGTGGAGTTCAGTTCACCTCACGTTTCTGGCGTAAGCTCATGCAAATCTTGCAGGTGCAGGTGAACTTGTCCTCTGCTCGCCATCCTCAGTCCAACGGGCAATCGGAGCGGGTAAATTCGATTTTGCAGCAGTATTTGCGCTGTTACGCATCTCAGCAACACAGTGATTGGAGTGACAGGCTCTCGCTTGCGGAGTTTGCTTACAATAACGCTCAACAGGTATCCGCAGGCATGTCACCTTTCCAGGCAGTCTATGGCAATCACCCGAGAGCCTTTCCAACGGGGGGAGGTGAAGGGAAGGCAATGGGTGTGGTGGTAGCTGTCTGTGGGGCATATACCCACTGGCTCATTTTCCTTTGGCCCCCTCCTAACATCAGCACCAGCACTTTATAAATACCTGCTTAAAGGGTGACATGTGAGGCCTTGTCATATTAGTTTGATGATCAAGTGCTTCTATTGCCAGTAATTACCAACAGCTGTCAAAAGGTGGGTGTCAATCTCCGTTTAATGATATCGTCTTAGCTTTTTAACCCGTCAAAATTAATGTGATATGAAGTATCTCACATAAATGAAGAAGAACAAGGTAATCAGTTTTGTTGGGTGGCAAGATCTGTGTCACAGATAAGGTGTGATCATTTTCTCGTATTGTCATAGACAATCTTACAGATGATACACTCAGAAAACTGTTCTTTGTTTCTTAAAGCGGGGAGAAGGAAAATGATGCAGAAGGAATAATATTTTAAAGAACACTACCACAAAGGTTAAAATATCACCAAAAAAACCCCATTGAACCTCCCTCCCAATCTCATTTCATGAACTCAATATATAGACAATTATACTTAAGACAGAACTTTTGCCAACCTTTCAAATTGGGAAAGAGAGGGAGAAACCTTGTTTTTCAGGTATCACAATTTATTAATGAACAATGAGCTGTTCCAACTTTTGAAAATAGGTTGAAGACAATTGCTAATAAGCTGTATGCTGGGTGTGAACAGTAACATGCAGATATGGAACCCGAAGCAATTCTTTGCCTAAATAGGAACTTATTTAACAGGGAATTCAGAGAGATGGAAAAATCCGACAGGTAATGCAGTCCCTTTGTCAGCTTATCTTGCTGGATATGGAGTGATAGGTTTTCAGGTCAATGTCTCAATTACCCAAACTATGCTCTGCTTTTCGCCACAAATGCTGCCACCCCTAAAACCCTTATTTTGACTTTAGATGGGCAATAAAAGGGCAGGATGATTTTGCCCAGAAGTTACTTCTGGCCCCTAATATTACAACCACTGGCTAAAACACTGGACATTCCATACTTCAAAGCATCCTCAAAATACAGCTGACAAGAGAGTTATGCACAGCCTGGTGGTGGTGTTAATTGCACTCAACAGAGCACCTGTTTTATTTAATGGAGGACTTATAAATTATAGCTTTTACCAGTTTTGTTCTGAAAATATTGCTTATTCTTCACAATATCAGAAACATTATTGTAATGATGCTTACAGGATTGTAAAACACAAACCACCGTAGCATCTAATGAGATCTGTCTCGTGCAAAATCTCCAGTGTCTATCACTTTGAAAATTACTTTCTCCATACTAATCAAATTGTCCCTAATCTTAATTCTCACAATAGACTCACGAGTGATTAATGTAAACACAACCAATAAACATCTAAATTAGTTATGGACACCTAAATCATTTTCTTTGGCCCTCTTAATAATTCATTTCCAGAGACAAGCTGGGAATGTACGTTTCATTAGCATTGTTTGCTCTTGATCTTACTCCGTGCTGATCAATTCTGTAATTTAAGGAAAGCAAATATGTAGATTTCTTCCCCTCAGGTGAAACTTCCAAATAGTTTCTAGGAAAAACATAAGAGGCATGGAACTTCCATCTTAGGAACAGCTTCTTCTCCAGAGCGATCTCGGTCTTGAATGGGAAGCCTGGACCTTGAAAGTCATCTAATCTTACTTGTTATGCTGTATTATAATGTATTGTTTTAATTAGTGTTTTTGTAGTTTGTTTTTGTAGTAGTTTTGATTTTGTGTGGAGTGCCCTATCTGGGTGGATGGAGCATCCGAGTAATTTCGTTGTCCCCAAAAGGGGACAATGACAATAAAGATATTATTATTATTATTATTATTATTATTATTAATTATATTATATTATATTATATTATATTATATTATATTATATTATTATATATTAATTATATTATATTATATATTAATTATATTATATTATATTATATTATATTATATTATATTATATTATATTATTATAACTTCTCAGGAAGATATCTATTCTGGGAGGGTTTGCACTCCCTCTGAATGAATGAGCTATAAAGCTAAATCATGTGTGGGGTGGCCTAGCCATCACTCAGCAGATTTTTTTATTCCTGAGACCTTTGGGTTCAAGGTGACATCCCCACACTGTATCTAGCCTGCATTGTGAGGCCTCTGCACCATATCCAGTCTGTTGTTTTGGGCCTATCCTATCTGTTTTCATGAAACAATAGGGAAGTTCCTTTGCTTTTGGTATGTGAGTTACAATTTTGGATAACTGGAGTTGAGGAAGCTACTGAGCTTCTTTGGTTTTCAAACTTTAAACCTTCAGGGAAGTTTTTCCACATTGACTCTTCTACCAGCAAGAAGCAGAGAGCTTTGAAGTTCTTTAAGATGGGTGCCAAGCACATTTGAATGCCCTTGCCAGGCCTCTTCAACTTCACTGCTGCCCTGAAGGAACAAAGAGTGTGCCCTACAACAAACCCCAGTAGGTGATCGCAGTAGTAGTGAGCAAGGTGTCTTTTAGGGAAGCTTGTCTGCTATTAATCGTGTCCTCCCTAAAAGAGGGCACGTGTTGCGGTGAGACCTGGAGACTGACCTCCTGGTTGTGGGTGGGTCTACTGGATAGCCACAACACCTGATTGGCAGGTCCCTCGTTGCTGTGTGGAATATGGCCAATGGGGTGCAGTCTAAACGGATCGAGGGACCTATATATACCTATGCACGTGACCTAGAGCTTCCTTTTTCGGTGCGTGCATCGGAACACCCGCCCACCTCTCCCTACTTTTAGAGCATTTTGCAATGACCTTGCTATGCCATCGTGTGTCGTTGGGACAGGGGCATGGCAGGAATTTTCCCCACTTGGCTGATTGGCTGTTGCCATTTGGGTTTTGCCTGCCGTGTAGCAAATCACCACAACTTGCAAGGTTGCGGATAGGCTCTGGTTCAGGTGATAGGGATGGGAGAACAGTCTCGCCATCCCTATGTGAAGGGTATTCCGTTAAAGGAACCCAGGGACTCAACTTGGTTTGGTCAACCCCTGAAAGGGGGTTGTGCCCGTGCCTGAGTCCAGGGGAGCATCTGGGGAGTGAACAGAGTCTGTTCCCAGGCTTTTCACCTACCTCAGGTGTTCACCCTTGGCTGACCTATGATGGAGCTCTGGGTCAGCGCTACCTGCAAGGGTGCAGGGAGCTAGTCAAACCAGAGCCTATGCAACCACTCATTTTTCTGTAATCAATAAAGTTGTGGCCTAAATTCTGCCAAAAACCAAAACTGAAATTTGAGTCAAATGTGTTTTTATTTAGAGGGGGGGGGGGAGGTCTCTGGGTCTGAACACGCAACTGTTAATTCTACTGAGAAATTCCAGATAAGTTACAAAGGAATCCCAGGATTCTGAAGAGTACAAATTGTAAATCATTTTCTTTTGCTTTGTTTTAACATTCATTAAGCATTTAACTTTAAAAGGTTGCATATTTGACATCAGGTTCTTGGCCTAGGCAGTAAAGCCTTGCAGTGTGAACGTCCACTGTTAGTATCTTGGATCTGGCAGAGAGAACACCCTTTGCATGCTTGACATATAAAGCTGCATAACACTTTATGAAGCAATGGCAGTTGCTGCGATGTTCCCCGCAGTGAAAATGTTGAAGGTGAAGGGCAGATGCACATTCCTAAAAGGTCAGGGAAGCCCAGCAGATGTCCACTCTATGCTTCTGCAAGTGCCCTTCACAATTCACATGAGAAAACACCAGGATTACTGTGGCAAATAAATTTATGTGTGAAGTATCTTCTATGTTTGACATTTACTAGGTTTTTAAAAAAAATTATTCTCTTTGATCCTTATCAGAACTCCATGAAGTAGGTTAGGTTAAGAGAGAGAATTGTCCAAAGCCAGTCAGCTTCATGGCTGGGCGTGCCTCCTTTACGTCACTCCTGTCCCAAGTCCAACACTATTCTGGCACCCTGAGCCACTGCTTTTTCTGCTTTAACTTTGGCCATGTGTTCCTTACAAGTACCTCCAGCCATACTGTATCTGTCACGGGTGATGGTACACGCAAGCAGTGGTAATAAACAAATTGCATGCTGCAGTTTGTTAACTCCTGGGAGCATGGCATTGAAGGGGAACTATTGATTTTTCATCAAAGATGTGCGAAGATAAGCTATAAACTAGTTTCTAAGAACATTTGCTTCCCTGCATTAAATTCCCTGATGTGTCCTATGCAAACCCCTCCAAAGGCAATTGCTTCCTTGCAGATGACTTTAAATCAAATCTCGAGACAGGAAATAACTTTCAGTATCTGTGAGAAGGGTGGGGGAGAATGATAGGTGATGAAAACTATATTTTGGGAGAAATGACTAAATGCGGATTTGTGGTAAGTTGTCCTGTGCAATGAATAGCAAAGGGTAATCTTATTGATATAATGATCAGTCAGCTAGGCTGCATTGGGGAAAATTACAGGCATAGTTATTCCAAGTTCTCAAGTGTACTTGCTGTGGACAAATCCATCCACCTCAGTTTCTAAAATCTGTATATGAAGAAGGGCATTCACAGCAGTTTCAACCATGGGTGTAAGAATTAACATCAGAAAGACGGTAACCAATACCAGTGGTTTCTTTGTGGCAGTACTCACGAGTATAGAGCACAGTCATCTCTTCTCTTGTTGCCCACAGCTGCCATTTTGTTCAGACACTCGTGATTTTTTAAAAAACAAAACAAAGCAAGATATGACTATTGGCACTTCACTTGCTCCACAAAAAGAGCACAGGCAATTTTAAATGTGCCTCTGTAGTAGGGACACGGGTGGCTAAACCACAGAGCCTAGGGCTTGCCGATCAGAAGGTCGGCGGTTCGAATCCCTGCAATGGGGTGAGCTCCTGTTGCTTGGTCCCTGCTCCTGCCAACCTAGCAGTTCGAAGCATGTCAAAGTGCAAGTAGATAAATAGGTACCGCTGCAGCGGGAAGGTAAACGGCGTTTCCGTGCGCTGCTCTGGTTCGCCAGAAGCGGCTTTGTCATGCTGGCCACATGACCTGGAAGCTGTACGCCGGCTCCCTTGGCCAATAATGCGAGATGAGCGCCGCAACCCCAGAGTCAGTCACGACTGGACCTAATGGTCAGGGGTCCCTTTACCCTTTACCTTAGTAGGCTGTAGATGTGTTGTCCAATTCCGTGTTGTACAAACGCTGCCCCTAGTATATTGCATAGTATAATAATTAAGCTAGTGGAAGCCTTTTAGGGAAGTGAAAACTGTTGTAAATAAACATCTCTACAAGGCAGGGCATTACCAGGATATTGATCACTTAATGCAATATAAACCATGTCATCTATTCCCCCACCCCACCCCATATGTGGTATTGACAATTGAAGGAGAAATGATAGTTAGCAATCATTATTCTCATATTTGAAGTTCCTAACTTTTGTGAATAAATGGAACTAGCTTCTTTGAAATGCATCCCATGCAGCAGGAGCATTCATTACTATTAAACATTATTTTTTCAATCTAGGCAATGGAGTGTTTTCCTGACAATCTGGCATAAATAGACTTAATTACATGTGCCACCAGGACAACGCTTTTGTAAGAAAGTTTGTGATGAAACTGTTAAGGTCTTGGCTGATAAGGGAAATTATTGTGCTGGTTATGAAAATTTCTCATTAAATGAACAGGAAAAAATAATTAATTTTAGTGTCAATCAAAACATCGCATAAAGGAAACAGAAAAACAGAGCAAGGATGTTTTAGTCTCCTGTTTTTAATTTATGTGGACATTCAGGATGAGCTACTCCTTTGTTGTCATATGCTATCAGTTTCTGTTTTGAAACCTTATGGGGTCGTGTTGATATCAGATTCTGTGCTGCAATCCGGGTTCTTATATTGATATCATTTTCTGGATCACTGTTAGCTTTTAGAAGAACAATAGCTTAATTGAAATACAATATGTGGATTTCTACACACATCCAAGTGCCTGAAAATTCTCCAAGCCTGTAAGTTATTTTGACTGTGCCAGAAGCAGGCAGGGTTTCCTTGAAGTTAAAAGGTACAATTAATCTCCTGTTGCACTTCCAATTAACTAAATTGCTAACCTTATTGTGAAAAGTAGAAATGCAATTGAGTTGCTGCTTGAGGCATGCTAAAAGGGTGGGGAATGAAGTAATTTAATTAACTGACTTCAAGTACATTAAAGAAGTATAGTGCCTTTCCCTCCCCCCCTTTCCCCCTCAGTACCTTTAAATAGATCATTGAATAATGCAGGTTTTTTGTTTTTTTTTACCACAAGAGAGATAATGCACTGTGTTCAATTTTCAAATTGTCTAACGAAACCTTGGTCCTACCAGAGCATAATCATTTGGAAGAGTTAAAGCCAAGAAAACTACCCCTTTCTGACTGGCAAATATCCCAAATGTGCTATAAATGCTCACAGACGTCATTCCAAAATGTTCTGGGCTCCCTTATTGCCTTAGTAATCATAGTTGTGTTCCTACATGGTTGCTATAATGTAGGTTTTGGGAGAACCCACCCAAGCAGCCCAATAAGGAATGAGTGTGCTCAGTACTCAAAACATTTTGATTATGGAAAACCAATAACTATGGTTATTGGAGTGGAGTGTCTGGATAAGGGGAATAGTGGAAGAGACACAATTATATAAAAAGGGTTGAGATAATTGTTTGGATAGGGTATTTTCTGGTCACATTGAGAGACTTTAAAAAATGTATCCAAAGATATTTGCCCATAGAAATCAATGGAGAAATACAGGATTTTAATGTAGTTGGGGGGTGGGCACTAGTGTCGTCCCCCCCCAAAAATAACCTAATCAGAACAGAGCATGTTCAGTAGGCACAGAAACAAACTTGGGTGATGGAGGAAATCAATAGAGTGACTGGAATGCCAAACAGAAACACTCCACACTGCAATACTTTGTTGCAGACCCCCATTTGTTATATCTGTCGGCGAATACTTACATTAATATCTTCCAGATCTAAAAAGTTCAACACAACCCCGTTGCGTTTCCAGATGATTGGAGGCCGCAGAGGTCCATGGATAGCACAGTTCAATACAGTGCTCAGCCCAACAGTTACTGTGGTAACGCTGACCTTCTGCTCTTCAGAAAGTGTGAGTTGGACCACCTCTGTGAAAGTAATGGAACAAAATTAATTATTATTATTATCCATGAAATAAGTCTGGCCTTTTCACTGATTGATTGGGGAGGTTTCAGCAATAGCAAAGGTATGAACTGCTAAAAAGGTCAATGTTAGAACAACAACATGAAAAGGGATATACCTCAATAAACCTAGATTACAATGTAATCCTTTATTTCATGCTTCCTTGGTTATCAGATAGCCTTCCAGCAATGTAGGGGGGAAAAGACAGTATTGTCTTCCATTCTCATTTGTACCCTGCAGAAATCGAATTCAGATTAAATAGACTGTAGCGCAAACTATAATAATATTTACATTTCCTCCCTCAAACTGACAAGCATGAATAAAAGCACAGTTCTGAAGTTTCTAATATGTACTCCTAAAACCACCTGTGGAATTTCCATGCTAGTACCTTTTCTAGGATCTGAGAGATATGAAACGACCTGGTGTAGGTACATCATAGTATGGTGTTTTCCCTCCTCCTGTAGGAAAAGGGATACTTTTGCAGGAGAAGCAGCAATATATATTCTGCCCTGGTTGATACTGACTGGTAGTGGATCTTCAAGGTTTCAGAGTGGAGTCTCTCCCAGCCACAACTGGAGATGCTCAGAGCTGATCCTGGTTCTTATTGGCATGCAAAGCATGTGCTCTGCTACTCAGCCATGGTCCTTCAGTGAGGCTTAGATTCTGTACAATTATCTCTGTACAGATTTTGATACCGTACAGGAAGACTAAGATTGCCAACATTCTTTCTTTATCTTTCTTTATATCTTTATTGTCATTGTACAAGTACAACGAAATTGGATTTAAATAATAATAATAATAAAATAATAATTTAAAAAAATAAATTCATTTTTCATTTAAACATTTGTTTCCCCAACCAAAAATGTACTCAACACAAGTAACAGCAGTAAAAGCCATACAAAACACTTAAAAATAAGGGAGAGCACTGAGCAGCCGCTGCGTCTATGCGCGCCACCATCTTAGAACTCTTGTAACTTAGAACTGTTATTAAAAAAATAACAGAAATTTAAACAAAAAAAAACTTCTAACAGAAGGTTTCCTAATGCCTTTAAGAGTTGCATGGCAAGTTCCCTCCACCAAGCATGGAGATGCAAGGATAGAAGGAGGTTACATTTTTACCTGCAAACGAGCTGCTATAAAGGCAGAGGAGACATACCAGGAAAAGGTGGCAACTTTGTATGGGATACTAAGTGGAATGTCATCCAAATTTCCTGTTACTTAGAGAAAATGAATTTGCTCTTCTTTCTTCCGCAGGGGGCAGGGAACCATGTCAAATCGCTTTGTGTGAATTGATTCTTAGCGTTCAAAATTTTTTCTCCTTCCCTTAACATTACATTTTGATTAACACCTGCCCAGTGATAATAACACCAATCAGGATCCCGACATCTGTTCATTTGCCTGCTCAAAAAAACAATGGCAGCATTGTGATTTGCGCAGCCAGCTGTTATAAAATATGACAACAAGCACTTTGTTGGGTGTGCCCAGCTTTGCAGACAGGTAAGACACTTGATGGTGGAATTACTGTCAGTAGCAGAGAGCTGTTATTAAGCATTTCAACTAGAGACAGGGAGGAGGGGCTGAGCAATCAAAATGCTTTGTCAAAACCGTAACGTTTACAGTTTTACCATTCCCTGGTGCATCTTCTTGGCTCAGCATCTGAGGCACTGGCAAAAAAGGGAAGGCCTTGGAGCTGCACCGCACATTTAAAAATGCTCCAAACTGAGCTTTCAAGTTAATAGTCCATTGAGATTGTTGCGTCGTTGCTGTTTTTCAATGGAGCAGTTGATTCAACACATCTTCTGGTGCTATGCTGGTCTAATCTATATCTGCCCGACAAACATGACAGTAAGTGCATTGATTCCAGGAGGCATGACATCGCTGGAATTCATGTTAACGCTGTGCCTGTAGATTTCTGTTGTTTTGCTGACTGCTGGATGGATTTTGCTAACTGAAAAGCAACAGCCATGAGGAAAGCAGTAAAACAAGGGGCCCCCCTTTTGTTAACAGAAAAAAGAGAAATAATAAAGCTTGACATCACTGAAATAAAAGTTTGATGGGAACTTCCAGGAGCCTCGTTGCGATGAAGTAACAAGAGTAATCAGACCTGGGATTGAGCAGTTTCCCAACAAAGCTCACATTTTTCTAGAGGCAATATTTTTGCCACATGGAAAGATTTAAGTACTTTTTTCTCACTTTAACAGCTTTAAGAAAAGCTGTTAAAGTGGCTGAACCAAGCAGGAAACACCGGCTTTAAGTAAGCAGTGGGCTAAAAAAATATCATTAAATGTGTACACATGTAGCAGGGCCACACATACAGAGTTTTGCAACAACACAACCCTCAGGTTCAGACAGCCTTGGATTTGTAGGGAAGGCAACAGCAAGGATACTACCTAGTTCCTCTTTATAAGTGTCAAGGCTGATTTGCCTTTAAGAGAAACTTTGATTAGGAATTGACTCACTGGGCAATCTGATCACATACCCTTTGGTGCCTCGCAGTTACTTCCCTTTATGTCCAGATAAATTAAGTAGCCACACTGAAGCACAGATCAGGGCATCTGACATATCCTAGGGGTCCTTTAGGGGCAAAGTACCTTGAGCAGCGCTCCTGCTGATACAAGAAAAGATAGGCCAAATTATTGACCCTCTCTGTTGCAAATGTTAGTGGTATGTTGTTAGCTTCTCAATGCATTCACCTTTTCACATCATGGAAAGGGCTTCTTATTGCTAAGGTTTTATAGGTTGGGTGCATTTAACAGAAGACACTAAAAATAGCGAGCTGATGATATCAACAAATTTAGCCAAGTTGGAAAAGCATACCTGGACACATAAAAGGTTCTCAGACTTCATTAGGGGTGATGGTGTCACCATGAAATTAACCAAAATGGATAAATAAATACATCACCTGAAATTGATTTTTAAAAAAATACAATTTCTTCAGGGAGAAGTGTCAGGATGTTTTCATTCAGTTATTACATCTTATGCTTTAGACTTATTTCTAATGATCGCAGATGACCAAGAGATCATTTTGCTTGGTGAAGGGAAAGTACTCTGCACACACCAAAACCCTCCTCTGTTTTCATTAAGTCTCGTTATGGAGAGGCACTGAAATGTGACCATTTGGGGTTTGTGAGGGGAGGGAGCCCTGATTCAGAATAAGTTCTGAAATTCAAAAATGTAAATTCCACTTAATAGGAAGATCAGAAGTTGGGAGCCTCAGGCCTGGGGGCTGAATGCAGCCTTCCAGGTGCTTCTATCCAGGCCTTGGAACTCTCCCCAGCCTGCACCCTGTTTTTCTAGGCTACACATCTCACCAGCCCTTTCTGCACCCTCTTCAAATACTTTTCCCTGGTTTGAATGTGCCCTTGAAATATTTGACAAAAAAATCTATGATGTGTGTGTGTCTATGCAAAAATCTTTAATATTTCTGTAGCCTACTGTACAAAAGTAGAAATGGCATCAGTTGCTCTATACTTTTTCTTTTTTTCTTGTGGGCCTAAAGAAATGCAGCCCTCAGAGGTTTGCCTGGTGGAATGTGGCCCTTCAGCTGAACAATTGCCCTGCACTAGATGATACTCAAACATCTTGATACTCAAACATATTGTTTTCCATGGCACCTGAGCATGTCACAGGGCAGAGGTTATCAACTGACTCTTTGTTACATGACAGAGTACAACCTCAGTTGCCAGGCCACATATACATTTGACTCTGTAGAGGGCACTCTGTGAAGAGGTCCATGTCAATATATTTGTTGTGTTTTCTGCAGACATTACTGAGCAAGTAAAACGAGAATTGTACATGCCCTTGGAGCAAGCCATTCAGAAACAAGGTCGCAATTACTGAAAACAAGTACCTTTCATTAATGGACTCTAAAGCGGAGGGCACTGGAGGGCAGATTTTTATAGTGCACTAATAGATATATGACTATGCAAAATTTTGCCCTGGAAGCCAGTGTTCCCTCTGTAAATTGAGATAAAGTCTGTATAATTTGGATTGCTGGTCAAAATTGCCTCTCTGCACCTTCTATCTTTAGTCATGATATTACGGCTTGATAATTGCAGCTTCTGACATCCTGTTGAGATCATTTCTTCAGTTTGTGCTGTCATATGCATCACTGGTTATATGTGCAACAAAAGTAGGCATTTGGTGCCCAAACATACTTTTTAATGAAAACACTGCTATATTTGGAAGGTACTGGATAGTAAAAAGAACTAGTAATTAGCATAACACGTAACATTTAGTGGCTTTAATGAGGTTTGCTTTCTTTTGAAGAGGTATAATAAAGTAAGGGTACACTCATTGGATTTTATGTCTTTTAATAAGGTTCCCTTAATCCTGTTTCTCACAATGACTTGGAGTCCATGAAACACTTCTAAAATCTATCAGCAGGCTCTTTATGAACACACTTTTGAGTGCTCCGTTCTCATGAAATTGGGGTTGGAAGGATCTGTCACTACCACTTTTCTCTGTTTCTCATTTTTCCAATCTTAAATTCTGTTCTCAACATTTCTGCAGCAATTTGGGGTTTTTTTTGGGGGGGGGAGGGTTTAAGATCTTCATGTGACTTGCACATTTTGAGATTAAAGTCAACTCACTTCAGAGAGACCTTGACTCCACAGTTGTTGCAACTCCAGTCTTTGTGTCCAAAGTTAGTCTGTGATATGTTGTATAATTAATAACTAATAATAATAATAATAATTTTATTATTCATACCCCACCCCTCTGACTGGGTTTCCCCAGCCACTCTGGGTGGTTCCCGACAGTAATAATTATAATAATTATAATAATAATTTATTATTTATACCCTGCCCATCTGGCTGGGTTTCCTCAGCCACTCTGGGCGGCTTCCAACAGAACATTAAAATGCAATAATCTATTAAACATTAAAAGCTTCCCTAAACAGGGCTGCCTTCAGATGTCTTCTAAAGGTCTGGTAGTAGTTGTTCTTTTTGACATCTGAAGGGAGGGCGTTCCACAGGGCGGGTGCCACTACCGAGAAGGCCCTCTGCCTGGTTCCCTGTAACTTGGCCATTTAGACCGAAGCCATTTAGGGCTTTAAAGGTCAGCACCAACACTTTGAATTGTGCTCGGAAACGTACTGGGAGCCAATGTAGGTCTTTCAATAATAATAATAATAATAATAATAATAATAATAAAGCGATAAAACATCAGACCTAAAAAAACTTCCCTAAACAGGTCTGCCTTCAGATTACTTTCCGTTTATGCAGCCTGAGGACGCGGACAATGTGTTTGCAGCTCTTCACCTGATCACATGCCTTCTTGAACCCTGCTCCTCTTCAGAACTAGCAGAAGAGGCTTGAATGGTTATGTCCAGACCATTGCTAGTTATGCAGCATTTAAGAAATTAAAGGTTGTGTCCAGTGCTGTCGGTCTGCTAGCACAAAAGCCCTTTTGCTAGTGGAGGTGCCTTCCACAATGTCATACAACGGAGGAAACCAATGCAACAGGTCCACTGGTGGGATCATTGTGCAAGAAAGTAACGAGCAGCAAAGGCAAAAACTGGATACAAACAGCCCCATGTGATTCTAAATTCCAATGCCTTGTTTAAGTTTTCAGTACATATTAAAGTCCAGAAACCCTTGAATATTCCCCCTATATATACAGTATTTTCTTTCTTTCTTTCTTGAAATTAGAGCATCTTTAACAGAAAGGAACTGCACTGACTTCAGTAGCAAGCTCTGCATGCTAATTGAGTCAGGTATTACTAGTTGTGCTATTTTATCACAGAAATCTTTTCTCTGCTGTCATTTGCGGCCCACCAACGGCAATCATAATTTCACAATGAAGACATGTATAATTGAGGTCATTACTGAGAGCAACCTGGAATTGAGCATCTACAGAACAAAACTCATTGATTTAGCATGGCTTAGAGATAATTTACATAGCAAATGTTGGTCATAGGCTTTACTTTTCTTATGCTATAGTAGTACACCGAGAACTCAATTTTCGTTTTGAAAATGCTTTTTATATCTTTAATTAGATCTTTTCTGCTTAAACTCCAGACGTATCATTTTGCAGTGGATTGTTACTAATTTTTAATTATTCTTGCATTTGCTCATAGATGCCCTTCAGTGCTTGAAATAGTGAAAATAGTTTATTGTGTGTATCGGGCATGAATCTTCTTAAAGGATTATTTACTAAGATTATTGTCTGAGCTCAGAATAAATACTGCCTGGACTTAGTGAAGGTAAAATTTGTTCATTAAAAAGCCAGAATATTTCATCTCAAAAAATTAGCGGCTGCACTTTGTTTTGGGTTAAGAAGGAAATATTGTAGCCCCTTCTAAAAATCAGGCTTTGACTTTAGAATCTTAAAATAAAATTGCCTCTAATGAGGGGGTCAGTTTTTAAGTTATTTATCAGATTTATGGTGCAATACAATCAATGGGTGTTACATCCCATTGATTTTAAAAGGACATTTAATTATTTGCCAACTTTTCTGCAACAATTTGCAATTTTTAAAAATACAATAACCCATATGAAATTTCATCCACATTTTAGCACAAATTTCTCCTAATATGTACATTTTTGTATGCAGTCTTGACTAACAGAAATCTTTTTGCAAGCAATTTCCCCTAATATAATGCATGTTTGCATGTTATTATCAACTAATTTATGTATTTACATGCACACACTTTCCCCAAGTATATGCATTTTTGTACACACCGCTTTGCAGGAGACCCGCATTACAAAGTTTGGAGCAGTGCAAATGCTTAAAGATGACTGTGTTTTGGTTTGATAAGTGTGAATTAGATAGTGTCTCATTAATATGCAAAGTAAATCAAATTCTCCCCGCCCCTTGTGGCAGGATAGAAAGTTGCTCCAATTAACAATGTTCTAAAAGTAAGAGATAGTCCATTTGGACCACCTTGTATAATGTAAATATGGAAGGGATATCAGGTTTGGGTGCATACTTTGTTTTTCAAAATCTCAATTTACAGATGGGTTTTACTGCCTTGATATTTGAGCAGAGCTTCTCCAGTGCTTGGACTTATGTGAGAGAAAAAAGAACCGGATGAGTGAACATGTATAATAAAATTATTTCTAAAATCCTAGTACAAATGTGCTAATCTCAGCTATATTTTGTAATTGCCATAATTCAAAGTATTAATGTAATGTATATATACTGCCTATCATAGGTATGCTGCTTCAAAGAATGTTTTACAGTAAATTCTCCACTAAATTAGTAATGGTGTTTTCTGAGGCATTAAAAAATGCATAACAGTGAGATGGTACTTAGCAGCTTAAACCTTGCCTGCCTATCCTTTACTCATGAAGTCCACAGGCTATGACTCTTTGAGCTGTGCTTCATCTTATGCTAAAAGTGTAAAATTTATTCTGTCAATCTTTTCTTCAGAAAAAAAACCCTCCAATTCAGTCTTTCCTTCCTCCCCACATCTATCCAGAAGCTGAATCCTTCCAAAAATAAGGACATATTTGTAGTTATGGCAGGTGCTGATAAGAACTGGAATTTACCTCATCTTTTGTGCTGAGGATCACCTCCCCACAGTTGTAATCTCTTAACTGGAAGTGGATGAGGCCAGAGTTGGTAAGGAATGGGTCTGACACCAAAAATGGGTATTCCAGAAGTGGTGGGCCCACTTCTTTTCTATCTTTCAGTCATGCCCTTCTCCCTCTGACACTCCCTTCTCTCTCCGCTTGCTTAACCTTTTTTTCTTTCGTTCATTCTTGCTTTCCTTCCTCCAGAAAAATGGCCGGCACAACAATTTAGGTTTAGCAAAGATAAACCTCAGTGGTACAGATGGGATCCCTCCAGGGCCGGATTTAGGTTTGATGAGGCCCTAAGCTACTGAAGGTAATGGGGCCCTTTAAATGTCCAGCTGTCCTTTGTCAACAACAAATTGTTGCTGTTTTTTGTGTTGAATATATGCTATATGGTAATTTATAGACCTAATAGGTCTATAACCAGTGATATTTTAGGGAGCAGGCTAGCAGGCACCGCCCATTACTTACATCATAAGAGCCTACACAACACAAAACATTGTTGCTGTATGTAGGTTTTATTTTATTTGTTTTTTATCTTATATTTTGGAAATGTACATCCAGTTGTTTTTCCTTTAATTTTTTTGGGGGCCCCAAGACAGTATAGCTTGTTTAGCTGATACATAAATCCGGCACTGGATCCCTCCCTTCCCCAAACCCAATGAGGGTCAGGGGAGAGAGATGGATTTTTATTGGCAGTCCAGTGCAAGAAGGAGGGAGGGCTAACCCTTCTTTGCCCAGCTGCCACTCCTAGGAAAATCACCTGATATGTGGCAATAAGGCTTCCCATCCTTTTCTTTCTATCAGCATTGCATATTGTGGGGACAGGATAGTTAACTTTCTGCAGGTACCACAGTGATGAAAACTGCCCCAATGCAGTACCTCAACGAGGGGGTGGGGAGGCTCTCATGGTTCAGTTGAAAGAACTACCAATTCCATTCTGAGCAAGTCTGAAAGAACATAGGAAATAATTCAAGCTGGGGGGCAAATTCAAAA
Source organism: Darevskia mixta (assembly GCA_034641385.1). Lineage (NCBI taxonomy): Eukaryota > Metazoa > Chordata > Lepidosauria > Squamata > Lacertidae > Darevskia > Darevskia mixta. The sequence goes on along the minus strand of JAWWNH010000013.1, from coordinate 41,791,677 downwards.
CAGAATCAAGATAAATAATTCATCCAAAGACTTAACTTTAATAGGCAAGTGGACATATGTTAAAACTGATAGTAAAGAGGTCAATTGAATCCTACAAGATGAGAAAAGGGGAAAAAGTATGACTAGAACCAAGACAAATCAGCTGCACCTTTTCAACATATAGATGCACTTTTCAGGTGATGTTTGCACATTCAGTGAATACGGGTAGCGGGGAACAGAATTGCGGTGAAAAGCCCTGACCTCCCAAAGGTATTTACTGTCTGCACAAGTGTCGTTGGAAAGGTGTTACTAACAGCTTCCATATTTTGAGAAGCACATTGATTTATTATTTTATTTAGGCAGCTCACAATGTAAATTAAAACAAATACAACTAAAAACACACAATGATATAAATATTTGTAAGTAACCATATTGAAAACAGCACTGAAAACCCTGAAAACAAAAGTACCCATATACACGCAGCCTACCACCACTACCAACAGAACCCATCCTTAGCAGACCCTGTCACAGCCGTTATAAGTGGCCTAAGGCCTATCTGAACAAAAAAAGTGTTTGTCTGCCCATGAAAGGAAAGCTGAGTGTGTGTGAGCCTAGTCTCCCAGGGGAGGGAGTTTCAGAATCTAGGAGCAGCCACCAAGAAGGCCCTCTCCAAGAAGCCACCCACTTAAAAACAAAACAAAAAAAACCACCAACCTAGTTGCCCTTCTACCTTTGATTCCATTTCTTTCTCAGAGCCTTGGGGAACCATGAGCCCAGAGCGTAGTAACTGGATACTGGCATGAGGGAAATTTAAAGTCTACTTTTGCATGTTATGTTAAACCAGGGCTATTTGTGACGGAAGCAAACTAAGAAGCTGTGAACAATTTGGCTTCCTGTGACATCTGTCCTTGAGACTGTGCTTCATAAGCCAACAACAAACTGTGCTTTAAGCCTGGCTAGCTGCTTGCTCACACTGTGCTAAGCAATTCAAGACTTTTTCAAGTATTTGGGATTGCTACTTTGTTCATTTTCCTTTCACTATATATGTGGAGGTGGTGGGGGGGGGGAATGCTCTCAGCTAAACCAGGATCTGGTCTCAGGCGTCCTTTCTCTCATTACTAGTTTGGATCTCTGAAAAACCCTCTTGACAGAAGCATTTCTTTGGGTCAGGTAGACAGCACCCTTGGGAATATAACTGTTAACTTTATCATAGGTGTTTAGAGATTGCTGGGAGCCAGTCAAGATCCTACAGTTGGCATACATGTCTTTTACTTTTTATTGCAGAGTGAGTGCTTTCGGGTGGTAAAAAGACAGTGGCACGCTGGACAAATTTGACTGTTGGAATAGGGATGCATTTAGCAAGTGTTGCTACACAACACTGCATAATTTCTTGATTTTCAGCTCTGGTCCTTTATGCTGACCCCACAACTCCCCTCCCATTCTGCCTTCCATCTTTATCCAATATCACAGCCTAGGGCTCAACGGCTATGTTTTGGCTGTTGTTATGGCAACACAGCTGTCTCTCTTGAATATGAAACCTCCATAAACCTCATCAGTTTGATCATATCCACACATTCTCAATTTTTACTAACACTGTAAAATTGCTAATGGCCAAACGACTTTCATAAATATTACTGAGTGCAATTGGTTTGGGGTTTTGTGTGTGTGTGTGTGTGTGTGTGTGTGTGTTAATTTTTGGCCACAGCAGTATACATCAACACAGAACAGCCACTGTAGATTAAATATGCCTTCTTGTTCTTCTGTGCTCAGTAAGTGGATATAAAGCTATTTACTGTCGGCAGGAGAACAACACATAGGAAAGAGCAGCAATGAATAATGCTGTATGCAAACAGCAGCATGAGGCTCAAAGGCTAGCATATCAAAAAAGCAGGGATGGAAATCTAGGTCACGTTTGGTTATTTCAGCTATCACTGATATATGTATCAAGCATGCAGCTGCTTTCACAGTGACTGGTCTTAGGGCCAGAGGAATATGCATAGAGAAATATTGTCTCTGCTGAACAGAGCCTCCTGACCTCACCTACCAAAAAAGATTCCCACAAAGCTTTTTCATTTGGGTTACTGCAGTGGACTGTGCCTTTGTTCTAAATATGATATACAGTGGTACCTCGGGTTAAGTACTTAATTCGTTCCGGAGGTCCGTTCTTAACCTGAAGCGTACTTAACCTGAAGCAACACTTTAGCTAATGGAACCTCCTGCTGCCGCTGCGCCGCCAGAGCACGATTTCTGTTCTTAGTGGAGTTCTTAACCTGAAGCATACTTAACCTGAAGCGTACTTAACCCGAGGTACCACTGTAATAACTCACTTGATCAAAGTGGGAATGGAAGGAAGAAAGAGGCAGGGGAAAGCCACAGCATACCCTGTAGTACATCAAGCAAACAATTTTAGGAGTCCTTCTCCAATGTCTTTTGAGATACTCCTAATTTTAAATTAGGTGATGTTGTGTTTTATTTTATTAAAACATGCATGCCCCCCCCCTTTCTGGTACATATAGTGGCTTACAACATTAAAATTACAATTTCATAAAAAAGCAAAATATAACAACCAAGCAGTTAAAATCAAATATAGAAATATTGCCTGCCATATACAACTAAAGCCTATGGAACAAAAGTAGTTTTCAATAACCAACAAATAACAGCTGTGGAGGGTTCAACCATACATCATGGGGCAAGGTGTTCCATACTTAAGAGACAGCCAATGAAAAGGTCCTTTCTGTTTTCCCATTCAAACGTGCTTCCACTCCAGGTGGAACACAGAAAAGGGCTTTTCCTTCTGATCTTGGGGAGTGAGCAGAATGGAAGAAAGGAGGTGTTCCCTGAGCTATGATCCCATTACTGGAACTCTAACTTTGTTTTATTAAAGAGAACTCAAGAGACCCAAGAGATTTAATGTGGATTAAGTTTTTGTGGACTACAGTCCACAAGACATTCATGAAGTCCTTCTGAAACAACTATAATAACATTTTGTATTCCTAATTGTTATAACCAACCAATTTGATTAATTTATATTTTCTCTGAGATAGTTGATGGTGTTGGACTTCAAGTGTCAAGAATATCTTTGGTGTTCATGTTTATAACTATTCCATAAGCCCCAAGAGTTTATAATGAAAATAGTAAACTATACTATAGTAACATCTGCTTTGAAAACAGAGAAACAAACAAGCCAGGGAGAATTTGAGGAGAGAAGCAGAGAGGAAATATTAGAGTAGTGTAAAGCTACTTAGATCCAACAAACACTTCAATCAGATACTACCCTTTGACAGCTATGCTTCATTCTTTGAAGGGTATCATTTGATAATGTGAAAATTGATAATGAAATCTAGTAATCAACCCAGTTTGATAGGCATAATACAAGTATTAATAAAGGTTACTAATAAGCAACAGATGCTTCTAAACCATCATTCTTTACTTATTTTTTCTAGAAATATTGTTAAAAGCATTCACCATGTTAATCAAGAATGTGATGGACCCTACTCTCAGCAGCCAGACACATCATAGTCAGACACTGGAGAGACCTGTCAGAAGTAAGCATGGACCAATGGTACCAAATAGCATGGGAAACAGCCTTATTAGAAAAACTAACCAATAAACTGAAACTGACACGGGGACAAATGGAAGAAGACACCTTCACCCCAGTATGGCTCCCTTTTATCACATACACAGCCCAACAAGACAACGACAAGACAACGACCAACAGCATATGAATCAATATGGCTAACCTGATTCAAAAACACCCACCCACCCCACTCACACATGAAAACAAAGTTCACCACAGCCAATCACAAACAAGCAACCGCACCCTAGCCCAGGCATGGCCAAACTTGGCCCTCCAGCTGTTTTGGAACTACAACTCCCATCATCCCTAGCTAACAGGACCAGTGGTCAGAGATGATGGGAATTGTAGTCCCAAAACAGCTGGAGGGCCAAGTTTGGCCATGCCTGCCCTAGGCCAACCCCAACCTCTCTCACCACCAAAGGAACAGAAACAAATAGTAAAGAGAACCTGCATAAGTGACGCTGACACAAAACTCCACACATACATTAAGTAAAATAGAAACATCGCCACCCGACTCCACCCCCCCCACCATGGCCCCCTCCACCGCTTCCCCCCTTTCTTCCTAATGTAACACTAATGTCTCAACAAATGAAACTGATCTGTAGAAAATGTAACTTGAAAACAGAGACATTGCACATACTTTTGTAAACCAAGAAATCTTTAATAAAAATGTTTTTTTAAAAAAGAATGTGATGGACATCTTTAGTTGCCATTTTATGATAAGATAAGTTTCCACATAAGAAAAGCACAGTTTCCTTTATTTTTTCATGAAAAATTTATTTATACTTCATAGTAGAGCAATTTTTGTGTGGCACAAATGCAGCCCATTTAGGTTCAGTTTAGCTATCTAAGCCTGCAAGATTTTATCATCTCCCCACCCTCCTTTTCACACACTATGAATATTTCACCAAGATTTTCCTCAGGCTCATAATATTTTCTTGAAGACACTCAGTGACACCTGCCCGTTGTCCCCTCAGAAATCTGTAGAATATTTTAGTCTTCAATGTAATAACCAGGCAATGCTATCATTTATTCTAATAAGTATGTTGCATACTTTATAAACACATTGATTAAAACTACAGATTTCATGCAATAGTAGATATCTACCACACAGTGCTCTACACACACACACACACACACACACACACACACACACAGAGAGAGAGAGAGAGAGAGAGAGAGAGAGAGAGTTTGCTTATTAACAGTGGCAATGGTAAAATGGGAGAAGTACAACAACAGCAACATTTTATTACAGTCATAGACCAGCATAAATGGGAAAAGTAAGTAAATGTAGCAATACAAAGAAATATGTTAGTATTAAAGAAGAAACCCTAAAGCACAGAGGGCACGAGAAACAAGAGATGAAAGCACAGGAATTCCCAAAGAAATCCATAGGATTCATTTTATCAGCACATCTATTGTTGCAACTAGGTTTTGCTGCTATTAAGTCTTTTAAAGTTGGAACCCCTGAAGTTAAGAGCCTTTGACATTACTGCATAAAGCGAGGAGGTAATTCATCAGACTTCATATTTGATTCTTGGCAGGCTCCCAGGGCTTTTAACAAAATTTTGAATCAGCATTTCAAAGACCATCATAGTTTGGTGTTTCAGTGGATTTAGTCTCCACAGGGAATTCTGGATTTCAAAACAAACCACTCAGAGAAGACTGGCAAATTAGGGAAAGGTTTAAGAAGACAGTGAAACGGTCTGCCATAGTGGAAAGGAAAAATCTGTAGAAATTCTAAGGGGGTATTGAGAATTTGGCAGTGGGAAGGAAAGGATATTTCAGTGGTTTGGCAGTGTTCATTGAGGACCAGCCCTGCAGGTAGTTGCCTCTTTCTGTGAGAATGGGAGAGGAAGCATCAATAAGGTGCTGGAGGCCAAATATGTGTGTACCATGTTAGGATAGGATAATCCCCTACTATTTTTGTTCAAAGTCCCATAAAAATTCATCAGCATTTTAGTGTGAATTTCTCCTGACATACACATTTGTATAATTTTTGGCTAATATGCACATTTTTTTACAAAACAATTTCCCCCTAATTAATGCATTTTTGTGTTACCTTCATTACTATATTTTCATGGGACACAGGTGTTGCTGTGGTCTAAACCACTGTGTCACCGTCCGGGTCGTAGGCAGCAACAGTCCAGACCTGACATGCCGGAACCAGGGTATGGATTGTAACGATAGTCATAGTTCAAAGGAGGACAGAAACTTGATAAGGCTGGAATGGAGGGACAGAAACTGGAACAAGGACAGGAGTGCTGGATCAGGAACTGGCAACAGCAGGGTATAAACCATGTTGATGTGGTAAAGAACCAGGGGGAAAAGCTGGCCTTATATACTCCTCTTGGTCTTGCCTCCAGGTGCTGCACATCTCCTGATCTGGCCACACCTGCCAGGCCGCACCCAACTCCCCCAATACAAACACAGCAAGAGCCTGGTTCTGCAACTCCTCACTGTGCTCAGGGCAAATACTCATGGTACTCCTTACACACTGAGCCTCTTGGGCTTGCTGATTGTAAGGTCAGCAGTTCAAATCTGCGCAGCAGGGTGAACTCCCGTTGCTTTGTCCCAGCTCCTGCCAACCTAGCAGTTCAAAAGCATACCATTGCAAATAGATAAATAGGTACCACTGCAGTGGGAAGATAAATGGTGTTTCTGTGTGTTCTGGCACTTGTCATGAGGCTCCGTGCACCAGAAGTGATTTAGCCATGCTGGCCACATGACCCGGAAAAGCTGTCTGCAGACAAATGGTGGCTCCCTTGGCCTGAAAGCAAAGATGAGCTCCGTACCCCATGGTCAAATTTGACTGGGCTTTACCTTACGTTTTACCTTACTATATTATGTACACTTTATTTCAGTATATGCATTTTTGTAGACATTACTTGGCTGGAGAACTACACCCCAAAATTCAGAAAAGTTGAAAAGGATGTTTATGTTTCAGTTCGTGAATTGTTTTGGAATAGGTTCGCCTTTAAATGCATATATTGGAACAAGTGCCGTGGAAGATGCTGTCCACTTGCAAGTGTTGGAATAAGATTCAGTTGCCTATTTGGCCTTGCCATCTTGTCCTTTGCCATAGGCAGCCAAACATTGTAAATGTGTATTGTTGTACTGTGGTATACTAAACAGGGCAGTTGGTGATCAAGTAGTCTGTAACTTAAGAGAATGCAGCATGTTATACATGACCTGCAGAAGAGTTACATGCAAAGAAGAGCTTGGGATCTGAATCCAGCAAAAGGTTATGTACAAATACGAAAAAGTATTGCATATGATATTGCAATAGCCACTGAAGGCTATACCTTCAGGGCTAATCCAGTCCCCTACCTTGAATTTTCAGTCTTCATTCCCCCAGCCAAACAAAAAAGGCTCTAATATGATGAAGCACGAAGGCAGCATAGCTCACTGAGAAGAACTATAATTGCTCCTGCCTTCCAGTATTCTGCTAATTAGAGCATATTTTGATAACCAAGAAAAACTGGACCCTTGTTTGTAACTTGGATTTTCTTTTCTTTTTTAAAAAAAGATTAAATCCGTGGGATTCATTTATCAGTACATCTAATTGTAGCAACTAGCTTCTGCTGCTATTATGTGTTTTGAAGTTGGAGTCTGCAATATTTGGAAACTTCAGCAATAATTAATACAATGAAACCACATCAAATGTGTTAAGCTGCTTGTGGGTAGGCTCTGTCTGTTCTGCATTGATTTCTCCAACACCGTGTATCCTTCCATTTAGCTACAGGTAGGGATAGAAGGATCTGTCAGCCTTGGTTCTCTCAGTTTCTCATTTATCCAGTCCTAAATTAAGTTCTCTGTCTTCTGCAGCATATTGAGACATGTAGCTGGGGACGAGGGAGAAATTTGATTTCAGCGTCCATTTAAAGCCCAAACTGTAAAAAGTTTTCTCCTTCAGAAACAATATATGCATGGTGACGATTTCAGTAACTATGCCTCTATGAACCTAGTGGGGCTTACATCTGCGTAAGCATGCATACTATTCCACTGGCTTCACAAGTGCTTTAGTGCGCACTGATAACTTAGACCAAATCATATGCTGCGATAACAGTGTTTAAGGAAGAGAACATCCACTGACTTATTATTCATTTTCCTACATGAAGACTACTCCTATTCAATTGAAAATGACATCTGTTGGTGATGTAAAAAGGGGAGGAGGATCGAAGGGAAAGGATTGCACATGCTGGCTCTCTGCCTGACCTCTGTGTATTCATCTAACCTTAACAACATAAGAAGAGTCTGCTGGATCAAGCCAGTGGCCAGATATTTGTGGGAAACTCACAAGCAGGGAAGAGTACTCTTCCCTCTTGCATTCAAACCTATGTGTGCATAACTTGTATGTAAGGCAGCAGGTCAGCTGAACTTGAAGAGGTTGTCAGAACAGGGCACGTATATTTCCCAGTTACTGGAAACACGGAACTTTTACAATTCACCCTGTATTTATTGTCAGCATCAAACACAGAACTAAATGCCCAAAGTTTCAAAGACGTGCTTAATATAGCAAGATGTTCATTACCATGGAAAGTGTTCTTTCAAGCCTGAGTAGAACAAAAAGGCTGAAGAGATTATATGCCTACTATTTATGAAGTGTTCAAGTCCTAAGGTCACAATTTTATTAGTTCCAGCTATATTTTATTCCCCAACAGCAGCCGGTGAAATGTTGCAATATATTTCTGGTCTAGTTGGTTTTTGTTCTGGAAATTGAAGGCAATAGCCAACAAGCTGTTCTGAGTAAGTAACCCACTTCTTATGGAGTTATACACAGATGTCCAGGTTACAGTTTGTAGTGGCTACACATTAAAGGCCATCTATTGTCAACAATAGGGACCCAGGTGGCGCTGTGGGTTAAACCACAGAGCCTAGGGCTTGCTGATCAGAAGGTCGGCAGTTCGAATCCCTGCGACGGGGTGAGCTCCCGTTGCTCGGTCCCAGCTCCTGCCAACCTAGCAGTTCAAAAGCATGTCAAAGTGCAAGTAGATAAATAGGTACCGCTCCGGCGGGAAGGTAAAAGGCGTTTCCGTGTGCTGCTCTGGTTTGCCAGAAGCGGCTTTGAGAAGCTGGCCACATGACCCGGAAGCTGTACGCCGGCTCCCTCGGCCAGTAATGCGAGATGAGCGCCGCAACCCCAGAGTCAGACACAACTGGACCTAATGGTCAGGGGTCCCTTTACCTTACCTTTATTGTCAACAAGGCAAGGTGAAGGAGGGATGAAAAAGAGGACAAAAGACAATAAGGCAGGGAACCAAAACACTCAGGTGAGTTCTTCTATGGATTCCAACCCCACAAGATGAAAACCAAAACCAATTTGATGTCATAATTTGAGTATGGGCACACTTGCAGAATTTATTAATTATTAATTCTAATAATAATAATAATAATAATAATAATAATAATAATAAATTTTTATTTATACCCCACCCTCCCCAGTCAAGACCGGGCTCAGGGCGGCTAACAACAACAAAAATCACAATAGAATATAAAAACCAATTAGTTAAAATACAAGTTAAGGGAACTTAACTTGTATTATAACTCCCCCTGGGGTTACCAAGGGAAGTAACCCCAGGGGGAGCTCACAAATGAGAAGAATCCAAACACTCCTATACTAGGAGCCAGAGGCTCATCAAGGCCTAGAGTAATTGTGATGTTTTGGGGTTCTGAAAGCACTCAGAATTTGGTTGCTGTCATCTGGTGGAGACTGCAAAGCAGGAAGCATGCTATAGTCTATTAATCAAATGGAATTTGGAAGAAAATAGTGTTCAATATCCACCAAGCATTACATAATTCATATTATGAATTGGGTAAAAATTATTTTTGGCATTGTGTAAAGTGTCACAAATGTACCTCCACTCTAAACAAATCTGCAAGTTTACATAACAATTAAAGCCTAACAGGAAACTGCAATTTTGAACAATATATAACGACCCAATTGCAATGATTATAGTGGCAAAATAATCTCTGTGAGCAGGGAAAGCCAACAGTTATAATTTTAGAACAATCTTTAATGCATTTGAAAGCTTTAGGCTATTAATGGGCGCATTGGTTGGTTTGCTATTCCTAAACTATATGATGTGTTACTTAAATCATAACTTTCCTAATGAAGTGTTATTCACAAACATAACATGGTTTTTACTGAGACATAATACAGTACCTACCCAAAGGGCATTTAATAAAATGCTTTCTGAAGCATTTTAATTTATGTAGTTCCTAATAATATCAAATCATCGACATATAATTGAATGTATCTTATAATAATAAAGCAGAGAATGCTACCTTAGTTATTATATGGTCTGCTAAAGTAGTGGAGTAAAAATAAAAATGCCCCAAAGTAAGGCAATTTTGTAATAACAAGCACCTGCTAAACCTTGGGAAATCAAAAGGCTGTAAGCACAAAAGCCTCACCTCCACCTTTTTGGCTTCAAAATCTGCCATTCCCCAGGTCTCATTTTTCAAATTCTGCATTAATCAGATGGGCGAGAAAGGTTTTTTCACTAGCCAGACAGCTGCTAATTGCCCCACATACGACTCCCTTCAAAAAACTTCATTTTATTGTATCAGTCCTGGACCACCACCCTGCCATGCAATGCACACATGTCTAAATGAGGCCCTAAAATCTGCTGCATCCCTGCTTCTGGGGAGATTTTCATGATCCCTACATCCCTATACATTTTATGAATTCTGAGCATCTCTCAATATAGTTCCATGATCACCTAATATGATGCAAAATTTCCATTCCTTTATACCAATAAATTGCCTGTAAATATTTTTAAAATGCTTACTTTTTGCAGTAGCTTTTATTGCAAATGAGCAGATATGAGTGCATTTTCTGATTTGAAAACATACAGTTTTAATACTCTGTGATCTTAATTAATCTTGATCATCTGAGCCCAAGTTTTCATCAGAAGATAGGCCTGTTCTCCATACTTATTGCATAAAGGACACAATAACCTTGCAAACTGCACTTGAACTGACCTTGGTAGAACGAATTCTTCAGCAGGTATCTGTCTTCTGTAATGTAATTTAAGGACTAGCTAGCACGCTTATGGCAGTTTGGATTTTATTGCTATTAGTTTAGTGTGTACTCTATATTGTAAAACTGATCGAGTGGAGAAATGTCTCCACTAGATATCAAATGTGATGGACCTGGTAGCTAACCAGAAGCAGCGCTCAGTATTTTATTGTTGTTGTTTTTAATGCTTCATATTCAGGATAACCTAAAACAATGGACTGTGGAACCAATAAAACATGCTTGGTATAATTCTATCATTTATGTGTGGTTACTGTTCATTACACCTATAATTTGACATGGGTGTTTGAAAAGGAGAACCTGGGCATATTCCAAATGATTTAACTGGGTGCTTTAATGGTATGTTGAAAATTACCACCTGCCCTGTCCCTATAATTGGTGCTAAACTGGCACTTTTTAAAGGGTTCCAGCCTTTTCATTATGAATTATGATCCCTCATAAATCTCCACTGTGTCATTTTATGAGACAAATACACTAAAGGAACAGAACTTTGAAATGTTGGCCGGGGAATAAAATAAGATTGAAAGTGGTGCATGTGTATTTTGAAATGTTATTTTGTGTTGCACTATTATTTCTCAAATTATGAGATGGAGCTTATTATACAATGGTATGAATTTGGTGTGTACTTTGGCTGAAGATGCAGGGTGCTGGCATAGCCCCTTTAAAGCAATAGGTGGAAAGGAACATGGACAACTGTGTGTCTTCCTCTGAAAACAACATCCATGCTGTATCCCATATCTTGAGATGAATGGAGAAGTCCATTTTTTCCCCTAGAGACTTTTGAGTTAGGTCAAAGCCTGCCTCTAAGATCTCAAAATTGCAGCAAGCAGTTGAATTTTCTTGCTTTGCAGGGGGTTGGACTAGATGGCCCTCAGAATCCCTTCCAACTCTGCAATTCTATGATTCTATGAAAGTGTGAGAAACTGTACTGAAGATACTTTAGGTGTCCTCTTAATGGAAGAAGACTACTCCATGGTTAGGTCGGTAGACCTTCAAACATAGACAGATATTCTCATCTAGATCTTGATCTGTTAATTGCTTAGTTCTGCATTCCATACTTGATAGGACATTGATTTCTCTCAATCCAACATGATTACTTGGTTAGTGAAAGCAGTAAAGATTCTCATTGAATTGTGCTTACCTGGGCTTCATGAAATCCAGGTTTATTTTTATCTCCTTTCCACCTCAGACCATTTCACACAGTGATTATGCTGGATAACACTAAACAAGAAGTTCCAACCACTTATATCCAGCATAATAACCATTAAACCGAGCAGAAGGTTGTTTTTTTTTAAGGGCATTAAGTCTTTTGAAACCATAACATGACAATATATTGGGGGGAGGGAACCCTGAAGACCCCAACCTGCCAAAATTTTGAAACAGCCTTTAGGGCTTATGTGAGATGTAACAACATTATAATTAAAGTTTAATTACTTTTAATGATTTCCAGCAGAGGCATAGTTTGGTACCAATAAATGAGAAATCTTTCTGATGTTGCCATTTGCTAAATTTAACAAAATTATTTGTTGTCACAGTGAAACCTTCGGGCATAACATTTTTACCTATTGAAGATAACAACATGACTAATTGAAATAAATAATGATTGAAGTATTTAATAAAGCCAGAACCTTAATGAATGAAACTGTTCTTTTAACAATTTTCAGGTGCAATAGTATACGCCTGACATTTTGAAAGGCACCTAAAGGAAAGTGGGTGCCTAATTCCTATTCTGTTTTAATGGTAAAAATAATTGGTTTCAAATCCCTTGGGTAGCTTTCCGAATTCTGGAGATGCTTCCCAGTTATGGTGAGGATAAAAATGCTGGCAATAAAGGGTTGGGGCTTTTGTCTTAGTAAAAGTTTAATACTGCTCAGCACCATTACTGCTCAGCACACAGCTGAGAAAGGAATGGCCTCTAGAGAAATATTTTAGAGAGTATTAAAATTTGTTTGTTGCTACTATATTTTCCTGCTTCTGCCAATTAGCCAGAATCTTGTAGTATCACAAGTTCATCTCTTGGTTTCAGAAGGAAGCATATGTTAGGAATTTGTTTAGGTTCCTCTAAAATTTGCTCTGTGTAAAAACATCCTTCAAATATTACACACAGACACACCAGAAGTCAGACTGTTTTCTTCTAGGATTTATTTGTTCGTTTGTTTGCATATGTACAGTTACTGCTATCTCAATTATAAGCTATTTTGCTGTATATCTGTCTATACCTGGATGGAAAGTCATATATCCTGAACTTCAGTTGTAACATTGAGTGGGCAAAATCCACCTTAACGATAGAAACATTTTCGTTGGCTGTTTTGTTTTTAACAATAGCAGCTTGGCAGGAAAGCTGGAAATGTTCCCGGAAGTAAACAAGTAGAGGGGAGAATAGGTAAGGAAATGTAGTAAGGAAACGGAATAGGTAAGGAAACGGAAACTGGTAAATCTAAATCAGTAGTTTCACCTAAATCTGCAGTTACTAAATTTGTCACATTACTTTGTGCTGATATCTAAGCATACTCAGGCTGCTCTCATGTAGAGTTTGACAGAGTTTGGTAATGAAATCAATGGACTTAGGTCTGCCTATGATCAGGCTTCATATCTATACAGTTAGATATCTCATTTCTGTCTCTATAGAACTATAGGGTCACCCCCCTTTTCACAATACTATTTACCTCACTGAAATGTAGAGAGCATTTGTTTCCATTATTTTTTCAGGCTAAGTCCCTACAGAGGTATAAAGTATGCCCCACACCCCAATGTGGAAGGTCATCTCTCTCTCTCTCTCTCTCTCTCTCTCTCTCTCTCTCTCTCCTTCCTGTGATAGTCCAGTTTCTTTTCCATTGTTCTTTCTTTGTCCATCATTCAATTCTTGTGATGGCAATGGAATCATCTACTTTTTCTGGATTCTTTCCAACCCTTTCCTATTTTTTTTTCTGGTAAAGTTCACAGTCCTTCAAGAACAACATTTTGGTTGGAATTAAGAATTACTGCTAAAATGGGCTCAAAGCTGGCAATATTCTGGCCAATTAATCAACAACATGCTGCTTCAATTTCTTATATTGCCCAATACACATGAAGTACAAGACAGCTGAGATTTGATCCTTACAATTATCTTTGGCAGCACTATCAAGTTAGCACAATGCTTTCATTGATTTCAATAAAAAGAGACGATGCCTTTCCATGGCCTTTTTTACCCTAACTTTCATGCTGGGTGTCACAATAATGTTTCCTTTAGTGCAACGATTGAAAACCTGGTATCCTCTAGATGTTGTCAGCTTCCAACTCCCATCAGCTTTAGTCAGCATAGCTGCTGGATGGCGCTGATGGGAGTTGTAGCTCAACAACATCTGGAGGACACCAGGTTCCCTGCCTTTGCTTTAGTCCCCTAGACATTGCTGAAAGCATAAAAAATGCATTTCTAGATCAAAGCTGGAGAAATGGATTCTAGAGCAAATTCTAACTGAATCATGGGGTGAGGGGGATGGATGTCAGAAATTCAGGGTACAATTCTCCCTACAGTATTTAGGATTCTGCCCCAACACCAAGCAAGATCAACATCCAGGATAGTTAAGTATCTAATGATTGTTCCCCCCTCTATTTGGCCTGTCAACTGAACTCTGAATGTGGGCCAGAAGTGGCCTATTTCATGGGTAGAAGATATCTGGTATCTGGGAAAGTGCATAAGACAAGAGCCTTCTATCTCCTTCCTTAACTTCACACAGAGGTTGCCTTTTCAATGCCCCCCATTGTCCTTGTGACAGTGCACATCAGCTAGCCCCTTTGCAAGTTGCAGCTATACAGAAACTATTTTGCATACAACAATGCCTACCAATTTTATTTCCATTATTGTTTCCAGAAGGCTGCCAATAAAGAAAGGAAAAGATTACTGCATGAGTTCATAGCCACTGACAGGAAGAAGGGGCAAAGCCAGTGTGGTGTAGTAGTTAAGAGCGGTGGACTCGTAATCTGGTGAACCGGGTTCGCCTCTCTGCTCCTCCACATGCAGCTGCTGGGTGACCTTGGGCTAGTCACCCTTCTTTGAAGTCTCTCAGCCCCACTCACCTCACAGAGTGTTTGTTGTGGGGGAGGAAGGGAAAGGAGAATGTTAGCCGCTTTGAGTCTCCTTCGGGTAGTGATAAAGCGGGATATCAAATCCAAACTCCTCCTCCCCTTCTTCTTCTTCTTCTTCTTCTTCTTCTTCTTCTTCTTCTTCAATTTTTGGATAGATCTGTGGTTCTATTTCCCCATAATTCCTTCTAAGAATATACATTCCTCCTAGGCATTTGGGGATTCTGTAGGATGGGTGCTGTGAAGGGAGGAAAGTATTGCAGCAACTAAAGGTAAATACTCTATAGGTGAATGAGTGTGAGAATCCAGAGTAGATTTCTTGTGACTACAGATATTGTAATATAAGATGTCAGATCTGATTTGATGTTAATACATTTGAACATACTGGATGTGCTAGCAATATTAATTTTCACTGCAGCTGTCAGTTCTGAGGAGGTAGCAAAGAAAACATGTGTTTTGTTTAACTGTATTGGCCACCCACATTTTATGTGAGAAATCCTATAATTTATTATTACTGATGTTATCAGAAGTTAGTTACCAGCAGAGAACACAAAGAATTATATGTTGGGTGGGTGATTGAAGGAATGCCTTGTCAGAATGCAGCTAGTAACCCACATCTGCTGAAATCTATACCAGATTGGCAGAGTCTTCATACCTGTACCCATTCTATGGTTAATTGTTTAATTTCCCTAGGGTTTTAAATATATGTTCATCATTCTTACGTGCCTACTAGTATTACAATATATTATTGGATACCGCAGCTCAGTGTGATTAAGAATTGCCATACAGAAGATAATTTATGACATGCTCATCCTTCCACAAATATTGCAGAGCTGATGGCATTTCCATGTTATAATATCACTGGTTTTATTACTGGAGGAGTGACAAAGTTATATTTTTAATACTGCTCCAGGCCTCAGTGCAGGAGAAGGATGCAACATACAGGAATTTATATGTTAATGGCATAAACATCAAAGCCAAAAGAGAAGAACTGGAGTGCCTGATACTAAAAGAGAATATAAATACTATGAGCATGTTAGAAGCTGGTGCCCAGAATCTCATGACTTATGTGTTATTGATCCACTCAGCAACAGTGACCATGCTGCTATCATATTTAGAATTTGGGAGCAGGAGGGAGTGGTGAGGCTGGCAGGGATAAGTGGGTGAAACAAAACATTCTTCTCTATCTTGGATTTTTACCCCAAATGGGGATGAATTTAGGGGCTCCCGTGGCTCGAATTCAAGCCTGGCTCAGGAGAACTTCTGTTGCCTCTCTAGTATGATAACAGATCTGCAGACAGAAGAAAATGGAGATATTGAAGGTCATGCCAGGGTATGCAATTTGGATAAATATTTTTGATCTCCTGAGTCCCCACAATGCACTTTAGATTTCACCACTCAAAGTAATTTGGTGTCATCAACAAATATGTCTACATCATTACTCACTCCAACTCCAGGCAGCACTGAAAAGAAATCCTTGCAAAACCAATTGCATACTTTCTTTCATCGTAAAACTACCATTTTTTCCTATCCTCTGCTTCCTGTTCTTTAATGAGTAACTGATCCATAAGACCTGCTCTTTGTCCTGCCTGCTAAATTTACTCAAGACCCTTAGAGATGCCGATTTTTTTCTTTCTTTTTTTGAATTTGAAAGTCTATAGTGTCTGTTGAGTATACAAGTCCAGAGGCAGTATTATCTCTGTATCCGAGATTCTGTAGACAAAGAACTTGAGGGTTGTGGACTTGGGGCTCTGTTTGTAGGTTTCCCAGAAATATCTGGCTGGCCATTGTTAGAAGAGGATACAGCTCCAAGTCAGACCTTGGTGGAGATGAGCAAGACTGTCCCACTCGCCTATGAATACATTTGGCAAGTCACTCTTCACATCTCTACAGATTATAAATTAGGTTATTACAATTCCCAAAGTAGCTCTGAGACTGAGCAAGAGAACCGCCAGTGAAACATGAATAAAGATTCCCACATGCTCCTGTATGCATGTATGACTTTATAAAACCACTAGGATCTCTAACAACATTGCTGCTATCTGCTAATGCCAAAGCCTTTGTCCTTCCTTCTGTGCAAGGATATTATTACTGCTGAGGCATCTCCTGAAGAAACAAAGTGCTTTGACATCAAGCCAAACTGCTCTTAAAATACATCTTTCTGTGCATGCATACTACTACAATGAGTTTACCACAAGACACGCTTGCAGTGAGAACCTGCACACAACCCCAGGATGTCCTGGTAATATTAATATCCTCACTCACAATAAACACACCAACATTTTGCTCCCATCCGCATAATTAATAGCCTTGTTGACATGCATTAGCAAAAGGGAACAACACATATGAGGGGGTTGGGAGGTAGAAGCTGTGCTGAAAGATGCTTTTACATGAGCACAACAGTGCTCAAATGACTGCTGCGGGCTAATTCAGATGTTTTGCAATCCCCAGTCAAAGCATAATTTCTGCAAGTGATTCCTGTGTTCTCCTCATTTCAGTGAAAAGTAATGTGTGATATTGTAAGGCATGCAACTTCATACCTTACTAACCACATATCAGATTTTCCAAGTTCAACCTTTTTAGATGAGATCATTAATGTATATATGTGAATGGTGATGCTTATCAACATGGGAAGGTAGCCCATTCTAGGAGAAGGAAAACTCTGATCCTAAACCTCCGTTGCCTTGCTATTCATGAGAAAGGCTTTGGGAGTAAACCCAGGGGGGAAATCCATACTCGCTGCCTTGTGGAACATCTTCAGGAGAAGAAAAGGCTAAGGAGTATACACAAATCCAGAATGGAGTCCCTAAGACAGTTACATGGCATCTCGCAGGGCCACCAGCTGGGGATCAGAGGGAAATTGCCCCCCCCCCCAAATTTCAAGGAGGCGGCCTGGGCCCCTCAACATCCTGTCGCAATGTGCACAGGCCATGCGCACTGGCCATGAGACGTGCTCACGTGTTGCTGGTGGCAACACATTATTATATGGGAGCTTGTTGGAGTGTCTGGTTGGCTACAGCCTAGTTTTGTATCTTCAGGGATTTTCATTTTTTTGTATGCCACTACAGTTGGAAGTCGTATTGCCCAGAGGCAAGTTCTTTGCTTCGGAAAGAACTACATCAGCTGTGCATTGATGATGCATATCTGCCCTGAGAGTCACATGCATCCTGACTTTGATCTACACAGAGGGAGTTCTAAGCGCCATTCCTGAGTGATGACTCACATGGACTGCTACTGTCATATGCCACCTGTACATGGATCACAATTTCACCCCCTATCTTCATTTTAAATAAGAGTTTTCTTGCAGCCTTTCCTCTTCATTTCTGTCCTTTTGAAGCATAAGCAGCTGGAGACACAGATGTACCTAGATGACATTTCAGAAACATCAGAGCAAGCCACACCAATTAGCATGCTCAATGGCAAATACTCAGCCGACCATGTGTCATGACCACAATCCACAAATCCCTCAGGACCTGGCCAGACTGAAACCTCCTCCTTAAGTTGCACATGCTCATCAACTCACAAAAGTTTACCAAAACAGAATGTGTGGCATACACAGATCCTTAGCTTTATTTTGCAATGTGAAGTTGTCTCCACGGTTTCAGTCACAAGACGTGCCTGCTTAAATATTTTAATCAATAAACCTGTTTATGATGACATTTGGTCCAAGGATAATCCCCCCGATCCTGTTTTAATCACTTTTCTTTATCTGACACCTTGCAGCTGTCTGGAGAATAGCAGACAGTTTTATTACAAAAGCATTTTTTTTTTTTTGCTGTTGGTGTTTTGGACAAAAGGTTAACTAGCTACTTTCAATGTTCTTCCATCTTACGGCTGATAGATTTCCTGCCTCTTTTCTAATTTGAGGGAGATAATCACTGTGGCAGTGATAAATGTTATTGCACATAATAAATTTAATATTGCAAATATTATAGCCTTATTTTACAGCAATGTCAAAGCTCCTTGCAAGGAGCCTAGTGCTCTGATTAGAAAGACAGGCCTTTTAAGAGTGTCCCTGCAAAAGCCCTTTCAAAACCCAGACAAGGTTATTTCAAGGCTCACAGATCTAATTAGCAAATTCCTGCAAAGAAACAGCCCAAAGTCCAAATGCTTCTCATTATTCTGGAAGTCTCATCCACAGCACTGCATCGGCACAAACCCAACTGAAATGAAGGAGAAGCAGTTCAAGGATTGCAACTATCCATGGCATCCTTGTTTGGAGGCTCAGTAAGGGCTATTTGACATATGGCTGAAGTAGTAGAATTGAAGACTCCACTTCAAACTCCAGAGAGGGCTATATTTGAGCTGAAGCTGTAGGAAGTGGGGAGGTTCTGTGTGAAGGACTTTTTGTGAGAGAGAGCATTGCAAACAAACATTCCACTTCCAGTTTAAAATGATACAATCTAGAATTCTTCTACCCTTGAGGCTGGTATAGGCGTATTAGGCACATAGCTTTGCCTGAAAGACAGACACGCCATCTGGCTTGCTAAGGACTATGTCAAACCTGGTGCCTTTGCTACAACTTGGTTCCCCTTTCTCTTCTTCATCAGTAACTTTGAAGAGGGGCTGCTTCCATCATCTTCTCAAATGAACTTCTGGGAAGACTTATGCAGGAATGAACTGCCGTACTATCCTCCTCCTGATCTCCCTCTCCTTTCTTCCCCTCAAACAACTTTCATCTGTGAAATTGACCTGTGGTTTTTATTTTCTTCCTCTCTCTATTCTTTGTGGATTTTAAAAAAATTTCTCAAGGTTTGCCTATCTTGTCATATTATGACTGCATTGCACTCAAAATGTTTTAATAATTTAGTTTTTTTATTATTTTTTTAAAAAAGAAGTTCAAAGAACAAGCATGCAGAAATGCTGCGAATTAGATCATGATGATAGCAAGGAGCACATGGTTAAATTTGCACCTCTCTGGGGTAATAATATCGAAAAGCAGGGTTTACAACTGCTGCCTTAATGAAGGGGCATACGGAGTTTGTTTTCTTCCCTTGTTGAGCCATTTAGTTTGCATGAATTCAGAGAGCAACACTGGGCATTTTAATGGGAAGTAAATACATGGGTCTTCTTTTGTTGTCACCACGCAATAATAAACAAGAGAGGGCTTTATAGTAGAAATGAATGCATAATTTCATAACATTACAGAATAAGAAAGATAGCATTGATAGAAAGGATAGGCATTTCACTCACAATGGGGAAGTGGATTAGCACAGCAATACAACCACCGGCATCTAATTATGTTAAGATGATTACTTGTGTATGCTGTTATTATTGCTTATTTCGCTATTATTAAATTTATACAAAAATATAAAAAGATGCTGCTATTATTACATTTATACACAAATATAAAAAGACAGATTACCATAACAAATTATGCTGTTCACCAAGCTTCCAATTTTTCTGCTTTCCCAATTAGATTCTTATAAAAGGGCTAAAACCATAATAAGAGACTCTTGGTACTACATGTGTTTGGGTGTTGGCAGCTCCCTCCTTCCACCCAGGCAAAAGTTTGCCACCATCTTTGTCAGAGACTGCTTGCTCATGACTAGCTGTGGTTGACTTGACAGCCAATGTGTTTCTGTACATAGTGCTTTGGACTTGGACTTGTAGTTCTTCTCAGCCACAGAACTTATTACTTCTCCATTTCAATTCCCCATATATATTTTTGTTATTTGTAGACTGTCATGTATCCAATGGGATTGCAGGGCAGAGAGTAGGACAGAATAAAAGAATACACATGGAAGCTCATACCAAGAACAAACTTAGTTGGTCTCTAAGGTGCTACTGGAAGGAATTTTTTTATTTTGTTAAAACAGAGTTAAGCCATAACATTAAACCTACAGAGCAATTCAGCAGCAAATGACAAAATAGCTGTCCCATGGATTCATAGAACTGTATAATTGGAAGGGATCCAAAGGATTCATATGGCCCAACCCCCTGAAATGTAGGAATCACAGCTAAATAATCCCTGACAGATGGCCATTAAAAGCCTCCAAGGAAGCCAAGTCCACCACCTTCTGACACGTTCCACTGTCAAACAGAAAGATCCTCCTGGCGTTTAGTTGGAATTTCCTTTCTTGTGATTTAAATCCATTGGTTCAGGGCAGCAGTGGCAGAGCCAAACACAGTGCAACATTTCAGCCTGAAGGCAACCTTATGAGGCAGATTAGGATGAGAGATGATGAATTGCCGAAGCAGATTCAGGCATCCACCTCAAGGGGCAGACTCTGGGGCAGTACAGTGTTGGAGGACAGACCTACATATGTCGTGCCTCGCTTCCCCTAAAGTAGCCAGTTGCCCTAGGTGGAGTGGAGCATGCTGTTCCATCACCAGTCAGCTTCTCTACGTGGGATGCCAGACATGAAATGGAGGTGGTGGTGATGGGAGAAGCATCATGACCTTTGCTTCAGGCAGGCAAATGTCATGGACTGGGCCCAGATTTTCATGTTTGACACCACAAAGAAGCCAATTGGATTTGAGTCTGTCTAATCTTTCAAATCAGAACCACCAGCAGTATTTTTCTAAGTAAATATACACCGTTTGAGATGGCAGCATAGTTCTCTCTTCAGGTCCTCATTCAAATGTAAAGAGCTTAATTGTTATTTGGATAAAAAGCCTAATTTAGTGTTTCTGGGCTAAAGCTTGCACTTTACAGGCACTTCATTAGGAAAATGGTGAAATTATACCAGAGTGATGATCAGAGGACTAATTTCTCGTTTTACGCAGGACAAAGGTCGTGTATTAGTCCCCTGAGAAGACAGAGGAAAGTTTGTTCAGTTTCCCTTTCGATGTTACAGCCGCTAAATGCAATTTCGATTTCATAGAACTTTGAGCAGTTAATTTCCTGTATCCATGGCTCCCATCTGTGTTAGCAGCAGCCTCTTGAAAATGTCTAATGAAGGATTAATAGAAAAACCACATAAAACCTTAATGCTAATTTCCTTTCTCACTGGAGTTATATTATGAATGTCACACTTATTGGGGAGGAGAGGGGGAGAAACCTTTGCGTCTTTAGTGGACAAGTAATAAAATAATGAAATTGAATTTGCAAAGCAGTATTAGGCTCTGAAATATTAAAATATCATGTTTTAGATAATCTTCTCATTTAAGGCATGTCGTTTTATCAAACATTTAAGACTAAAACAGCACCCCATGTCACATTTAAGAAATAAACAAGATTTCAGAAGCTATCGCTTAATATCAAATTAATTCATAATTACGAAACATGTGTAATGCATGTAGCATACAGTTGTGGAAGCAAAAATTACAATTGCAAAAGCAAGTACAACTGCGACAGAAAATGGAAAGGGCATTGTGCAAATACTGTGGCTCTGGAGATTAGATTGCTTCAGCTTGTGTAAATACACATTCCGCTTCTAATCAGAGTTTTTCTAATACACCCCAGTGGCAGAATAAATACAATTACTTTTAAAACGTATGTTGTACAATTTTTATTAAGCCCTACACAGATAAAAGTGCATGTAATTAGAAATGTGCTGCTTGCATTTCCTTTGATCTTATTTTAGAGCCTGCGTGAAGGCCAAGACTGCAGCCCTAAACATACGAGATTGTAAGCCCTTTTGGAGAAAGTGGGACTTTCCTTTGAATAAGCATGTGTAAGACAGCACTATAAGAAGGCCCCAAATTATAGTAGCCATAATGCCTAGATTCCTCAGATGCACTAAAGTTTCCTTATAGCTGGTGCCCAGAAAGAAAATTGTTCTTATTGCAATCACAGCAATGTGTGTATGTGTGTACTTAGGCAGGCAGGTAGGTAGATAGATAGACAGACAGACACAAAAACACACATGTCAAAAACAAAGAATCATAAGAATAATAGAACTGCACAGGATTAGGTAGGGTGGTCCAATCTGTGTGCCTGTGTGCTTTGCATTTGAGCACCTTTCCTTTTGATCCAGATCCCCTACCCCACTAAAACAAGTTCAGATCATTCTGGTACAACTTCCTTGCGCTAATGACGCACACTCCAACATTCTTCAGAAAATGAAATTACTTCATTGGATACCACTCCTGGGTCAGTTGATAACTTAAAACTTCATTATTTGCAAATAACAAATTCCTCCAAAATCTCATGCTACCATTGCTCTTCCAAAACTGCAGGAAACAGATGGACAAATCGGGTCCTCCTTAACAGAGGGCACGTGTTGCGGTGCGACCTGGCAACCAGACCCGTGTTGTGGGTGGGGAACGTTTGGAAAGCCACAACCCTATTGGTTGGTCCCACAATGCTGGGAGCAATCTGGCCAATGGGACGCAAGGAAAGGGCATTGAGGGACCTATATAAGCCCTTGCAGGCGCCCTTGAGCTTCCTCTTGGGGCTGCTGCATTGGAACACCCGCCCACCTCTCCCTATATTTAGGGCTTGCGCTTGACCTTGCTATGCCGTCGTGTGTCACCTGTTGTTGAGGCAGGGGCACGGCAGGAATTGTCCCCACTTGGCTGATTGGCTGGTACCACCTGGGTTAAAAGGTCTAAACAAGCAGGAGTATAAAGTTGTTTACTTGCTTCATTTTTAAGTAGGGTTAGCGACACAGATTACTTGCATGCCACTGTAGCAGCTGTTCAGCTCACCTCATCTAACTTTTATTATGGACAGGCACAAAGCTCCTCAATTAGTAGTTTCTTTCCAGATTTTCCCTCTGGTCATTCTGTCTATTGTGACAGACATAGTTGCAAAAGTACATGTTTGCTTTCTTTTCACCCAATCATTTTGAACAGGCAGCCAATGACTGCTACCAGTAGCAGGCACAGGTGGCGTCTTCTTTCAGGTGTCATAAAACCAAAGGTATGTCTGAATAAGGGAGGCTATTGCGTGTCGAGGTCCCCCATTCACCCCCCTGAATAACGCACACCACAGACAGAAATTTTGGTTTGGTTTTTGGCATGATTTTGGCCACAACTTTATTGCAATACAAACGATGTGAGTGGTTGCATAGGCATTGGTTCCAGCTATCTGCCCCCTAAGGGGCAGAACTGACGACCGTCAGTATGGGAAAACATGTTTAGGGTTTGAGAATATGAGTCAGGGTCAGGGACTCTGATACTCTCCCCCACATGTTCCCAGGAGCTCTTGCACGGCCCTGGCCCCCAAGCGGAGGGGTACGGACAAGCAATGGTGAGCCCCTGGATTCCTTTAACGGAATTCCCCGTGCAGCAGCAGCAATTGAAGGGGCAGCCACAGCCAGGCTTATCCCCTCCAACAACGAATACACATGAACCAATGCCTAACCGCCAACCTTACAAGTTGTGACTAATTGCTATGCAGTAGGCAAAAACCAGAAGGCATCAGCCAATCAGCCAACTGGAAAAATTCCTACCAGGCCCCTGCCCCAACGGCAGACGACCCCATGACAGGCATAGCAAGATCAACACAGAGGCCTAAATAAAAGGGAGAGGACGGGTGGGAGATCCGTTGCACGCAGCAAAGAGGAGATAACAATGGGCGTGCAAGTGGGTTATAAACCCCCTGGTCAGTCCCCAGCCAAATTGCAACATGTACCTCTCCCCAACGACAACCCATAGCCAATCAAAGCTGTGGCCAGCTCTCTAAACTCCCCAGCAACAGTGGGGGTGAATAAGTCAGGCCCCACCGCAACACGTGCTCTCTTTGAAGGAGAACCCGATTTATAAAAGTTGTAGAGCTATTATGTGTGTGAGTGTCTCCTAAGTAGATATGTGTATGCAATACATGAATATAAGTCTGGAGGAGATCGGATGACTTGTGTTGGACACTTCTGCCCAAGCATTTGCTGGGCCTAAGTCTTGAACTCAGTTGAATTCTCCAGAATGAGACATATTTGGCCTATATTTTCCAAAAATATATATATCAAGACATGTTCAAGGACCTCATAAACCTTATGAGATCCATGTCAGATCAAAAACTGCTTTTGAAAACTCTTCTCATATTCATCTCTATGCTAAATGGAGAGGGGGCAGTGCTGTTCAGGGAACACATGGGTAGGCATCCTGGGGCACAGGGAACCAGTAAAATGGTTCTTTGTATCCTGGCCATAGAATTTTCTGGCTGCCTTTTCATTTTCCACAGCAGCATCTTTACATTTTCCTCTGTTGAATTCCCTTTCATGCCATTAATGGAGGTGACCTTTCCACTGCGTTCATTTTAGTCTTATTTACTTATTCTCTCTAGAACAATAAAAACACTATTTCATGGTTATCTGTACAGCCACCCTTATGAAATCAATAGCACTTAGAAATGAATTAAGTGATGCAACCTGTAACAATGAACACAATCTAAACTTGCCAGAGACCACTCATAACTATTAGAATTACAATTTGCATTTAAAGAGGTAGCAAATTTCCCTATTAAATTATGCACATATAAAACACACTATGGTTACACCTCAGGTGCTGAACACAGTCAGTGCAAACACAGCCACATAGCTTTCACTTCACATCTGCAAATAAATTATGTGCCAAGAAACCTAATATAATTAAAATAATATAAAAAATGCTGCACAGAATTAATATTTTATGCATGCGCTGCTCTGTGCTCTGGTGGAAATGATATTTTTGTCAAGGTCCAAGTGGCAGGAATATTGCAAATATGCCAGAATACATAGGCATGGTGTTTCATTAATGGTATAATGCAGAAATATTGTTCCTGGACTGTTAATAGTGTTGAAACAATCTAAACACATTATTAACATTTGTATTCCATTAAAAACTTTCAGAGTGGATTAATTATTTTCAGCCCTCCACAACTTTCTTTGCTTTTTTAAACAATTGACCTGGTGACAGCAAAAGAGGGGGCGGGTGGGAGGGAAGCGAACAACAATTAACAACAACAGAGATTCAAGTACAGAGATGACCTAAGGGAGAGTTCATCTGAGGTTACATTTTTCAAGTGCCAAGGCAAAATGCAGGAAATTGAATTGAAGGTTGCAACTCCACCCAGCTTCTCCTTGACCTCCCTACCAGGCCCTTTCATCTTTCCCAAGGGGCAAAGGGGGCTTGTTTTGAATGTAGTAGCTAGTGAAGAATTTCCATCAACACAGGAGATGCCAAACCCACAAGGCCTCTCTCTGACTGTACATGATGTGTGAAGAGTAATTTCCTAATGGGGTTTATGGGGCTCATTGTCAAGGCTCATGAACTCCAGTGGGGAAAGGCACTCTCTTGTGTTGATGGCAGCTTTCTGCTCCCTGCTCTCCTTCTCCAATGTTTCCTTAATTCCTATTCTTATTGTTATCGCTAGCTTAGTGAAGTTGGGGTTTGCAAGTGCCTGATGAGAAGCCTCTCAGGAAGGTCCCCTAGAATATTATCAGGAAGAGACAGAACAGCGAACAACATGTCTGTTTAAAATATCAACATGAACTCAGTATCAGTTCATGTTGACATTTCAGAAATATTAAGGCCATTCATGCAAGCTCCCTTTGTTGATGTTCACTGTTAAGACCAGTTCTGTACCTCCTATGCCAAAGAATCCTACACCTTAAACAACAAGTGGCACCTGAAACCCAAAGCTGCAGTGTATTTATAGTCCCTAAAATGAGCATCCCTGTTCAGAGACCCAGGAGGCATTGAATGGGAGCCTTGCAAGGAGTGGGCAGTTTCAGGAGAGTGGAATTTCAGCAGGAGGAACAACTTTCTTTCTTCTCTGCTCCGCAACTGTTCCTGAATATGGTATATAATGCCAAAGGGCTTCCACATGAAAACTGAACATTGCATAATTATACAGCAGAGGATTATTCCTGAAACATCCTTGTAAATTACAACTGATCAGCTCTTTTCACCTCATGGCATTCGTCCCTCCAACCCTAGATCCTCCTCCTGCAGGATACCTACTATAATTTTTTAGAAGTATGAGCAGGTTGATTCCCCCCCTCACTTCCATTTCTAGCCCAGTCCCTCAAATGACACCCTAACACTGCATGTTTCAGTTGTACTCAACCATAGACTTAACTGATAAACTAGCACAGTCCGTGTTTAGTATTAGAGAGAATAATATCCAATCAGATCTTAAACAATGCTGAGACAGACCCAATTGTAACGGCAGAACATGAAGATTGGTGTAATCACTTTGAGGGGTCTATTACTCAGTTCAACTATTGCTTTTATGAAGCATAAACATACACATTCTTTTCTGGTTGCCATATAATTTTAAGTTGATGTACAGCATTGAATATAGAGTTGAAGTGAAAATGATTTCAAGTTGTACAGTGAGCTTTAAGAAGATGCTAAACATCTAAAGATTAGAGTTTTTTTCAGAAGGAAGCAAAAAAAACAAAAACAAAAAAAAAACACCACTGATGCTCATGCTCAGGGTTCAGTTTAGCAAAAAGAAATGCTTCCAAGGCTATGTAAGCTCCAGAATGTTCTACAAGCTGAAGAGAACAAATTGTCCCTTTTTAATCTTTAGAAACCTGATCATTAGAACTGACAGACTATTTTGATATCTTTGAGTGTTTAAGTCAAGATGAATAAAAGTCCAATGAAGCATAAAAGGGAGTAGTCAGCCACATGAAAGAGGAAGAGAAATCATTACTAATCCTATTGTTTGGAATAAAGTCTTATATGTGCTTACAGTGACAACTCTACAATGACTGGTCTGGGTGAGCATGATGTCTAACAACCATAATTGGTGTTAGCAGTAGATTCATAGCACTATGTGCCCACTGTGTCCTCTAGGTGCAATCCTCTAGACATTGCTTGATGACTACTTCTATCATCCTAATCTATTTGCTATAGTGGCTGGAGATGTTGGGACCTGGAGTCCAACCTGTGAACTGTGGGATGCTGAGACTGAGGCTGTAACATTAAATCCACTTACTTGGTATAAGTCCAATAGAACATGGCTGCTTTTCAGTAGGCAGACATGAGATTGTTCTGCAAGAAACAGTGATTTCCTTAAATTCATCCACTGAACTCATGACATTTAGAGGGGGAATGAGGCAATTTATCCCCTGTGTAACAGACCAAATACAATTAATCCTCAAGCCTTAGTCAGGCATTCACTTACACATAATTAACATCACATGAGCCCGGCATCACTTAACATCACTGCTCACACCGCTTCCTCCCCATAGCCCATCACATTGACTGACTGTCCCTGTCACTGTAGCTCATTCATGCTTGGCTGCTAATATAGACACACTCTCACAAACAAGTGAGCAACACTGGGGAAAGGCCAGTGCAAGTTGTGAAAGTGGGGCCAGGAAGAACATGTGCAAATACCCCACTCTCCTGGCTCACACAATATTAACTGTGGGAAACTGAACAGCCAAATAGAATGTCACATACACCTACTTCTTTACATAACTCACTGTTTTCCCAAACTGAGTATCTACTATGTTCGGTTCACTAGGCCTATATAGTACATACTATGCCAAGAGCACAATTGCTGTTGCTTCAAGCGTACCTTCTTGCCTCAAAAAACCCCAAACTGAGATTATTGTTTCACCTGTGATGAAATAACTGCTTTAGTAGTTATAAAGCATTAAAGAAAGTATAGTGGCATCAACCATTGGGAACTCTCTACTGTTACATATCAGATGGGTACCATCCCTATTGGCTTATCAGCACCTACTCAAGACCTTCATTTTTCAATAAGTATTCTAAGTGGAAGTAACCATCCCCGTTGGTATCTGTATTATTATTATTATTATTATTATTATTATTATTATATTAAATTTGTATAGTGCCCTTCATCTGAAGATCGCAATGTGGTTCACAACATAAAAACACAAAATGAGAACACAAAATACATACTAAAACAAAAACATCTGGGTGACTGTTTCCATCATCAAGAAGATGTGAATTGGAGTGCCATCACTACTGGAGAAGTCCATCAAGGACCCCCTCAAGCCTGGAGCTGGTCCTGGCCATACCAGTTGCAAATTGAGTCCTAGCACTGATGCATGTAGAAGATGGAAATAAAGTCTATGCAACATTGGTGTGCTGTGGAAAGGAGAGTTGTAGTTCTGTGAAGCAGAGACCGTGTCATGGGCCCTTCGGCTGCCTCAGGATAAGGCCTGGTTGGCAGCCCCAGATGCAAGAGGAGGAGGAAGAAGGAGTAGGATCAAATGAGGGCTGGAAGGCCCAGAGATAGAGGAAGGAGGTTATTCCCTTGTGACTCTAGGCATAGGCAAACTCGGCCCTCCAGATGTTTTGGGACTACAACTCCCATCATCCCTGACCACTGATCCTGTTAGCTAGGGATGGTAGTGTTGGGTTTTCTTAATATTTATGTGGTCAATGGTGCTACTCAGAGGTGTGTGTTTGTAATTATAACCTGCATGGCAGCACATCTGTGAGCTCTTGACAATTTAGCACACCTTTGGTATCTTAACAATTTAACTAATTAGAAGTGGAGTTTACCTGCTGCACTGAATGTAGTGATGTGATAGGGTAATTGAATATTTGAAAACTGTGTTTAAGTTAACCAAATGTTTTGTATGGTGGTGTAGTGTGAACTGTTGAGGAATGGTGGTGAGAAGGAGTGTTTTGCAGCTGTTGATTTATTATGTATTTGAAAATAAAAAGTAAACAAAGATATTGTGGCCAAGTTTTTATTCCGTCGCCCCAGTCGCTGCGCAAACCCGGTTGGCGCAGATGGCCAACAGATGAGAGTTGTAGTCCCAAAACATCTGGGGGGCCGAATTTGCCTATGCCTGCTCTAGATGTCAGAGAAGAGAAGCAGATCTACCTGCTCTCACTCTCTCCTGCTCCTCCTTTGGAGTGCAGAGCCTCATCAGTTAGAGGGCAGACTCTTACCAGCCAGATGGAAGAGTTGAACAGGAGAAGGCTGTAGAGGAGCTGGAGGCCAAGAACCAGTTGCTGCCTTCATACGTGGGTTCAGATGCAACCACCCCGGTGAACCAAGCATGTTCATAGGCAGAGAGTGTCTTGTGAATGAACTTGCCTTGCCTCATCTTTAAAAGCTTGGTGAGAGGGGCATCAACTATTGCGCCATCTTCTGTAGCTTCTGTTCAGTTGTGAAACTCTTGCCTTGCTCATGAACCTTGGAATCTTGACTACTGTACCTTGTGCTTGGTGCTGAGCCTTTGCCGCTGTTAGCCTGAATAAACATATTTTCCTTATTTTCAATTAAGCTTTGCTGTCATTGTGTTTTGGGATGGGAGCTTGACAGTCAAGAATGAGGTAGAAGTGACCTTGACGCTTCGCCGTCTGTCTCTCTCCTCTGCTAGCCACGTCTGGCTTTCAAACTAGCATTTAAATAATTATATTTGATTGGTTAGACTGATGTCACTTTTGGAACTAAACAGGCATCCAATTTTTGTCTGCTCTTAGCTTCAAAGTAAAAAAGGATCCCAAAGAAGCCAAGTCAGCCCCCTTTTTTTTCATTTTTATTGTTGCAAATTGAAAGCTCTGCCATTGACTTACTCTGGCAGCTCAATTATTGGCATTATAAATCTCCTATAAATTTTACCCAAACATTTACACATGAGGCCCATGGCTCTCGTGACAGGCTATTCTCTTTTAAAGGACTCAATGGAGAAATGCACTAAATCAACATGCCTACATATTTAAGGTATTGCCAGCTATCTTGTTCAATGAAAAAACAACAAACTTTTTTTATTAAAAACGAATTTACAAACGAATTTATTAAAAATACTTATTGCAAAACAGTTGAGAGCAGTTAAAGTGCAAGAACAGAAACCAGGTGAGATAAATTATGTGGAACTATGTTGCTTTGGTTTCCCCGCTTCTTTATGTTTGCAAGAGCATTTGGAATAAACTATGTGCCCACTAGTTTCTGTTTGATCTACTTAGTGCATAAATCAATAAATAAAAAGATGGGAGGACTGTACTTTCATGAGCTGAGCAGGATTTTCTGATTGTACAATAAAGACACTTCAAAGTCTCTTTTGTTTGCAGAATAAAACCTTTGAACATAGAGATTTGCATTCAAAGGCAAAATGACACATTATTGCACATACTTGACAACAATATCAGTGTTGCATCTGAAAATTCCAAGGTTTGTATTTTTCAGAACAGCTTTTGTTTTCTAATTTGGACAAATAAACAACAGTTTTAATTGACTCATAAATGCCCCTCCCCAAGTTGCCCATACCAATATTAATATTCCTGTGCACAAAATGGTCTTGTGCCTATCTAAGATTTACTGGGAGTTCAATGAGGGCGTTCAAAAATATATGGATATATGGGTGCATTTGTGTGCAATAAGTAAGAGTACTAGGAAAGAGGTGCTTAGGTCACTTAAATTTTTTGATTTGCGAAAAGTATCATGGGTGTGTTTCTGTTGTAATCCCAAGATCTCATGTTGCCACCCTCCGCACCTCTCATGAATGGGGCACATGAAGAAGGACCTCAGGTTAATTATGGACGTTCTGAGTCAGTTCATATGGGGAGAGGTGGTCTTTGAGGTATTGCGGTCCTGAGATGTTTAAGGTTTATAGCTCAAAACCAGCACTTCAAATTGGGCCCAGAAACTAACTGGTTTCCGAACCATCTTCAGAGGCAGCCTCATGTACAATGCATAGCAGTAATCTAACCTAGAGGTTACCAGAGCATAGACACCAGACGTTAGGCATGTCCTGTCCACATAGCATAGCTGGGCCACAAGATGAAGCTCATGGAATGCACTCTGCGCCATTGAGGCCACCTGAGCTTCTAGTGACAGTAATAGATCCAGAAAATCCCCAAGCTACATACTCACTCCTTCAGAGGGAATGTAACCTCATCAAGAGTAGGCAATCTTAAAAGCTGGCACTAGAGAATTGCTTGTTCTACCATCTCTCCTTGTACTTCCCTCAACCTGATATTGACAATGGTTAAGTCTTTGAGGAGATAGGGTGGGGTATGTGTGCACAGAACAAGGCCCACTTGTAGAATGAGACTCCCCCTCTAAGGGCTGCACACTCCCTAAACCTGCTCTGGGGTTTCTCCCAACTCTCTGTAGCAGATTTAGGGGGGAGAACATGTGGAGGGAGAAGAGGAGGGGAAGTCCTGTTGCACAAGCAGAGCTCGTTTAGTGTACGCAACAAGCAACCATTTACCAAGTGGTAAATTAGGATTACATACCGGTAATAAATATTAAGATGAAGGCTGAAAAAGAAATCTCATGCATAAAAAAATATTTTCTTCTTGAATTTAACATTATTTTTTGAGGGGAATCAATTAAAATATAATAAACTACATTAAAACTGTGTTCCCGTGTTCTTTAATCTTTGATATGTAGAACCAATGCAGAAAAATATATATGCCTAATTGGATTAGGCTAAATTAACAATGTGGGGAAAGTAGCAAAAGAACGGTTTGCAATGTTGTGCATATGGACAGTAATGAAAGTGACGGGATATTATAAATTGCCCAGAGCTTTGCTAAGTTCCATATGCTCCATCAGTAATTATACCAACCCTAACAAAATTTATTGTGCTGGCAGATTATCAGAGTTCGCATGGTATCTGTTAGCATGCAGCTGCAAGAAAGCACACTTCTCTTCATTCTGTTCATCAGAAGGCTGGTAATGATCTAGGCCACCACTCAAAACTAGTGATGGGTAGAGTAATTTTTCTAAACCAGTTTTTTAATGGGTCAGAGCTTTCCTGAGCTATTTTTTTTTAGAATTGCCCTCCTTTGCCTCGAGGGGCTTGGTGCAATATTTCAACAGCAGAATAACTTTGTGGTGTGTGTCAGGCTGAGCGGTAAGTCACAAGCCTTTCCTTCTCCCACACCTTCCTACTGTAGGAGGAAAAATGACAACTGAGAGGATTTCCAAAAAGCCAAGAACTCTCTGTCTCCTTAGCCTTTACTGTCATTTTCCTACCTTGGTAAATTTATGAAAGGGGGTGGGAAAACTAGAAGAGTGTGTGTGCCAATGTGCATTACACAGGTCAATTTTGTGGACAAATTTGAGTACATGGTTAAGCTGATCACCCCAGAAACTGTGGAGTGACAACGAAGCAAACTTTGGTCAAGAAGACTCTGGCCAATGGTTTAAGCAAACCTGAATGCCTCCCTCAAGGGCAGAAGTGTCTTTGTCTGCCTAGACTCTGCTCCTGGAACACTGGCAAGCCTTTGGAGAAGCTCAGGATGAAGGAGGCATATTAGCAGCTCTGAGTGAAATTCATGAAACTCCTTGTACTCTGATAAGGCTTGAACGTATGTCACCCCCCAAAAATAATTATTTTAAATTAAAACAAAGTACCTGTTTTGCAGGAGTCTTCTCCTGACATCATTTACTAACACCAAACTGGATTTTAGTGAGAAAAGGGGAGGCAAGATAAAAGGATGAATCAGAAGACAGGAATATTTGGAGGCGTAAAGTGATGAAAAAGAGAGCGCACCTCAACATTGAACTCACTTCTTTACTTTCTTTTGTGTTTGCTTAGCTCCAAGTTTTTATAATACGATTTTTGTTTGTTCTGAGGCCTTTGGAGCCAAGTTTGCCTTTTTGCCTTCTGTTTCAGAGAAGAGATGTCTTGCTTTGAGCATGTCCTTCCTTCAGTTCTAAAGCTGCTCTTGGCTATTTTCTCCAAGCCAGCTTTTTCAGGTCTGCATATTTGCGTCATAAACAGTTTTGAATACATGCAGTTGTAATAGTTTTATTTTACCTCATGTTTATTCCCTAGTGAGGTTCAGACTTTGCTATTTAAATTTTAAATATTTCCCTCTACTTTTTCACCTGAACTTACTTTCCATTCAGAACATTCTGTAACTAGTACACTGAATGTTCCATGTGAATTGACAGAAGCTAGCTTCTTGGATCCCTGCTTGGATTGGTAGCTATAATCACCCCCCACTTTAGTTCAAAATTATGAACCTAATTTTAATAAGTACTGTGAATAGAGCCACAATGGCTTCTCTCTGCCAGGTGTACTAGTAGAAAACCATATTCTGTAAAGATCCATGAGATTTTGTGAAAGTATCTAAGATGATGATTTTAATGACTGTACATCCAACAAGAAATTAAAATGTGGCAGAATCTAGTGAATATTTTTCTATACTTCTACCCACCTATCTGGATCTTCTTACCAGGAGATCCAGTCACCTTTCTGATTGCAAAAAACAGTCTTTCAATAAGGTGATTTCATGTAAAATTCCACCCTGTATCTGAGAAAAGTAATATATGAAAGAAACCATAAGATGTTGGACCTTCTCTTATTTATGCCAAAACTAATATATTGCTGTTAGTACATTTGGTATGAGAACGATAGATTGTATTAGCCAATGATTTTGAAACACAGGGTTGTATCCAATGTTAGTCATAATCACAGTAGATTCATGGAAATTAATAAACATGACTAACTTAGGTTCATTAATTTAAATGTGTGTTCTTTAATTTGGGCTTAGCTGGATATAGCCCCAAAACTGAAACAACCACTGGCACTCAAATACCCATATTTTGATAAATATTGACCTGTCTATAGGTTTTCATGATGAAAGAAAAATGGTTCCGTTCTTAATATTTTGGGGTCAGGCTTGGAGTCTCATAAGTCAAATGAGTTCTTTGGGTGCCATAAGTGGGTGCTAAGGACAGTGACAAAGTGAAACTATTGAAGATGTACATTTGTTCCTGTGATCTAGGACGATCACTATAGGTATCAAACAAAAACATCACATCGTTGAAAGCCTGCTTAGTAATAGCATTGAAACCACTAGTGAAAGTGTTCCATCTAAGAAATTGTTGCCTAGGTTATGGAACAGCCTGCTACAGAAAATACATAGCAAAACAAAGTAAACTGCAACATGGAAATTAAAACTGTTTAAAAAGTTTGGACGACACTGCGAGAGGAAAGTCCACTGAGACATTTCTGAACAAATTAAAATGGCTTGCATTGTAATAATTCAAAATAATTCATTTCACATGTTTGAATAAAGAAATCAAGAAGTGGATCCTGTTTTTCTGGGTGAGTGCCAGCTAGCATTTTAGCTCTCTGCAATTTCATTTAACATTCATGGAATACCTAATTGGAAAACAACTTGAAATACGTAATTGGAAAACAACTTGAAATGAGTTTTAAGCCCATAACAGTAGAACACTTTCCCCAGATTGTTGCATTGCATCTCCTAAGAGATAACAGAAATACACAGGATTCCATACCATATGCGCTATCCCAGGATGAATATTCAGTAACAAAGAAATGTTTTATACTTCCAAATGAGGGAACTTGCAGGGCAAGGAAAAATGTATTTGGATTGGCAGTTTATATGTGATCAATACAAGCAAACATTGTGGCATTTTATATTTCTTAACTACACAGAATTATTTCAAGATGCAATACAATCTGGATTCAATCCTGCTTCAAAATTACAAAAGTTGTTGTAATGTATAATTTGCCAATACAGCTGTAGATCAAGCTGAGGTTTTGGTTTTAAGAATTTGCTTTAGCAATTAAAGCAACCATCAGTGCTTAGCAAATTGGGGCTGAATTTTTTAAATTTATCCAAACATAAAAATATATTCTCGGGGTCTTTCCTCACACCTCCTAATCTAGTTACTCTCTGTCCCCTGTTTACTTGCCCAAGAAAACTCTGTTAACATCCCTCTTAAAAAGCACCACATTACATTACTTTGGCAACTGCAACACACTCACTGTGAAGCTACCTTTTAAAGACTGTTTGAAAAATCCAGTTGGTTCAGAATGCTGCTTCAAGACTGTTAAATGGGGGAACCATTATTCAAAGCATGCAACTCTATTGCTATTGAATTTGCATTAGTTCCCAGTATGTTTCCAAGGACAATTCAAAGTGCTAGTTGCTGCCTTAAAAGGAGGTCTAATTGCAAGAAAAAGATTACTACAAAGGGAGGTGGAAGCCAGAGACAGCAATATAGTCTACTGAAGAAAGACAAGAGTTGCATTCATTGCTCCAACCACTTTTGTATCTGATCTCACTCACCACTGGAATCCATCCCATAACATCTTTGCACCAAGGTAGTACACCTATTGGGCTATAATCTTGCCCTCTGTGGCTTGGATCTGGGATATGTGAAGGACACACCCAGATCTACCAAGCACTGCCAGATCAGACCAGAGTCATATTCTAGAAAAGCAGACCAGAAAACTGGAGCCGGGACAGGTTCCAATATATGTGACAAGATGCAGCAAAGCAAGGGTAGGAAGTGTGGTCAGTTGTAGTAACTTAGTTATTTTTCCCTTATCAATTGATTTCATTGTTAGAGTTTTATTATGTTTGTGAGATTATTTTTGGGTGTGTCCAAAAGTGTGTGTCAATATTACTCTATATAAATTCAATAAATAAATACCGGTACATAAAATAAATGAATATGTAAATAGTGTCATTTTACAAATGGGTGAGGGACACAAGAAAACATGTGGCTAAGTGCCTGATGTTTCTGCACTTTCAGTTTTAAGCACCTTGGTTTTAGTGCCTTGGTTGTTGACAAGTTACACCAGGCTTAATGTTCTGTGAAGGGATACAAAAGCGTCCATCTTGGCTACTGCTATCCTCCTTTTCAACACCAGCATCTCTTGCATATGTGAGTCTTTCTGTAGCTACTAGGGAGTGTGGTAACCTGTGGACCATCATCACATATATCAGTGCTTTTCCTCCCTAGAAAAGTAGGTGCCAGTACTCACCATGAAGTTGTTACCATAAGTGCCACACTTTTTAATAACAACAAAAAGAGGTGCCAGTACCCTTGAGTTCCCCCTGAAAAAAGCACTGACATATATGTGTTACAGTAATGAAAAGTGTTGTTGTTTTTTAATCAGTGATACATGGTCATGTGAGCACACAGCAAATTCACCTGAATATACCACACATCATCTTCATATGAACCATGTTCATCATCACATGTCAGAAGGTCACCCACCTTTCTTGTGAGTGTTCGATTTCAGGAACCCAATTAAAACTGTCAGATTTTACATTTGAGTATTTACTATCAAACAAATGCAGGTCTGTTACAGAAAAGGTAGCACCACTTTGCCAGCAGAGAAATCAAGATAACAGTACATGAATATTCATGTTTTAAATTATTTAAGGATGACTGATTGTTTTAATTATTTGTTTCTTCTTGTTTTGCATACAGTTCTATAATTACGCTTTGAGCATTTGTCCTGCTGACCTGTATATTTGCTTCTGTTATGACTTACGGCCAAGGAAATGCATGATTTGAGATTCAAAAAGAACACATTTCTATGCATATGATACAGTAAATGATGACAAAATCAAAAATCCTTTGGGGATTATTTGGGGTATCCGGTAGCTTAAACAGACACAAATTGCTTAATAAGACTCATGTTTTTGTTTACAACAAACCCTCACAGTTTTACCTTCTTGATGAGGTATGTGTTTTCTATCCATTGCAACAAAGGCCTCTCTGTAGCAATTAGTGAGGGACGCCAACATCATCCAAGCATAGCTCAGAATATCTAATCAAGGCAGCCTTGATATGAAACAAATGCTACGATCTCTAAAGTTCTTTTCCAGCTCACATTTAAAGCTGAATCAGAGAGGAACTGAAGCTTTCTCGCTCTCCCTTCCTCACACTCGTCCGTGGACAATTTGCTCCTAAGCCCTGCCCCATCACGTTTTAGAGGCGTAAGCGAAGATGCTATCTCTCTGCTCTCTTTTCATCGCAAACATCTGAGATAGTTCTATTGCTATTTGCCAGTCAAGCTTGGAGCTACGTCAGTGCTGGATATGGAGTGGTGTGGGTGGTTGCCCCACACAGGGTGCTGAACCGAGAGGGTACAATGTTGAGAAGTTCCATAATTGAGAAGATCCATTGGGGAGCACAAATTTTGAAATCTCACAGGGCGCCATATAATGAAAGATTACCAAAGTCCATCCCTGACTATATTTTCCAGTGCACGCAGCTGCACCGGTGTGCTAGACATCAGGATGGGTGGGGGAGAAAGATACAATGCCCCCCCACACACAATGCAGACAGAGAGATAAGTAAGAAATGGGACCTACCTCACTGAGGGTAGACGAGGAAGGCCCTGTACATAACCCCCCCCCAAAAAAAACCCAAACTGGTCTGTGTGTTTGGGAGAGATAATTTTTGTTTTGTTTTTTTGCAAAAGCTGTTTTTGCCAAATTGGGAAAATCATCCATTACTAGTTGCAATCAGAAAAATCTATACGTTATCAAATAGGTAAAACTGTCTGGCATTGTTAGAGACGTTTCAGACTTTTAATCCACGGGGTGTGGGGGTGCTGTGTTCTCTTGTCCATCGATAACCTCAATCCCTCAGTCCAAACTATCTGTGTTGAACATCTTGCCTGCTCTTCAGACTTCTCATGATTTCTTATGCACTGCAATCCTGCCAGAGACATCCCATGACAGTGGCTGGGAAATGCATTGGTGGCCATTAGACTAAGTCTGGTCTGCACATAAGTGTCAGCTGCTCCTCTTGGCAAATTCCTTCCAGAGTATTGCCAGTATGCTGATAGCCAGCTGTGTCTAAAAGCCCAAGTTAAGCATGCAGCCGACTGTAGAACTGGGTGGTGATGGAAGAGTGCTGCATTTTGTGGATTCAATGTATTTTCAATCTTTCCTTTCTCTTGAAATTCTTATTTTGTATCCTGGTTTTCAGGTTAGGGATGAAATTAGTGCTTCAGATGTAGTTGTCTAGGGAGGAAATGAATCCTTAGCACACCCCAAATGTTTCTTATACTTTCCATTACCTCTAAAAAGAGAGTCCTTTCAGTCCAAGAGACACATTCTCTCATGAACAACCTTCTGAGGAACATATGTGGTAGGCTGGGTCAGAGAGGAAAAGTTTACGAGGCAACAGATGTGCAGTGCTTATGGTAGGCTGCATTCCAGGCACACAAATGCCAAGAGCTTTCCAAACCCAGACATCTCTCCAACTTCTCTCCAGGCAAACAAGAGGCATTACCATCATTGAAAGACATGTTCTATGTCACCCCAAAGCACTCAAGAATATGAGGACCAAGCAGGGCCATCAAGGACCATGACCTAGGTACAAAGGGGTGTGGCCTGGGATGGAGCAGGACATGGGAAGAGTCCTGAGTGCCAGGCAGAGAAACCTGGAGGTCAAATGCACCCACTGCTCTAAAAGATGAGGGACCTTCCAAGATAGGCTAACAATGTGCTTCTCCAGGAACGTATGAGCAGTCTTTCAGTAGTTCGACCAGCAGCAGCACGCTAGACTAAGCAAAACTGACAGTGGCTGCTACTGAATGTAATGGTGGCTGGTAAGGTGGAACGCCAACAGTAGACAGAGCCAGAACCAATGGCAGGCAGAGACATCTAGTTTGGTCTCAATCCTTTTCCTTGT
Source organism: Darevskia mixta (assembly GCA_034641385.1). Taxonomy (NCBI): domain Eukaryota; kingdom Metazoa; phylum Chordata; class Lepidosauria; order Squamata; family Lacertidae; genus Darevskia; species Darevskia mixta. The sequence goes on along the minus strand of JAWWNH010000013.1, from coordinate 41,752,776 downwards.
CGAGTTCTACAAAGGCAAGACTGAGAGAGAGGAAGATAGCAGGCAGGGCCACCACCTTACCTGGTTGTAAGTAGGAAGGCAGGCAGGTGGGGGCTGAAGACAGACTGAGGTTCATAGAGCAGTGCCCCCTTTGTCCTAATTGACCAGCCTCCAATGTTTAAATGGCAGTTAAAGGGGAGGGAGACAAGTTGCTACTCTTGCTTTTCGGTGCAAAATATTATGGTGGAGGTGGGAGATGATGGAAGATGTGGGTTGCCTTTGCTGGCGTGGGGGCAAGTAGATTGTTTTCTGAGTGGATATGTCTTCTAGTAAAGGCATATCCTGAAGTCAGCAGGAACAACACTATCCACACAGCAACTGAGCACTTGCAAAGGTGCTGCTGCTGCAGCATCACTCCCACTTCACCCTCCTGGAAATGAAAGGTAATAGAGAGAACACAGCAGCATTTGAGGTTTCTGCCTAGTGAGCTACCCCACTGGCAACACTGGTAAAAACAAATGAGTAAAGGGGACGAAAAATGCACGTGGCAACTTTAGAAGCAGGAGGTGATTCCCAGAGAGAGTAAGAGAGGCTGGGTAATCTTCCAAACCTGGGGACTGGGAGAAGGCAGGAATGGAAACAGTTTGGCCTGAGATCCCTGTTGTCTTTGCATTTTCAAAAGAGCTGACCTCTTCACTGTAGAATTATTTCCCCACAGGGTTTAGCCCCTTGTAATAGTGTTCATCAGTTAAGAGAAGGCTGCAGGAATTCAACTGCCTATACAATTTGAAGGTCATTTTCATCATATGTTTAAGATTTTCAGTAGATTGAAGTTGCCTGCAAATAGAGTGGTACCTCGGTTTACGAACTTAATCCATTCTGGAAGTCTGTTCTTAAACTAAAACTGTTCTTAAACCGAGGTGCACTTTCCTTAATGAGGCCTCCCGCCGCTGGTGCCCTTCCACCATTCTGATTCCGTCCTTAGACCAAGGTCAAGTTCTCAAACCAAGACAATATTTCTGGTTTTGCAGAGTTTGTAAACCAAATCGTTCTTAAACCGGACTGTTCTTAAACCGAGGTACCACTGTAACAAAGAACGTAACTATTGCCTTGAAAATGAAACTAGTTAGAAGGTGGAAACACTTCAGTAACAAAATGAGTAACTGTAGACAATGCAAAGACAAATATTACTCTACTGTTTCCCATCCAAACCATGATGACAGAGAATCTTACTTGTGAGTAAGGAAGAAATCTTTATTCAGACAAGTAACAGTATATGCTGGCTTAGCATTCGGCGTCAAAAGTCAAGGGTTCAGGAGCTGGGCAAGAAGTTCAGAAATAGTTGAAACCAACAAAGATGTCCCAACAAGTTTCCACACTTCTCCCATGTTTTTAAAGATGATGTGTGGTGAGCTTACTTGCAAGATTTTCTCACCTCATGGGAATGTTGAGGTTGTAGATGGCCCCAATCCAGTATCATACTTTAATGACTGCTGTTTTTTTCATTTTATCAGGCGATGCTGCCACCTCAATTGATGACAAAGCGTTTATCAAATCTTCTCGTCCGACAATTGTTGCTTAACTATTGTCAAGGCGCCTCTGAAATGTTCAGCATGTGTGCTACTGAACTTTATTATTTCTTAGTAAAAAGAGGTAGAATACTCTGGAATTGTTGTAACAGCGTTGTTTGCTTTCTTAGGAGACATCTTCACACATGAGTCATGGACAAAATGAAAATTAATTAGTATCAGTTTAGCTGTTTCGTTAAGGCTGATTATATTATACTGCCTTCAGAGAATTTTCACAATCTGTATATTGAACACAGAGAAATTTTCTGACACATAGCTGCAAAGGATTCCATCTGAGGTACTGAATTGACATGCCCAGTGACAGTTTGTTTTAATCACTGTATGTACTCATCTAATAAAATTAAAGTCTATCTAAAATGATGTCATGTGGTGTTGTTTTAAGAGGTACGCCAATGGACACCTCCTGGGGTAGAAGGAAAAATAAGCGAATCATTGCTTTATTCATGTATTAACCAAAAACTGCTATACCTCTCAACATATAATACCCAAGTGTGCACAATTTTAAAACATAACACTTTATACAGCGTGCACATGCACACACACACACACACACACACACACTAGCATAAACAAAATGTTATATTTATCCTTTACAAAGATAAAATGGTAAGGCATCATCAGTAATACAGACACATGGTTAGGTCACACTGCAGGGAAAACCTGTGTAAATAATAATAATAAAAAGTTGAACAGCAAACAGACCTCAGAAGCATATGGTACAGTCAAAAGTATATGTACACAAGAAGTCACAGTGATTCAGAAGCAGTGCTTTTTGGTCCAATTGAGCTTCTGTATCTGCAGGTGTCAGACACATTATCAGATGCATTTCCCTTGGGTGGGAAAGGGCCTCTCTCCTAGTTTACAGTGATCCTCGCCACACTGAGCATGTCCAGGTCTTGGGAGAGATAACAAGCAGGGACAGGTAGGAAAAAAATGTTGGAAAGTGTGATCTGAACGCATTCCAGAAAGTGTGATGGCATCAGCTTGCTTGAGGCAGCCCAGATGGAAGCAGCTTAACAAGCATTCTCAACAAACAGAGGGTGGCAACAACATAGTAGTTGGGGAGAAATTCTATTTCCCTCCTATGGCCGCCCAGAGTGGGCGGGGTACAAATAATAAATTATTATTATTATTATTATTATTATTATTATTATTATTATTATTATATAACCTTTCTTTTGGAGCTGTTTAACACTTTCATGACAGATACTAACTACATCCTTACCTGCTTTTCTCATATGTCAACAGAATAATTAGGTTCTCTCTCAAAACAGATCCTGCCAGTGTGACCCACAACAGGCTCAAGGAAACTCAAAGCATAAGTGCCTGTCAGGGATCTTCCCACCCCTGCCAGTCCAGCTCTGAGTAAATACAGGGATCCGCAGCCTGTGTTGACGACAGATTCATCTTTGAGTGAATCTGGCACCCCCTCTTCGGGGGAGGAGCAGTTAGTGGCTGGGAGCCAGGGAGTGCCAGGTGTCCAGGGAGTTGCTGAGAGACCTGGCACTACCCAGCAGACTCGCTCGGAGGGGGAGGCGTCAGTTCCGGCGCCTATCTCACGTAGGAGGAGAAGGCGGCAATTCAGGATGCTGAGGCTTTGGTGTTGGCGCCAAAACAGAAGGGAGGCACTTCCAGATTCTGCTAGTGACTGAGCAGACATGATAAACTGAACTCTGCACTGTAAATAGCTTTGCACAAAATAAAGAGACTTAAAGACAAGATGGCTTGGTCTTACTATTGAACAATCGATAAGAGAATCTGACAGTGCTGCTTTTACTTCCCATAGGCATTCGGTTGGCCCATTGTAAGACCAAGAAGCTGAACCAGATGTGACCTAACATGTTGTCCTTTGTTCTCATGCTGAGTCATATGGTGAACATTTGTAAACATTATTGGGGGTGGGAGAGAGTGAGAGAGCGCAAAAAAGAAATTTCATTTCTTGATCATGCCCACATGGCAATGCAATGCATTCTCCTGCTTCTGGAATCCATGCTTTGGAATCTGCTTTTATCTAGCCAACCAACAAAAGACATTAATAGTCTCCAATGAAAGGTGGGTCATTTCCTTTGAAACAAACAACAAGGCTATGTGTGGTGTTCATTTAACAGCCAGGATGTAATTTCTCTCTCTCATTACATTGAAAGAAATCTATTGCACTTGGGGCATCTGCAAAAGTTGTGGTTTTTTTTGCTTTTCAAAGGGAGGACAGTTGACACCCATCAAACAGTGTGAAATAATTAAGGAACCATTGTGTTTGGATTACTTGCTACAGGGCTGGTGGACATATCACCTTTGAAGTTCACAGGTTCAAAAAAAAAGAAAAGAAAGAAAGAGGGACAGGAATTGTCCCCTGTCATGTGAACATGAATCACTGTTTTCTCAACAGATGGGAGTGAGAAAATCACCTATTTACTTATTATCTCCCAGGCAATTTCTCATCAATTACATGAGCTCTGAATTCCAGCTAACACATTTTCCCCTTAGCTGCTGCTTCCTACAAAAAAATATTACAGAAGCACTGACATCATTTGGACAGCTAAGAAGCCCCTATGATGTTTTATTTTTGCGCTTACTTTAATTCAATGAGCAATTTCCCCTGGATTATAAATGTAAAATTAAATTAGCACTTGTGGGCATAGTAGTGGTTGTTTTTCCCCCTTTTCTTCTTAAATATTTGACTCTGAAACTCAAAAGATTGCAACAATTTCAGTGTAAAGCTAAATGGTATACATCGACAAAGATCCCCCTAACATTTCCCCACATTTCTCTCGATCTTTTTTTTTTTTAATGAAGCTTAATAGATTCCACAGCAAATCAAGCCACCTTTTTGGCAATGAACCCCGATGGAAGCACTTGAGGGCACAGGGGGCTTGCCTTTCTGCTGCTTTCACCCTGAAAATATTGCCGTTTCAAAGCTTAAACCTATCTCATCAATGAATGTTAAAGAAAGATTAGCTGACACTTTCAACTGAACATTAAGACTTTGCCAGCTCAACTTCTTTCTGTGCCAGCAGCTGGGCTGGTGCCCAGTCTCCAGTCATCAAGAAGGATTACCACAATCAATAGAGGATATTGTGGCTGGAAGAAGGAAGATATCAGTTTGGTAATGAACCAGCAACAACCTCCCATAGGGCTAAGCTGCTTCCATGAAAGTACTTCCCGTATTCTCCAAAATGTAGGGAGAATTATACACGTCTACTAATTCAAGAACAGGCAAATATGTGAATCTTTTTTCACGATATCACCTTTGCCACCAGAATGTATTGCAGCAATGTTCTCATGAATGAAAGCATTTACCCAGGCAGTGGCCCTCAATGAATGGAGTTTGGGTTGTTCTCCTTGACTGATGGCTTGTCCACGTGGGAGTTAAATGTATACCGTACTTGAAGCTGCATGCTTCTCAGTTTGGGGCATGCTGTCCACGTGTCTTGCAGTCCACAATTTCTCCATAGCATACTTGGATTTTTTTTTTCCAATTCAGAGAAAATCTGATAAGGAAAGTAAATCCAATGTAAAATTGCTTACCTGACTGTGGTTGCCCTGCATTGTGTGGGAGCATTCTAGGGAGTTTTCAATCACATAGTACTTTATTAAACTTAAAAAGGTAAAGGACCCCTGACAGTTAAGTCCAGTCGCAAACGAATCTGGGGTTGTTGCGCTCATCTCGCTTTACTGGCCGAGGGAGCCGACGTTTGTCTGCAGACAGTTTTTCCGGGTCATGCGGCCAGCATGATTAAGCCGCTTCTGGTAAAACCAGAGCAGCGCACGGAAATGGCGTTTACCTTCCCACCAGAGCGGTACCTATTTATCTACTTGCACTTTGATGTGCTTTCGAACTGCTAGGTGGGCAGGAACTGGGAACGAGCACCAGGAGTTCACCCCATCGCGGGGATTCGAACCGCCGACCTTCTGATCGGCAAGCCCTAGGCTCAGTGGTTTAGACCACAGCGCCACCTGTGTCCTTTATTAAACTTAGAACATCTCAATGACTATACATACTGGTAATCTTAATACATTCTTTCTCCTTTATATTTTCTTTACAGGGTTGTTGTTTTTTTTAAATGACTATTCCCCTCCAAAAAAAGGTTGCTCTTATGCAGATTTTTTCTTTTAAGGTGCTCATGACCTTAGATTTCTAGATCTCATGTAGGGCAGGAAAGCATTAATTGAGGGGAGGGGGAAAACCCCATTAAGCACCATCTACTAGTATGGACGGGACATTTTGGAGGCACTGATATCGAAGGCAGTCATGTGTGGGCCAAGGTGGGCAAAGACGTATCTGGAAACAGTGGCCCACTCTTGAATTGACAGCCTGGTGTGGACACACTTTCATTATCAACTGTGTGAGTAAGGAAAACCTATAGCACAGAGATAAGGACAGTGTAACAGTGACAGTTTAAGAGTCTCCTGATAATTAATCGTTTCTTTGGGATTTAGATTAATGCCACTGCAAATTCTTTGTGATTGCATTTGTGATGAAGGAGCGTCTCCACCCCCATCGTTCAGCCCGGACACTGAGGTCCAGTGCCGAGGGCCTTCTGGCGGTTCCCTGACTACGAGAAGCCAAGTTACAGGGAACCAGGCAGAGGGCCTTCTCGGTAGTGGCACCCGCCCTGTGGAACGCCCTCCCTTCTGATGTCAAAGAGAACAACAACTACCAGACCTTTAGAAGACATCTGAAGGAAGCCCTGTTTAGGGAGGCTTTTAATGTTTAATAGATTATTGTATTTTAATGTTCTGTTGAAAGCCGCCCAGAGTGGCTGGGGAAACCCAGCCAGATGGGCGGGGTATAAATAATAAATTATTATTATTATTATTATTATTATTATTATTATTATTATTATTTACTGTCCTGTTTTGTTTGTTTTAATCATGTCCCATTTTCAGCTCTAGCCTTCTGGTTCTAATTCAAAATACACATTTGACCTATACTGGTCTAAACTTTCTCTTTAATTGTGGCATTTTACAAGTCATGTCTTTTCTTTGGTCCCATTCTGACTTCCTTATAAAAATGGAATCTTCGCTCAAGCTATTCAAGTTAAAAGTGGTGTAAAACATTTGAGCACAAGGGAAGAATTTGGCTCCCACTTTGGTAGAAAAGCACTGACCTTTGATACCATGGGGAGATTCAGCCAAGTGTAGGGCAAAGCGTACAGCAGAGAAGCAAGGAACAGATTGGCCTTTTAGATCTTGTAAGACAATGCGGCTGACTCAAGAGGGCAAATAGCAAAGGTTAATACAAGACAGCAAAAGGAGAAGGCTCTGTTCTTTCTTGTAAATGAAATGTAGGCTCTGTGGGCAGCATGAAACTCAAGAAGTGCTTGGATCCATTGTTTTCCTTAATATACTCCATTAAAAGAGGGGCGGGGGTCTATCTGCCAGAAGCTATCTGGACTTTAAGACTAAATCATTTACATGAATAAAGCAACAACATACTTTCTATGGTGAAAAGAGGTCTCATGGGGGGTTTATTGTATTTATACCCTGCACCTTCCTCCAGAAGTGCCCTGGGCATGCCTACATTTAAATTTCTTTTGAGTTAAGGCAAGGATCATTGCAGCTGGCAGCTGGCAGTTATGTGAGTCCTGGAAGACTCCTCCTCCCTGCCTTGCAGGCCTTTTCCCACCTGGTTTGGGAGGGTGAGGCCCTAATTGACTTCAGCTACAAATGCTGGAAGAGACTCTTGAGAGTCCCATGGACTGCAAGAAGATAAAACCTATCCATTCTGAAGGAAATCAGCCCTGAGTGCTCACTGGAAGGACAGATCCTGAAGCTGAGGCTCCAATACTTTGAGAAGAGAATACTCCAATATCCGTGAGAAGAGAAGCCTCCCTGGAAAAGGCCCTGATGTTGGGAAAGATGGAGGGCACAAGGAGAAGGGGACGACAGAGGATGAGATGGTTGGACAGTGTTCTCGAAGTTACCAACATGAGTCTGACCAAACTGCGGGAGGCAGTCGAAGACAGGAGTGCCTGGCGTGCTCTGGTCCATGGGGTCACGAAGAGTCGGACACGACTAAACAACAACAAATGCTGAGGCTTCTGAAGAGGCCAAAAACCATCTTGGCTGTCTCTTAGTGCAGACCTAGGCCATTGAGCCTGAGCTTCCATAGCCACAGCCCGCCATGAACCATATTTCATGAATAATATTTTATTCTCTTGCTAATTGTGCTGTTTTAAATATGCATTTTATGTTTGACTTCCTTTAGTCATGTTTTATTTTGAAATCTTTAAGATAACATTTTAGTTTCCTGTTATATTTAAATAATTGACCCCACACATTCACGCAAGGAGGAGATGCGGAAATAAGTCATGACCATCTGTGACATTTATGCCTTCCTGCCTCTGAAGCACACAAAGGGCAAGGTAAAAGGCATGAAGCTAGGATATGTGCTATTGGATAACCTAATCTTACAGTTTATGTTCAATGCCAGGCTTAATTCCCACTTGCAACATTCTTGTATGAAAGGAGAAAGATTTTAAAAAGGCCAGAGAGTTGTCTAACTCTGCAGAATTATACTGATATCACCCGCAATACCAAGGGAGGGGAGAGTGCTCTTGTGTTCAGGTTTCCCATGAGCATCTGGATGGCCATTGTTAGAAAAGGATGCTGGACTATTAATCATAGAATCATAGAATTGTAGAGTTGGAAGGGACACTGTTGGTCCTAAAATGCTGGAATCTCAACTAAAGCATCCATGACATCAGGGCTTTTTTCCCAGCCGGAACTCTGGAACTCCGTTCCGGCACCTCTCAGGTGGACGCCATTGCCATTATAAGAGAACAAGGGAGGCATTCATGGTGAGTTCCAGCACCTCTTTTCTCTGGAAAAATAGCACTGCATGACAGATGGCCACTCAAGCTCTGCTTAAAAACCACCAAAGAAGGAGAGTCCACCACCTTCCGAGGGAGTCTATTCCACTATTGAACACCACAATTAATACCACAGGTGAGTAGGGTTATTTCCGGATGACCCATTTAGGAAGCATTTATCCTATTTTGTTTGCACTAAGTTTGTGGGGACGTTAAATCAAGTTGTCCGTTTCTTGAACACTCATTCTAATTTGTTTACAGGGCAATTATACAATGTCACGCTAAGTATTTTTTTTGCCCACACCAAGAAAGAAAGGATCATTTTTTTAAAAAAACAGTGTAAGAGCACCAAATCTACTTGAATTACACTACTGAATTTGCTGTTATGTGATTGAGCCCCACCTGCAGGAGAGCAACTGTATCAAAGTTGCATGGGTTTCAAGTCTGGTTCATGGGCATTGGTGGCTCCCACACAAACACCATGGAATCATGTGTGGCAGCCATGCTGATCCCTTGGTAAAGGTGCTTTGTGTGTCAAAGCTGGTGCCTCCGTGTTGACACCATGAGGCAGAGGGCCTTCTCGGTAGTGGCACCCGCCCTGTGGAACGCCCTCCCACCAGATGTCAAAGAGAAAAACAACTACCAGACTTTTAGAAGACATCTGAAGGCAGCCCTGTTTAGGTAAGCTTTTCATAGAATCATAGAATCATAGAGTTGGAAGAGAATACAAGGGCCATCCAGTCCAACCCCCTCCCAAGCAGGAAACACCATCAAAGCATTCTTGACAGATGGCTGTCAAGCCTCTGCTTAAAGACCTCCAAAGAAGGAGACTCCACCACACTCCTTGGCAGCAAATTCCACTGTCGAACAGCTCTTACTGTCAGGAAGTTCTTCCTAATGTTTAGGTGGAATCTTCTTTCTTGTAGTTTGAATCCATTGCTCCGTGTCCGATTCTCTGGAGCAGCAGAAAACAACCTTTCTCCCTCCTCTATATGACATCCTTTTATATATTTGAACATGGCTATCATATCACCCCTTAACCGTCTCTTCTCCAGGCTAAACATACCCAGCTCCCTAAGCCGTTCCTCATAAGGCATCGTTTCCAAGCCTTTGACCATTTTGGTTGCCCTCTTCTGGACACGTTCCAGCTTGTCAGTATCCTTCTTGAACTGTGGTGCCCAGAATTGGACACAGTATTCCAGGTGGGGTCTGACCAGAGCGGAATACAGTGGTACTATTACTTCCCTTGATCTAGATGCTATACTCCTATTGATGTAGCCCAGAATTGCATTGGCTTTTTTAGCTGCTGCATCACACTGTTGACTCATGTCAAGTTTATGGTCTACCAAGACTCCTAGATCCTTTTCACATGTACTGCTCTCAAGCCAGGTGTCACCCATCCTGTATTTGTGCCTTTCATTTTTTTTTGCCCAAGTGTAGTACTTTACATTTCTCCCTGTTAAAATTCATCTTGTTTGCTTTGGCCCAATTCTCTAATCTGTTAAGGTCATTTTGAAGTGTGATTCTGTCCTCTGGGGTATTAGCCACTCCTCCCAATTTGGTGTCATCTGCAAACTTGATCAGGATAACCTCAAGCCCATCATCCAAGTCATTGATAAAGATGTTGAATAAGACTGGGCCCAAGACAGAACCCTGTGGCACCCCACTAGTCACTTCTCTCCAGGATGAAGAGGAGCATTTTAATGTTTGATGGACTACTGTATTTTAATATTCTGTTGGAAGCTGCCCAGAGTGGCTGGGGAAGCCCAGCCAGATGGGCGGGGTATAAATAAATAATAATAATAATAATTATTATTTTACAGAACTGCAGCAAGCCCTTCTGTAAACAATCGCAATGTGGTCTAGCGAAAAGTCTCCACCATAAGGCACTTGTTCTCACCAATTGCACCCTAGCCTTAGTGAGACCATGCCTGGGTGTTCTCATTATGAGGGCTTCTACTAAGTCCACAAATAAAGGCCCAGTTCAAACTGTCCCTAGAAGCACTAATCATAAATGCTAAGTGAATGGACTACTTTCAAACTAGTATTGTTGTTTTTTTAAATGTAGGTTCACTTCCCTGAGAAATCCAGCTTTATATTACAAAAGAATCTGTGTTTGAGAGGAGGAAGAGAATCTTTACTTCTGACGAGATGTATGGCAATGGCCTTAGCCACATGTAGTTATTAGAACTCTGTTAGCTCTTATCAAGGGAAGAAAATAAATCATGATATGGCATAATTCCAGTCCCTGTAATTATGTTTTGTACACCTAAACGGGCTGGCTTCCAGTGCTTTATGCATCTACACAGGCAAACATATCATCTTCAATTTTAACAGAAATATAATGAAAACAAAGTCTGCCATCTCAAATATGTATGTGAACAAAGCCACTTTAAAATATTATTTCACAAATGTATTACCATTTTTTTACTTCTTAAAGTCATATGACCACATCCATTATTGCAATGTCCTATTATTTATTTATTTATTTATTTATTTGCAAATGAAGAGCTGAAAGCCTAATAAATTCTTATTACAGCACAGGCACCAAACCAAATAGGGAAAGAAGGTATGTCATATAAATGAATATGTATGGACAACATGTTGCTGGAAATGGGTTAAAACATTCATTTGTTCATTTATTCCATTTACCGGTATATCCTGTCCTTCCTTCCAAAGGAGACCAGGGCATCAAACACAAAAGTGATAAAACCATACAATTAAACATGAAATTAAAAACATATTTAAAACAGCTGGAAACATTTAAAGACATCTAAAACCATGGAGGGTTGGGCTATCATGCAGAATAACAGTGGATTTACAAAACCAAAATGAAAACTGTAGCTAAAGCTAAAGAGAAATGCTCCCATTTGTATTATCATTTATCCTGATCTTCCAAGAGAGCTGTTTCAGTGCTTTCTCTAGCAATACTAATGCCAATGCCATCAGGTGCACAAACAGAATGGAGATCAGCGACTCTGCAGATGAAGAGCACACTTGATTTGTCCATAACCATATCACAGGATTCATCTAAGGAATCCCATAAGCCGAAGGCTGTGCAAGGAATGGTGTTCTCCGCTTCTTTCCCCATGTGCCGCACACCCTCCAAACTTGGTTAAAGGGGCGGGCGACCCCCCAGATCAATGCATGGGGTGAGGAGAGGGAGGATCGTTCTATCTGACAAACAGAAAAGCTTGCACTAAGGTTTTGTCCCACATAGCGTGACATTGAATTCTTCGCCTCATGTATTAGCAGCAAATAAAATAAAATTGTAAGCCGCTTCTCAAATTAACTGACAATGGGTGACAATCTGACATGAACCTGCCTGTCCATTACAGTCATCATCAGAGACCCTCCTCTCTCAAGAGATAGCTGGCTAATGAAACTGAGCATTTTCATTGGTAGCGCCACAAGAGTGGTTTGAGTGGCCCCATCAGTGATGGTTTCAAGCTGAGCGATCAAAAACATTTTTATTTCACCAGTCTTCTAATGGGTTCTAGTATGTCAACTTTGCTGGCTATTGTTTTGATGGTGCTTGCTTTTATAGTGATTTTACTGCTTTCCATGTTTATTGTATCAGCATTGCGTTTTCATTGTTGTCAGCTTCCTTGAGGGCCCTTATGGGAGTTGAAAGGTCATAGATAAATGTTTCTACCGGTATAAAAATAAACAGTTGCAGTCATTCTTTTAACTAGAACAGAGAACATAACTTTTGGCCTGCATAACAAAGACCCACAGAAATATATTCATGGAATACAATCAGGCAAATGATAAAGAAGGCTACAAACCTATATCCATATACCTGGGAATAGGCCTCTTTGAATTAAATTGCAATTACTTCTGAGCAGATATGGAAGGGCTGTGTTGTTAGACAACCAGATAAGCAGACAAAGCTCTTGTGTATCTGTAATTTTGGAAGGCTACTAATGTGTGTTTTGGAGAGTTGAAATCCACCCTGCCTTCTTTCTAAAGCCTAACTAAGCTTTATTGGCGGGGAAAGCTCTTAGGAAAAAGTTACTGAATTACCGGTATGTTTCTTTTAAAATGACTACTAAACCAAGATTTGTATGACAGATAAATTATATACAGAGTGCCAGAAGTGATACCGATTAAAGTAAAATTCAGAGGGCTACTTAGTTGCAGCAAAGTATCTTATGGCATCTTAAATACTGAGTCTGATGAAGAAGCCTCAAGCTATGCCACAACAAATATGTTCATCTTCCCTTTAATATGCCAAAAGAGGGGATTTGGGTGGGGGCAGGGGTGCATTATTTCAAGTTACCTTGAATAGATTAAAAATGAAATTGCACTGACAGAAATTGAGTGTTAGATATACTTGGTACAATTATCTCAACACTCTAAACTAAATTCTTGCTTTTCCTTTTCTCTCGATATTATAAATGGAGATTAAAAACAAATAGCAAGTCAATGAATAAGCCTGAAACTGGGCCTAGATTTCTTAGCTCAGAAACTTGCTCATTGGTCCATGCTAGAAGCATTTCAGCTTATGTGAGAGGTAGCACATCCCTAAGACCAATAGCCATTGGCAGGGTGAGGAAGGGGCCATGCTGCTTACCTGACTTCACAAAGCTGAGGTTGCTGCCTGTTACTGAGAGAGAAGGGGTGAGGTGGCAGCCAGGTTGGCACAGGGTGGCACAGTAGTGAAGTCAATGTGTCGCTGGGCCCGTACCACACTGACCTGCTCTCTCCCTTGCCCCTCACCTTCTCAGAAACATGCAGCAACCCTGGCAAGTGAGGCAAACAGCCTAGCCCAACTCTGCCCTGCTGACTGCCACTGCCTAACACATACACTCTGCTTTCATTGAAGAACAGAAAAATATATTGTAGCAAGAAGCCTATTGGTTGAAAAGACTGCCAACTTCAAAAAAATATTGTATCCCACCTTCTTCCAGACAGGGAAATAAGATTCTCTGTAAGCTATATGTTACAGGTACTGTAGTATTGACAATGTTTTAGTTATAAGGTGGGCTTAAAAAAAACAAACCCACGCAGGTAACAGAACTCATGATTCTAATGAAATTCATCCATCCCACATTGTTAATCACAAGTATTCCATTGCTTCACAAAGAAAGGCATTGTATAGCGTGTTCCTGAAAGCTGCTGCTAAATCTGGAGGGCCAAAGGTTCCCCACTCCCAGCTTAAGACCTTGGGAGAGAAAGGTCTGTTAGGTTTCTATTTTGATGGGCTTTGGAAATTTGCTTGGAACTATGAAAGAGGAAGAGTTGTTGCTCAGCTCTCTCTTCTCTCATTACTAGCAAAGAGAACATGTTGCAGACTTTGTTAAAAAGTGGGTGGGCAATGGTGTACTTGAGCTTTTGTGGGTTGAAAGGAAGCACACACAAAAGACTTTGTCTGGTTCCTACCAGCATAAAAGCAAGATTCACAATGATATCCTTTTTCTTAAACCGATTCTGCTGCTTTTTTCCAGTCTTGCACAAACCTTAATACATCCAGCAACTTCTAACAACTCCTTACATTTTCACTGGCCATTTGTGTGTACATGCATGTGCCTTCAGTAGAGGCTTGGCTTCAGCACTATGCGTCGACAGCACCATCAATGTGTTTTGCAGAAGTACTTTCCATCATGTAACTAACAATGAAAAGCTTTCAATGGAAAGCAAACCTACTGTATGAATGACAGCAGATTTGAAAAGTCTAGCTGAAAACTAACAAAGAACTCAATGCTGTTCAGGTTAAGTTCAGGTAGCACGTGGAGACGTACTGCAAAAGCACATGGGATTCTTTTCATAGCCAATAAATTTTTGAGGAACAAAAATAGAGTTGTTGTGTTGAAACATGAAATTTTCTTTGTCATTCATGTTACCATTGGATCAGGAAATGAATCAGTTGCAGTGTCTCTTTTTGGCGTCCCATTTTATCTACCCTTTTCTGCCACCTTCTCTAGTGTGTATGTTAGGACCAGGCAGTGGACAGCAGTCTCAGGTGGAGCCATGAGACAAATCAGTGGCCAGAGCCAACAAGCAATTAGGATCAGAGGACATAAAAGAAGGCAAGACTAATACTGTAGAACAAAGCAAGAACAATGCTAGAAACACAAGACACACTAGAGCTCAGGTAGACCGTATTGCTCTAGGAAGACTGCCGGAAAAGCAAGGTATTGATAGATAGGAAGAATATATTGGTAGGTATCACAGGTTAGGCTCACTTTGATCGAGAGTCTTGTCCATCCCAACAACTTGCAGTTGAGTTTTCACTACCATCTCCACATGCTCCCTTTTCTTAGGCAAAATGCAAGGTATGTTTGTTAGGTTGTTTTTGAAGCGATAGAATTTACTTTTACATAGGTATGTGTATGTGTAGGTTAAAAACAAACCGATCACAAATATGGATTCTGCTATGGGAGTTGGGAGTGGGAGAGCTTGATTTGATGCAGCAGCAAATATAATTCTGCAAACAAACACAGGAAGGACTAATTTTCACAACTGCATTTGTATTCAAGAGTAGCAAAAATAACTTTCACCATCCTTTCCTAATGCACTGTCACTTGCCTGAATATGCACAAACACAAAAAGCTTTTCATTCTTCAAAGAAAAAAAAGGGGAGGGGGAAATGAAAAAGTCAAAATGAAAAATGAGTGCTCTGAACAAATCTTCAGCAGTCAATTTGTTAAGCAACCATGCAAGTTTCTTGTGCTTGAAGCAACGAGATTTGTATATACCACAAAAGCCGTCCGTGGATTAATTATTTGATATTACTCTGTGTGAATGTGAATATGGTAAATGAATGAAACAGAGTTTTATCTAGGCAGTTGGCCAGAGTAGAAGCTTGTTGAGCCTATTTACTGCTGCAAATGAACACTGAGTTATAGACTAATCTATCAAACTGTTTCTGGCCTTTCCCATACAGCAATTTAACCTCTTCCAAGCTGAAGCCTGGATGATAAGCCAAACAAGAATAAATGGTTTAGAGTGGAATCACGAAGCAATCCACATAGTTCTTTCTTAGGGCGAGTGAACTGTATGCATTACAAATGTTTCCTAAATGGAATACAAACAAAAGTTTCAACCAAACTAAATAAATCGATTCCGCACACACCCGGCACCTCATTTTTAAAGCATTGTTCACAGACAATGTACCATATCAAAGACCAAAATACAGTAGATTCTCACATTGATTTAAAAAAAGGAATGAGTCTCTTCAATTTTTGCAATTGTCTCAAAAGTGTAATCCTGTGTACACATTATGGGTGGAATTCAAAGGAGGTCTAAGGAGATTGCTCCATCAGGGAAGCAGATATGTTTGCACTGATGGAACAATTTCCCTTCTCCTTTCCTTTGCACATTGTTCTGGGGTTCTGCTGACTCCCAGAGCCATTTGGGGGAGGAAGGGGGAAAGTCCCATTGGACTAGCAGGACACATTGTGCTGGGGACAAAGCAAGGCTGCCAGATCTCTCTCCTTCACTGGTACGTCACATAGTGGCAGAGCGGATTGTCACCCAATGATCCACTCGGCTCCTCATCAACTGTCTCAGTAGCCTCATGCCAACCCTCCTCCTACTCTAACCAATCCTGTGACCTTTTGTGGGCTGCCTCCTTTTGTCAGTGGGACATGGCAGGCTAAATTGATGACAGTGGTGGGCAGCAGCAGGCAGTAACAGTCCTCCAAGCAGTGTCCTGTAGCTGAATCCAGCTGTCATTATAATTTCCCAATATGCCTCAGAGTAACACAACACTGGGGGCATAGCAGGGGCTGAGCAAGGCAGTTGTCAGTGGTAGGCCCTCACGCTTTCCCAAGGATGCTGGATCTGACTGGTTTGACAAAGATGGGTCTTCCTTTTTATGGTTTCATGGATAGTGGGCATGATTGAACTAAGTTGTTGCATGGGCAGAATGAGGTCCACTCACACAATGGGACTTCTCCCTCCTCTGCTCAATCTACTTTTGAGGGTTAGGAGAAGTCCCAGAATAGGTTGAGGTGGACCACCCTTAGTGCTACATTTAATTCAACCCAGTATCATTATTATTTTGCAAGACTCTGCAGCAGTATGATCATTTATTTTTTTAACTCAATATCCTATCAGAGAGAATAAAAGAAGGGTAGAAAGCATAATAGTGACAGACTATCTCTGAAATGAACATTTGTACTACTCAGCCCACATTTCTGCTATCAGCGTAACCTTAAGTCTAGACAAGAAGATAAGATGGCCAAGTGCCGTGACCTTTATAGATATATGTGTGTATGTGTGTGTTTGGCTGCTCATTGAAGAACACAACAAAAGCCAGCAGGATAATGCAGGGAGCCGAGTAATGGAGCAAAGGATACAGGAAAGGCCAAGCTGTGAAAAGCAGTCAAATATTAACATGTTTCCCAGAAGGTCTTCCCCTTCCTCTGAAATGTACTAACAAGCAATTAAAAGAATCCATTTTCAAAACCATAACCATGATCAAATGCTTGCAACTAGCACATGATGGTTTACAGGGGTTGACTCATGGTGGCTTGCATGTTCCATGTGCAAGTAGCAGCCATCACAGAGGACATCAAAAATCTGACCTCTTGTTTTGCAATACCATTAACTGCTAATCAATCTGAACCTTGACTTCCAGTAACAGAATGAGAACCTCCCACTGCAATTGCTAAATTTCACAGAAAGAAAAAGTGTGGAAGCCAGTTATAGTTTGTTGGGAAGATAAAATGGGGAAATAACCATTTATTGAGCCCCATCATGGAAGGCACTTGTGATGCTCTTGCAGATACACCAGCAAAGACAGACATCTGATTTCTTCAGCATAATGTTACAATAATAGAATCATAGAATTGTAGAATTGGAAGGGATACTGATGGCCATCTAGTCTAACCCCCTACAAAGCAGGAATCTCAACTAAAACAACCAAGACAGATGGCTATCCAACCTCTCCTTAAAAACCTCCAAGGAAGGAGAGAGCCCACCACCTTCTGAGGGAGTCCATTCCACTGTCAAACAGAGCAGGAGAAAACAAGCTTTTCCGTGTGACAGCCTTAGAGATATTTGAAGATGGCTATCATATCTCCTCTCAGTCTCCTCTTTACCAAGCTAAACATACCTAGCTCCTTCAACCATTCCTCATAGGCTTGGTTTTCAGACCCTTCATCATCTTGGTCACCCTCCCCTGTTGCTTCATTTACTTTATAATCATAAGGTAGGTTTTGTATTTACCTTTTGATGACCCTATACTGTGCTAGCTGACACTCAAACAACTCCCACCTGCATTCTCAATCTCAGTCTTTTTCTTTTTCTTTCTTTCTTTCTTTCTTTCTTTCTTTCTTTCTTTCTTTCTTTCTTTCTTTCTTTCTTTCTCTCTCTCTCTCTCTCTCTCTCTCTCTCTCTCTCCCTCTCTCCCTCCCTCCCTCCCTCCCTCCCTCTGGCTGAGGCTCCACATAAACCTCCCAGAGGATTTCACTCCAAAACATAACAAGCCTCTTATAGAGGTATCCCCACAGCACTGCCATCATCACAATGAACAACCAAACATGACCATCTTGATGAAAATATTAAATGACTTGGCTAATTACCACTAAGCAATGTGACGCCACTGTTGTGAATAAAAGAGGTCTGCTATCTTAGCTGGGCATTTCTTTTATGAGCCCTTGAGCCATCTAAAATTGCAAAAGAGAAGTGTTGTTTGTCAGTAAATTCTAAAAGCAAGGGCTAAATGCTCTCAATTCATTCAGATATAGGGAAGAGAGGAAAACCTATGAATACAAAGTGACCAGTATTTTTATTGGCAGTAGAACAGAATATTGCAAAGCATAATTTAAAGCAAGTTGAACAATAAATCATAAATGATAGAAGAAGGAGGGGGGAACACTGGGGGGGGAATGGCCTTGGGAGCATCTGCTACTCTGAATCTTCCTAGAAAAGCTGATTTAGCCATATGCTTCATTCATAAGTGAATCCTAGCAGTCATATCCAGAGAATTTTCATGTCACTCAAATTTAACTAGAAAATAAATACATAGGTGTTGCAAATGTATGGCAGTCTGGTCAAGGGCCTATTATTTAATTCATCCAAACTCTTTATTTTATAAAATGCAGAGCATTTTCTTATCCTACTTCAGTATTATTTCAGACACTTTGTTGGCTTCTGTTAGAGTGATGTTTGGTTGGCGTATATATGAAAATCATAGAAAAGAGAACTGAAGCTTGTCTTTAATAATCTGGTGGCACAACTTGCACCTCTGTATTTCCATTTTTCAATACTACCCGGCTAATTACTTATACCCTCTTCACTGCTGAGGAAGGAAAGCTAACCATGCATCTCTACATGAATGCAGAAGGTGGTTGTGCTGCCACTGTTAGCTTGTGGGAAAGTCTTGAACTGAGTTGCTGCAAAGTGGAGGCTTGGGGATTCTGGCATGCCAATCCCCTGAGGGGCCCAATCCTCAGCACCACCTTATTTGATAAATAAATAAAATTTACCTAATAAATCCTTCCCCCTCCAAATACACACTTTCAACCCTGCTCAGAGTTTTGGATGTGGCAGGAGATCCACCACTTCACTCCACAACTGCCCCAGCAGGTTGTGGTTGCCCTAAAATATTGTCCACTGTGGGAATAAGCATCATATGTTGCATTGTTGGTAAATAACAATTGGGGTGGGGTGGGAGAAAATATTCTTGCTTCATCAACAACCTTTATTTTCAGTTTCACTTTCTCTGGCACTGCCATTAGAAATTGAATCTGGTCTTCTACACCCAAGAAAAAATGGGACAAGACACAATAGGAGCAAAGCTCTCCTGCATTCATTAACCATAAGAAGCTCCTTGAGTTTGGGGTGGGAGGTGGGGTTAGTTTACTCTTTCCTTCTACAATCATGAGAGGTAGAAATCAACATTTTACACAACAAAGCAAATATTGCTATCCTTAACAGAAACTAGCAGGCAATATTCAGCCTGTTGTTCTATTTCTGTGTAAAATGTTCAAACAAATTCTTTTGAGAAATATATTGACTCCTCTTTCCTTTATGAAATATGCATCCGCTAAACCATTTTGATCAATGGCTGATTGCTGTGGAGACTTACAAGGACTCCGGCCTCAGGGAAAGTTGTAAAAGCTTCAGCCACTGAGCCACTTTTTGTATTCCACAGTTTCAAAAATACGATGTTTATAGCAGAGGCAATCTGTTCCCTCAAGGCTTCTTTCAAATTGTTCTGATAAGGGAAGAATCCAGTAGTTCATTATTTCTAAATGTTGAGCATCCTCCAAACATAATTGTATTAGCACTTAGTTACAAGGCTTGAAATGCAGCACTCATACGCTGCTTTATTATTTCCTGAGATCATGTTTATTATGCTAGATACAAACCTTGTTACTCGTTTCCATCATTTCATACATTAGACTCAACAGCCAATTATTACCAATGCATCAGGGAAGCAACTCTATGCATGTTTACTTGGAAGAAAGCCTCGGGTGTGTTTTCATGCAGATGTTTTAAAGATTTGTATACTACTCCTCAGTGTAAATATTGCCAGGAAGGCTAACTAAATAATAAGGGGGGGGTAATGAAAACAAAAGAGCATCAAAACAGTAACATCAATAAAATTATTGATGGCAAACAGCAGGTATGAACAGGTAAGGTTCCTAGTGGTCCCATCAGTAGGAGAAGCATAGAGAACAGACAACCAATATAGGGCCTTCTCAGTGGCAGCCTCCATTATGGAACCTTCTCTCGAGGGAAATCAGGCATTTAAGAAACATGTCCGGATTCCCCCACCTCAGGGTTCGGGACAGTGGTTTTATGAACTTTTTACACTGTCACTTTTAACAGCTCTCTCTGCAATATTTATCATTATCATTATTGTTATTATTCTCTTCCCTTCACCATTAAGTTTCATCTAAAAATGATAATACTACACAACAACCCCACCGTACGTAGCGTATTTTCAATTATTTTGATGTAATTTTACTACTGTGAGCCACCTTGGGTTTCTTTTGATGAGAAAGGGTGGGTTATAAATTTAAAGTAGTACAGCAACAACAACTACTCTGATGTACATTGCATCCAATGCTTTATAATCAGACTTTTGCTTGCACAATGGGACATCACCTTCCTTTCCTGCCCCCCGCAGCTCCCTATGGACCCCAAAACTCAGCTTCAAAGGGTCCCTGATCGGCTGCACCAGCCAGATCCAATTCCCCAGCCCTGTTATAATAACACTACTACATCAGGATGAATAATCGCAAAACAAGACACTGGATCATTTATTTCTTACTCTTCCCTGAGAATAAGTATTTGTCACCATCAAAAAAACTCAAAATTAGCTGATGACCTCACATCTCTTCCTTTGAAAGTGCGGCTTAGGCACAACTTCCTTTTGTGTCAGTCCCATCTTTGTTTCTGAAGCATATTGACTGTCCTGATTATTGAGAAAAGATGGCATTTCCTCAGATGATTTGAACTAATTAGTTGTCTTTTTGGTGGGTTTTTAAAAAATATATATATAAAGAACAAAGTTTCCTATTACAGCTTCAAAGCCTTTCTACTGAAGCTGAACCAGACTTGCCACCATGAAATTCTTGGCAATGGAAAAAGGACCTCTGTTTACGTTTTATTTCTAAGGCCATTTTTCTTTAGAAATCCTCACATCAGTAAAAGCACGAATGCATGCTGAGCCCAGGGTAATTTGCTCGCATTTCTCAGTTCTGTGTGAAATCAGCTTGATATCTCAATGTGTTCATTAGAGTCCAGTGTATCTGTCTATCATAAAAGAGCAAAGCATTCAATAAACATCAATTAATGGCTGGAATCTTTCCATACATCTAACTTGGTAAACTGAAAGATGGCTAAATGGGCCCAAACAGACACACAGAGTATGTGTTTTAGAAAGACCTACCGGTATTTTTTAAAAAGTGTGTTTGAGAGACAACACCACTCTTCCACGATAAATTTAGAGGGAGGTGCCTTTTGTAATTTAAGAAGTACATACTGGTAGTTGGTAGAGTGCTTACATGGCAGGACTCTATGCAGATCATATAGTTGGGACTGACTCCAGGAAGCATGAAGCCAACAACCATGCCATAGTAATGAAGTATGGAGATGTCTGATGTGATCAGTCCCAAATGCATGGTAAATTGTTTACATACTTTATGACTTCTGCGTGAGGCATTTCAGTGTGGAAGTAGGGATGCTTGAACAACAAATTTACTGGTGCTCAGCCACAGATCCAACCCATTTTGTGCAGAGTTTTAAAAAAAAGGCACAGTAAGCCCTCATATAAATTCTACAGATTTTGCATGCACTTTTTACATAAAATGCACACTTTCCCATGTACTCATGCATAAAATATACATTTTCCATGCATCTTTCATGTAAACCACAAGCTTTTGTGCACACTTTTTGCACACTGAAAATGTGTTGAGAAAATCTGACCAGGTATCTGCAAGAAAGTTCAGGAGCATCGGATTTGAAAGTTCAGATCAGAGCATCAGAAAGTTCAGGTTGAAAAGTGGACCGTACTAATCCTCGCCCCACCCCCATCCATATATAGAAGCTGTTTGATTCAGTCCAGACAGCAGCTCCCCACAGTGCCCATTGCAAGATTTAGCTGCGACTGGATATTTATAGAGAACAATTTGTAATTCCCTGTGAGGATGATATTCTTACTAATTCTTTTCTCATCATGGAAAAATTATACCGAGCACAACTTTAACCACCACACTCTATTCTCTTAGGCATGATTCTATCTTTTTTACAGTTTATTTGGGTAGCATTAACAGGTATATTTTGAGCCTGTAGCAAGAAGTGAGCAGGCAGTGTGGGCTTGGTTCATTGTTAACAAGAGCTACAATCCCCAAACACTACACTGAACATGAACTGTAAAGGACGATAATTGAAGAAGTGATTTTATCTTCTTTTCATCATTAGCACAAAGGAAACTTTGGCAGCTCAGATGAGTAAAACAATTGTTCTGGCACACTCAACATTGCCTTATGCCCAGGATCACGATGCACTACAGTTTCTGTACTCTATTACAGTCTATTCAGGGTTTCCAAAGTGCACAGGAGCCTCCACAAATCACCCTTGAAGACACAAAGTACAATGCAGCTGGGGTGGAGCTATGATGCTCAAGCATGCGCCCCTTTTCCTCATGGCTCTGGATCATTTTTGTACATATTCATTTCACAGCACCTTTGTTTTCCTTTGGATGCTTAAAACACTTACCAAGATCGTTTTTCATTAAGACCCTACAATTAGCCCCCATCACAACACGTGCTCTCCATGAAGGAGAACTCACTATCTACAAAATAAGTAGGTTGAGGCTACAGTTTACCTCTGGTGTGCTCACAGCACTGATGGAAGGTCACTGCACCATTGTCTTCAGATAATACAGCGTCTGTCACTAGCTGCAACCATCCTTTTCTTAAGTGTCAATACAGAAGTCACTTTAAAAAAACCAACCCCCCCCCAACCTATTTATATCCAGTCTTTTCAAGACGTAAGTGACAGAACAAAGTAAATACCTGCAGGACCACATCCGAGGGTTCATGTTCCGGCATAATGCCATCTCTTTACCCATCTTCCAGTGGTGGCAGAAGAACAAATATACACAGGCTTGCTAGGGATGTTTTTCGTAAAAGGTGTCTAGAATGATTGAATCGCCTTGAGCTCATGCACTTAGAAAAAAAGGAAAGTTGCCTACCTTGCCAATTTATGAGGTTTCCAGACACAAAGGCCTGAATTCAACTAACCTGCCACACCAGTAGAAGCCAGTGCAAGAGCTGCAGCTAACACAATGGGGTGTCTCCCCCAAATCCACTCTGGAAGGTCAGGAGAATTTCCAGAACACAGCACAGAGGGAGGACGGGGGGGGGGGTGTTGTTCCATCTGGCACTGATTGAATGATTGGAAGATCACAGCCTTAAACTTCTTTCTACTTCGTTAAATTTTGCCTTGGAATTATTTTGGATGCAGCATGGGCTATGCTGAAGTCACTGGCCAAATCAGGATGAGGAGTATCTGTCGAAATATCTGGTAGTCCAAGAAACCTGATGTCATAATAAATTTTGTTCATCTTTCAGGTGCTATAAGACTCTTTGTCGTTTTTATCTGAAAAGGAGCTGAAATGCCTATAGGCTTAACGAGGTTTTCCCCCTTTACAGTCCATAACCGAACATCCGGGAACTGAGGCAAAGGAGAACCATGAAGGCTCTTTGGATCATCCTTGAATAAAAGGGGCTATCAGTCCTTCTCTCTGTCTCACTCTGACAGGGCAATCTCATACATGTTTACTCAGCAGAGAATTCAATTATTCCCAGTTTAGTGTGTGCAGCAAGGGTGGGGGCTGAGGGGGGGTTGTAGTCCAGCAACAGTTGGAGAGCCACAAGTTACACACACACACACACACACACACACACACAGAGAGAGAGAGAGAGAGAGAGTGCAGCTCTGGGTGAGGCAATGTGTACCAATCCTGCAAGTTCACGCCACAGTCTTGCATACCATTTTTATATCTCTGTTTAAAAAATAATAACTGATTAGATCTTCCTTTTCGAAAACACTCCCATATAGCTTTTAAAAAACAACAACACTACATACATCCTCATTCTTTCAATCAGTCAGTAGAGGGTCATTTACAAAAGGGGTGTGTGTGTGCATTTTGGCTTGTGTGTATGTTTGCCTGTGTCTGTGAAGGGGATAGTGCCAGCATTGGGAAAATATGCAGCAAGCAGATCATTATTTGTAGATCAGGGTAAGTAGAAGTAAGGACACGCCATCAACCAGAGAGAGAGAGAGAGAACTGCAGGTGTTCCCATAGGCAAAGACCATTATCATTGTGCCACTGCCCAGCTAAACAACCAGCTGCTCAGATGGATGCTCAATTACCAGAACTCAATGTGCAATTACACTGTACTTGCATCCAGAACAATGCTCACAAATGAGTGTATAAATTTCTAAGGAGCTGACCTTGGTTTCCCCTCAGAATGTTAGCCTTATTAGATGCCATTGGGCTCCAAGAACAGCAACACAAATGCTCTCCTTTACATCACATAAACACTTTTCTTTCAGCCAATCTCAATTTCTGCAGTAATAGAGATAAAATAGGCAACCAGAGTTATAAGAGCAGTTAAGAAGATGGGTTTTCTACATATAAAGTTGTTAAAGGCATTAGTGCACCAAATCTAGATTTTCGCAGGAAAGAAACACTGGCGCCGACACCTACTCCTGCCCCCCAAATAGGCTTTTTGATCAATAGATTCAGAAAACTAAGTAAAACACTTAAACCTTACTGTAGTAGCAAATAACGTTGCAAAGCTACAATTCAGTTTATAGGACAGAAACCTGGTGAATGTTGACATTTACCAGTACACTTAACATTTTAAGAGACCAGTGGGAAATGCCAGAAAACTCTGACATTTACCATTAAATATGAAGGATCATTATGCGTCTTTGCCTAATGACCAATTTCCTTCCTAATTTTTATTGCTCACCTGTAAGTGTCAACATTTTTCCACACGCATATCTAAAAATGAGTATCTGGAGGAAATACATCATTGTATCTCCTTGATGATATTTAGGCCCACCTGTTTATACTTGTTGTCTTTGTTGACTGTGTAAGCTGCCTTGAGTGGGTGGGAGAAAGGCAGGCAGGTGGGCTAGGGTAACATTAATGATATTTACTAGTAAACCTCAAAGATTGCAGTCCTAGGCAGTCAGAAATCTGTGGGACATATCCAAGTTAGAAATAAAGATATGTCCCTATCCTCATTTTCACAGAGATATGCCCATGGAATACAATGAGAATGTCTCCTTAGTAAGCTTAAAATTCTATACTTTACCTGGGAACTGGCACCATTCAACCCTACAGGACTTACTTCTGAATAGAAATGTAGAGGACTGCACTGTGGCAGAGAAATCCTATTGTGGCCATAGGGCAGAATCCATGGTGTGGCTATCACTGTTTCCTATGCCCTCTTGACTGGAGGTGGGAGCAGGCGGCATGAGGAAAATTAAATATATGCCAGCTCTAAGAATAAGAGAATCATAGAACTGTAGAGTTGGAAGGTACCACGAGGGTCATCTAGTCCAACCCACTGAAATGCAGGAATCTTTTTTGCCCAACGTGGCTCTTGAACCCACAACCTTGCTAACAAAAAGTTGGCAAAAATGCCATCAGATGTCAAGGAAATAAGCAGCTATCCTATTTTTAAAAGACATCTGAAGGCAGACCTGTTTAGGGAAGTTTTTAATATTTAAGGCTGTGTTGTTTTCAACACTCGATTGGGAGCCGCCCAGAGTGGCTGGGGAAACTCAGCCAGATGGGCGGGGTATAAATTATTATTATTATTATTATTATTATTATTATTATTATCACAGCACCAGGCAAGTATCACTGGAGAGGCTATTTCATAGCCAGGGTGCCATAGCTGAGAAGGCCCTATCCCATTCCCCAACCCCCCCTCCCAACAAGGTGACTGCCTACAGTGGGGAGCCTCTTGTATCCAACCCTGGAAAATTAGGGATCTAAAATGTGTGGGGAGCGTCTGAAGATATATGAGGCTTTCTGCTCTAGTTGCCTCCTAACTCATGGAAGGCAACAAAAAAAGGGGGTGGGCAGAACTTGTGCGTTCATCCAAACTCCCCTCCAACGTGGAAACTTGCCCATTTAAAGAACACTGGAACAGAGATCCTATAATAATGAAGTAATGTACAGAGAAAGAATTTTAAAAAAGAAAATTAAGCTTCCGTGATCTCATTTTATCTCTTCCTAGTATGTTGTCATAGCTGTTACACATTTCAATGCACTTAGTAATATTTCCCCAATTGTTAGATTATTATTTTTTATCTTGGGAGTTCCCTTCTCTGCTCCTTCTCACATCAAGCTGCTTCTTTCTTCCTTTTAGAGTCTTTAATGCTTCTTGATGGAAGTACTTCATACTCATGCAATACTTGTGACTAATTAGGACACTGATCTCATGCTTGTCATCATTTATGAAAGTGAATAAGCCCCTTTCTTACAAATTATTATTTGAGCTGGCATGGCAAAGTGAATGACAACCAGAGAGAGAGAGAGGGATGGGTGGGTGGTTTTTTGTTTTGTTTTTTTGTCATCTGTGAACAACTCATTTCAAGCCTGCAAGTTGCTGTACCACCCCCCCCCCCCAAAGAGAGAGAGAAATAACAATTCTTTAAATAGAAAGCTTATACTAATGTTGCACGGATATGTCAGTCTCTTTCAGTGCAGCAAAAGACACAAAATCAGACTTTGCCTTAAAATATCAGTCTCTTTATGACTGCATTTGTCAGGCTGCCTGAACATAAGAGATACACAATTCATGCATTCAGATGGAAAATATGCTGGCTAAAATTGAAGAATTGGCTTTGGAAACATGGCATCATATGCTAGAAGCAGATTGGCAGATGGTCATTTCTTCCAGTTGCTTCTCGTTTTCCATTTCATGTCATGTCTAGTCAATAACATCCCCCTCCCCCTCTCTAAAAAAAGACATAGCATTAGAGACATTTTAGAATGTCTCCTTTTTTAGATTGTAAGTTAGCACAAGACATACAAAGTAGCAAAAACTATATAAAATTAGGCCATCATTTACTGATGTAGGACGTTCAAGACTTCCTTCAGGGGATTCTTTCCGCAGTGAACTTCCCTGTGCTGACATTTAATGCACAATGTGCAGTGGTGTGGCTTTTTGTTTTGGTAGGCAGGAATAGTTGCGCATGTGACCTGTAGTGCAGGAAGGGAAAATAGTAGGCCAAGGGGCTGAATATAACCCTCTGGGTGACTTTATTTAGCCCTTGGGAGTCACCTGAGATACATTTATTTTTCCAGGCTGGATCCCTCAGTAATCCTGCTCTTTGACCTTCTCAAGTATTTTTGTCTGGTTAGAATACATCGTTGAACTCTGATAATACCCCTTGCAGGCTCAGCCGCTGTGAGCTCTGCCACCCATTGAATGCCATGTATGTAGGAACAGAAAAGACCTCAGTACCACTTGTTTTTGGTTCAATCAGGCCACAACTTTATTGACCATAGGTGTAAGTGAGTCTGACTTATGCATTGGTTATCTCCTGCATCAACCAACTTGCTGGAAGGTTTTCCTGGGGTCGAGGACATGATGTCTCCCACCAGCCATTGGGCATCCTCTGAGGGCTACGGCAATGGCAGCGGGGGGGGGTGTGCCTCAACTGCCATGCCATGGACAAGTTGAGCAGACTTGCTGGGTGGAGGGGAGATAGGAATAGGTGAGAGTGTGTGGAGAGTATGCAGCCTACCATTGCTTTTTCCTGTGGTATGTGGCCCTGGAATGCTGCTGAGAAGGGAAGGTTGCCCTTGACCTGAAAGAGGTTCTTCCCTCCAGTTGTAGTGGTACAGTCCAGGCACAGCTGGTAGAGCCTCACAAGAACTAGACCTTTATAAGTTTACCTTGCAATGTGTACTCTTATTCATCGCAACTGGTAACTTCTGAAAGCAAAAGTATGTTTGTCCACGTATAAACAACACACAGATAACAGCATTGGGTTTTAAGGGAAACAATACTCCTCTTGCATATAATTAAACCCTCAGGGGAATTTGATATTTTGATTTATTTCTGTCTATAAAACTCAAGGAATAAAAAACAACAACTCTTGCAAATGTAAACACTGAAGAGAATTCTGTTATAACAATTATTTGATGAAACTCTTTTGGTCTCCCAAATACCACACGTTGAAGCTAATCCCAGTAAGCTGCAATAATCTTTTAGTGTTTGCTCTGAGCCCATCAGCTCAGAATTTTGACAATCAGTCCAACTTCATTTCTCAATTTAATGGCTTAGAAGGTTATTCAGGTTATTCAGTGATAGGCTGGAATCATTTGATACAGTTTTTGCATATAGTCATAATGTCTGTAACCACATGGATTACCACTACTGGATAATACAGACCTCAGTGAGTTTAGGGCACTTCCCCTTTTCTTTGGGGAACAATGGAAATGTGTCATCAGAAGAGCTGTAACTTAGTGGTAGAGCATCAATCTTTGCATGCAAAAGTTCTCATGGCATCTCCCCTGGCATCTCCAGGTAGGACTGGGAATGTCCCCAGCATGGAACTCTGGAGAGCTGCTGCCAGCCAGTGTGGATGTTACTGACCTATATGTATCCATGGTCTGCATCAGAATATAACAGGTTTCTATGTTCCCGTTTACAGAGCAGCAATCCTGGGTCACGCAACCATAGTGGATATGAATCAAATTCCTATCTGCTATAGATAATCAGTCTTGTGCAGTTAACCCAGCTCAGATGTCTCTTTAATGGCTACAACCCTCCTATGCATCACCAAGAAAGAGGACAAAAATAGCACATATTTGCATGGAGTTTGCACAAAATGTGAACATGCTGATTTATATGTGTAGTTGCTAATTTAGAAGTAATTGCTGCAAAAGAAATAAAAGTACAGTGTGGAAGGCTGTGACTAGGTGACCTGTGTGCCTATTCTGCCTGAGGTCCAGACACTAACTGTTGGTGAGCAGCAACAAGGCTCCAGCTTGCCTTTCTTATGGTTCGTTATCTTTAAACTGGACTTGAACCAGACAGGCGGCCTTTCAAACTGAGAACAGCCACCCTAAATTCGATGCACCACTAATTGTGCTTAAGCCCATCATTTGCAATGCAAGGTAATTTCCCCCAAATTCATTAGCTTACACTCATTATCTGTCTCAAACAAGAGGGCCTCTTCATTCCTTCTCAATAGCCAAACTAAGGGTGGCATTTGGGGCTGCAGTCTTCACCATACTTACACTAGGGAAGAAGTTTCATTGACACAGTTGGACTTTCTTCTGAGTAAACATCCACAGGATTGTGCTGCTAGGTAGCCAATATCTGGAAAGAGCTGTTATGGTATCCCAAATGACTTGTTACTTTTTTTTCTCGTGCAAAAAGAGCTCTCATAAAGCACCTCTGAGTTGCTTTAGCTGCAAGATGTAGACTAATGTTACATTGCAACATTATTTTCCCCCATCCAGTGTAAAATAAGCTTCCCATTGTCAGACGCAGGAAACAAACACCCCCCCCCCGGTCTTCTTTAAAATGCAACAAAATAACCAGTAATGACAAATGTGTTTCACAAAAATTCCACAATCCCATAGGTACAGCAGATTTCCTGGGCGTTGATTAATATTGGGTCTAGATGATAAATGAGATCTCCTGCTACTTCACAATTGCTAGTGGAAAGGAAGAAATTTCTATTCATGGATCAAAGCTGCAAAATTATAGAGCATGAAAGGACCTGGGTTAACTAATCCAGTCCCTTGTGCCGTGCAGATTCACCGGAACTAAATCATCCCAGACAGAAGTTCACCTGGGCTCTGCTACAAAACCTCCAGAGAAGGATATTCTTTCACAATATTAGTGTGTGCAGCACAAATGTTGTTGTTGTTGTTTTTAAAAAAATAAACATTCTGCCAGAATGCATATTTGACTGCTTCCTTAGTCCACACCATAATGGAAAACAAAAAGCCTCTTCTGCAGGGCAATCACAGGGGTATTGACCTGTGATATTGGGGCCCATGCACAGAGATAAGATGAAACTGCATCGACAGTACTGGGGAATACAGCTCCAGTAATTGTTTTGCTTCCTTCTTCCTCTTATTTTTGAAAAATCTTAAACATGCATGCATGTGCTCAGTCATCATGCAAAGTTTGCTCTTAGGCCTCCATGCTCTGTCGGGGATTATATGTGGAGAATGCACAAAATTAGCAAAATATCAAAGTATGATTTCCAAAGGCACTGGACCCAATCATATCTGAAGCAATTTGTGAGGCTCCTCTACATTAAAGTTTGTTGGACTGTTCCCCCCCCTCCACATCCCCCGCTTGGCCACTACAGGGCTATCACACTGAATTGCTTATAATTCATTCTTCTGGGAGGCATCGAATAAACAGGCTGCTTAATAATATTGTTGCAGAGTATATTTCTGAGGCACGCATGGCTCAAAGGCAATTGCTTCAGTCACTTTGAAGGAAACTTCATTTCTTCCCTGAGGAGGCTTAAGTATCATCTTTCAACATTGCCTCCGTCTGATGTGGGACGAGAGAAAGTCCCTTGCTTCCTATGGCATCTTTGAAGTGTGGCTACGGCATAGATTACAGGAGAAACAAATCAATGTTGGTAAACTAATGAATTATTTCCTACTCTGGCACCCAAACCCTGCAGGAGCATGAAAGCAGACCACATACTGAAGCGACAAAGTCTGGTGGGTAAAGTGTAGCATCCAATTGGCTGATATTTTAGGACCATGGTAGTTTTGTCCTGTGGATTTCAGAGCTAGGCTGCAATCCTAGACACATGTACCTGGGGGTAAGGCTCATTGAATTCAGTGGGATTTACTTCTGAGAAGACATACATTGGACTGTGGTGTGAGAACATCAGCGAATATCAGTGCACTGCTTGCTGCTGTCTTGGACTGCACAGTAAAGTATTCAGCAGATGTGCTGCACATTCACAGTTGTGTGTTGGACCAGTCTCCTCCTTCTTGTCCCTCTTCATTGTCCCACCACCAATTCCTGGGCTCTGAGCCTTCTTCCCTGAGGGGCTCCCTAGCAGGGCTTCCCTCTGTGACATATTCTGTGGGCCCCTGACTACTGAAATGATTTCAAGGGAACACTAGGCAGCAACAAGGGAATGAAGAGGCTGAGAAAGGCCCTTTCTCTTTGCAGAACTTTAGTCGCAGTTCTTAGGATCCAGACCTACGTACAGTGGTACCTTGGTTCTCAAACTTAATGCATTCCGGAAGTCCGTTCCAAAACCAAAGCGTTCCAAAACCAAGGAGTGCTTTCCCATAGAAAGTAATGCAAAATGGATTAATCCGTTCCAGACTTTTAAAAACAACTCCTAAAACAGCAATTTAACATGAATTTTACTATCTAACGAGACCATTGATCCATAAAATGAAAGCAATAATCAATGTAAAGGTAAAGGTAAAGGGACCCCTGACCATTAGGTCCAGTCGTGACCGACTCTGGGGTTGCGGCGCTCATCTCGCATTATTGGTCGAGGGAGCCGGCGTACAGCTTCCAGGTCATGTGGCCAGCATGACAAAGCCGCTTCTGGTGAACCAGAGCAGCGCACGGAAACGCCGTTTACCTTCCTGCTGCAGCGGTACCTATTTATCTACTTGCACTTTGACGTGCTTTCGAACTGCTAGGTTGGCAGGAGCAGGGACCAAGCAACGGGAGCTCACCCCGTCGTGAGGATTCGAACTGCCGACCTTCTGATCGGCAAGCCCTAGGCTCTGTGGTTTAACCCACAGCACCACCCGCGTCCCAATAATCAATGTACTGTACTATAAACTAAATAAGACAGTATTGTAGATGATAAAAATTAAAATTAATTTTTCTCTTCTTCCCTGCACTGATGATAGTCATTGTTAGGATGGGGGGCTTTTATCTATTTCTACAGTCACACAATCAATCAATCCATCAATCAATCAGTTGCTGAACTGGGTTCCACATGGTCACAAAAACAAATTAACCAAAAAAGCCTCAAAAACAAAAACGCAAAATAAATAGCAAAAACAGAAGCGCCAAACTTAATCCATTCTGGAAGTCCGTTTGACTTCTGAAATGTTCGAAAACCAAGCCGCATTGGATGTTTGGCTTCCAAAAATCATTCAAAAACCGGAACGCTTACTTCCAGGTTTTTGGAGTTTGAGAACCAAGGCGTTTGAGAACCAAAGTACCACTTTATATGGAGAAGCAACCAAAGGCTTACGACTCTTACACAACAACTGCTCTTTCTTAACACCTCTGCAGAATTGATTCTGCAGCAAGGCAACAAACAAATGCTGGCCTGCCCAGGAGCTATAATTTATTTCTTAAAATAGCAGTGCATGCACATTGCCTTGCCTGTAATTGAAAACCCCAGTGACAAAAGACATACACAGACTGCTATGCAACAACATGTATTATTGGAAAGCGCAACATGTGAGCACCCAGAGATGCAATTTGAGAACACCCAAAAGGAAAGAATAGGGAAGGCTTTGTGAGCTTTGTGAGAGCTAGACGAGATTTGGAAAGTACCTGATGCCATTATTTGTGGATTGGCCTGCTAACAGAGCCATGCTGTTGTTAGCATCCCCAATAAAAAGATCCCCCCCCCAAAAAAAACTAGGCTGTAGTGTAGCAGAGCAGAGAACACAAGATGGCTTTGCTTCTGAAACCACAGTGTATGTCTGTATTATTATAATGTTTGGAAGCCTAATGCAATGCTGAGCCAAGCCATCATGAATTAATGTCATTTTGGAGAACTCTAGTGAGCATTAAGTTTATAATATACTGAGACTTTAACTTCAGTGTTAATTGCATGTTATTAATTCACACTGTGTTGACAAGACAGAATCATTGCGATTGAATACATGTTGTCCTTCTCTTTGACACACTTGTATTGCTAATTGACCTGCCCACATTGATTATATTATGCAGCACTAGGAGGATAACATTACCCCCCCCCCCAACCAGAACATCACACCTGCCAACTTTGCTCCCCTCTTTGTCTCTTTAGGGAATGACATAAAGGTGAAGCTAGAAGGGACTTGGCTAATTTTAATGACCTCCAGTCAAATTTCATTCCAAAAGATCTATCCACAAGCAGTCATCTGAGCATATTGAAAGTCCTACTCAGCTGGGCTCTAAGCTTTCCAAATTGCTAGATTGTTTCCATGCCAATTAATTAGGATATGCTATGCTGCAGCTCATCTGTAGCTGCTCTTATTCCTGTTTATTTATTTTTTGGTAGGTCATTGTATGTTGAAAATAGACAGGTTAGGACCTTACTGTACTAGCACATCTCCAATGGGTGGTTCACACATGCACGTTCATCAGTTGATGACCACATGACCAAGTGATAACTTACATGTAGGATACAGTTAAAGGTAGATAGCCGTGTTGGTCTGTCATAGTCAAAACAAAACAAAATTAAAAAAAAATCCTTCCAGTAGCACCTTAGAGACCAACTAAGTTTGTTCTTGGTATGAGCTTTCGTGTGCATGCACACTTCTTCAGATACCAAGAAGTATCTGAAGAAGTGTGCATGCACACGAAAGCTCATACCAAGAACAAACTTAGTTGGTCTCTAAGGTGCTACTGGAAGGAATTTTTTTTATGTAGGATACAGTCACCATAGAGCAAACAGCATGGATCAAAATCCCACAGAAATTGCTTTCATATCACTGCACTAAATGCTTTTTTGTTGTTGTTTTTAGGCACACCTACCCAGGGATTTCCTTTCATAGTAGTATCTCTAGTTACAAACTTAATTCGTTCCAGAGGTCCGTTCTTAACCTGAAACTGTTCTTAACTAGAGGTGTGCTTTCGCTAATGGGGCCCCTTGCTGCCGCTGCGCCGCCACACACGATTTCCATTCTCATCCTGGGGCAAAGCTCTCAACGCAAGGTAACTCTTCCAGGTTAGTGGAGTTTGTAACCTGAAGCGTTTGTAACCTGAGGCGTTTGTAACTCGAGGTACCTCTGTATTCTGTACGTTTGCTTTTAAAACTGTTGAATGTTTTATTGTTTCTATTGTTTTTCAAATCCATTTTTATTGCCACTTTTGATAAAGATTTTATTCATTTCATTTTATGAAAGCTGTTTAGAGATTTTTTTGATGCAGTGGAATATAAATCTTGCTTAGCAAATAATATAAATAATTATTTCAATCTAAATAGTTACCTGAGGGAGCAGCTTACATATTTGATGGTAAGTACTGGTAATCTTTTTTAAACAAACAAACAAACAAAACAGGATTTATATACCATTTAATTATCAAATCCTCCACATGGCTTACCTAAAATATAAATTAAAATAACCAATAAAATCATATGTTAAAAATAAGCTGAGAGATATATTAAAAATATGTTATATTTACATGTCTGGGCAGGTTTGCCTAAACTAGAAAGTTTTCAGTAGATGCCAAAAAGAGTACAGTGAAGGCAGGTGCCTAATCTGTTTCCCTGGAGGGAATTCTTATTTGCTACAGGTGAATATGCAAATATGCAACTTCTGCTCAGTTGAACACTAAAGGCACTAGAAATACTACATATAGGTTCACAAAACTTGTCTAGCATTAAGAATCACAACGTTGTGGTAGTTTGCACCCAAATGGCAAAATGGATTCATTTATGGGAAGAACAGAAATTCTGGCAATCCTGCAGTCCCAGTTGCACACAGGAAAGCCATCAAAGTTTTAAAAACCTAAGGGTAGCCATAAAACTAGACAGCACAGATCATCAAATCCGCAAGGTTATACTTCCTTTAAACTGCTGCCTGACACAATAATAATGATTATTTATTATTTATTTCCTGCCCATCTGGCTGGGTCTCCCCAGCCACTCTGGGCGGCTCCCAATAGAATATTAAAAACACAATCAATACATCAAACATTAAAAACTTCCCTAAACAGGGCTGCCTTCAGATGCTTTCTAAAAGTCAGGTAGTTGTTTATTTCCTTGACATCTGATGGGAGGGCGTTCCACAGGGCAGGTGCCACTACTGAGAAGGCCCTCTGGAACAAGTCTGATACAACTTTGGGAGAGAGTACATTAGATTTGGATTTAGTGATGTCACCGAGCTAAAATATTTATTAGGTTACAAAGCATGCTCAACAATTCTAATTTCAAAAGCCTGCCAACATTCCCAAAGGAAGGCCAGCTTAATCTTGTACAGATCGGAAGACTGATGGTGCTATATTGGTATAAGCCTGCCATAGACATGTTGTGTACATTGTTACCCCATATCAGAACTGGATAAAGTCCTATTCATAAGATGAACAAGTACAGAGCAAATCTAGCTGAATACTGCATTTTTTGGTTCAAGCAAATGAAGTAGGTTAAAAAAGAAGTAGCTGCTTAACAAGGAGTTCTTTGACTATGTTAATTGAAGTTACCAAGTATGTAAAAGAAGAAACCAAATTCCTAATACACTCTGCTAAATCATTTTGTATAAAAGCATAGTTCCTTGAAAAGCATTCATCAAATAACAAATCCAGAATTTTCTGTAAATCATTACTCATGAAAAAAAACTGGTTCCTTGAAAAGTCATTCATTAAATCAAGCCACAAGCACACATTTTTGAGTACCACAAACTAAATTAGCAGATAACTTTATTAAATAAATATGAGTTTATTTTTTAAAAAAACTTCTGTGTTGCTAAATAAAAATAACATTAATAATATTAATCATTATGATTAATAGTAATAACCTTCTTGTCACTCTAGGAAATGTTTAGAGTGGTGATCTCTTATGTGCTATATTATGTGTGGTGAGCATTTTTCAGAACTTGCTTTCTTTTCACATTTCATGTATTGGTGAGACTTGTATTTTGGGGCTTGCAAATATGTGACCTGGGAGCTGATACTGGTTGTCATAAATATAGAATTATGATCCCTGAATTCTTCTCCAACTTAGATTTTACTCTAAACTGGAGAATTGCTCTTTTACCTACATCCATCGAATATGCCCCCACCCAACTCCCTTAAAAAAAAAAAAAAGACTCACACAAAGCCTTTGAGAAACCAAAGTTCCAGTATGTGTATTTACCATTGACACTGCCACACTGTGCAGCATCACGTCAGGTAGTCAGGGATTATTTAGTTCTGATTCCTGCATTGTAGGAAGTTGGACTAGATGACACATTGGGTCCCTTCCAACTCTACAATTTGATGGTTCTAGGTAGCAGAGAGGGACACGGGTGGCACTGTGGGTTAAACCACAGAGCCTAGGGCTTGCCCAATCAGAAGGTCGGCGGTTCGAATCCCCGCGATGGGGTGAGCTCCCGTTGCTCAGTCCCTGCTCCTGCCAACCTAGCAGTTCGAAAGCACGTCAAAGTGCAAGTAGATAAATAGGTACCGCTGCAGCGGGAAGGTAAACGGCGTTTCCGTGCGCTGCTCTGGTTCGCCAGAAGCGGCTTTGTCATGCTAGCCACATGACCCGGAAGCTGTACGCTGGCTCCCTCAGCCAGTAAAGCGAGATGAGCGCTGCAACCCCAGAGTCGTCCGCGACTGGACCTAATGGTCAGGGGTCCCTTTACCTTTAAGCTGAGGAAAGATTGCCCATCGGTTCTTACTTATAACCTTAACAGAAAGACAGACCTTTGTTCTATGATAGCTGATGCAATTCTATTGTTTCTGGAAACACTCTGGTCATCTGCTTGACATTGGGAGGTAAAGGTAAAGGGACCCCTGACCGTTAGGTCCAGTCGCGGACAACTCTCATCTCGTGTTATTGGCCGAGGGAGCCGGCGTACAGCTTCCGGGTCATGTGGCCAGCATGACTAAGCTGCTTCTGGCAAACCAGAGCAGCGCACGGAAACGCCATTTACCTTCCCGCCAGAGCGGTTCCTATTTACTGTTTATTCCTGCGTATAAGACTACTTTTTAACCCAGGAAAATCTTCTCAAAAGTCGGGGGTCGTCTTATACGCCGGGTCGTATTTCTTATATGGCGAGTATATCCCAAACTCTATATTTTAACTGGAAAAGTTGGGGGTCGTCTTATACGACCAGTCGTCTTATATGCCGGAAAATACAGTATCTACTTGCACTTTGATGTGCTTTCGAACTGCTAGGTGGGCAGGAGCTGGGACCAAGCAACGGGAGCTCACCCCGTCGCAGGGATTCGAACCGCCGACCTTCTGATCAGCAAGCCCTAGGCTCTGTGGTTTAACCCACAGCGCCACCTGGGTCCCTGTCTTGACATTGGGAATAGCCACTCAAATGGCCGAGAAACTGTTCAGATGCAGCTCTCCAGTGGTTATGCTAGAATATAGCTCATTTTGCTTTGACAGTGGGCTACAGTTTGGTGTACGTTTAACTGCCCTATAATTTCGAACACATCTTACTAATTTTGGTCTTTCGGTAATGGTTTGCACCTGTCTTGGGTTTCATTGCCTATTTAAAAATCAATGAACCACAAATACTTGAAACTAACCATATTTCCTGTGACTTTGAAAAACTATTGATCCAAATATGCTCCCCAGTAACTGCATGTCAAGTCTTTATAGCAAGGTTAATTCACTTTATAGCCTTCTTAACACAGGAGGGTTTATGCTTTATTACATATCCAGTACTCCAGATAGGATGCAATGAATTTAAAGTATACATAGTGCAAGGCAGATCCAGTGTGTTAACCAAGCTCAGCATTCCCTCTCCAACCTCCTTAAAAAGATTTTTTTTATTTATTTCAAATGGGAACACAAAAACAGAAGCTTGCACTTATTTTTGTTTGCATTTAAGAAGGGCAGAGAGTCACCAGAAAAGGTCAAATGCTATTTCTGTAGGGTTTTTTGGGTTTTTTTGCAGGGTCCGTCTGACAAACATGGGACAGAAAAGCATTCATGAAGCAAAATGCCACTGCTTACGTAAGCCTTGGTGTAAAAATAAAATTCTGAAGTTCTTAATATTAGAGAAAGAATAATGTTCCAAGTCTTACGACTTCTGAACTCCTAAAAGGTAGATTATTGTTATGCAAAGTAGTCTTCCCTCAAAAGTTAAGTTTAAAAGTTCCATTGGAAATGCTTCTTGTACCATTGTCAATTTCCTCTAGGGTCTAATTCCTGGCAAAAGGCACATAGGAGTAAATGAGGAGTGAGCTCCCCCTGGCTCACCTCATACTGGTAGTTTTACCCTGTGAATTTTCTCAGAGAACTATCAGGAAAAAGTAAGGTCTTTCCAAGGATTCAACCAAGCTTCAGAAGGAAGCCCCTTCCCTGCCAGATTTTCCCTTTCCCAAGCAAATTTACCTTAACAACAGTCGAGAGAGTGAGTAAAGTGGGTAGGTTTGAAACAGCTGGCATCGTATAGGCCTCTGGCTTCTGATTTCAGGGGCATCCTTGGACACTTGTGTGCATGAAATCTACTTTAATTGACTTGGGATGCACTAGGTCATAAAATCCCCTTCAACTGCAACCGCGCGCATGCTCGGAAGCATCAAAATCTTAACAATGAGGCTTCTCAGGCCTCTAATGTCCCCTGTTATACCTGTAGATTCCATGTCCTTTTCAAGGATGGTTAGTTTGTTTGGGAAAGGAGGGGTCTGATGGGAAGGGCTGTCAAGTGGTGGGCCCAATATAACCTGGGTCTGATCTTGAGAAGGCATTGGAACTTGGGGGCTGTATCCAATGCTAATCCTACCCAGAGCCATTGAAGTTAGTAGATATGACTGACTTAGGTTCATTAACCCTGCCCTGGGGTTCCTTTTTCTTAAAGCATTAGTAATTGCTGAAGGGGGTGTTGGGGAGTGGCAGAGAAAGACTTGCTCAATCATTTCCCCATCTTTCATTTTTCTTCTCCAAATGAGCCCCACAAGCCTGGTGACACCTCACGGTATCCTGCATCCTAGCAGGGTTCACTTCTGACATTTCTTGTGTGCTACCCTTTAAATCATGCATCCCTTCCCCCCATTTCTTAGTACCGGGTGACTGAGCGAATGCCATTTTTATTCAAACAGTTTATATACTGCCTACATTTAGGTTAGGGAAGCTTTTAACGTGTGATGGATTACTGTATTTTAATATTTTGTTGGAAGCCGCCCAGAGTGGCTGGGGAAGCCCAGCCAGATGGGCGGGCTATAAATAAATTATTATTATTATTATTATTATTATTATTATTATTATTATTATTATTATTACATTTAAACAAAACTCTTAAGTAGTAATTTTGCCCAATGCCCATAATACAGCATCGGTCTGGGGCACTGAACTGCTCACCACAATCACAGGTTAATCCCACCGAAGAGCACTAGAATAGGAGGGCACCCGGCTAAGGGCCCTTTTCAAGCCTGAAGCTGGTCCTGAGCCTCTGTTGACTCTGCTTGCTCCCTCATGGAGTTCTAAACGCATGCTTACAAAGGTGTTGAACATGTATCTATTGCATGCCTGCTCCAAATGATTCCTCCCCATCCCAGAAAAAGCTGCCGTTCTTTTCAAAAAGTTGCTGGGAGAATTATACACGATTACTTCTGTATATACTCTCTAGTGTGGACCTTTGCTACAAAAGGTAAATAAGAGAAAGATGGGTGCTTTATTTGTATTCAGTCAGCGGCTTCAAATATTGATAAGCCTATTATTTACACTGATTAGCCTACTATTGATCAGAAATAGATAACCAGTATATTGTATCTTAAAGACACATAATGTAGCAGTCGTCATGCTTTAGTCTGCTGAAGGATGAACCCCCAGCTTGATACAAAATGAGACCATCTCAAAAGAATTCAAAGTTAATACATACAATCTTGACTCTATTCTGAGCTCATCGCCCCAGACACTGTCTCATACCTGGTGCAGGGAAAGTTTATGGATGGGCCTCCATCAGAATTGCATTAATCCTAGAAAAGGAACTATGGATTTTTAAGAAAGGAAGGAGTTTGGGGAAAGGAAGGAAAAGTGATAATGGCAAGAGGAAGGGCTCACAGTCCTGATTTCTTAAAGAGTTCAGAGGATTTGAATTACCATGGGCTTGGGGATGAAGTGAGATTGTCATCAGAAGGTGCTGTCCAACAACAGGCATAATCATTAATTTCAGCCACACATTGCCATTACTGGAGAATCAAATGTTTAGATATGGCCCTAGAGAGAGGCAATCCTTTCAAAGTTGTTGCTTATTCTCAGGACACAGCAAGAAAACAGAGAAGAGAAGAAAAATAACTTCACATAGCAATATTTGAACTCCAAACTTTTATGAAAAGAATTTCTTGTTACTAAACACAAACTGGAGTTCCATTGCCTGCTGACAACACACAGAAGGAAAAAGTCGTCCATGTAGAAATCACCTTGTATGCATTAAAACAAAATGCGAAAGCTACAACGGCAAATTCTCAGTTCTCTCAGTGCTAAAACAAACCAACTATGATCAACATTACACACATCAACTCCCCATTGATATATAAAGGGGAATTACAAATGATCGCTGATAAACTGTTTCTTGTGGGCTGCAAGAAATATGCATAATCCTCCCACTAAGAATGAAACACCACAATAATGCAACCATCAAAGCCATCACTAAAGCAATCTTCTTCTGACATCTGTCCCATAAATTACTATTAACAACCGATGGGAGGGAGGAACCCCTATATTCTTTCAACATTTTCATGAGTATCACTCCCACATCTCCACTCTAGGCACAAGTAGATAGATATTTGCCTACTAGCAAACCAAACCCTATCACAACACTAAAATCTAATGGAAATGAAAACGTGTTTTCACCTCTAATTCGTGAAGAATTATATCTAACAAGGTATGTTTTAAAAAACAACAACACAGATCATAGAATCACAGAGCTGGAAGGGACCCCCTGCAAAGCAACACAGTCCCCCATTGGATTTGAAACCATACCGGACCCTGCTTAGCTTTTGCAAATGTGGTAGCAGTTTTATTACTCCATTTCGACAACACAGAGTAAAAGAAGTGTGGGGACCACATGTAGTTTGAAATCCCTGCCCATAATTCCTTGCAGGAGGGGGTGCACCTTCATCCATACCTAGCTTCCTTTCCCTTGCACAATCACTTAACAATGAGATGGGCATGAGAGTGCTCACCGTCCACAGAATTATTATCCATCCAAAAAACAATTTCATTCAGGCCTTGTGCCACTTTTGTCTCCTGCTACCTGGTAACAGAATGAAGAACAAATGCCTTAAACTTTGCCTGGAAGGATCCAGAGGGTTCAAGGGGCAAAAAGGTCCTTTAGGCACCCGGCAAGATGAGGACCCTTTCTTGTCCTACGTTTGTTCTGCACATCCATATGCAGAGGATTCACAGAAGTATACAGTAGATAGCAATAACGTCACTTACGGAATGCAGTATACAGTTCTTGCAGAGTTAAGTAACCATCGTTGTTGTAATCATCGAATCGGAGAAGATCCTCTGGTGTACAATCCGAGAAAACTTCTTCCAGGTCGTCCCTTTTCAACAACTGTTGACAACAGGAAAAGAGGTTGGAATCATTAGAATTACTTAACCAAATTTAATTGAATATACTTTTTACTGCATGGAAAAATGGAACACTAGGATATTGTGGGGTGGGGAAACAGGCCATAAAAAGTACATAAGCTTGGTATGTATAGACAAAAATTGCTTTTTGTTAGGAATGTTGAGCCAGTGTGGTGTAGTGGTTAAGCGTGGTAGACTCGTAATCTGGTGAACCGGGTTCGTGTCTCCGCTCCTCCACATGCAGCTGCTGGGTGAACTTGGGCTAGTCACACTTCTCTGAAGTCTCTCAGCCCCACTCAACTCACAGAGTGTTTGTTGTGGGGGAGGAAGGGAAAGGAAAATGTTAGCCACTTTGAGACTCCTTAAGGGGAGTGAAAGGCGGAATATCAAATCCAAACTCTTCTACTTCTTTTCCTGAAGGCTTCTACAGCTACCTTGTATGAGATCAAGGGGCTGGAAGGCAGGAGTCGCCAATAAATCACCAGGAGACAATACATAGAAATATTATATTATTATATTATATATCAAAACTTGGCCATACTACTTGCATGTTGTGATAGAAAAGCCAGTTAACCCCACCCAGCAGCAGCAGCAGCAGCAGCAGCAACAACTTTGTATGAAGTAGGCAAAAATGTCTCAAAAGCCAATCAGTAATCGTTCAAAAAGTTCCTATTTAACTCCTAAACTGGCTAATCCCCTACTTCCAAAAACTGTGGGAGGGCAGAATGCAGCATTAGCCTACATTCACATCCACATAAATGTGTGACAACGCAATACAAGGAAGTCTCATGATACCATTTCAAAGGGGGCAAACATGAGAATGCAGGCGGCCAAGATCCAAGTCACCAAGGATATGGTCAAAGAGTGCCTCATATCTTCATGATATCAGACATGGCTCATTTCATTGGTGACAATGTCAAGTAATAATGCTAAAAACATGACCCTTCATCCACCATGTAAAGTAGTCAATAAAAGTGAAATCAACCACAACTTCCAGGGTCTATCTTTTAAAGATAGAAATTTCCCTTTGTCTGCTTTTGTATTGAAAATTGATTAACTTTTCACAATACTGACAAGCTCCTTTGATTTAATGCCAGGAAAGAAATCACTTTAGCAGTTATGAATTCAGCAGATTTATGAATCTGACCCTACAGACACAGCTTAAAATGAAAATAATATTTCAATTACCATAGCTGTTAATGGGCTTGTATACTCAGAAGTTTATCTGATATTTCACAAGAATAAGGCTGATGTGTGTGTGTGGTGGATTTCAATCAAATGTTTTTAGTGGCTAAGACTGAATTTCTATCATGAATTAAAAGAACAAAAAATGACCTTCTACTTATTTATTGCTAGGGGCGCTTTTCTCTCTGAAAAGAATTATTTGACATTAATTGAAGCAAATAAGTTGGCAATTCTCCAAAGGCTAAATTCCACTTTCCCTTAACTTTTCCTCTCTCTTTTTTAACCAGTTCAATACTGGGTAGGGAGAAAGATTTGGCAGATGTGTTGCAACAAAAATATGGTCTACATTAAAAACAACAACAACCTATCCTTCCTTTCAACCGAGTTAACTAAACCAACAGAAGCAATTATCATGTTCCTACATTAATTTTTGATCAATCATTTCCTATATAATTGTTATGGCTTCTCATTTAATATCATTGTTATAGCTTCTCATTTATTTATCAGTATACAATATACAAGAGCACTGACAGTATATACTGACAGTATATATGAAGTCTGCCCAGACTGTCATCTTATACAAAGCCCTGCTACATGCAACAGTTACATGCCGAATTTGACATACGTAAGTGAGCCTAGGAAGTGATACATCATATATAACTACATGGCATATGAGAAAAACTATGATGTGGAAGTCAAGATGGGCTATGAAAACAAAGCAGTGGCTTCCTTCCAAATCCTCTGCAAACTTGTCTGCAAATTTGGAACATAAGAATATAGGAATCTGTCTTGCACTGAGTCAGACCATTGCTCCAGCTAGCTTGGCATTGTCTACAGTCACTGGAAGCACCTCTCCAGGATTTCAGGAAGGGACTTCTCCCAGTCCTACCTGGGGATGCCATGGATTGAATTAGGACCTCCCACAATGCAAGGCAGATGTTCTACCATTGAACTATGCCCTTTCCCTAACTGGACACAGCAGAATGAAGGCCACATTTGCTCCCCTGCTCCAAAGGTTGAGTAAACATGGGTAAACAGTTCATGGGTAAACAGCCTATGAAGACAGTGTCCCTTCCATCTCTTTACTTTCTCTTGAGTGACTTACTGGCTGCCATTTGCTCCTGTAAAACTTTGCACTTTGCAACATCACTGCAGCATGTGGGGAAATGACCGGCCATACCTTCCTCTGACTTGTCTGGATTCCACTGCCAGGGAACTCATACAAGGGTGCTTCAGGGACTGAAATATAATAGGTTCCTGAAACAAAGGAGTCCTCCCTCTGCTTCCCTTCGTAAAAACAATAGGTCTCTCTCTCTTTCTCTTCCTCCTTAAGCCAGAACATGTTACACTTTAGAACAGGCATAGGCAAATTCGGCCCTCCAGATGTTTGGAA
Organism: Darevskia mixta; assembly: GCA_034641385.1. Lineage (NCBI taxonomy): Eukaryota > Metazoa > Chordata > Lepidosauria > Squamata > Lacertidae > Darevskia > Darevskia mixta. Next base: position 41,708,896 of record JAWWNH010000013.1, on the reverse strand, counting down.
CTACAACTCCCATAAACCCTAGCTAACAGGACCAGTGGTCAGGGATGATGGGAATTGTAGTCCCAAACATCTGGAGGGCCGGAGTTTGCCAATGCCTGCTTTAGAATGACCAAAGAGAGAGCCCTAGATTTACGTAGTTGTGCAGATTTGAGCATATTTTATTCTAAGTGAAAGGCACTGCAAGTATCACGGGACAGGTATGCCCCATGCCTCAGGGGTGTTCCTGAGTGAATGTCCTTATTTTCCTTCATACAGACTAATGGTTGCTGTTTACCCCTAAGGGAGAGAAGTAAAGTGCTCACTTCTCAGCCCAGCTGAAAGTCAAGGCATATGAGAGCGCAGCTCATGTCTATGTGCTCATGGGCCTTGGCAATATACAAGCCCTCCCTCCAAACAAATAAATCTGCTAAAATGATGGGAATTCTGCTCATAAGATAATGAAAACCACTTCTTTCATTCCATTGTAACAGGCATCATATATAGTAGCTACTCCCAATGCCTGATTACATTTGCATTTTGCTTTGTCAGTGCATCACACATACACACACACACACAATGACATTTTGCCGTTTTTTCCAAGCCTGAAAAATATTATCACATTTCTGCTTAACCAATTAGTGCTCATTCATGAATTTAGCAGACATTGGATGTTATATGGTCTTTCCTTCTTTGATATATCATAACAACTCAGCCAAAGAGGTGATTTCGCAAAACTTCTCATTCAAAACATCTCAACATGCCATGTTATTGTGACAATTAAGTTGTGCAGATATTTAATCCTTTCAAGGTGGGACTGACTAGGAGTACATTCCAGCACATAAGCAAACAAAACGGATGGAGAAAGAAATATTGTGTAAGGGCTAATCAACATTTCAGTTAGGATGCTTATTAGCCAAATCCATTATGTGGTTCCCATCCTTCCCTCTCCTTCCTTAGTTCAGGGAACTTAGGGATAGGGCAATATTTGCCTTTTTCTGGTCTTTTGCAGAAGGTGAAGCAGCATATTGCTGCCTCCTGAAAACTCACAAAAAATATATAGTCCATCATCAGTTGATGCCTCCTTGCCCTCAACTGTCAGTGGGAGAGATGGGAAGCAGAGCTCATTCCATTGAAAATTCACTCCTGAAAATTCGCAGAGGAAAAGGAGAGAAACTACCCAACAAATCTCCTAAGAACATAAGAAGAGCTTGCTGGATCAGGCCAATGGCTCACCTTGCCCAGCCAGATGCCTGTGGGAAACCAACAATAAGAACATGAAAACAAGAACACTCTCCCCTCTTGTGGTTTTCAGCAACTGTGTCATCTTACAAGAACAAATGAACATGCTGGATCAGATCAAGGGTCCATCCTTTTTCCTGGTTAGCTGGATCTTTCTCAAAAATGCATAATCAGGGCATGATGGGAATACCCTTCCACAACATGGTAATAAAGACAATATCAGTGTGTGTGTGTGTGTGTGTGTGTGTGTGTGTGTGTGTTTGTGTGACACCACCATATATCTAAATTGATCTATTGTCAATCAACACTTCTGCAGCTACAAAAGGATATTGTACATGTGGGTAAGAAACTGTTGTTAATGAAATTTTTAGTATTAGAGCATCTCAGAGGAAGGAGGGAGAATCTATGCTGATTTTCGTATTTAAATATTTTTCAATGCAAATAAAATCTGATATCTGTAAGCGAGCAGGGCATGTTTAAAAAAGATGATTGCAGATGCAAACCTATATTTGCCAGAGAGTTAAGGAGGGGAAAAAAGTGGCACAGAAATTTCTTATTTTGCAAAATATCCTTAACAATATAAAATAATGCCACCGCTTCCTGAGGCAGATGGGAGAAAAGTCAGCTACGGCAAGATATTTCATAGTCTAATTTTCAGCAGAGTTTTACAAACGGCTAGTCTCTTGAGCATTCCACTGTGGTTACACTCAATTTACACTCTGAATGGGAAATGCAGTCCACTTCATAATTTGATTTTCATTGAACAACAAACCCACCTGAGCCAATTCAGAGCTGCTGAGGTGCCCATCACCATTTATATCCAAGTGGTTAAACATATCTTCAACTAAGAAGCGCTTCTGGATTCTCTCATCTCCTGGGTGATTTTGCTGCCTCTGCCGGTGAGATTGAAGGTCCAGCAGGATAGCCTTCAGTTGACGGTAGTCTGCCATTGTACACGTGTCACCTGAAAGATAAAACATGATTACGTGACTGCATCCCTCTCCCTACTTGATCTGCTAAAAGACTGCCCTTCTACGGAGCTAGAAAAGGTGCCTACCAAAGGGGAAAGCCCTGCACCTACTGAGGATTTCAAAAGCAATGCTTTAAGATGATCCTAATGAGATGCCCTTTCATAAATACAAGGTTTTTTCCTCCCTAAATCCTACCTCCAAGGAACTTCATCAGTATCTCACTTTACAGATTATATGGCTTCACTCAGCAGACAACCGTGTAAAATGTAATATCTGCTGAATGCATTAAATGTCCTCTAGATGCTTTTTAAAAGGTATCCTTATTTGCCCCCACATAGTCGCAGTTTATGCACCGCTGCGTTTCCACAGTGCAGTCCGGTTTTTCTAATATATAAGGAGAAGATTAGAGTGTCTTTGAAGTGATGATCATAACTAACTGAGTCTCAAGGCGTTCACTGCTGATTATCAGACGGAAGTGCTGTGGTATCGTTTGCACAGTGTAAATATGCCATTTACAAGCTGAAACTCAAATTACCAAACTCGAAAACCATTAGTTCTGCAGCTGTGTTACCAAAGTTTCAAAAGGTTTTTTTAAAAAACAAAAAACCCAATACTGCTTGTATTGTGGGCTGGTGGTACCAGGACACACATGACTTAGCCCTCCCCTGTGCTGTTTTCAAGCTCTGACACATTTGACACCACATCACCTAATAGGATGAGGAGGCTCTGCCAGCTCTGATGCTCTGTGCACTCTTCTTTGACTGTATCTTAGGAGGATGTACTTGGCAACATCTGCAAAAAGAACTCGCTACTGTAGAAGAGAGCACAACTAGCCTAATCAAAGACTTGAACTCAGCTGGCCAGGAACACAGCACTGTAAAGCAAAGAGGATGGAGGGCAACTCCAAATCTTTCCAGACATTTCTCTCAGATATAAGATATCCTGATTTCCATTGGACTGACTTCCGGATAATGAGTTCAAGATTAGGATGATAGGATATGTAACCAAAATGGGACTTCGGCTGGTTTGTCGCTGCTCTTTTTCCCTTTCTGTCAGTGGAGGTTGGGAAAGGGACAGTGAAATGTTTAAGGGACCACTAATGTTCAGAATAAAAAGATCCTGTAAGTAAGTCTGATTGGGAAAACAGTGGGCAGAAATGGAGTAACATCGAAGCAGAGTATGTATTAGTGGAGAAGCCAACATTTTGTTATAATCAGAGGCATAGGAAGGGGTGTGGGGGTGTGTGGACTGCCCCAGGTGTCATTGCTGAGGGGTGTGACATTCGGTGTGCCGTCCGCCCACCACTCCCAAGCCTACCCCGAGCTGTCGGGGAAAAGGAAGAGCTGCGCCACTTTGCCTTCATTTTGACAGCTCGGGGGAGGCTTGGGAGTCGCAGGTGGGTGGTGCGCCCGGGGTGACATTTGGCGACATTGATTGGGGGGGCGGGTGACAAAAAAATGTCCACACCGGGTACCACCTGACCTTGCTACACCTCTGGGTACAATTGTATCCTTTCAAGAATGACTGTGTTCTAAAGAGTCTTTTTATGTGCATTTTGTTGAACACATTTAGAAAGCTCCCTGGTAAAACAGAGTTTCTGGTTGTGGGAAGGTTTCTAAGACTGTTAAACAGAGCATGCTCAGAAACTCTCTATACTTTTCACATGAAATGCATGAAGGTCCAAAAAAAGATTATGCATGCCTGTGGGGACACTGGGAGACAGATCGTTTTAGCTCTTGTGTCTTTGGGTGAATGCCTGAATCGTGCTTTAATGGAAACTCAGATCATGGGAGAAGGAGAACACCAAGAGAACAGAAACTCTTCCTTTTAAAACCCCACTCCCACAATAAGTAGAGCTGCACACTGTAATTGGTATATTAATCAACTAAAGCTTTAGGCAATTAATCAAAGGATGCCACTTTTAATCAGGAAGTGCAGATTTTCATCAGTGGGGCTGTGAGTTAATAGCATAGTTGTTATGTAACCATTTTAGCTCTGGTTTATCTATTTGAGAGGAATGGGGGGAATACAAAAAGGGGCCTTTCCCTTTGCCCATCAGCACTGGATTTTGTTTATGGGGTTGTAAATTATTATACACTTCCTTCACTGTCTCAATATACATTGTGGTGATGGGCAATTCAGCAAATGTAATTTAATCAATGTAAATTTAATTGACTAATGAACACAGTAATTGGTGACATGCCATTTAATTAATAAAAAAAACATTATTTAGGTTGCAGTCCTAAGCACCCTTACTAGGCAGCAAGGCCTACAAAGGATGGCAATGTTTTCTTTTGTACAGGCAGTGCTTTCAATATGTCTTCGTTTGAGCATGTGCACATCTCACTAAACCCGGAAGTGACCCGAAAACATCACAAAAAAGGGGTGGAATGGGCCGGTGTGGGGCAGGGTGGGGGTGGAACGGGGTGTTTGCACCTTCAATTATACACCTTTAGGGACCAGGCAAAAACATTCTTTTTTAACCAGCCTTTGGTTGATCTGATTGACATCCTATGCCCTTTTAAAATGTGTTTTTTTGTGGGGGAGGGGGGCTATTGGGTTGTTGTTTTTATTTTTATTATGTATTTTGTGGTTTTATATTTTGATTTTATTCTGTGAACTGCCCTGAGACCCCCGGGTATAGGGTGGTATTTAAAATGAAATAATAATAATAATAATAAGTAGGACTAACATTGGCTATAACCCTTAATGTGCATGTAAATATCTCAAAGATAAGACGGTGGTGTCTTCCTCACCTAAAGAGAGTGAAGTCCCCACATTTAAAATGACATTGAAAAAGGATTCAAATGACCGGTTCAAGAGAGAGCTAGCACTTGATAAGCTACTCATGTTTCAGTTTGTCTTTTACGAATAGGTGTCCCTTTTTATATGAATGGCTAATCACAGGGAGCATTTCTACTCAGCCAATTTATCCTTTAATATCATCCTGTGAGACGCATGGCTACCCCTCCGCCTGCATAGATAAAATCACTGCTTGACACCTCTAGCACATCAAGGCATCACTTAAGTCCTATTCAGGCTCTCTCTCTCTCTCTCTCTCTCTCTCTCTCTCTCTCTCTCCCACACACACACATCCACGATTAAAATCACATAAGGAAAGGGGAGGGGGTAAACTGGCAATCTCTGTCCCTTCAGCATATCATCTTCCCCTTGTTTACAGTCCTCTGTAAGTTGAAGTATAGCTTGACCTCAGGTTCTTTAGGGCTTGATAACTAAAACTTTAAATCTGACCCAGCCCCATATTGGCAGCCATTACAACTCCTTTAAGGGTGCTATAATGTGTACATACTGTAGCAAGATGTCCTACTCAGCAACCTAGTGGCCACATCCTGTACTGGCTGCAGCAACTTCTGTACTCATGGAGGCTCCTTGCACAAGTCAGAACTCACAGTTTAGAAACAGCCTTGGTTGGTACACCAGCTATGACCATTCCTGGTCCAGGTCAGCTTCAGCTCTGAGGTTCATGCATTGGTAACTTGAAGACTAGACTGCTGTAATGCTCTCTATGTGGAGCTGCCCTTAAGGTTGGTCCAGAAGCCGCACAGGTTTCTGGTAGAAGGGGTCAGTAAGAATACCAACCATCTAGCATTTTCCCCTGCCCCTACTTTTGCCTCAGGTTTGCTATCACACATTGCGTTTAATAAGTATCATTGCATTTAATATATCAAGCAGAGATAGAGAGAGATTTAAAAGCTTTCATTTCCCCAAGGGACACTTAATGGAACAGTTAACACAGAGACCACTTCTTTTCAATATTAGCGTTCTTTTTACAACACATATTAAATTAAAATTAAAAATTACATATGCATAAGAATCAGAACAAAAGAGAAAAAGAAAATGGGTTGGATCCAGAGTGCCCTTTGAGGGAAGGGCTGCGATCCAGTGGATGAGCCTGCTGGAGGAGGAAGAAGGGTGATTTTCACCAAAGCCCACTTTCGCCTGCCATGCCACCACCCGCTCTGCTTCAAATAGGGATGGGAGTTGGTGGGATTTGATTGAGTTCACATTGAAAGGCAAACCTACCTAATTCACACACTTTCCAAAACAATGCATGAACTGAACATCCTTTAAAATCTGCACTTCTCTGAATTTTGCAGACACAAAATGGTGTGCATAAAATGCATGCATTTGTGAAAATAACGAACAAAAACAGTATATATGGGGAGATGGTTTTGCAAAGGAGGATTTTGCACTAAAATGCAGATGAATTTCTCTGAGGACTTTTTAAACAAACAAACAAACAAACAAACAAACAGTTATAGAATGCGGAGAACTGCAGATTGGAAAAAAATGAAAAACAGAGAGAAAGCAAAATTGAGAGGTTCAGCCACCCTGATGCCTCTGTGTTCTCTTCCAAAGCTGCAAGGGTGTTTCTGTGTCTTCAGCAAGCAACCTTCTAGGAGAGGAAAGGAGCATTTGTGATGGAAGAGTTCCTTCTGTGTGGGCAATGCGAATTCTAAGGAGTAGACTAGCCTGCCTGGCATCACTTTCTTCCAAAGCTTTACCCAAACTCCTGAAAGTGGCTTCCCTTCCTGCACTGCTCAACTGGGTGGCTTTATTATTTTTTTAAAAATCCTGTAACTCCCTTACCTTCTCCACAAAAGGGTTCTTAAAATCCTATTTGAGATGTTTGTATAGGGCTTAGCAAGGGTAGTGGCTCCTCTCTCCTTATCATTTCCCTTTACCCTCTTGCTGCTGTCAATGACACTTGTAATCTTCTTACGCTGTGCTTGGAATCCACTAGCTTTATCTACTAAATACTCTCACTTCTTAGGTTTTATTTGGCAGCACCAGTGGCTCATACAAATGTGTCCCCTTTCTGGCACTATAACTGTTGCTGCTAAGACAGACAGAATAATGAAACACCGTTGTTGTTGTTTTTTTAAAAAATGTGCTCTCACAAATGTGTTCTTTCCTCTGCTTTGTTAAGTGCCCTCCAGCAGTTTCCTTTCCTTCACAACACGAATTCATTATTAGCAATTTATCTCATTTCAGAATATCCTCATTGGTGGGTCTTTTTAATAGGTAGCTCACAGCTGGGTTGCCTTGTTAGCAACTCCCAAGGACTCCTGATTCTTTCATAAATTGAACCTATATTCTATGTGCTACATTAGCTGGTTTTATGTCTTTTGAGGTACACCTTTGAGTATGACCACCTGGTGTCCAAACCAGAAACACGGGTGTCAGTTTTCATCCATTTCCCCATCCGAAAGCAGGTTTTGAGAGACACGTCCACTTTGAAGACATGAAAGCTTTAGAAACATTTCACTGGAGCGATCACAGAGCACAAGTAGTGAGGCAATCAGATGGTGTTAAAGTGACTGGATACATTTATCAGTAGTCAACTTTCTTGCCCTCTGGGTTGAAAATATCACTGATAACTTCGGTTCTCAAAGGCTCGGGGTGGAATTCAACTTTGCACTAAGGAAATTATTCCATCAGTGCAAGTATTTCTGCTTGCTAGATGGAACAATCTCCCCTCCCCCTGCAACCTGTTCTGGGGGCTCTTCCAACCCCCCCCCCCCGACCAGATTTTAGGGGGGGTCATGGATGGGGGGAGTCCTATTTGCTTTTATTTGCCCCTTTCATGATCTCCTTCATGGGTAGCTTAGATGCATGGGTGGGTGGGGGAGAAGGACTGTCCCACTCCTGACACCCACAGGTTTTGCAAAGGGGTGTCTGTGAATGTACAGCTGTACCGATGCTGGTGTTGCTTGAGATCAGAAACTCTGGATCATCAGAGGCCAGGGTCAGCAGGGTGTGGCAATGCCAAGTGAAGGGCCAATGTGTGCATTCAACCTTTGGCAAGGAGGCTGGTGACTAAGCATTTCAGTGCTGTTATAATAGCTATAAATAATATCTAATCAGAGTGTGGCTACACCAACTGCAGAAACACTGCAGAGTGACACACTACTCATTTGCAGAGTTTGTTGGGGATAGTGGCTCTCGCTGTTTTTAATGTTCCCCTGCCCAACATTTTGCTTTTCATTACAACCTGGGGGAGAAAAGCCCTGAATTTCATGGTCTTTCCAAATCTCGTTTCATGACCTATAATTCAGGCGCTGCTTAAAGTTTCATTGGATCTGTATGGAAATTATGTCGAAAAATCCATCCCTTATTTTCCAGGTCTCTTTATAATTGGATTTATTTATTTATTTTAAGTCTTTAACACAACCTAATTACATGTGTTTGTGCTTTCAAAGTTATCTGTCTCACCTCTAATCATCAGGACTCACAAAATACATATCATGCAGCCACTCAATTAACAATCCATTGTAACAGCACTCTGGAGCCTTCTTTAGCAAAATTCCTGTTCCCTCCCCCTTCTAGAATATGATTGATGCTACTGGGGGGTCAACACATCTCTCACTCTGAAGTGCCACTTCTGTTTCTTCAGATCCTTTTGATGCTATACAAATATTACACATAAGATACATCCACCGCAATGATTTCAATACATTTACCTTGCTAAAAAGCAGAGGTTTTCACTGTGAGCATAGATAACCTCACTAGCATGTACTGAAACTATATTCAAAAATCACGCTTCCACTCCAATGGGCAGATTTCCCCCATTTTTCTTATTTCATTACTTGGTTTCAAAATTAGGCATGCGTGCACTCTGTATAAAATTAAGGAGGAATGGAAGCTTCCTGTTTTCCTATATTCCAGCTTTCATATGCGTGTGTATTTGTGTTTTGTGTGTGTTTCATGGAACAATTCAGGATTCCTATTGGATTGGTTCCACTTCAGAAATAAGATGGGGTAATTTAGATCTCCAAAATCCAGAGGGAAATTCAGAAAAATTTCAGAAGCATTACTTCCAATGGAGCCAAGAACTCAAGCCTTATTTGTGGTATATATGCATAGGGCTCCTACCATAGGAACAGGGGTCCTCATATGTAGGCCTACATAAGATTGATGCTCTTCGCACATCAATCAGAGACGATAGCCAGCACACATGTTGGCATCGGGGGAACATTCTGAATAGCCCTTTCACATGTTCAGTTTCCATGTGCCTTGAGAACTTCAATAGGGTTCTTAGTGAGCACAAAGCAACAGCACCTTCATATACTGCCAGAGGTGCTCTCTGAAGACACTTAAAACAAGAAAAAAAGAATCTGTTTACATGTTTTATAATCTGCCAATATTCATGCGGTTTAAAAAAAATGAAAAACACAGACTTTCAGGCTCTGATTGCAAAAAAGCTCCGTAAATATTAACGTCCATCAAATTTACATGCTTTGTTCAGAGGCCTATTCCTCCACCCCTTTTTTGTCTTCTCTTACACAGCAGCCACACAAATCATTCTGTTTAGCACTTCTGCATGCTTTGGCAGATAAAATATTGATCAGCCTGCCAAGAATCATAGAGCGTGGTCCTATTTTTATGTCAGGACTTGGCAATGAACTACATTTATCAAGCCCATCCTCCCAGAGAATGGTAAGTGGTAAGTGATGACATCTCATTAATCCAGCTCCCTCAGTAATTGGCCCAATTTTAAAAATCCTACCCGGGGTTTCTGTGAAATGTAACAGATTATTACTGTGGGAGCTAAACACCAACCCACAGTTCACTGACTTTTGTGAAGTCAAATCTGCAAAACAACAAGAGTGCCAATCGGGTGTCAGGAAGAGGGTTAACTGAATGTTCTTCAAGCGGATGCAATTAACAAGAACTGGATGAACATGGGCAGCAGCTCTGAACAGTGAAAACTTGGGTATTCTTGAACATGCTACTGTGAAAGACTGCCTGACATACAACAGGGGCTAGGAACTGTGGCGGCCGCCTTGCTGTTGTGTTGGGATAGAAGGAAAAACAAATCATGAAGGAGCAGGCCTTTCAAACACAACTGTCCTTTATTACAGCATATCATGAAAGGAATAAGAACTAGTGTATTCCTTCTAGCACTGAGTATTTCCTCCACCACTCCCTAGAAAGCACACTTTTTAGCTATTCCAAATTCATTGTTTCATCATGCCACACAAGCATCATACTTTAATACCAACATTTTCAAATTTTAACCAAGCAGCATGGGGCTGCCACAGCTCTACATTCACAAAAGGCATCTGCTACTTTTAAGTGTTGCACATAGAAATGGGAATTTAATTGGAGGCAGTTTTTTCCTTGTCACAGTGCTGCAGAGATGAGAGAAGCCACAGCTTGTAGCATTTTCATTTTCATTACTACTCTTAAAGGGGCAGGGGCCTCTCAGATAAAGGATGCGGCAGCGCCATACTTTAATGATGTTAGCCACACAACCTTAATACACATGTCTACGTAGAATTAAGTTGCACTGCATTCAGTAGAGCTTACACCCAGGTACATGTAAGCCTAAGAGACCAGCTATCACAATAAGATGAATGACAACCAAACTAAACAATATTAAAAACAATAAATTAAAAACAATAAATGGTGGTTTCCCTCATGCAAGGAATAGATTGGGGGTGTATCATTAGGCTATAATGTCTCTTTCCTTTATTACCTTGATCACACCCACCATACTCACTATTCTCCCCCCCCCCTTTTTTAACCAGAAGAAGAACATAGGAATGGGGGAAGCACACATTTCTCATATTATCTAGTTTGGCACTTGGAATTTTTGTGCCGAATGCTCCATAACTGTATTATATAGTAATCTACATAATGTAGCTTCCTCCAAAAATCAATGGTGCATGAATCTAGATTTCCTTGTTGAGATGTGTTCCAGGGATTTCTGACATTTCCAATTTTTCAAGCTCACGGTGTCACTCAATATAGTCAGCTGCCAAAAATATGGTGTCAATAAGTTTTCATCTCTGTAAATGAAGAGAATCACTTACTGAAAGTGAAAACCATTTGTTTAGCAAAAGAAATGCATTGAGTTTTCACTAAGTCTTTATCTGGGCTGCATTGCAGACTGCAAGGTGGGGCTCACATGATGGAATGCACAAAAATCAAATGAAATACATACCCTCAAAAGTAGAAAGCTGGATTTCAAGGACAAGAGTTCACACTTCAAACCAACCAAGCCTTGTCTGGAATATTCTAGTTTTCTGTGTGGTGGAGCATACAGTCGCATGAGCTCCTATCTGCAGTCTAAAGTGGTACAGGCCAGACATAGGTTTGCCACTTCAGTGAGAACAAGGCCAGTTAATTCATCTAGAATATTAATTCTGTCTGGATAAGTTTCTAATACTTATGCCCATCAATTTTGGGTTGCATTTTAATATAGTACTCAGGAGCGGTTTGCTCAGTGGGGCAGAGCCACATTAATAGCCCCTCAGCAGTGGAGCCATTGCCACTTACTGGGAGAAGTGAGGCATCACTGAGGTTGGGGCTGTGTGGGCACACCAGTGAGTGTTGGATTGGCTCCACCTCATTCTAAGCACCAGTGATTGCACTGCTGGGAGGCTACCAATGTAGCTCTGCTCTACCAGGTGAGCCACTCTTGACAGAACGTTGGATGCTGCCTTATCCCAAGTGAGACCCCTGGTCCATCAGCTCAGTATTATCTACCCTCAGTGCTGGATTTACATATAAGCTAAACAAGCTATAGCTTAGGGCCCCACTCTCTTGGGGGCCCCCAAAAAAATTAAAGGGAAAAAAAGCTGGATGTACATTTCCAAAATATAAGATAAAAAAGAAATAAAATATAACCTACATACAGCAACAGTGGCAAATGGCTTTAGATACCTATTATGTCCATAAATTACCATATTATCTACTGATTCAACACAAAAACAGAGATAATTTGTTGTTGACAAAGGACAGCTGGACATATAAAGGGCCCCATTACCTTTAGCATCTTAGGGCCTCATCAAACCTAAACCCAGCCTTGTCTACCCTGCCTAGCACTGGCCTGCTTCTTTGGATGTTAGACAGAAATCATTCCCTGCCCTACATGATGATGCCAGGGACTAAACCTGGGAGATTTTGCACGCAGATAATGTGTTTTATTATCAGCTGCAGCCTCAGCTACTTGAAGATCAACAACTAACCACTGTTTTTGGGTAGAATTTTGGATTGCAATAGAAGTTGTGTGATTTGTGTTTGTTTTCCACACAATCCTCTCCCTGTTGACAGGATTGCATGGAGATTTTTGTGTGTGTGCATGTGCAGGAAATGCATTCACACTGCCACAATTCCCATGCTCAAAAAACGGCTCCCCAAAGTGCCCCAGGAATTTCAGAAATCAAAACACACAATGAGCACACATACAACTGATGCAATCTGTCAGTGTGAACCTGCATCCCAGAACTGCATGACAAAACTGTCTTTTTTTAAAAAAAACCAAAACCCATAGAAATTGATTCAAAGCTAAAATAGTCAACACTGCAACACGATTTCCATTTTGAAATTTATTTCCCTATCATCACAGGTTTTTAAAAGACATAAATATGCACGACCTGCTTCAATGGAATATGAGCAGAGCACACTTCAAAACGGCATTGCCTAAACACCCATTCTCCTCTCCTTGAACAATACAGCAATCTCCCTTTAAATATTTGCAGTTTGGTAACTCAGCAAATTTTCTTATTCTTCATCGCTGCCTGAAACTGGTGAGTTAGGATGTCATGATTGGGAATTACATTAGGAGCTGTCAACCTCCAGCCTGCATGCTGAATTACACATGATTATCTATCCGCATGCTCAGCTGTAAAGCAACTGAGAATGCTGTACCCGACACTATCACAGAGAGAAATTGGTCCTTAGCTGTGGGATTGTCACAGGAAGAGAGAACTTTCTAGCCTCAGCTATTCCAGTGGGTGAAGCATCACACCGCAAGACAGGGACACATCTCCAAAGGTAGAACTCAAGTGGGACTAATTCTCAGAGTGACTCTTTACCACACCAGATGTGGCATTAAGGAGGTCATTTGCAACAGCATGAAGCTTGTCATTTTTTAAATGCCGTGGACATTTGAGGTGTCATTCGTTGTCAGCATGCAGTAACTACTTTAGTTTCTATACTACACTTGCTGATGTTTTTGACAGCATTGCCTAGTTCAGGAAACAAAGCTGGCCAAACCAGTGATGGAAATAGCTTTCTGTTGTTTTTAAAACAGTTATTTATTTATTAGGGACCCAGGTGGCGCTGTGGGTTAAACCACAGAGCCTAGGGCTTGCCGATCAGAAGGTGGGAGGTTCGAATCCCTGCGACGGGGTGAGCTCCCATTGCTCGGTCCCTGCTCCTGCCAACCTAGCAGTTCGAAAGCATGTCAAAGTGCAAGTAGATAAATAGGAACCGCTCTGGTGGGAAGGTAAACGGTGTTTCCGTGCACTGCTCTGGTTCGCCAGAAGCGGCTTAGTCATGCTGGCCACATGATCCGGAAGCTGTACGCTGGCTCTCAGCCAATAAAGCGATATGAGCGCCGCAACCCCAGAGTCGGACACGACTGGACCTAATGGTCAGGGGTACCTTTACCTTTACCTATTTATTTATTAATAAGTTAGTTATTATATTTATATCTTGCCCTTCTTCCCAAAGAAGCCCAGCATGGCAAATAACAAGCAATAAAATAACAATAATTAAAAAATCTTAGAAACACGTGGAGAACATCTTTCAAACAATTCAAATACATACACAGAGAGAGAGAGAGAGAGTGTAGATGACTTTGCTAGCTTTGGCCACTCCTTTGTCACCATCCCCATTGGATCTCCCAATGACTTGGATCAAGAGGGAGCCGGCCACATTTCACATTTCTTACTAGAGAAATTACAGCCTATTCTGGATTATGATGGCATTGCTCCTACACTTAAATATTGTGCATCAACAGAGTCTGCAGTTTCATTTCATTTCAAAGCTGAATACAGTACTTGAATCAAGTTTGCTCCTCTCCTTTGCACTGTCTCCATACAAAATCTGTTTGGCAAGAGTAAAACACTTCATTTGGGCATCTGAAATCTGCAAGTGAGGCATTCTGCATAAACAAGGAGAGCTGGAATTCTATCTCCTTGCTTCAGCAAATCACATGTAATTAGTTTAAGGAAGCCCTACTGTGTAAAACTGACATCTCTATTAAGCATGATGCTCTCTATCTTTGGCTTAATCTTCTGTCCCAGACATCTTGTGCTCTTGTGGATTGTACCTTGTATTTATGTTTAAAACATTATCGTGTTGTTTGCAAAGGAACATCTCTGCCCACTTTGTACTTAGAAACAGATTGCTTCAAATTCATTGAGATTGGATTAACCCAAACCTTGGTTATCTTGGTTTGCTACATGCTGCTCACATTTGACAGACAGGCCAACACCAAAATGTAGACTGACTGTCTGTATTTATTAAGCTGCCTGTGTTAGCGACACTTTCTTCCTTGGGAGCCCCTCAGCCGAGTGGTTCTCAGCCATGGTTTAAATTGATCAATGAGAAGAAAGAGCAAATCCCAAGGTCTTTGTTGCTCCATTGTTGCTGATGGGGGGTTGAATAAATTTGCCCTTTGGGTTTGGGTTTACATCCAATTGCATAACTGAAGCAAGAGTTTAATTGGCTCAAATACTGCCTAGATGCTGCCTTCAGAGCTTCTAGCTCAGAATGGACTGCATGTGCTAGGCACGTGCAGGGATGTCGGGGTAGGGTACACCCCCAGGTTTAGTTCCCACCTCTTCTAAAGAGGACTACATCATTCAGAATGCCAAAATCTGGAGAGGAATGAGAGTGTGGAGAATTTCAGAAGCACCTCTGGCTACTATTCAAGGTTTATGAAAGAACTACAAATACCGTATATCTTCAGTTCTGGTCCTGGGAAATGAGTGCTTGTTTAGGGATATCAGAAAGCTCTGGAAAGACCTGTTTCTGTACAGATAATAATTCTGCTCTTTTTCTTTTTCCAAACCTTTATTAGGCATTACAGATATAGACCATCTTAAAACATCCATATACAAAAAAATTAAAATATATACAAAGAAATATCATAAGACATATAGTAACAGAAATTTTCATTGGAGTGTTTTCCTATGAAACTTTGCCATTCACTACTCTAAGAGATACTATTGACAGAAACTCAGACACCCTTGCTGTTACCTCCGGGTTATAATAATAATAATAATAATAATTTATTATTTATACCCCGCCCATCTGGCTGGGTCTCCCCAGCCACTCTGGGCGGCTTCCAAAAGAACATTAAAATACAGTAACCTATTAAACATTAAAAGCCTCCCTAAACAGGGTTAATATCAGACAGGTAGAATCTGATGTTTTCATTGTGCCGTGATGGTAAACTACTCAAAAAGGGGGGATAGCACACGTTTATGTAGCTGGTTGGACAGTGGACAGCAGAAAAGAATATGTTCTACAGTGTCTGGCACATTCAAATAACATCTGCAGTGTCTATCATTTCTAGGGATGTTTAAATATCTGCCCTTAACAAAAGCTGAGGGGAAAAATATTCAGACAGGCTAACATAAATGTCCTGCGTTGGGCTGGAATTATTAACTTAGAGATATAAGTGATCCTGTTATCGGTTGTAAACCATAGTACTTGGGGGAGCAGATTTTATTTACAGCTGTCTCAATGTTTTGCTTTTCAATATCCCTTAATCTATACTGGATATTACGATAAATATATTGCTCACTAGAATTATACAATAATTCCATGTCAATACCAGTAGAACTAATTTTGCCGTGTGTGAGTTGGAGCCAACTGGATTTATAGGAGCCCTTAAGTAAATCGGAAAGCAGACTCAAAGGTTGGAAACGAAAATGGCAACACAGCCAGTATTTATAGTGCTAGTCCACGCCCAATATTCCATAATGTGTATACCTAATTCTGCACACATCGTTTCATACTTGATTGAATTTGGGAGCCTGAGGATACATCTCAAGTAACTTGAGTGTATCTTATCTAAATCACTATTATATGCTTGCATCCATATTGGGATCCCAAAAAGTAGCTGGGAACGACAATTTAGCTTGAAAAATTTGAATGGCAGCTGGTATAAATTGGTTACCTTTCTGAAAAGAAAAACGAGCTACTGCTGAGGAGGTACACTTTGCCTGTTTTATAGCACTTGTGCAATGGTTTGACCAACCTGAGTTGCTCTGGAATAAAATTCTGAGATATCTATGCATCTTTACTTGCTGGACTTCTTGTCCTCTTAGTTTCCATTTCTCTAGTTTCCGGGAATTAGAGAAGACCAGAATTTTTGTCTTCTCATAATTTATAGAGAGTTTGTTAATTTCGCAGTAAGAAACCAAGGAGAGTAAAAGACTATTCAAACCTATCCTCGTCAGTGATAATAAGGTGGCATCATCTGCATACAGATGGTGGGACCTTGTTTTGGTTGATTTTGAGGGCATGTGATTTGAGTTTTTGGATGTGCTCTGGAAGATCTGATAAAAATAAATTAAAGAGAAAAGGAGGGAGAATACACTCTTGTTTTACACCTTTTGTCTTAAGGATATCAGAGGAGAGGTGACCTTTGATATTGAGTTTGATTTGGGAGATGTTAAAAGAATATAAATTCTGTATTAAGAGCAACAAACGTTGATCAATTCCTAACTCTGAAAGCTTCTTGCACAAAATCACACAATCAACTGAATCAAAGGCACCATGGAAATCTATGAACGCTGCATAAATCTTCGATTGATTTTGAAATCTGCATTTTTCAACCAAATGCGTAAGTATGAGACAATGGTCTAAAATGGAGCAGCCTTTGGAAAAACCTATTTGTTCTTTCCCTGGTAAGTTTAGATTTTTCATCCAGGTAAGCAGTTTAAGTGAAAGGTTCTTAGCATAGATTTCCGCTATAATTGACAGTACACTTATCAGTCTGTAGTTCTTTGGTTCACCCGGATCACCTTCTTTAAAGAATGGAATAATTATTGATCTGAGCCATATTTTGGAGATGATTCCATATTTATCAATAAGAGTAAATAATTGAGCTAGTGGTTCTGCCCACCAATCTATGGAAGTCTTAAATAATTCTATTGGTAGACCATCTGGCCCTGGCTACTTGCACAGTTTAAAACTATTAACTATCTCTCTAATCTCCTCCTCTTTCACCCTTGGCCACTCCTCTAGTCTGTCCAGTTTGTTATCATTGATCTCAATTTCGTTGCACTTGTATAGCGTTGTGCTTGTACTTGTGCAATGACAATAAATTATCTTATCTTATCTTATCTTATCTTATCTTATCTTTTCCATTCAATTCACTGTGCAGGTCATTAAATATGGATATGAAATACTGGGTCCATTTGGATTCTGCAATTGGTGGAAGAACTAAATGGTTGCCAGCTTTCAGTCATCCATACACTAACAGCCAAAACACTTTGTTGTTTTTGTTTTGGATGGAGTCGAGTAATTGGGACCATTTTGGGGAGGCATATTCTACTCACAAAGCATTTGGGGGGAAAGGAAGTTACAGAATCACAAAGAGCTGGTCACCGTGTGGCTATTTAAAAAAGCATTTCTGCTACTTGCAATAATAGCACACAAGGTGGCTCAGGAGAGCATTATTAGTCCCTCTACATTACCACTAGTTAACTGACTACCCTTGATTGCAGTACAATGGACAGAAAATTGAAGCCTCCAGGTAGATGGGCAATTAGCAGATGGACTCAAAAGTCTAAAAACAAAACCTGCTGGGTTTAGTGAAATTATGTTCGATACTCAAGGACAAAAGGAGAACAAAAACCAAATGGAAGGGAAACGTAAATCAGCAAAACAGTTTCTAATTGGAATGTTTCTCAGAGCTGTCCTCCAGGCATCTGCTGTACTTCAACATCTGTTGTCCAAGCACCTGTTCTCCTTGCACTTTAATTTTAAGAGGAGGGTTGTTCTTTTTTGTGGGGGAAGTTATGTTTCCTAACACTCTTAACAAATGCAATTTAAAACTTTGTGAGTTCCTGCTCACACAACCTGCTGCCGCAGAGCTGCAAAATGGCAGACACATTCTTGGAGCCAAAGCAAATCTTAATCATTGGGGCTCAGCTATCGTAGGTTACTGGGCTGAGCCTCAGTGGGAAAAGATTTCACAGAATCACAGAAGGGCAGAAATGGAAGGGACCCATGAGGGCCATGTAGTCCAAACCCTGGCAATGCTGCAAACTTTCGCTCAATGTCTAATAACGATTACCATTTTTATTGGTGTTTATAAGAACCTACTGAAAGCAACTAAAATTCCAAGAAGGTATGGGATAATCATGGTATGGGTAAATTTTGATTTCCCCCAGGAAATCTGTAAGCTCCTTATGCAACCACATCAGTTTCTTTAGATGCCTACCGCTTTTCTTTCTTGTTGAAATCATCTGCATTTGGGCCTTCAATATTTCACCTTTAAGAAATTCCCAGGCCGTCTATACATTTTTTTTGGCAAAGCAACCTTCTGTCATATAATACATTTTAAATGCTATTTTCACTAATATGCATTTGTATGCACACTCTATCTTAGTATAAGCATCCTTAGAGAACTGCACTGCAAAATTTGGATAAGTGCAAATTTTGAAGGATGTCTGTATTTCAGTTTGTGTATTTAGGTGATTTTGCCTCTAAATGCGAACTGAATCAAATTTATTCCCCATCCATAGTTCCAAAACATCCATTTGATCACTGTTTTAAGCCTATTATCATAGCTCAGATTAGCAAACCAGGAAAGGCCATTTAAGCAGATAAATGGAATATTTGCTTGGTACATTAGCCTATATTTATGCTGTTACACTGTATGCTGTTTGACATTTGCAATGCTCTACTTTATTCCTGCCACAGAAAGCAAAATTGGCTGGATTCCTCAGAGAGCTATCCATGGTGGTTTTTCAAATTATTATAGAGGACCCTTTAATAAATGTCAAAACCCCTCTAGCATTAAGATACATTTTAACCAATATTATTGCGCTTTCAGTAGGAAATATATAAACTTACCAATTTTTCATCAACCTGCTTTCCTTATTTATACAGATACATGATTGGACAGAGGGATGATTCAATTTGCATCCAATAGCCATCAGTTTGAATGTTTCTTTTCAGAGCTTGGTGAAATCAATATTGGACATGACCCAAAGGAAGTTTAAAGGTAAAGGGACCCCTGACCATTAGGTCCAGTCACGGACGACTCTGGGGTTGCGGCGCTCATCTCGCTTTATTGGCTGAGGAAGCCGGTGTACAGCTTCCGGATCATGTGGCCAGCATGACTAAGCCGCTTCTGGCGAACCAGAGCAGCGCACGGAAATGCCGTTTACCTTCCCGCCGGAGTGGTACCTATTTATCTACTTGCACTTTGACGTGCTTTCAAACTGCTAGGTTGGCAGGAGCTGGGACTGAGCAACGGGAGCTCACCCCGTTGCGGAGATTCGAACCACCGACCTTCTGATCGGCAAGCCCTAGGCTCAGTGGTTTAGAACACAGCACCACCCGCATCCTTTCTTTTCAGAGCTTGGTGAAATCAATATTGGACATGACCCAAAGGGAGTTTAGCATCCCTAAATTCCAGTACATTCTTCTAATCCAGGTTCTCACTATTCAGCCCCCCCCCCATTTCTTCTTCCTTCATCAGAACCTGCCATCCCAAGCAGTACAACACTTCAGGGCTTAGGAAAGTGTGGTTTTTTTGGACTGAGGATAGTGATTTTAGTCATTTTGTGTGGAGGGAACTGCTATATATTTTTAAATAAAAATCACCCCTCAAAAAAAAAAAAAAAAATACTCCCCACACTGTCAGATGAAACATCAATCCAGACAATAGAGCAAACCAGAAAAGATAACCTTTGTACTGGTTTCAGTGAAACAGTCAATCATGCAATTGAAAAACCATTTATTATATCAGTCTGTCGGTCAATCAACATACAATTCCAGGACTCCATCCTTTCAAATCCAGTTTCTAGAATTCTAATAAATGCTTTGAGTACCAAGAGTGATATCTGGGGTAGATGCTGAAGGTATGCTATGTACGAATAAGGTGGTATGCATGATTACAGATGGATGTTAGGACTTTTGAATCCCATTCATGGGCGTACCCGGGGGGGCAGAGGGGGGCAGCTGCCCCCCCCTAGAAGGCAGCCCTAGAAGCAAAAATGATTAGCGTCCATTCAAAGCAAACCTGAACGACCATGGCTTGCCCCCCCTAGTTCAAAGCAAACCTGAACGACCATGGCTTGCCCCCCCCCCCTAGTTTTGTTCCTGGGTACGCCCCTGATCCCATTGATTTGAATGGGAATTTAAAATGTGCTTCAATCTCCTCCTTAGAAACCAGTAGGAATCAAAAGTTTGTGACTGGATGTGGTAATTGAATAGATGAATTCTAACAAATTAAAAATTAATTAGGATAGACAGATGTGATCTTGGTGACAAAGTAGACAGACTCTGGAATAGAGGAGCAAGGAGATTAGTCAGCATGCATCTATGGAAACATGTTACACCTATGCTGCTATGTCTGCACTCAGTGCCAGTTTGTTTCCATGTACAATTCAAAGTGTTGCTGACCACTTAAAAGCCCTTGAGTCCCGGATGCCTGAGGAATCACCAGATCAAGTACTATCCTTCCCTCCCCATAAGATCAGAGGGAGAGGCCCTTCTCTGTGTCTCACCTGGGGTGGAGCCAAGGCTGAAGGGAACAGGAGATGGGGCCGTCTCGGTGGTTGCACCAATATTATGGAATAGTTCACCCCATTAAGTGTGCATGCCCCCCTCTCTCACTGTTGCATGCTGGTTGGCCAATGCATTTTTTATAATGACAGGCTTTTGCCTGCTGATTAACTGCTGTGGTGGCTATGTTTCCCAATCTATGGTTCTTTGCCCTTGTATTTTTAATAATGTATTTTATTGTTGTATGTTTATTGCATTTTTAATGTATTTTATGGTTTTTTATGACACTGTTATATTAAACTGTACTAAGCTGCCCTGGGTAGTGTGTAGACACCAAAAGAGTGGGATAGATCACTCTGCGTAAAAATTGACTAAAGTGATAAAATGGCACAATCAAAATTTTATCTCTCCAGTAAGTGATGCACAAACCTATGAGTTGCTACACCGATATATAACTGTGTAGGATTAAGTCCAAGGAGAACTGCATGCCACAGTAGCATCATTACTCCATGCAGGTGGCTGAATCAGGGACATGCAGCTGTGACACAGAATTAGAAGGTATAGAGAGAAAACACGTACAGAGAGGTATAGACAGGAGACAGGGAGAGACTCACAGGCTCATGAATACCATGTAGCTATTACTGACTTGATTATTCTTTTTCGTTCCCACATTCAGGCCATTGAATCTGTCACTTCACCCTTTTCCACATTACAAAAAACTGGCCCTTCCTCTGTGCACCCTTGACAACAAACTCTGGTTCATATCTCTCATTGTGACTATTGCAGCCCACGCCTCTATTGCAGTCTCTGGCTGCCCCTTCTTGGTTCTGTCACCCACCTGCAGCACTCTAATGCTGACATAGTGTTGCTCTGACCACATGACACTACACCTGAAATCCTTCCACTGCCTTCCTGAACAGTCCCATAGTCAGCACAAGCTACATACTAATCTATGAGGCCCTCAGTGGCCGTGGCTTCCTTTATTTATCAAACCCATGGGCTTTGCTCCTCCAGTTCTACCACCTCAGACACCTCAAGTTTTTCTGCCTACCTTTCTCCCTTGCCATTTCCTAGGCATCGAACTGAACCTGATAACACCTGTGACCTTGCACCTCTGGTACCTTCTTCCAAGTCCATCCTCAAAAGCTACCTTATCCATGAAGCTTTTGCCTTCCTATATCCTACTGTAACTAAACCTGTCAAGCTTGAGGTTGTGAACTTACATTAGTTTCCTATGCGTCAGTGGAGGCTGGTCCATTAGGGCAACTGGAGCACTGCCCCACCAATCTCAGTGCGCCCCCAACATGCACCCACCTGCCAATCACCTTACTTACAACCAATCAGGAGATGAATCTGCCTCTCCTTAGCTCTGGCTTCACCTGCTGTTGGTCTCCCTGCCTTCCAACCCACCAGTCCCAATGGGCACCACTGCTAGGAGCAAGCCTCAGTTGGCTTATTTTCATTATTTATCCAATTAATTTATATAAAATTGTTTTTATTCTAGTTTTTGGCCCCCAGCAAAAGGCACCAAACTGTTTACATAAAATACTATAACAAAGCAAATTAGACAAAAACCTTAAAAGCACAAGGAGCAAAGTTAAAACCTTCAATCCAATGTTAAAAAAATCAGTGAAAGGCATCTCCCAATGCTACAGTTCTATGATTCTATGTTTTTTCATTGGCCGCTAAATCAGGTTTGCTGTCTTTACTTAAAAAAAAAAAAGTTTTAGTTTTCAGTTTCAGGAAATATTTATAACAAATAATCCCCCATAACCTGATTTCCCCAAGAAATCTATACAGAAAAAGCTCTGCATAGTTGCTCATGTGTCAGTCCTGTTCAGCCTGCATGGATTCTATAGCAGAATGAGCCCCTGAAGGATTCTGACATTTCCATTCTTGTGTGGGAGCCAACCACACAGAAAGGATTCACAGGATGCAAGGCTAAGGTAAGACTCGTTGAAAAAGAAAGGCAAACAAAAATTATTTTTGCCAGTCAAGACTGGATTCCACTGTTTAAGAAAACAAAAAATAATAATTTCTGTTATTGCTAATACCAGCAGCAAAAAGAATGAATTTGGAGATGCAAAGAAAATTTTAAGTTTATAAATTCAATCCACGTTTGAGACTAAATTCTCAGAGGAAATCTTCTTTTTCCATTTTCGGCGTTTGTTTCTCGTATGTTGTACAATGATAGATGATGACTGGTACAGTCAACTGAACACTAGCTGCTCTTTTTCCTTTTTTTGGCTGCTGACAAGGCAAATAACCTTTTTATGACTCAGGGTACCAATTCTGAGGTAGATCGGCTTGAGGACTGTCAAGATAGCAATATCCCTAACCTGAGAAGTTGGCTGTGGGGTTTTCATTATATGCCATTAAAGTACAAAGTAAAGCTTCTTACCAAAGTAATAAGAGGATGGGAACAGATGCTTATTTCTTAAGCCTTTCAGTGCCAAGACTGGCAGTTAAAAGGGAGCAAAGCGGGAATGAAAATCTGATGCTGCAAACATGATTCACAGGCCTGCCACACTGATGGCTTGGAGGAGGGGAGAGCATTGCTTGTGCAGCTTGCAAAATGATATAAGCCCCAGTCAGGTAATCCTCTCCTCACATGATAAGGGAGAGTGGGAAACACACCAGCCATCTCTGCTCCACTCGTAAAGTGGGGTGAAGCAGCCTCTCAGGCAGCAGAAATGCAAGACGTGGCACCCCGTGGGTGGCCCACCCATCTGCCCCACTGCTGCTGGAGTGGGGGGGGGGGAAAGACCTGTAATTGAAAATTTCATATGTGCAAAACATCTGTGTGGTGTAGTGGATAGAGTGTCTGACCAGAATTTGGGAAACCAGGGTTCAATTCTGCACTCAGCAATGGGTGAACTTGGCCCAGTCACTACCTCTCAGTCTAACCTACCTCACAGGGTTGTTGCGGGGATTAAATGAGGAATGGGGAGAATCAGGTATGCCATAGTGAGCACCTGGAGAAAAGGGTGGGATATAAATGCAAGAATGAATAGGTAAAGGTAAAGGGACCCCTGACCATTAGGTCCAGTTGCAGACAACTCTGGGGTTGCAGTGCTCATCTTGCTTTACTGGCCAAGGGAGCCAGCGTACAGCTTCCAGGTCATGTGGCCAGCATGACTAAGCCGCTTCTGGCGAACCAGAGTAGCACACGGAAACACCGTTTACCTTCCCGCTGTAGCAGTACCTATTTATCTACTTGCACTTTGACGTGCTTTTGAACTGCTAGGTTGACAGGAGCAGGGACCAAGCAACGGGAGCTCACCCCGTTGTGGGGATTCGAACCGCCGACCTTCTGATCGGCAAGCCCTTGGCTCTGTGGTTTAGACCACAGCGCCACCCGCGTCCCTGCAAGAATGAATAATTAAAATAAATCAGTACGAAAGGAAAAACCCACAACAAAGCTTATTAACAGAAGTTTTAGTTTGGGATAGGCCACAACTATTACAAGAATTCAGTAAATTCTTCCTGACAATGATAGCACTGCAGCTTATCTGGATGGGCATGTAGTGTAGCCAGGGCTATGTGGACGCAATGCTGGAACTAACCCGGTGCTCCTGGCGGCGCCTCCCCAGAATCCCATCCTCACTGCTGCCTTATCCGCAGGCTTACTGAGGTAAACTGCAATGAGGGTGACTTCACCCTACCACTTGAGCCACTACTGACACCAGACCACAATTTCTGCCACCAATGGCTTGTTACTGAAACTTGCTGAAAGCTGTTAATGCAATGTGGATTTCCATGCGGTTTTCCCAGGGCTAAGAACCACACACCTAAAGATGCTCTTAGAGTTAAAAATCACTACAGACTTAAAGAAACTGGTTACATTGAAGTTAACCTTTCATGTGAACATCATCATACTTTTTCACCTACTCCATTTCCCCCTGAAATGGTACTGAAAGCAACAACAACAACAACCTGTTTATTGAAAAGAGTATGCTTTGACTCATTTCATAAATACTTTTTAAGGTTGCAATCCTATACCTATTAATTTGGGAGTAAATTCCATTGAACTCAATGAGACTTGCTTCTGAGTATCAAATTGTGCTCTTGCATTATCTGGAAAAATGTGAAATATAACCAAACTGTGTGGATATAATGTGCTGCACACCATCCTTTTTTTTTTTTTTTTTTTTGGTAGAAACAGTATTAGAACCTTCTAGATATGTTTGTGGAGATTTTTCACACTGATTATAAGCATTTCTACTGAGGATGCCATCTTAATTTAAAAAAACACTACCATCTAAATGTTCCATATTATGATTTTTGTCATGCTGGCCTAAGTGATGGTATGGTAAACTCATTTCTAGACAGCTATGTAATGGCACAACAGATTCTAGGACAGTGCTCTTGAGCTCATTTATAATCTAGGTGGTCGTGCATCAATAGTACAATAATAGACCACTGAAAGTAGAAAACTCTGCATTTCATAATACTTAGAATTCAATCTTGCACAAAGGAATGATGCTAAATTCTGTACTGATTTCATTGGGGTTCGCTCAAGTAGAAGCATTTGCGCTGGCAATCAGGTGGAACAGGTTTTATGTAAGTACATTGTATTTTTTTTTATTAACTTCCAAGCAATAAATATATAGATTCCACTCTACATCTAAATGTCTCACAGTGACAGGAAAGCATCCTTCCTACATGCTTTATGTTTGAGCCACTGAAAAAGAGGAAGCATACGTTCACTGAATGGAAATGTTCTGTTGATTAAGTTTCAGCCTCATATTTTAATAAATTGTAAACTATACACCTCTGGTCAAATCTGAACTTATGAATGTGCTTAAAGGAATCTTGATTTCATTGTCAGACAGCATCAAGATTCCCTTTTGTGCTGTGATATAATCAAAAGATGTGATCTGTGGCAAATTGCAACTGCACCAATCCCAGAACTAATTATATAATTTTTCCAAGTTAAACTAGGAGTGTGTGAGAGAGAGAGATCGTACGCAGAATGTGGGGGCAAAATAAACAATAACAGAATGATTTGGGGTGTGGGGGGATCCATTCTCAGGAACAGATGGACCCCCCCCCCCAGACCAGACACTTGTATTTATTTTTTAAAACTTTTCTTAGCTGTTTTTATATGTTTGTAAATCACCTTGACACACACGTCAATTTTTATTTTATTAATTAATTTAACAAAAACTGTATACCATTTGAGCGCAAGGGTATATCTATGCTGTTTAAAAAAAAAAAAAAAAAAAGCATTATGGGATGAATTCAAAGTTGCAATATTACCATTGTTCCATCAGTGTTTCAGCTTCTTCTCTCACACACAGTTCTGGGGGTTTTCCTGCCATCACTGCCAGATCTGATTCGGAGTACAGGGGCATGACTTTGGGGTTGGGGTGGTGGAAACCCCATTGCATTAGCAGGACTCATTACACTTGCTTCTGCTATCACAACAGCATAGTTGAATCCATGTGCTCTACCACTAAGCCTTGAGACACTCTACCTTACCTCACAGTTTAGAAAGTGATATCTAGAAAGTGATATCCAAAAAGGGGTGGTGTATCTATATCTCCTGTGACTTAAAAATATTCCTCTCTTTGTTGCAGAAAACAGTGTGGACAAACCTTTTACCACAACTTGGTTAAATTTCAGAAGGGCACATGAGAGCCAGGTAAAATTATTGATGGGTGGGGGCATTGACAGCCAGCCATCCTTGCTCCAAAAGTCTCTGTTGGCCCAGAGACTCATATCTTTGCACAATCCGAATATATATTAATTTTTTCAGCCCCCAAAGATGATGATTTAAACTATTGTTATTTCACAGCCATGAGCAAGTTAGCACAGAATTTATAGCATATTTTAAGGCATCCGTATGAAAGGGGGGAAAGGCGGGCAGGCGGGGGGGGGAATCAATTAACTGCAATTTTTAGGTGATAGCTAGTCTGTGAAAGAGAATGGCAAGTCATGTTTCTATAGCCCATTTCCTAAGATAAATGTATTTATTTATTGAGCATATAAATATCCTGCATTCCTTCCTTCAAAGGCATCCAAAACAGCTAAAGATAAATTTAATCAAGCAAGGAAAATATCCACTAGATATCTTTTTAATAGTATTATACTCTTCAAACATCTGAGAAGTTTAAAAAGTGCTAATATATAATGCTATGCTTCATGTGATAGATTTTGTAATATCATACAATGTTTTGAGCTACAGTCAGTCAAGTAGAAAATGCATCTATGGCTGTCAGATGCATTTATTTCATGCCATGGAAAAGAAATCATATCACTACCTAATGGAATAAAATGCCTGTCATCTCCAAACTACACCAACCATCTCCTATTAGTTTAATTCAGATCTGAGACTTTGAAAGTGACCCATAAGCAAACAATGGGAATTTGAATAGCAGTTGCATGCATGACTTAGATTTATGACAAGTGTCAAAACATTACATTCTTTTTTTCTTTTAAAAAAAGATAAGTTAAGATTATACAGTCAGATAACTTCTCTAGGCATAGAATCCTGGGAGTAGTCAAACCATAAAGTGTAGAAATTTGTGTACAGGAAAATACAGTACATATTCTGCTACATAAGTACAGTGGTACCTCGGGTTAAGTACTTAATTCGTTCTGGAGGTCCGTTCTTAACCTGAAGCGTACTTAACCTGAAGCACCACTTTAGCTAATGGGACCTCCTGCTGCCGCTGCACCGCCAGAGCACGATTTCTGTTCTTAGCGGAGTTCTTAACCTGAAGCGTACTTAACCTGAGGTACCACTGTAAATGGTGAGTCACTAAAACAGATAAATGGCGCTGATATAATCCTTACTTGTTATTAATTTTTATTTCATTTATTTAACTGTGATTTAAAACATACAGAAGGTTGCAACTGCAATAAAACAGACGGAAGCAAACTAAAACTTCTGCCATTTATTACATCGTCCATCCAATTCTATATGAGTAGGCAGAATTGAGAAAATGCATGCAGTTCAGCTGCTGACTTAATATGTGTTGACTGCCACATGTAAAGCTCTAGTGAAGATATAGGTTTTCCCAATATGTTTTCTTAACCATGGTAAAGTGATCAGAAATATCTTGCAGACTTTCTCACTTCTTTTCAGCCCTAAACATAGTATAGCACAACCAAGGTTATTGCTCAGTTAACCAGGGTAAACTGCTTTCAAAGTCTGGTTAACGTTGATCGTACTGCAGATCGTACTGTTACACATGGTTAAAGCTGGAATAAGAAGGGAAAGAAGAAATTTACCATGGAGAGAGTAAGGTGGACAGTAGAACAGGATGGGAATATGCAAGCCTGTGAGGTACTCCTGATGTCTTAACCGGGGTCAAGAGATTGGGAAACATATAATATACCATATATATTGTGTCACCTCTCACTAACCTTTTCTCTAAACTAAAAAGTCCCAAAGGCTGAAACCTTTCCTCATAGAGGAGTTGCACCATCCCCTTGCTCTTTTCTGAACCCCTTTCCAACCCTACAGTATCCTTTTTGAGGTGAGGCGACAAGAACAATACTCCAAATGTGGTTGCACCACAAATTTGTATTACAGCATTATGAAATCAGCAGTTTTATTTTCACTTCCTTTTCTAATGATCCCTAGCGTGGAATTTGCACTTTTCACAGCTGCTGTAACCAGGGTTGACATCTTCATTAAGTTATCCACTACAACCCCAAGGTCTCATTCCTGGTCACTCACCACCAGTGACCTCCTGAGTGCATATATGGGGGGGGAATTGTTTTTGCCCTGATGTGAATCACATTACACTTGTTTACATTGAACTGCAATTGCCAATTCACTCAGTTTGGAGAAGGCCATTTGCAGCTCTTCACAATCCTTCGTTTGTTTTAATTACCCTGAATAATTTAGTGTCATCCGCAAATGTGGCCACCTCACTGCTCACCCCTAACTCTACCTCATTTATGAACAAGTTAAGAGGCACACCCCAATTCCGATCCTTGGGGACTCCACTCTCTGCATCCCTCCATTGGAAGAACTGTCCATTTCCTCTTATTCTCTGCTTGCTGCTACCTAAACCGCTTCCCAAGCCACAGAAGGACCTCACCTCTTTTAACAATCCTACTAGGATGTTTGTTGTAAGGGAGGGAAGAGAACTGCACCTGCTAAGCACCAGGTTTTTTAAAAAAAACCTATAACTCAAAAAATGAAGACAGATTAAGGACTCCTGTCCTTGTGAATGTTTAATGGCTAAGGTTTTCCCACAGAAGCAGAGCTGACTCAGCAGCTTAAAATGGTGAGGGAAAGGGTAATAAAATTCATGCCCATCAAGGACAAATCCCTTCAAACCTAGCCCAGTAATACATGGAGATGTTTATTTAAACAGAATGGTGCTCTATTGAAATAGCCAGGCAATGGTGTAGGGCAGAAAGGTGTATAAATAAATGCAGATGTGGGGGTGTGGAATCTGAGGAAACTATAAAAACCATTGGTGGAAATCCCTTGGCAACTCTTCTAGAAAGTTCCTTCGTTGTGAATACCACTGAGTCAGAAATGCTTCGAGCTCTGCCACCTGGTTACCATCTGCTTCCAGCTGGCCTGAGACATGGGTAAAGGTGCCATTTCTGCTAGAAACATAAGAGACTGTCTTAAAGTGAGGCCAGACCTTGCTTCAGTCAGAGGTAACTTTCTATAGTTTAGCTCTGCAGTATAGTTCAACAGGGGACCCAGGTGGCACTGTGGGTTAAACCACAGAGCCTAGGGCTTGCTGATCAGAAGGTCGGCGGTTCGAATCCGTGCGATGGGGTGAGCTCCCGTTGCTCGGTCCCAGCTCCTGCCCACCTAGCAGTTCGAAAGCATGTCAAAGTGCAAGTAGATAAATAGGAACCACTCCAGCGGGAAGGTAAACGGCGTTTCCGTGCGCTGCTCTGGTTCGCCAGAGGCGGCTTTGTCATGCTGGCCACATGACCTGGAATCTGTACGCCGGCTCTTGGCCAATAAAGCGAGATGAGCGCTGCAACCCCAGAGTCGGACACGACTGGACCAAATGGTCAGGGGTCCCTTTACCTTTTTATAGTTCAACAATGTTGAACCTTTTATCCTGAACCTTTTTTGATGACTTTTCCTATCTAATCGACTTTGCATCAAAAAAAAATATGAATAAATAAATTGGCAGCTGGATATGCAAGCTTGGAAGACAGGCAAGAAACAGAGGTTGAGAACTTACATCGGATTGCTGACTGGCCCAAGAACCCCTGGGCAAGCATGATGGCCAAGTGAGGATTTTAATCTTAGTCTCACAGGTCCTAGCCAAACACTCTAACCACTACAGCACTCTGCCTCTCATGTGCAACTATGTGCAAAACTAAAATTGGATGGGGGGCATATGTAGGCATACCATCAAGCAGAGACTCTGCTCAGTTCTCAAACAGTGTACTATGTGCTCCCACATCAAGGCAACGGGATGGAATGGAAATTGCAACACGAGAAAAACATTCCTGCAAATAAAATGTTGACAAACATGCATTGGTCCACTGCTATGAGGTACATCAATTGGCCCAACTGCTTTTTAAATGGAAAAAATAACCGCCCGTGTGCCAGAAGTCATTCAAAAACCCCCAAGGATATCTGACAGAGACATTTGTGGATTTTTTTGTGGATATCTGAAAGTGAGAAGAAGCAAATTGGGAAACTGTAGAAATTAGAGCTGGGGGCAATAATTATTTGGGGTGGGGTGGAGAGAGAGAAAATTAAATTTGGATCCTGAACAGGTGGGAGTAAATCTGGTGTAACTGATCAGCGTTAGAAGTAGTGACAAGGTCTTTAACAGCAAAAAGCAGAAGAACTTTCCACTCTCCTTAACAGAATTTAACTTTAAAAAAAAAGTTAAGGTAAAATTCTCGTGTGAGCTATATAAACATAAAAACAAAATGAAAATATCTCATAAGACAATATGTACACTACAGACAGATACATCCTTAACTCCCAGCACCTGACAATTGAGGTGGCTGCCTTACCATGCTGGGTGGTCAGAGCCAGCCCTCACCATAAAAGAATCAAATTCTATCCTAATTCTGCTGGTAGGCTAAAATAATTCATTTTACATTTACTCCTTTCCGGAAATGCCATTGGGGCAGGAGTGCCACCTAATTCCCATGTAATCAGTTTTCTTTAATTATTATTAATTAAAATTCAATACTGCCTCCTAAACTGCTAGTTAAACTAGACAGAAATTAATGGCAAATATGTGTTTTTGTTGTAGTTTGGTTGTATTTATGTCACACTTATGGAAATTCATGCCTGCCTACTCAAATGACTGTGACTGTGACTCTTAAATGACTTAATAATGCTAATGGATAACAAGGGCTGCAATAAAATGAAAATTAAATATACATTTTAGCGCTTTATTGGCTAGACAAGCAGACTGCCAGATGGTGTGTGTGTGTGTGTGTATGCCATCCACTTTCAGGTCTCAGCAGTCAGCAACAACCTATGTCATATACCATTCTGTAAAATGCTCTGAGACCTGCGGGTATAGGGCAGTATATAAATTCAACTGATAATAATAATAATAATAATAATAATAATAATAATAATATACCAACTGATGAAACTGAAAACTATTGATATTAATCCTAAGTGTAGATGAAGTGTAGGTATGGTTGTTTAGACATTTTGCTGTAATCAGCTCACTAACATTAAACCCAGTTCTTACTAGCTTTTTACAAGCATTTTCTTCTTAAATACCAACATTTATTTACACAGCCCATAACATTAAAATCCTGTTCTTGAGACCTTTTACTAGTGTTTCCTTATCAGGTACTGAAATATATTTACACAGCCTTCAACACCCACGAGAAAAGAGATCCTATTAAAACTATTACAGACAATGGAGTTAAGGTTTTGTTTTTTAATTACATTCAGTGAGGCAGCATGTGTGTGTGTGTGTGTGTGCGCGCACACACACGCTAAAGTATAAACCTTTGCGTTTTTCTTAAGGAAACCCTGTAATGCATTCCCCGAAAAATCTCAATTATGAGGAAAGGCTTAGGGTCTGAAAGAATCTACAAAGCCAGTCGCCAAGCTACAGAGATCTCTGATTAAGGTTTCCTCGCCATGTTCCACAGTAGATTGGAGGTGGTTATAATCTGCAGATACATTAATAACACAGCTTTGCTATCAAAAGACAATGCAGATAATAATTCAATTTTACAGCTAAATGGGAGGCACAGCATCTACCCCGAGGGTGACTTACATGACAGAAATGAATGCAACTTAATGCTTTTAGAGCTACAGTTTCAAACTCTGAAGAACAAAGCTATAGCCCATAAGCTTTCTGCAATCCAGGACAAGCCTGTTAGCAACCTCTGGCTGATAAGAAGGCTTAGCAAGGAGATCTTCACTTCATTTCTGATTTGTGCCTCTGCTTTAACAGTGGGGTAAAACAGCCTCCCTGTGGTAGGCCCTTTTAATTGGAGATTGGAAAGTGAACTTTAAAACAAAAGACGAATGAACAAAACAAAAATGAATGGATGCCTAAGCTGATGCAGATATGCCAGAGTCAGACCTTTACTAAAGAGGTGTCAGGAGTTCCCATGGACATGATTTGCACTGTCTACTGCCAGTGCAAATGGGAGCCCTCCCCTACAGACACATAAAGGTAAAGGGACCCCTGACCATTAGGTCCAGTCGCGGACGACTCTGGGGTTGTGGCGCTCATCTCGCTTTACTGGCTGAGGGAGCCGGCGTACAGCTTCTGGGTCATGTGGCCAGCATGACTAAGCCGCTACTGGCGAACCAGAGCAGTGCACGGAAACGCTGTTTACCTTCCCGCCAGAGCGGTACCTATTTATCTACTTGCACTTTGATGTGCTTTTGAACTGCTAGGTTGGCAGGAGCTGGGACCGAGCAACGGGAGCTCACCCCGTCACGGGGATTTGAACCACCGACCTTCTGATTGGCAAGCCCTAGGCTCTGTGGTTTAGGCACTGGGGCAAGAACAGAATCCAAATGGGTTGTCAGAGGAGATGGCCTTTCCAATTTCTCCTCACTGACTGCACAAAACCACCACCTCCTTATTTCAATACATGCTTAGTTTATTGGTTGCTTTCTACACACCCCAAAGTCTCAAAACACCCTGCATAGCAGAATGATTCATCTAGGACAATTCAAACAAACCTAACATGGGGGGGGGGGAATCTGACATTAGAATCAGTTATGGACCTTCCTGAAAGACAATGTTAGGCACACTGGCCTGCTCGGTTCCCAGAAGAAAAAGGCTGTGTCTAAGGACACACATCCTTAATTTCAAACTTGGATAGAACATTTCCATGTGATAATTCATGTGTGAATGCCAGGGCTTTTTCCCCCAGCAGGAACTCACTGGAACTCAGTTCTGGCACCTCTCAGGTGGGCGCCATCACCATTATAAGAGAACAAGGGAGGTGTTCATGGCACCTCCTTTTTCTAGAAAAACAACACTGGTGCATGTCACCATGTGTGATGAATTTAAACTCAGTCTATTTTGCTTCATATACAAACTACAACTGATGGCTGGTTCCCATTGTGTCTTCATCTGGCAAAATTTGGGTGTGGGTGTGTGAATCAATCTATTTTGGGTGTGTGTGTGTGTGTGTGTGTGTGTGTGTGTGTATACACACACACACACACACTAAATTACATCCCCCCCCAAATAAAAACCCCAAAGGAAAGTGTAGCATTTTTGCACCATGGTATTTATGGATTTGTAAATAGCAGTTAACATGAACACAGTTGTCTTGCTGGCAGTGATTGCTGTCAACTTGGTTACTACTCACTGCATAGGCTTAGATTTGACACTTGTAGCTGTAGATGGCAAGAAGATAAAAGAGGCAGTATGCTGTTTCTGAAATGTTGAGATATAGTGTCAAATAGTCATTAGCATATGCATAGCAGGAAACTGGAAAGTAAAAGGATGCACCATCACTATAACAGCACCACCTACACACACAAATACACAGTTCACCAATATCCTTAAAAAAAAAAATTAAGTACCACTTAGGTAACACAGTTTGTTTGAGTACAATGTCCCCATAGGACTGAAGTCCCCAGCATGGTGTGGGCACCAAGGCACCCTCGGATACTCTCTTCATTTTTAATATTTTCATATGAATAGTGGGGTAAGAATACTTTAAATAATCCGTTATATTATTATTTCCTGGAAATAAATGGGTTTCCACAGCCACCCTAGAAGGAGGCTCCTGTCTATAAGCAACACCAATTGCCAATAACCTTACACTGTGAAAGGTGCTACAGACAAGTGTGGGCTATATAGGAGCTGAGCT
The DNA here is from genome assembly GCA_034641385.1 of Darevskia mixta. NCBI lineage: Eukaryota > Metazoa > Chordata > Lepidosauria > Squamata > Lacertidae > Darevskia > Darevskia mixta. The sequence continues at coordinate 41,674,922 of JAWWNH010000013.1, read as the reverse complement.
CTTAACAATACCACCACCACCACCACCACCACTTCCATTCCTTGGTTGTGTGTGTGTGTGTGTGTGTGTGTGTGTGTGTGTGTGTTACTCATGATGCGCTACAGGGCTGATTTTTACCTGTGACTTGAATTCATGCCAACTTCTATACCGTATAAGCCACAGACTGCCAGCAAAGGCATATTATAACATGTCATTTGTCATCCATCTGCTGTGCTACAAAGTAAATGCAAGCTGCTGGCATGAGTATTTGATCTATTTTTACCTCCTCATTGCTCAGTTTGGAATATATTCAGTGCACACATCATCACATAATGCTTCTTGCATATCTTTCAGGAAAGACATGCATTTTACAGAAATTCAAGGTGTGAAGCCAAATAATTTGCTAGATTTCAATGAAAGCTATCTCCAAGTGTAATGCATTGTTTGCTTAGCTCACACATAAAGCCATTAATATCTGAGGTGGTTTCTAGTGCATGGCAAGAGGGAAAAACCAAAGCCAATGGGAAATTGTTCCCTTAGAAACCCAACTACCTTTAGATCCTTTCCTTTTCACTGTTTATCCAAGTTGTGTGGTGGAAGAGCAGTTTCGCTCATGATCAGGGGTGAAGTTCAAAGGTGGAAATTCAGAATACCAGGTTCAAAACACTTTGCCCCCAACTGTTCAAAATGAAGTTCTGAGCTTGATTTGTCTTTTATTGAGATTCAGCCCCTCCCCCCAGTCACATGCACAAAACTGAAAACTAACTTCCCACCCCTTCTCTACCACCCTTTCATTCATGATTGAGCCAAAGGACTAGTTGCTGTTGACAAGGGAACTCTGAGAAGGATTCTGGCCTTTTGAGTAGTGGTATGGAAGTGATAGCTGAACCATAAAGAAGGCTGAAGAATTGATGCTTTTGAATTATGGTGCTGGAGGAGACTCTTGAGAGTCCCATGGACTGCAAGAAGATCAAACCTATCCATTCTGAAGGAAATCAGCCCTGAGTCCTCACTGGAAGGACAGATCCTGAAGCTGAGGCTCCAATACTTTGGCCACCTCATGAGAAGAGAAGACTCCCTGGAAAAGACCCTGATGTTGGGAAAGATGGAGGGCACAAGGAGAAGGGGACGACAGAGGACAAGATGGTTGGACAGTGTTCTCGAAGCTACCAACATGAGTCTGACCAAACTGCGGGAGCCAGTGGAAGACAGGAGTGCCTGGCGTGCTCTGGTCCATGGGGTCACAAAGAGTCAGACACGACTAAATGACTAAACAAACAACAACTAAATCATGGAAGGGCATGTGTGCTAATGTCATCAGTTTGAGGGCTACTTTGGGGTATTATTAATTGACACAGTAAGCTTTACGTTCTCTACATTTTCTTTCAATATATTTTAAAATGCAACTTGTGTATTTTCAGTTAAGGTGCAAAGCAAGTCTGTTAAATCCAAAGTTCTGTTTTACCTTTATTCATTCTAAGAAGAATCTAAAAACTGCTACATGTTTGTTCTCTTTTTCACAAAATGGATTAAGGTTACCAAATTGAAGGGAGAACCATCTAGGGTTTTCCATGAAGGGAACCTCTAAAGTTTATTTTTAAAATCTTTTTATCCCCCCCCCAATAATAGGATGTAATTTGCAGACACAGGCACACCTTATGAGGGGGGTGAAGCATGCCAAATTTCTGAATTATAGTGGTTCCTCTGTAAAGGCAGACTTTACCTTTGGGGTTAAATAGAAATCACTTACCGGTAATCCCCCCCTTTACTGTTTTGTGGACAATCAGTTTGAAAACTGGTGACATGAGAGAAGTGCCCCTGGGCAAGTGGGTAATAACAAAAGGCTGACAATGAGCAACACAACTCTCAGCTTTATTTAAGGGTCAAGTAGCCTTAGCTGGGGGAAGGGGGATGTATCGGACTTAAATTGTGTAGGGGAGAACACTTTAATAAAAATATTAATGTGACTGGAGAGCAAGAATCCAATGTAATGGAATCACAAGTACCCTAAAAATGAAGAGAAGAGAAGAAGCTTTGAACAAGCAAATTGTAAATGAATAAAAAGCAGCAAGCACAGAGAGATGCAAGAAAACAAACTGCATGAAAAACAAACAATTGAAGTAGGCATTGATTGTTGGAAAACAGAAAGAGCTTAGAATAAAAAAAGAATAACTAAATCACATGAAAAGTTCTAAACCTGAATGAGGGGAAGGGAAAGTGCAATGACTTTATGAGCTCTCCTAAAAGTTTGCAAACATCCCTCTGTTAAACCACAGAGCCTAGGGCTTTCTGATCGGAAGGTCGGCGGTTCAAATCCCTGTGACGGGGTGAGCTCCCGTTGCTCGGTCCCAGCTCCTGCCAACCTAGCAGTTCGAAAGCACGTCAAAGTGCAAGTAGATAAATAGGTACCGCTCCGGTGGGAAGGTAAACGGCATTTCCGTGTGCTGCTCTGGTTCGCCAGAAGTGGCTTAGTCATGCTGGCCACATGACCCGGAAGCTGTTCGCCGGCTCTCTCGGCCAGTAACGCGAGATGAGTGCCACAACCCCAGAGTCGGACACGACTGGACCTAATGGTCAGGGGTCCCTTTACCTTTACCTAGGAAAATTATCCACTGATTCAACCTAGACATGTCCATCAAAATGAAAGATCCCCACAGATCTCCCCACCTCCCCACTCAAGCTCAGGGCATTTCCCTAGTCAGTCTGGTCTCACTTAAAAATTTGAGGGGGGGGAGGGCAGGGATCACTTTACAAATGCAGCATCTGGGGGGCACCCAACTCCACAAAGCAAATTTTGGGACATTAGTGGGCTCCTGATTTGATCTGAGATGCCTTGTTAGTGGTGCAATCTCAAGCAAATGCAAACCTTAGCTGAATCAGTCCTATTTGCCTTGTAATTCGGGCTACACAAAACATCGTAGCTTGTACACTACAGCCTAGAATGGTTAGGAAGCCCCCACACAATGGCCACATGCACCTGAGCTTTTACGTTCTCATTTACGTTCTCAGGTACCAGTGGGATGGTTCAGAGGGTCTCTTCCATTGTCCCACGACCGATGGAGTGGGTCACTGGTTATGTGGGGGTCAGCAGGTTAGTTGAGTAATTTTACAGGGGAGTCACCCACTGGCAAAAAGGATATTTGTTTTTTCAAAAGCCTGTTGAGCCAGTGAGTTGGTAAAATGGCATGCAATCATTTCATAATGGGGTGGCATTTTTAAAAAGTTGCTTTTGATATTGTCAACTGTCCTTTCTTCTTCCCATGAGACTAACTTCATGTGTGTGGAATATTTATGTAATTGTAATTGCTGATCTCTGGGGACCAGTATCATTCCTTTATATTCTTAATATTGTTCCTTTATATTTTAAAAGTCCTGCTAGCTCTTACCTGATATTTGGTATGGTGTAGTGTCACCATATTATATTCTGAGGAAAAAGCACTGTTCTGATGTGAAATGACTCAAGAGCCAAGCAAATTAATAAATGACAACTTCACTTTATTTGAGGACAGAACTTCAGCTTAAAGTTACTGGTCTGTGGAAACAAGGAAGAGCTGATGACAGCAGAGAAGCAATTTCACAGTCATTAGTTTGTTCTCCTGTTTGAGCTAAGGAAGCTTCCAAAATGCGAAAATAGCTTCTCAATTTTCAACTTCATGAACATGATGTTATAAATTGTTTACCTGCCTCTGGCAGCGGCAAAAAGAGTTCTAATGACAACTGGTTTTCAAAGAGGGGAAATACCTAGTACTAGGGTAGGGTTACTCTGTCATTAATTGTCATGGTTTCCTCCAGGGACTCTTGGCCACTGTGGGGTTGGAAAAGGGAGGATTCCATGACAGTAAATGCTGTGGTGGCTCATGAGGGGGTAGGGGCAGAGGTGCCCTCCCAGTGGTAGCACTGCACTTATCAGGCAGAAAAGTTGGGAAGCCCCAGGTTTGTGGTGGTGGTGGCCCCTCAGGTACACACACACTTGCAGGACTACTGCCCCAGAGCTCCCCTGCCCTTGGTAACTCAACCAGCTCAATCCCTGTCCTGACTAGCACAATACTGCAACTGCTAGTAGGAGACCACTGCCTCTGCTTTCCTCAAGAGCAGGGGTAGGCAACCTAAGGCCCGTGGGCCGGATGCGGCCCAATCGCCTTCTCAATCCGGCCCGCGGACAGTCCAGGAATCAGCATGTTTTTACGTGAGTAGAATATGTCCTTTTATTTAAAATGCATCTCTGGGTTATTTGTGGGGCCTGCCTGGTGTTTTGACATGAGTAGAATGTGTGCTTTTATTTAAAATGCATCTCTGGGTTATTTGTGGGGCATAGGACTTCGTTCATCCCCCCCCCCAAATATAGTCCGGCCCACCACATGGTCTGAGGGACGGTGGACCGGCCCACGGCTGAAAAAGGTTGCTGACCCCTGCTCAAGAGCCACCGCTGAGTAAAACGAAAATGAGAACATCTGAGGCAGACGAGTTGAGGGGTAAATTGTGCTGGTTTAGTGAACAGAGGCAGATGTAACCTGTGGTTTGGTAGTGATGGTGGGGGATGAAAAATATGTAATTTCAAGAGGATCTGATAGCCCCCCATTTCCCTTTCCTCAGTCTCCCAAAGTGCTCCCTTTCCCTTCTGGCCCTTTTTCTGTACAGCTGCTGAGCTGCTGATATGAGCCTTGGAAAGCACATAGAGATAAGATGACATGGGAAAGGGCACAGCTCTTTAAAGCTTCATGCTTCAACTCTATGTACCTCCCTTGCAACTTATAGAGTGCACGAGACACCTAACTGGTTTTTGATTTGCACCCACTCCTTCATATGGCTCTACAATCTTGCTGTGCTCTTTGAGCATTCTAGGCCACAGTGTCTGCTGTTTGCAGCGCTGAACAGAAATGTAAGCTAGGAATAAAGGTGCTTGTGCAGCACAATAACTAATAAGGCAGATGTCTTGCCATATTTGAGTCCTTTCAAAATCTCATTTCAGATAAGGAGCAGATGTTTCCCCATGGAATCGCAGACATTTATTCCAGGGAAAGAAAGCTTAACTCATTGGTTTGTAAACAGAAGTGGCTACACAGGAAGGTCTTCAGAAGACAAACCTGCTCTGTACTACTTTCCCTGCTGGGCAGAAGCTCTTTGTGACCTCTTGGAAAGAGTATTTATGATCCTTTAGCTAAAGATAAAGCCTACACCAAACCATGTGAATTTTTGTGTGTGTCCCCAAATGTTAAATGACTGGCCTGATCCATTTGCTTTCACTGTTTGGACCCAGCACCCATACGCATGGGATTGCTCTGTGGAAAGCTAAAGCAACACCTGATAGTCACCTACATCTGATGTGGTGGTTGAGGGCCTGTCTGCACTACCGCTTGTCCTGTGCTTAGAAAGCACTGATCTGAGTAGTTTTCTGCTTCTCCCACACTTTCTAAGCATGGGTCTGAGTTGTTTTTCATGTGCCCCACCACTTTCCCCCAGAATACCCACTCTTTAGTGCTAAACCATGGGTTTCCCTGGGGGAAAGCAGCGGGGCAAGCTAGGATACAGCAGCCTCTTGCTCTCAGCCAAGTATGATATGTTAAAATGCTTTGTCTTGAATGCTACACTGCTGTGGCTTGTTTCCCTGCATTATAGATTCCTTCTCATTATACAGGTTCATGAACTTCTTAAGGACATGAAATTGGCTACTTTTCCAAAGACTGTAAGAAGGAGATTGGCAAGTGGAAATGAGAGCCAGCCATGGATTTTATGAATCGCTTTCTGGGAACATCATATTCCAGCTCTCAAATTAGCTCTGTATTTTAAAGTCTCCACAGCTGAGCAACTCACTGTGTCATAATTTGCAGCTACAACTTCATGTGGCATAATTTGCTTGAAGTTAAAGCTGATTTAAACATAATGGCACCCCCATGCAGAGGCTGTCAATGTTTTAGTCCTCTTGCATGTTTTGTACGCTGTGGCCGCATGCTTAAGTGCTTTTTAATAAAAGGCTTTGCGTTTCAGTAGCTCTAGATTATCACTGATAAAAAAAGACATACCGAATGAAATGATTGGGGGTTCTGCATAAGTTTAAGAATATTACCTCCATTCAGCTCTGTCTTCTGATTTAATATGGAAGTTTCCATATTTTCTTTTTCGGTCTGATCTCCAGACATGCACACATGAACCTCTGCACCCTAATGAAACATAGCACAAAAAAGGAATCTTTGTATGCTCATGTCAGTAAATCTTTTTGCACTATATTGCATCAATATGCACAAGTCCTTGTGTGTATCTGTAACCTGGATCAAAGATCAAAACAACAGCAAAAAAGAAGGATGTGGACAAACACAAAAAAAACAAAGCCTAGACATCAAAATGGAAGGATAACAGATTACTAGTATATTGATGCCATTGGCGAGTTTGGAACCCCAATACCCAGGGAGAAAATTAGGTAGGAAGGATGTTATAATTGGTCCAGTATACCTAAAGGAGCATCTCCACCCCCATCGGTCAGCCCGGACATTGAGGTCCAGCGCCGAGGGCCTTCTGGCGGTTCCCTCGCTGCGTGAAGCCAAGTTACAGGGAACCAGGCAGAGGGCCTTCTCAGTAGTGGCGCCCGCCCTGTGGAACGCCCTCCCTTCAGATGTCAAAGAGAACAACAACTACCAGACCTTTAGAAGACATCTGAAGGCAGCCCTGTTTAGGGAGGCTTTTAATGTTTAATAGATTACTGTATTTTAATGTTCTTTTGGAAGCCGCCCAGAGTGGCTGGGGAGACCCAGCCAGATGGGCGGGGTATAAATAATAAATTATTATTATTATTATTATTATTATTATTATTATTATTAAGCATCCCAGGTTCTGTACATTATTTCTTGCACCAAATCTAGTTTTCCATAGAGTACTGCTCATGTTTTACATTTCCCTAGCAATAGCACTCCAGGCAGAAGTTGTAGTGTTTGTAAGCTTGCCACCATGTGGTTCGGTTAGATAAGGCAACAAAATGCACAATGGAAAGATTCAGAACCTAGAAACATGAGAAATTATGTTAGTTTCGGGAAAGGAAGGAAGGACTATTAAGGAATTTTTGCAATCCTCACAGCAATCCTGTGTGGTGGGTTAGGCTGATAAGTAGTGACTAGTTTAGGGACAATATAGACTAGATCTCTGCCTTCATTTATTGTCAGTGCTAACCTATGCATGTTTATTCAGAAGTAAGCCCCATAGTGTGCTTAGGATTTCAGTCTACATTAATTATCATTCATTTATTTGTTCTAGTTCTTGGTTTTCGTTGCAGTAAGTTAATGCATGAGGGTACCATGGGTGATACAAGATGGGTGCTTATTGTGGTATCCGTGCTCCTCACACATGCAATTTTTTTTTTTTGCAGCCTCTGACCCTCATGGCTGCCATCACAATGCCAGTCTGTCTTCCCTGCCTTGTTTAATTCAGATTTACCCTTTCCAGGAAAGTAAAAAAACAAAACGAAAAACAAAAGCAATACCCTGTTGCGAATGATCCATTTGAGATATCTCAGTGACTCATTTGCAAGTTAAGCCCACAGACGGGAGCACCCTGCCTTTGGGTTATGACAGCATATTGCTGTCCGCACTATCGCTAACCTGCACTTTGAATGGAAAGTGTACAAGGGAAGAATGAGTAATTAGGCTAATTAACTGAGGCTTATTAGGCATCTTATTATGCTCTGCTCATCAGGACCTCTTCAGAACCAGTTGGGTGAATAAAGTATGCACGCGGCGCACAGAGAGAAAGATTAGAATGATGTTACTGCCCCTATTGTCCAATCTCATGGGGTGAGTCATGATGCCCGTGCAGCCAAAACAGTGCCTTTCACATATGAGGGGGGATTTCATCTAGGGATGGGGAAATGTGTTCATTTTGAGTTCTCTGTTTCTCATATTTCCACTCTTCACTTCCTACATATCCACATCAGATTGTTATTTTTTTTTAAAAAAAAGAAGTCCTCATGAAAACTCACCAGCAAATTTCGAAGCATATTTTTGCATGCAATTCTGCCTAAGATACACAATTTTTAAAAACAATTTCCCCTAATATAATGCACTTTATATGTTATTTTCATGAATATGTGCATTGATATACAGATTGCTAGTGCATTATCCTAGTATATGCAGTTTTCTGCATGTTATTCGGTTGGGGAAAAAACCATAGAAAGGCTGACTGTTTTGATACATATTTTGTTTCAGAAACTGTGACTTAGGTAGCTTTGCCTTTAAATGAAAACTGAATCAAAATTTCCACCAAACCACATCCCTAGTATCTGTGGACTCAGCAGAACCCTGTGGATTTGCAAAAGAGTCGGTCTTGTTGGTGGGTGCCCCCAGATGGTGGAACTCCTAAATTAGCCACCTCACTGCTTTCCTTTCACCAACCAGCAAAGACTTTTGGCCCAGACATGCCTTTGACCACTCACTGGCTGTTGTGAGTGGGTTCTGTACTGTATCTCTTTTGTGTGTGTATGCTTTGAAATGAGTTCAATGCTGCTTTTAATTGGGTTACTTAACTCTGTGTGCGTGTGTGTGTATAGTGTTTGTTTTAGCTGTATTTTAATTCATGTTGTAAGCTGCCTTGAGGTGTGATATGAAATAAATAAAGTGCAAAAAGTTTGGAAAATAATCCAAAGCCTGGACGGGGGAAGGGTGCTACAGCAACAGGGATGGGAGCAATATTTTCTGGGGCCCAAACACCCCATTCACTAAAGAGCGCACAGATTTTTGGGATAAAATGCATATGCCCATTTATATATATAAATGCAAATTATTTTATTTCTCAATGCCCACTGAAATGTATCAAGATCCCCTAAGTGGGGTGCAATATTCAAGAGGCCAATCAAACACATATTAAAATAGCACATTCCCCAAAGAGCTGCTCCTAGGGAAGAAAAAGAAATGAGCCCATGGCGCTCCCTTTCGAAGAGGGGTGTGTGCTTTGATTTCATGTGCTTCCCATTGCCACAGCCTGTCACAGAGAGTAATGGGGGGGGGAATTCGCAGGGCAAAGCAAAACAGATGTAATAACAAATGTAGCCGTTATTAAATCCTTACTCCCTAATGATGCCAGAGGAGAGCTGACAGCATGTAATATTGCCAACTATGACCCTATTTTCGGTGAAGCACTCTCAGAGCAACTTTCAAGTGTGTGTCAGAGCTCGCAAGCGGGGAATATGTATACGGAGACTTATGACCCTCATATTATAAAGGAGAAAAACAGAGAGGGTTTTCTTATTGCCAGGGCAAAGGTTATACACATAGCAAGAGTCATTATCATTAGAGGGTGCAGGACAGTCAACCTCAGGGCTGGAGGTGTCACAACTAATAGCCGCCTCATTGATGCTGTATCTCACCCCTTGTATTAGCATTGCTCCCTGGCTAACCTATTCATGCTGAGGCTTGCCCTGGCACCTGTGTTGATGTGCCAAAATTACAAACGATAGCCCATGAGTGACTGCAGAGAGAGCAGTGCTTTAAACTGCAAGGCGCAGAGGGCTTGAGTCTTCCCTCACAGTGGTGGGTGTGCGTGTTAATGACTTGCGTAATTCCACGAGCTGAAGTGGATTGTGATTCTCATTTTGCAGCAATGTAGAAAGAGAGAGGACCAGGAAATCTGAATTAGAGCCAAGCCTACCATTTCTAGGCAAATTAAACTGCCCATTCAGATTCTGCAGAGTCAGAGGGCTCAGCTACAAAGCCAGCTGCAATTGTAGCAAGCATGACATGCACATTTGTGTGGGTGATTATCGGATAAAATGGCCAGAGCTGCCCAACTTTCGTTTAGCTCACGAAACAGCTAAACAAAGCAACCAAAACGGTAACACTGAAATCTATAGTAAACCATCTGATCACAGTGATTTGTTATGCAGGATCAGTGCCTCTTAGTCAAAGCTATGTGGAGAGTGTATTCTCCATTGTGGGTATTGTGGGTATTATCTGACAAATGGCCAAAATCAACTTCACATAGTAAAGGTTCTCAAGTTGCATTGTTACAATTTAAATCTGGACACAAACCAAAGCTATTTAATGCAGATTATTGAAACATAATATGTATATAAATGCATTTTTTAATAAAGCATTTGTCATCTGTGGCGCTCCCAGCCCCAACACTACTCATAAACTTCAGGTACCGGGCAGCCAAATCACAGCAGGAAGGAGAAGTGGCAGAGGCAGCTTCCTTCTCTTTCCTTTCCAATATGTTGCCCCCATCCCCAGCTAGTACAGCCTCATTTTCAACTTCCCCTCTATGTAAGATGGGGATAGAACCTATATCATGCCTAGTTGGGTTTTTAAAAAAGTGGATGTCCATGAAACTTGAAACCAAAAGTGGCCACCCTAAAAACAAGGAAGGACAAGCAATGCAGAACCAACCAAAGACATACAATATACATCCTTTAGATTTAAAAACTGCTGCTATTAGATGTAAACTAAATTGGCTCTGCTTACTTCAGCTGTCTAGGATAGACAGTCAAGAGGACTCATAAGCTTTCTCATTTGATATTTGAAATGTGACATCTATTTCTGCTTGTGCTCCGCAGTTCACCTGAGAATCAGTTTCTGAATATCATCAACCAACATGGAATCCATCAATTTGATGGGCTTATTTTTCCTCGTCGCCGTCAATCAAGCAGTGGTGGAAGAATGACAATGTCATTAGGTTGAACATGAGAAGGTGGACAAGGGCTATTCTCTGGCAAGGTGTACCTCGCCCTGAAGATGCAGTGATCCCCTCTCCCACCCCTTTCCTGGTTCTGAAGTGGCTCAGACTCACCATTGCTCTGAGCCAGCCACAGCTGTGCTGCATATGGGGGGAAAGCATGCCTTTATTTGCCTCTCTGATTCCAGGACAGACTACTTAGCCATGCCAAAGAGAATCCCTCTTTTCCCTTATGAACACTGCCCTGAACACTGCAACTTGGGCTACACGGGAGAATGAAGCCACTGTCTAATACCACACACAACATGTCTGTCCTCACACAAACAGTAAAAAACATTCTGGGTTCCTTCCAGAGATGACATACTATATATTTTTTGAATTATAAATGTAACAAACAAATCCTCTAAAGTGTACATTGGTGTAGACTTGAGCTATTATCCTAGAGAATGGAGATGATGAACATGTCAATTTTGGTTTCTCTCAGTCTCTTAATTTTTTAGTTCTTAAATTCAGGTCTCATCAGTCTGCAGAGTTTCTCATGAAAAATCACCAGCATTTTAACGCACACTTTTTTTTTTTGCAAAGCACGTTCCCCTAATATAATGGATTTTCATATATGCATATTTGGTTGGAGAAGTGCACAGCAAGATCCAGAGAAGTGCAATTTTTGAAGGAAAGCTATGTTTCAGGTCATGTATTGTTTTGGAAAGTGCAAAATAGGCAGATTGGCAATTAAATGTGAAATTATAATTTTTTTAAAAAACCCAATCCCTTAGGTTAACTCACTTGTACAGATGATGAATAAATGCTATTCACTCATAACTCACTCCATGGGCACCACTTTAAACCAACACAGCCATATCAATTAGATGAACACAATCTGCTAATTTAGTCAATTGGGGCCATACTGGGTGCATGAAGCAAGAAACTGATAACGGTAACATTTCAAAAACTGGATTGCTGTTCCTTTGGGGGTGTTGTACTGCTAAGGGAACAGCATAGCATAAGCAATGAGATGTTTCCACATGTTTGGTGCCTTTGTTTAAGGTTGCTGTCTCAATCATCTCCATTTCTTTGTATAAATACTAACATTGCAAAGAAAGTAGTCTGCATTCAGTTGGGTGGGAGGAGAGTGCTATGGCACTTGGAGAAGTTCAATATATCTTAGAGAAGCCAATAATAATAATTATCATCCCGCCCTCCCCGGCCGAAACCAGGCTCAGGGCGGCTAACATAAAATATATAACATTGGTATAAAATCAAACAATAATTAAATTACCTCCTAAAATTTTGCTGGAGAACAAAATTCCTGCAGCCTTTGTTGTTGGTTCAGTATCTAGATCCTCTAAGCCAGGCATGGCCAAACTCAGCCCTCCAGCTGTTTTGGGACTACAACTCCCATTATCCCTAGCTAACAGGACCAGTGGTCAGGGATGATGGGAACTGTAGTCCCAAAACATCTGGAGGGCCAGGTTTGGCCATGCCTGCTCTAAGCAAAACATTCAACCAGGAGTGTAGATCCAGCCATAGACAAGTCATCATGAGAATTCCTGAGAAATGATGCCTGTAGGACAAGGCAGCATAAGGACAAAGCCAAAACGTCTAGCAAATGAGTGTGATTTATGAGTGTTCTTTGTGTCTGTGCTGCCCACAGTGCATTATACTTTCACCTACCGGTATGCCCTTTGAAAAAAGACATGGCATATTAGCTGTGACCCCGGGGTCAACGTGCATGATTCACGCAGGCAGTGCCGTGGAATGAACACTCAGGAGCCAAACTCAATTGGGCTTCTTTTGTGCTGAGTCACTGCACTCTGCAGAATGTCTGAGATCAGCATTTCTGAGGCTAGAATTTAAAGTAGTTCCATGCTGAGTTCACAAGCTGTCATGCTGAGCCAAGGCTTAATCACTGGAAGTCTCAAACCTGCACAGTCAAAGACGGACAGCTGTGGCAACATCCAGGAGAGTATCTGTGGAAAATTAAACTTTTGTAAAGGAAATGTACTTGCTTGGAGGGGCAGGAAACAGAAAATCCCCTGGGCTAGAGAAACACAAAATTTAACAGCTTGGTAGTATGACTGTACGGCACACTCCTCCAGGTTCTAAAACTCAAGGTCTCACGCTTTTATGCTAATAACAGATATCTTTTTAAGAAAGTATATTCTATGAAAAGATTTGGCAAAAACATCAGATCCATACCGGTTGAAAGTTCATTAGTCTGGATCTGGAAATGGTAGCCAAGACCATGTTTTCTGCTGAAAGCCACACATATTATGCAAGGATAAACACTTTATAAAACCAATATATGAAGCAGCTAACTTTCATTGACTTGTGCTATATATTTTCAGTTATCTGCCCCTCTCATCTCATCAGTCTAGACATGGTAATAAATAAATAAATAAATAAATAAATAAATAACAGGGTGGCAAATGTATAATACATCACCTTCAACGTAGGCAAAAGACAATAATTCTGTGACTGACCCATCTTGATGTCACTGTGCTTCAGTCATTACATAATATTATGTATTTATTTTATTTATTTTTATCTGACAGAGTTTGGGTTCTACCAAACCGCGAAGCAGACTAAGTAGCTAACACACAGACAAAAACACATGTTAAAGTTATTGCTAAGAGTCAGCTGTAAACATTTTCAAAATATAAATAAAATCAGCAGTTAAAAACATACATTAAAAGACAAAATTGTATATGAAAATACATGTCAGATTTACATATCTGGAGAGGCTTGACCAAACTAAATTAATAAATGACATAAAAATCCTCTGTGTTACACTTCCTACAATGCAATGCCGAATGGGGGAATCAGTAGGGGAGATTCCTGTATTGGGATCTCTTCCAACTCTACAATTCTATTCTAAGGCTCAGACAGAGTAAACTTCAATGCCGGTGGGCCCTGCTGGGGCCCGTAGACTCGAGTATGCCTGGTGACCACCATAATCCAGACATATACATAGCCATTCTATTTTTGAAAAAAAAAACATGCTTATATCAATTAGCATGAATGCTCATACTGGAAAATAGATCTAGAGAACATAATGTAGAATCAAAATAGGAGAGATCTGCGTCCCTCCGGCTATTGTTGAAATGCAACTCCCATCATCACTGACCAATGGCCATGCTGGCTGGGCTGATGAAAGTTGGACTCCAGGTTCCCCATTGCTGCTGCTGTGGAAGTTTGCATGTATGTTATACAGTTGTTGAAACATTCTAAGAATATTTGTGCCGTATGACTTAGGGCCACATCCAGTGCCGCAGAAAAAGGTGAAGCCTATGAAGAGGAAGCATTGCTAATAGGTCTGGGAAGTATCAGATGGGCTTAAGCTTCATGAACTGCTCCTTCATGCTTCCTTAGCAGCTTCATTTACTTTCTCAGATGTAGAGACAATGCACACAATCCTGTTGCTTGCTGTGTTTCTGTGACTATGGGATGCAGCAATCATGAACAGGATCATCAGCAAGCCTGTGAGGAGCTTGATTTCAAATCACCAAGGGCCAATTCACATGCTAAGCTTCCCAGGCCCATTTGGCATGATTACCGGTATACATTGGCCTCCTCTTGCATCAACAAGCACTTGGTGACGCACATCACGAGAGGAGGCTCAGAAGCCACATGCTTTAAAATGTCCACTGCCCCTTTGTGCAGCGCTGGCTGACTTTATATGGAGTCATAGTTCCACATGGCTCAATATATCCATTTGTATTGCAGGGATGGTGAATGTTTGGCCCTCCAGGTGTTGCTGGGCTGTGTCTGCCATCATCCCTGACTGTTGGCCATGCTGGTTAGGGTGGTGGGAATTGGAATCCAACAACTTCTGGAGGGCCACAGATTCCCCATGTCTGCCACACTGGAAGAGATTTTGATCACAGTTCTTCTGGAGCTCCTGCTACCTAAAACGTAAAGGGACCCCTGACTATTAGGTCCAGTCATGGACGACTCTGGGGTTGCGGCGCTCATCTTGCTTTACTGGCTGAGGGTGCTGGCGTACAGCTTCTGGGTCATGTGACCAGCATGACTAAGCTGCTTCTGGCGAACCAGAGCAGCGCACGGAAACGTCGTTTACCTTCCCACCGGAGCGGTACCTATTTATCTACTTGCACTTTGACGTGCTTTCAAACTGCTAGGTTGGCAGGAGACCTAAAACATACAAATGTATAAAATCAAGGTCAGAGATAGGGAAACTAGTGACCCTCCAAAACTAGTTGTACTATAACGTCCATCATCTCTGACCATTGGACATGCTGGTGGGGGCTGATAAGATTTGGAGTCCAAAAATATCTGAAAGGAAATATGTTCCCTATTCCTCATCTAAGCTAAAGCAGGTGCTCCACCACTAAACTGTTGGCTCTGCTTCCTTGTGTAACCATTGTCTATTCCACCGTCTATTCCATTAGAATCTGCGTGGAAATAGCTACGGGAAATCTGCAGGAATAAAACGTAACAGCTGGTTGGAAATAGGTGTTCACACCACCCAGCTGATAGATGTCTATGGCTGAGAACATGACTTGGATTTGAATTCCACATTGGCTTCATTGGTTATGCTGGTTTTTTCCAAGAGGCTAGACAAGGTGACAGATTGAGAGAGCAGAAACTGACATAACTAAAAAGGAGAGATTAGGAGCAATTGAGTGGAACAGGGAGAAAGGGCATTAAGAGAAAATATAATGCCAGGCCCTCAGCTGCATTAAATTGTCAGTTGCATTGATTTCAACATCCAATGTTCTTTGTCTTCAATGGCAATATGCCACTTATTCTAACTCAGCATCTGCTTTGATTATATGAAGAAAAATGGCAGATCAAAATGAGAGGCGAAAGTGGGGAAAGAGAGGAACAGGAGGAGAAGATTGGACCAGGCAGAAAATCAGCCACATTCCCCCTCCCCCCTCATTTCTGCTTCATTTTAGAACAGGCAGATTCTACTTTATGACCCTTCTTATTGCCTGTAATTAGTTCATCCTCAAATATATGAAATCCATAGACAGCTGTCTTGAAGTGAGTTTGTGCAATTCATTTATACATTTATTTATTTATAACTGCACCCCTTGCCCAAAGTAGAGAATCCCAAGCAGCTCATCAAATTCGACCAAATTCATTCACTTTCCTGTTGGGTATCAAAACTCTTCAAGTGATCAGGTGTTTCAGCAGCCAACCAGCCTGTTATCTTGTTACCACATTCTGCACACTTCAGCATTCTCAGTAAAGAAATTGGAGGGGGGTGGATGGAGAGATCAACTGCTTGTTGATCTGCCATTCCAGAGACGAGCATTCAGCTAAAATATGCAGAAGTAAAGAAAACAAGCACAGCTTGTCTAAACTGACTGAGATCCTAACATACATCGACATGCTTCATTGAAAAGGTTTATAATCACCAAGTGCTTTAACCACAGCACAGAAATGGGAGATAAAAGTCTTAGATCATTTACAGAGGTAGCTTTATATATCAAGGTAAGTTGGTTAGTCTACTTAGCCCAAGGCACATTTCTAGTCACTCAGTGAAGCAAGTCTGAATTTATTCATCCTACATCTTGAAAACACTGCCAGAATAGAACCATCTAAGGCAGAGCTTTCCAAACTGTGTGTTCCAATATGTTAGTGTGTCTGCTGCAGTGTGGTGTAGTGGTTAAGAGCGGTAGACTCGTAATCTGGGGAACCAGGTTCGCGTCTCCTCTCCTCTACATGCAGCTGCTGGGTGACCTTGGGCTAGTCACACTTCTTTGAAGTCTCTCAGCCTCACTCACCTCACAGAGTGTTTGTTGTGGGGGAGGAAGGGAAAGGAGAATGTTAGCCGCTTTGAGACTCCTTCGGGTAGTGATAAAGCGGGATATCAAATCCAAACTCTTCTTCTTCTTCTGTATAGGTGTGTCACACAAAAGCTATTATAACCTCCGGTTTTCTAGTAAAACTGAATTACTGTGTTGCAAAATGATGCATGTCTAAAATTGTGCCACCTACATGAAAAGTTTGGAAAGTTTTGATCAAAGGAGCTCGGATGGACATGGAGGCCAGAAGAAGGGCATGGGGATTTGTTGCATCTGCCTTCCAATTTCTTCTCAAAGATGGAGGGGGAGCAGAAATAAAAAGGGAAACATCCTTCCTAGACAAGCCAACTTAAACTGGGAGAGAGGCAAGGGTGAGAGGCAATAAATATGCCCCCAAACCAGCTAGAGAACCCCACTAAGACGACTCAGGGATCTTTTCTTTGGACTTGCTCTTACAGTTTTGTGCTGTCTTCCATCCACCCCATCTTGTTTGTTAGACAACAGAATCTGTACTCTGCCTGGGGGTCTGGCAAGTGTCTTTGCGACCTCCACCACATGGTGGGACCCTAAAGGGTCAGTTTTCACCATCAAAACCCAAGAATCCCTCTGTGGGCTCTTTCCGTCTCTCTGTGGACTGAGGCCAAGACTCTTGGTACTACTATACTGCGATATAAGAAATTCAGTTGTTTTGAAAGGCCCTTTCTGATTTGGCATGTTTTCAAACGTCTCATTTGCATTTATTGAATAGCATACGTAGCTGAGCATTCACAGACTGATTATTTACCAACAAAATGAGTGGGTGATTCAATGGAATTAATGAGAGGATGTGCATCAAACGACTCTGAAGTATGGATTTTAAGTCCTTGGAACCATCACATGATAAGGCCGAGAAAGGTCACATCAGACTTGCCAAGAAAACCCTGAACATTCCAGCTGAGACAAACAAATCAAGGAGGCATTCAAGAATTCTGCATCTACAAAAGTGATCATTGTTTAAAAAGTGGGAAAATATTTGCATAAAAGCCTTGCTCATTGCAACCGTGACAGAAATATCCCTTCATTTTTCAATAATGAATTAATGCAGCAGTTTCAAGTATACTTTTATCAGCCATTCTCATTCGTTAAGGGCCTTGACAGAGAAATTAACTCCAGTTGCACAATTACTTGTGATAGGCCTGTAGCTGTCAGAACATCTATTCATTTTATGTGTACCAAAATATCCGCAGAATTATCATTGCCACATTTTGTTCCTCCACATCCCCAAAAGGCGAAATAATTCATTGGTGACAATTAGCCACTTGAGTTCAACAGCTGCAGGCCAGCATTTGTAAGTGGACAAGGTTGCCACTCTTGGACTAATGAATGTTCGTGCTTATTTCATAAGCTCTAAAAAAAGAGTGACATCTGCCCTTAAGCAAGGGATGTACAAAAGGGCAGCCAAGCTGCTTTTGCATGCCTTGCTAGACTACTGCTTGCATTCCGCCAGTCTGAACCAGTTAGCCAAAATTTGAGTGTTTAAACTATTGACATACATAGACATGTTTCTTCATCCATATTATCTTGGAACATGTCTGTGCTGAAACACTATGAAAGCATGCCAGGTATTTGTTCATTCTCTCTCTCTCTCTCTCTCTCTCTCTCTCTCTCTCTCTCTCTCTCTCTGTGTGTGTGTGTGTGTGTGTGTGTGTGTTTTAAGAATTATATACAGTTGAACCTCGGGTTGCAGACATAATCCGTGACGGAGGCACATCCGCAACCCACAGCATTCGCATCCTAAAGCGCTGCGTCTGAAGCGTCCGTAACATGAGGTTACGGAACTAATGCCTGAAAGCAGTGGTTTCCCCCATACCAAAATGTATCTATCACAGAGGTGAAACATTGTTGCAGCTTCACAACAGCGCCCCAATGCTTTGAGAAGGCAATGAAAGTTTGAGGATAACAAAGAGCATTTCAGAGTCGTTGTTGTCTATCTATCTATCTATCTATTTATCTATCATCTATCTATCTATCATCTCCAGTGCTTTTTTTCTGGGGGGATGCAGGGGGATGCATACCCCTAAACATTTTGTGAATCTTTGTACTTTTGTCCATTCAATGTATTTATTTTTCCCGATTTGAACTATAAAATGGTGATTTTCTTGAGTCAAAATGAGAGTACCCCTAAACATTATTTTTTTGGGGGGGGGGAAGCAAAGTATATATCCATAACAAAGTAGAGGAGCAAGTACTTGTTGTTGTTTTTTTAAAAAAATGACAGATGGATTCACAAAACATGTCAAGCACAAAAAGGTGGTCAACATGTAGGAAACTGTACATCCATTTATTTGTTTGTAGCAACCAGCTCCATGCTCATATCATCTAATTACATTTTAGCATGTGTAACTGAAGATTATATATGCAGGCAATGGACCTCAAATGAACTATATACAGTGCAGGAATGTCACTGGGATGAAATTTGCCCTTTTTATCTGCAGGAGATTAGAGCATGGGAGAATTCCTCAGGACTAGAGACAAACTCTGTTTCCCTTAAGCAATTAACTTGCTTTGTGGAAAAGGAACAGTTCATGACAAACCCTTGTTGAAAGGGGCATTATTCTGCAGCTGTTGGGAGCCATGCTGCTTATCTGTATAGGTGCATAAATCTGCAAAGCACTTATTTTAACAAAGACACATTTATTTATTTAAAATTGAGTGTGTGTTATTTTAGCCACCTTTCACCCTGTTTGCTCTCTGGGTAGTTTACAAAATAAATCTGGGGAAAGTGAAAAATGCAACCAGCCATAATAAATTAACAGTAAAATAAACAGCTGTGCACAGGAATGTTCAGAGGGCAATCCTGACTGACTTCTCTGTGTAGGGATTTCCATAATTAGGGCACCACAGTAGCGGAAAAGCCCTTTCCCTAGTTATCATCCATTTTAACCCCAGCAAGGGAAGCATACAGAGGTCACTGGCAGATGTGCTAAATTTGCTGGCGGGGGGGGGGGGGTTCGTTATTGTTTTCCCTTTTACACTTTTAGTTTCATTTCTTATAACATCCAACACCATATAGGCTAGCACTGTCCTATCCAAAGGCCAGTAGTAACTTCATTAGAGCTGGCCCATAAAAGTATGAAGAGGTCAGTATGAAGATAAACTCTGGGAACTGAGCTGAGAAATAATGATTTGCCCAGGGCTACTTTGTGTGTCCATGGCTGAGCAGGGGAAGTCAAAGATCCCAGGCCAGAAGCAAATATAAAAAGGAAAAGGGACCCCTGACCAGAAGCAAATATAACCGTCTGTAATTTAAAACCTGCACGGCCCTTGGTCGTTTCCCTGGCCTAATGCAGGGGTCAGCAAACTTTTTCAGCAGGGTGCCAGTCCACTGTCCCTCAGACTTTGTGGGGGCCGGACTATATTTTTTTGGGGGGGGAGAACGAATTCCTATGCCCCACAAATAATCCAGAGGTGCATTTTTAATAAAAGGACACATTCTACTCATGTAAAAACATGCTGATTCCCAGACCGTCCGCGGGCCGGATTTAGAAGGCGATTGGGCCGGATCCGGCCCCTGGGCCTTAGTTTGCCTACCCATGGCCTAATGGATGTTTTATTAGTACCGACATTAAACTTAACCTACCTGCAATATACCTGGAAATCTGTTTAGCCCCTTAAATAAATTGCTAACTGATGCAGGTGGCGCTGTGGGTTAAACCACAGAGCTAGGCCCTAGGGCTTGCTGATCAGAAGGTCAGCGGTTTGAATCCCTGCGGCGGGGTGAGCTCCCGTCGCTCAGTCCCTGCTCCTGCCCACCTAGCAGTTCGAAAGCACGTCAAAGTGCAAGTAGATAAATAGGTACTGCTCCGACGGTGTTTCCGTGCGCTGCTCTGGTTCGCCAGAAGTGGCTTAGTCATGCTGGAGCACGAAACGCCATTTACCTTCCTGCCGGAGCGGTACCTGTTTATCTACTTGCACTTTCACATGCTTTCGAACTGCTAGGTTGGCAGGAGCAGGGACCAAGCAACCCTTATTACATAAGTATAGTTATGTAAAAGAAAAAAGCATAGTTAAACATTAGGATAAGTAATCATTTTGAAGGCTCACCGGGAAGCTGTCATCTTTATCTTGAAATGCTGATTGATTGTCCTGGAATTAGTGTTAATGGAATTTGTGTGAGAACTGAGCAGAGGCAGAAAGGTGTTAACAACTCTTCCTCTTCAAGGAAGATGTGCTAATTTGCAGCAAGTAACTACCTACCTTCCATTCTTAAAGGCACACTATCTGTGGCTGTATCCCCAACAACCTGAATCCCTTCCATTCATTCATTCATTCTTTAATCCCAGCATGGGCTCTGCATGGTGATTTGAACACTTGTTCCATTCAGGGATCCTGGGTAATCAACTATTAGTATGCACAGGCCATAACAGCTATTCTTTACCAAAGCATGCACTTTTAGATTGAAATTCTACACATTTAACTTTCCGGTTCCAAAGATATAAGTTAAAAGGTAGGCTTCTAATAGCTGAAACTCAAAGCGCTCATTAGTTCCATATGTCAAGCTTTAATGTGCCAGGTGAAGTTTCAACGCAGAAAAGAGGAAGTACTCCGACAGATAACCTTAAACATGAGTGGTTAATGTACCTCCAAGTAAAATGCACGTTCAATACAATATGCAAATTAGCAACCACAGAATTGCATTGGATTCTTATCAGCTTATCAAGCTGCAGGTATGGCTCTCAGACACCTCCTATAGGAACTTTCCCTCTGAATGTGCATTAGCCAAAAAAGAAAAGAAAAAGTTTGTCAAATCACACATCTATGAAGCTGGGGATTAAATGAACTCAAACAGGAGATGTACAGTCTGTTTCTAAGCCACTTAATTGAATCTGCAGCACTGAGGCTTTTAGTATTCCCCAGCATTTAGAATTTCAATTTGCTCCACAGATTCTTACACTGCACACCCAGTGAAAATTAGCATTTGTGCTGAATAGCTTTTAATCAGCTCTTCTTTTATCTTTAAAGTATTTTTTTTAAAGAAAAATCCTGCCCACTACATGCCCACTTAATTCTGAGATTCAATCCACACTTTCAGTTTTCCTTCATTCAGCTTCCATTGTCCTCAATCATGCACTAATCACATTAATCTATTCATCTTATCCCTGTCATTAGTTTCAGGTTTCTTTTTTAAAGCAAACTCCCCTGTGTTCCTCGGGGTTCATTAATCTATTAAGATTTCCTGCTGCACCCATTCCATAGTTCAAAACAGTGTTGTATAGAGCTACCATTCAATGAGTGTTAGCTTAGAACATGGAAGGATAATTGCTTGGTCGATTATTACATTAATTATTTTACCTTTCAGCTATTTGCAATTCCTACAATTGCCAAATCATTGAACTGTTTTCAGTTTCAGAAGTAGTTTCAAACACTAATTAGTACTTCTCACTCACTTCTAGGAACAACAAATGCAACAGTGGAGGGACACAAATTACCACTTTTACTCCGCAATGGGGTGGGTGGGTGGGTTAATATTATTCATTAATAGTCAAATACCTGATTGAGGTAAAAAAGTATTATATTTCCTTGATGATGTCATAGAAATGCCAAAATATTTATTACATATTTCTCTCTATTTGCATCTCTATTTTTAAAGTCCCACTGTGTTCAACAGTGTTTATTATCAGGAAAACAGGTATAGGAATTTTGCTATTGAGCTCATAGGGACTTATGAGTCAAAATGTTTATGACTGCTTTGTTCACTGTGCACAAGCTCACAAATATGGTAAAACTCATTATGAGGTTCTAGGACATTTTCAAGTAAGAATCTGCATTCTCCAGTCCTGCTTAACTACTTGAAAGCAGGGAACTTTCTTCTCTCTGTATCTTTCATTTGATGTATTATTTCTCGGTGCAGGCTGATCATCCTTTGTTAAGCTAATTGCTGGGTAGTCCATAATTTTATTAAAAGTATATGAATGTGCTTTAATGGCTAAAGAAACCTTTTCTGGTTTTGGAAGGTAACACCCTTCAGCTAGTGCAGGAAAAATTTGGAGCCAAGAGATACAGGAATAAGGACCCAAGGACCCATCTAGTCCAGCATCCTGTTCTCCTAGTGGCCAACCTGATGCCTATAGGAAACCTGCAAGCAGGACACAATTGCAGCAGCCAGCATTCTTCCCACTTGTGATTCTCAACAACTGGTATTCAGCTGAACTGCAGAGTTCACTCAACCACCTTCCAGCTGAGTCACTGCCAAACACTAGGATGGAGAGAGGGAGTGGTGTGTGAGGTTGGTGTGGTGCAATTGTGCTGGCAGAATCTATCTGGTGCTCCTGCTAGTGCTTTTGCACTTCACTGACCTCACTGCTGCCTCACTTCTACAGCAGTAATTCAGCCAGAAGGAAGTCAAGTGAGCAATGCAGCCACATCACACCATCAGCTCCTGTTAAGAGGCAGAAAATAGCCATCATGACTAGCAGCCATTGATAGGCTTATCTTCCATTATGTAATCCTCTTTGAAAGCCATCCAAGGTAGCAGTTGTGGTTGTGGGGATGGAGGACAAAATTTGATTCAGTTTGTATTTAAAGGCAAATTTACATAATTCACACTTTCCAATACAAGATGCAAACGGAAGCACTTTGAAATTTACACTTCTCTGAATTCAGCAATGCAGATCTCAGGCCAAGATGTGTTTGTTTGTTTGTTTGTTTGTGTGTGTGTGTGTGTGTGTGTGTGTGTCTACCTAAGTAGAAAATTTGAATATTTTGACAATGTTAGCACTTTAATCTGGGCAAGACTGAAGAGCCACACAAGATGTGATTTGGGACTGTGATGTGCCAGTAGAAAACTAGATCAATTTTTTTAAAGCCCCTTCTTAAAGAGCACAATCAATATCACAAGAAAGTGATGCTATTTTAAAGAAAACTGCTTAGTGGAGGCGCCAATGTGTTTGGTACTTTCGAAAGAGGGAAATAAATTCATAGCCTTGATAGCAACCAGTCTGAGCACCCCCAAATGTATTGGCTCTTCTTATGATGAATCTTGTCACTTGTACAGAACACGATAAGAGCATCTCTATTTTTGGTGCTTGGACTACTCTTTGTGACAAGATGTGGATATCAGAACTTCCATGCTGGATAATTTGAGGTAATTGAAGTCTGATATGCTCCCTTGACCTTTTCAGTAGACTGCAATTACACTAGTGGGATCATTTCTCATTTTTCACCCCAAATTGTTTTCCACTGCATGGAGAATGCCAAGTAATCAGAACACATAGAAATTGTTTCATTCATTGTATATACAAATAACACAGCTTATGCATTTGCCAGAATGGTTTTTCAGGCAATCCTGGTAAACAAAGGTTCCCCCAAACTTCCAAATTATTGTCTTGATTGATGGTGAACCCCAAATATGTTAAGGGAGTGAGTGTAGACATATAAATATAAATATTATACTGTGCGCTCTAGCTTCAAGCCACTTGCTAGAAGTAGTCCCATTTGTGGGGGGACAAAAAGACAAGTACGGTGGTACCTCTGGTTACGAGGTACTTAATTTGTTCCAGAGGTCCGTTCTTAACCTGAAACTGTTCTTAACCTGAGGTACCACTTTAGCTAATGGGGCCTCCCGCTGTCGCCACACTGCTGCCACACAATTTCTGTTCTCATCCTGGGGCAAAATTCTTAACCTGAGGTACTACTTCCGTGTTAGTGGAGTCTGTAACACGAAGTGTTTGTAACCTGAGGTACCACTGTATTACAGGCCCTATAGCTTACACATTTTTTGGAACATCATCCAAGCCAACCCCACAAGAGGGAGAGAGAATGTTTCAAAGTCAGGGTGCCATTGCTGAGAAGGCCCTCCTACATGTAACAGAGCTATGAGCCTTACTCAAAGATGGTCCAAGTGACTGGGTTTCCCCAGGTGACCTTGAGCCAGGTGGTCCAGGGTGATACTTATCTTCAGTTAGATGAGTCCTAAGCCATTATAAGGACTTTATACATCAAGACTAATAGGGCCCAGTGACTGACCTGTGTAAACAGTTAAATGTATTTAAAATGCTGCACATGGCCTTGTGCAGTCAGACCCATTGAGGCACTGCTTCAGCATTTTGTGCTAGTTGCAGTCCCTAGGTGGGGGAGGGGGAGCTGTCACCCCCAATCAAGTAAATAAATAAAAATACCTAGCTGATCAATCGAGTAGCTTAGTTCTGCCCACCAAACATAAAGCCTGTCACCCAATAAATGAAAAATTAGAACTCAGGGTCGTCACTGATTCTTGTCAAGAGCCTTTCTCTCTTTGCTCACCTGGTTCAAGCTAAAGACAACACCCACTAACAAGCTTTAGGCTGAAGTAGTGTAGTTTCAGGTCTGAGGGGAGAAACTATTTAAAATGTATTCTAGAAGAAATCAGATTGAAAAGATACCTTAGGCACATTCAACCATATAGCTGATAATGCCAATTGCAATCAGAATCCAAGGGATTTCACTTTCAGGCACTGAATAAATATTAAATTTAGTGTAGATAATCCATCCTTCAGGCAGCTGTTGCAAGCATCCTCCTAAAAATTAACTTTCACTTTCTGATGCAATCTCATATCATTTGGAAATGTACCTGCTTGGCATTTTCCAAACAACATGTCCACAACAAACAGAAGCAATCCTTCTCAATGCCAAAGTCATCAAGCGATTAGAGTTACCTTGGGGGAATTATCCACCAACTATTCCTCTGAGTAACAGGCCTTTACTGATGCTTCTAACCTGATCAGTTAATTCTGTCACCAGCTGACATTTTACAGACCATTTCTTTCCACTGACATGGAGATACTATTATTTACTACATATATGTGGGTTCCATACTGTTCGCTGAAGAGAGCTGTTTGTTCAGTTGAGACCTTTCCAAAGTCAATTTTGCACCAGATTAAAGGAGATCTATTAAAGCGATAGTGAAAAAATAAGCACTGTGCCACATCAATGCCTATTTATAGCTCCTGCTTGGCAGACCCAACAGCACACCCATAATAATCATGGTGGGTTGTTTTCCAAATAACCTACACATTTCAGTTAGTAGGATCTGACTTGATGTCTTAGGTAAAAATTAAAATTGAGAGGCTCTTTCCACATTGCTTCTGTGAACTGTACAGTTGTGAGCCTTTCTGCCATGTATACAATTGGGGTTCTCTTTACTTATCCTCCCAGAAGGAATTTGAACTTGCATCTTTCCTTGTGTGTCTTTTAAGTCCCCTTGGACTTGATTTGCTGCTTCTACTTAGCCACTCATTTTTTTCCTACCCAATAGCCAAATGAAGTCCGGTGTCATAGGAATACCATGCTTGTTGCCTTTCTCTTTCGTTTCATCATGTAGCATCACTTTCTTCAGCCGTGGAGATCTGAACAGAAACCTTCATCAGAGCAGCAATTGGAAAATGCATTTCCCTTGACCAACTGCTGCAGAAAAAAAATGCTCCCTTGATAGCATTTGAAACACAAGAGGGCAACCCAATATTGGGAGGAAGACAGTCAAAAGGATGAGATTTCAAAACAATCTGCACAAAGCCAGGATGTTTCAGCAACAGTATTATAGATAATAAATATCAAGAAATAATGGCTGCCCATGCCTCTCTGCAGATCTAAACACCTGGGAGTTTTTAGAAGAGATGTTATAAGTGGGCTGACCACACAACTGTTCTGTCACAGCCCTGGCCTATATACATCAACTTCTCCATATGGAGCATTTGAAGGCTGGAGGCTAAATAATTTCCGTGGTGAGTCTCCTAAGCAAGTTTCCTTGATTCAATCTTGATTCCAGGTCAAAGTCAGTAGACCCCCAAACAAAGATTGAATCTTAGCAATCGGATCTTTAGTTTCTCATGAGTCAGCGTGTGACATATAAGGCAAGTGCTACAGCCTGTGAGGGATGCTCAAGTCTTGATGCAATAAGAATCATGCCTTTTCTAGTCATTGCTTTCTGTGTATCTGCAGCATCCCATTTTCTGCTTGGAAACACATGATTTGCATACTGATGCTCTTTGCCATCTATCATCATATCACTTCCTGCTTTTTGACTGTAGATCCATGTGATTCCATTCACAGAAGCAAATCAACAAGATAGTTGTTGCAAGAAAAGTGATTGAAAAGACTTTGAAAACTGACACTAGTGAGTAAGATTGAAATATACCGGGTACCTGAAAAGCCCACAATAATTTTATGAGGACAGCATATTTATTGAGGGGAAAATGCCTTTTTTTTAAGAGGATACCTTTTGCAGCTAAACGATGAACACAACAAATGTTCAGTTCACCTATCAAAAACACCTATTATTGCTGAATGCACCATTGGTTTAAAATACTGGACAGAAAAGTAATTATTATGATTCTGCAAATGTTTTTTTTCCTTCCAGTTTCTTTTACTCAGCTTTACAATCAAGCAGTTATACTCACTGATTAATCACTGTGGAAATTCTTTGTATTCCTTGAAGACTTGCCATACAACATTATGACTGGCTTAATGCAGCTCTTGTGATATAATTTGATGGCAAATATTGAAATGTATGCAAAAGAATAAAATCATGAAAAATTGTATTGGCTTTGGGTGTTCAGAGTGAGCATTTTCCATGGGAATAACAAAATGAAGGAAGATGAGGGCAATCCATTTTTTCAGCTAAGGGCAAAACAAGTCTAGGACAGAGGCATGTTTTTAGTGATCCCTCTGCTTCCACATGTGGATGGTCCTTCTGCTATCTCAGAAATTTAATTAAAAACACAGGCTTTTATATTATAGAATGAGACCAAATAATACAATGTTAATTTCATATATAATGTTGTTTCCCACAGCATAGTAAGTGAATGAAAGGGGCTCCTGTGATGGGAATGGCTGTTTTGTTGTGACTAATGTGCAACTTGATAAAACATCAGGTTATGTACACCATGTTCATAATTACTTAACAGGAATCTCATTCTGAAAAGTCTTTGAGCACAAAAGCTATCCACAATTGCATTGCTCCTAATCTAATGAAGAGAGACAACAACCTCCTGTTTTTGAAAGACTGCTTCTCTGGATATTGCACTTTTGTCACAACCAATATATTCCACATGAAAGGCTCAGGCTTCTGGTTATTGGTCACAAATAATTTGAAACTCACTGGATTGCAGCAGTTTTTAAATTTCTTTTCAAAATAGCAGTCATTAAAGGGGAAACATGACTTTGTTCAGGTTTGTTTTTTTTTTAAAAAAAGAGGATTAGGTGATGTCAACCTCAAGAGTTTCAGGAAGGTTTGCTCATGCAAACAGATTAACGGGATATTAGTGCTTGAAAACATGGATTTTTAAAAAACTCACTTTCAAAATCACAAGGGGGAGTCCTGTGCAAATTGACACCTACAAAACTGAAATTAGCTCAGCAGCTCAGTGGCAGGCAACAAAAAAGAAAGCATATAAAGCTCTGGTGGGCTACCATGTATTGCTACTTTTGGCTTCATGGGTCATCAAAGTTATGTTGTGGAGTGCCTGTCCCCATGCTGTTTAACATTTATATGAAACTCATTAGGGAATCTGGAGTTCATTAGTATGTCAATGACACCCAGATCCACCTCTTCATGTCATCTGATCCAGGTGCTAGACTACTTTCTTAACACCATGATGTGTTGGATGAGAGCAAGTACACTGAGACTGAATCCAAATAAGGTGGAGGGTCTCTGGGTTGCTGGTTTCCAGTTTTGAGAATTAGGTAAGCCACACGTTTTAGATGAGGTTGCAGTTCCCCTGAAGAAACAAGTTGCAGACTGGGAGCACTCTGAGACAGGGGTGTAGGAAGGGGGTGCAGGGGGTGTGGTCCGCCCCAGGTGTCATCCCTGAGGGGGTGACAAAATGGCACACCGGGGGGGGGCACTTACCACGGGGCCTGGCCTGCAGAGTGCCCAGGCCATGCGTCTCTCCTGGGAGTGACATGGCTCGGGGCCCCACGCTGCCTGAAACGGCAGCATGGGGCTTGTGTCCGCCAGGCAGACTCCGTGGGCAGCTCACCGCTACGCCCCCTGGGTGGATTGCCACGGCGCCCCTGTGGGCAGCTCCCCCTGCCCCCACCACTCCGGTTGCCAGAACAGCTACCGGTAGCTACACCCCTGCTCTGAGATCCAACTTTGCTGGAGACTTAGTTGTACAGAATGTCTTCAACTATCTTTGGCTGGCCCACCAGCTATGACCATTTGTGGACATGGATGATGAGCCCACACTATTACAAGATCCTCTAATCTCTCAACTGGAATTCTGCAATGTACTCTACATTGCGTCAAGTGTGCTGTTAGAATGTTGCCCATCTCTAAAAACTACAGTCTATGCATCTCATGAGAGTGTTATATAGTAAAACAAATATTTTCAAAGAAACCGTTATTGGTAAGTAAGGTAAGGTAAGGTAAGGTAAAAACAACAACAACCTGGATGGTTAAGTATAGTCAAAGACGACTATGGGGTGTGGCACTCATCTCACTTCAGGCCGAGGGAGCTGGCATTTGTGAGCTTCCCCATCGCCAAGCATCTTTCATTTTCATTTTCCCACTTCCTACATTGCAAGTTGCACTTCCAATTCAAGTGTTAATGCACTGTATGAATAAATTATTCATTATCACTTTGACATTCTTCCTTAAATAAAATTTATAGTGCGTTCGAGACTTTCAAAAAAGAAATTTCTGAGTTGAGTGAGTTTGTGCTACCATAAAGATAAAGAATTAACTCCGTTCATTCTGAGCAACAATTTAGCAAGCACATTAGAATGTTAAAATGTGAATAATCTCATTCTTTTGGTGCTCCATTTATAGGTTTGCCTGTTCCTTTCATATTGAAATGGGCTCTTCAAAATGGATCTCTGTTGTTTAAGGGATAATATAAATGAATACAAGACATGAGTCAACTGCTAATCGCTTCTTGCTTGGTTTACTGAGAAGCAATCTGACAAGCTGCAGGTATAAATGTTAACTAATAGTGATCAACAATGACAAAAGTTATAAAGAGACAAGAGCTACTCTGGGGCCAAAGCAGAAGTGGCATCAAATGTGCATTTGCAGTTAATATGAAGGTGTTGTTGTTTTTAAATGCAAATTGCTTCAGTGGAGTCAGGGTGATAATTAGAGCATAAATGGTGGGGAATTTAATTATTTCCATTCACTCCTCTTTTTTTAAAAAAATCCCTCCTCTGAATTTAGTTTGTGCTAAGAACTTTGGAACCAATGGAGAATTTCCTCCCAATGCAAATAGTAGTTTTAGAAGGGGAATTTTCCTCAGGACCAAAGCCATCAAGGAAAAACTTCCATGTAGTTGACATCCATGTAGTTGGCCTTCAGCAAACCTGAGGAGTTTTCGTTGACAGGGACCATTTGCCCAGCAATTCATTTTCAACAAAAAATCTGTATCTTGCTGGGGGAAAGGGCTGAAGGGGCACCAAAATAATCTCTGCTCACTGACTCACAGAGCAAAAAGCTCTTTAACTAACTTTCCTTTAGAGGAATAGCAAAGAAAAAATTGGTTGAGATCTCCCTTTCACATTGTGTGTGTGTGTGTGTGTGTGTGTGAGAGAGAGAGAGAGAGAGAGAGAGAGAGAGAGAGAGAGAGAACACGAATGAATGAGCAAACAGGGTTTCAAAGAGCCCCTGAAATGCAGGATTCCTTCAAGTGAAGGCCTTATCTTTGAAAGCCCTTCAAAAAGAGGAGTGTTCTGCTTTATAGAGGAGGACACATGGTCACTCCAATCTCATATTTCTGCCTTGGCTCATGTAGAAGATACTGGGAGCCAGACCGAGTCCCAGCATAGCAATTCCCTACCTTCCCACAGGCCTTGCTCTGGTGACAAGTCTTAATTGGCTCAGTCAGGATATATTAGCAACCATGTATTCCAAGGCTTAGTATTCATTCCAAGACACTAGATCAGTCTTTTCCATTTCCAGTGCCCCTCTTAGAAATACTGTGGCCATTATGACCATTTTTAAATGGTTATTAGATAAGATTCATAGATGTGCAGAAATTAGATGAGATGTAAGAAGTGAAATCTAATAGATTCTCAGAATTAGGTCTGTAGACGTTTGTCAAGTGCAATTTTATACATGGGCTTACACAATTATTACTCTTGCAAATGCATATTTATGACAAACTGCTTAACCAAAGAAGGTGTAGGAACAGGGTGAGATTCCATTCCACAGATTAAAATTCAATTACTTCTTTCTGTCCCACGTTGTTGTAAATTATTATTGCTACAGTTCTGAAAGCACTTATTCTGATGTGTTCTCAGTGACTAACTGTTATTTGGTTTACAAAATTTATGCACCACTTGATTGTATAAAAAAAACGGTGGGGGTGTCTATTTTAAATATATGACAGCCCTGCCTCTCATATCAGTTGAAGGTGAGAAGGGAAGTTCAATGGATTGTAGTTCAGTGCTAGTGTATTTGCTTTGGTTTAATCCCTGACATCTCCAGTTGGGAGTGTCTCCTGTATGAAACCCTGGAGATCTAGATTGACCAGTGGTCTGACTCTGAATAAAGGAGCTTCCTGTATTCTTCAGTACAATGATTTGTATTTTCCTCCCTGTGTTTGATGTGCACAGATTAAATTTCAGGTGGTCTAAATACCCACTGATCTAACAAAAAAATAAAATTATCACTGAAGTCCATATCAAAGATTTCCTTCAGCAACAGATAGTATATATTGAATATTTGATTGGAAGTTACATGAGCTTTTCCAGTATAATTGTGCCTAACAGCAGTAAGTTTCACAGTATTTGATAATGCCCTTTGATTCCAGTTCTCTTTCTGCAGGGTCATTGTTCCTATAGAAATTGATGCTCTCAAACAAAATTGTAAAAGTG
The DNA here is from genome assembly GCA_034641385.1 of Darevskia mixta. Classification (NCBI taxonomy): domain Eukaryota; kingdom Metazoa; phylum Chordata; class Lepidosauria; order Squamata; family Lacertidae; genus Darevskia; species Darevskia mixta. The sequence goes on along the minus strand of JAWWNH010000013.1, from coordinate 41,643,693 downwards.
CATGCTATACTCTAATCACTTGCTTTTGTTCTTTCCCCATTTATCTTTGTTAGTCTAATTTGTGTGTGGTGTGTCTCTGTGGGGAATTTGAGCTGTTTTTCATTATCTTTCATTCATTTTTTTTTAAAAAAACTTTGAGTTAGTTATATTTACTTCTCAGTGACTCTGAACCAACAGCCAATGCCACTAGACAATGCCAACAGACTAGGTCACACAACTTGTAGGCTATGGAGGCAAAGATCTGCAATTGCAAGTCAATCTGTAGCCTACAGTGAGAAGATCCTAATTGTCAAAAATAGCTCACCAGTTGTGGTGGAGCTACTGCACTAACTTCCCAGGAACTGCATCACTGTTGCTTACCGGGAGGAATGAGGCAACAGGGAGGTTGGCACAGTGCTAACACACTGGCAGGTGTGCCAGACTGGCTCTGCTGGTGTGTTCGCACCACACTGACCTCCCTGCCACTTCAGCAGTGGCCCACCTGCCAGCAAGCCAGCATAGCAGCTCTGCCCCATCTGGTGAGTTCTGCTAACCTTGCTAATGCAATTCAGTCATAAGAACATAATAAGGGCCCTGTTAGACTCAGCCAAAGACCCACCTAGTATATGCATCCAATGCTAGCCAGCCAGTTATTTATTGAAAGTCACAAGCAGGGCACAATGGCAAAAGCCTTCCTTTACTGTTGTTCTCTTTCAGAAGCTTGCATTTGGTTGTATTCAGAAGCTGGTGGTTCCATACAGCTGTTTAGTTAGTTAATTTCTATTCCATTCTCCCTCCCAAAGAGCTTGGGGTAGCAACAAAGCAGCACAACAATACAATTAAAATGCTCCACACATTTAAAACATTTTAAACCTGCCACATATTCCCATAGCAAATAATTTAAAGGTTGCCAGGAACAGTGATCACAGCTAATAACCACTGAGAGGCATATCCACTATGAATCTGTCTAATTCCTTTTTACTAGCAATTGAAACCAATGGCCCTCACCACATCTCATGGCAGTAAAACTAATTATGTATTATGTGACAAAGTACTTTTCTTTCTTTTATCCATCTTGAATCTACTGCCCATCAATTACACTGGTTGACTTCAAGATCTAATGTGTTGTGTGTGTGAGAGAGAGAGAAATTCTATAGCCACTTTTTCAATAGCATACATAATTTCATGTTCCTTTATTGTGTCACCCCTTAGTTATCATTTCTTCTTCTTCTTCTAAACTAAAAAAGTTCCAAAGTCAAGGAGGAGGCTAGGTTCAAATCTTTCTCCCCGAGCTTATTTTCTGTGTACAATGAATGTTCTTGCATAAAAGAGTGTGTGTTACTTATTTTGAATTCTTATATGCTGCTTTACATCTCTGAGAGGTTCTCAAAATGGCCTACAGAATATTCTTAGGATGCTGCTGGTTATAACTTCCATCTTCCTTTGGCCATGCTCTCTGGTGCTGATGGGAGATGGAGTCTGACAACTTGCGGAGGGACACAGTACAGACACAGAAAGTACATTGTGTCCATATGGAACCAGGAGTATCCTGGGGTTTTTTTGTTTTTGCTTTGCTTTGGTCCTCATTCTCCCCTGGTGCCCTGCTGGGCAGAAGTTCCCTTGAAAATTCTCTGAAGCAAGGGAGTGGGACTGAGCAGCTGAATCTCTCCCCACTCCAGTAAAAACACTCTTCCCTTGCTGGAAGAGTTGTCATGTCAGGGCACAATTCTAACTCCCCGTTTCCGCTGATGGGGCTTTGCAGATTTGGCAGGACCGCTACCACACCCACAGACCTGCATCTCATAGCAGCCATGGCAAAAGTAAGGGACAGGATAATTGGGACCAAACTGGGTCCATCGCTGTCCCACAACAACACTGAGCCGGGCTCAGGATTCAACAGATCCTGGGGCATCCCATCTCCACTATCCACCTTCAGAAAGCTCAATTTGGGGGCCTTTCACTGTCTGCCAATGGTAGGCAGTCCACCAACTGCATTCCTGCCCATGGCCCACCCATTTGTTCAGCAAGTAGAAGTAGGAAGGCCATACCAATGGAATGACAGTTGGGTTACTCCATTGACAATGGTAGACAGGAGGCTGGCTCAAACCAGGAGAGTTGGGTGAAGAGACACATTTGCCTCATTCAACCCCTCACTCACCCAGTGTAAGGTTGTTGGTTTTTTTTTATTGCTCTGCCCATCTCCAACTGCAGTATAAGTGGTCAAGTCTTGACACAACTGCTGTTGGTGAAAACTAGGCCTGAAACAAACTGCACAACTGCAAACTGCATATCCTTTCCCAAAAACCTCTACACACAATATTTTGAGCATCCAACCTAAGAAAGAGTTCTTGTAACTTAGAAAGTTCTCTGCCACACAACTGGTCCCAGTAAAGGCATTATTTGACTGACCCTATCAATACAAATAGCTGGTTCTACAACCATGACTGATGTCAAGCAGTATTTTATATGTGACTCTATATGTTTCACATATAAGATAATGTTTAAAGTGAAAAATGATAGAAAACAAAGCAGGCAAACTTGTGCTGGAAAGGGAATGCTCATAGAGAAGTAAAGATAAGGTAAAGTAAAGGATCCCTGGACGGTTGAGTCCAGTCAAAGGTGACGATGGGGTGTGGCGCTCATCTCGCTTCAGGCCGAGGGAGCCGGCGTTTGTCCACAGACAGCTTTCTGGGTCATGTGGCCAGCATGACTAAACTGCTTCTGGCGCAACGGAACACCGTGATGGAAACCAGAGCGCACGGAAACACCATTTACCTTCCGCCGCAGTGGTACCTATTTATCTACTTGCACTGGTATGCTTTCGAACTGCTAGGTTGGCAGAAGCTGGGACAGAGCAACTGGAGCTCACCCCATCACACAGATTCAAAGTGGCTGCTGCCAAACGCCACCTCCACATAGTCTGTTGTGGGAATGTTTTGATCAGCTTCCCGTGTAGATTGGCAGGAAGTAAGTGGCAGCTCCCATGCAGCACCCCTTGCACAAGAGCGTTTGAAAAAGCCCTGTGACACAACTCATGGGAAAGAGCCATCCCAACCACTGGGCAACGTGAACCAGTTTGTTCAGGCAGCACATCATGGGATCGGCTTGTTGCATGCTGTGCAAAATGTTAGGGTCATCAGAGGATACAGGCAAAGGAAGCAGTGGTTGCTATGGCCACTGTGAAATGCTGCTGCTGACAGCCTTTGTCTCTGTATACATTTAATTAATTAATTAATTAATTATTATTATTATTATATTGATGTGCCCACTTTTCAGCTTTCTTCGGGTTTTTTCACTTTACAATGCTTTCTGTCTGCCTACCTCTTTCTTTTCCTTCTCTGTCTTGCTTCTGATTTCTCCCCTCTGCCATTTCATCTTCCTTTTACCTTTTCCACTATTCTTCTGCCCTCCCTGCCATCCTTTTGGCTTCCCTTCCTTATCCTTTTCATTCTTCTCTTTTCATCCTTCTCGTTCCCCTTCCCTTCCATTCCAAACTCCTAGGACTTCTCTCCCCTAAGTATAGCAAGGGGTTTCTCTCTCTCTCTCTCTCTCTCTCTCTCTCTGTGTGTGTGTGTGTGTGTGAGAGAGAGAGAGAGAGAGAGTGAGTGAGTGTGTGTGTGTTGAGAAAGATGGGCAGGCTTATGGGTAGACAGGAGGGGAAAGGATATACAGAAAAATCCTTTGTTGGACTACTCAAAAGTAGACCCCACTGAGTTAAATAGGACTTACTCCCAGGTAAGCATGCATAGGATTTCAGCCTTAGAAAGGAAAGGTGTGAGGGTGGGTAGATGAAACAGGAGTTTAATTAGCAACAAGACTTTTTAAAGTGTTGATCCTGGGGCTTTGCCTCAGGCAGCACAATGTAATCGAGGTAATACATATGTTAACATTGATCATGGATTTCCATGAAATCCACCCCAAGCTGTTCTGCATTTGATGCCATGTTAAATTTAATCATGACCCTCTGTATAATTTGGACAAAGCACCACAGCATTTGCAGCTCCTTATCACGAAGCAGTCCTCAATGCAATGCAGGAACAGCTCCAGGGTGAGGATAGGAAATACAACCAAGTATGCTGAGCCAGTTGAAAGAATGGAGGCTTTGTACTTGCTTTTTTTTACCAGGGTTCTGTGCAGCTCCCTGAAGAACGCTGTAAGTTGCTGTGCAAAGGGCAGAGCTGAAGCCAGGATGTTGGATTGTAATGAAGGCATAAAGTAAAGGTAAAGGGACCCCTGACCATTAGGTCCAGTCGTGAACGACTCTGGGGTTGCGGCGCTCATCTCACTTTATTGGCCGAGGGAGCTTCCGAGTCATGTGGCCAGCATGACTAAGCCGCTTCTGGCGAACCAGAGCAGCACACGGAAATGCCGTTTACCTTCCCACCGGAGTGGTACCGGTACCTATTTATCGACTTGCACTTTGACATGCTTTCGAACTGCTAGGTTGGCAGGACCCCGTCGTGGGGATTCAAACCACCGACCTTCTGATCGGCAAGCCCTAGGCTCTGTGGTTCAACCCACAGTGCCACCCGTGTCCCTATGAAGGCATAGTAGCTATTTAATTCACTATGCATGAGCACAACAGTTATGGGAGGTTGCCTGTGGATTTACTAGTATCAGACAGAGAAGGTCTACAAGGCTGGTGTTACTTCATCTAAATCACCTAATCACTTTACATTTGCATACTTCTTTCTTTTTTAAAAAAATGCATTTTCTTCTTCTTACATCTCTCTGTTTAGTGCTGTATAAATTAATACCAGAAGCAAGGACTAATAAAAGAGATATTCTCCTATTGTTCCCACCAAACTCTAATTTGGCATTTGAGGAAGGCAATTCTGCCATTTCACAAAGTGAGCACAATTCCACCTCTTTTCCTTAAGTGTCCTATAGGCAATCCAAAATATCCAGATAATTAGAATCATGAACAAATGGGATATATTAACTTCAGCTAATGGGGGTGGGGGCATAAGTTACATTTCATAAAACCAATCTATAATCAGATAATTGCATTTCTAATTAACCGTACCATCTTCTGCAGGAGGCACAGAACCTGTTTCAAAGGAAACTAAATGATGTCCAATAAGTTATGTTGCTCTCCTTTTTCTGTCTCTAAGCAGAGGAAAAGCCATGAGAATTCATGTTCCTCCATGAATTGCTAGGATGACGTGAACCACAATTCTAGGCATGATTTATTTGTTTATTAAAAATAGTATTTCAATATATGTTTTATTAAAAGTTTAATGTAAAACTAAGAGGACAGTTTGACTTTCTATGGCAACTAGAGTTAAATTTTAAAGGGCAAAGTCAAAGCCTCCTAAAGACATAATTTCAATTATAGTATGTGAAGGGAGAAAGAAAGAAGGAGAAAGGAACAAAAGTGTTTTTTTGATCAAATATTGGTTAATGCTCTGGTTGGCAACTGTGAGAACAGGATGCTTGTCCAGGATGCTTTGGTTTGATCCAGCAGTGCCTCTTCTCTAGTCATTATTGTCGGTCCATTCTACATCTATCTAGAATTGCTCTGCTCAAAACATTCATCCTCACATCATGCAAATCTGAGGATGTATTCCACCAGTTCCTCCACTGTATTCAATTCAGATCCTGAATCCAAATAATCAAATCAGGAATCTGAATCTTTGATCCCCACATAGACTTATGAAAATGACCACCTTTTTTTTTTTACATAGGCCCTCAAGAGGAGATTGACTCATAGATAAATAAAATAGTTTTAAAAACAAACATGCCCGCCAGCATCTACTAGAAACAATTCCTACATGAAGAAATTGAGTGTGTGTAATGCCTACTTCACACATTATGCAGCAGCGAACTCCAGTTTGCTAAGCACGTCACCCACAGGAACCACTGATTCAATCCCAACTTCCTAGTTTTGAGGATGATCTACACATGCCTGCAAACACATTTGTCACATTCACACTTTACGTGCATAACATATAAAAGGTAGCTAACTTAATTTTAGAAGCAGCCACAAATCTGGGTCAGGTCTCACAGAAAGAAATAAAAAACACAGGTGAGCACATTAACAAACATATAAGAATGAGTTTTCCCAATGTCTGACTTTTCTAGGAAGTAACAAAAGTCAAGCTGGAATTTGCTTGCAACAGAAAACTATAAGAAGGGACATGTATCACTGTTTTTTGGGTTTTGTTTTTTTTAAAAAAATTGCTCACAAGATTGCAATGGTCTCTCTTGACATTTACATCCAGTGCAATCCTAAGCATGTCTTCTCAAAAGTAAGCCCCACTGAGTGTAACAGGGCTTATGCCCAAGTAAAAGTGTATAGGATTGTAGCCATAATGGATTTATTCCATGTTACTCCAGGATGGAAATCTCACATATGAACTTCTTAACATTGGTCATTCTCCTTTTTGGAGAGGGGTATTATATATCTGTCAAAAGAGCAACAAACAATTCACCAACAATTTGCAAATATGCTGCTAATGCCTTTGTATTTAAAGTGTGAGGCTAGAATACAAAGAACCAAACCACACAGATTTCTCTAGTGTGCAGCATTGTTTTGTGTTTTGCATAGAATGCAGACACTTCCCTGGGTTCACACCACTACATCTGTCTATGGTTTCTGATAAAATCACCCTCAATTATTTCCGATAAAACTTCCCACAAGTTCCCACTCTACCACCAAGCCCAAAAACATGCAGAAAAGTATTATAAAAACCAAGATGGTGGGCCCCAGCTTTGGCGTCACTCATTAGGTGCCTCTGGCACACTATCAATGTTCTTGACCTCTAGTTATGTGCAAAGGGCATGAGATTTGTCACTTGGATATTGAATAACTATGTCAGAAAAGGAATTCAATTTGCAGGGGTGTCAGTCAGATCATGTTCCATAGGGGATTTCATCTGCACTGAATAAGTCAAAGTGCAAGAGGCCCACAAAGAGACCCCCCCATCTGCTTAATCTTACACAAACAGTCATAGATTGTAGTCTGATTTATACATGCACTAAGAAAAGAAAACAGGCATTCTACACCCAACATTAAGAACTTTTCAATCTAATCTCTTTCAGTGGGAGAGAAGAGATACTCATTCATTTAACAATGCTTTTAAAAAGTGCTTAACGTTTCTTAGATCATATCCTGTATGACAAATCATACAATTGGCAAATGCCATTTCCTGTAAAAATATGTTTTGGAGGGCTTTTTTAAAAAGGTGACGGAGCATGCTGCTGAATTGATTTTAAGCTTCTTGGTGCTAGTAAGACACAACCCCTGCCTAAAGACAGTTTGGATAATATTTCAATGATGGGGCATTAGCAGTGCTTTTTTTCTTAAAAAAATGTTTAGGGTACTCTCGTTTTCCTACTCATATTGAAATACTGCCCCTCAATGAGGCCGAACTTAGATTCACAAAATGTTTAGGGGTATGCGTACCCCTGCGTCCCCCCAGAAAAAAAGCACTGGGTATAAGCATACCCTCCAAGTGTCCCTATTTTTTAATGTTTAATGTTTTATTATGTTTTTATATGTGTTGGAAGCTGCCCAGAGTGCTGGGGCAACCCAATAAGATGTGTGGAGTATAAATAGTAAAATTATCATGATGGAATGAAATGTCCCTATTTTCATTGGAGAAATGTTGGAGGGTATGCATAAGTGGGTGATCTAATATCACCTTGTAAGTTTCACAGCAGACCACAATCCCCTGAACTGCAACTATGTTGCCTAGCCACAAAGCAGGCCATTTTTCTACTCTTAGCATTACTTGTGAAGTGCATGTAATAAAGTATTTGATTTTTATTTTTATTTTTAAAAGAAAAACATTTTAGTGAATATTGCTACTTTTGCCACTGAGGCTTAGTGTGGTCAGACTCAAGTATACACTTCCTGAGTTAACACTAAATACATTACTTCTGGTAAATGAGCCATCCTAGCTGCTAGAGAGCCGTGAAAATTTGAGTCCTGGGCTTTTTAGACTCGTCTACCCATGTACTATCTGAAACCAAAGAAGAGCATGGATTGCTAGATGTGAATATATTTTTTCCAACCCTCCAACCCCACTACTGAGTCTGCAGCTCTTATCATCTCTGGCCATTGGCCATGCTAGCTGGAAATTGGCCATGATGGAAATTGGAATGCAACACCATGTGATGAATCACAGGTTCCCCGTCCCTGGTTTGATCTGAAGAAATTTCCTTTCCTTAGATGGCTAGAAAGCAATACAGATAAATCACAGAGTATGTAAGTCTCTGGAGGAAGAAAATTCCTTCTGGCAGAGATCTGTTCTTGTTATCCTCAGTTGCTCTCATTGATTCTAGTTGGATGAAGGGCTTGTTCCTAGTCAAATTCAAGTTGGCGCAAAGAACTAATAGAATGTGAATCTGTTCTGTCTATTCATAATCACAGGTGTCTGTGGCTTTGGGCTGAAGAAGCACATCTGGCCTCCATAATAAAGAAGAATGGTAAAGAATAAGCATATACAAGTACACTAACATGTCACAACAAGAGCCCTATTTATGCTTTCTGTTCACCAGAACAGTGCCAAAAGGGCATGTCTCTCAGCAATGATTGCTGGCATACTAAAAGTACAAATGAGGGTGGGAGCAGCACACAGTAAAAAAGAAAAAGAAAGAAAGGGGGGAAGCCATTTTAAATAAGATGGCTGACCCCTAGAGGGTGTATTACTGTGTCCTGCTTCTCATGTAAGTCAGCTCTTAGTGTGACTGTATAAGGACTTATATCATCTTATTTTCCTTTTGCTCTCAACACCTTTCCTTGCAAAATGTTTGTAGAGTTCAAAAGCTTGCAACATTATTGGGAGGGGGGAGATACATTTACATATTCTCTACCTTTAGGGACAACGCAATTATACTTCTCTGATGTATGCAGAGAAAAAAATCCTAACAGTACTTGGCACTGACCACCACTTTTTCCAGCTATTAAGCACGAATTATATTTTAATCCAACTATTTTATTTTTAAATTTCATAGATTAACAAAACAGCAAATGATTGCTTAATTGGAAACTTGCTTGATACTGTAATATGCTTAATATACAGCATATGCAAATAACTCAGTTGTCTACTAGTTCATAGATCAATTCCTTTTCAATAACGGTTGTGGACTTATCTATTTGATGTAATCCTTTGCATTTGCATTTTCTATAGAATTAAGCATAGTGCATCATCTGACAAGGGAAGGTAGGTGACATGTATTCTCCAGATTTAGTTTATCATGCAGAAAGTCCTACCTTTGAAGAAGCAGTCCTTGCTGTGAATAATGTAGATTTTCTTCCTTTGCAAGCAGGATGCTCGATGAAGTTCACAGTGATTCTCATAGAATTTGCCATCAGATCCACACACCGGCATATAGCTGGGCTTGCAGTCATCTATGCACCTACATTCGGGCTTATCGGTCTCCTTGTTCACAACGCACTTGCTTCCCCGGCCACAGTACTTCTTTTCACATGATGCATGGAGGCCATCTTGCCCATAAAGCACTGGAAAAGGAGAATGGCAGGGTGGGAGGAAAGAAAGGTTTCGGTGTTAACAACTCCAAGCTGGGTAACAAGGGAACACTTCTTTTGCCGCAACATACTTTAATAGCCAAAATGCTTTTCCAAAGCTGTGTCAGACAGATATCCCAGAGACTGTGTCACCAATTTCACCCACTGCACTCCACATATTCACTGAGCACATGATGGAAGGGAAGCAGGGCACCACCCCAATGCCAACCTGCCCAACAGTCCCAACCTATGACCTCCATGTGTTCAGTGAAGATCTGATCAGAGAGCCTATGTGCTGACAGAGAACATGTGGAGGGGACTATGTGAAAGGAGCCTCTTGCATGCAGCATGCCAGGTCTTAGGTTGGTGCCTATATATTATTTACTTGCTGGTTTTAAAAATAAATTCATTAGCCATATGCATAGACCACCATTCTAGTAGATCACTTGCTAGACATCTCTCTGACTTGGAAGTTAGGTTCCACTTTCATCTCTTGAACTATTCTGTGCCAAGACTCACCGTTAACATTGACAGACAAGCAACCTGGCTCCTTCGTCATTCCCCCCATCAGCATGCTTAATAGTTCTTCAGCATTTCAGTCATTGAAACATTTCTGATATTTAAAGGCTGCAGTGTAAGCATATTTACTAGGGATTCAATTTCATTTAGTGGTATCCAACTACCGTGTCCCATCAGTGTAAGGATTTCTGCCTCCACAACAGGACTCCCTCCCCCTTCCACTGTGCATGCCAAATCTGCTCCAGAGGGTTGGGAGAACCCCTAAAACAGATGTAGGGGGCAGGAGGAGGAGAGGAGAATGTTCTGTTGTGCATGCAGAAATCCTTGCACTGATAGAATGAGAGTGCTATGTTGGATTTCTCCTGTTGAACCTCCCCCAGGACTTCTGAAGAAACATGTGCACGATCATGTTGTACGTCTTTTTGAAAAGACACAGAATTAGGTTTGTACTTAATACATTGAGCTGGTTTAGAGGCTGCAAACTGGTGCAAAACACTGAGACTAGGTCAGGCATAGGCAAACTCTGGCCCTCCAGATGTTTGGGACTACAATTCCCATCATCCCTAGCTAACAGGACCAGTGGTCAGGGGTGATGGGAATTGTACTCCCAAACATCTGGAGGGCCGGAGTTTGCCTATGCCTGGACTAGGCTGTTGATGAGGACAGATTATTGCTCAAATGTTTGTGCTGGCTGCCCATATGCTACCAGGTCAGCCTCAAGCTTCCTGTGTAAAATTACAAGGCTATTAATCTGAGTCTAGAATATCTCAAGAACCACCTGAGATCTTCAGGGCACTCACTGTACTATATTGGACCTCCCATTGCTAGTATAAGTAGCTTATATCCACCAGGAGCTGTGTGTTCAGTATTGTGGACCCAATTTTATGGAACTCTTTCCCACTTAAGGCCAGAAGGGCCTCCCTGTTGAACATCTGGCATCTACTGAAGACTTTATTCCTTCGCTTGAGCATTTTAACTGATTCCTGATTTTATATTTTAAACTGATTTTTATATTTACTGTATTGAAATACTTGTACACTGCTTAGATACTATTGGGTGGAATTCAACATAATGCTAAGTAGGGCATGCATGTAGAGAATGAGATCTGCTTGCAAAACCACACTTCCGCCCAGCACTCCAGAACAGATTTAAGGGGTATAGGAAGGATGAGAGGGAGAGAAGTCCTATTGCCTGAGTGGACAATGCATTCTTTGCATGCCAGCAACTGAGCTGAATCCTGCCTGCTGTAATTAAGTGGTAGATAAATTGTTGAAATAAATAATGAATAAACAGGTGGCTAAGCCGTGCGACAAACTAAAGCCTCAGTGACTAAAGAATTACAACATAGCAACCTCGTGATTTTAATAAAGTTGTGTCTGGACACTCAGCAATGTGCCTGATATCAATAGGAAACTTTTGTTCATAAAGTGAAAAGATTATTGTGTTCTGAACTGCATAAAACTGGTGTCACAGAACCAGACAAGGTCACATTTGGTTCTTTGAGGCAGGCTAGCCAATGAAGTCCCCCCCCCCCAAATGTTGTTGGACCACAACTCCCATCAGGCCCACCAGCATGTCTTATAAGGGATGATGGGAATTGTAGTCCAACAACATCTGGAGGGCACTCCATTGGATACACCTGCTTTAATGACCGTTCCCCACAATAAAAGGGGTGCACATTTTGCGTGGCTGCGGGCAGCCCTCTGTGATCACAGGCAGCTCCTGGCATTTGGGTCTGGCACCGCCTTCCCAGGTTGGATACCTGTGGACTCCACCTTTGACAGCAGCCGCCCAATCCCGGCCGGGGAGGTGTTGCCAGGGGGATTGGCCAGGTAGAGGGAGGGAACACACCTTGCAGGAGTCAGTCACTACCTGGTGAAGCGGCCGTAGGATCCAGAGCTTCCCCACCCCCCACTCCCTCAACTAATGCTTGTTATGCAGATTAATCTTTTATTTCCACAGCCACACAGGCACGCAGACGCTGCTATGACAAGGTCGCTGTTAAAGGGCCGGAAAGGGCTTTCCCTGCATTGGCAGGTTTCACCTTTCCCGTAGCAATTCGTCACAACTTTGGTGGTTGCAGGCCTTGACTAATCCTTTAGTCATCTACATAAAATGGGGGGGGGCGTGGGGCGGTGACCCCCGCCCCCATTGCGGCGGCGATACCAGGGTTCCCGTTAAAGGGGTCTTAGGGGGAGGCATTGACCATACGCCCAGAGGTCGTCATTGCCCTCCCCCTCCAGCGGCGGCGAACAAGGGGGGCGGGCTATCTGCTTGAACATATGTTCTCCAGAGCTAGCCCACCCCCCTCACACATGCTGGATAACCCTGACAAGTACCCAGAACCCCGGCTGGGGGGGTGGGAAGGATAAACGCCCAATGCCTGAGCCAAGGTCTCCCTACATCTGAATATTAATAAAGTTGTGGCCAATTTAATCCCATAGAACGTTGTCACGTGTCGTTATTTCCCGCAGGGGCTGCCTGGGGTTCGGGGGGACTCCGCCTAGCCGCGCAATGTAATGACGACGTAATTAGGAGGCATTCAGCTGACAATGGGCACACTCTATTGTTAGATGAGTTTCCAAGGATGAAAGTTTAGGTTGGATACACATAGCAGTTTGAAGACATTTGACTGTGACATGAGAGCCATACATACATATTGTTTATTTTGGCATTCTCTTGTTACTGATCAAATGGTTTTTGAAGCACTTCTAACACTCACAAAACTTGTTTGACTAGAGATTAAGGCTGAACAAAATAAGTTGTATGCAGACAGCACTGACTGGCTCTATCCTATCACCTTAAGTTCTTGGGAAAAGATTGCCTCCAACCTTACTTGACCAGGAGTTATTGACCAAGTTTAAACATGTTGACATGTATATCATGCAGGTTCTCATGTTCATATTTATACCAGGGTTTATACACAGGTTCATATTTATGCCATTTGATTCCCGTATCTTTCAGGTAGTGCCACAAATAAACTGGATGACACTGAAATCTTAACCAAAAAGACATTAGTCTCTAATAATGTGGGACCTGATGTTTCAGAGAGCAGAAGGCTTACAGCTATTAGTAGAAATGGATACAGAAAAGGATTTCCCAATGAATGTACTGTTCAAAAGTTAATAACTAGCATTTTACTCAATTATCCAAGTTTTTCAAAATTAGAAGATTACTGTGCAACGTTAATTGTAATAAGCATAATGTAGAGCATTACAAAAGCATGTTGCAAAAGGACTAATCAAAACAGAAAGGTTGGTTTGCAATTTACTGCAAGCTTTAATCCTTCTGTTGTTAGTGCATTATCATCTTTTTCACCATTATAATGCAGTGCAAAAATGCTTCCATGCCAAAGCCCCTGCCGCCTGAAGTGAGTTATAATATGGAAATGCAACATCAGTCAACAGCTTTATGTGTAAAAAATGAAAACAAAATCCCACGTTTCCTCCAGCTGTAGTTAAACCTTAATTTTTAACACTGTAGATTCAAAGGCAAGGAATCTGTTATTGGAGGATTAACTTCTCCACTCAATAGCTTATTAAAATTCCCACCAACCTTGGCAGGCTGAGAAATATTGACATTTTTTCTTGAATCATAATAAACTAGAAGGTCAAAGTGTCTCCGAGTGGCATAAAAATTACAGTCCCTAAGTGGCATATCTGAATATCCTTTATTCACTTTACTAATTGTTCAGCATGCCCCTGCAACAATATCCATGGGACTGCTAATACGGTAACCTGTGCGTGGCTTGACTGCCAAGGTCATTTACAATTACAGTGTATACTGTACATTTGTCAGAACACATTGCCCAAGTGCTAAAGCACAAAAGCCCTGCAGAAAAAAAATCAGCACAGCTAACAGTCATATATAGGGCTCTATTTTAAAAGAGAACTGTGGGCACTCAAAACTTGATTTTGGTTGGGTTGTAGACTTGGGACATCCTGTTCATGGCAGTCTCACACTCTGGTTAAAAAAAATCATCCAAAAAAGCTCCCAGGACATATTTGGACCCTCCCTTCCTCCCTCGCTCCCTTCCTTCCTCTTCTCTCTGATAACTGTGCCCTCTGCTCCCCTGGATTTCATTTACCGGTACCTGCACTATTCCATAAGGTGTACTTGATGGTGCTACGTCATCATTGGTGATGACAATGAGGATGATGATAGAAGCAAACTCCTAACATGCTTCATCACATGTTGGCATGACCAAGAAGCAGAACCCAGAAGGAAGCTATGCTGTTAGGAACAACGTTGACTCTCGGTGGTTAGTGCTATCAGGAAGCAGGCTAAGCCACTACCCAAATAGTGGCTCAAGTGCATGCAGTCTTTACTTGCCCTACCCCGTGAGTGAATGACTGCTATTCACCCCAACTGGGAAACTCAAGCTAAACCAGGCATAGGCAAACTCCGGCCCTCCAGATGTTTTGAGACTACAATTCCCATCATCCCTGACCACTGGTCCTGTTAGCTAGGGATGATGGGAGTTGTAGTCCCAAAACATCTGGAGGGCTGGAGTTTGCCTAAAGCACTGCATTAGGAAGACCACTGTGGTAAGGACAAAGCTTCCTTTCACCTTCATTTACATGGAGGCGCCCCACATGTAGAAAGGAGGAGCAGAGCCACACCATTGCCCCTGATGTCATGCGCCTCTATCTGACCCTGTTTGCTCATGACCACATATTGAGCATGGATGTCTGAGGAGATGCCGTGTCCTGTAATTCCAGTTCCTGATGAAGGCCATGCCTAGAGTGGGCCATATGGCACAGTGGGGTCATGTGGCCTCAGGGACAGGGCAAGCAGCACAACTCCACTGCCTCTTTCTGTGTGCGGATTTCACAAGTAATGTGTGAATAGAGTTGAAGGGGTCTGGACCCTACAAGTGAGCTCTGCCTCTCTCTGCACGCACCTCACCCACTGAACTAGTGAATTAACCGCTAGGTAACAAAATAGCATTATATCCAGATAGAGAGATGCTAATTTTCAGCCTGGTAAGGACTAGCAATTTGAAGAACGCTGCAATACTCACTTGAGAATAAAAATCAATAGAGGGGCATGCTTTGTCGAGGAGGGGTGGATCATGCGGATTTATATCCACACAGTCAAAATTGCAAATATCAAAATCTGACCTTGGAATTCAACATGTAAGCACTTAAGTCTGAGTTCCTGCTGCATAAGGAACAGCTAGCCCCAATGCTCAGCGGCATTATTCAACCCATGTTTCCCTGAGCTCTTTGGCAAGGACATGCTAGAGAGGATTATTAGACTTCGGCAAATTAATATTTGTATAGTCCTTTGAAGAGCTAAAGCACCACACAAGAATTATCAGTCAGTATTCAGTTCAGGCAAGAGAAACAATAGACAGGCTTCAGCTGCGAATGAGTCAATACGAGAAAAGCCCCAAGGCGCTTCCCATTTAGAAACACAGCTCTCTCTTTCCATTAATATAATTTGATATTTTTACTAATACAAGGGATGTCAGCAGGCTCACTGGATGCCATTCGAAGTTACAGAAAAGGATTCCTCACAGTGGCAAATAGCAGCCGCAGTCAGTTTGGCACAAAGCCATGCCTGCTGTCCATTTAGGATCCAGTAGTGTAATTACTTGGGACTTGCTGCTGTGTTAATTATCTGGAATGTTTGGTTGTAGGAATATAAAGAATTGTGCCAATGAGTAACTGTTTGCAGGGGCTAAGCCTTATTTATCTGCGCGAGTGGGCAGATTCACAGTGGGACCTCTAAATAAAGCAATAAACCAAATCTGTTGTAGTGCTAGTCTGATAGTATTTTAACACATAGCTTTGGTTATGTACATTTGGCAAAGGCTAAGCTCCAAGTTCCTCAGCCTAGTGAAAGGCATCAAACCATCTATTTGTAACAGAGTGCTTGCGATTAAGAAGGCTGTCACTCAGAGGACATCTAGAGGCACTGTTGTTCTTCACCAAATCCATTTAATTTGTGCCCTGATGATTTAAAATAATGCTTCTAATGCTGCAATTCTATGTACACTTAAGGGGATGTAGTCAGTAGCAAGCCACACATAGGAAATGCTGTCAAACATAGTGGGATTTGCTTCTGAATAAATAGTCCTAGGACTCAGCTCTTAGAGGCAAACTAGACAACATTAATTGGGCAAATGGAATGCAATTAACACATACTGTTTGTTATGTAAAGAGCAGCTGCAGGCAAGCTAGAGCAATGTCCTGGTCCTTCCACAGTTGCTATTTGCATTTCTAGGAAAGCCCCCACAATGGCAACTTTGGACAAGGTACGGTACATTAGCAGATACAGAAAGAGTTAACTTCCCTGCCCCAAAGTCCTGAGAGGCCCTGTGGCTGTTAGATCCCGGATTACCCAGGGTTCCAGGATCTGGGCAACCTGTGCATGAAGTGGTAAATGTGTGAAGGATTCCCAACCTTTGACAGCCATTGTAGTGAATGGACTGGAGAGGTAGCACTGGGTGGGCCTGTCCCTCATGGGCTCAGGGCTAAAACCATGGACCAGAAGCCCTCCCCTTTATACTCACTTTCCCTCTCTCTCTGAACAATTATCTAGGGGGCTATAGAATATCACAGGGATGGGGGACCTGTACCCTTCTATGTTGGACTCCCATCAGGCCCAGCCAGCATGATCAGTGGGGTCAGGGATGGTGGAACTTCATTGCGCAATAGCATCTTGTTTCCCCTACCCCAGCCTGAGCCATGCATTGCTCCTCCAATCAAAGCTGCCTTCCTAGTATGCTACTTGACATTTGCTACTCTTCTCATCTGATCCCATCCTCTCCTGCAAGCCTACTCAGGCTTAGCAGCATGCATCAATTCCCATGATCCTTATCCAATGTTCATGCCATGAGTGAAATTGTAGAACAGACAATAGCTGAGGTAGAGGAGAATGGGAAAATAGCGCATAGTGTGTTGCCTACAAGCTGGCTTTGATTTGAGCTGTTCTTTAGCCAAATAGGTTCCCCCCTTCCTTTCAAATAAAGGATCCACGCAAATAAGCTATTTTGGAGCGAAATACTGCTTTGCATTCCCAACATGGCAAAGAACAGCCTCATAAGAGGACTTCTCAAAAGCACTCTTAATTAACACTCAGGTGAGTAATAGCTTCCGACTAAACATTTGACCTCGGTCATCTGGTACATTAAGCAAAGTAGCTCCAAAGGCATGTTCTTCCATGTGATTGCTATTTACAACAATGCCTGTCTGTTAAAAGCATATGGCTGTCCAAAGAAGACTTGACTGCCTAAAAAGAAATTTCTAAGGCTTATCAGCCAAGGCGAACTGAAGGATTTCTCAGGTCACTTCTCAGCTTCTGAGACAACGACGAAATTCAGGATGTAGTTCACTAATTAAACAAGCCCCTCATCAACATTTCTCTCGTGTTATTAAAGCTGAATGAATTCCCCACTCTGGCAAGGCATATAAAAAACAGTAATGGAAAAGGTAATCAAGTGAAACTACTAGCTAACTGCTTGGAGGATTTATGAGCCCACCATGCTGCATAAAAAAGATATAATTCGTTTAATTTATTAGTCATAAAGAAAGTAATTTACTTTGGTTAAAAACTGATCATCTTACAAAACAAGCCACTTTTTGACACTAATTAAATTTACCAAATATGGCCGAAGACTGGAGGTACTATACTATATTAACATTAGTGTGACAGGAGAAGAAGTCTATTTGTTTCCCTTGTGAACTGCTCCTGGTGATCACATGAATTCAGGTTAGAAATAAGTGATGTGTAGACATTAGTAGGAAGAAGTCTGTGAAGCTATGGTTTCCCTTGATATTAAATTTAATGGACATGATCTAGAGCCAAAGCTACACTATACTTAGCTCTGGTAGATTTCAATTGGTCAGCTAAGTGCACATTCCTGTTTCCCCACTGAAACCAATGAGATTTCAAAGTGCTTAACTATGACTTTTGATCATGCACATCTAATCAGCATCCTTTAACACACAAAATACAGTACTGTACACTGTTAAACTCAATTTTTAATATTTTCAAAGGTTTTATGTTTTTTATAACCGTACTATGGTTTACATTGTCACCTCTTTTAAAAAATTCTATTCTCTACTGCAGTTTCAATGCAAAATTTCCGATCGGCTGAACTTCCAGTAAGTTTAATGGGAGTTAAACCTCCTGCAGAATTTACTAGCAGGTTTTGTTTTTA
Source organism: Darevskia mixta (assembly GCA_034641385.1). Classification (NCBI taxonomy): domain Eukaryota; kingdom Metazoa; phylum Chordata; class Lepidosauria; order Squamata; family Lacertidae; genus Darevskia; species Darevskia mixta. Next base: position 41,625,550 of record JAWWNH010000013.1, on the reverse strand, counting down.
AATGCATCTCCACGATCATGAGAACTATAAATTTCATTTTAAAGACACAGATAGCTCAGATAGCTGAGATTAGGAATGCGAATTCTGCATAAGACATCTTACCAAGTACAGAACCTTTTATATGCAGAATCATAGGACACTAACAGTTCAGATTATAACAGTTAGGATACGTTCTGCAGTTTTTCTAGCTGTGAGTGTCTCTAGCTGTATATTCAGTAAATATGCAGGTTACAATCCATTCCCATAAAAAATATATGAATGCTATGCCACTGATTTCAGTGTTTTATGGCTTGCATAGATCACATCTAGGCCATCAAAATGCTATCAAGCATGAATTACACATTAATTACCTGTGAAGAATAGTAAGTAAATTTAAATATCCTGCGTGCCCCCATCGTATTGAGCAAGTATAATTTACTTTGCTTGTAAGGATAATAAACTAGCAGATCTGATAAGGGAGCTTCCTCCTTCCCTTAGCAATGCATATTTATGATCTATTCCTCAGGTAAATTTATACTTTGAAGCAATATAAATTTAGTCATATGCTAATTCACCTCGGTTGCTCTTCAGCTAGCAAACCAAAGTATGCATTTTTGTCACTGCAATATGACAGGTTTGGCATAATTTCTAAGGGGTGCTTAAGTCCAACTCAGCAGGCAAACGGTGCTGATTTCTCATGTTTGTTGTACATTAGAGCAGGATTTGGAGACGTTTTCTTCCCGCCCTCTTTTTCTTGCAACAGGAACCCCTTGTTTAGAAGAAAAATATAGAAGATTTTCCTTCTGCTTTATATTGCATAAGCTTACAACAAGTTTGCCTCTGCATAACATCTTGTACTCCTGGAAAGACTAATGGGTTCTTTTTTTAAAACAACAACAAACCAAGTGCAGCCCACTCTTTTAGCTGATGAAGTCTGGAGGTCATGCACATTTTTCAGGCAAATTATCTAAAGAGGATATAGAGGAGGACACCGACGTGTCAGAATTCCACTGGAAAGAGATAACAAGAGGCTCAGAGGAGAATGACAGATTGTTATTGGCCCCCATATTAATTTTAGGACGCTCTAGGAATTGGAATAGGAGGACAGCATGCCTGATTTATAACCAGGGAATACAGCTTGAAAAACTGGGTGAGATTAAGCTAGAAATATTTTAGTCACCGTGCAGAAGTTTATGCATAAAAATCTGCTGACCAGATACATTCATCTACGATGAGCTAACATAACAGATTGTCTAGATCAGTGGTTCCAAAACATTTCCCCTCACAGACCACTCAAAAATTGCTGAGGGTCTGGCAGACCACCTAAGGATTTTCTTTTGCCTGTTGTAGCAAATTTGTTGTAGCAAATGTTGGATGCAGAATTATTTTTAAATTAAATTTAAATTTAAATTAAATTTAAATATCACAATTTGAATTCTATGGAATTCTAATACAATAAAAATACAATGTTAAGGAATAAAAGCAATAAAAATACAATTAAAAATTAATATGACTATTTAATGCTATCAATGTGCCGTCTTCCATCTTTAATCACAAATCTGCAGATATGTTGTGGACCACCTGAATGAAGCTCATGGACCACTGATGGTCCAGAGACCATAGTTGAGGAATTGAGGTTGGAGTGAAAGGAAGGTAGAGTGAATGATTGACAGGCAGACAAAGCTTATGTGAGGGAGAGCAGAATTAGATAACATCATAGTGGTAACACAGATAAGGCAATAACATTAATTCACCTGATATTCATGTAAGGTAAAGGCTATCAGTGGCTACTAAAATCTAAAATCTTATTGCTTTAATTTTTTTAGTTTTTAATGTTTTTAATGTTGTTTATTTGATATTTTATTGTTCCTTTTCTTGGATGTGTGCTTCCACAGGCTCCCTTAGGGATAGAAATTTAATAAATAAATAAGTAGATAAAGGCGGAGCTACAACTAGCTTCTCATGTGAATATTGAGGTGATATAACTGGATTGTCATCTGTGGGAAGGACACTCTCTCTTAGAACTTAATTTTAATGCTAGGCACCTAAATTTAAAGCTTAGTTGACCACCCAATGAGCCCATTAAGTAATCTAATGTCTGTATATTTTTCTTAGTTAGGCCTTGTCAGGACATTGGAGGACGTTGCAAGAAATAAAGAAATGCCCAGTTATCTGTGCTTTAGGGTATGGATCACAGTGAAGTTGGGAATTGAGCGATTAGAGCTAAAGATCTCTAAATGCTTCTAAAAGCATGATATGAAATCCATGTAGGCGATTGCTCAAAGCTGGGCTTGTTGAATCTCTTTTCTTTCATTACCTCTTTCCTGCAGCCCCAGGCTTTCCCTCTTAATCCCAAGGCCATCCTTCTTTTTCTCTTCTTCTTCTGTTGCCTTTTACCCTTTGACCACTGCAGTGAATGCTTACACTCTGAGGCCTATTCTAAAAGATGAGTGAGATCAATAGTTCAGCGTCGCACATCCATTGCTTCAGTGAGATTCCTTTAGCAGAGACCGTGCACAAAATTTGTGGTGCAATAATGAAATAAATGTCCAAATAACGTATCGGTTATCACGGCCATTCTTTAAACCCTGGGTCCAGTGGAAATAGTCAGATGTCATCTGAGATGTTGTCTCAATCTTAAAAAATCTATTTCTCTATTAATATCTGCATCTACTTCCTAACCTTGAAAGTTAACTACTGCAAGGTATGTAACACCCACTTACATTGTAGCCTTAACTCCCCCCCCCCACCGTCAGCACAATATTTTTGAGGGATCAATGATTCCTCCATTTCTTTTATATTTCTCAAAGGGAATTTTGTCTCTCTCAAATTTCTCTGAACTTGTGGAATGTGGTGAGTGAAGACTGTGAGGTGAGTTGCCTAGGGTCTGGACATTAGTCAAACATTACATAGGAACTCTACACAAATTATGAATGCTGTGCAGGAACTCTCTAAGGCAGTGGTGTCTAACCTTGGCACTCCAGATGTTTTGGGACTACAACTCCCATCATCCCTGACCACTGGTCCTGTTAGCTAGGGATGATGGGAGTTGTAGTTCCAAAACATCTGGAGTGCCAAGGTTAGACACCACTGCTCTAAGGCAAGAGTCTCTAAGGCAACCCAAAAACATGCCCTTCTTTGCTTAATTGGGACTGAACCATCATTACTGCCCTGAGCATGATAACATAGGAAAACTGCTTAACCTATTATGTAGAAGCAGTGTACCTGTATGCTTCAGTCCCAACTAGCCACAACAACTAGGGTTGAGGGAGGCTCATGGGATTCACTACCTCTCTCAGAATCTGGGTGTGTGGACAAAGGTAAGCTGCAAAGTGGTTCCTTTTCCTGCTCATGTGTCCCAAAGCCCTGAAAGTCTAGGAAATTGAGGGCAAGTCTAGGAACCCCCCATCCTGCTGCCTCTGGCTCAGCACCCAGAGTCCCAATGGCATCCCATAGTGGTCCATGCAGAGCTTGTCTGAGGTCTGGGGCAGGAGTCTTGTTAGAATAAGTTTATAAACTCACCACAGCCAACTTCGCCCTCCAAGGGCTGGGCATGATGCCATGAAATGGCAAGACGGCAGGCATGAGGAAGAGGTTCATGGCGAGGGGTGTAGCCATGACTGGGGCACACCAGGGCAAGCTGGGGGTGGAGGAGGAGAGGTTGGTGTAGAAAGTACTCACAGCATGATGGAGGATGGTCAGGAGATGGAAGTCAGTGCACAGGAACCAGAGCAGCAGGACCTATCTCCAGAGCCAGAGGGGTCCCTGTCCATGTACACGGCAGGCTCTGAGGCATAGGGAGCAGAAAGCAGGGTACTCCAGGAGGCTGAGGCAGTCAAGGCCCACAGCCCAGCTCCCTCGCTGGCCAGGTGGGGCTCGCTAGCTCTGGGAGGAGACATGTGATTCCTTAGCTGGAGTAGGCTTAGAACAGGTGAGGCTCACTTGCCTCATCAAGCCCAGGTGCTACAATCAGCATGCAAGGTATAACAGAGCTGAGGTGCTATGTCTGCTCAATTTCTGGGAGCTCTTTGGGAATGTGTTTGTGTGCAACTGACCTTCAGGTGCTCTGATCTCTGGATTGGCTGCAGAGGCAGGAACCAGGCCTGACTGGACTTTGGACCTGTTGACCTGTGTGCTAGTATCTGCTTTGGGATTGTGTACCCCAACGGGACTTGCACATCTACTGAACTATCATGGCTCCCTACCTAGAGTTGCCATATGTCCTCTTTTTCCAGGACATGTCCTCTTTTTCATGGGTCATCATAGCGATCCATAGTTAAAAGTAGGAGTTTTATGTGACCTCTTTTTTGCTCTTCAAAATATGGTAACCCTAACTAAGCACCATTGATTTAACCCAGCTACAGTGGTACCTCTGGTTACAGACGCTTCAGGTTACAGACTCCGCTAACCTGGAAATAATACCTCAAGTTAAGAACTTTACCTCAGGATGAGACAGAAATCGTGCGGTGGTGGCGTGGCAGCAGTGGGAGGCCCCATTAGCTAAAGTGGTAAAGGTAAAGGTAAAGGGACCCCTGACCATTTGGTCCAGTCGTGTCCGACTCTGGGGTTGCGGCGCTCATCTCGCTTTATTGGCCGAGAGCCGGCGTACAGCTTCCAGGTCATGTGGCCAGCATGACAAAGCCGCTTCTGGCGAACCAGAGCAGCACACGGAAACGCCGTTTACCTTCCTGCTGGAGCGGTTCCTATTTATCTACTTGCACTTTGACGTGCTTTCGAACTGCTAGGTGGGCAGGAGCTGGGACCGAGCAACGGGAGCTCACCCCGTCGCAGGGATTCGAACCGCCGACCTTCTGATCAGCAAGTCCTAGGCTCCGTGGTTTAACCCACAGCACCACCTGGGTCCCTAGCTAAAGTGGTACCTCAGGTTAAGAACAGTTTCAGGTTAAGAATGGACCTCCAGAACGAATTAAGTTCTTAACCCAAGGTACCACTGTACTAGGCAGAGTAGGCAAATCAAAAACTCTTCTTCTCATGTTTAGTCTAATCAATAGACAATTCTTACCTGACCCCTCACTGACCACATAACTTGCTTTGAAGCACAGGGAGCTTGGGGTGGATGCTGAAACCAGGAATTAAGAAGCAGGTGAAGGGATTGCTAAGCCCTTTTTGGCTCTGTTCCACTCCAATAGCATGTGGATGCAACGTCTTTTCTGTGATGGCCCCCCATTTGCTGAATGCTCTCCCCAGGCAGGCTCACCTGACATCTTCATTACATATCTTTAGGCACCAGGCAAAAACTTTCCTATTATCCCTGGCCTTTGGCTAATTAAACTATCTATGGCATTTTAAACTTTTGGGGTATTGTTTTGTTTGTTATTATGTTATGCATTTTTGTGTTTTTATACTGTAAACCACCCTGTGATCCTTGGATGAAGGGCAATATATTAATTTAATAAATAATAATGTGTATTCAGTCCCTTGAGAACAATGTGCTTTCCAGGCAGTGGATGCTTGTTCAAACTATTATCACATTTAGGGTGAAGATAGCCATACCATGGTATGGCTATCTTCACCCTGTCATACCCAAATGGGATGGAAAATTGGAACAGGTTTTTTTCTGCCAAACAAGCAAAGCACATAAATAAGCATAGATCATAGCCATGGTCAGAATAATGTAAATAGAGTTTTGGCCCCCTCTCTCCCAAATAGTTTTGCCTAGCCTAGATGAAAATATTGCTGAGCAAATAAAAAGAAAAGCTTCCTAAAACTGAAGACTTCAAAGCTGATTCCTGCTTTTGTAAATGCTTTTTGAAATTCACTGTAGGGATTGTGCTAAGACATTGTGCTGAATCACCACCACCATTCAGATTGCTATAAACATGGGAGCCAGGGGAGCAGTTACTTCACTGATGAAGCCCAGCAAAATACTCTAGATGTGAGTGCTATATCACATTCTAATATATGTTGCCACCTACAAAGATTATCTGGCTTTTACTGAATTTATAAATCATGAATGCTCTTTTGACCTTTCTTTCTCCCTTCCTTTGTTTCTCCTCTCTGGATCACACGTTGCATTTACCAAAGAAATACTACACAAAATGGCCTCTCCATGGCAAGCAATTCCAATAACAGCATTGAGGACTAGAATGATATACAACATGGATCACTGCTTTAATATTCACGAGTCTCTGCACTCCTGCCAGTGGCCACCAGGAAAGTAGAGCCATGGCTTGGAAAGATACATCATGCCTCAGAATATCAGTTGCTAGTGATCAAATACCATTTGTCATGGCACAAAGTTGCATGTGGTGCACAACCCTGAGAGACACATGACATGAGTGTCAGATGTAATGCATGGAGAGAAGAGCATGTCTTATGGCACTGTGTAAATTCTGCTCCCTTCTCAGTCTATTTATTCTGCTCCTCACTTGCCCTAAAAAGTGACAAAATAGACAAGACTGGTAGTCTCTATGTTGTTGTGGAATGCGCTGCCAATATTTTTGGAACCTGAAGGATAAATTCTCCTGGGGTGGATCTACACAGGGGGGGGGGAACCCGCTATAAACCAGTCAGAGATTAGATTGTTATAACAAAAAGGGGGGAAACCTATGGAAAATAGTGTATGAAAAATTCCTGCTTTCTGGCGCCATCTGGTGTTGCATGTTTATACCACATCCAAATCATTGCTTCTTTACTAATGTAGCTGAGTCCCAAGTCTCTCAAGTAATGTGATCCTGATCTGTATATGTTAGTACCACCCTCAAACTTGGCCTGGTGGCAGATTGGCTGCCAGTGCTAATCCCACAAGCAATGTGTTTTTATGCTAGCAGTAAGTTTACCACCACAAGCGACCTAGCCACAATGCAATGTATAGTGTTAAGCATTTAAGGTTAGATGGTGGGGATTAACAAAAGAGGGGAGGGAAGGAGAGGGATGGAAGAGGGTCGAGTAACAAAGGCTCATATCTCTCAAAGAACATGGAACAGGGGCCTGGGCTTCACCTCCCTCAGGATGTTAGAGCAGCAATCCTGAGACAAATGCAATTTGTGCCTTAGCTTTGTTGAATATTTGTCAAGAACCCAGTTGCCATCATGCCTAAAAAGAGTTTGGATGGTTTTTCACATTTTAAGACAATTGAAACAGCTAATAAATATGGCACCCAAGTTAATGAGTTTTAAAGAGGCAATAAGGCACAAGAATTTACATATTGTTGTAAGTGGATTAACAATGTAAATAAGAGACTGCAGGAAAAATTGGAAGGCTGTTGTTTTTAAAGGACTATTCACAACGCTCTGAAAGGAAGGGGATTACGCAAGCTGTAAATTCTTATTTCAATTTTGGCCAGCGTGAGGGAACTCTGGATACTCCATTTTGAGAGCAGGCCAACATATTGTCAACTGAAAACAATAAAGCTAGCACTTTTGAATGCTTGTTTTTTATTTCCCTGTTATCTTTAGCTAAGCTATTTTCTTGGCTCAGAGATAACATTTTCACAAACAATACCATCTTTTTCGTTTGCTCTAAACGGCTTTGTAGCTATATTAACAAATTCCCAAAGCTTTGTTTTGCATTGGCAAAACATTGCCAGTGGTGAGACCGAGTGATCTACTACAAAGCCTGATTAGTTTGACATTTGCACCTGAATTCTGAGATAAACTCTGGTATCCATGGGTGGCAAGTTCTTGCTTCTCAGTTCCCTGAAACCCAGTCAGTATCATGTGAAGCTCCTTTTGCATATATTCTGGATACCATTGAGCACCATTGTTTTCAAAATGGCTGCCAGTCATTACTCTGTGCCATCCCTTAATGCAAAGAGAAACCCATGGTCCTTTGGATGTTGTTGAACTCCAGTTAGTTCCACCCAGCATGGCCAATGGTCAGGGATGATGGGAGTAATTATGGGAATCCAACAACATCTGGAAGGCCACAAGTTCCTCATCCCTGATTTAATGGAGTGTGTCATCACTGAGTGATGATCATACACATGTGAATTCACCTTATTTTCAATACATGAGCTGGCAATTAGACCCCAAAGACAAGGGGCATACATCTAACTGGATAGGAAGGAGAAGATAACATTATAAAGAGGGGGGAAAAGAGCACAGCTGGGGAATAAGGTTAGGCCAAAGGTTTTGCAGAAGTGTTCTAAATTGTGGCTTGAAGAAAGAGGCACCAATGTGAGAGTGCTGGGAGTAAGTTCCAGTAGTGCCTGGTGTAGTGTGGCAGAGCCACTGAGCTGACCTTACCTGAATGGCACTGGGGGAGTATGGTGGCAAGGTCAGGGCTGCACAGATGCACCAGTATACCTGAAGGAGCGTCTCCACCCCCATCATTCTGCCCGGACACTGAGGTCCAGCTCTGAGGGCCTTCTGGTGGTTCCCTCACTGCTAGAAGTGAGGTTACAGGGAACCAGGCAGAGGGCCTTTTCAGTAGTGGCGCCCACCCTGTGGAACGCCCTCCCATCAGATGTCAGGGAAATAAACAACTATCTGACTTTTAGAAGACATCTGAAGGCAGCCCTGTACAGTGGTACCTCGGGTTACAAACACCTCGGTTTACAAACACTTTGGGTTACAGACTCCGCTAACCCGGAAGTAGTACCTCGGGTTAAGAACTTTACCCCAGGATGAGAACAGAAATTGTGTGGCGGCGGTGCGGCAGCAGCGGGAGGCCCCATTAGCTAAAGTGGTACCTCAGGTTAAGAATGGTTTCAGGTTAAGAACAGACCTCCGGAACGAATTAGGTTCGTGACCAGAGGTACCACTGTATTGGGAAATATTTAATGTCTAATGTTTTTTAAAAAATTATGTGCTGTAAGCCACCTAGAGTGGCTGGGGAAACCCATCCAGGTGGGCAGGGCGTAAATAATAAAATTATTATTATTATTATTACTACCAGTAGCAGGACTAGATTGACTCCAATCTTGTTCACAACCCTGACTTTGCTGCTGCCCTAACCCAGCATTATCCCAGTAAAGTGTTGGGAGGGTAACTTTGTCCCACCACACCAACCAATCCAGACACAAGGGCAGTGAGTGATAAACAATGGGTGAAGCAAAGAAGAGTCTCCTCTCTTTTAGAAGAGCAGGTTGCCTTTCGCAAGCCTTTCTCAAGCTCAAAGTGGTAGAGCTGGAGGTCAGATCTGAGTAATATATTGGGATATGAGAGCAGAAGGATAGAAAGGTGAGGCTATGGAATCCTTTAAAGGTAAGAACAAGGAGTTTGCGCTAGACATGGGAAGAGGGTATGATAAAATGCAGATAGGATGTGAGGGATAATCAGGCCCCTTGCTAAAGTACTACACCCCAGAGATGGAATTAACCTTTCACGGAGGATATTTCAAAGGTAATACTTAATGAGCCTCACAACTCTAAATCTAATTACAAGGCTTCTGTTCCAGTTGTTGAAGTTCAAAACTAGGATTCAAGTATTGCTCTCCACCACACACTCATGGAAAGGTAAAGAGTTGATGGCTCAGAACTGACAAAGAGCAGCTATGTTTTCTACAATTATTTAGGAGCATAGGCAGCCACCATACCTCAGACCATTGGTTCATATAGCTCAATTTTTGTCTTCACTGACTGGAAGCATCTCTCCAGAGTTTTAGACAGGAGGTCCCCCCCCCCCCCAACCATACGTGAAGATGTTATGGATTCAACCTGGGACCTTTTGCATGCAAAGGTCTCTAAGTATTTTCAGAGGGAGTGGGGATTGTCTCTTGCTCTTTTTCACCTTAAAATAATCAAGAGGTATCTAAATGGTGTGCACTCTTCCTTGCACATAACTGAAAACACGAGCCATTTCATACCAGCTGGAGTTGTTTTCCTGATGCTTGTTTGTGTTGGGAGGAGACCTACTCTAACAGGCATGACAGCATGAGGCTGCCCTTAAAACTGCCTGTGGAATGCCAAAGAGCTATGGATAATTCTTCTTTCCAAGCAGAACAGTAGATATTTCTAAAAGAAGTGAAATTAAGCTTTTGCCTTTAAAAAAAAAGAAAAGAAAATCCTCCTAAAACCAACGACACAAACAATTTCTTCCGGGGGCAGCAATGGCTTGTAGCATAGGCTGGTTGAATCAGACATGATGGAGAGAGAGAGAAGTTGATAAAACTGACAGTGCTGAAGTTTCATAGGTTAGATTTTTCACCCACAGCTGCAAAAGCCCTTTTGATGAAAGATAATGGCCTGCTGAAAACTGTGACACACAAACTCTCAGAAAAAAAGAAAAAAAGAAAAAGAAAGAAAATGATGTTCAAACATGTGCCCCACCTTGATACATAATATTCCAGGTGAGTATGGGTAAAAAAACCTTGTTTATTGGGATGGATGGGTAGCACAGGAACCTGAGTTGCCACCGGCAACAGCTTCCTACCATTGATTTTGTTTTCAGCAATGAGTTCCAAATAACATTACAGCAGCTCAGTGCAGCCAACAGAATAGCAGGTAAGAAACGGAATGATGCTGTGTGATGATGCGTACGGTGCTTACATCACTAAGGCTACAAGCCTTAATACACAGAGTAGGAAGCAAATACCACTGAAAACAACCGGATTTACTTTTGAGTAAACATGCATAGGATTGTGCTGTGAATATTGCTACATAAAGTCATATGGTGCACGATAGCAAATAATAAAAGATGCTGGGGAAATGTGCTGGAAGATGAATGAATATGTAATAATTGCATGACAATATCACTTTGTTCAGTGTCAGTGAAAACCTGCACAAAACAAATCCAAATGGATATGAATGAACATTTTGAATGAGCTGAAAACTGGATGAAAAGTCAACTTTTCAAGTAAAATGAAAATAAGGAGTGGGGTATTGTTTCGGCAAGCCCTAGGGGTAAAGGTAAAGGTAAAGGGACCCCTGACCGTTAGGTCCAGTCGCGGACAACTCATCTTGCTTTACTGGCTGTGGGAGCCGATGTACAGCTTCCGGGTCATGTAGCCAGCATGACTATGCCGCTTCTGGCAAACCAGAGCAGCGCACGGAAATGCCGTTTACCTGGAGCTGGGACTGAGCAACGGGAGCTCACCCCGTTGTAGGGATTCGAACCGCCGACCTTCTGATCGGCAAGCCCTAGGCTCTGTGGTTTAACCCACAGCGCCACCCGGGTAAGTAGTATAATAAAAAGGACAGTACTTTGGGCATAAGAAGTAAGACGCTTTGGAACTATGGATTTGGATAATGTTTGTAAATGGCAGTTTCATTATTTTCACTACTCAGAGTCCCCTGCTTTTGGCATCATTAACCTGAAATTCTAACTCAATAAAAAGATCCATTTGAGCTGATATCACAGTGATGCACCTTCAGAGTCAGTAGTCAAATCATGGATGCAATTGCTGGGTGAACCTGATTATTTTAATAAATCATTCACTCTGGATGAGAAACTCTTCTTCCATCCTGACAGCTGCGCTTTAGCCCATTCTCAGTTTCTTGGTTTCTTTGTTTTTTTTTTTTATTCTATGTTTTTGCTGAGGGTTTGTGTGTCACAGTTTTCAGCAGGCCATTATCTTTCATCAAAAGGGCTTTTGCAGCTGTGGGTGAAAATTTACTTGGAGAGTGCTTCCCAGTTGTAATCTGAAATGCCAAGTTACCAAGTTCTGCTGACCACCCCGCCAACCCAATGTCACCACCTTGTCCTACAAATCCATTTTATTCCAAGAGATCTTATTCTAAGAGACCTTCATTCTAAAACTTCCTTCTAGTCTTCCTAAGGGGCATCAGATATGCTAAGAAGCAACTGATGTAGTACCTTTGCACTCAGTCAACAGTAAACACATTTTGAGCAGCCAGTTCTGGATTTGCACCATTATGTGTTTGTTGGTGGGTGTTTTTTTTTGTTTGTTTGTTTTTGCAAGCCTGACCTCAGTCCCACAATCAGGATAAATTGGTCCCCAAGTGGCAATTCTCAAGTTTGGATCATTGGGGTATGGAATGGAGATAAGAGAAGGAAGCCAGTATACAAAAGTGTTTTAACAAAATCCAAGAGCATAATGGCAAAGTTTAACAATCAACGTAGGTCAACAGTCCTTGTAAAACACTTTTGTTGAATGCAGGTAGAAAAACTACTGCATATTAATTTGGAAGCAAAGTAGGCTACATCTCCAGTAATTCTAAAGATAATATGCAGAGCTCCCTTCCTCAAAACACTAGACCTATCTTCTAAATAATTTTAGCTTCCCTCAAAATGCTCCAGCTGTTTCACCTAAGGAGCTGCCATGTTCTCTTTCAGTTCTGCTTTACATGAAATTTCAGTGGCACTTCCAACAGAAAACCTGAGCCTAAAAAAACTACCATATAAATATGGTAGAAAGAAATAAGAACCCCCTGGGAAATACTCTGACAAGACATAGTTGTGGGGGTCCAGAATCCTCTGGACGCCTGCTTTATTTCCTTTCTTATATCTGTGTTCACCATATGAGTTAGGGATAAAATGAGAGGCTAGACTCCAAATGTCACGAGCTTTGTCAATTTTTGCTTTGTTCTTAATGTTCTTTAAGCGCAGCCTTTGTGTCCTCTAGTCTACTTCATATGTAACCTACCGAGAAAAGGGTGAGATTAGTACAACCTGCCGGTAAATGTTTTTGGCAGAAGCTTGTCTTGTAAAACCAAACAAAAAGATTTATAGCCTAGCTCCACAGTGAGTGCAAATTACTTTAATGGATTTATAGGAGTTGAGTTATGGTCCAATTTAATATTTGGTGACAAGAGTTTTGTGAGCTCAGGTTGCCACAGGAGAGTTTGCTGTAATAAATAATGTATTATGCTGCCCACTTCTGACATCAAAGAGAAGAAAAGTAAAGATCATGATTCTAGCCAAAAGTATGTGGAGTGTAAAAGTTCCCTCTGGGGATGAACGTGGGTTGGATATTGGGGACTGACATCCACTGGGAAGGAATGATGCCACCCACATAATTCATTATTCCATATTGGATCGTAGGAAAGTGTCTGATACACCACGCCAGTAATGGTGCCATCCATTGTAATATTTTGTCTATTTATTAGAAGGGATGACTGGAAAATAGTATAAATCCTCAGGAAATATAGGAAGGGTGGGGTAAATTCACCACCCTGCCTCCAGCAGAAAGGACCACATTCCCCCTAAGGTCACTGGTGGGGTGTGGACTTCTGCCCAGTGCCGGATTTATGTATAAGCTAAACAAGCTATAGCTTAGGGTAAACTCTCTTGGGGGGGGGGGCAAAATATTATTAGGTCCATAAATTACCATATAGTATATATTCAACATAAAAAGCAGCGACAAATTGTTGTTTTGACAAAGAGTATTTTGTTATGTGCAAATGGCTTTAGATACCTATTAGGTCCATAAATTACCGTATAGCATATATTCAACACAAAAAACAGTGACAATTTGTTGTTGACAAAGGACAGCTGGACATATAAAGGGCCCCATTACCTTCAGGAGCTTAGGGCTTCATCAAACCTAAATCCGGCCCTGCTTCTGCCTCCCACCATGGATTTGGGGGAAACAGCCTTTCTCTCCGTGAGAGAGATCTGATTTCATTGGTTTGCATGAGTGCAGCAGCACTCTGCCCATCTGTAATATCCAGCAATTGGTATTCCTGGCTATTGACATTCTTGCCTCACTCCAAATTCTTTGGATCCTTTGCCCATGGAAAAAAAATTATTAATATTTTATAATTTATTAAGCACTCCAATGAAGCTTAAACATTTATAAGCAGTGTGGATAGATAGATAGATAGATAGATAGATAGATAGATAGATAGATAGATAGAGAAGCTTAAAACATGCATGGTTTTGCTGACTAATTTGAACTTCTTTGTGAAAATGTTACGCAGGAGTGATGGATGTGTCTCTGCTGTGATCGTATTTGACACACTGACACTGAGAAGGAAAAATAAACAGTCATTTTGCAAAGGGGCAAATTATCTGCCTTAAAACAAATATGCACATTTCAAGAAATACACATTTCTAGCCCAAAATCTGCCTGTCTGCTGTCCTGACAGAACAACAATTCTTGTCTTTTCAGGTGGGTAAGTCAAGTGACAAGAGACTATGCACCCATCAAGGCTGGGGGAGAAAGGTTATAGAAAGGCAAGGTACTGCTGATAAACTTGTATTGCCTGGTCCAGAGGGAGTGTGTAGGCAAGTTCATTCCAGGGACAAAAGAGAATGCATTAATTCTCAATTAGATCATAGTACACAACAAAGCACAGGGCATTAGCATCAGATGTGTTCATTCAAGGATTAAGTGGCTGACTCCACTTCACAGAAACCTAAACTCACGAAATGTCATGAGGACTGCAAGCCTCTTTCCTCCACACTTGCCTGTCTGCACTGATTTAGCACGGCATACTGTGCTACTTGTTTTGACCTGCTTGCGTTGTTTCTTTAGATGTGACTGAACTTTGATTGTCCTCTAACCAATTTTTCTTTTTTTAGGTACAATAAACAATTATGTCAATGTACTTATACCCTCCAGAAACTGATGATCCATTAGATCACTGTCACTGCTACTTTGTCATGCAGCTGAATGGATTTAAATTTTTTAAAAAGTCTGGTAGAGGAAGTGGGAAGCTTAAGTAGACCTTTCAAGGCAAGATACCAGATATGCATACTCAAAACTTTGTATGGTCTCTAACTTTATTCAAAATAATAAATGTGAATATAGTGTAGTGCCATATACTGGTAAAAATGGTGGATTTGGAACAGGGCAACCAGGATTTGAATCCCCAATGAAGTTTGTTGGGTGACCTTGAGTAAAAATGGCTGACAAATTCTGTCTTTGCAAATTCTAATTCAAACTGTCCTGATCTGCACTTTTTGGGGAAATTGTGTTGAGAATGTAGCTATCAATTGGGTTTCACCATGGAGCCAACCCAGCACTCCTGTTTGCGTGTTTGCACCACGCTGACCTTTCTGCAGCCCCTCCTCTCTCCTTCTTTCTCTAGAGAACCAACAGCGACCCACCTCCTGGGAAGCTAGTGCAGCAGCCTCTAGCCAATGAGCTGCTTCTGGTAATAAGGCAGGTTCCTATGCTCCTAACTTGGTTTGTGGAAAGCGTTTTTCTAGAATCTGGAAAGAGAAGACATAACAGCCTTTCTGGAAGCTGGGAAGAAAAGGCGTTGCTGGCTTCCCACAGGTATCTGGTTGGCCACAGTGAGAACAGGGGACCTGCTAGACCATTGGCCTGATCCAGCAGGCTCTTCTTCAATTTATAAACTTTACAAAGTTAATGGATAGCTTAATTCCCATGGTAATCTTTAAGGGATAAATTTACTTGGCTAGTAACTGGAAGCACAATATTTTGAAATATTATTGAAGAAAGAGAAATGCCTTCCTATTTGTATTATGGCATATCTTTTTAGCAATAACCTTTATGACTGTGACTGAGAGAGGCAATACACCTTTTGAGCTAGATGAAACAACTCGGTTTCATTTATCCACTAATTAATCTCAGCAGCACACATTATTTTGCATGATACAAGATGCTTGGGATTTTATCACAATAATGGATTCCCAACACGCATTTACAATCTAGTATACTGGAGTCAGAATGCATTATATTACCCTGAATACATTTTCTGTGTAACAAGCAGATTGATGCATAGAGGGGAACAGAGCCAACTATGCCGCTGGAGGAAATGAAGACTGCAATGCCCCACGTCTCATATAAGAGATACTAAACCTTTGTTTAAGAACTACACTGGATTCCACCTGATGAACTTTTCTCACTCCATCCGGATTTCTCCTTGCACAAAGGAATGCACCCCCCACTGTACTCACCCTGCACACCCCTTAAATCCATTCTAGGGGTTCCCCCAATCCTCCAAAACAGATTTGGGGAGGGCATGGGGGAAGGAGAGGAGAGGGAAAGCCCCACTGCACAAGTGGAAATTCTTTCACAGAGTGGAGTAGTTGAATACCTTCCGGTCATTCCAGTCCAGTCATTTGGTCTGGCTATCCACCAGAAGAATTTGGGCAAGGTACCATTTTCCATCTTTCACTTGCTCCTTCGTGTGAGATTTGGAATGTTTTAAGCAGCAGTTAAAAATGAGATTTTTGACATTCAAGAATCAAGGAATGGTATACATTTAGCATTTTAATACCCAAGGATCTGATTGTATTTAGCCATCCGTGAACATGAAAGCAACAAATAACTACCTAAGCAAAGTATTGGGACAATTCAAAGAACAGGCAAATACAAACTGAGGCTTACAAGCTATCCCCGTCTGGGTGCCATGGAAATACAATTAAATGCAATTAAACCTGCCAGCATCATCCCCAACATGGCTTTGCAGTCTCAGTTTTACTTGACGAATACAGTATCTGGGATGGTTAAACAGATTTAATTTGCTGAATTACAGACAGGGGGAAATGAAAAAAAAAAAGTTTCTCATAGAAAATGGGAGGTTTTATTGGAAGTAATAAAGTATATATAATATTCTGAAACTAGCAGCAGTCACCCTGATTGCATTTTCCTCTCTTTCATCATTCTATACCATGTTTTACTTTATACAGTATATGTTATTTATGAAGTTTGTTAAAAACTAAACAGGAATATATTATTTTTGTTAGGCTGCAATCCCCTAACTGGGATTCAGCTTTATAAATGACACTATTCTGAGTAGATATTAGTAGGATTATAGTAATATACTGTTGTCATTTCATTCATTTGTTTAGAATTTAATGCCATTTTGGCCATTTACGGTACATTTTTATGTAAATTATTTTAATTTTTTTTTTCAAATATAAACTAGCAATGTTGGGTTGCTCTGCCTAGAGCAGTGATGGCTAACCTTGACACTCCAGATGTTTTGGAACTACAACTCCCATCATCCCTAGCTAACAGGACCAGTGGTCAGGGATGATGGGAGTTGTAGTTCCAAAACATCTGGCGTGTCAAGGTTAGCCATCACTGGCCTAGAGATATACTCACTGCACACACTAAAATCTGAATATGGAAGCATTTTTACAAAACTATAGCAGGAGTTCATAACATTTTTTCTTGTAGGCTAATTCAAATGTCTAAAAAAACAATCTGAGAATAAATCCGCAAATGCATGCATATTTCTCATCACTTGGTGTTTGCACCATCAAGTAATAACTTTGCACGGTCATATAACAACTTGCATGTGTAAAAAGCCTAAACACTACAAAATAATGCTCACGTCACCTGATTTCATTCAAAAGCCCCTGCAAACTTTACTTAAGTAGCCCTATCCATCCGAACAACTGCTCAGACAAGTGATTTATGGGTGGTGTAATGTTGGAAGAGGCAAGTCACAGAAGATCATTTCTCCTCCATGATTAGAAAATGGGGGGGGGGGGGAGAGAAATCAGAATAACTTCAATTTTTCCAAGCCAATCTGAGGACTCGGAAAGAGTAACCACCAGTCTCTGCCACCTTCCCCTGAATCTCCGGGCCTTAGGGCAATGGAGTAGTGGTAGAGAATGGGAACAAAGAGGTTATACCCTCCACTGCTCCTACTGCCAGTTCTTCACTAGGTTTGATTTTGATCTGAGTCACAGAAGAATGCAAGGGTTTTAAGGTTCACTTGCCATTAGAGGTGATTTTTTTTTTATGAACGCACCCAAATTTATTTCTGAGCCAGCATGCAAAAACTTACCCACATAAATAATTAGGGATGCTAATGAAGTGAGGTGCAGTAACATCTGCATTCACTGTCAAATAAAATAGTTTTCAAAAGGGACAGCTGACACATTGAGCTGCTAGTTGTTGAATGATGAGACATCAAATGACGTACATGCATATGCCAATAAACTCTAAATTAGGGGAAGCCATTATGCTTCCACACAGCTAATGAGGGCAGAACAAAGACAGACAGTTCAGGTAGATTGAAAATATGTGAAATAGCAGAGTGCTGGTTCAACTGGATGCCAGCACTAGCTAGCCATCAACAGTAAGGGACAGGCAGCCTAGGCTGCTTTCTTTTCAGTTCAGTCTGCTAGGAAGTGGATTGTGAAGGGACAGATAAGGAGCAGAAGCAGCTCACCAGATGGGGCGGAGGAAAAGTGTAGTAGAAAGTAGCTCTGGCTTTGATGCAGTGTCATATATCCTCCCCGCAAGGAAATCAGAATGAATGCTCGTTAATTAGCCAACATTGTTTAATCTCCTTGAAAACAAACTGGGACAAATGCTCAATAAACAGGCCATTTGGAAGCACCCCAAGTGTTATTTCTGGGCTCACAATACCATTCACACATATGATGATTCTGCATACATGTTGCTGCTTGAGAACTCTAATTTCCAGCACTAGCGATTTCTGTGAGCCACCTGAAAATTCAACTAACCTGTCCCATCAACGAAGTTAATTATCCCCAGTACCGGGTGTTCCCTTGTCATCTGTAATATTGTCTCCTGCCTCCTCAGGATCTAAAGTGCTCCTGATCAGCTTCACGAGGTTCTTAGAAAACACATTCTTGCCAACCACTGTGAAATGCAACCCATCTCTTGCCAGAAGCTGCCTTATAATGAGTGCTCCATCTAACTCAGCATTTTCCACACTGATTGACAGCGGGTGTCCAGGGTTGCAGATGGGACATTCACACCCTTTCTCAAAGATGTCAGGGATTCAACCCGGGACCTTCAGCAGGCAAAGCAGATGCTCCACCTATGAGCTATAGCCCCCCCCCCTCATTTTACAATCTGATCTGGGGAAGAATCCTTGTGATTTGAACCAGAATTTGCATTTTGAACTTTAGTGGTAACAGTTCAAAGTCACAAACTTGTCAGACTGGGTAATCTGTTCTTATTCTGCTTAATGGAATCCTACTGGATTCCAGTTTGTCCTTTAAAACATGTCTCTCCTCACCCCCCCTCAAATCATAAAGTGCTGTAACTCTCTTTCAAAAGGAACCTGATACCGGAAAGACCATCTCCCCTCTCCTCCATGTAAAGGTTGTGCAAAGTAATAACTGTGACTTGAGAATTAATGACCGGTTAAGAATATCAAGAGTTTGCCAAGAAGGCGACTATTGAAAAGATTGTTTGTCTTAGTATGGAGTGCATGGAGCTTTTAAAAGATCTATTCTGTTTCCAATAGGGTATTGCCTCCATTACAGGCCAATTGTCTCTACATTCAGAAATGGATATTTTGAGGACAATATGTGGAGTTCATGTGTTGGCATATTGCTGCCCTTAATTCTAGCTGAAGGAGTTTTGTGCAAAGCCATGACCACAACGTATTTCCTTCTGAACAACATAAGCATATACTACCCCAAAACAGCTTGTCAATTTTGAGATGTAAAAGCTCCCTTAATGGTTAGAATACACGGTATATGGCCACAGCCCACACAATTTTATGCATCCCCTGACTGCACACACTGAGATTATGACTGTTCACTGCACTCCGAGCACATATGGTCACTTGGGAATGCTAAAAGCAAGCCCTGGCCCTGTCGATCATCCATAATTCAAGAGAAATCAGGGTTAGAAAAAGTGCATGAGCAATCAACATAATTTATATGCTGCAAGTGGGAGAGTTGGCAGTCTCTCACATCATAAAGTTTAAATAACGGTAGTTTAACACCAGATGTACCCACAGCTGTCCTGAGTGTAACACCATTAGCTCCATTACTGCATGAAGTAATCCTTCCCCGAGTTCAGCATCCCCAGGAAAACATCACACCTGTCAGCTTGACTTCACAAACAACTGACTTAATGTAGGATTTCACCAGCAACTTTTCAAAACTGATCAGTCAAACGGAGCCACAATGCCGTACCTATCAGGGAAAAGCAAGCTCTGAAATTTGCTCAGAGCAATTGGTTAGAGAAGACGTTGCATGCAAACCGCACCCCATGCACCATCCACCCACCCCCTCTTTGCCCCTTTTTTCTTTCCAACCTTATACTGCATACAGCCCTAATGTCTCACAACAAATGTAACTGATCTGTAGAAAACACAACATGAAAAGGAGACAATGCACGTATTTTTGTAAACTGAGAAATCTTTAATAATATTTTTTTAAAGAAAAGAAAATGAGAGAAAATGAAAAATGAAAACAATCTGGTGAAAAGTAGGAGCAA
Source organism: Darevskia mixta (assembly GCA_034641385.1). Classification (NCBI taxonomy): domain Eukaryota; kingdom Metazoa; phylum Chordata; class Lepidosauria; order Squamata; family Lacertidae; genus Darevskia; species Darevskia mixta. The sequence goes on along the minus strand of JAWWNH010000013.1, from coordinate 41,605,576 downwards.
TGTATCCATTGGAATTCTGTTTGAATCACTGGATAGAAAAATTCCATTTATATCACTTTTCCCATTCCCCCCCCCCTAACATGACATCTCCTCTTCCACTTCTCACTCACAGTCAATTTGATTTCATTTCACATTGCCCCAACTGAAGACATACAAGTCCTTTCAGAAATCACATCATCACACAGTGGAAGGCCAGATGAGTTCAAGCATAAAGAAAAACAAAGGGGAATGTTGATTTGTCTGATGTAAAATTTATATAGATGAACGTTTCACCCTGGCTTCATCTTCCAAACCCACTGACTCTTTAGAAAGTTCTTGCTTATTATTTTGCAATTTCCAGTCCTTAACTTCTGATTCACAAAAGCAAAAAGGTAATTCAAAATGGAAAATTGTGTGTGTAGGGGAGATCATTCCAAGCTGCAACACTGGGGATACATAATACCTGTGGAGACTGGTAACAGAAGGCAGCTGGGCACTGCCCCATCACATGGAGTTTAAAGAAGAAGAGTTTGGATTTGATATCCCGCTTTATCACTACCCGAAGGAGTCTCAAAGTGGCTAACAATCTCCTTTCCCTTTCTCCCCCACAACAAACACTCTGTGAGGTGAGTGGGGCTGAGAGACTTCAAAGAAGTGTGACTAGCCCAAGGTCACCCAGCAGCTGCATGTGGAGGAGCGAAGACGCGAACCCGGTCTCCCAGATTACGAGTCTACCGCTCTTAACCACTACACCACACTGGCTCTCCACACTCTCTCTAACACTGTTTTCTGTTCCCTGCACACTTTATTTCCTTCCAGCTTCACACTTCCGTTCAATGCAAGCCTTCATCCTTCTCCTTTATCACAAATCTAGATAGATAAAGTTTGTTTTCAAAAAGTGTCATGTTGCAGGTTAAAGATGTGTTGTGAGCGTGAAGAGTCTGATCAATGGCCTAATCCTAAAGTACCAAATGACACCATCTTGACTTCCCTGAAGATGCTACAAAATGTAGCAGATGTTCTATTAGTCTTCATAACTGAGCACAAAGTTCCAATGTAGACAAACCATCCGAAAAGCTCTATCTAATACAGGTGTGGGGAACCTTTGGCCCTCTATATGTTACTGAACTGCATCTCCCATCATCCCTCACCCCTGACCATGTTTCCTAGGGCTGATGGGAATTGTAGTTCAGCAACATCTAGAAGGCCAAAATTTCCCTACACCTGACCTATTATGTTCAGAGACATGCTTTAAAAAAAACTTCTTTAAAAGTTCACTTGTAGTAGAAAAGGGGGCCAGTTGAAATATGGTTGTGTGAATCCTTTTAAACATAACCACATAAACTGTCACTGACGAAATGCTTCAGGTGAAATTTACAACAAACATTTTTCTATTGTACTGGAATGGGATGGTGGAAATCAGCAAAAAGAAAAGGAATATAATTTAACTTCATCCATGATTTATCTGTTCTCTTCCAGTAGTTGGAGAGGAATTTAAATCATGACTGTGTGTCACTAGCCTGCATACCTGAAGCCAAACATATAAAAAGAGGTCAGCAAAAAAACTTTGTGAACTTAGCCAATCCCTTTGGGGATAGACATAGTCTATGAAAATGTTTCTTTGTGGGCATGCTATGTTGACATTTCATTAAAAACCAATTGCCCATCAGGACCTACTATACCAATTTTGCAGCTGCTTCAAAGATGATCAGTTGCAAAACATTGCCTTTTCAGCTGTCAGATGTATGTGAAACTCTGGGCAGTGGTGAAATAGGTGGTGCAAAATGAACATTAAAAAAAAAGGAATGGGACAGTCGATGATATCCACCCTTTCTAGCAGTATCTCTATGTTATTAATCTGTCTTTCACTCCTGTCAGAGACTATAGAGAAAAGTTAGTTGAGATTAGCAGTCTATAAAAAGATGTGAACAATTTGATAGAAAAGAAACTTATTGCTGAAGGGTTTCCATTTCGGTTCATTAAAAAAGTAAGACCAAAAGGGTTATGCTATCTTATACACCAACCCTCTCCAACCTGGTGCCCTCCAGATGTTCTACACTATAACTCCCATAATGACTGGCAGCAATGGGAGTTATGATCCAAAACATCTGGAGGGTATTAGGTTTGGGGAAACTGTTGTAGACTAACAAATGGCCCAATCCTATGCAAGTCTCCTTGGAAGAAAAACTCATTGAGATCAGCAGGTATTACTCAAGTAAGTGTGCTTAGGATTACCATCTGTTAATGTGGCATGCTCCTTCATGTGGTGTAATGGTTAGAGTACTGGAAGAGAACCTGGGAGACTAGGGTTCAATTCCCCACACAGTCATTAAGTCCACAGGGTGACCTTGGACCAGTCATTATCTCTCAGCCTAACCTACCTCACATGGTTGTAGGGGTGGGTGGGTGTGTATTAGGGGAAACTGCATAACATGCATATATTTTGGGGAAAAGCATACAAAACTCTGTATTTGGGGAAATGGTTGCAAACATCTCTATATTAGTCAAAATAGAGTATAAAAAGAGTTATGTTAGGAAAAATGTGTACTAAAACATTTTTTTTAATGCATATGTGACAAATTGAATTAAAGATCAGAAGATTGAGAAACAGGCTGAACGTAAAATTGACAGATTTATCAATTCCTAGTCTTAACCATTGTTTAGTGAAACAATAAACCATGGTTTCTAATCCTGGTTTATTTCCCCAGATATTGTTAGAATCAATATCCCAGTAGTAATGTACGGAAGTGAGAGCTGGACCATAAAGAAGGCTGATCGCCGAAGAATTGATGCTTTTGAATTATGGTGCTGGAGGAGACTCTTGAGAGTCCCATGGACTGCAAGAAGATCAAACCTATCCATTCTGAAGGAAATCAGCCTGGAGTGCTCACTGGAAGGACAGATCCTGAAGTTGAGGCTCCAATACTTTGGCCACCTCATGAGAAGAGAAGACTCCCTGGAGAAGACCCTGATGTTGGGAAAGATGGAGGGCACAAGGAGAAAGGGACGACAGAGGACAAGATGGTTAGACAGTGTTCTCGAAGCTACCAACATGAGTCTGACCAAACTGCAGGAGGCAGTGGAAGACAGGAGTGCCTGGTGTGCTCTGGTCCATGGGGTCACGAAGAGTCGGACACGACTAAATGACTAAACAACAACAAAATGTTAGAGTCCAACTCCCTTCAGCCCTAGCTATCAAGGCCAATGGTTAAAAACGATAGGAACTGTTGGTGGCATCTGTTTGTCTCAAGAGACAGTGGAGTGTGAAGTCAAACCACTGCAGAATCACAGCTCCTGCTGTGGCTGCAGAGACTGGTAACTCATTACTGCTGCCTCCTGCTTTGCTTTTGCTGTGTTAGCAGCATCCAAGTGACCTCTCCAGGGCACAAATCTTGGGAGTGTGTATGGAGGTCCTAGGCTGCCCAGACAACAAGACCCCACTCTCAGCCTTGCTGATGTGGTCCAAAGGAAAGCAGAGGAATACATTTGGCAGAAGCTTGGCTGTAGGAGTTGTCAGAAGGAGGTGTACAAGACACCATCCAACCATCTTAGGGCCTTCACTCTGAATTTGTGCAGAGTTCCTTAACCTACTATTCTCTTGAAGATGTCCTGCAAGGCAGCAGGTATGGATTTTTCCTCAGTGTTTACTCTTGAAGCAGCATATAGCCACAAAGCAGCATATAGCCACAAAGCAGAGGAGGTTTAGGATCAAGAGTTTTCCTTCTTCTAGATGGGCTGCCTTTCCAGGTTGATGATCCCCATCTGCCAATTGGAACTGTAGTCCAACAATATCTGGAGAGCCATCCATCTCCTAAACCAGTGATGGCCAAATTTGGCCCTCCAACTGTTTTGGGACTACCATTCCCATCATCCCTGACCACTGGTCTTGTTAGCTAGGGATGATGGGAGTTGTAGTCCCAAAACAGCTGGAGGGCCAAGTTTGGCCATCACTGCCCTAAACCATAATTAAGATTAGTTGCAGTTCTATGTTTGGACATAACAAACCATAGTGAAAACTTCCAGTGTCCTCCTTATGGTTGCACCAAAAGGGGAGAATGGGTCTCACAAGCATGAGGCTCTTTCACATAGCTATGCTAAACCACTGCCTTAGCAACAACCTAGAAGGAATATGGGGAGACTTCTCCCTGCCTCTGAAATAAAAAAGATTCTTCCTGAAGCATTTTAATTTCCCCATAATGTCTGCTCTCAGAATACCGACTGCTCTCAACCTTGCTTAGCTTATTGGATCCGACAAGATCACAGCCCAAGGTGGTATAGCTGTAGGAATTCCTCTAGCAAGACTGTCTGGGAGGATGAGTCACACACTGCAAAACTTGTCCCAGGTTTATTTCAGTCTTTTAGCTTGTTTGAAAGAACACAGAAAAGACTGAAAAAGAACAAAGAATGAACTCAGTTAATTCTTCCTCAGGTCAGCTTTCCATTTGACCAAAATGACACATGCATCCCTCATTACACATAGAAATCTTTATACACTTTATACATGTGTATGAAATGTATGCAACACTTCATCAATGCAGTCTCCAAATTTTTTTACACATCTCTTGGGAAGACAGGTGAACTAATATCAGTGTACTGGAAGAAGCAAAGATCACCAGTGTTGAAGCAATGATTCTTCAACATAAACTTTGTTGGACTGGTCATGTTGTGCGGAAGCCTGATTATCGTCTTCCAAAGCAACTACTCTATTCTGAACTTAAAAATGGAAAGCGTAATGCTGGTGGTCAACAAAAGAGGTTTAAAGACTGTCGCAAGGCAAATCTTTAAAAAATGTAGTATAAACACCAACAATTGGGAAACACTTGTCTGCAAGCGCTCCAATTGGAGAACAGCCTTTACCAAAGGTGTCATGGGCTTTGAAGACACTCAAACTCAGGACGCAAGGGAGAAACATGCTAAGAGGAAGGCACGCTTGGCAAATCTACACCATGATCAACTCCCGCCCAGAAACCAATGTCCCCACTGTGGAAGGACATGTGGATCCAGAATTGGCCTCCACAGTCACTTACGGACTCATTGTTAAAACAGTGTTTATGGAAGAAAATCTTACTCAGCTATGAGTGATCGCCAAAGACCTTGGAAGTTGAACAGAATCCGTTCTAGAAGTCCGTTCAACTTCCAAAACATTCGGAAACCAAATCATGGCTTCTGATTGGCTGCAGGAAGCTCCTGCAGCCAATCAGAAGCCATGGAAGCCCTGTTGGAGATTTGGCTTCCAAAAATAGTTCGCAGACCAGAACAGTCACTTCCGGATTTGTGGCGTTTGGGAGCCAAAACGTTTGAGAACTAAGCTCTTCAAAAACCAAGGTACGACTGTATATGTTTGTAGATCAAACCAAGTCAATATTCAGAGAGAGAGAGATGCAGGGAGGCTGGTAAAGACCACCTTATGGCCTGTCCTAGATGCCCAGATGGAGGATAATTATCTCTCCACCACCATACAGTGTCCAGCTAGAAGGCTTACAGGAGAGGGTGGCCAAGATCATCTCAGGGTTTGCTCCAGCTGAACTACCCTCCGCCCCCCGCCACTGGTCTTCTACCATACACTCTGGTCTGGTTCGAAGGCATACAAGAGAGGGAGAGAGGCAAATATCACCTCAGGGACTGTTCCAGTTGGATGACAGATGTACTCCATCCTGTCAGGCAGTCGGGCAGCGAAAGGCCCCCTCAGAGTCTGCTAGACTATCCCATCCCAACCCACCCTCCACAGTGCAGCATAGGTAGAAATAGCCACAATAATGATAGGAAGTGCTATAGGACACTGGTAGTGATAAGCAGAACCCTCCCTCCAGGCTAAGACGACAACGTCGCTTGGAAAAATTAAACTATTCCCCATCAAACTTGGAAAATAGGTAAGCTTACTGAAAGCCCAGTTATGATTCTGATTGGATCCTGTTTTGCTCCCTTTGAGATAATCAGAGAATTCTACCTTCATCTCAACAGTCACAACTCAAAAGCATTCATTACCTGCTTTCTAGCTGAAAATGTTGTCATTTGAAGTTGTTCACCCTTCACAAATTATAATGCAGCCCAGTCATGTGGGAGGTCCACCTTCTTGCTAATGCAAAATGCATTAGGATTTCAGTGAAGCACAAAAAGGGTGGAATGAGGCCCTCTGGTAATGTCATATTTATGTTATGTGACCTATGGCACTTTTAAAGTCTTAAATAATAACCACATACTGTAACTACTTTCCAGCATCTACGGTAATTGTGCTCGCTAGAAAGTTTTATCTCAGCAAGTTTGCTCTTTTTAAAACCTTCCGTTTCTCCCTAATTTGAGAGTAAGTCTTGCTGGATACAATGGAACTTGCTTCCCATTGGAAAGACACAGGATTGTGCTGTCAACCACCTGCCCGTCCTCTCAAGCAAGCTAGTAAGTACTATTAAAACATTTTGGAAAGTGCTGTGTGTCTGCAGTTCCATCAGTTTGGACAAGGTTCCAATTCAGCTAGAGCTGAGTGTTCAGAAGTCTACCTAGACTGAGGTTTCCCAGCGCGCCAAGCAACTTTTTTGTATGTTATTCAATGGCATCATTTTCAATCAACCACAGAATCAAAATACAGTTTATTTATATTACACTCTGATATTCAGAGGTAAGCATTTTATAAGCAGAGGTTTTTTTTTTTTTTATTAGAGCTGTCTCCCATTATTCTATGAATAATGCACACAGCAGAATTTCATTAAGAAAGTCTATATTTCCAGAAGTGATGAGAAAGAGAGTGATAAGCCCCAGGAATCATATTGGAGAGCAGACTAATAATTAAAACATTGCATTAAAGTTCCTCGCACAATTTTCTTGCCACTCAATGAGGAATCAAAATGATTGATTCTCATGGCTATTTTTAAGACGGCTAAGCCACTGAACAAGACTGAGATCCGTTACAACTTGAATACAATTGTCAGTTTAATGCAACCTAATAGAGCAGCCATCCGTTTTAGCTCTGTAAATACCCAGAATAGTTATTTATGTGGATTTTGTCTGTTTGATCCCAGGTGACACTTTTGATGCTGTTGACATCAAACACTGCAAAATCCAGTGCTGGGAAAACACACTGAATTCCTCTTGCCATTTTCTTCCGTGTTATCGTAAGGAAATGTCACTAGTTAAGACTAAATATAGAAAATCCCCTTTGCTCTTTGCTTTTATAAATGTCTGAATGATGCCTCCACTTATGAAAATTGACATTGACTTTTTTTCTGAAGAGCTAAAATAAGGTTGACTATATATAGATAATTGTGTGTGGGGGGTGTTATATTAAAAAAATCTTCAATATAATTAGTCCATGAGCTATGACATTTAAACTGACATAAGGAGGTCTCCTTTCCTTATCTTTTAAATTCCCTTTACACTGTCTACTGTATCCAGTTTTACTTCCTACAAGAGTTTAGCAACAGTTAACTGCAGAAGCCGATCACACTAGGCATGAGAAATTGCAACAAAATGAAAAGTGTATGCAGGCAGTCAAGAGTTGATACAAGCTATACAAATTACAACATGGTGTGCTCTGGTCCATGGGGTCACGAAGAGCTGGACACGACTAAACAACTAAACAACAACAACAACAACAACAACAACAACAACAACAACAAATGAACAGCAAATGCTGTGAGATGACCAAGTTCCCTTTTATGACGTGATGACATTCAGCAGAAAGCTGAAATGCAACTGGTCTTGCCCATCTCCTTTTCAGTGCATAGTACAAACTGCATAGTACAAAATTACCCTAATCCCAGGAATTTATACAGCTACTGATTTCACTTTATTGGAATTATGATGCTATGCAAGATGTGGCATACTCTTGGCTGACATCTTCAGACACCTTTCACATTCATTGTAGCTTGAGTACTATTAAAAAGGAGTATTGCTTTATTTTACTATTCCATACAGGAATGTTATATCCATAGGGACCCAATTAATACGGATTGAGTTTGGCAAGATCAAAATCAACAAATGATAAAACAGCAAAAACACATTTAAAACATCTTAAAAGCAATTCCAATACATATGCATACTGGGAAAGACCTCAGCTTAAAAAGCTTGTTGAAAGAGAAAGGTCTTCAGTACGTACAAGAAAGACAACAGAGAGAGTGCCTCTCTAATATTCAACTCCAAAGAGTAAATTGCATATGATGCTGGGAGGTAAGTGAGAGAAACTGCTGTAAAATCCTGTATCAGTACAATCCTATGCATGTTTTCGCAGAAGTGTATCCCACTGTGTTCCATGGGATTTACTCCCAAGTGTGTGTGCATAAGATTGCAGGCATAAGATATAATCCTAAACACTCTTACCTGGAAGAAGATCTCATTGAATTCATAATGTCTTTACTTCCCTATTTCTCTGATTGTAATACCCATGAATAACTTGAAACACTACCTGGGGTTTAACCAACAATGAATAATCCAATACCATGGAATTCCATGGGGCTTAGTACTGGTTATGCTTAGCACACTGCATTATTAAATGTTTCTGATGCCATCAAGGCAAGGGGTTTCAGAGTGACTCTCTAGCTCAAAGTTGCAGGGAACTCTTCTTTTTAAAAAAAAAATAAAAAAAAATCTATAGAAATGAATTCACTCATTTTATCAGCTGAGAGATTAATTGTGTCAGCCTAGCTTTATTGAAACTATGGTTGTGGTTTGAGAGTCTACTGCAAGGGGGGGGAAATCTGTGCTTCATCGTTCAAGATATACAGTTGTAAAATATACTTCAAAATGTGTCACCAGTCCTTTTCATTACTTGTTCATTAGGACAGCTTTGCTCCATTTCTTGGCAGTGTTGACCACAGATTCATGGCATTAATAGATACCGAACCGTCTCCTCAGTTATGAATATTACAAACACATGGTTGCAACCATGAAACAGTATTTGCTTGTTACATATCCTAACTGCTGGCTCTCTCACCTATTGAGTGCCTTGAGATGGGGAACTTGTGGGGCTCCACATGTTGTTGGACTCCACGGTCCATCATCCCTGACCATGCTGGCTGGGGATGATGGGAACTGGAGCCCAACAACAGCTGGATGGCCACAGGTTCACGACTCCTGGTCTACACCAATGCTTCCCTTATACTGGCTGGAGCCCACATCACATTAAGAATATGGAATGCTTTCCCACAGGAAGAAAGCATTTTCTAAGCACATGAATACTCTTGAAGCTGAGACACAATGTTCATACCAGTAATGAAGTAAAAAGGCAACGGGGTCAACTTCTGCTAGGCTAATCACTCTCTCACACATCATAGGCTACAACAGCAAGTCACAACTGCTTCTGCACATATTATGAGCCTGCAGCAGGATTCCTACTCATTTGGATGTGAAGTTCATGCCAGTTTCTTCATTTGCTTTCTGATTTATCTGAATAAAAACAAGTCAGAAAGCCTAGTATATTTAAAAACTAAGCTGTAGAAGAAGTATTTCTTAACATGGCTCTGTTCCTTGATGACTGAGGTAGCAGTCCAATTCCATCTATAACACTTGAGCATAATTTCATCCAGATCCCTGGGAAATTTTGCTGAGGATTCTCATGAAGTTTCCTTTCTGGATAAATCCAAGCACATTAGAAAATTAATGATCTGTTTCATTCTTAACTGCCATAGTAGAGTTACCCTTTGCAGAATCAAAGAAGACTGCTCCACACAGGTACCTGACTTGGAAATTTACCAGCTTGAAGGATCCCTCTATGGAATACAGGCTGTTCCAAAAGCAATAGCAGTAGCATTAATGCTGCCCATAAATAAGCAGAACTTAATGTGAACAATTGGAGCTAAGTTTCAGAAGTGTTTAGTTTTAATCACTACATTCTTTGTAGCACAACACTGTGAGCTGTCTGCAGACTCACTTTCAAAGCCCCTTGCAAGGGACACAATTGCATTACAAACTTATACTGGCTTTATACCAGTCCATCATCATTTCCACCGCAAATAATCCTGGAATTTTTCATTTGGTGAGCTTGTTGAAAATGGAATGTGACAGAGAGAACTACAACTCACAGGGTTCCATCCAGCTCAGCAGATATACCTAAATGCAGCACTGTGTCTTAAAGATATTTGGAAGCTTTTTCAAAGAGGCCCTGTTTATTCCTCGGCCATTGGCTAATTCTCTCTTTTGTCTGCTATGGTTCTGTATCAAAAAGAAAAAAGGCTAGAAAATACTAAGTCAAATTTACCTGCTCTTTTTACAACTGAACCCCCTGACCTCATAAATGCAGAGAATGGAATTGATTTTTGCTGGTTGAGCGCACTCTCCAGAGATTCTAGCATGCTGAAATGTAGGCAGGGAGGGAATGTTACTTTTCAGTGTTAACCTGATTATATCTATAAAACAACTCACAGTCAAACCTGAATTAAATTAATGCAGCTTGTTCCTATGCATGTTAGCTCCAAAGTAAGCCCCCCCTGGACTCAACAGGACTTTCTCCTGAATAAAGTAGGGTTGCAGCTCTGCCTTCCCAACCCTAAAACACTGTGCTGGTAGTAGGGCACAATGATCACGACATGTCTTCCTTCATCTACTTTTGTTGACAAAGATGGCTTTAAGATTTGATTGCTAGCCCATAAATATGTCTACAGAGATTGGGGAACCAGTGGCCCTCCAGATGTTGTTGGACTACAACTCCTATAATTCCTGACTATTGGCAAGGCTTGAGCGATAGTCAACTAGGTCATATTCAGAGTAGACCCATTCCAATCCATGGTCTTAAGTTACAGATCACTCATTCTGAGGTAGCAAAGGACATCACTGGAAGGAAATTAATTCCAAAGGACTTAGGTTAGATAAGGGGCCAGAAAAGCCCAAATTTCGAGCCAAAAATTCCTTAGAAGATATAAAAACATTACATTGTTTCATTTTCAGTGTAACATCCCCCAGTACTGTTGTTCTGCAGATTGTATAGTCATATCATTCCTCAAATATAAGTTATTTAAATTTTATGTATACATGAGAGAATCTTGACAGCTCTTTGCACTCACCATGCTCCCAAACACACAATAAATTCACCAAAGCAGCCAAAACGCAGGAGTTAGTTTAGCTGAAATTCCATTCAAATGTCCGGTTAACAGCTGAAGTGACCATATCGCTTCAGATAAGTGCAGGTCAGTTCACCTACTACTATCTCTAAAATTGCACTGGGATCCTTTTAAGAGGCAGTTCACAGGCATAACAAGGGATGAGCTCTCTCCTCAGTATATCCCAAACACAATAGTTAAAATCTGGCAGTTATAGCCTTGTGTGATCACATTGCAGTGATGCATTGGGATTGTCAAACACAGCAGTGGAACAGCTTTATGTAACTCTTTTTCCTATACTAATTAGCTATTTTTAACAGCACAGCATGAATTGAGTTTTTCTCACTATTTGAACCAATGGCTGCACATTAATTGATGTGACATGGCCTATTAGCCATTTTTAAAGAAAACTGATGATTTTACATAGTTTTTTTTTTTTTTAATACATTGTTGAAATTCAATTACTTTAAAAAATGGAAGCATTCTTTTTCTGTGCCCTTCAGCATGGGTTTTAGCAATCTAAACAGGGTTCAGGGACTATGTGTTCCTAGAAATTCACCTCAATCTGTAAAACTTTCATACAGTTTTATAAAATCAACACCTGATATCTCCAAGGCAAGCAACAACAGCAACAAAATTATCTCATGGAAACTTGGAAGCTTGGCTATATTATTCAGAACATTCACTCACCATCCAGATAAAATAAAAGAATTTTCAGCGAGTATTTAGGAATTACTTCAAGGTATCTCCATTGGCATTGTTCTATGAGATTAGCTCCATTGACATATGTAAGACTAAACCTATAACTGTAATTTAAACTGATTTGTGAATTAAAACACTGCTAACAGTACTACTCACACATATGGGGGGGCTGGTAAAAACTATATACTCTTGGAAGCAACTCAGGAAAGTACAGTGGACACTAGGGTTGCGAACGTGATTTGTGGGGGAGGCGCGTTCGCAACCCGCAGCGCCACATGGGTTGCAATTTGCCGCTTCTGTGCATGCGCGAAGCGTTGAACCCGGAAGTAACCCATTCCGGTACTTCCGTGTTCAGTGCGTTCGTATCCCGTAGCGAACACAACCCGAAGTATGACTGTACTAAGCAAGTGTCTGGGTGTCCCCCCCCCAACTATTCAAGTAATCTGAGATCATTGGTTTGATGTTGACACCATAAGTCAACTATTGCCATTTTCCAGATATATAATATGAGAATCATAGAACTGTAGAGTTGGAAGGGATCATAACCCTATAGCACAATATAATACAATATTATATTATATGTAGCAACAATCTTTTGCTTTCTAATTGCATTCTGCCTTGCCACTGATCCAGACATATGCACCCCTTGCATTGCTGAACATGCCTAATGGCCAAACAGAGGGCTATTGCTGTCAGTTTTGACAGGGTCAGTCATCTTTTGAGAGGTCTGTGGTTGCTGAATACAGGCTTCTCCATCTCCTGGCAAAAGCTGCTGGTAGGTTCTGGGGTTGTGTGGCAATAAACTGTGATTCCATGAGTTGTTTATGTGCAGACTAGAGGATCCTTGTGGTTCCCTCCAACTGTACAATTCTATGATTCTATGTGTCTGTGCACATGCATGTACTTCTTTGTAATGGCAGGGCCATGCCTACTGGAACTCCCCCCTCCCCCCTAGCATCTACATCAGGGGTCGGCAAACTACGGTCCCTGGGCTGGATCAGGCCCACCTGGGTCCTAAATCCGGCCCACGCCACGCAGCCGGAACCAGCTGTGAAGCCGAGACTCCCGGCAATGGCGACGGGAGGAAGAGGCCGAGCAGCGGCGGCTCTGCCAATCAAACGCTGCGCCTGGTTTACCTCAGTGGAGTTTGATTGGCAGAGACGTCCCCACACCGTGCTGAGGTAAACCAGGCACGGCTTTTGATTGGCAGAGCCGCCGCCGCTTGACCTCTTCCTCTGGCCACCGCCACCGCCCTGGTGCTGCTGTGGGCCAGAGAGCGGAGCGGATGAGCTCGCTCTGCCTACCCACTTCATGAGAAGAAGAAGCAGCAGTGGTGGTGGCGGCGACAGCCCCTGGGAAGGTAAGTGCAGTGCCTTCTTTCTCTAGGCAGGGAGGAAGCCCTTTTCGTGCCACTGCCGCCAACCCTTCGGCGAATGAGGCAGGCGGTAAACTGAGAAGGCGGCTGGGGCTGGGCTGGGGGGTGGGGAGGAGGACTACTTGCCCCCCTCACAGTGTGCATAGGAATTCATGTTTTTAAGTGTGTGTGTATATAGATATAGATATAGATATAGATGATATAGATAGAGATAGAGATATAGTCCGGCCCTCCACAAGCTCTGAGGGACAGTGGACTGGCCCCTGCGGGAAAAGTTTACTGACCCCTGATCTACATAGAGAAGGGGGCCATACCTCAGCAGTAGAGCACATACAGAAGACCCCAATTTTGATCCTTCATGGTATATTCAAGTGAAAGAACCAGGTAGAAGTGGTGGTGATCTCTGCCAGAAATGCTGGAAAGCTGCTGCCAGTCAAGACAGATAATACTGGGCTAGGTGGACAAATAATTAAACTTCATTTAAGACAAATCCCTACACTCTCTTTCTACTGCATTGAAAGGTATTTGGGTAGTGGTCTGTCAAATGGCACTGAGGGCTTCCATGACAACAAGGAGACTAAGAAGATCCCTGATGCATATGGAGTCCTTTGGATTAGGATCAGGATAATTTCATGTTGTGTCTTTATATGGTTTTCCACATAACCACTTACAAGGTTTGAGGTTGCTGAATGTAGGTTTTTCCTTCTCCTGGCAACCTTGCGATGCACTTATTGAGTATGTATGCAGGAACAGAAGTCAGCCTACACAGTAATGCCTGAGCTACAGAACCTGAAAGCTGGATGTCAAACAATGCATCTCCTCTTCCTTTATAATAATAGAAACCAGCTCGTTTTGCTTTCAAAGGAAAGTAAGTCTCTTGCAAAACTGACACACACACACACACACACATTCCCACAAAAAGTTGGTAAGATACATGCTTCTTTTCTCAACAAGATCCCAAACGATTTTCATTCTGCCTATTTTGCCTTCAGTATGATTCAGACTAATAACTTATTACCATGAAAGTGACAACGCAAGTCAACACAGGCTTAGATGTCTGTCCCCCAATCTTTCTCCAAAAGGCAATTTTCTTTCATATTGCTGAGAAACTCTTTGCAGCGAGTCATAGGAGGAAAAAACCTTGATGTTCCCTAGAATGTATGAGAAATGCCTGAGCTCTTTAAAAACAGAAACCAATGTAAAAGTACAATTAGCATAGTACTTTGCAGGGAGAGTTGTAACACAGTAGCAGAGCACCAGTTTTGCATGAAAAAGGTCCCAAGTTAAATCATCAGCATCTGTAGGCAGGGTGGGGAAAGGACCCCTGCCTGAAATCTTGGAGAGCTGCTGCACCCCACTATAGACAACACTGAGCTAGATGGCCCAAAGGCCTGATGGAGTTTATGAGGCCATTTCCTATGTTCCTCTCACAAGATTACATGCACTGATTCATATTTTTGGAGCTGATCTAAACCTGAAGGCAGTTTTTAGCTTTGAACCACAACAACTGCTTTCTTTTGACTAAATTGTTTTTATATGTGCATGGCTTCCAAGTTACTCAAACCTAGGCAGGATTAAATTCTGAGCTGGAAGCATGGGGACCTCATTATTGGAGGCAGCATACCTCTGTATGCTGGAAATCATGAGTGAGGACAGCAGCAGGGTACTCAGGTTGGGTTTTGCAGGATCCCCATATAAATCTGGTTGACCACTGTGAGAACAGCATGTGAGATTAGTTGGGCCTTTGGTCTGACACAACAAAGCTCATCTTATGTTCTTATGCCCAGAAACAACAAATGTTTGTTGCCTGCTACTCAACTCTGCCTTCTCATTATAAAGATGGGTTCCAAGCCTTGCGTGACCCAAGTTGGTTTTAATAACCATCTGAGTCTCACTTAGGTCCACTTACAGAAAACATATAAGGTTGTAACTGGTTGTTTTGTTTTGTTTTGTTTTGTTTTTTAAATCTATATCATAATGAGTATGGAAATAAATTGTGCATATTCAGGAGCTTATAGCATTCACTTCCACCAGTTGGGTTGTCATTTCAGCCTCTGAAAAATGTAATAATAATCTGTCCCATTGTGTTGCAAGATATTGTTTCTATACCCTTAGAAAAATGTTTAAATTGCACAGTCTACAATCCACTTTTTGTCAACAAGCAATGAATTCATGCATTACATTGTTTTATCATTCACTTTCACAACTTGGAGTCAGGTTTAGCTTTCCTGCAAAGTGTAACTTATTACATGGGTAGTTAACTTGGGTAAGTTTTACAAATATTCTAGTGCTGTGTGTATATAGCAAGAAACGATCAGCCTTTTAGGGTTTTCACTCAAGGGCATCTTTAATGTCACAACAAAGCTGGGGAAGAGGAGGCAGCAATGACTTGAGATTCTAGTATCACTTATGAAAAGGAAATAGGTAAAAATGAGAAGGTAAAAAATGTAAAGGTTAGATCTGTTGTTTGTCGTGTTTAATGAAAGAAAGGAAATGACACAATTGCAATTTGGGAGCTACAGTTGAGGAAAATCCACCTGTGCACGTCACTTTCACAAACTATTCACACATTGCAGCAAAAGCACAACTCATTTGTACATCAACAACCATTCCCCAACACAATAAACATATGAATTCATCCTTAATTCTGAAAGTGTTACTTGAAGGCATGCAGTGGAAGGAGTAGCTCAATTGTGTGTTTATCTCTTCCCCCACACTAGTGATGGGAAAATCTGACAATTTGTGTTTCTCATTTTTCAAATAATCAGTTCTCCACATTTGTGATTTTTATTTCACCTGCATTTTACTGCATGCAATGATGCCTAATATACACATTTTTGCAACGCATTCCCCCTAATATAATGCATTTCTATATATTTTCACTAGTACACACTTTTTATGTATGCACTTTACCTTAAGGTGCATTTTTATCAAAATTACTTGCCTAGAGAACTACACTACAAAATTTGGAGGTGTGAATTTCAAAGGATGGCTGGGTTTCAGTTTGTTTATCATTTCAAAAAGTCTGAATTAGGGAGTTTTGCCTTTAAATGTGAACCAAATTTCTACCCTCTCCAAACCCCACACAGATTTTCCTGCCACGGCCTCGTTGGATGTGAGGGAATATGCTCTGCACACGATGATTTCAAGTTCAGTTTAGAACCCTGGATCTAAATTGTGTAGGAAGCTCCCAACCACCTCCCACCATCAGACATTATGTCTCAACTTGGTGGCAGCAGGAGCAGATCTTGACATGTTAATACAGGAGTGCAGTTAAACACTAGAGCCCCTTTCACCACACTTGCCTTGTTTGCATAAAATAACACCTAAAAGGGGTTCACATCTAGTGTGACTTCAGTGCCTTTTTTCTGCTGCTTGTGCAGTACTAATAGATCTTAACTGGCTGCTGCTTGGTATTCTTTGACCTGTTCTGCTCTGCTCTTATATTTATATTAAAAATAACCCTATCATTATAACCATACATTATGTTGCATGTTATTGTTTAATTGTATACCTCACCTTTGGAAAGAGGCAATATTAATTTAAATAATAAATAAATAATCCAAGCATTGGTTGTGTGATTATTGCAAGAGCACTATCACCACCACATGACCTACGGAGCTCCCATGGGATTGGTTCTTTGGGCTCAAGAACAGAATGTCACTCTTGTGATACTGCTGGCAGAAGTTGGGGGGGGGGATCCAGTGTGGCTTTGTCTGGTTTTATAAAAGTTGCCCACTGATTCTGCCTTGCTAAAAAAAACAAAAAACAAAAATCATCAAAACTGGTTTAGTTCTACTTTTTACATCAGTGTTCTGCAAAAAAGGAAACCTCCAATATATTGCAAAGGAAGCCGCCGCCTGAAGATAGACATATGGCATTGCTCTGTTAAAAATTATTCAAACCCAAAGAATATATAGCAATATAGCATATGTGTTTCCTATTCTGATTCCTGGTAGTGTGGAGAATGAGAACAGATGGTTGAATAAGCAGTTTACCCTTGAGTGCTGAATGTTGTGGCAGGATCCCTCAAGGCAAAACAACTTTAAGGCAAGTGCGTGTGAGACAGACATGGAGAGAAAAGCAAAAGGTGCATCTAGGGAAGTGAATTAGATCACTGTACCCTTGATCTGATTACCACCAAGTGGTGGTGGTGGGGGGGGAGACAACAGAAAGGCAACGTATATATTTTCTGTACCTAAAAATAGATGTGTCGGGCTGAATGCAATGCTGTTGCTCCACTCATGCAGCAGACTTCCACTTCTACAATGGAAATTCAACCTTTTCTTCTCTTCCTACAGCCCATAGGCACCCCCAAAATCTTCTCTGCAAAATTGGGAGACCTTTTGGAGCAGATCTAGGCAGTGCACAGGGAGAGGAGAGGGAAGGGAAGACTTGTTGCAGGAGTGGAACTACAACCATATGGCATTGAATGCAACCCAATGCAGGGAAACCCAAATGCTTGTTTACAAAGCTATTGTACTACCAACTTTACTGTATGCTTCTGAAACATGGACCACTCATAAAGGCCATCTCTAAATCCTCGAAAGATTCCATCAATGGTGTCTCCCAAATTTTTTACACATCACTTGGGAAGACAGGCAATCTAATGCCAGTGTACCAGAATAAGCAAAGATCACCAGTGTCAAAGCAATGATTCCTCAACATCCACTTCGTTGGACTGGTCATGTTGTGCGGATGCCTGATTATCGTCTTTGAAAGCAACTACTCTATTCCCAGCTTAAGAATAGAAACTGAATTACCGATGGACAACAAAAGAGGTTTAAAGACGCTCTCAAGCCCCCCCCCCAAAAGTAGTATAAGGACTGATAACGGGGAAATACTGGCCTGCAAGCGCTCCAGTTGGAGAACAGCCTTTACCAAAGGTGTCATGGACTTTGAAGAAGCACAAACTCAGGGTGAAGAGGAGAAATGAGATAAGAGGAGGGCATGTTTGGCAACACTCACTGTGATCAACTCCTGCCTGGAAACCTATGTCCCTACTGTGGAAAGACGTGTGGATCCAGAATTGGCCTCCACAGTCATGGGCTCACGGTTAAGACCCTGTTCATAGAAGACAATCTTACTCAGCTACGAGTGATTGCCAAAGAAGAAAGAAAGGAGGAGGATGCAACCCACGGAGATGGGGAAGCAAGGGACAGCTTTCACCCAAGCTAAATGACGTTTCCCTTGAAGTCATGGTGGTGGATTCCTATTGCTCTGATACAACGAGAGAAAGACGGGAAGGAGAGCTAATTACAAGGGGCACATGACAATAAATATTGGGGGATTCCTGGTTTTAAAATTATGTATACATAAAGGAATTGGATGTGCACTGAAGGTCAGAGCAGGTACTTCCAAAGTCTACTCCCATGGTATAAGATAGATAACAGTTGCAGATAATTTTATAGCCCTTGTGATTTTATCATTGAATAATATGAGTTCTATAAACTACCAACATGGCTGCAGCATCTCCCCCACTCCTGGTAAGTAATTCAGGTAGTAATATGCATGATGGGGAGAAAATGGATAGTGATAATGTTGTTTCTCTCCCTCTCTCATGATATTAGGGAGTTGTCCTAAGAAATTGATGGCCAGTAGATTCTGTACAAGTGGTTGTTTTTTTAAAAAAGAGTGCTACTCCACACGGTACATAATGTAAACATTCACTGCCATAAGATTCAGTGATGGTCAGTAGCTTAGATGGCTTTAAAATGATATTAGGCATTAAGCACACTCGTAGAATGGCTTATACATTGTTATACTGTAAATTATGATGGCTATATGGGACATCAAGGTTCAGAGGCAGCATGCCAGTGAATACCAGCTGATGGCGAATAACAGTAGAAAGGGGTTATTGCCTTCAAGCCCTGCTTAGCAGCTGCCTAGAATCATCGGGGTGGTCATTGTGATAATCAGGATGCTGACCCAGGTGGACCTTTTGTCTGATCCAGCAAAAACTCTTATTATGTTGATATGCTTTAAACATACTTTGATGTGTGTATAGCATGTTGGAAGTCGTTCCCTTGATGCCAAACCAACTTTTCATAAACTCTGCCTCTTCACAGTCTCTATTCCTTACAGCTCTGGTGGGGAATCTGTAGACCTTCAATCAGCCCCAGCCAGCATGACCAAGTTCCAGTGATTGTGGGTATTGTATCGGACCCACAGTCAGCAGGGGTCCTTGACTCTGAACTTCCATTTAATCAAAAAAGCAAGTCTTCTAGGCCTCCCAGAAAGAAAGTTATGAAACAAAATGCGCAAGCAATTGGCACAAATTGCTTTGGTGGAGTATTAGGAGAATTGGCATGACAGACTGGAAGTGGCTCTCCAGGATTTCAGGCTGGGTTCTATTTCTGGCCTACCTGGAGACACTGGAGATTGAACCTGAGACATTCTGCAGGCAGAGCAGATGCCCTAAGCTACATAGATGTACTTTGAGAAGCCAAATAAGCTTCTCAGTGGTTTGAGATGCAAGGAGCAAATGACAATGGGCAAATATTTTGGAGGGTGGGGAAAATACGAGGCACACAGTATACTTTTTTAAATAGGTAGTATGACATTTGAACTTCATTGATGCTAATTAAAACATTAGAAGTAGTCCAAAGAAAAAGCTCAGGAGCATGTGACTCAAGGAATTATGGTGAACTTTGTGACAATAAATATATTAAAAGATTTTTGTTTAAATTTTTATTAAACCAGGAAACATTTTTTCTACTTTAATTTCTGAAATGAGTTGTTGTTTTTTTAAGAAAGAAAGGAAATCATCCAAATTTTTGTTAGGCTTAAAGGTGTCAAAATTTGGCACTTAGTTATCACTTCTCTCTCACAGCTCTTAAAACCACTCTGCTACAAGCACATTTATTTCCAGAGTGGATTTTTAATAATAAAAAAGTAATATTTTTCAACCAAATGAATGTTGTTGGCTTTTTTTGGCTAGAATGATATGACTAGATTTAATTACTGCTTTACTGTGCAAGAAGACTCATTAAAATCTATCATATCGCATTCCCCAGTGTCATATAATGAAATATTCATTTGTCCCACACCTAGAAGTTGTTTATCTGAAGAACATTTGACATCTGTGACAATGCAGTCATCAATCTTCCAAATGCAAATTCCATTTCCAGTTAACAAGTATTGCTTGTGGTCACTGATTTTATATTTATGAAATATATTCCGCACTGTTGGTGTTTTCCTTGTAAATGAAATGTGTTACTATCTTGACGGAGAGGTTGGAAAAAGAGACCACGGCACTCAAGATGCCCTTGAATCAATTCAAAAGACCTCACAGAGGTACTGAGGCATTTGTCATGAAGACATCATTTCAGATACATTTGAGACTTCAGACTGTGTGATGGGTGCCCCCAGTACATAGCTTTTAATTTCCATTCATAATGCTGTGATGGTTACGACATCTCACACACTATTTAATTAACTATGTCCCACTCTCATTATTCCACTCACTCCTTATTCAGAGATTAGTAGTATACAGCTCACTGTAAATTGGTGAGCCTAGTTATTTATGACAGCGCCAGGTTTCAGTACAACCTCATTTCAGAAGATGTTTTACGGACTTATGTCTCACGAATGATTGAGCATAACTGTTATCATATTCAAGCAAATAAACTTTACAGTTCAATTTAGTTGTGATCACTTTATTAGCTCTCGTTCTCAATGTTCTAATCAAAGCATTCCATGCAAGAAGAAGAGAAAGCTTTTAAAAGGGGTGGTGGGAGGAAAACCTTCTTAAACATTTAGGCATCTTCTTGAAAACCTGATTAATACACTTAATATTATGCAGACCTCATTTCTGTGAACAGTGTCAGCTTATGGGTGTTATATGGACGAAGCTGGACACGCTAAGCCAGCAAATAAATACTCCAAATGGGTCATGGTGATTACTGTGCTGGGTCAATGTCATAAATCACGAGGCAATGCAGGCAAGAATGCCAGCTAATATGTGACTATCAGTGTGACAGTTAAAGAATTAACCAGGGGAAAATTGTAGTTATTCAATATATGGCAGTGCAGCACAGAGTGAGGCACAAATTACTACTTTTCACCATGTAGTTTGCAGGCCAATTATACCCCCCCCCAATACACTATGGTGCATTTAAACCTTGTATTCAGAACCTTATACTGTTCCCACACTGCATTTTCCAACCTGAGGATCTTGTCCATTCTGAATTACCTAACTGATGGCTCACAACTCTTTGGAAACAATTCAATCATTCACACAATCCCTTCCAGGGTTTTATCCTTTTTGACAATTCAGTGGCCCGGCATATTTTCTGCACCTGCTAATGGAATGCAAGAGAAAGAAAGAGAACAGCACTGGAATGTTTTATCTCCTTTGAGGATAGTGCTATTTTATGGCTCGATTAAGATATTGATATACTCCCATCTCTTGACTCTCTATAAGGCGTTAAAAGATAGTTCAAATTCAAGGATGTTCTGAAATTATATAACTGGAGTACTTTGCATGTAACACAACTTTGCATGCAGACTATTCCAGAGGAAAGGTGTTATGACAAAGCTTCAGTGTCAGGCATGAGAGGCTTCAAAAAAAATCCATTAATTGAAATGGTCCATACTTTCAGAAAAAGGAAATTGTCTAAAATGATGGCTCTAAGACCAAATGAAGGCAATAAAAAGTCCACTGTTGCAGTCACATTGCAACCCTATATAGATCTGAGCTGCAATATTGAGACTGTAGCAATTGCAGCTGACAATGATAATCTGATGTTTGACCTGTTTAGGGAAGTTTTTAATGTGTGATGTTTTATCTTATTTTTACTATTCTGCTGGGAGCTGCCAAGAGTGGCTGGGGCAACCTAGTCAGATGGGCAGCATATTAATTATTATTATTATTATTATTATTATTATTATTATTATTATCCTTTTCAACTATCCTATTCACAGGTCTTCAAGGACATAGCCCATGTCTCCTGTAAATCCTTGGTGATGTGATCAATAACATTCCTTTTATTCCCTTAACAAATGAAACTATGGCTTTATGGTCAGTGGAAGTGGTACGTTTCCACCCATATACATACTCTCAAAATTTCTGAACTTCAACTGTAACAGTTTGCCCTTCATGAGCCAGTTGTGGACGACAGTGTTCAGTAGTTCAGCAAGGTTCATGACACAAATTCTACTGGTTCCTATGATCTATGCTCCCCTCCAATGGCCAATAGCACTGCTCTAATCTCATAAGAAACATCACATGTCAAAAACAACTCTTAATATCAGATTGATAGTGCACCAGAATCTCCGAGGTCTGTAACAAACAATTGCTTGGCAACCTCAAATGCTTCTTTTTCTTTAAAAAATCTCCAGTGCAACTTGCCATTTTTCTTGAGGAAGTTACACCAAGGCTACAGAAGCGTTAACAGGTTAGGCAAAACCTTGCTGTTAGTGATTTCACAAACCAAAGTGAGCTTCAGCAAAAAGACATTCTGTTGCAGAGGTGCTTTCCAAATTGCTTTTATTTCATCCATCACAGAGTGTAGTTTCTCAAATACATCACTTCTGATGCCCCAGAAAGAGCTGCTGTTTGTTTCTTTAATAACAGTCCAGCTACCTTCAGTCTGTTTACAAACTCAGCTAAATATTTTGGGGCCCCACTGATTTCTCTCTATAATACCACCTGAAGAATTGGTCCTTTGAAAGACAGCAAGTGCAAAAAACAAAACAAAAAAGTAAATGATTAAATTTTAAAAGTCCCTTCCATATGTGATGTAACATACTACTTAGAATTATCACACGAGCCACTGAAACGTCAATTTCTCCATCACTGTGAACAACACTCCTGTTACTAATGATGCAAGATCCTACATTTCTGAGATAGAATATTGTTCCTTCCATTATACCCTATTTATGGACAACTTCTATTCAGCACATATGCACATATCATTATCTTCTCTATAGGACTAAATGAGTACTACTCATTCCCAAAACTTAATGGTTTCAACCAGCAATCTTTCTTTCAGGCATTGCAACTCCAGAGTGCTTTTTAAATTAATTTCTAATTAATTAAAATTAATCTAGGTTTGAAATAATGACCTGGACTACTGGTTTTAGTATACAATAGTGTCCTGGCTGAAGACCACCTGGCACCTCTGTGAAAATATCCTGATATTTGTTTAATGTCCTCAAGATGTCATTTTTTATACCATTTTTGAAGTGATACATATTTTCCCTACAAACTAAGCTAAGCATCCCCTGTCAAATAAGTTACCAACTGCCACAATCTCAAATCATTGCCATTGGGAATTATCTCACATTGTTATTATATGATGTAAAGTGTTTGGTACCTGGTTTCTTTAAAAAATTCTCCTAGGTGTGCAAATTCATTTTACTGCTTTTCGGTAAAAATGAAAACGTCTCTTCATATTTCCGACTTCCATAAGGCCACGTTTAATGCTTGGCTCATAAGTGTCATCTGTCCAGTCCAAATAGTACCAACAACAGGAATGAGTTCACATCCAATACAATTTGAAAAGTGCCCACGTTAAACAGATTTTTCATTCAGTTACAATTCAGGGTATTTCATCACCTATACTCCCAAAACAATGTAATTCATTTAATACAGTTTCTGTGTGTCTTAAATTGCCCCTCAACTGCACAAGGCTTTGTAGAGCTTCACCCTTTCCTTTTACTCCACGTAGTCTTCTAATGTGACCTGCCAGACCACAAATGTGGAATATTTTATTTTTAAATTCACAGGCCTTTGCTGCCTACTTTCACCCACAGTGTTAACAACTTTCCCGAGGCATCTTCATTACTTTTCAGACACTTCTATATATTTTAAAATATTTCCTTGCATCTCCTGTGCACTGTTTTTCTTCCTTCCCAGTCCCCACCGGTCATTCTGTCTAAATCCTGAGCATTTTTATTTGATAGTTCCAAAGCCAGACCAGCTTTAAAGCTAACTGTGGTTCAGACAATAGACTTTTCTGTATTTTTCATCAACATTGGACCACAGAAAAAGTGCCCTGATGCATCATTATAGCCATTATGACCAAGGGCAATTAATAGCTATCCTACAGGACACCTCCAATACTCCATAATTCCCGCAAGGCAAGGCTATCAACAGCAACTGGTCACAGTGGCTATGTTCTGCCTCCACTGGCAGAGGCAGTATGTCTCTGAATATCAGTTGCTGGGAATCTCAGGCAGGCAGAGAGTTGTTGCGGCCATGTTCAGCTTGCAAGCTGTCCACAGACATCTGGTTAGCGTTAGCCACTGTGAGAACAGGATGCTGGACTAGCTGGGCAATTGGCCTCATTCAGCAAGGCTATTCTTATGTTCTTAGGTCTACCTACGGGCATGCACCCATGACCTTGATGGTGTCTTCCACCTCCACAATGTTTTCAGCTGGGTGACATTACATGCCATCTCACAGATGACGCTGTCATGGAGGTGTGAGTGTATGATTTGAATAGGGTAGCCAATTATGCATCACCATAAAGGAAGACAAAGAAGGACCCCAGGTGCCTAAGATTTGAATGTGGTGATTTATATGAATAGACAAAAAATTAAAATTGTGAGTCGTATTCAACATAATACTAAGTAGTTGCATCAGTGCAAGGATTTCTCCTTGCACTACTGAACCTCCCCCTTCTCTTCCTCCTTGCATACTCACTAAATCTGTTCCCCCAGCCCCTGAGAGCACAAGGCACGTGTAGTAAGAGAAGAAGGGGGAGGGGATTACCAACTAGTGGTAATCTTTGTACTGACTGGATGTTTTAGTTGACTATCATCCATAGGGTTGTATCCAGTGTTAGACCTACTCAGAGTAGCCCCATTGAAATTAATGGACATGAACTAGGGTAAGTTTATTCCATCAATGGAATAGAACTAGCATTGGATACAACACAGTTACAGAAATACATTTCGCCACAGTAGACACCAGGTGCCTGCTCATACCAGGTGCTGATAACTGTTGATGAGCAACTTCCAGGCCCCTCCCCCTCTCCCTTTTTGTGGTCCCTGATCTTTACACTAGTCTTGGACTGGACAGTTCTCATATAAAGGACATCTTCAAATTCAGGAATGACCTCTGACAGCTCTTCCAAATAGAAGACTGTCTTCTGTAAAGCAAGAGAGATCTGGAGAGGTCCAGAGCTGATCGTGCAGTCCACCAGTCTGCTTATTAATTTCTACAAAATTGGCAAGGCAGTGTCGTGTTTCTTGTGACCAGTTCCAAAGCATTGGGCCATATGCAATCTCACACCTGCCCATACAGCACAGTGCCACACACAAAATATTCTGAGTCTAGTATCCCTTCCACCCACTGATCATGCTACCTGGCAAGACTTGCCCTAGATAAGATTTCTGCTAATTGTGGTTACAAACAATACTGCATGATTGCTATCAGTCTACCTCCTATTTTCCATCTCTTGAGATGTAGATGCTACTGAAAATCACATGGAGCATCATTCATCCCATATAGTAAGAACATTGTCCCAGTTCATTGACAATTTGAACCTATCGCCGTTATCTCTTGGCAGCCATTTTCACAGATGTGCTGTGTAATGAAGCATATCCACCACTCTTACCATTTTGAGACAAGTTTCCTCAGTTGTGCCACAAACTCTCTTGTCTCCCTGGAGTTCAGTGGTCATTGATTAAATGTAAATCACTCTACTATTTCACTGGAAGCTGAGTTAAACTGGGTCTTGGACAGATTTACCCACCTCTACAGTTCTGTCTTCTGCCTGGCTTTCCAGGACTTAACAGACTTCTCATTAATTGGTAGGTGGGAGTCCCACAGCTCTGGGCAGAATGGCTTTATCTGTTATATCATTAGCAATGAAAAAGGAAGCCTGTAGCTCACCACAATCTTCCCAGGTTTGCTGCTGTTAATTAAACTGTGAAAAGGAGTCCCCAAAGTGGCAGCCATTTTTGTCAGCAGCTTAAAGTAGGCACAGCCAGTAAAAACAACTCCCCTTCCTTGTGCATTTCTCTGAAAAAGCTTGTGGGTTCAGTTCTACTTTGTTGATTTACATTACACCACAGATCCAAAAGCATTTCCAGGGTTACTTGTGTTAATATTTGAAATAAAAAGTAAAAGTAACAAAGTATATTCAATCAACTTGTGGTGGATTAAACAGGAGGCAAGTTATTACCCCCAAAATTCAATGCAGTGCTGTTCATTTCCAAATAATCAAAAATTGAGCCCCACTAGGAAAAAACGCTACCTCCCACCCATGTCTAGTTCTGTATCCCTCTCTCCCACTGTACCTAAACCACTAAAACCTTCCCTTTAAATTTAGCTAGAGTTGATAGAAAGACGTAGGAAATAAAGTGCGGGAAAGCGGCTAAATCTTTGATGGGGAGAAATCTCCGAAGTGGATCCTTATGACAAGAGCATCTTTGGAAGAGTGTCCTTCATGGCAATGTTTTACTCTACCAAAGTTGTACAGCTGCCTTGGTTCCCCTAATGCAGTTCAATTATTGTGGATTTAAAGCTTTTCCAGAGCTAATTACCTGCACAACACCGGGCCATGCCGAAGTGGCTCCCACACTGCAGTGAGTATGGATGGATCTGCTCTTGATCTATGGCAGCAAAGAAGAAGAACAGTGCTGTGACAATTCTTCAAACTGCCGAAGAATTGCATTTCATAGGGAAGAGTACACATCATCAAGTGTATAAAATGAAAATGTGTGTGTTTGAATGCACAGTTGAACATTCAGTTGAACATTCAGGTGAATAGGTGGTCATGTGCCTGGATTGCATAGGGTAAGGGAAAAAAGACTACATCCCTGAAAACCCCTGAAAACCACCCTTCACAAGATTTTATTGCCTCAAGGGTTATGTATGTGTGTCTGTGGAAGCATCTCCCCTGCCAGTGGTTTTCAGGGCTGCAATCTCTTTACCTGCCCACCTTCCCTCTTTTTGTGACTGATCAATATCACCAGCCAACCCAGGTAGGATGGAATCAAAGGGAAGCGCAGAGTTTAGGGACCGGTGTGAGAGGAAAGGTTTTTTTTAGGACCCAGTGGGAGAGACATGGTACACAACAAATTCTTCTCCAGCTCACATTTTAATCCAATCTGGAGAAGAATTCAGGCTTCTAATGCTCTTTTCTTCTTTGAGACAAGTGTTGCAAGTCCCCAAAGACCATATCTAGGCCAGAGTCCAGTGGTCTTTGCTGGCATGTGCAAAACGCAGGAGAGAGAAACTCAGACTTGCAAAGTGGAAACATACCCTCGTGCCTGCTAGTACATTACAACAAACAGGTTGCTTGCAAATACGCTACTGTTTTCCATGCTACTGCAAACTTTCCAAACTGGACTGAGCTGAGATGTGCATTATGGTGACTCATGAGAAATGATTCAGAGAACACTAAAACAGGGTACAACTCACAGTATAGGAATCAAGTATTACATGTGAGCAATCATATTGGGACGCAGGTGGCACTGTGGGTTAAACCACTGAGCCCAGGGCTTGCTGATCAGAAGGTCGGTGGTTTGAATCCCCGCACAACAGGGTGAGCTCCCATTGCTCGGTCCCTGCTCCTGCCAACCTAGCAGTTCGAAAGCATGTCAAAGTGCAAGTAGATAAATAGGTACCGCTCCGGTGGGAAGGTAAACGGTGTTTCCGTGCGCTGCTCTGGTTCACCAGAAGCCACTTAATCATGCTGGCCACATGACCTGGAAGCTGTTCGCTGGCTCCCTTGGCCAATAATGCGAGATGAGCGCTGCAACCCCAGAGTCGTCTGCGACTGGACCTAACAGTCAGGGGTCCCTTTACCTTTACTTTAATCATATCAAAATAATAGTTAAAAGCAAAAATATAATGTTCCAAAGAGTCAGCTTTTCACAAGCGTGATTGCATTACAGGATAAAAGCAATGAACCATGGACAGGATGGGAGTACAATCAACCCCCAGAGCAATGGCAGTGAACCCTTCATTTGTTGTTGGACTACAATTCCCATCAGCCCCCATGTTCAGGAATTACTGAAGTTGTAATCCAACAACATTTGGATGGCCACAGGTTCCCCAACCATGTTCTGAAGACTCATGGCCAGGCATATCTTGCCAAATTTATCCCAGAATGAATTCAGGGCTCAAAAGTTAGGCAAACTATGCTACTCTTGTCTGCCCCTTTTTTTTTGGGGGGGAGGGATGGCCCTCTCAAACTATTACTATTTTGATACCTCATCCAAAATTCATGCGAGAACATTCTAAACTGTTGCCTTTCTGCATTCCATAAAATGAGTTCAGGAAAATGAGCAATAACTGTAAAGATAAGAATGTAACGGGAAACACTGGAGAGGAGGTGTTTAACTGTTTAGCAAAATATCATAAACTGAGCTAATACCAAGATATTTCAGTTCCCTTGCAATCTATTTAAATACCATGGCATAATGTTATAGGAACTAGCCCAGGGTTGTTCAAAGCACATTCCTTTTCTCCTGCCTGCAGCCTATGGAAAGACTTAAAGCAGGGAAGACTAAGCTAAAGAAAGTGTAACTGCAGGCACTATTTAATTTCTGCAATATATTCCCCCCCCACACTCCTTCCATCAGACATTCAGTAAAAGAACAGTATTGTGAGTATTGATTTTCCCCCCTCACAGTTCTCAACTGAGGTGCTTAAAAGAGGGGGGGGGCGGGATACACAGAAATGTCTGTTGGGCTTAAAATCATTGCCCCAGTAGCAAAAAGAACCCTTGCAAAGTTTCTTATTTTGTTTTAAACTCTTTATTAAAAAAAAAACATACTCAGCTTGAGAATTATTTGAGTATTTGGTAGGGCTATGAAAGATGAGTAGGGTTAACAAACCTCCAAGTCTAATCTGGAGTCTCAAGGTTTGCCTCACCCCCTCCAGGTAACAGGTGGTGACCTTGAACCTCTGGGTATGTGAGCATGCTAAGCCCACCAGGAGTCAGCTGTAAATTATAGCCTAAACACTCTGTGAGGTCTGACCTGCTCCCCTCCTCTCTCCCAGTTAACCTCTTTCTCTCTCCAGTGCCTACTTCATGACACCAGGGGCCATCCCTAGGTCTCAGGTTTGGGTCCTGAAATCCCAGGATATGGGATGATCCTGGCCTGGCAACCCTAAATATGAGATCTGTGTGCAGGGTAAGCCTATAGGCTATGAGCAGTGAGTCGGAGTGGGGCAAGTCTATTAGATCTGCTGCTCTTGTTGTGCTTAGACTTCTCTGCACTGGTGCTCCTGTTGTTGCCATTATTTTCCACTTGGGAAATCAACATGGCTGAAATAAGACCGGATTGCTCTGCAGTTGCAGAGACTTGGCAGTGTTCACACCTGACCATACTGCTCATGAGATGTGTGTTCACACCTTCAGTGTACCAAATCTAAAAGATCTTTTTTTTCTGTTCATCTAGTTTATATTCAAAGCTAATGAATAGTTTTCTGGGTAAAACTAGCATAGGCTTCTATAACTAGGAGCTACAGAAGCCATCTAGAATACCCAAATGACTGTGGTTTATTAGCATGTACTTTGGGTTTACATTTCGGTTAACAGCCAGACAATCAATTAGCAAATATTTAAGCAGATGACAGGTATAATTCTATATTGTTTAGTTATATGCAGGTTTTTTTTGCTGGTGAAGCCTCCATGATGTGCTAGACTCACTGTGCTCTTCTCATTGGTGTGTGGCTGAGACACCATGTGATAAACCCAACCCCAGCTCTTAGCAGCTTCTGTTTCAAAGGAAGACCTCAATTATCTGTATGATGTGCCTCAGCATATGCCAACTTCTTATGCTGCACTGCCTACCCATTGGCAGCTTCATGACACTGCTATAAACCAATTATTTTCCAACAGCCATCAGATAACCATCTACTATTTTGATAGCACATAAACTGAGTTATATATGCTTGCACCATGGAACATTTCACATTAGTTAATCCCCACTTATATATTTTGGGGGGTGAAGTGTTGAACTAAAAGTCCAAAGGGTATTTTGTAAGCTAGGGAGAGGAAGGAGATTGTGTCAAAACAATAGGTGCATAATTCTATTTGAGGAAGCAGCTCTGTTCAAGGGACACCTGTCAAAAATAAGAACACAATCCATATGCATAATGTGATTCTAGGTTATTATGCAGTGATGTGATTTAAATATGCTTGGCCAGTCACATCTTATGAATTGTAACTGAGTTGGGTGAGGAGCTTGTTTTGGTTGCTCCACCAGCTAGGGCTTCTGAATTCAAAGCCTGTTGCTAGTTATAAATACAGGTAGGAAGATCAACCTACAATTGTGTGTGCATGTGCGTGCTTCTCACAAGCTTTGAACTTTGTTCTGATATGAACCTTAAACCTAGGGCCTTTCTGCACTTAACATTCTTAGTGGGAATAATTGCCTGTTTGATCTGACGTTTTTAAGAGCAAATTTGTAGCTTTTTCACCTTTGGTCACATGTCGCTAATAATAGAGAGTGAGGGTGACGTTTTCCTTTCCACACTAATGATGGGTTGTGCCTGAGGGCTTACCCTACGTTCTTTCCAGGCACAGTTCATGCTTTAGAGCAGGGGTCAGACCATGTGGTGGGACGGACTATATTTTTTGGGGAAAAGTGAACAAATTCCTATGCCCCACAAATAACCCAGAGATGCATTTTAAATAAAAGCACACATTCTACTCATGTAAAAACATGCTGATTCCTGGATTCGTGGGCAGGATTGAGAAAGCGATTGGGCCGCATCCGGCCCATGGGCCTTAGGTTGCCTACCTGTGCTTTAGAGCTCCAAATCTCAGTCTTCTCTTCTGCTTTTTTACTCCAGAGCTTTCCCCAAGAAACTTGACTCTTTAAAGTTGAATTGGAGCAAACAGCAATCTGCAGAAAACCCCAATTGCCTTTTGTTGTGCTTCAGCTCTAAACAGTGGGTTTTCATGGGGGATGAGGGTGGGGAAGAGCACTCAGACACAGAACTTTAAAGTATAAACTTGTGCCTGGAAAGAGTGGGACAAAAGATAAGTGTGGATAAGCCCTGAATTTTTTAAAAAATATTTGGCTGTAGTAGTCACACCCCATCAAGTTCTTCCAGCCAGTTAATATTGGAGGTATGAACATATGCACATGGATAGCCCTTTCACAGCTTTTTAAAAAATTATTTAATGTCTAGTGTTCTGGAATACTGGAGTATAGGAGATTAGAAGAGGAACTATGTGTCTGCATGAGCTATGGCAAACCTGCTTACCGTGGTGAAATTTTGTCTGTAGCTAATGGTTGCTGTCACAGGCAGTACTTTGACTCAGTACCATTCTCTCTATCTGCCATACATTTTTTCTGAGCTCACATACCCCCAGCTTGCACCAGTCAGATGGATGCAGCATGAAACAAACATCTCCCAAACCATGCCCACCAACTCCCACCAAGCAAAAAGCAGGATACTTGTATTAGTACTATCATCATCATCATCATCATCATCATCATCATCATCATCCAGCCTTTTCTCTAGACCAGTGTTTCTCAACCCTGTGCCTCCAGATGTTTTTGGCCTACAACTCCCATCATCCCTGACCACTGGTCTTGCTAGCGAGGGATGATGGGAGTTGTAGGCCAAAAACATCTGGAGGCACAGGGTTGAGAAACACTGCTCTAGACGACTCAAGATGACATATACAAATTAAAACAACTTGCCACACATGTACACATGCCAGACAACTGAAAATACTGTAGAAGATTTTGTTGCGGTAGAAGACAAAGTGGGTTTTTTCCAGTACATTTTTTCTGGAATACAGTGGTACCTCTAGTTCCGAACTTAATTCGTTCCGGAGGTCCGTTTTTAACCTGAAACTGTTCTTAACTAGAGGCGTGCTTTCGCTAATGGGGCCTCTTGCTGCCACTGCGCCGCCAGCACACAATTTCCATTCTCATCCTGGGGCAAAGTTCTCAAATCAAGGTAACTCTTCCAGGTTAGTGGAGTTTGTAACCTGAAGCATTTGTAACCTGAGGCATTTGTAACTCGAGGTACCACCGTACCAGCAGAATTCATCATGTGGCAACATAACAAAAATTAAAAAGTGAAACACCAAGCCAGGCAGCTATTCCACTATAAATGGTAAGTTTAGAAAGGCCCGTGCATAGATAGATCTCCATGCATTTTGCTCTGCATTTCAGTTCTAGTCAATTCCAAAAGCATTATTTGCAGCTGCTGAAAATGCCAGTTGTGCTCATCTGTCATCTATGGAAAACCCGTCTACTACCTGGGATGGAGCCAGTTATGAAGGAGAGGAGCTAGTTTATTGCTTCACCCCCAAATCCCAGCCTTAATTGTAGAAATGCCGCTAAGTCTCTATCCTGTTGGTAAATTCTAGCTTTGATGCCTGCAATCCTTTGTATGAGGTGGGTTGGGGACTCCCAGTTCTAAGTCTTGAATTTGGACACCAAAGCTTCTCATCCTACTTGTCTGACTGCACACCCTGAGAGAGATACTAACTTGCAGTCGTATTTGTTTTTATTTCAGAAACTGCAAAAACACAGGCAAGATAAAAGTGGGAGAAAAATCAGAAGGGAGTATTTTTATTTTTTTTAAAGGTGGTAAAGTAAGGAATAAGTACTTTAACTGCTTGAAATGTTTTAAAGCAGCAGGATCTTGCAGGCAAGAAGCCAGAACCTGAGAGAATCTGCAAAAAGCGCTCTGTATAGGTTTCGTGTTAATTTTATTTTTAACTAGGCTTCATGCGATGCCTAAATATTGCTTGTGGTGAGGGTTTTCCCCTTAAGTTGTTTTATGTTCCAGTGAATGTTGACTATCCCAGATGATCAACTATCACAGCATCAGATGCTGACGGAGTGCCTGATGATGTCATCAGTGCATGCCAGGACTTGGAAATCCCCGGAGGTCCTTTCGGTTACTGAATTACACAAATGACATTTCGTAAAATTAAGCTGAACATCTGGGAGTATGCTGAAACATGATATACATAAACACTAAATATGGCCAGTTAGCAGTAAATGATTGATTGTTTGAATAAATTATGACAGAATTCTAAACCAGAATAATAAGATACATTAAAAATAGCTATTAAAACTATTTCTACACTACTTACAACTTCACAAATCAAGGTTTAATACAAACTTAGTCCTCCTGCCCCCCTGCAATGGCTTATAAGAGATCCAAACAAATTGAGCAGCATACACATAATGTATTAAAAACATACCGGTACTCTCCCCCAAAGGATCCTGGGAACTGTAAAGGATGCTGATACCCTGTTTCCCCTATTTTAAGACGTAGTCATAAAATAAGCCATAGCAGGATTTTTTCGCATTTGCAAAATATAAGCCATACCCTGAAAATAAGCCATAGTTATAGGAGCAGTTCTGGAGGGCGCCAAGGAAAACGCGGGGCTGGGCTTACGTAATAAAAATAAGACATTCCCTCAAAATAAGCCAGAGTGCGTTTTCTTGAGGGGAAAAAAACATAAGACGGTGTCTTAAAATAGGGGAAACACGGTAATTATTGCTCTATGATCAGCACAATTCTCAGGATTCTTTGGGAGTAGAAATGTGCCGTAAATGTGTTTTAAATGTATGGTGTGTGTGCAGTCTCAATTAAACTGGAAGTACCAGTAATCAGGAACACTAGTTATCAATAGGTTTCAGTGTCATTCACCAATTAACTATTTGACCTAGGACTTTGATAAAGTACCTTGCATTAATAACTGATAAATGAACAACATATTCCTTTCTTTAAACATTTCTCAAAAATTAAGTATGCAAAAATCTTTCTGATTGTTATTAATATTTTGCATAAGCAGCCATCCAAAAGGTTGAAGAGTAGTGCCACAGAGAAGCATTGCAGAACAAAATGTTGCCAAATAAATTATGAGGGTAAGTAATTAAATATGTGTTTATGGAAACAGGGAACAGGAGAATTGGTTACAACAGCTACTAATCCTCCAGCCCCTGAGAGGATAGAAGATTTTCACTCTTTAGAACACAGTAATTGGAAGGCAGGCCCCACACGGTTTGCCAGATGAAATGATCTCGTTCAAAAGTTTATAATTATATATGTTAAATGGTCCAGTCCACTTTCAAGATTCCTCATAATCTTTGATTTTTCAATAGAGCCTTTCATTCTCAAGGGTGTGTGTGTGTGTAAATGTCTATATCAACACAGTTCACTGCATCAACCTGTTGGCTACAGAAAAAATGTGCAAATTACTCATCAATACAGTGAACGCATTGAACCAAAGGAGGAGAGCTTTCTCTGAACATCAAGAAGAAAGCTAAACCTCAAGAAACATCAGTTCACTCCACCTTTTAGGATATACAGTATGTATCCTTGCAAAGGTGGCTTGCATATACAATATCAAAACACAAAGCATATAATTTTTGTATTAAACATAACATTAAAATAACAGCTGCAGCTAAATATTTGCTAAAACAAAGCTTCATAAAATATTATCCCAGAGCATTGCAGTTTGCTTGTATTCAGTTGAGAGAACACCTGGGAAACCACATGATACCATTATTTACTTCAGGGAGTTGGGGAAAAAATTAATGGAAGATCACAGGAAATCTTTCAATCTTATCTCTAGCTTCACCTAAAGGGCTGTCTTCCCAAGAGACAACACTGAAAGAAACGATTAGGCAGAATCATATATCACTGTGAGTCACAGAGCAAAGTCAATGGTGGCTGGCACATACACAGAGCATATTGGGAAGTCACATTGCTGTGGAGTGTAGCACCCTTCAATAAAAACTGGTGCCTTTTCCCCATATGGCTTCCAGATGCTGTACCGTTGATCTTTCCTCATTCTTTTAAAAAATGTTTTATCACCTTGATGTTGTGAGATAAAGTAGGCCTCTGAAAATGTAGGACATGGTCCTCTATCTTTTTCTGCAGTTTTAGATGTGGCAGCTGTTATGCCGGGCCCCCTATGGCAGCCATTTTCTGACATGCCATGTGCCCTTGGCACTTTCTCAACATTCCAAATGTGTCCATTAGCCCTCAAAGGTTGGTGACCAGTGAGGTAACTTACAGAGTGTCATGGGAAATTGAAATGTCCCCCTGCTGACAGATGAATACAGTCGTACCTTGGATCCCAAATGCCTTGAGAGTCAAACATTTTGGCTCCTGAACACCGCAAACCCAGAAGTGTTTGCGAACATTCTTTGGAACCCGAATGTCCGATGCGGCTTCCACGGCTTCCTATTGGCTGCAGGAGCTTCCTGCAGCCAATCGGAAGCCGCGCTTTGGTTTCTGAACATTTTGGAAGTTGAACGGACTTCTGGAACGGATTCCATTCAACTTCCGAGGTACCACTGTATCGTCATTTCTGATGTTAGATTTGTGCCCACTTATTTTTATTTTTCATAGAAACTAGCCTGTTTGCCCTGTGTAGAATACAGGACGCGATTGCTGAAACACATTGGAAGTTGAATGTTGTGAATGACATTACTGGGCCATGACTAGACATGACAGCAGGCTTGGCATTTGGATCTGCTCCAGAGGCTGGCCTATGTGTCCATAGCTACACAATGCAGCCCTATAAAGAGTTATTTTTTGCTGCAGTTGACTAACACAGCTACCCTTCTGAAAATTCCACTGTGGAATACACAGGCCTAAGGGACCTGCAGGAAGATTTACGCACATTAATTCTACACACTTCTGGGATTGCTGCAAATAATTGGCTTGTCAGAGTCGCTGAAAGTAGAGTGTGCAATTGACTTACTGGTGGGAGGCGGGTGCTGTTCTGCATCCCCCCTATGCTAATATGTGGGTAAAGGAAAGAAGCAGCTATAAGCGTATCATCAATATTAGCCAATGAGGTAGTGAACAAGCATTATCTGTGGTTTTATGTATTAAAAGTTTATTCTGCCGTTTCGTTTCATTTTGAAATGATAAATAAAGCATTGTCATTAAAACAGAGAGGAAATTGGGGGTGGGGGGGCAGGGAGATAACTAAATGCCTTAACTTAAGAACTAAGTTAGGATTTGAATAATAATTTTAAACATTTTCAAACAAGCACGTACAGGAGGCTGGAGCAAATGTGTGCCTCCCTTGCATCTTTGAACGATTACTGATCATTTACAGTGCCAGATTTCCATATAAGCTAAACAAGCTATAGCTTAGGGCCCCACTCTCTTGGGGGCTCCCAAAAAAAATTAAAGGAAAAAAACCTGGATGTACATTTCCAAAATATAAGATAAAAAACAAATAAAATAAAACCTACATACAGCAACAGTGGCAAATGGCTTTAGATACCTATTACCGGTAGATCCATAAATTACCATATAGCATATATTCAACATAAAAAACAGCGACAATTTGTTGTTGACAAAGGATAGCTGGACATATAAAGGGCCCCATTACCTTCAGTAGCTTAGGGCCACATCAAACCTAAATCCGGCCCTGATCATTTATTACAAAATCAAGAGAGCAGTGTGAGGACAGGATGATAAGAACACCAGGAGAGCCTTGCTGGATCATTCAGTCCAAAGGCTCCCTTAGCACCCTGCTATCCCAGTCACTTTGATTCCTGCTTTAAAGGCCTAGGCTGGTTGTCTGAAAGATTGACAATTAGGCAAGCTGTGGACACAACTTTCAGTCATGAAGAAGAAGAAGAAGAAGAAGAAGAAGAAGAAGAAGAAGAAGAAGAGTTTGGATTTGATATCCCGCTTTATCACTACCCGAAGGAGTCTCAAAGCGGCTAACATTCTGCTTCCCCTTCCTCCCCCACAACAAACACTCTGTGAGGTGAGTGGGGCTGAGAGACTTCAGAGAAGTGTGACTAGTCCAAGGTCACCCAGCAGCTGCATGTGGAGGAGCGGAGACGCGAACCCGGTTCACCAGATTACAAGTCTACTGCTCTTAACCACTACAACACACTGGCTCTGTGGTGTTGCCTGTTTGGTTGTGTGCCTGAACAGCACTGAGAACCATCCTGGCTTTCCCACCTCTACAACTTGTATGGAGTCTGTCTTATGGGTGGTGGTGCTAAACCCAGAATGAGAATGCCAATTTTTTGTGTGATGCTGGAACAGATCCTTGTTTTTTGATTAATCTGACTCAGCCCACACCAACATGCATGCTCAAGGAATCCAGTACCTATACCCTACCCTCCTCTGTGCCTTACTCCTCATAGTTCTTATGTAAATGCTATTGGCAAGGTCAGGTCACAAAATTCTTTATTAATGAAACCTAATAAATGAAATCTTACTTTATCATCCTTGTGCCTGTGTCTGGATTCTTAAATCCCACAAGCACCTAATTTATCATCCTGCCCTTGGATGACTTGTTACAAAACTTTCCTCTCTCTTTCTCCACCCCTTACACAAAATACAGCGTAAGAATTTGGTTAGTTCAGAATCAGGGGGAGAATAAAATAAGAGAAATACATAGCACTATTTTCCAGTAAACATTTAGTCTTTTAGACAGGAGAGTAAAAACTGCAAAGCCTCGGGAGGATTCCTTTCTATAGCGCTGTGCCTTCTGGTTGCAAATTGACACTACATATGGCTAATGTAAGAAGGTAGATCAACATCTGTTCTCTTGAATGTCAATTGTTTTGTTTTTTACATTATCAGCATTCAGACTTGCCCTTCTGGGTTCATCCATACGAATGCAAGGTGTTTGGTATTCAGGGTTCTTCATTACAAACACTTTCAGCAGCACTAGCAGTGCATATAAAACAAGGAGTGGAAAAAAGGCAGACCAGTCACAATGGGGGAATAACTTTTCATCTCAAAATTAATTGGTATGCTATAGGATACCCAGGACGTCTAGGTGAGTTGTTGGTGATTCACTAGCATGGACAAATTTCCTTGCCCTTTAAATAAAAATGAGATAGACCACAGGGCTGTAAGGAAGGAGTTCTTGGACAAGCATACAAAGCTGGATATACAAGTGTGAATGATCAAAATTCACATTATCCAGGTTAAACCAAGCTTCTCTGCTGAGCATTAATGTTGCCTTTGTAGCCTGTAAAGTAGGTACGAAGCAGATGGTGCTCATCCCCCTACTTTGACAGTGTTGTCCTGTGCATGTTGCCTCAGAAATAAGTCCACTGAGTACATCAGGACTTCCAGGTGATGGGGAATCTGTGGTCCTGCGGATGTTGCTGGACTTCATCTCTTATCAGCTGCACCCAGCACGGCCAGCAGTCAAGGATAATGAGAACTGTATTTCAGAAACATCTAGAGCAGTACAGTTCCCCAACCCCATTGCATAGGATTGCAGCTGGAATCACTTTGAAGCACAACAGCATCCCATCCCATCATGTCTTTGGACAATTTGGGTTGTATCCAATGCTGCAGTTCTGCTAGCGTCGCAGACTTCTGCTTGTATAATGAAATTTTTCCCTCCTCTCCCCTCCAGCCCCCTTAAAATGTTCTCCAGAGGGTCGGAGGATGCTCCAGTCAGGACTGGCCCACCCATGAAGAGGATTGAAGCAGCCACCTCATGCAGTAGAAGCCCCTGAGGAACCCCTTCCCCCCATGGTCTGCCCTGCTGCCTCCATCATCAGCGGTCCACCATTCGGCTGCTCATCCGTCTGCCCCCGTCCCGCCCCCTCCAATGCTCACAAGAGATTGGGGCCGCGGTTGGGAGAGGCGCTGTGCTGTGCTGAGCCGTGCCTCTTCCAGCCGCAGGCTCCAATCTCTTGCGGGCGTCGGCAGGGGCAGATGGGAGGACAGCCTAAAGCCCTTTCTGCTGCTTGTCCGTCCGCCCCTGCCCCCGACACCACCCCTCCGACGCCTGCAAGAGCAGGGACAGGAGCCTGCATTCCGGGGGAGGCGCCGGCTCCGGCGGCAGAGGGATCCCGCTGCCGTCCAGTGCCTTCGCTCCATAAGACACACATACATTTCCCCTTACTTTTTAGAAGGGAAAAAGTGCATTTTATGGAGTGAAAAATACGGTACTTCATAACAAAATTAAACACACACACACACACACAGTTTCTCCTTAGCTCTCTCTAGATACAGGTGTTCTCTTTGCTTTATCTGAAAACAATAAAGAAATATTCAGCAATATGCACATTTGTAACTGAAATAAAAATCCCCTTTTGACATTTTAAAGGTAAACTTCTCAGATGAACTTGTATAGTATTGAGATCCAGTTAAATGTGTTAATAGATTCTATTGCTTGAACAAGCAAACAGTGCTAGCTAGACACAGCTGTGCAGAGGAATCCATGCAGATTTTAAAGGGATTGTTGTTTCACAGAAGAAAAGAGGGAGATGAATGGAGGATTATTGGGAAGGTGTGAAAATGCTGTGCAAGCAAATCAGGATGCATGCTCATTGTCATAACTGCTCCATAAACAAATCAGAACAAATGTTCAATACAGACCAGTCGTAGTCTAACTACAGTGTAAGCATTGTGCAAGCAAATCAGGATGAATGCTCAATAAACAGGTTATCTGAAGGAGTTCACAAAGTTACTAAAGGACAGAAAAACATTAACCAAAACTTTAGATACAGCAGAAAGGGAGAAATCCTGCATCAAAGTTTACCAGAACATTATTTGAGAAGAATAAAATCATACACTTTCTTGATGAATGAACACCATTACAAGCAAACAAATAAAGCCTGGAGCGGGAATTAATACTTCATTAGTAGAGACAGAAAAACGAAGAGTGTGGGTGAAAATTTCTTTCCATATCAATTATATCCTACACAAGGAAATGAAGAATTATTTCTATAAAGAAAGTTTATTATTGCCCTGAGAAAAAACATACTATACATCTTATGGCAGAAGGGGAATTGGGACATGGAGTAATTTAATGCATAGTGTCTAGAAGAGCTAGTGTTTGCAATAGCAAACTCATCTGCTGATAAAGAGATAGTCATCGGAAGCACTGCTTCTTAGGATGGAGCTTGGAACAGTCCAATATTTATGTAAGATCTAAAATGGTTTTCAACTTATTGCACCTGTCATAGCAAATAATGCCAGATTTATTATGTAAACTAACACTGAATCATGTGTCAATTGTTCTTCCAGCATGTTTTACATATGCTTGCATTATATGAAAGGAAAAGCACAGGTATGTATCAATAGGAAAAATGGTTTAGAACTCTTCTGACTCTAAATTTTAGTGTACAAACATTTTGCATAAGCCTGTCATGCAAGCATTGTTTTTCATGAATTAGCATTTTATTCTTTGAGCAAAGCATTCACTGCTCTTTATTGCCAAGCCATAGGGAGGGTTCAGGTGATACCAGCACAAGGTGTTAAAAGAACATGTGGCCACCTGGGATTGGGCCAAGGTTCTCCATCAGATGGAAGATGCATATACATGAATACACAGGGGGAGCCCCTTCACAAGCTGGACAAACATGTGTATGATGTATTTCGTACAACCCCCTCCCTACTAAATACAATATAGTTGGAATAAAAGGCAACCCGGGTTGAGGAAGAGCTATGGCTCATGGATAGAGCATGCAGAAAGTCTCAGGTTCATTTCCTAAGATCTTTCCATGCCTGAAATCTTGAAGAGCTGCTTAGAATAATAGAATTGTAGAGCTGGAAGGAACCCCAGGGATCATCTAGTCCAACCCCCTGCAAAGCAGGAATCTCAACTAGAGCATACATGACAGATGGAGGACATCCAACCTCTGCTTAAAAAACCTCCAAGGAAGGAGAGACCACTACCTCTCATAGGAATGTGTTCCACTGTCAAACAGCTGTCACCGCCACAAAGTCCTTCCTGATGTTCAGTGATCTTTTAGTCACTGAGCTAGGTGAACCACTGGGGCCACAGCATGCAATGCATGGGCTTTCTCCCCATGATGCCCCACCCCAGAATCTCCTGCTAACCTTGGAAGAAAGCTTTCATTGGGGTCAGAAGAAGTTTCCTGTTCAGCAATTATGGCCACTTAAGGAGTCTTGTTTTCATTGGAACCACAGAGCGGGGGGGAAATATTAACCCTCCTTACCTCTGTGTCATGGTCTCAGGAATGTTCATTCCTCACACCCCACCCCAGCTGCTATTAATGGAACTAAAATCAGGAATGTTAATGCTTTTATATAATTAACTAGCTGACCTGGGCCACGCCTTGCTGTGGCTGATTTTATGCTTATTATCATCAGTAGCAGCCGCAGCCAAAATACCCCCCCCCCGGGCTATGGGTTTTGTCCTCCCCCCCCACCCTGGGTCAGCCCATGACCTATTCGGGCCCCTCCTCCCCCCACCCCCCACCCCACTCGGCTACACTCGGGATAGTCTGTAAAGTAGAGCCAAGGCCTGGCTGTAAAGTAGAGGCAAGGCCTGGGAGGGGGGAGTGTTTTTGGGTTGCAGCCTGTGGCTGTGGCTCTTGGTTTGGCAGTTTGCCTTTGTCTGGTAATGGCCGCCTTGGTGGTTTCAGTTGCTCGGTTGATGACGTCATTATTTGGCGCCACTCTTCAGAGCTTTTGCTGGTGACAGGGCGCGATCTGCCTTTCTATTGGATGCTGCTGGTGTCTTCAGAGCTTCTGCTGGTGATGTATAATGTCTGCGACAGAATATTTTGCGGTTTTTCTTTATTTTAGGTATGACAGGTGTGGTTTTTCTGAATTTTTATTATGCCAGATTAGTATGCCATGGTAATGGAAACGCTGTGTCCAAATTTGATGTGATTTGGTCCAGCGGTTACGGAGCAAGGGTGTTTCGGACAAACGCACAATGGGAACATATATATATATATATATATAAATCAGCTTATTTAAAAGATACCACTGTATGCATTACAAGCCTTCTTTTCACATCACAAAAGAGCTGGAGCAATACTGAGATAGTTTGAAAACCAGCTTCAAAATCATGGAACTTGAGACTCATAGCAGGTTTAATAACCGTTGCTTAAGAAGAGGGCAGAAATACGCTTCTCATTTTTGCACTGCCTCACTTTTCAACAAGCTTTGTTGCATTGAAAAGTATATGGAAAGTAAGAAGACGAAAGGGTTGCTTCCTAGTGCCAAACCCCTCCCTTTCGCATGCACAGTGGACCGGTGTACACCTTTGTATTAACTGCCCTATAAATCTGGAAAGCCTGCAGTTGTTTCCATGGCTGTAGTTGTTCTTTCCCCGACATCTGTGATGGCGGGAAGGACGGCTGGCTCTCCACCTGCTCTGCCAATTTATGCTAGTCTCTCTTGAGTTGGTGGTGCCATGTATGCAAGTGTGTGGAAGCATTTGGCAGTCAGAACCGGCCTTAGGCTTTTCTTATTATGGCAGATACACAGCAGATTGCATTGGCAGTGGGTGGGGGGTAAATCAATGGGTGACATTCATCAGGCTTATCTAATTTGATGCACAAATCAGATATTAGCTCTCACTAATGAACATTCAAATTCAATTTAGCATTGTGCAAGTAAAAATGCAGGAACTTCAACACTGTCGTTTTTCATTAGTCCCTACGTTAAACAAGCTAAAGTTCAGTTTGTTACTGGATGTTCTTGAGTTAGATTGTGCTGGCATCCCCTTTCCTGGTCCTGGCTCCAAACATCTCCACACTTCAATTTTGCAAGAGGAGAAAGATGGTTCTAAAATAGGAATAAGTGAAATACTTTTGCAAGGTACCAAGGAAAGAAAGAAGGTGGCAACATAAGATCAAGCAGATATATGTTTGGAGAACTTAAATAACTCATTTTTTCATCATCATAGCCAAAACCACCAGTTGCCAGTCGGGCAGCTATTTCTGTCATAAGTGGCAGGCAATCAAGCATCTAATTTATTCCTACAAAGGTACAAGACTTTGTAGCTTTGTATTCTATCCAGTCTTCCTTTTCAGTAAAAAGATTCTTCTGTAAATGTATAGCAGAGAGCACTCCAGAGAATTTATATGCCCAGAGAGCAGGTCAGCTTTGATAATAATAAAACAATTAGGGTTATTTTGTTTAATGTTGAAATTCCAGAGTATTCAGAGTAGCTTTTAAGGAAGCACATTTTGTTTGAGGACCAGCTGTAATAACTGTGGTTCCCAAACCTTTTCCCCCCACGAACCACTTGAAAATTGCTGAGGGTCATGGAGGACTGCTTAATGATTTTTCTGCCTATTGTAGCAATTGTAACGCAACGAGTTAGATGCTTTACGACTTTTAATTCTATTTTTATTCCTTACTTTATTCCTCATATATTGTATTTTATTGTATTACAGTTTTAATCCCACAGACTTCATATTGCAATACAATAAAATAGAATATATGAAAACTAAAAGAAGCAATTTTAAAAACAATTAAAATGAATATTAAAATTAATGTGCCACCTTCCCATTTTCAACCACAAAATCCATAGGTATGCATCAGACGAATGAAGATGATGGTCCACTGATGGTCTGTGGACCACAGTTTGGAAACCCTTGGGTCATACAATGCTGTCTTGCCTTGTTGGTTGGGAGGGTGTTTTCCAACCTACCATTATATTGAGAGTAATGAGTCAGGTTTTACAGGCCATGCTAGTCTGCCCTTTGTTATAA
Organism: Darevskia mixta; assembly: GCA_034641385.1. Taxonomy (NCBI): domain Eukaryota; kingdom Metazoa; phylum Chordata; class Lepidosauria; order Squamata; family Lacertidae; genus Darevskia; species Darevskia mixta. Next base: position 41,562,115 of record JAWWNH010000013.1, on the reverse strand, counting down.
GAACATAGGAGGAGTGCGGCTGGATCAGGCCAAAGGCATCATTAAGGTAGGCATCATTCCATATTCATGATGAATTTTAAAGCTTGGATATTGCTTTGAGGAATGGGCTTGCAATATGCTCTCCTCACCTACTGTATTTTAGCCATCAAATAAGCTAACGTGCTATAATGGTTTCTAAAAATAAAAAAGTAGGAAAGGACCTTTTCTAAGGTTTTCTTGCTGTATTATAAAGGACATAATGGTTGATGGTGGACGTGCCCAAGGATAAAAGACTTCTGGGAAAAGATTTATAATGAAATGAAAAAAGTGTTGAAAAACACATTAAAAAACCAGAAGCTTTTTTGCTTGGAATCATAGAACAAGAAGTACCAAAGAACGATAAGACTTTTTTTATGTATGCCACAACAGCAGCTAGAATCTTGATTGCTAAGAACTGGAAGACACAGGAGCTACCAACGATAGAAGATTAGCAGATGAAAATGATAGACTATATGGAACTTGCCGAACTGACCAGGAAACTACGTGGCCAGAGGGAGGAAGCAGTGGAAGAAGATTGGAAGAAATTTAAATTATATTTAAAAAATTATTGTAAAATTCAAAGTTAGAAGAAAGTTGGAAGAAAATATAGACTACAGATTAAGAAGTTAGGATTAAGATGTTGCAGATGTCTGATTTTATGTTAAGACTTATATAAGTATAGAGGATAAGTTAGAATAGGAAAATGTATTTAAAGATGAAAAGGAAATTACTAAAGATGAGTGATAATGAAACGCAGATAGGAGAGATGTGAGGAAGTCATCTTACAATGATAAGGAAAGAAGATTGGAAAATTTTAATGTATGTTGTTTTTGTTTTGGTTTCTTTTTTATGTAGTTTTGTATTTTTATGTTTGTTATAAAAACTAATAAATTTGTTATAAAAAAAATAAAATAATGGTTGACTGTGTGCTACCATGGCTGTTTGTAACTCTTTAAAGATATTATCATTTGTGTCAGTGTTTATACAAAATGACACAAGGAGAGACTGTATTTTTAAGCTCCTGTTGAGGCTTAGAGAAGGGCCATGGCTGACTAGAAGGGCATCTGTTTTGCACACAAGACGTCCCAAGCTCAACCCCCAACATTTCCAGCTCAGCTGGCACTATGTTGGCTTTTTATCACACCAGTTTTACAAGATAATCCATGCCTGCGACAGACTCACAGTCTCATCTCACAGCACCAAAACTAACTTAATTTTGGAGTAGACTCTGTGAAGGGATCACAGAAAAAGACTTAGCTGAATAACACAGGACGCTTCACAGATGACACTTCCCTGTACTGGTGAACATATGTGTGGAGGAAAGTGGAATATGTGCTGCAGAACTAATATTTTTGCATGATCTTTTGCTCATGGTAGTGTGCAGGTAATACAATAAAGTTGCAGAGTTGAAGCCCAACCCCTTGTAATGCAGGAATCATAACTAAAGGATCCCTGACCATCCGACCTCTGTTTGGAGGTTTTGAATGAAAGAGAGTCCACCACCTTTCAAGGTAGTCCATTCCACATTTGAACGGCTTTTACCGTTGGTAAATTCTTCCTAATGTTTAATTGGAATCTCCTTTCTTGTAACTTGAAGCAATTGGTTGGGGTCCTACTCTCCAGAGAAGCAGAAAACAAGCTTTCACCATCTTCCCTGTGACTGCCCTTCAGATATTTGAAGATGGCTATCTTATTTCCTCTCAGTCTCTCCTAGTTAGGTGAAGGTTATGTATGAAATTCCCTTAAAGAAGATTACTAGAAAGTGACCACGATGGACTGTACAGGACTCCAAGGTCATAATAGTTTCTATATGAAAATATGGAGTTATAATGATGAATAAAATTACCGGTATATCCATTTGCAAAAGCAGAAGTAACCGGGTGTTAACTGTATTTCTCAAAGCTCTGTACAGTTAACAAATGTAAGAAAACTTTGTCTAAAAACAAAACAAAACCACCCATCTATCGCCACCTACACCCACACCGTGCAATTGGTTGCCGATACAATTTCCATTGGCTAGTATTGGGAACACACTCTGAAGGCAGCTTATTAGGAAAGATCTAAAGACATCAAAGTAAAATAAATTCAGAAAGGAAAGTGTATCATTATCACACCCAGCTAACTATTAGTTCAGTACATGAAATGCTACAAAGTAAATTGCATGCTATTAACACTCTTTGTTGTAGTCCTTTGTCAAATGAACAAAAATGCATTTCAATTAGCTTTTTTTTTGTATGTGTGTAACATTCATCACAAGCCTACCTGATGGAGAAATAATCTTTCCCCATCTCCTAAAATGATAAAAAGTAGCAATGGTTTCTAAAAAGGTAACAGAATATCTGTTAAGTATTATTATAAATTACCAGTGGGACCTGCAACAAAATGTTGCAGTGGATTCCCAACCCTATTAGTGGCATTGTGCAGGATTACACATGGTCAGCCCCGACCTTCTGTGGGACAAAAGAGAGGGAGCTCTGTGCCAGGCGGCAAATGGGAGAGGCCCCTTCATCAACTAAGAGTGAGTTAGAAAACTAAGGCAGAGTCTGAAGTTGAGTTTTGGGGTTGGCCAGGATGTGACCTAGAGGGAAAATAGGGTTGCACGCTGTTTAAGGCAGAAAGCTGGAGAGAGGATCGGAGCACAATGGCTGGTTTCTGTTTGGACCCAAGGCTGCAGCTTTGGGAGAAACACTACCTTTTTGGGGTGTTAATGTGTAAATAAACCATATATCATAAAGACTCCACAGTCCCCACTGTGCCTCATTCCCAAAAGGAAACACGGACCCTTGGTAAGTGCCTGGAACCCCTAGAATCTTGCACCATTCAGAGATTGGTGTGGCGTGCAACAATATGTATTATACATATACACCATAAAGCAGTAACACACCCTTCGCCCTAGTTTGAGCAGCCCAGTATATTTTTAAAAAGAACACCCAGCTCCTGTTTAGTTGCCAGGAAAGCCTTCATCTTGTATTTGATCAGATCATTTAGCTCTTTCCACCTGCCGTTTATCTCACAGGGCACATAATGAGGAGACAATGAAGCTTCTTGCTGCCAAGCTCTGCAAGCAAGTGGCTTCATCTGTAATTCAAGCCAAAGCGATTTGGCTACTTCTCTGGGAGCTGGTTGAAAACTGAATTATCCCATTTGACAAAAGTTGTCTTCCAGCTCTGCAAGGGCTCTTTTGGTATTATCCTTAAAGTGTTGTTAAAGCGGGTAATTAGTTCTTGCTGAGGCATAAGACGAGAAGTGGAGGTTTCATCATTGCATTTAATGTTCACAATTGACGGAGCACCAGGCAGTCTTCTGTTGAGCATGCTGGGCCCATGCTGTCAGTTTCCTTTCTCACTCCGTGATGACTATGTATCCACTCTGCAGTGCATCTGTTGTAATTGCAGCATCTCTCCAATTCCTATCAACTGCTGCCTCTCGCTCTCTTTCTCACCCCTCCACTCCCCCCCGCCCCCCGGTATCTTTCTGGCTCAAGAGCACCCCTCATTTTGCACCAAAGCCAACATAGACTTGGAGATGCCTGGAACGCAGAAGGTACACAATGCAGAATCCAACTTGTAGCATCATCACTGCTGCTCTTCCTGGGGTCTATCATCTCACACTGCTTTGCTCTAACAGGTTAGCATGAAATAATAGAAAACAACTGTAATGATTTCGAGAAATTAGAGTAGCTCATCACAGTAGGAAAAAGAGCAAAGCAATGAATTTTAAGTGGAAATAAAAGAGGCAGAATACATATGGAGTCACGTGGTGGTAGAATAAGAATGGAACATATGCATAAGGGAACAAATTCGTAGGTTTGTCAAAGGAAGTACAAGGGGTTTAAAATCATGCTTGAGATGCCAATGAAGTGCATATTCAATAAATTAGGGAGAAGATGCTCCCTCCAGTGTCTTCATCTATCCCTTCCACTCATGAGATTTCTTTCAGACCAGTGTCTGAGGAAAGTGTTTAGTGCCAGATGACAGGCACAGTGCAAAGTTCCCCATGCTTCCCTGAATGAATTATATGAAGCAGTGGAACCACTGCCACATCTGTGGAAGATGGGGGGCAGTAACATGACTATGCCAGCTGGCACAGCAATTGCACCCAATGCCATTGTGGGATGGCAGCACAGTCTGGCCCCTCCTCAACTCTGTAGCACCTTGTTTTGGGGCCTTCTGCTGGCTACCACCAACAACCCATGGATGGCAATATGACCTTGCAGTACTGGTTTGAGGCCTGGGATGGATGGAAGGCATGGAGCAATCTTGGCATGACAGCGTAAGCCTGGGGCTCCCCTCCAGCTTAGCCCTCTGAGGCCTGGGGCAAGTGTACCCAGCTCCCCACACCCTCTACCTGGGCCTGAATATCAGGCAGACAGGCAGGCAGGGGGAGCTACATTGCTCCATACAAAGCTTTGTGGGAGGGTCTAAGGCTCCTCTTTATGCATCTGCCAAAGAAACATGGATCTGCCAGTCAGATTCATCCCACAGACCCATTTTCAATGGCCCCTAACTAAATGCTAACACTTCAAGCATAAACCACTAGAATTCAGCATTAGACTTTTTCTGAAGGAGCGTCTCTACCCTCATTGATCTACCCGGACACTGAGGTCCAGCGCCGAGGGCCTTCTGGTGGTTCCCTCACTGCGAGAAGCCAAGTTACAGGGAACCAGGAAGAGGGCCTTCTCGGTAGTGGCACCCGCTCTGTGGAACGCCCTCCCTTCAGATGTCAAAGAGAACAACAACTACCAGACTTTTAGAAGACATCTGAAGCCAGCCCTGTTTAGGGAAGCTTTTAATGTTTGATGGATTATTGTATTTTAATATTTTGTTGGAAGCCGCCCAGAGTGGCTGGGGTATAAATAAATTATTATTAATTATTATTGTTGTTGTTGTTGTTCACCATCTGTGTTGTATGGTGCTGATTTGAAAGCCATGCATGCTAGTTTTTAATGCAACCCCTTTTAAACAATTGTATTTATTCTTTTAATGGAGTCATGTAACTCAAGGCAGTGCATATGAGATTCCCAGGTAGTCACCCACCCTGGTAATAATAAAGACCATAAACCTGCTTAGCTTCAGCAAGGTGGTGGCATAAGCAATATTGAGAATATTGGTTGAAATGCAGGGGACATAAAACAATGAACGTATAAACTCAGCATAAACCCAAAAAGATGGAGGAAACAAGGAAATGTTTAATGTTTGAATCAATTGTTTGGAGATGAAGATACTTTCAGTAGATGGAATGGGCTTCTCTGGGGTTTTGCAGTGCTTTTATTTATTTAACAGACGAAAATAGCTTATTCAGGTTTATTTTGGTCTACTAAGTGCAGTAAATATGTATTTAGGCACACAATAAAAAAAATCTTCCAGAAATATATTTGAAAAAGTAATTACATTACCATACATGCTGCAAATTTTTCATTCCTTAACTCAAAAAAATAACTGGACCATTTTACAGACTCAACTTATTAAAAATACATACACAAACACAGGCATTAATTACCGAGCTGGGACCCTGTTTGCAGTAATATAGCCTGAAGTGAACATTTACCGAGGAAATAGAAATCTCTGTACAAATAAGGGGAACAAAAGGTCCTACTGAGTCCCATCTAAAGAACCATAAATACATTGTTATTATGGTGCATTTGTTAAAGCAGTTATTTTATTGTGGGGGTATTGGGCTCTACATTCAGCATGGAGGTGTGGCTTTCTCTGTATAGTAAAACAGAACCTGTTCACTGAAGATAACAATCAAATGTAACTAAGTGGGCTATTAGATAGCTGCAATAAGAAGAAAGCCATAAATCTGTTTCTTCCCCTACATTAGTGAGATACAGTACATCCATTATGTGGCAGCCTGAGTTCCCTGGAATTTGCTTCAGGGATGAGGTTATGTGTATGAGGCTCTAAGAGGAACCTCAGGCAAATTTGTCTGATGTACCGCATTCATGCCTCTCCTCCTGGTCCACAGGCCACAATCCCTCTCCACAGGTCTGTTTCCAAAGCCTTCTTGGATGCTTTTGCCTGGCTGGAATGTGCCCCTGACAATATTACTTGTTTGCCCAGATGGAGGGCAGAGAGTGGTATTGTGAGTCTGCACAGAAATCAGTCAATTGTACAGTGGTCAGATCCGCTGCTCCACCTACTTCTGCCTCAGAACACAGTCGCCAGTGGCTTCTGATCCCCAGCAAGCTGCCCAGAAGGGAATGCAGCCCTTGGGCTGACAAAGTTTCTCCACTCCTGCACCAAAGTGAGTCTCCTTCCCATACTACACAGTTCATGTAAGAATAAGCCCTGGGCCATATGAGATGAGTCTTGCTGTAAATGTGGTATGGGAAAATTCCAGAATGTTGAATCTTCAGCTGATGTTGCTCAATAAAGAAGTCCAGGTTCAAGCCATTTAGGTAACTTCAGAAGAGACATTGCATGTGAGTGGACATTTCCCCCCTCGGACTTTACCACAGCAAACACCAAGGAAACATTGGTGTACTGTTCTTTTCTTAAAAAATCCTTACAAGTTTCAAAACAAAATGTTTTCTAAATGCATTTACAGTAACCCGTACCAATGGCTTCAAGTTACAAGAAAGGATATTCCGACTGAACATCAGAAGAACTTTCTGACAGTAAGAGCTGTTTGACAGTGGAACAGACTCCCTTGGGAGATGGTGGACTCTCCTTCCTTGGAGGTTTATAAGCAGAGGTTGGATGGTTATCTGTCATGTATGCACATAAATATAAAGCATAAGGCATTATCAACAGTTGTTGATAATACTGCTACACTATTATGTAAAGGATATAAAAGAACAGTATGGGAAATTAAGCATTTGAGGGTCAAACAAGTAGAAAGATTATGGTTGTGTTTCTTCTGGATGTATCTGATGGTTTTTAACAATGTCTGAAAATTCCCATCAGACTGCCATAAAGGAAGCTAGTTTTGTCTTTCAATTTAGGAATCTGACTTGCCATAAAAGCTTTTCCTGAAGAGCAAAGCTCCAAAAGTTATTCCATCAGTTTGTTATAATGAAATCACGAAGTGTCTTCCAGCCTTGAGTTATAGTCTTGCTGCGAGAATCAGAAGGTAAGCACTTGGATTTAATGCCCTAATTTATTGCTTCAAATATCAATGTCCTCATTTTTTTCTTTACATGTCATAAGTAAAGCAAGTTTTGGAGAGAAGTGAATATTGACTTTAAAACGGTAAAGGTAAAGGACCCCTGACAGTTAAGTCCAGTCGTGAATGACTCTGGGTTTGCGGCGCTCATCTCGCTTTTCTGGCCCTGGGAGCCGGCGTTTGTCTGCATACAGTTTTTCCGTGTCATGTGGCCAGCATGACTAAGCAGCACACAGAAACACCGTTTACCTTCCCGCCGGAGCGGTACCTATTTACCTACTTGCACTTTGACATGCTTTCGAACTGCTAGGTTGGCAGGAGCTATGGTTTAAAAAAATTCTGCAGATATCTGGAACCATTTTTATTGAACTTTTGGACATCCTCACCACATATAAAAATAAAAAGATGTTATTTGTGTAGATATAGCTGTGTTTGCTTTAGTCTTCTTGAATTCTTTATCCAGGACTGTCCACCTAGCCTGATATCCTCTCTGCTTCTAATTCTTTATTAACACCGCTTGTTATGGCCAGTCACTCTGTGTTTCCAGATACTTTGCCTTAAAGTAACTTTAAATACAGAAAACTTCAGAAACATGTCAGCCCTTGTTTTCATACCATCACTTTACAGACAGACTTCCTTTATACCATTCTACTATTATCTATAAAATAAGTTAATTTCAGTTGGTTGCATAGATGACCCCCCACCCCAAAAAAAAGGCTGTGCACAAAAATTAGGGAAATCATGACTAGCCTTGGTGGCTCTATTACCTTCACTGTCAGAGCAATCCTAGTCGATGGGGAACAACAGTGGGAGAGAGCTATTGTTCTCATATCCTGCCCATGGACTTCCCATAGACACCTGGATGGCCATTGTGAAAACAGGATGCTGGACCAGACAGCAATAGGGCTTTTTAGTGTTCTCATTTGGGTACGCGCACGCACACACACACACACACACACACACTCCCCTCCACTATGATGGTTTTAAAAAGGCATCTTACATAAACATACTTATCACTGTTGTGTAATAGATTTCAAAACAATGGACTGACAGTAATCATTGTAGAAAGTAATTTCTGCAAGTTAACTTAACCTCTACTTAACCACAATTACTGAATTCGTCACAGATTTGTGCTGAGATCAAATGAAAGAAAGTACAATTTCCTATGGGGAATTAACAGATTATCCTAAAATCATATTGTGGGCCAGGTGCTAACCACAGGAAACCGTTTGATCATCTCTGTTGGAAAATCTGAGTAGCTAAACAGATTTCGTTAAGTGACTAAAATAGTTTCTCTGAAAAAAAGAAATCTGCAAGCACTGATTATTTTGATTCAAAGCAACTTTGGAACAAACAGTTCCTTCATTGCCTCCTTCAGAGACACAAAATTGCTTATCATTGGCAGGAGACAAAACTATAATTGTTTCAGAGAGGTGAAATAATTTTAAAAGCGTATCACGGCTTGTGGTGTCCACACTCTTCTCACTTTTCTTGCAAAGTTTGTGCAATTTAATTTTAAAAAGAAATCCCTAAGAATTGTTAGATTAGAGACAAGCAGGGGGGAGAGAAATATATATTGTTGCACACAACCCCAATCTCTGAGCAGTGCAAGATTTCAGACATGCTTTACCCCAGGGTTTGTGTTTCCTTTTGGGACTGTGGCACAGCGGAGACTATGACATATGTTTTATTTACACATATATACAAACTGAGCCTACAATGGAGGGGTTCACAACATTAACACTCCAAGAAGGTCTTGCTGGATCGAAATAGCCATCAGCCATTGTGCTCTGCCTGCTGCTTTGTGTCTCAGTCTCATAACTCCTAACACAGCAACCCTAGCTGTAATCTCTCTAAATGCTGGCTTCTATCTGTTGAAGGAGGGAGAGACAGAGTCTCATGATCCTTTGTTCTTCTTAATGGCCATCCCCAGGCTATCACCTCATAAAGATGTTAGGTAAAGGGTAAAGGGACCCCTGACCATTAAGTCCAGTCGCGGACGACTCTGGGGTTGCAGCGCTCATCTCGCTTTACTGGCCAAGGGAGCCGGCGTACAGCTTCCGGGTCATGTGGCCAGCATGACTAAGCCGCTTCTGGTGAACCAGAGCAGCACACAGAAATGCCATCATGAGGATGTTAGCCTGGCTTAATTGCCTTCTAGCACTTGGCTTAAATAAAGGATTAGCAGTGTCTAGTACACAGCTTCATACACTTGGGTCTGGTTTGATACAAATGGGTCTGGCATCTAGTCTTAACACCTGACCTTAATTAAATTCTATCTCCTATTAGGCTCAAGAATTTAGGTGTTTTGAGCACCCACAAACTCATAACAATATTTACACCACAAATAAAAAAACCCTCATGCATATACACCAAGAATAGGGGAGTTTTGGTCCTCCAGATGTCGCTGAACTACAACTCCCATCATTCTCAGCAATCATGGCGACTGGCCTGGAAATACACTATGGGAAGCAATGACTCTCTCAACCCAGTTTAACTCTGTCCAGACCAATTGCTGGCCTCCAGACAGTGTCATTGGGATGCAGACCAGTCCATACCTCAACTGTCTCCTAGTGGCAGCCATTCCAACAACCCTGATCTTTTTTCCATCCCAGCTGATCATTATAAAAACTAACTTTGAGAACTGATGCCTGAGGTTACTTTCCCCCCTCATCTCTTTTCCTTTTATGTCTTTTTGACTGTAAACCTGATGGCAACCTGACTACCTCATTTTGATCATTTGTAAGCTTCCCTGGGAACCTTCTTGACTGAATAACAGGGCAATGATGCTAATAAAAAATATATTCCCAAGAGAAGCAACATGGGAAAGGAAGAGCCATTTCCCTGAACATTCAACTAAATCTCAGCATCAGTTTCCCAATGAAAATCCTGGTCTGTCCTTTTCCTGGCAGAAAAAGAGGCTCCACAAGGTTGGAAGGGTGCTCCACTGCCACTGATTTCCCTGGTCCTGCTCCAGTGTAAGGGACTGAACCTTAGGAGAGAGGCAAAGAAGAGCAGGTAGCCACAAATTGTGCTTCGCAAGAGCCCTCCGATCTGTTTGCAAATCTCAGAATCAAATGTTTGGTGGTGGGGACATTAGATTTAAGGCCTTGCAAAGCCTTGACCCATTTGAAAGCAAATGGCAGGATGGTCACACATCTCTGGTGAGAGCTAAACCTCTCCATTTGTTGCCCATAATTTCCGATAATTTAGTCTACTTGAGAAGAAATGAATGTGACTGTAGGAAAGGCAGTAAGTTCAAACATCTGGAAAGGACTGACAACCAGCTGGGCAAGCATGGGAGGGGACCTAGAAGACTATGCAGACTAGGACTGTGCTCAAAAGGCACCTCAAATCTATCTACCCTAAGTGGACAGAGAAAATGGCAGGAGGGAAAGGGAGATCGTTTCAGCAAGTATCTCTAGAGGACAAAAAATACTTTCTCCCCCCCCCCAAAGGATTAGTTTTTCTGGCACCAGCAGCAATTCTGTTGGAGCCTGGCAGCCTTGCCTTCTCCACAATGCTTTGACCCTAGTCTCTCTCCACACTCCCCCCCCCTTTCTCCTCTCTCCCTCTCTGAAAAGACGTATTGTAAATTTTGTCAGAAAGATGTCTTCTGAGAAATCTCAGTTCAGTTCTAAGACATTAGTGCAGCTCACTGGAATTCTTACCCTAGAAATCTCATCCTCCTCCCTGAGCTACAATTCCCAGCAATCCCTCGGAAGAAAAAACTATTCAAACAGATTAACTATGTAGTGTATATTAATCCTCAGTGTTTACACTAGGGTAGGGAACCGTTTGGAGGCAGAGGGTCACTTTACCCCGGAGGAAGCTTGGGGTGGGGGGGACATACTCCAGTCATAGGAAGGCCAGACCCCAATGTGAGCAAGCCTGGAAAGGACATAATCACATATCCTTTCTATGCATTCACACACACATGAGTCCTGTCTGGGTGTTCAGTGAAGTCATTAAAAGAATCACACAAGGGGGAATATGAAGGCACACTGCCAAGTCCTGCTCTCTCCAAGGCATCATCATTTTCCTATTTTCAGATCTCCATGAGCTTAAGGGCAAAGATCTGAGGGCAAAGAAGGGCAAAGAAGTGAGAAGCCTCCTGAATGCTGCCTGTGCTAGTCAGAACCTTGACTTTGTAGGGTTCATGACATTTTTATTCTATGTACTGTACTGAGAAAGGGAAGCCCTTCCATGCAGGAAATATTCTCTCTCAGCACACACAGAGAAAAATATGTCACCCAGCCAGACACTTCCCTTCTGGTGGAGATGGTATGTGCCACTCAGCAGAGTGCACCATAAATTGTAGCCTCATATATAGCTAGATTATGCGGATAAAGGACAAAGGACAAATCATAACGTACTGTTAAAACAAACAAACTCCATCAACCTAGCAAAAAAGAAGAAGTTATTTTCTTAACTGGAACTTGAGAAAAAACTTCACAACTATATATTGCAAACCTAAAGTTCATTTCAAATATTCAGTTCTGTGCCAACATTTTAGTGCCAAGAACTCTATGAAGTTGTCTTTAACAAGATATTACAGATTGGTCCCACTGTGCTAATCAGAATGTTCTGGTTAAGTTATTGCTGTTTCTGGCACCATTTAATGAACTGATAGCTTTATTCCCTCCCCCCCCCTCTCACACACACAGTTTTCACTTTAGGCCAAGACATGTCAAACTGATAATTAAGTCTCCCCACCGACAGGTCCGTAATAAAATAATTAACGCCACCATCTTTACAGAACTAGTCTCCAAATGGAGAATGTGCATAACTGATGGGATAATAAGTTTGATTTCATGAAGGGTACATATTTATGTCTGACAAGCTGCCAGATTTTTTCCTTTAAATTCATGATTTTCTGTTATTTCAATCTACTCCAGTGGTACAAAGATTAATAATCAGTTGTATTTCATCTTTGGTGGATGGGGACAAGGGGCATTTTTATGTACATTCTTCACAGAGTAATCCTAACATCATCATTATATTTAACATAATGTTTTCAAATGTTCAAGGCATTGCACATGCAGCATGTAGTCAATTTTGAGGATTTCAACTTGAACCTCTCTATAAAGCAGGTCAGTATTATTACCACCACCGCCCAATATTGCAGGTGAGGAGCCTGAGCTTAGAAGAGGCTGGCTTGCTCAAGGTCACCTGGGGAGAGGCAAAATTTGAATCCCTAAAAACTTTTTGGGATGAGGAAATATTTTTTTGGAATTTGTGACTGTTGGGCATGGGCACAGCCCTTCTCTTCCCTGGCATAAAATTGACTGTGTCAACACAACTCATGACAGTGTCAACTCAACTCACAGCCAACACTCCTAGGTATTAAAACTTCCTTCTTGTATTTTGGTTAACACAGTCCACTTGTGATCCAGTTCATGAGTTAAAATAAGGCAGCTCTTTTTCTAACAACTGTTACACAGTGTTTTCTGGGGGCAGGCATCTCTCTCTCTCTCTCTCTCTCTCTCTCTCTCTCTCTCTATATATATATATATATATACACACACAGTGTTTTCCCCCCAAAGATTTTTTAGGGGTACTCTCATTTTGACTCAATAAAATCACCACTTTATAGTTCAAATTGGGGAAAATAAATACAACAAATGGGCAAAAGTACAAAGATTCAAAAAATGTTTAGGTATGCGTACCCCTGCGTCCCCCCAGAAAAATCTCTCTATCTATCTATCTATCTATATTCTGGGGGGGGATGCAGGGGTGTGTGTGTGTATGGGAAAATACCTCTTCTTACAACTCTGATTTTGAGAACATCTGACATTTCTAGATAAGTAAACTCTTAAAGGTTGAGACAAAGAGGTCTGCTTTCATGTTTGTGCTTACCTCATTTGGGGAATTAGCACGAGTAGCTCCTTCACGCCAGGAGAGCAGCTCTCTGATTCCTTCTGCAGTCTCTTTACAGACAACTCCCCAGTCAGAGCATCTGTTAGGTGGGGCAGGTGGTCACATGCCTCTCCATGTTGGCAACCAGTCACAGAAGCTCCTTCTGGGAGCTTTCTCTGTGCTTGGGGTCAACGGCAACTCCGACTAGCCCTTGTGTTGTCAGTCTCCCTCCTTCCACCAGTGTTTCTTTTACAGAAAGATCTGAGGGCGTGTGAAGGTCAGCTGCTATGTCTGGCCCCAGGTGTTTTCTATCTGACCAGTCATGCCACTTAACAGGAAGGGGAAACTGCAAGTCTTCTATGCTTACAAACTCTCCTCCTAGCCATTCCTTACCACAGACATGTGGAACCTGTGGCCCTCCAGATGCTGCTGAAGTAATATAATAATAATAATTTATTATTTATACCCCGCCCATCTGGCTGGGTTTCCCCCAGACACTCTGGGCGGCTTTCAACAAAGCATTAAAATACAATAAAGCTCTGATCAACCTTGCTGGCTTTGGCTGATGGGAGCTGTAGTTTAGCTATGGCTGGAGGGCCAAAGGCTCCCCACACTGGCCCTGTTGGCAAGCCTTGTTGACTGAGGCCCTGATCCTGCATCTAAGCAGGTAGGAAACAGAGGATGCAGCAGAGCAGTCCCTAGAAGTCCACCACAGTGACATTTTTTGTGTGTGGTGTTTTGCATTTTTCAACACCATTAACTAATTGTAAGTCTTTAATGGAAGCTGTAAATGAGGCAGGATAAAATTGCCAGTAGTGTCATGTGCTAAAATAGTACAAGTTACACATTCATACCCTATGTTGTCCTAGTCAAATATTCCTCTTTGGGCACTAAACTTTCATGGCAATGCTTAGGGGGAAATAGAAAATCAAAGAAGATGTATATAAAATGACAACAGCTGCAGAAAGAGTGAAATGAGTTCTCAGTTGCAGCAACTATCCACATGAGAATAGTTGCTAAAGTGGGCAAAATAAATAATGTGGAAAGCAATTGCTTTTCCTCCTGATAAAGCTGTCTACATTGGGTAATGTGTGTTACCAAACTTGTGGCAAGAATGATTAATGTATTAATTATTATATGGCACAGATTTGTGTTACTACTATTTGTCTTGCTAAATGCTTTAACATTTTGGTTCTTTCGTTTGAGAGGATGGTGCTGCATCCGGTATGAAGTAACTGCCCTCTGATCCATTAGTTTGACTGAAAGCACAATGATCCGTCAGCTGAAAAATGCAAGTTACTATACTTTCCTATTAGAAGTGCCCCCCTGAGAATCAGTCTCTAGGTTACACTGCCTATAGCAGGGGCAGCCAATGTGGTGCCTTCCAGATGCTGTGGACTACAACTCCCATCATTCCCAACCATTAACCATGCTGGCTGGGGCTGTTGGGATTTGTAGTCCAAAAGGTACGGAGGGCACCACATTGGCTGCCTCTAGCCTATAGGAACAGCACCCTCGTGGTTTTCTCCAGGTTGGTTGCATAGTGTTGTGCACATTCCCATGCAGGGTCTGACCATCACACTGGAGAATAGGCAGAAAATTCACCATCAGTGACATTCACTGGTGAGGAAAGGAAAAATTCACAATACAATGGTCCCAACACATGCAGCACTAAACAATATGCCCAAGGCATAGGAAATGTCCCTCTCCAAGGCAAGTAAAATATGGGTCAGTTCTGCAAGAGGAAACAAATGAACCCTGTGAAATATCTGTCAAATTGTATCATTTCAGAGTGCATGTGAGAGAATGCAACACAACATCCTCTTTCCCCAAACACTCTAAGTTTTGCATTTTATGGCTGCAATCCTACACTCAGGTTCCTGGAAATAAGCCCCATTGTATTCAATGGGACTTATTTTCAAATGAGCATATATAGGAAATATTGTATGTGGGAGAAACATTCACACATTTCATCACTTACTGGCCATTCTTTGTCTCTGCATTGCCACAAGAAGTCACTATAGTTGGACAGAGTGACTCAAAAGGCAGCTGGTACCAAGTGTCAACAGGTGCTGCTTGCCAAAGATTCATTGTAATTACTATGACCACAATCAAATAAACTTAAATGCAACTTGTGTAACAGTTAATTGACCAGTTCAATGCACATTGCTCCCAATAATTTGTGTGCAAGTGTACAATGGATATTGTTGCATGCCAGCCCAAGCTCTGAGTGGTGTGAGATTTCAGGGGTTCCGGGTCACCTAACTCCTAACTCTGCCCTAAGCTCTGGCTTTATCTGTTGAGGGAAAGGGGCCCCAACCATTTGCCATCTGACACCCAATTCCTCTGATCCATCACCTCACATTGGAAGCTTAGTCTGACTTAATTCCATGGGATTAGAAGTGTCTAGTGCACAACTTAATATACATGGGTCTGGCCCTAGTTTTAACACTCTGAGCCTTGATTAAATTCTAACACTTACTGTTCCAGGAATTTAGCACCCACAGATTCATGATAATTTCATTGCCATTTGATGTGGAAAAACCCCCGGAGTTCCTATATGATCTATAGATGATTCACTGAGGTGACTAGGCACAAGTTTTAAAGTGGCAATTTCAGCAGAAGCTATGACCCTTTTGGTAAAAGAAATAATCATTGGTTCCAGAGGGTTGAGGTCTCTTTGGGACTAAATGGGAAGTTCCACAGAGGACTAGAAGAAAGAGGAGATTCTTGCAAAAAACATCTCTTCTCCTTTAGTGCTTATGGAAGCTTCTGCTGGATCAAGACTCCCATTAGTGGAGGGACTCAGAGGGACGAAACCCTATAAATATTTGTTTTCCTGAAGCTGAAATAACACTGAAGCAAATAAATAAAGAATATGCAAAGTTCTTATTCATTCTGATTAAAAAGAATACAGCCTTGCTACCACTTACCGGTATCTGCGGTACTAGATGAAATGTACATTATTTAAATGTTTAAACTGAAGTAAGTTAAATCACGGCATTGTAAAACAAATGCACACTTGCACCTGAGCATTTCTGGATTTAATGCATTTTTTTTTTTAAAAAAGGGTTTTTCTAAAGCTATCTACTACAACAACCTGCAGCACAGTTCTGTCTTATTCATCTGCTGATAACCCTCAAGATACATGTCATTTGTTAAAGTTAGACAGATGAGCGGAGAGGGAAAAATTGGTTTGATCATTTCTTGGCTGGCTGACTTAAAAAACCCCATCATTTGACACCAATTTCTTGAATGGATGGCTGCAAGCAAAATATAAACAAATGAATAATTATGGCTGGAGTCTCCAAGCCAGATTGAATAGCTTCATCAACAAACAGGGGATAGGAGGGAGAAAGCTATTGCAATTTGCCCTGGCCGAGAATCC
Source organism: Darevskia mixta (assembly GCA_034641385.1). Taxonomy (NCBI): domain Eukaryota; kingdom Metazoa; phylum Chordata; class Lepidosauria; order Squamata; family Lacertidae; genus Darevskia; species Darevskia mixta. The sequence continues at coordinate 41,545,743 of JAWWNH010000013.1, read as the reverse complement.
AGGTCTCTTAAGCTTAGTACAATTACTCACTCAGGCATGTGCATGGTTCTTTAAAAAAATATTATTAAGAAGAGACTCATCCTTCATGGATATCAGAAGCAAAGAAGGGCAATTCGGGCCCTTCTGCAGATTTCCTAGAACCTTGCAAGAATGGGCCTTAACAGTGTGGAACAAGTCATTAACGGTAGGCTATAATAATCAATTAACTGGTTGAATGGCACATGACAGGACAAAGTTGCCTGAGTGTCATATGTGAATTGTGCCTTAAGAATCAGCTCTAAACCATATGCTTTATGTAGCACTATGTACAGGAAAACTGAAACATTCACATTTAGTGGGAGTCATAGAGGCATTTAGGTCTCCTAAAATACCATGCTCTTCAACAGTTCCCAAAGGAAAACAGAAACACTTGTGCATGAAAAGGTGGGGCTGCAGCAGAGCTGTGGGGGAGACCTCAGGCCTGGGGGACTCTCCTTCCTTAAGGGTTTTTAAGCAGAGGTTGGATGGCCTTCTGTCATGGCTGCTTTAGTTGAGATTCCTGCATTGCAGGGGATTGCGCTAGATGACCCCAGAGTCTCTTCCAGTTCAACAATTCTATGATTCTAAGGACGGAGACGGGTGGGTGTAGAATCCTTTCACTTTTGTGTAGCTGCAGTGCAGCCTACTGTACAAAGTTAAGGGTCACATCCACAGCATTGTCCATGTCTGCTTCTGGCCATCCCAGCATTTGCCTCTAGCCCCATCTATGGCCCTTGGAAGGTGAGGTAATGCAGCCCTAGAGATGAAATACTATGGAGTCTGGGAACCCAGCAGCATATGCTGGTGGAACAAACCCAGTCTCAGACACAGATGTTCTCACAGAGAGTGAGATTTAGAAGCCTGAGCAAGCAGCTGCCTCACTGCTTTTGTTGTCTGGGGGCAAGTCAAACACCACATAAGCACGCACACTATATTTTGTATAGATAACCCTTGGGTCCCTTCCAACTTTACAATTGTATGATTTTACAAATATTTCATGTAGAACATATTAATCCACTTTTGCAGACCTGGAACAGGAATAAGCTACTAGCACAAGATTATTTTTCTTTTTAAGATAGCAACATAGAGCTTTTTTTCTATATAGAAATTAGGATAAAATGATAGGAAGTTAGGAATTGCAGCCTCCTCCCCCAAAGGAGCAGAAACTTACAGTAATGAGCATCTTAAAGCAGCCTCTTCATATGGCAATTAATGGAATACATATTCATCAGTAATCTTTGTGCTGTGTGTGAACCGGAAGAAATAAAGGGCAGGAATTCTGTAAAGCAAACCTTGGAAGAATTTTTCAAAAAATATTTTATTGATTTTGTTAAGAAGTGCAAATATAGCAAAAAGTAAGAAAATTAAGACTCAAAGATGTAAACCGTAAAACATCACAGCCTAGAAGGACAAAAGTACAAAGATACAGTAGAATAATAAGGTATGCAAAGTTTCCCTTTACAAATAACAAAGATATTTTGAAATAAAAGTATTTTCACCTATGAGTTCCATTATTATTTAGAACAAAGGTTCTACAAAGTCTTAGATGAGCCAGATGAGCATATACTGGTGACACTGAGCAATTGTGTGCCTTAATAATACACACCAAAAAATCATGCCATATAGCAAAAAAGCAAAAACAAAGAAAATGATCATTCAAGTTCTGCCCTTTAGTTAGTTTTAGTTTATGTAAGAACTTTCAAGGAGGGAAGATAGAAGGAATTTTTGAAGAATGAAACTCATTTTCAGTACAGTAAACATTATGGGGTAGAACCCAATTGATACTCGTGAACTTGCTCCAGCCAGACATCCACCAATGGAAGAGAAGGTGTCTCCCTTCCCAATTTCCTTTCCCTGCATTCTGAAAATCTGTTCTGGAAGGTGGGGAACCACACTCCAGAAGAGACTTTTCGGGAACACTGGGAGCTGCAGCAGGAATTGGCAGGGGGAATACCCTCCTCTCCTCCTTAATGGGCATCTCCCACTACACCAAAAGCCTTTGCTCTTTGGTATAAAGGGGCACCTATTTTGTACAACTGTATAGAAGGATGTTGACCATGGGGAAGAGCATTGCTGAATGATAGCTGTGCACCATGTGACGTGCTATGTGGAAATATAGCTTTAATTCAACTTCCAGCTTATTGTGGAGGGGAACTGCTTCCATAAGCTCTGTGTTGAAGTAACCATTGTGAACTGAGGACCAGTGGAGGCTGCTCAGTTTGGATGAATGGGGCATTGCCCCTCCTAGTTCAGGCTGTCCTCAGCTAGCCACCGCCTACCTGCTTTCTTACAACCAACCCAGGGAGTGGTGCTGCCTATCTGCTTCCTGTTCCTTAGCCTCAGGGTTGCCCTTGTAGAACGCAGCAGGAAGGAGAACGGGGATAACAATAGATTTAGTTGGCTCGGCTTGTCATTTACTCTAGCTCCACTTATCCCTTGGCTCCTTGCCTTCCTCCCTACTAGTCCTAATGGACGCCATCTGCCACTGCTGAGGACCACTTCTTTGCCTCTTACAACAACTTTGAGCCCCAAGTCCAGAGCTTCAGTCAAAACTTTGCTACATGCATTAGACATATCCAGATGAACACACTCTGTTCCAAATGATCACCAACTTGGCTATCCTGTTTTCTTATGCATTTTGTCATCTTGCTGTTACACAACATTTAAGAATCACTTGATTTATCTATGTATCTTATTTCTAAGTGCAGTGCATTATATTTAGGACTTTTTTGTTATGGGAGAAGATCAGGCTAGATGGGCAAGTGCTTCAGTATCTGTTGATATGAAGAGAAGAATAAAAATCCCACACCAGTTTAGCTAATCCCCTCCGATATTTTCTGTGACCAGCCATATATTTATCAGGCTGAGTAACATTCTGCTGTTGACTTCCTTGCCACTGCTTGTAAATCTCCAAACACACTTTGATTACAGATAGGCAGAGTTCAGGCTGGCACTGAAGAATCTCTTCACATCCGACTGTTTGTGCTGCTGTCTACAATTCAAGGGAGCTTGCTTTGACAGATGGTATTGGAAAAAGTGTTTGATGAAAGCAAACACAATGTCACAAAATATGACTACAACTGCAAAGGCTGAGGTGGGGAGGGAGAGAAGGAGCAATCCTTCCCTGTTCCTTCCACAGCTACCGGTATTTATACCATTCAAATTCAATGTAAAAATGACAGTATTATAACCTGTCACACAAACCCCACTATCCCTTCATCTCTCTGGAAGGTGTAGATAACTAGAAAAAACAAAACAATTGGCATAGGAAACTGCCTTATTCCAAGTCAGACAATTAGTTCATCTAGCTCAGGAGATGCTGAGGATTGAACCTGAGGACTGAACCTCCTTCTGCATGCAAAGAAGATGATCTACCACTGAGCTACAGCCCTTCCCAAAATATGTTTGGAAGGAGAAGTTAGAACAAAAAACTCAATAGTTAGCACCTTGAACAACCTATGTATCCAGTTCCCAATGAGTCACAGTTCTTGTTTATTCAAAAATGCATATATACCACCTTTGCCAAAAGGTCTCAGGGCAGTTTATAACAATGAATAAGAGAAGGGATGCAGGGCCACTCCATCTGTACAGCTGACAAGCAACTGTTGGTGCCTCCTGTTTTTGAATTCTTCCATCCTAGTTGGTCTTTAGAACAACTTAAACCAGAGTTTGCCTATTTCCTCTTCTCTCCCAGTCCATTCCCCTTCTGTGTCTTGTCTTTGTAGATTGTAAACCTGGGGTCAGGGACTGCCTTTTCTGTGATTTGAAAGCCACTCTGGGAGCCTTTTTTTGGCACAAAGATCCAAAGGGATATTGAGGCTAGTAATGCTAAAAGCCTGTTTGATAGCTTGCTTATTCATGCCATCTTAGTGAGGATATAGTCCTCACTAAATCAGCTTGGGACTATTGGTTTATTCAGAATTGGCCATGCACTGGTATGCAGTCAATGATAGTGGCCAATAGCAGCAAGGGATAGCACCACACCAAAGAGCTGCAAGATAGCAGACATTAACACATGCCACATATTAGCTGAGGGATTGCCTTCTAAAGGGGGGAAGGGGGGAAGTAAGGCTGACCCTTAGACTTAGACTTGCTGGCATCTCACAATATTGCCATGCCCCAGTCACAGCTGCAGAATGGCTATACTTCCAAGTTTATGGCCTGCGATACTCATTCAAGTCCTGCATTGCCTGTCGAGGAGATTCAAAATGAAAGCAAGATTCAGAAAAAAATGGGTGTCATTTCAGTCTTTCAAGGAAAGACATCTCATAGTTCTTAGGTACCCATTTATTGGATCATTTGTAGTAAAGCATCATAAGACTCAGAGTTCAATAAAGGCCTATTCAATTATAGTCACAGCTGCTTGCCTTCCCCCCCTTGTTTGTTTGAAACTCTTGCAAGTATGGACAAGAGCAGATGCCCATGTGGTACCCTTCAGTTACAAGAAAATTTGTAAGCTGATGTTTTACAGTGCAGACAAAACAGGGAATTATAGTCATCTATTTATTGGAGAACTGTTTCCCACTTCACATTTCTACAGAGATATATTAGGCATTCCAGAAACATCTGTTAAACAAAACTGAAAAGTTAACAGTAAATAGAGTGGAGCTCTTTGATAGCCATTTTTCAGCCAGCTGTCCATTGTCTGTGTTAATAAAGAACAGCTTGAGACAGCTTCCAATTAATAAGAAAACATGGAAATCTGAAGGTATTTGTTCACCCCTTATATATTGCTGTCCCAGTTTTGCACATTATGTTATCTGTGCCAACTAGGGAAAGGGGGTGGGGATTCATTTCAGATTGCATTGTAATGGGAAGCCACCTAATTCACACTTCCCAAAGCATGATGCGAACTGAAACACATCTATCATTTGGAATTTGAGTATCTCCAAATTTTGTAACACAGCTCACTACCTCACTTCTCCAAAACACATATATTAGGGGAACGTGTGCATGGAAATGGTATGCAAAAATGCATTGTATTGAAATAAATGGCTTACAAAAATGTGTAAATTAGAGAAAATATATACAAAAATGTGTATTTGGGGAGAAGTGTGCACAAAAGTTCATACTGATTTTTATGTAGATTTTATTTAAAATGCAAACTGATGCAGAAATAGGCAATTTAATTTAAGATTTGAAAAATGAAAAAAAAATGAGGAAAAAAATAATAATTGGGCAATTCATCCACTCCTAATGTCAACACACCCTGGAATCCGTTATTGTTTCCAGTTTCCCCTCTCTCAGCATTTCCCCCCTCCCATGACCACAGAATCTCAGCCCACTGGCTGCAACCTTGTGCTCGCAGGGCAGGAATGCATTTACGGAAAAAGTTGGCTGCTGCTATTAGTCAGCGCTTCATGACTCTTTCCATGTCCTTAGACAGCCATCCATCACAATGCAATCACACAACTGTCTGAGACGTTTTGCCGATAACCTTTTGGTTTTAACTTGAGAGGCAGTTGACAAGAGCTGAATTAAAACAGCTGCTTACTACACTTGTTGTGCTTGCTCCCCCTTCTCTCCACTGAAAGGTGAAGTGAAGTGAAGTGAATGGTTGTTCAAGGCAACTGGGTACAGATGGACACGGGCGATGATTACAACACACAGCGGACTCAAACATTTTAGCCTCTGCATTTTATCAAGTTATATGCACTGACCAAAGATGGATTGCTGTTGAGCAACAATGAAGGCCATCAATCCATACAACTGCAACACGCTTTGCTTCCTGTACTAATCCATCTAGAAAACTAGCATCATCTATAACCAAGTAACCTCCAAATAAATGTTTACAAACAGCCCTTCCCGAACATAAAGCAAACAGTTCTTCCGCAACACCAGCCTAGTGGAATTCTGTGAATTAAAACTATGAAACCATGGGGCAGTTTGGTGTTTCCCTGTACTTTGATTCCTTTGTACATAACCACATTGTTCAACAAGCATATTACCACAATTTTTCAAGTTAAAACAGAGTAGCATTTTTTCTTAGCTGTTTGTGCTCATTGTTATTTGCTACACATGCTATAGTTTGATAAAGTGAATTAATATACCATTGTATCAGAACAGGATGCTATGTAGAAATATTCACCAAATGGACACTATTTATGTCTACAGGTTTTGAACTATCAATCTCCTTTATAGGCAACTTCTTTTTGTTCCCTTTTGTGAAATGAATTTTCACAGAATATCAAATAGAGTTTATCATATAAGGTTCCAAGACATTTATGGCTGTGAAGTTGAATCTAAACAGTTGTTTGTTACAATTAAGAGACAGTGAAAAGTTTCATACACCAAAAACCAGTTCTCAATATTGAGCATATTATATTGATAAGATTTTGCTCCAGAGCAACATTTGGGAATGATTTTTTAATGCTATGTAACCAGTAAGCATTTAAAATGTTTAAAAAGATGCCTATTTTAAATCTGAATGATTACGTTTTCCAGAAAAAAATATTAAAAATAAAAATATAATTGCTTACCCTTTCTTCTTGTGCCTTCAAAGCTTCTGGATTCCTGCAAAGAAAAATACATTTATTTTTCACTCTGCTTACATTTATTTTTCAGAAGATCACATTTACATTAAATCAGATGGTTAATACTAATTTAATGATTCCATTAAAAATAAAAATGTTTTCATTCACAAAAGTGACATAGACAAAGATACTGAGAGCCAGAGAAAGTAACAGCCTGATTATAATCATGTTTATCTTAAGATATGCTACATTTTTTTTTAAAAAGAACTTGCTTCCAATTAAACATTTTTCAGACAGTAGCCTACAGAGGAAAATATAGGCCTACCTCATATGTCACAGAAAGCCACAGTTAATGGTTTGTGTCTGATCTGGGCTGCTTTGTTCCTCCCATCTGATCATGGTTTATTTTGCTCCAAACCACAATAGGTAGTCAATAATTTTCATTGGTTTACAGACTGTGGTTTATTTCAGTGAGTGAAACAAACTACCAAGCCTGGTTTGAGACACAATGTTAACCAGGGATTATGTTTCTTCTCTTTGCTAGTTGGGAGGAGCAACGTAGACCACATCAGCCTGGGACAGCTCAGTTGGTAGCATAGGTGCCAACTCCCTGGGGCCCTGGGTGCCTGAGCACCCACACAATTCTCCATGAAGGGGCTGGGCACCCACATATTTCAATACCAGGGCCATGCACACTGTGTGGCACCCATGGCCCCAGACTCCCACAGTTGGTAGAGCATGAGACTCTTAATCTCAGAGTCGTGGGTTTGAGTCCCACATTGAGCAAAGAATCCTGTACTGCAGGGGGTTGGACTAGATGACCCACGTGGTCCCTTCCAACTCTATAATTCTAAGATTCCATGTTCACAGTAAACCATAAACTATTATTTACCGTGACATGCAAACAAGATCATAAAGATATGCAGGTGGAAATAAAATTCTACTGAAATCAGTGGGTCTCATTTCTGGTAAACATGATTATATCATAGTACAGTAGTGCAGTGAAGCTAAGGAAACACCACCAAGAGGTGACAATGCTTGGCCATTTTCCTGCAGTTAATTCTTCTCAATGTCCTTGTATATGTTGAAGTAGATACTTAAGTATCAGGTTACAGTGGATGTTACAATAGCCTCACAGACCTCATCTCCCATTCAGTTTTCGTTTCAATTGTAGAAGAAATTGAAAATGGGAATGAGCACAATGATCATATACTTACATGCTTACACTCTAATTCAAGTTGTCTTATTATTGACACCAACACTGACAAATTTTGTGTGCAAGTACAGGCAGGAACATGCTCTCAAAGAGGAATTTACAGTCAATAGAGACATTTCTAGATAGGAACACCAACACCTTATTACCAAGATCAGTGTCAAGCTTCGAAGTGATTTATGAACCCTTAGCAAAATGTGAACTCCTACATTTGAAAGGCAGTTGGTGAACCACTTCAAAATATATATTTAACAAGACAACAGAACTCATCTGAATATATTTCAAACTATAAATTATTGCGATACGTCTAACTTCTACAATATTTGTAGAAGTTGTATTTACTATTAATCCAACATACGGTATAGCTTTATCCAGCACAGAGCTGCCGTAACGGGAAGGCACACCTGTTGAATTCCTGCCCATCACAGAGCTGTTCAAAGCTCAAAGTCTTTCTCAATAAAAAACAGTGGATAGCAGTGTGGTAGGAGAGGCCACAATCTCGATGTGGGCCTGTGTAAGCTCACTGTAGCCATTGACTCTGAACCAAGATCCTAGATTTTTGCCTGACACAAGAAGCTTGCTTTACTCTCCCAATATAGTCACCATGTATTGCTCAGAATGGCACAGACTAAGGGGGAATTAAACATAAAGTACATAAAATTGATGTCAAACGTCAAGTGGATAGAGCAACACATGCAAACTTTATGTTTGTACAGGAGGCTACTTTCTACACAAATAAGCACATACCCCTCTAAATTCTCCATCAACAAGCAAGGGGCATTATCTAAGCTTGACGACACATTCTAGCCAAGCAAAAACACTTGTGGTGCAAAGCAATGAGGGGTGTGGCCTAGGAAGAGTTCTAAGGACCAGATATATATTTAGTAAACATCAATTAAGTCATAATAGAGAGAGAGAGAACTAGAGGACCCTGTTTGGTCCCCAGGTCCGAGATTCTCTACCACAATTCTAAGAGCTGTAGTGTCTGCACTCCGTGTTTCTCACAATCATTTCAAGACGTACACAGATATAACAATAAGGCAGTGCTTTTTTCTGTTTCCGGGCAAATTCAAAGTGTTGGTGCTGACCTTTAAAGCCCTAAACGGCCTAGGTCCAGTATACCTGAAGGAGTGTCTCCACCCCCATGGTTCCGCCCGGACACTGAGGACCACCGCCAAGGGCCTTCTGGCAGTTCCCACGCTGCGAGAAGCCAAGTTACAGGGAACCAGGCAGAGGGCCTTCTCAGTAGTGGCACCCACCCTGTGGAACAACATCCCACCAGATGTCAAAGAGAAAAACAACTACAGTGGTACCTCAGGTTACAGACGCTTCAGGTTACAGACTCCGCTAACCCAGAAATAGTACCTCGGGTTAAGAACTTTGCTTCAGGATGAGAACAGAAATTGCACAGTCGCAATGTGGCGGCGGAGGCCCCATTAGCTAAAGTGGTACCTCAGGTTAAGAACAGTTTCAGGTTAAGAATGGACCACCAGAACGAATTAAGTTCTTAACCCGAGGAACCACTGTACCAGACTTTAAGAAGACATCTGAAGGCAGCCCTGTTTAGGGAAGCTTTTAATGTTTGACGCACTACAGTGGTACCTCTGGTTACAAACTTAATTCATTCCGGAGGTCTGTTCTTAACCTGAAACTGTTCTTAACCTGAGGTACCACTTTAGCTAATGGAGCCTCCCACTGCCGCCATGCCGCCGGCGCACAATTTCTGTTCTCATCCTGAGGTAAAGTTCTTAACCTGAGGTACTATTTCCAGGTTAGCGGAGTCTGTAACCTGAAGTGTTTGTAACCTGAGGTGTTTGTAACCTGGGGTACCACTGTATTGTATTTTAATATATTGTTGGAAGCCGCCCAGAGTGGCTGGGGAAACCCTGCCAGATGGGCGGGGTATAAATAATAAATTATTATTATTATTATTATTATTATTATTATTATTATTATTATTATTATTATTTTTAAAAAAGTTTAGGGGTACTCTCATTTTGACTACTCTCAAGAAAATCACCATTTTATAGTTCAAATTGGGAAAAATAAATACAGTAAATGGACAAAAGTACAAAGATTCACAAAATGTTTAGGGGTATGCATACCCCTGTGTACCCCCAGAAACAAAGCATTGCAAAAAGGTAATTTAATATTCAAGTGTTTCTTAACTGGGGGGGAGTGTTCCCACTTGTCTTAAATCCTTCTCCTAAAGATATTTGATTACATACAAACCCAGGGCCAAATGGTTTTGACAGAAATGATAGTGAGATATCTTGCCTCAGGAAGAGTAATATTGTACCAAAGTTTTGAAATGGAGGCTTATAAATGGGGTTTATTTCCTAGGCATGATTTTAGATCTAATTTTGCAATGGCATAGGTCATATGTTTTGATGTGTCGACTTGGTTTCAGGACATTCATTCACTTTGCCAAGTTTCATGAACAATATTCTGCAAATCCTTTTGAATGCCGTCTAGCTAATAGCACGCGCCACATTTTCTCTTCAGACCTCACTTTCGGAATCTATTATTCCCCACCCCCATGAATGCAATATAAATGAATTTAAAATACATAATTATTGTTTATGCCAAAGTCACTGTCGCCTGCTCTTTTGAGGAGCATTGTTTGCAAGATATTCACTGCTGTGCAAACTGCACTTCCAAAAGGAGGTTGCGGTAGCATTATCAGGTATGGATTGCCATCATTTTAAAAATGCTTTTCTATATGACAATGCTATCTTATGAAGCTAGTGCATAGCTTTATTGCACCTGAACTGAAGCACTTCAAGACACTTGGGTGAACCTTGATACAATTTGACAACATCTCTGCACAAATAGCTTTTCTACTGTTATGAAAGACTGCCTCCAGCTGTCAAGCTGAAAAAAACAATGACCACTTTGTGTTTCCAGCTCTTGATTAATGCTGAAGTATGGCTCCTGCTGATAAGTATTATTAGAATGCAGTGTCAGATTTCGGGGGGGGGGGGGAGAGAGAAGAGGGTTCCCACCCACTCACCCCCCCCCCTTTTGGACAGTATGGATTACTATACTGTCACATATTATTTAGCAGGAATATTTATAACACAAACACTGGCTCACCTAATGAATTAAAACAACAAAAACACTCCCACCATGTTTCAAAGCATTTCCTGAATATTGTTTCTGGAATCCTTACAACAACTCTGTAAAGTAGGCCAGGACTAAGAGAAGGGTATAAGTAAGAGAACACAAGGATGTGATTTATGGAACAGATGCTCCTTTTGCACATAGCTCACAGCCGCAGAACACAATCCTCTGAATGATTCCTCAGAAGTAAGTCCCATTTAATGACCCCAATGGGATTATCCCTTCAGCATTAGTTGTTACACTATACCAAATAAAGTGAGAGGGAGAGAGCTGAAAGCAGCATGACACATGTATTTAAAAACAATGCTCCCCCAGAGTGGCTGGGGAATCCAGTCAGATGAGTGGGGTATTATTATAATCAATCAATCAATCAATCAATTAATTACTACTGTTCTTAAAGAGCTGGTACAGATTGTTCTGTCTCTGGATAGAAGAAGAAGAGAAGAGTTTGGATTTGATATCCCACTTTATCACTACCCAAAGGAGTCTCAAAGCGGCTCACATTCTCCTTTCCCTTCCTCCCCCACAACAAACACTCTGTGAGGTGAGTGGGGCTGAGAGACTTCAGAGAAGTGTGACTAGCCCAAGGTCACCCAGCAGCTGCATGCGGAGGAGCGGAGACGCGAACCCGGTTCCCCAGATTACGAGTCTACCGCTCTTAACCACTACACCACACTGGATAGAAAGCCTGAAACTTAATTATACAAATCCAAGGGGTAGAACAGCTCTCCAATGGCTGTCAGGCTAAAGACTAAACATCTGGAAGTAGGGCCATCTCAGCAATGTTTACTCAGAAGTCAGTTGTACAGTGGTGCCTCTGGTTACAAACTTAATTCGTTCCGGAGATCTGTTCTTAACCTGAAACTGTTCTTAACCTGAGGTACCGCTTTAGCTAATGGGGCCTCCCACTGCCGCCACACCGCCAGCGCGCAATTTCTGTTCTCATCCTGAGGTAAAGTTCTTAACCTGAGGTACTATTTCCAGGTTAGCGGAGTCTGTAACCTGAAGTGTTTGTAACCCGAGGTGTTTGTAACCTGAGGTACCACTGTATTGAATTCAATGGGGCCTGCTTGCAGGTAATTGGGCTTAGGGTTGAAGCCTTTGATGCAATGGTTTCAATAATGCAGCTACAATAAGTTTTCACTTCTGGATCAACTAACCATGGTTTGTTGTTATGTCTGAACCCAGAACCCTGGTTAAACTGAACTGTGCTTTAGGGAAACAAGATGGGATTAAAGCCCTGTTTATGAGCCCTGTTTAAAGTTATGACTGCTTTAAATGTGTAGTGAAGATGTGGCCTAAGCAGAAAGCTAAGAAATATTTAAGGTAGCTCAATCTCTGTACTGGATTCTAATGTGTTTTGTGTGGTGTTATGTATGGGTGCTTTTTTCAGTTCTTCCTACCAGCACCATCTCCTAAGATCCCCTCCATAAAGTCAGAGGGCATGGGGCTTTTGTCAGATTAAAAAAAAAGAAGCCTACCAGGCAGGGGCTTAGCAAGGGAGGTGTGGTAGGTGCAGCTCACCCCGGGTGCCCCCACTGAGGGGGGTGACAAAATGGCAGGTGGTGGCACTCACCGCTGGGCCTGCAGCATGCCCAAGCCACGCGTCCGCCCTATGGGCGGTTTGCCCTGTTCACCCCACCCCTAAGGGTGGTTTGCCCTGCCCCTGGGCACGCTGCCCCAGGTGCTGGAGAGGCTTCCTCTGCTGCTGCTACCAGGATAGTTCAGTCAGTAGAGCATGAGACTCTTAATCTCAGGGTCATAGGTTTGAGCCCCACATTGGGCAAAAGATTCCTGCATTGCAGGGGGTGGGACTAGATGGCACTTGTAGTCCCTTCCAACTCTACAATTCTAGAATTCTAAGTTCCACAGGATATATTATGATGGTTCACAGGCATGCACAAACCTCAACATGCAACCAATCCACTGATGGAATTTCCAGCAAGTACTTTTGTTAAGAGACACCCAAAGTCTTCTTAATGAAATGATTACCTGATAGTTTTAAAGCAGGCCAATGACTTACTGTACAGTGGATATATATATATATATATAAGTCCTTTCCCTTTGTTGTTACATGTGTAGGATAGTCACCGATTGTTGAGTCTTATAAGACAGGGTAGTCTTTCATGAGGTGCCATGTTCTTGGAGAGATGCTTCTGTAAAATCTGACCATCTCTGTTGGGAAGTGTTTGGAACTAGAAAAGTGTTGTATGTGGTTAAACCGTCACAGCTTCCATTCTGCCAGAACTCTCCAAAGTACACAAAAGAACAATTCTGACAGGTATTTGAACATAAGAGTGCATTGGTTGCTAAGGAAATAAGTCTTGCTCCACAGGTAGGCCCTGATTGTACTTCTGTGACTGAAAGGTATTCATGTTGAAAAGCAGCAATGTTGAATGTAACTTCGTAGTTCAGGAGAACACTTGTCAGACTATAGGCAATGTTGAAGTGCTAATATTTTTGGCAGAATGTTGTCCTCGTTGACCTTGCATGTTAAATCTTAAAATCATGCTCTTCAAACTTCCTTTTTGTTTCCCTAGGTTTTTAAACCTCCAGCCATATGCTGCAATTTTATCTGTTGTTCTTACTCTTGTGTATGCCATGTGGTGTTTCATGTGGTATCTATATATTTATATGCTTTAAATATTGTTAAGCCACCTTGGATATACTTTGAATTGAAGGGCAGGATACAAATGTTCAAAGGAAATAAAACAACAAAATGTCTTGTTGTTTTTTCCTTTCTGGAGCTAATATTGCAGTCCTATATATACATTGTTTGGGTTTAAGGGCTATTGAAATTAGGGGTGTACACTAAACATGAGATTTAGTTTGCATCCCTATTCACTGCTTTGGAGAACAGCCTGCTTCAGTTCGGAGTGATTTGGAGACTACCTCGACACAATATTCAAAAATGACTATTTGAATTTTATTCCATGTGGCTAGAAAGTTCCAATCAGAGTATAACCATTGAAGTTAATGGATCTAAATTAGTATTGCCATTAATTTACAACCCAAAGAGACGAGCAGATAGCTTTTAACTTCCTTGTCACTATATAGAAGGGAAGAAATGTAAGCTAATTTAAATATTGTGGTCTGTTTATGAACATGAGGACCAGAATATTTGTGCAACCTTGATTTGTAAATTTTGCATAAACACGGGGGACTTATGTTGTTTGTATTTAGGAACATATTGCATTTTATAAAAGGTGTTAATGAATCAAAGTATTATTCAAAGCAAAGAACAGAACTATTGCTATTGGGTAAGGAAGCTCTGTTTCATCATCAAATGTTGGCAGTTTAAATTTGTCCTGTTATAAAACAATGTGATACACAAATGAGATGCACTGGTAGCCCAACTCAGACTATCATCTGCTCATCCATACAGTAGCTAATTGAGATAATTGCTGTGCCTGTCATTTTTCTCACTTCTATTTCAAGCCCAGGTAAAGCTCACTTGAAGTTGCCATTCTCATGCCAGAGCTCATGAGAAAACTATTTTTTAGATCAGTGAAAAGCAGCAGCATCTTGTTGGGTGGGGTGGATCTTAGGTTTGCCATATGTCCGGGCTTTCCTGGACTTTTGAACAACAGCAGAGAACTGCTGAATCAGAATAAATGGCTATTTTGAGTTGTAGGGATTTTGACTCAAGTCCCCACTCAATCACGAAGTTTATTGTGTAGTCTGGGGCAAGTCAACATCTCTCTGGGAAAATAATAATAATAATAATAATCATAATCATAATCATAATCATAATCATAATCATCATCATCATCATAATAATTTATTATTTATACCCCGCCCATCTGGCTGGGTTTCCCCAGCCACTCTGGGCGGCTTTCAACAGAGCATTAAACTACAATAATCTATAAAACATTAAAAGCCTCCCTAAACAGGGCTGCCTTCAGATGTCTTCTAAAGGTCTGGTAATTGTTGTTCTCTTTGACATCTGAAGGGAGGGCGTTCCACAGGGCGGGTGCCACTACCGAGAAGGCCCTCTGCCTGGTTCCCTGTAACTTGGCTTCACGCAGCGAGGGAACCGCCAGAAGGCCCTCGGCACTGGACCTCAGTGTCCGGGCTGACCGATGGGGGTGGAGAGTCAACACCTCCCATGTTTGTAGTTGAAGTTAAATGGAAAACCACATATAGGATGTATTTAGTTCCATAGAGGAAAGTTGGGATATAAATCTGATTAGTAAAGTGTTTTGTTTTGTTTAAAAAAGCAGAAAATGGAAACTGACATTGTGCCATCAAATCACACTACCACCTGTATAGTACAGACTATTCACATTCTGATTTTTAAAAATAATAATCTGGGTTTCAGGAAAGGATGTATAGCAACGTAGAGAAGAACAGAGAAGAAATGTCATTGTAAAGCAAGGAAAAGTTAGACCATACCTCATGTGTTAGCCTCCCAGCATCTGAATAAAATTGCTTGCTCCCATTGGATTCCATCCATCCCCAAGCAGTTGATGGGAAAACCTCAAGTAATATGAGGAATGACCAGAAGCTTATTGATTTCATTGCTGTATGTCTGAGAAGAAGAAAAACAACAGTATCAACCAGAGTCAATAGCTACATTCAGTGCGGACTAGGTTCACATTTTAACACTATTTTAACACTATTTGTTTTGACTATTTCTGGAGTTAATCATATAACTTGAGTAGCTTGTAAAGATTCCTATACCAAAGCAAATAATATTTGCATTGATGAAGCAGTAAGACTTATCACACCAATCACAGTTTTATGCACCTGCATCTTGCAAGCTGATGTTCAAACTGAGTTAAAGCTATGCTAGTGGTCTGTGATTGAAACTACGGGTGGAGGTTTGGCTCCAGCTTCCAAGCTGTTTTAACTCTGCTAAATAGTTATATACTATATAATATATAATATATGCCTACCAATTTTATTTTTTAGATCTGTCAAAGGGAATGTGGCCCTTGGGCTGAAATGGATTCCCTACTCTGTTAAAGTATAAGAAATGTTATGCTTAAATTAACAGAACACCAGCATTAAGGATCAGAAGACAATAGGGATATGAACAGAGTGACAGGCAAATTAATACCTCAGATGGGATGTATTAACCATGCCATCAGCACAGTATCATAAAACCATCTTTTCACAGAAAAAAATCTGCCAGACAAAGCAGCTCATGTGTGAACAGATGTCTTACTAGTGCGTAGAACAGCCAAAAACATTTCTAAGAGTGCATTAGTTTTTGTTGCTAAAAGAGGAAGACATTTTCCTGCCTTAACCATATTCAGGGATTGAAAGATTTGTGCAGAGCAACCTTATATGCATGCTTGCTGAGAAGCAAGTCCTTCTGAATTCAAGGGGGCTTTTTCTGAAAAAGTGTGGATAGGATGGCAGCCATAGATTAGATGTCTATCAACTTCCTATCAACTTTATGGAGATTTCAGGGGGGGGGGAGAGTCATGTGAAGACGCAGAATGTCAAGACTCTAGGATCCAGTTTGCTGCATCAGCACACATTGCTAGATTTTTATTTTATCCCTATTTGGGGTGGGTGGGGAGGGAAGAGTAAGGTGGAATGAACCACCATTACACCAAAATCCTCCAGCTATTTTTCTCTTACATAGCATACCTGGTAGCTTACAGGAAGACAATGACCTATTGCATCTCCCTGTCATTATTTCTTGTTTTGAATTTTGGGGTGTGAGTCTGCAAGCAGTAACCTGTTTACTTCTATCTCTGCGTGCATCCAGCATGTTAGCCCCCTTTAAAAATATTGATGGTGATAGCACAACAATGGTCACTATGGTAAATCCCTGCTTCCTCTCTTATACTAGGCCTTTACAGTGTTAGCATTTTTGTTGGGGTGGGGGAGAAGCACCTGGTTATTTGGCACAATCTACTTGTAAGGGAATATCTGAACCAGAAAGGCTAAAAGGCTGGCATGAATAAAAGGTAAGGGTATTGGGTCTGTGCACACTGCCCCCCACCCCAGTTTAATTTTCACAAGTTAATATCTCATTTGAGTAAAAAGTGCTTTTACTGGATCCAGCTCCACTGGGAAATTTGCATTCTTTTGACTGAAGTGGATTGCGTACACACAGAGAGAGCTGCACACCAGTGAACAGAGTCTGAAAGAAAACACATCTGTGCAAGACCTTCAGTGCAACCATGTGCATATCTACCCAGAAATAAATCACTTTGGGTTCATTGGGATTTACTCCCAAATGTGTGTGTATAGGACTGCTGCCACAATACGATCATTTCCAAAAGCAACTGTGAAACATACAAAGACTTTCACAAAATTCTGATCTGGTTTCGTAAGGATACATACATAGTTTTCTGAATTTCCATTGATTTCAAAGAAATATGCATAACTTTGAATGGATTGGATCCTTAGCATTTATACAATATTTTATTTGCAAACAGAATTATCTAAATTATCTCATTAATCTTTGCGACAACCCCATTAAATGGGTCACTTTAAATAACCTCATGCAATAGGTGAGGCAGTGGGATGGGTCACACAAATCCACAGCCAAATAGAAAATTAAGTGCAGCTCATAGGCTGCAACAAATGCTCTGATATATTTCCTCTTGAAGCCTGATGTTCAGAAGGAAGTAATTAAATCCAAAGAATTAATCACTTTTTAAAAGGGGGGAAACAACTAATTATGCTGAACTCTGTCTCCACTGCCACCATTTTGTGACCAACACAGACCATCACCATTTTGTGGTTTGCAGAAGTTGTCATTTTAAGTCCTTTCAAGTGAGCCCCAGGATAGAAAGTTGGGGAACACCATTCTTAGAAGATTTTGCAGTAAGGTTTCTGCTTCTAACTTCTTGATGTCAAACCGGCGGATGTCTCTTTCATTAGAACTCAGAGTCTTCAATCTTAAGCTTGAAGTATGAAATAAGCCCTCCAGAGCTAACTCCCAAATACACCTGCCTGAGGGTTAGGCTGTAAATAGGGAAATGTTGGGTCATTTTGGGTGGAGGGAGGGTGAAAAAGGTCACATGCATTATTAGGGAATGAATTTATACATTAGAGTTCAAGCCAAGATTGAACAGACTCCTTAAACAGATTGTGCTTAGAGAGTACAAGACAAAGAAGCCTGTTCTACTCTCTGCACCCAGACTGTTTAATATTTCCCAACGCGCATGCCAGGAGAGCAGTTTCCTCATCATGTTTTAGAGTGCTTTCCCTGCCTAAAATCAGATTTTGCTGTCAAGCAATTACCAAGTTGGTGATAAAATTTGTGCAGAGTGAGTTTTAACATGCTTTGATTTAAATTACTGGGGTTAAATGCAATCAAACCCATATGCATATTTATGAGCACCTCATCTTGGGTTAGATTCTGCTTAAGAAGTGCAACTTTTTGTGTGCAGTAGAGAAGGGTGGCAGAAATCTGACCCAATACCAAATGCAATCTAGGATAATTATAAGAAACACAGGGGGTATATTCCAACATGGGGAATGTTGCGTTAGTTTTCCTGATTATAATGCTAGTGTTTCTGCCCCATTTTCTAACATTCCTTTCACATGGCTGTAACTGTTGTGTTATGGAACGGTGGCTTTTTGACCGATATTGGACAACATCGCTACTCCCTCACACTTTGTACATGTGGGGACTTCTGTTCTCACATGATTCACCCATGAAAATGGCAGGAAAGAATGGTATGCCAGCATGCCTTAAAATTCATCACTTTACTCCCACAATTTTCTGGGTTAATGTGGATGCAAACCAATTAGCACAGAAATGAGCACTAAACTTCCACGATACTCCACTAAATTTCCAGAAGTGGCTTTTACACCGTGTGAAAGGTCATATATTATATGGAAATTAACAATTAGGGAAATGTCAGGGAAACAGAATAACTGCTATGTGGATGCAGCCTGACACTCTTACCAGTCTAAAATATTTGTAGCGTATTCTGTGTCTTGTGTGTGTCTGCAACAGTAGCCTTCTTAAGACATTATTTAAACTTCTTTAAAAAGTCAGGGTTCTAAAATGTGTGAGGAGCCCCTATGAGTACAGAAGGCCCCTCACAGCCCTGATCACAGTGCTCAGCTAAAGAATGCCTGAAGCAAGTTAATACTCTTCACACAGTTTCACATTATATACCAAAATGAACCTTAACCACGCAATCCAATAAATGATTAGACATTCAAGTAATGATGCATCCTCATGAGTCTATCCCATGTGGGCATTGAATCCCATCATTTGGGAAAGGGTGGGGTGTTTTCTTGCAGTAGGTAAAAGCCTGTGCTTACGGAAGTATCTGAGCATGCCTGTAGAGGTAGCCATATGGTTTGGATTCCCAGTAGTGGTCACGCTGCAGGTTTTGGCTCCGAAAAAGAAGAAATATATCTATGCACATTTTTTAAAGCATATTTTAAGAGAAACTTGTTTTCAGTGCATTTAAACGCAGATTTCATAAAGGATTGCTAAAGGTCAGATTAATAAGGAAATAATACAGGCCAGAATTATGGGTAAACACATTTTAAAGTGGCACAGACCAAATATGGAGTGATCTATCCATACAACCTTGTTCTCCAGCTATAGATGGACTTTGCTATTATTCATATGGGTGCTGATATCACAAGCATCCACTTCCTTGTTCCTAAGGGGAACTAAGGAGAGGTATTTTTATTACTGATTTATCTATTAGTTACTTAAAATATTACCTAATCCCTACATACGCAACCAATCACGGCACCCTACATGAGAGGGTATCATGCAGAAAGCACCTTATCAGGAGGTCTGCTCCCTGCACAGTGTTGGAATGAGGTCTTTAGTGTGGTGGGACCTACCCTTTGAAAGTCCCTCCCATTACATATCAGACAGGTGCCTTCTCTGCTGACTTTTTGACATTGGGGTGATTGTATCCCAGCCAGGTTCTGTATTGAATATGAAACTGTTTTATTGTGGATGCTTTTACTGCCCTTATTCTTTATTGTGAAACCCCTGTGAGATGTTCATAGTAAGGGAATCATAAGTGAAGTGAAATGAAATAATAAATATATCTACATACACATTTATATCTAACCCCTCTAGTGCCTAGGCACTATTCTAGTGGCTTCCTGAAAAGGCCCTTGTGACATCTGAATAATGTCAAATGCATGCAGTAAAGCACTCCCTATATTAACTGGAAAACATGTGCAAACAGAAGAAGAAGAAGAAGAAGAAGAAGAAGAAGAAGAAGAAGAAGAAGAAGAAGAATTTGGACTTGATACCCCACCTTTCACTCCCCCTAAGGAGTCTCAAAGTGGCTAACAACCGCCTTTCCCTTCCTCCCTCACAACAAACACTCTGTGAGGTGAGTGCGGCTGAGAGACTTCAGAGAAGTGTGACTAGCCCAAGGTCACCTAGCATCTGCATGTGGAGGAGCGGGGAAGCGAACCCAGTTCACCAGATTACGAGTCCACCGCTCTTAACCTCTACACCACGCTGCCTCATAACAGAATGGGGGAAGCACTAAAACAAATGCACTTATAGAAAATGATGCTGCTGTTAGGGTAAATAGGTCCCGACACTGGCAGGATCGGTCCTCTTGTACCCATGCTCCAGGGCTGGATTCTTATGCCCAGTAGTGTGAGCTGCCCTCAGTGTGTGAGTCATGGAATGAGTTGCGAAATGAAGGCCCTCAGTCTAAAAGTTAAAACTACATTAAACAGTCTTGACTCTCTCACTGCATGATGGCTACCAAAAAAAGAGAAAAGCTCATAATGAAAACACTTCATATAATTCCACAAGCAGCGCACAATATGCCATCAAATCTGCCCACAAGCTATAGACACTGGCCTTTCCTCCCTCATCCACACATTCTTTTGTGTTTGAAATATAGAACACAACTACCGGTACATCACCAGTTCAGAAGAAACCATTCCGATTCCCAAGACCATCAAGCTGTCTCAGAGAGCACCACCCATAAAAATAAGACAATGGGGTAGCTCACAATGAACAAGAAAACTAGAGTGCAAAATAGAGCAGGTGAACCACTATTCTAACAACAGCTTAAAACAAGCCATGCGCACATAGAAGATCATATGTTTGTATGTCTAGGGGTGTGTGTATGTGTGCGTGCGCGTGTGTGTGTGTGTCTGTACACACACACACACACACACTTATATCACATGTTTGATAATACAGGTTCCAGAATACTTCCAGTACAGAGCTATTAGAAAAAGTAGCGCTATGGAAAAGTTTGCCAAAGAATGGCCACTGAAAGTTAGCCACAAAAAGAAGGACAAATCAAACCTTTCAGGCATTGTAAGTTCAGCTGCTTTATTAGTTTGAGCACACGGAAAGAAATACAATCAGCTTCCAAAACAAATCTGGGCTTCACTTCCTCAAACAAAGTTGTTAATTTGTTGCAGCAGCTGCATAGCTGTGAGGCTTGGAAAATAATTTTACTGCCCATCAGTTTTATAAAATGCTGCTAATCCTAGGAAAATTAATAGCACAATTCTATACTAACCCTTTCAGCAAACCATCATGAAGTTAAATTACAGTTCCAATTAATTATCTACACCATCTCGGATTAATCTCTTAGGCTTTGATGAATGAGATGCCTAAATGGCACCAAGTATAATGTGTTACATTTTGCCAGGCATTCCATTTGAGACAAAGGGCATTTGTAAAAATTTACACAGCAGAAAACTTACCACAGTGCTTTCATTTTGCCCCCAGTGTCTGTCTCACAAAATAACCAAGTACTCCTTGTCAATGCTGGGATGATCAGGAAATAAACAAAGCAGCTAAGATGAAACACTATCACTATCAGCTCTGTTTCAGGAGTGCACAAACTTTCTGCATCACACAGTAAGTGATGCAGTATGTAAGTACAGTGGAGATTTGATTCATATGAACACTCTGCATTTCAGCCAGGATTACTCTGAGGAAGTGGTGAGTTGGTAATATTCTGAGGAACTTGTAAGAAGCACAGATAATGATGATGATGTAGATTGGATAGCTCAGGTGATTAGAGTGTGGTGCTGATAATGCCAAGGTTGAAGGTTCAAACCCCATATGGGATGACTTCATATTCCTGCATTGCACGGGGTTGGACTAGATGATCCTGAGGGTCCCTTCTAACTTTACAATTCTATTATTCCATGAAGATGATTTTGCTTGTCTGGTGCAGCAATAAAACTGCTACCACATTTGGAAAGCTAAGCAGGGTTTGGTCTGGTTTCAAATTGGAGGGGGAACCACGTGCTGAGTTTCCTGCATTGCAGGGGGCTGGACTAGATGACCCACAAAGTCCCTTCCGACTCTACAGTTCTATGACTCTATGACACACATTAGGGACATTTGTGAAGATGTATAAAAGAAACAAAACTTCAAGCCCATAAGAAATATTTTAGATTATCTGTATCCACAGGTATATTGTACAAACCAGGCTGAAAGATAGAAACTCAGGCATAGACAGAGTAGAATTGATCCTTGGTTTGAATATCTTGGAAAGAGCTGATAAAAATGAAGCACTCAACAGAAACATACTGTACCAATATTGAGGAGATGTACTATTTTATCTTTGATGCAGCTGTGTAAACTTTATGATACACAAAATATCACATATGGATCCAGTATTCTTATATCCGTCTGAAGGAGAAGTCATTTTGCATGGGCCAAATAAAAGGTTTCATCTAATTTACTCTGGCTACATCCCCCAAATAGCCTGGTATGTTAATAGAAGCTGCAGTCACTTGTCTCGTTTCATTGCTTTTGGATTTGGGCTAGTTCCCTCATATAAAACATTTCAAAATATTCCATGTTTTGGATCAAATCATTCCCCCACACTTTTGCAATCTGCTAGCAATTAGGAACAGGAAACCAATTAACCACCCATGCACTGCATTTCATTGTAACTATTTTTAAAATCAGTATTTTTCAGTGCAAACTAGAGCATGCATGACATTCTCACAGCTTGCTATTGTTGAAGTAAAGCAGACATTTCTGACTTAAAGAAGTGGTTCCTACACCAGAACATCAGCATTATGCATGTCACCTTGTCATTCTGTATTATTAATGTGACCTTGAAAAAATGTACAAGCAGCAAAAGCTTCTTTGGATTTTTATTTACTGGATACATTTCCTATACATTGCATGAATTAATGTATGTAAGTATGTGCAACTTTGTTCCCATTTTGACCCTCACCTTATATTTGCTGTGCTATAGCTACTTTTCTACACAAATCAAATGAAAACTGCCTTGTTAAGAAAAATTGAGTGAATTAATGTTAAAAGCTCAAGCATACGTACTTGTACTTAATGAAACTTGCAGTTCCGTCTGATTGGGACTTTCTGTTGAACATTTGGGGCAGAAGACATAATGTCTATTGTAATCAGAGCTGTGCTTGAACCATTTCATGATTTGAAATTGCTAGAAAATTATCAGCTATTATTGGCAAGAGCTGCTTACAGAGTTGTGGAAGAAATTAGTAGTTAAAAAATTATGAAAGCTAAAATACTATAAAAAAGTTTTCTCAACAGTACAGGCCATAAGGTTAGTGGAGTAGATCACCAGATATTATTATAATGAAAATAGAATTTGAGGCATTTCTAACTCAATACGTGGAACAGAAAAGTAAAGATTTAAAGATCGTATGAGTATCAACTTAGTAAAGAAGAGAAAAGCTGTGAAAGGGGATAGTACTTTTCTGTGCTGCTTTGAGATCTATCAACAGAGCCAGCCTGGTCATTGGGTAGGTGGCAGAAGTTCCCCAGGCAGCATGTCCATGGGTACATCATCACCTTTGCCAGTGGCGGAGAAGTGCTGCCACCATCAGTGCTGATTTTGGGCAAGATTGAGTCCATTTGGGGTGAGAGCTCGCCCAAAATTGGTGTGATGGCGGTTCTGCTTCTCTGCCAGCGGTGGATGCAGCGGGGCACATGGCAGCGGCAGAACAGGCAGTGGCGGCAGGAGCAGGTAGGTGGTGGTGGGAGCGACAGGAGCGGTGAGGCAATGCGGCACTTCCTATTTTGCCTCAAGTAGCGAAACAAGATACACTGCCCCTGCCTATCAAGGATGTTGCAAAACAGCAAGGAAATGCCATTCATCTTGATTTTAAAAGGGTTGTGTGCCCTTGAAGGATCAGTTGCATAATCTGTGGGTGCTGATTGATCAAACTTAGTTGCTGCAAACTTAGCTAGCCTCCATGACAATGTAGTTATTTCCACCAGCATATGCATTAGTTGCAACCCCTCATAGTCTAAAATAGCCTGGCAAGTTATCCATTCACTTAAATGTAAAGGTAAAGGGACCCCGGACCGTTAGGTCCAGTCGCGGACGACTCTGGGGTTGCGGTGCTCATCTCGCATTACTGGCCAAGGGAGTCGGTGTACAGCTTCCGGGTCATGTGGCCAGCATGATTAAGCCATTTCTGGCGAACCATCGCAGCGCACGGAAATGTCATTTACCTTCCTGCTGGAGCAGTACCTATTTATCTACTTGCACTTTGATGTGCTTTTGAACTGCTAGGTTGGCAGGAGCAGGGACCGAGCAACGGGAACTCACCCCGTCGCAGGGATTCGAACTGCCGACCTTCTGATCGGCAAGCCCTAGACTCAGTGGTTTAGACCACAGTGCCACCTGCATCCCTATCTATTCACTTGGGAAACTCTAAAACAGATCCTGGCAATTTTGTTATACATGGAGCTTCCTTTGAGGACTTCCTGGAAACTTCAGTTTGCAGTCTAGCTGCTGTGTGCTGAGTTCATGCAGACTGGTCCCAGAAGACTATATCTCACCAATAATAATAATAACAACAATCGTAATAATAATACAGTGCCGGCTGATTTCTGAGCACAATTAGAAGTGCTAGTCCTCACTTCAAAAGCACAATATGCTTTAGTACTTGGGTAACTCAAGGACCACTCTGTACAACATATACCTTTTTAAGTATTGAGATAATTATGAGGGGGTGCCTTCTCTGGGTGACCTTGCCCTCTGAATTGAGGGGATGATGATCAGTGAGGGGGCCTTGTCAATTGCAGCACCCTGCCTGTGAAATGATTTCCCTAAAGAGGTTTGCCTAACACCCACCTTGATATCTTTTGGAGTGAAAATTTCTCCTTTCCCCCCTTCCCAGGCCTTTCTGGTTAGTTTTATTCTGCCATGATGCTTATGTTTTCTTTATCTCAGGTGCTTTAATGTGCTATTCTAATTATGCTGCTGCTCTCAGTCTTCTGTATTCATTGCTTTTATGGTTTGTTAGCCACCCAGACAAGATATGTGAATGGAGAACTTTTAAAGGTAAAAATGTACGGTAGTAGTTTAAAGATGATTTCAGAAAGTAACACTGATTTGTACTTTTAAGAGCATAAGCTCACTTTCAACTGAATGCCATTTCACATGAATGATAGCACTATTAAGAAGAAATGCACATGAGTCTATGAATGATGGGTTAAATACATGCAGTCAACTGTAACCTATAATCATTGTTAAATATGTCCTTCCAAAGTATGCATTAAAAAACAAGGAATGCTACTCCTCTGAAATGAAATAGTATCAGTTTCCTCTACTGAATGTCATGGAAAATCTATTACATTTAGCTGTTTAACCAGGACACAGCAATTATTGAGGGCAAACCATACCTAAGTTTTCAGGGCTATGCAGGAAAAGACACTAGGGGAAGGAAGCTAGCATGAATATCAGGAGAAGACATCTATCTGCCCTACTGAACTTTGGATTTTCCCTGTTTTCCCCCTTTCCTTTTCTTTTTTAACAAACAACACATCATTCTTTTTAGAGATTTAAATCCAGTGTAGCAGCAGAGGCGACACCTAGGGGCA
The DNA here is from genome assembly GCA_034641385.1 of Darevskia mixta. Lineage (NCBI taxonomy): Eukaryota > Metazoa > Chordata > Lepidosauria > Squamata > Lacertidae > Darevskia > Darevskia mixta. The sequence continues at coordinate 41,520,146 of JAWWNH010000013.1, read as the reverse complement.
AAACAAGGAGAAAAAGCACAAGTGCAACAGAATTTCAGAACCACAGCTCATGGACAACTCATCCCTGTTGTATGTTACCAGTTGAAGGCTACCCCCCCCCCCACACACACATCAGTATCCTTGTTGAAGTACCGGTACCAGATGGTTGATGCATAATATTACAGTGCGTTAAAGGACAATGCATCAAATATCTGCTAGGATTTTCCATAAAGACAGGAGCATACAGCAACTAACAAATGAGGACCCAAGGTATTTAAAATGTTAGAATTTCAGCATAAATAAAAGGAAAGTGTAATATTGGATTAGAGGAAGTTGGATAAGAAGAAACCCCCCTCTGAAACTTTTCAAGTTATTTCTGGACAAAAACACAAATCCTGAAGATATTCTGGAGCATTTTAGCATCTTGTCAGAGAATTTAAATCTTGTACTCTTAAATTAAAGTATAAGAAGCATACAGTGTGGTTTAGACTGCAGTCATGTGCCCACTTACCTAGCATTGTCCCATTGGATCCCATGGGACGTCCCTCCAAGTAAATATTTATATGAATGGATCCTAGAGGGTCTATCAGTCGTTTGTAGATTGTCTGTGCCTTTCCATGGAAGACAGTCATGGAATCATAGAATCTTAGAGTTGGAAGGGAACCAAGGGTCAACTAGTCCAACCCCCTGCAATGCAGGACTCTCTGCTAAAGCATCCATGACAGATGGCCATGTCTCTAACACATCACTTGTTTTAAATAATGTTAAGAGTGCTTATCTCTGCATCAGTGTGGTTCAGTGTAAGTCTGTTGTGATAAAGCTATTGGAAACAGCATACTGTGAATGTCTAACTACATAGCTACTGTTACACCACAGCCTGATCTTTCCAATATTGCCAGTTTCTTTTTCTAGCTGTGGTGTAAACATCCAACTATCTTCCCATTTTAGAGAACTCTCAAGGCTTCATCTTTAGTCAGTTTCTATTTTGCCACAAAAAGGATAAGATTAGCAAAGCACAAAATGTTTAGTTTTACACATCTTTGAAGATGGCTGCAAATATTTATTCCATATGCTCCAGTGGGTTATGCAAAATACACACAGTTGTATTTCCACAGCTACTATAGGGAGGTGTTGCAAAACTTTTGATTATGCAAAAACAAAAATGAATAAATAGTTGGTTGCCTAGTACCCCAGTTGTAAGACCCTGCCTGCAGTCTTGCATACTATGAGTCAGCGCCATCGAACTCAGTGGGACTAAACTTCTTAGTAAACATTGATAGGATTGGGCTGCAACCTACTTCTTCAAGTTAAGTAGTACACTTAGTGTGCAATCTAAATAGAAGTATGAAGAAGAAAAGTGGTGTGTGTGTTTGTAGGACAGGGAAAGATGCTTGGATATTTTAATTTAATGCACCATTATATTTTAATTTGGAATGTTTTTGCCATTCTCTAGAGTGGGCCAACAAGTCCACAGCACAATTTACCTAGGTGTTGATATGAATAAGTCCCTAGATGGCTTGCAACATGCAAAACAAATGAGGGACTTCGTACCATTTCTTTCTTAAGGACTGTAAAAGATTTGGCCAGGAGTTCTGCATCTCTCACATGGCTCTCTGCCCCACTGCAGGGCAACCTGGATTCTAGCATATTGAGCTCTGAAAAAGTATTTACACCGCTGAACTAAGGAATATAGAAAAGAAAGCCTCCCCCCCCCCGCAAAAATAATAATAATCATCAACTCCCCGAGCTCTGTCACGAGCAGAGCGGAACTGGAAAGGAAGAGAAACCCGAGGTCCTCTGCCCAAGAGGACAGAGCGAACCCGGTCGGATTGGCGGAGCATCTTTCTCGGTCCATCCGACACTCGCAACCTCTGCAACTGAGGCAAGGCAGATATAGAGGAAACTTGAAACCATCAGCCCTCACCGGCAAGAAAAGGGGTGTCTGGAGAAGAAGCGAATTTCTCAAAGGTGAACTGCCCCAGAACGGCCATTCACCGCGCTCTCAGCGTCGGGCTGAATTCTCCCATAGCCGTTCAGCACCACGGAGGTGGACAGTTCCTCCAGAAAGAGCCGGGGATGGCACCAGCCCCGTCCTCCCCAGCAATCCTTCTCCGCCCTGACGTTACCGCACCGCCTCCACCCCGAATACCATTCTCACTGCACCGGGGAGCAGGAATCGCTGCGCGCCCCGCCGGCTTCTCTGCCGACGAAGTTCACCGGCGTGTAAACTCTCGCTCGCTCTTTAGAGACTCCGCAGACAACCCAGAAGGGAACATGGGATCCTTTGGGGGAGTCTCCCCCACTTGGATTATCCATTAGCCTTGTTGAGAATCTGGGCAGCTGGGGAGGAAAAGAAAGGAAACGACTACTCGGCTGCCGACTTGCCCATCCTTCGTCCACCTGGCCGAGGAGATCAAAGGCTTACCTGTAGCGGTCTTCCAAGCGCGGCAGACGGAGTCTCGGGATGCAGAGTGCTGCAGCAGCAGCGCCAACAGCTACTGGAAGAGGAGACGTCAGAGTTTGGGGGGCTTTCTTGAAACACCCAAGATCTTCTCCAGGAAAGGTGGATGGGGTGGGGGGGATGAAGTCTGCAGGAACGTTTGGAAGGGCGAAGCGGGAGGAGATCGCGAAAGGCTGGCGGCGAGCGAGAGAGGGAAGGGATAGGCAGCAGGGGAAGGGGGGGAAAGCGAGCTGGAGCGGAACAAAAACAGACGAAGGGGGCCGGAGGAGGAGCCGCTTCGGTCGCAATCCAGGCGCGAAGAGGTGCCAATGCTGCTTTGCTGAATTCCTGCCCTATTTCTGCTGTCTGGACCGGCGCTGCATGACGTCACCGGCGCATTTGCATATCCCACCCAATAGCTGACACCTGTGCTGGAGCGGGGGGGGGGAGCAGAGGCGGCAGTCCCAGACGCGAGAGGAGGGAAGGCTGCGGGAGATGTTGGCTAGCTGGCGAAGGGCAATGGAGGCTGCGGGGCGCCCAGGTGTCCCGCTAGGGGTTTCATGGGCTCCAACTCCCATCAGCCCCAACTAACCTGCCGGAGGGAGCGGGGCTCGGGTGATGGGCGCCTGGAGTCTCTGAGTTACGGCCTGCCAGTGAAGTGAGAATTGCTTTTTCCCTCTGCGCAGGTTTGGCCCATCCTGAGGCGCACTGAGGCTGCCCCTGGCTGCCTCTGTGTCATGCTTGACCAAAGACCGCCTCAGAGACGGGCACTGAAAGTGGGGTGGGGTGGCAAGCGCAGCCCAGAGAGCCCACAGTTTCACTTTTCTTCCCAGCTCTCCTTCTCTGAGCAACCTTTTCCTCCTGGACACAGGAGGAAGCTCTGTAGAGTCTACACTGGTTGGCAGCGTCCCTCCAGTGTTTCCCATCCCTACCTGGAGATGCTGGGAGCTGAACCTGGGATCTTCTGAAGCAGCTGTTCTACCACTGAGCTGCATCCTCTCCATCTCAAACCCTGGAGGGCTGCTGCCAGTCAGTGTCAACAATGCTAAACTAGATAGAAGAGTACAAACTCACGGTTAGGGAGCATCTCGAGTTCCAAAACACCTTATCAGCGTGTCCTATCCCAACCACTGGCAGAAGCCTCTCAGACAGCCTTAGGCCATCCCACTACACTTGCCTCCAGTGGTGGCCAGGGATGGAAACAACCTCTCCTCCTCAGACTCAGAGAGAAGGAAAGGCAGGTGTATTTGCACAGCCACCAAAATGGGCAAACAAGGGGCAGATGCTTCTTTGCTTGCTTTCTTCCTGGGTGGTGGTGGATTGGGCCCAGCACTGCCACTCAGAGTGAGCGAGAGGCCATTGGAGGTGGATGCTCCATCCTTCTTCCCCCTCATCTGCTCAATTACGACTTATCCTTCACTGCTCAACTGCCTACTTCCAACAGAAGGCTTCTGGGACTGGACCTGCTGAGCCCCATCTTGCTGCCCAGCAAAAGAGAGGGCAGCTGAGCAAGGTGCCTCACCTGCATCCTCTCTCTGGGGAACATAGCTGTGTGGATTCATCCATCCTTTGGAGCTTCCTCCATAGCAAGTGTGCACAGGATTAGGAACCTGGGACTCTGTGGTATACCATGTCAGACCATTGGTCCATCTAGCTCAGTATTGCTTGCACAGGCTGACAGTATCTCCCCAGGGTTTCAAGCAGGGGATGTTTCCAACCTTACCTGGGAACTTTTGCTTTTAAGCATGTGCTCTGCCACTGAGCCATGGCACTTCCCGTATGTCCCGTCCAATTTAAGAAATCTAAACAAACACATGTTGCTTCAACCTAGAGAGCATTCAGCAAAACACATTCTAATGCTTTACAGCCAATTCCTATGCTCAGTTCTGTTGCAGCAGCAGAGCCAGTTTGAGGCTATAGAAGAGTCTTGGCAGCAGTACCTTTGATGGGCTCCTATCCTCCCCACTCACCAGGATGCCTAATTCTCCCTGTTGCACTGTCCAGGTGCCTCTCATTTGTTCATTTGTGCTCTCTCGCTCTCTCTCATGGTGGTGGTGAGGATGTCTAATCTTTGCAGCTGTGCAGCTGAAAGGGAGAGTGCAAGTGAGTGACCAGAGATAGCTGCTGCAGCTGCAAGGTACAGTTCTGTGTGTGTTGGCTAGTGCTCATTGGGACTGGTAGGGCTGAAGGCAGAAAGGCTAACAGTAGGTGGAGCCAGAGCCAATGATAGGCAGAGTTTACTCATTCTATCTTCTTTCCTGCTGACTTCTACATGGGCAATGTCAATATGCCATATGAAACAGGCTCTCCTGCAATCACTTGTTTGGGTTGAACACCAAAGGGAGCCTTCAGTTCTGTATTAGGCATAAAATGCAAAATGGGGCAATTTAAGGAGTAAGATGTGTGGTGAATGGAATCAAGTCAGCTGGAATCATGTCCCATCTAATTTAATAAATCTCAACCAGCCCATGTTACTTCAAGCTGGAGAGCCTTCAGTGAAACAGATCTTAATCCTTTGCAGCCCAGTCGTTTGCATACTGACTCAGAAGTTGCTCAGGGTGCAATATAAAACCTGCTGTTTCTCCATTATTTCCCTGACAGAACAGGGTGGTTGCTTCTCTCCAATAAGTTACATTCAAGACATGGTCTCAAGCTGCATCACAAATAGGATGCCTTCCAATTTTGGGGAAAATCATTTGACGTGTGAACTTGACTAGGAAGTAATAAATTACGATTTTCACAGATACTATATTTCCAAAATCCACCTTGGAACAATACCTTTGTTAAAGCAACCAAGATAGTGTGCAAGCTTATGAGTTCTCCAGAAGGCTAGATGGTAAATAGAGCAAAGGGGAGTGGAATGATGGGGAGCTGGTTTGTGATGAAGGTCATGGAGTTTGCATCCGGCCACCATCTTAAGATGTAATGTGTGAGGAGGCAGCAGACATTCAGACATTCAGATGTGGCTCTGCCAGGTGCTATGCAGGTTACTGGAGCATGTGCATCATGCTAATGTTCTTGTTTACAGTGCAAACGTCTACTAAGAGGTAAGATCCATTGAGCTCAATGACACTTATTCCCAGGTAAGTGTATATATAGGACTGCAGTCATTCATAAGACTTACACCCATGGCTTGAACTTCTGAGAGACTGGAAAAAAGGATTCACCATTGTTGTCCTTCCCAACGTTTCTCTTCTGTTGTTGTCACTATCCTCTGGAGGAACGATCAGGGAGACAGGTTAAAATTATCTAGGCTGGTGATCTGTCTTTAAGCCAGGCTACTTAGAGTGCAATAAAACTAGCAGCTGGAACTTTATTGTCTGTTAACTTTCTTTTTGCTCTGTACTTAGGTGTTTGAGACTAGGGTGTTTTTGTTGTTGTTATATTGAATTTGTTCTATGTTTGCTAAATTGATTGTTGATAATGAATGGGTGTTTGTTGTAAGCCCCTTTGGCCATAGCTTACTGTGGAAAGGTGGCATATATAAACAAGAGCAAATCAAATATATCCACTTACCTGGGAATATCTCCCCTGAATCCGAGAGAAATTCCCCTTGAACTCTATGGTACTTCCCTCTGAATAATAATGTATAGGCTAACACTGTCAGTGTGCTTGTGATTGCACCCATGGTCTAATGTTCTTCCATTAATTTATATCTGCAGCTGACCATTGCAACTTATTGACAATGCATTGCAGCTACCAGCTATATGCTCCATTTTGTTAAAGTCCCTTGGCATTTGTTTTTATTTATTTAGAAGACTAGAAAAACAAATATGAAAAAGAACAAAGTTAGAAATACTGTGCTTTTAATATTTTTTTTAAAAAAATTATTTTTATTAGATTTCTTAGTTTACAAAAATGTGTGCATTGTCTCTTTTTTCAATTTGTTTTCTACAACTCAGTTTCATTTGTTGTGAGACATTAGTGTTGCATGCAGTGTTAGGTTAGGAAGAAAAGAGGGGGAGGGGGAATGGTGAGTGGGGTGGGGTCAGACCCTGTTAACGTGTTTGAAAAGTGGGATCTAAATATCAAGAATAACAAAAAAAATTCTGGTTAATTATACTGATAGCCATTGTCTTGAAATAATTTATATAGCTATCATTCCAACACAGTGTACATAAAGCCACATTTTTCACAAGTTGATTTCAATACTTTCAGTAAAGAAATATTCAGAAGCAAATCCTATTAATATCAATAGAACTGAGTCACTAGCAAGTGTGCTCAGGATTGCATTCTTAATTAGGAAATATAACTCTTTTAAAAGTCTAACTGAATTTGAAGAATTAATATTTGTTTCTAATCAAGATGGCTATTGGGATATATATTTGCACACACACACTTTACAAAAGGTTTCCAAAAGAAGCAGGGACAGGGTGTAAAGAAATGGAAGGTTGAAGACTTCCCCTTCCTCTCATCTCCCCACACACCCAGACAAACTGTTCTGGGCCAGATTCTAAGGGTGAAGCGGGGCTCCGAGACAGAGGGTAAGATGGGAAACTTCTGTTGTACTAGTGGAAGTCTGCTGCTCTAGTGGAACATCTGTTTTGTATATGAACTTTATCTAAAGATGTGTAGAACAGGCTGTAGGGCATAGCTGTCAACCCTCCCTTTTTTTGCGGGAAACTCCCTTATTCCAATGCTGTTTCCCACTGCTATCCCGGATTGTTGATATCCCTTAAATTTCCTGGATTTCAAAGGAAGCAGCTCCTCTCCCTCCCTGCCGGCCAGGGAGGCTCCTCAGCTGCGTTGCTTGGCTGTCAATAAGGAGTCTGAGACTGACTGGGGGCGGAGCTTGCATGCCTTGTGCAGCCAGACCCTCACGCCCAACCAGACAGACAGCCTGCCTGCCGTCTACGCGCTCGCTCTTTCACTCACCCGTTCACGCGCAGCCTCTGGAGCGCAGGGTGGCGAGGCTACTTGGTGCCATTGCACCGCCCTTGCGGCATCCCTTATTTTCAAATCCGAAAGTTTTGAAAAATCCCTTATTTTCAAATCCAAAAGTTGACAGCTGTGCTGTAGGGAGAAGTTCCAAAAATGTTTATCTTTTTTCTTTATTCTCTCCCCCACCCCCAATTAGGCTCTGCATGACCAGAAATTCATTATGGAATGCTCATTGTCATCTACTCACTTGATAATGAGATAATGAGTTGGATCTAGTCTTGGTCATGCTTAAAGCAGAACTATTGGAATCAGTTAGTCATCATGACTAATTTAATTCCCATTGTTTTTGATGGGTCTGTTATAAGCATAGGTCTGGGTACAAACATGACGGCTTGCAATCATTATTATTTAATTAGCTTTACTGTTCAGGCTAAGATGCATCTAAACTTTAAATAAAATGTGTTGTTAGAATGTCAGTGCCAACGTACAGTCTTGCACCATGTTTTTGTAAGGCTCTAGGACAATTTTGGAAGCAAATATTGATGTGCATAGAAGAAATGATGCAAAAACTTTTGCATTTGCTATTCAAATTTTAACTTTTGGAAATCTGGTTAAATAACTTTGGAGTTTGCTTAATTGGATTTGGCAACTCCCAACTAAAACAGGAACATGCACTTTCTTTTCAATCCTCTGACTGATGACATCTCAGGTCATGAACCAGTGATAGAATCATACCAGTGCAAAGCTAAACAAGAACAATCTCAACAAATCGCTTTAGTGATAAGAACGCGATGGACCATTTAAAAAATTCATGCCATGCAGATTCCTGAAATATCATTAAACCTTTACTTCCACTCTAATGATACTTGGACTGCAAACTTCAGAGCATTTGCCCACAAATAGTTCCAATGCACTCAATCACATTTCTCCAGCATGATTGGACAAAGGGGGGGGGGCTGTTTTTGTAAAGCCATTCTCTCCTTTCATGACCTTTATCGTTATTATGTGTGCAGTTCTGCCAAGATCTACTGCAGGAGCTGCAATGTAAAGAACACCATACTTCTGCTATAAATCACCAGAGTAAATCGCTCTACTCTCTGAGCTGCTTTATTGGATAGGGCCCAATTCACCATCATTCTGCCCACCCCCCGTAAAGCCATTTACCACAGTATAACTCTGTTAAAGCGAGGGCTTGCTTGCACCAGTGGGGGGGGGGAACACCCAGAAGTACAGCATGATTATGACAGAAGCGAATCAGGTTAGATGAGTCAGCAAGAGGCTTCATTTTCGTTGTTGTTGCTGAGAGAGCATTCAGGGCAACAGCACGGGAAAGATGAGCTGAGCTGAGCTTGTTTGTTACAGGCTTTTAGTGGCGGTTCTCATATTCTGTTACAGGGAAGGATGCGAGGCAGGATGGTTGGGTTAAATAGAGCTGGAATGATTGTTGTGAGGATAAATGAAAGCTGAATGAAGGAGATTCATTGTTCTAACAAAGTAATGCAGAGGAATAAAATGCATTCCAAGACTGTCCTGTCTGCTGAACTTTCATGGTCAAAGCTGCCATTAGTCATCATGCAACGCCCAACCAAAGGGTGATCTCAGGTCATGACTTCTGTCCTGCAGAGTCTTTTGTGGCTATGGTACCAAAGTTTTAATAATTATTTTCCATCACCTGGCAAGTTAGTCCCATGGCTGCAAATGCAAAATAAATAAATAAAAAAAAAGATTTTCACATTCTCCTGTGTAGATATAGCAATATCATCTTCTTGGGATCGAAAAGGCCTGTGGTTGCATTGTTTAATGAGGAATCCTGGGACTCCCTGAAAGAAAACGTTCTTTGGGGAAAGTGTGAGAAAGTAATAAAAATTGTTATCTGGTGGCTGTTCCTCTTGAGAGGATGCTGAAACCTGAAATGGATTATTGGGCTGTGTGAAACCGTCAATAACAAGTTAGGGGACACAAAATAGTTATGTTATCCACCAGAAATCCTGCAAAAATACACTGTTCCCTTGACTGCATTAGTAAAAGCTATTGAGGCTGGGAATAATCTTCTCTCCTCCTCCCCCAATCTGCAACATCTCCATGGGAGAGGACATTTTGAAGATGTGCTCTCTAGCTTTGGATTCCTGGACACAAAATGTGTGACATTTTCACACTTTAAAGTTCCTGAATTCTAACATCAATATAAAAAACCCTTCATTTTTCTTTGCCATTTGCTGCTTACATGGGTGTAAGCACTTATGTGTGTTGGGGCCTGCTTCTGACATAAGAGAGAACTTTCTTGCTGGTGTCCCCCATTTCTGAAACTCCACCCCAGGGGAGATCAGGCAGTTCTTTTCTCTGTCCATGTTCTGCCAGAGTCTGAAGATATTTTGATTTTGTGCAGGGTTTTTGAAGGGGGTTGCATACATTCAGGTACTATAATTTTTATAGATGTTATTTTAATTTTTGGATATTGGTTATGGTTTTATCAGATTTTATGTCTGCTAGCCACCCTGGGCATCCTTCAGGGTGGGTGGAAGAACTGGATATATGAATGAATAAATGTTGCTGCACACTTTTGTATGAAGTGCTGCATGTATGTGCCAGTGTTTGTATGTGATATGCAGACTAATTTTTCCACACGTTTGTGCTGGAAGTGCACATGGGGCATTTGTGTAATTACATGTGTAGTGTTGTGGCACGTGTTTGCACATGCCTGCATGTGTCACTGTTCCTTCACATGATCTGCAGACTTTGGCTCAGCTCATTTTCCTTTGTGATTTCTTCTACATTGCTTTTGAGATCTCTGTCACATTCATGTGATTTGCGGTTTGATAACTGAGGAGTACATTCCAGGGTTTTCATAAGCCAGTGATGGCTAACCTTGACACTCCAGATGTTTTGGGACTACAACTCCCATCATCCCTGACCACTGATCCTGTTAGCTAGGGATGATGGGAGTTGTAGTTCCAAAACATCTGGGGTGTCAAGGTTAGCCATCACTGTCATAAGCCATTCTGCCTCAGTTTCTCACCCTAGATTTTACAGTAATATGGGAATGAAAACAATGTGCTATATTATATGCATAGTACACACTTTTTTTAACTGATTGAACTAAGAATATAATAAAAAATTTGGATGATATGTGTGTGTTAACACTGTCTTACAAGATCATCTGTAATGGATGCTTTAGTTGATATTCCTACATTGCAGGGAGTTGCACTAAATGTCCCTCAGGGTCCTTTCCGACTCTACAGTTCTATTATTCTGTGAGAGTTGATGTAAAGCTGTGATACTGCTGGACTACAACTCCCATAATCACTGACTAGTAGCCATGCTTTCTAGGGCTGATGGGAGTTGGCAGGGGCGTACCCAGGATCAAAACTAGGGGGGGGGGAAGCCATGGTCATTCAGGTTTGCTTTGAATGGACGCTGATCATTTTTGCATCTAGGGCTGCCTTCTAGGGGGGGGCAGCTGCCCCCTCTGCCCCCCCTGGGTACGCCCATGGGAGTTGGAGTCCAACAAAATCTGGGGTGTTACAGATATCCCATCTCTGATGAAAGATTACCGATCTAATATATGCCAAGTGCTTTTAGCAGTATAAATCCCAAGTATTTATTTTTGAGTCATAGCAAAGTTAAATGTTGCCATTTAAATGTGCCCTCCACCCCCAGGCTCATGCGATTCAGTGGATTTTCTTTCTGGAGCACAAGCAAAATCCTAGGATCAAAAAAAGCTTAAGTCTAAGAGATGGCACTTACAAATGTGCTCATGTGCCAAAAAGCATGGAAATCGTAAGTTAATATGCCTGTCTTGTCTTCCACACTATGGTAAGCCAAAAACATGTTTTACAATGACACATGCTGGGCTTGCTTATCCTCAGCACTTCCCATTGATCATTCAGCCCCAGTTCTCTTCCTCTGTAGACTGGGGAAACTCTAATACACAAAATACTATGGGGCCAATGGACATCTTGCTGCATACTGACTCTCTGCTTTCCCCATACATTTTATTATTGTTATTTTAAGCTTTTAAAATTAGAAATGCAGGCAATCTTTCAAAGAAATGTTGTCTTTTTATATTTTTAATATACCGTATTTTTCCATGTATAAGATGCCCCCATGTATAAGACGACCCCTATTTTTTGAGCCCAAAATTAAGAAAAAGTTAATTGCAACATTCCGTGTATAAGACGACCCCCAATTTTAAACTTTAAAAATTTGGGAGAAAATAGAGTCTTATACACGGAAAAATACAGTACTTTATTAACAACAGGGAGTTATTTGTTTCCTATATATATGCATATGGGTAAAACAGAATGGCATACAGTGGTAGTGGTGAGCTGAATCTGCAAGTGGCAATAAGATTAATTCTTCTTTTAAATACTGGCCATTGGCATGGAAAGGCACCAGCACTTACCTGGCCTCCTGTCACTGCTGTTGCTGTGCCTTACCAGGAAAGCGGGGTAGAGGTGTAAGACAAATAGTAGCCCATGCAGCACTGTAGGTGAGGCACCGCTGCTCTCTCAGCTTCAAAACACAGCGTGATGCTGGTGTTCCCCAGAGGAGGAGGGGCAACGCATGGGGAGCTTTGGTCTGTGTAGTGCAAGTTCTCCATGCCTCACACCTCCCCCTCTACCTCCATTGAGAACCAAAGATGTTCCATGTTTGGAAGTTGGGAGAGCAGTGGTGCCCCACCTACATCTCCACATAGGCCACTACTGGATAAGGCGATGGAGAAGCTGGCACAGTGCTAATGCATTGGTGGAAGCAAGCTGATGCTCTTGCAAGTGCATTTGCACTGCACCAACCTCCCCATCACCATACCCCTCCTGCTCTCCTGCCCAGTAAGGCTAAGCAATGAAGCACCACTTTCACTCTGTGGCAGCTGCTACTGCTTTTAAACTGAAGAGGTTTTCACCCTAGAATACTGAGTCATGAAGCTAGTTCACATCTGAATTCCTTTGATTTGCAAGAAAAGGGAATGGCAAATGATGATGATGATGATGATGATGATGATGATACCATACCCTCCAATGTTTTTCTGCTGAAAGTAGGGACATCCTATTCCGTTATTGTTATTGTTGTATTTATACCCCACCGATCTGATTGGGTTGCCTCAGCTACTCTGGGAGGCTTCCAACATATATAAAAACATAATAAAGCATTTACATTAAACAAAATTCCCTATACAGGGCTGCCTTCAGATGATTTGGGGGGTTGGTTAACTCCATACCCTCCAGCATTTTTCTGATGCAAATAGGGACATCCTACCATACCTTCCAAAATTTCTGCAATGAAATTAGGGACGTCCTAAGGAAAAGTGGTGGGGACCAGGTGGCGCTGTGGGTTAAACCACAGGCTTGCTGATCAGAAGGTCAGCGGTTTGAATCCCTGTGACGGGGTGAGCTCCCGTTGCTCGGTCCCAGCTCCTGCCCACCTAGCAGTTCGAAAGCATGTTAAAGTGCAAGTAGATAAATAGGTACCGCTCTGGCGGGAAGGTAAACGGCGTTTCCGTGCGCTGCTCTGGTTCGCCAGAAGCAGCTTTGTCATGCTGGCCACATGACCCGGAGGCTGTCTTCGGACAAACGCCAGCTCCCTCGGCCTATAGAGCGAGATGAGCACGCAACCCCAGAGTCGGACACGACTGGACCTGATGGTCAGGGGTCCCTTTACCTTTACCTTTAAGGAAAAGTGGGACATTCCAGGGTCAAATAAGAAATGGGGATGACTTCTGTAAATCCACAACTGCCCCTGGAAAATCGGGACACTTGGAGGATCTGTTATACATTATGGGAGGAATTCAACATAGCACTATGGAGATTGCTCTATCAGTGCAAACATTTCTACCTCCCTGGCAGAACGATCTCCCCTCTTCCTCCCACAACTGGGAGCTTTTCCAACCCTCTCAGCCAATTTGGAAGCACAAGGAGGGGGCGAGGGTGGAAAGCCCCATTGTGCTAAGATAAGTCCTTGCATGAGCTCCCACTAGTGGGACTGGTTAGCTGAATCGAGCCCACTATATTGATTACTAGCCATAATACAGGTTATATCTGATTTAACACAAAGGGATATTTCTAGATAAAACTATTGCTTGTGTGTGTGTGTGTGTGTGTGATGATATTCACTGGTAGAGAGTACTCATTCCCCCCCCCTAAGCACTGTATAGAACCCAGGGTCAGCCCACCCATGAGGCAAGGTGAGGTGACCACCTCAGGCAGCAGGATCCACAAGGGCAGCAGATCCCAGTGTAGATCTTTATGTGGGTGTAGCCATGTAAATCAAGTAAATAAATAAAAATACTCAACTGACCAACTGCGTTGCAGATAAGATAAGATAATTTCTTTATTGTCATTGCACAAGTACAGGCACAATACTATACAAGTGCAACGAAATTGCATGCCATCCCGTAAAAACCATAAAGAAAATGAAGAAAACAGCACAAAACACACACACACCAAAAAAAGCCACACATGCACACACACACACACACACACACACACACCCATCACATCCCCCTAAAATAAATTCTGGCTACGCCCCTGCATCTATATTCCCCTCTTTATTCCTGATGCAAATTTTCACTCACCTCTTCTTCCCTGGCAGGGAGGAGGCACCATTTTGTGGTTCATGTCAGGTGCCAAAATGTATTGGGCCAGCCCTGATAGAACCCTATATGAATTACCCTGATTGGTGCTGCATTTATAACTCTGAAATGTCTGGACATCAACCACCACCCCATTTTGTGTGTATTCATTTTACATAATGAAAACATTTCAAACTCAAAGCTTGCAATAGACAAGAAACAATGCTTTTTGCCGGATTCAATACAAATTCAGATATTCTTCTATATCTCCCCAGGCAAAAAGAAAGAAAGAAAATAATAAAGAAACAGTGACTATAAAGAATTATTTACTATTTGTTGAGGTTTGAAAAAAAACTTTGCCAGTTATAATATTTACTTATTCTTTGAGTTATCAAAATGTTCAATTTTAAATGAGTAATGTATTTATTAAAATACAGCTTCATAGCTGCACACAGTGAAGGCAGTATTTATTTCCTCACACATTTTGCGTTGAATGTTTTAGTGGTGTAACTGGCAAGGTATATGTAAGCTGTACCGTTTTTATAGTCTGTGCTTGTATTTTTATGGGTTTACACAACAGTTACCACAAAACATTTGCAAGAGCAAGATGCACACGGGCGTATTAATGGAGGTCACGAGAGAAACAAGCAGCCTCCCAACCCCTCAAGTTGTCCTATCAGACTGTGTCACTCACATTGTCAGTCAGGCACTCTGGAAAACTTCCCTCTTACTTTGTCACTCGCAATGTCAGTTACTTTAGTGAGATGAATATGGGGAAAGAAAGAAACTACCCACCTTTTCACTCTTGAATGTTGATCAGCACTGATAGCTTAAAGCGAGCACTTTACCCCATTTCTACACATTAGATCACAGGGACGTGGGTTTGCTGATCAGAAGGTTGGCGGTTCGAATCCCCTCGACGGGGTGAGCTCCTGTTGCTCGGTCCCTGCTCCTGCCAACCTAGCAGTTCGAAAGCACGTCAAAGTGCAAGTAGATAAATAGGTACTGCTCCAGCGGGAAGGTAAACGGCATTTCCGTGCGCTGCTCTGGTGCGCCAGAAGCGGCTTAGTCATGCTGGCCACATGACCTGGAAGCTGTACGCCGGCTCCCTCAGCCAATAAAGCAAGATGAGTGCCGCAACCCCAGAGTCGTCTGCGACTGGACCTAACCTTTACCTTTACACATTAGATCAGTGGCTGCCAACCTTTTGGAGCCTGTAGGCATGTTTGTAAATGGGAAAAAGTGTTGTGGGCATCACACCCACCCCACAACCCAGCACACCCCACAGCCTATTCTATTGGCTGCAACAGAATGTTTCTTCGAAACCTAATTTCAGTGCAGAGGGGAAAGATCCCCCACAGGCCCCAGGAAAACCTCTGTGGGCATCTGTGGGTCCCACTCTAGTAACTCCCTTTGACATCTAATGGCCTCCTCAGACATCCCTCCAAAAATAGTTTCTAACTATACATCTTGTTAGTTTTTCCATTTGTTTTGGGGTTGCTTTGTTGATAAATCTAGGAACTGAAGTGCATGTCTACTTTTGAAGGAACAGTGGTACCTTGGTTCCCGAACGGCTTGGCTCCCAAACGTCGCAAACCTGGAAGTAAGTGTCAGCCGTCGGCATTGTTTCCGGGGCCAATCAGCCAATCAGAAGCCGCATCTTGATTTGCGAATGTTTTGGAAGTCGAACGGACTTCCAGAATGGATTGAGTTTGGGAACCAAGGTACCACTGTATATATTTTAATATGAACATTTAGCAAACCATGTGTTTGTTTTGGTTTTCAGTATAAGGCCCTTTTTAAGTTTATGGGGCAGCCTCTCACTGTCATCCTCACCCGACAAGTGTGACTAGCTGGTCACTAGTTCCAGAGCAGAGGAAATAATTTTGTTCCTCAGTGCCTGTTGATGGAAGACTTAATTTTATTTTATTTTATGTTTGCTCACTAGGGAAGTGAACCAACCCAATTCACATAACTGAAACTACAACATGGATCAGAATGTTAATTATCCTATAGATTTCACACTGTAGTTCTCACTCAAAAAACCCCCACAAAAATGTGAAAAGGTGTATTTTATTTAAATATGTACTTAAATATGATTTTTTATACATTTTTTAAAAGAAAGATTCACAAATTCATAGGATAGGTTGGATTTGTGAATGGACACCTGCAAAACCGGCACTGGTTGGAAGGAGACCAATTTATTCATCCCTATTGTGCACAGCATCTTTAATGAGACATGTTGCAGTCACTTTGAATTCTATCAAGTTCTGGGCTTCATTTATACCAGGCTTGCGTCCGCTGTGTTTCCTTCTGAGGTATGGAACCAATTGCATAGGTTTTGAGAAAGATTGTTAAGGAACTGAGAAGGAGATGGGAAGCTTGGGGGATAATGATGACCAATTCATGTCTGCACATGGGGAAGCCCTGTAGCTAAAGAATGAAACCCACTGCACAGAGACCAGATGCAAATAAATTCTAAATGATGTGTCTCAAAAATAGCGGTGAACACCTGCAGGGTGGATGGGTCATTGGCGCCCTTATTTGCCACTCTTCTTATGTCCCTTTCCCTCATGAGTACTCATTCCATTCCATTTCTTAAAAAGATTACACCTTCCCCTTACTTAAAAAAAACCCCATTAAGAACAGGAATCCCCAGTTAGGCAAAACAAGCATGAAAAAAGGATTTGTCTAACCATCATTATTACACTGTTATCATTCAGACTATGATAGGCTGCAAGCTTCAATTTGCTGGGCTATAGAAAGCTAGGGGAAGGAGCATTTTCCAAAGAATGCAACAATGAATAGCTTGCTTTTGCGCCATTAAGAACCAGAGGAGCTTTTTGCGGTCTGCAATTGCTATACAGACTCGACATCGGCGTAAACAGGTACTTGATACTGTAAGAAACAAAGCAGTTTATTTGTGGAAGAAGGAGAGAGTGCATTATAAACACACAAGGACTGGACATTTCCTTGAGCAGAGAAAAACCAAAGCGAAATTCTACAAATCCTTATTAGAGTTGAAATAGCTTGGATAGAAATCAGTTTTCAGTGAAGATGAAAATAAGCATTTCTGCCTGGAAATGATTTAGAAGGGAGTGTGACAAATAAATGAAAATTCTGACAGACTGAAGCTGCAGCACCCATTCCAGTAAATATGGATACATTGAGCAAAAGAGCCTTATGTAGACAACACAGCATCACACAATGCCTTTTTGGATTTGGTTCCAGCTTCTTTCATAAGATTTACAGAATATGACATGTTAGATTCCTATGTGCCATTACTAGGGAGTATAGTCAGTGGGAATTACTTCTGAGTAAGCCTGCATAGGACTGTACTGTTTCTTGCCATAGTTCTTGGAAGTGTAATGATAGTACCGGTAACTGTAAGAGACATGACAAAACATATCAGACAAACAATGATGCAATATAACATTTATATTAATCAGACCCCCCATTTATTTGTAACAATCGTTACGGAGCACGATATTTATTTTATTTTGAAATGTGTGAAGAACGGTGGTTGCAATAAGCTTTTCTCATGACTGGGCCCAGGAACCTTAAATGCTGTAAATTAGAAGGAAATCTTAGTCATAGAAAAATGAAAGATGGCATACAAGAGTGACAGCATTACTTGCATTGTCCAACTTTTAATTGCTTGCTTATTAAGATGGCAGTCCACATGAATTGTACTGAGCCTCTTGATGGTTGTCAATGGACTTCAGATAGTCATGGCCATTGATTTCAGTGGGGTTGTAGACCTTAATTGGTGACAACCCAGTGTGTCTGCAGTATACTAACACAGGTTCCTGCCTCAAGGAAGTTTCAACGTAAAATATGACACAGCCGAAACAACAAATGAAAAGGGGGGGGGGAGAAGAGATTTGGGGTTGTGTCACGTACATCAGTGGCACCTTACAAGTAAACAAGCACAGCCTGAGAAGCACTTGAATTCAGCAGAGCAGTTATCAAAGCAACATTCAAAACAAACAAAGCATCAAAGGCTGATAAATCCACCTAGCCTTAAAAACAGAGCAGGCAAGTGAATAATATTTATGTTTCCAAACCTCTTGATGGATACACACGAGATAGTCTTTGATTTAATTTGATTTAATTAAATTCACTTGGCCTTGATCCAGCTGATAGTTAACGCTGGGTGACATATGCTGCATGATCTGAATGAGTGGTAGAACAAGCCACCAGGATTATAGTCTACGTCCTTTCTTTTCCAACAGGGACAAGGGTCTAGAGTCCCCCCTGCCATGTTGTACTCTCAAACTGGATCAAAGAATTTAGTTCCAAACTGGACCCATGGCTGTTAGCTTTGTAAAAAAACAACAATAAATAAACAAACACAAATCAAATTATTTTGTGTGAAGTGGCCTTCCCTGTAGAAAGCCAAGGGTCCAAAATTAAACCAATGATACCTGATCAAGGCGAAAGTTTATCCACATGCAGAAATTGGGGAGAAATTTGATCCACTTTGCACTTAAAGGGAAATCTAAAGGGCAATCTATCATATGAACACTTTCCAAAACAATAGGCAGTCATCTTTGAAAATTTTCACTTCTTTGAATTTTGAGAGTTACACATTGAAAAGGTTTAGACACAAGCCTGGATTTCCTCCAGCTTAATACATTTTACTATAATTTTTGTATAATCACCAGTATTGTACATGCAAAAAGGCAACATAAAACGAGTCCCAATTGTCTTGTTGTTTTTTTAGTTTTGTTTAATTATGTTAATTATATCAACCTTCATATCCCTTGAACAACATTTTTGAGAACTCCCATGCGTTTGCTACGATTGAAATCTGATTATTTCAGAAATCCATGCATAGATTTGGTACTACTGCAATCTGGCTGGGTTCCACAGCACAGCCAACGAGGGTCTGTAATTACAGAAATGCATTCTTGTCTTGATAGCTGTAAGCCCCCCAAATATGTCAAAAGTCTTTTATTCCCAAGGAAATACTAAATGTGGAAACAGTGGCTTGATTCATTTCACAGCTGTAGTCTTTTCTGATTTGTTCGTAATTTTCTACACTACTGCTTCCAATTTGATACTGTCTGGGCCTAGGATGACAATAAGAATGGGATAACAGATGATGAGCTCAAAATACTGAACACAATCATACTCGCCCTACATGTACCTACAATCAATATGTCACTTTGAGGAAGAAACCATCAGCCACTGGGCAAAGTTTGGAATATAAAATGTCAGAGAACTCAAGATACATTTCTTATATATTTAGAGGTTGTCAGTACAACTAGCTTGGTGATACAGAGGGCACACTGGCTGAATGGTTCATAACAGATAGCTTTTAATACCTGAATTAACACTGATGCTTCCCCAATGCTTCCCCAAAGCATCCACAACAAAACATATGCCATCAGACTAATCCCAGCAGTAAACAGGTGTTACTCCTGACTTCCTCAGTGGAAAATAATGCCTACTTTTATTAAGTTTGGACACTGGTGTGCAACTCTTCCTTGAGTGATACTGCAAGTCAAATTGTGATGATTTAGATCTTCAGGGAGCTATTTACAAAATTAGGCTGCAGTCCTAGACCCCATTACCAGTGAATTCAATGACATTTGTGTTTGTGTAGACATGGTTAGTATTGCAATCTTAATTGACCTAGAAGTTGTTCTAATTGGCTTATCAGTTCAAGAGCCTAAAGTTGCACTCAACGTTTCACATGCTTCTTGTGTGAAGTGGGGAGATGTGCCTGTCTCCCTTTGCACAATTGTTAAACACATAGAAGAATAATGCACAAGTAACTCATCCTTCCTTTCACACTGGTTCTTCAGAATGTGTGGCATCAGGAAGCCTCCAGCTGTGTG
The DNA here is from genome assembly GCA_034641385.1 of Darevskia mixta. NCBI lineage: Eukaryota > Metazoa > Chordata > Lepidosauria > Squamata > Lacertidae > Darevskia > Darevskia mixta. The sequence goes on along the minus strand of JAWWNH010000013.1, from coordinate 41,500,432 downwards.
CTCAGTTGTCCTGTCCCCGCCCCCCCCCCAATGTATCCTTTAAAGTTATTAGAACACTAGTTGAAGTTAGCCTGTTGACTAACGGGCTCTAGAGGAAGAGGAGGCGGCAGAGCGGCTCGCGGGGCCCCGGCGCGCCCTGCTCCCGGCCCCCGCTTTGAGCGCGCTCCAGTACAAACACCATCTCCAGTACAAACACCATGACCTTGTCTTCCCTTATTTATCTACCCTCATATCCTAATATACCTCTGCTCAGTATCTTCATTCTTGTTTCCTTTTACTTTTTAAACATTGTGCGTTTCTTCCTTTATAAAAGGGTATGGTCTAGGACTAGCTAAATAACTATGGCTCAGATAAAACTAACCCAGTGTGCTAGTGGAAGTTTCCCCTTTCTTCTCTGCCTCTCACGTCCCGTCCCGTCCCCACCACAAACTGTGTGCCAGGGAAGAGAGCTATCATGGAGCTATCAGGAGAGTGCAATGTTGAATTTCTCCCCCCATTTTCTAATGAAATATTGAAACAACCACAACCAATATGATTTAAATACTCTGCCCCCCCCCACCAATTTATTCTTAAATGAATTCAACTATGGGTTTAGACTGTGTGGAATAATCCCACTTGTACACACTGAAATCTTTCCCACATATTCTGAAATTTAAAATGGTAGCACCACAGACTGCATGTCTACATGTACATAACCACATGTGCTTTCATTTCATTAGCCTTATTAGAAACTTAGTACCCATGAGTACCAAATGCATAAATGAACCAATTCCCTGTCAATGCCAACGTGCAGCATGGCAACATCCCAAAGCCCAGTAGCTCAGTCTGAAGGGAGCATCTTCCATGTGCCTGTGATTTCCTCCATGGGGATGGGAACCCTGATTGGTTTTGTGCATATAGAAAAAATGCATGACTGGGGTATTGAGAATACTTGATATGTACAAAAGTCCTTTTTGACCTCTTAGTCCTTTTGCAGATGATGCATTCGAGATATTTCCTGACTTGGGTGAATGCTTGTTTGACAAATATATTGTGCATCTAGCAACATAGATCACATTTATTCTAATGGTCTAGGGACATCCCAGATATTCACATAATCAATCATTTGTAATAAGTCCCAAGAAAGTGCCTTGGAAAATAATAATCCTGTGTTTCTATTTCTAAATGCTTATACAGCCACATCTTTCTGTGAGTGCGTTACTTTGTGGAGCTTATCTCTTGCATGAATAAAAAGGGCAGAAATGGCTCCTTCTTAAAAAAAATAATCTCTCTTGCTCTCATCACCATAACTTCTTATCTTTTCTGTCATCCATTCAAAATCAATTTATTTTCTACTGAAAGGGAGAGAGCATACCTCTTTCTTAACCCTCTAAAATAACTCCTGGACATGAGAGAGAAACTACCTTCAATATTTAACATTAAATCACTTCCCTGCCAATTCATCCTAATCAAATCCTCCACAAAGTCAATAGCAATTACATTTTTCAAGGTGTTGTATTGCTTTGATCTTTGAGGTCTGCAATGGGAGGCTGAAGTTAGGCAAGGAAACTAAGGAACAGCAATGACTCAGGCCCACCTCGGACTTTGGAGGAGAACTGTGGCTGAAGTTGTGCAGTTTGCACATCCCACAGAGGCCAATTGGGCCTCCTGTGACAAGATGGGCCATTGGTCGGATCCAACAGGCTCTTCTTAAGTTCTTATCCTTAGCAGCCCCTTGCCACATCTAACCTGATCTAAAAGTGGGACATTAGTTTTCCATCCTGTCCACTCTCTATTAGTCTCTGAGAGACTTTATTAAAGGAGTCAGAATATGTTAGCATTTGGAGTTATTCATGAAGCTGGTGTTTCTAGGCTACAATCCTGTGCACACATACCTGTGGAATAAGCCACCTGGCAAACACTGATGAGAAAACATGTAGAGGTTTGTATACTATGGTGAGAAATGTGCATGGCTGGGCTTCACTTTTCAGTAGAAGTGGATGTGAAAGCAATTGAACTGTACTCTGCAGCAGTGGTCCCAGGAGAGTAAATCACTGACAAAGTCCCAGTCAATGCTGACCCCTGTGCTTCTGTTGTCACAAACATTGACATTTTAGAACTAAGTGTTAAATACCAGCTTCAGTTCTCTGCTTTCTTTTTTTATTCTCCCAGACACTAAAAAAACAAACAAGCCAAAGTCATTAAGGGCACAATCCTATACTGAAGATTCCCCCGGCGGAGGGCCTGCAGAATTCAACAGAAGCCCTGCTATGCTGGCAAATCTTCAGCATAGGGTTGTGCCCTTAATTACTTTTGCTTGTTTAGTGTCTGAAAGAATGAGGGGAAAGGAAAATACAGGACTGAAGTGGATAGGTGCTGCTGCCAGAGTGTTTGAGGCTGTCATTTGGAAAGGGCTGAGGAGAGGGAGGGCTGAGGATAAGGGTAGGGAACAGGATCCTCCCAGTAGACCAGATTCTCAGCTGCCGAGTGCTCCATGGACCATCTTGACAGGTGACTGGGGCCTCCCACCTGTCAATCACCTGGTGTCACAGTGATGTCAAATGACCCAAACCCCTCCTCAAAAAACCCAAATGCAAGGGGCATCTCAAGCTGTGCATGAAGAGGAAGGTTCTTTGCATCTCTGGCTTCAGTTCAAAATGGCCTTATCTTGAGCTCTCTTGTAAGTGTAGCTTCCTGTAAGTGCCTATCAGATATTGAGATCAGAGAAGCTATGAAGTTCCTTAAGCAAAATTCTGTAGTAAACCCAATTGCTTCATGCTTCCTATAAGTACAAAATGACTGTTTAGTACTTATAGGAAGCCTGCTGGGATCAGCTGCACTCCGACATTCCCAATGTAGAATTCTGTAGCATAGCTGCTCACTACAGGCTTGCTGTCACTACCTGTCAGTTGTCCCAGTCATTCATTGGCACAACATTTTCATTTGCCCCTATATGGATGTGACATCAGAGGTGGCCGTGGTGGGACCCATTCCAAGTTTAAGTAGGTTCCCTACCTGTGGAGTAGGATGATTATGGTTAGAAGGTGCATGAGTAGTTAGCTATTTTGGAATGTTCTTCAGCAGTGCTGGACTATCAGGCAACATAGAAGGAAGGGTGGTCACATGGTTTGCTAGAAGGATGGAGTACACCAAAAGTGCTGGTTGGCTCATGCAAGATCTGAGAGGGTGGTCCATGCACCACATCTTCTGATTGGCTCAAGTGTGCTTGGGATGCTCTCCCCGCTTTCTGAGGGTCAGGTTGTACCCCGGATTTGAAGTAGGAACCTCCAGCATATAAAACATAAGTTGTCCAACCCACCTAGAGCTTGGCTGCTTTATGAAAGAGCCTTTCTCTTGCATAATGGGACAGAAACTCCTTTCCCTTGATGGTGAAGAGTGCTCTTTGCAGGCATCCCGTCCAGGGAACTACATGGATACTGTGTGGAGGATCTTCTCCTTTCTCACCCTAATGTATTGTGCTTCTAAAACAGCAGTATTGTCAACGGCATAAGGTCATTCAAAGCCCTGGCTAAAAGGATGCCTCTGGAGTAGCAGTAGAAGGGTCATTGCTGGTTGTCCCAATGGGGCTGATAGAGCGGGGTGCTGTGGGCATTACCTTGCATGAAGTGTGTGGGAGGATGGGTGGATGGAATGTGCTGTGGGTGGTGGTGTCCCCATCAGCATGAGTTCATTAGCTGTCTCTGTGCACAGCTCGTATATGGGTGTCATTGCCAACACAGTCCTTCATTGGTGGGCCATGGTATTGTTTCCAGGGTCATTGTTACTTTATGCAATTCTTCTGATTTTTTTTAGTTGTGTATGTATTTCCTTTCCTGTCCCAGACTGGGCATGCACTAGATATGGGGACCATTCTGCTGGTGTAGTGGCCAACATACATCCAGTCTTGGCAACACTGTAGTATAGACGCTCTGTCAGTAATTCATGTGCAGTGATGGTGTTGTAATAATAAAGGCTTAAAAATTAAGAGTGGTCAAAGTAATTTTATGCAGGAACTGCACAGACTCTTATGGCACCTTTTAAGACTAACAAAATTATTATAGCATAGGCTGTCTTGGGCCAGCCCTGGTATGATCCTGTCAAGTAACACATTTTTTTAAGTTCAATTCAATTCAATTCAATTGAGAGCTTTAAGCTTGTGTTTAACTCTTGCAGTCAGATCAATGTAACCCTGAATATTCTGCACATAGTTAGCCATGAGTGTGAATTTCTGGGTGTGGATTTCTGAAATACCACCACACAAGCTGTTAAAAGGAAGAGTTTGAGCTGTTTGTGAACATTTAGCTGAACTTTCTGTTTACGTTGGATTAAGATTCAATGGGACTCTTTTGAAAACAGCCATTTATCCTGTGAAAGATTTCACAATGAACTTCACAAATCATGGCCAAAGGCTACTTACTCCAAAACACAATCGATTCACCTTTTCTTTTCTTTTTTCAAACTAATGACACTATCAGCTGGCAGAGCAAACGTCCTCCTTTAAGAATGCATCTGTCCCTGACTGAAACTATCCCAGAAGAAATCACCTGATGGCCTTGAGATTTATGGTCCCCTCTGATCGGCTAATTATCACTGCTGCACATATAGATGAAGATTGTGTCATCAGGGGACATGCTGAAATCTAGCAATCCCCTTGTCAAACTACCAAGCGGAGTGCACATCAATCAGGATTCCAGATCCACCTAATGGATGTTTCCACGATCCTGTTTGGGGGGGGGGGGAATCACCAGTCACCAGCATCCTTCTCATCCTCTTTCAATTGGCTTTCAAAAAGGCTAAGGCCCAATTCATAATTTACTAAAATTGGAGCTGCTGTGGAGTGTTTTCTTGCATATCACTTGGACCATTTTTGAAAGAAGCTGATGAAATGGGATATTCCGGCAAGATAGGCATTTTTAGCACCAGGGCTAGTAGTTTGAGCAGGCTCAGCCCTTCTCTGGCCCCATTTCAAGCACTGTGATGCCACTTGAAACAGCCATGGATTCCCCCAAAGAATCCTGGGAATTGTAGTTTGTTAAGGGTTCTGAGAGTTGCTAGGAGACCTCTTGTTCCTCTCCCAAAGCTACAAGGTCTGGGCCTGGTCACTTCTTAGGTGGGTGAATTATATACAGGGTATAATTTGCCTTGAATTCTATGATGGGATGTAAACAAATAATAAGAGAACTTCCCAAAGATGTCTCCTTGTTCATGAGAAAATGTCTGATTATAGTCTGATTATACCAACTGCACAAAATACCTTCTGATGCATCTACTTCTGGTGGTTAAAAAAAAAATGAAGTCTATTCTCATTGTCCTCTTCTTCAAATCTTCTCTCTCCATGGTCCACCAGCTGCCGTTGATGGCCTCTGTCCATTAAATCTTCATTTCCCCTAATGTGATACAGTGTGTCCACACAATTTGCATTCTTAGCTGATGTACCTAATTGATTATTCTGCAGGTTAAATGATCTCAGTCATCCATTCCGAGTGTGGGAATGATACAGTACAACAGACCACTTTTCAGGCTCTTGGAATAAACAATTGTACCAGGTCTAATTGAAAGTCTGAAACAATGCAAGAAATCACGCAAACTAGGCTGAGATTATGATTAATATACAATTGTAGTAACTGGCATTGTGTTCAAAATTATTTATAAACAGAAAATGACATTTACAGTTAACATTATTCACAATGAATAAAAACAACTGGGTTTGTGACATCTCGTCGGCTCGTGTGAGAAAAAATATATATGCGGTAGCGCAAGAGAATGAAATATTCAATCACTCCTCCAGATATGTATGTATTATATATCCCATAATACTTTATAGCCATATTACAGAAAATGTACCCTCTCAGGGACTGAATCTTTCCTCCCTAATATCATTTAGAGCTCAGCTTGCATATGAAATAGATTTTCTCTGTTTGATAAACAGTCTCACTAGTTGAGTTGCAAATGAATCCATTCTTTAAAGAATACTTATTGTCATTTCCTTCTCTGAGCAAGCAATGCCCACGAGTTCCTGGGCTGCTTTCACTTCCTTCACAAACATATTCAGTCTAGGATTTCAGTCTCTGTTTAAAAGAACACCCTTATAGTGCTTACGGCTCTCACCCAAAAATATGGAGCATAGTAACTGTCGTTATTTTTTTATTAACACAGATAGATCTTTCAGGTTAGAAAGGTCTTTTATATCCTTGGATAGCATTGAATCAGAGCTGATTTGGATGAGGAAAGACCAAGCATGCCAACATTCTATCTTATCCATGATCTCTGCCTAGTGATAGGTTGTGAGATACATATATCAAAAGTAGGGATGTTATCAACTGATTTTCTAGGTATCTTCAATGGTAGTATGTTTGCACCTGCATCTGGAATAGAGGTGGGACACTTGGATCACAGTCACATCATACATTTAAAGGGCATGCTCCCCCCAAAGAATCATGGGAAGTGTAGTTTATTAAGGGTACTGGGAAGTGTAGCTCTGTGAGCGGTAAACTATGGTTCCCAGAATTCATTGGGGCAAACAATGCGCTTTGAATGTGTTTTCAAGGAATGGTGCCTATGGAGCCAATAAAACAGTTCAAGCCTATAAAGCAACAACAACAGCAACAAAAGAAGCAGCTCAAATTACAATGAAACAGTTAATGAATTTCATTCATTAAAAACGAGCAGGTTTTTAAAGTTACAGGTAGGTAGCCATGTTGGTCTGTCATAGTCAAAACAAAATAAAAAATAAAAAAATAACACGAAAGCTCATACCAAGAACAAACTTAGTTGGTCTCTAAGGTGCTACTGGAAGGAATTTTTTTATTTTTTATTTTGTTCAGGTTTTTTAAATGTCAGTATAACAATGAGACACTGGAAGCTTGATGGACTAAAAAGACCTTAGCTGCTCATGTGAAGTTTAAAAGAGAGGGCCCCTAAAATGTCTCAGGGGGTTCTAAAATATTGATGCCACATGCCTCATTTTCCAACGACCTGGGCTTCTGAATGTGGTGCCACAATTAGCAGAGCCTTCAGTGTTAAATACAGTGAGTTGACAGGAGTGTATGGAATGCCCTCAAATAACCTACTCCCAAACCACATGGGGCTTACAAGGAAGAACCAGAATTTCAGATGGCATCTGGAAATGATGTGGAAGTCAAATGACGATTCACAATGGCTTTTAGAGGCAGCCTCACACAGAGTTCAATTCAGTGGATTGGGTATGTGACCAGGGCATGCATCACAGTTGACCAGGTCTGCTTTATTCAGAACAGAGTGCAGCTGTGCCAAAGCACTCCAAGCCTGGCTGCCATCAGGAGTGGAACTGGGACCAGAAGCAAGCTACGGACTTGATTGGTCTTTCAAGGGGAATACAACCCAGCCAGCTCCCAGTTCAGCTCTCCTGCTGACCAACAGCACCGCTGCCTGGACCAATTAAGCCCTTACCTCCGAACTTAGACTTGCCTTTATTTGTTTTACTATGACAGGGTTACTATACCTCATGTTCCAAAATGTCCTATGCTGGCCCAGTCCCACAATTAATCAAAGGCTAGTGACTGGCCTATGCACTGCAGATATGCACTGAGATGTCAAAAAAGAAGAAGCCAAACTTGAGATACAATGTCACGCTGGAACTGTGCATTTGGTAAGCTGGCACATGAATCTTAATCATGTGTTAAGTACACATTTGAAGCCAGCTTTAATTATCTTTGTTACTTTCATTTGCATCCAAACTCCATTAGCTAATGTAAAATCTACTTCATAAGCAATTAGTTATACTACTCTATGTACAATTCCTTGTCTAGTGAGTTCAATGTGTGATGAGGCAAGTATACTCGAGGTTTGACAATGTGTGCTTGAGTTACAAGGTGCATAAAGGAGGCTACCCCCATTTACCTTATCGGTTTGGGTTGTTGTTGTTTTATTTGTCCCCCGCCCCTTATGTATTCTGTGATCTCATTCAGTATTTTTATGTTGTGGACCTCCCTGTGATCTTCAACTGAAGGGTGGTATACTAATTTAATTAATGAATAACCTTTTGTGACAGCCCCTTTGCTGCCATGTTTAGAAGGTTCTGAAAGCCATCATTTGGCTGAAATTGGGAATGGTCTTGTGAATTTAATCCAGAGACACCGGCGTTTCCTCCCATAATTGTGCCCACTATGTGCCAAGATGATGAGTTCTAAGGCTTGTTTCCGCCCCATTTAATTAGTACATTTTGAAAAGCTGCACTCCACTTAAGGCCTTCCACTGCCACCCGCTCCCTTCTGGCATCAGACCAGTGCCCTGATAGATTCTCATGTTTCAATGTCCCATTATACCCTGTGATGTTTTTTTTAAAAAAGAATCAAAGGAGCGTTAGGCATTCTGCATTGTTGCATGGATGCTATTTCCTTTACTAGGATCTGCGGGCATCCCAATCATATGCAAATCTGTTCAGTCAAATCAAAAGCATGTTTGATTTCTTCTTATATATATCCATAATGGAGTCCTAAAACCATGAGCAATATTTCTTCAATTTTTTTTTTTAAATCAGTTTCAAAACCAAAGCTGTTTTGCTTTAATATCTCAAGACATTTAGTTCCTTGAATGCAGAAGAGCTGCCTTTATGTTCATCATAATTTCCTCGCATTCACTGAAACAACCTTAATGCTTGCCTGTAATTTGAGACTTATTTCTTTACTAATTAATGGCTATGTCCATTTTCTTTCCTTCAGTGAATACATTTTTTTTTTTTAGCAAACCTTCCTCCATCACAAACATCCTGAAACTCTCAGTCTGCCTCACTTAGGCACAGTACACACAAGTGAAGAGGAATATATATGCCAGAGACCTTTACATAAACCAGGTTTGTGTCCTTCACGCTGAGGCCAAATTACACTTGATGTTAAAAAACAGTATTTTAACGCAAATTATACAGACATGGGGGTGGGGAGTGATAACAAAAGCAGAAGTGGAATCTCACCTTTTTCTTCCCTGCTTGACTCCTGAGGAAAAACCCTCTTCTTCCTTTTGGAGGAAATCCCCCATTGGCACCAAAACAAACACTAATTTCATATGAGAGATTTTCCTTAGGCCTATAGCCAAGGAGGGAAGGTTTAAATTTCCTCTCCATGCCCGCTCCAATCCTATTAATTATCAACCCTGCTGCTGATGCAATTTGATTTAAAAAAAACAAAACAAAAAAACCCTCCATTTGAAACACAAAAACACATTTAATGTCACGTCTAGTATTGCCCCAATAAACTAGGGTGACAAAAATCTTTCTGGACATAGACATCATCCTGTTTTCGCTTTCCCAAATTGCCCTGGAAAAGAGTACTTTTTTGTCAGTAATCCCCACAGTTTTCATCCTGTTGGTTCTTATGACCCTATTGAAGAAATAAGGGTTTTCCCATTTATTTTGTTAAATTGTTTATTTATAGGGTTGGCATGTCAAATAAAAATCACAAGATGGCAGGAGTGGCCTAAGACATTTTGCTCCTTGAGGTGGAGCAGCTTTGAGGACATGCAGCTAACTTTTGCTACTTTTGATTTTCGAAATACCCATTTGATCCTATTTCAAATGCAGAAATGAGATGAACGGACAAGCAAGAAACTGAAATTGACAGATTCACCCATCTCTAACCTGAAATACTAACACTGCACATCGCAGCAAAGCAATTGAGCTTAAATGAGACATCAAGCAAGTGAATATGTTTTTCTTCCTTCCCTGGCACCATATTAAATCAGACAAAAATGATGGTGGGCAGGGAGGATTAGCGGATGAAGACTTCAGTGGCTGCACAAATGATTTTAACATATCTCTCTTCTTGATTTGATTTGCAAGCAGTTTGTCACCAAGTATTTCATCTAGAGATTCTTGAAGTTGTGTCTCATTGTTTAGCTCAGATGCATGAATCATGGAGCATGGGTTTGGTTTCTCATATAAAATGCTCCTAATAGAACAATGGTTGCAATCAGCACACAGTTCATAATGAATGAAATGAATGTATAAGAGCAAAATACTTTTTCTACATCTCTCTCGCAGTATTTTAAATCTATCTCATTTCCCTTCTCTTTCCCAACTATAGCCTGGCATGCAATCAATAGGAACAAGGAAGCAGCTAACGGATTTATGCACTCTTTCAACATAGTAAACCTATCAGTTAGCAAAAATAATTGTCTGTTTCAAAGTAGAGGGGAAGAAGAATCAGTCCTTTTCCTTTCTGATAAAAGGGTCCCCATAGTTCAAACAAGTCTTTTATTAATTAGTTTGCTTCTTCAGTTTCATTCTTCTAGTGGAGACTTTTCTCCACTATCAAAGCAGCTTAGCAATCTACAAGTTTCAAATTACAACACATTCCCAAATCCATAAAGTACTTCATTTTGCTTAAGCACTGGGAACAAAAAAGATATTTGAATTGGATGCAAACTACGATGCCTTTGCAAGCTGAAATGTTCAAAGGAGATATTAGCTGGATAACCTTTCAAGTTCAGACTTAAAAGACAAACTTATTAAACGCTTGAATCAATTCAGAAATTTTCATGTAAGTGAAGTCGGGCTAAGAGTACTGCTTGATACTTTGCTCAGTCCTCATTAATAAAGATTCTGATTTAGAACAAAGCAGCATTCGTCTATCAAAGATCAATTGTTTCTCCCTTTTCAGAACATTGTTTCCCTCTTATAATGGGTTGTTTATTTAGCCCTTTATCCCCTTTTATGATGTATTAAAATATTATCTGGCAGCCCCAAACATAAGAGGGACATTGTATAATGCGCAAAGCACTGAAAGCATCTGTAGCCAATGGGCATCTCCAGATGGAGCAGTTTATTGGCACTGATGGTGGCACCGTAACTGGGCGGAGTCAATAAAAGCATGCTCTCTGGAAACACGCTGGAAAGGGGGGGGGATGGACATTGGAGACTGTGGAATATAGTGACCTATATTACAATAATGTTTAAGTCTGAAAAGTCTTCTTTTCATGAGGATGAAGTATGCATGCTATCATTAAAAATTGTACATTGTTTGATTGTAAACAAAACAAAAGCCACCTCAAAGTGGTTTACAATTAGCATAGGAACTCAGTCAGTAGAGCATGGTTGTGGGTTTGAGCCCCTCATCGGGGAAGATTCCTGCATTGCAGGGGGTTGGACTAGATGACCCTCGCGGTCCCTCTCAACTCTACAACTCTATGGGTCTATGTGATGTCTGTCCAGTAATTTGGTGTTGTGTAGGAGATTTTGTTTTAAAAATGGCCAACACAGATTGGGAGGGGCAGAAGAACAAGCCATGCTAGATCAGGCCAGGAACCCATCGAGTTCAGCATCCTGTTCTCACAGTGGCCAACCAGATGCATCAGGGAAGCCCACAAGCAAGACCTGAGTCTCCCCTCCTGCAGTCTGCAGCAACTGATATTCTGAATGTTGTTGTATGGGATAATTATTGTGGAAGATTATTGTGATTTCAAGGAGATAATGATCAGACATGGTCAACTCTTCCGTCTCTGGTCTTTTCTTGACTCTGCTTATCTATGTTTTATTGCTTTCTCTATCCTGGTCAGCAAAAGCTTTTGATGTATGGCCTGGCATTTTTGTCTTTTGATGTAGAGTAGCTCTGGTTGAGCCTGCATTAGCCCAACAGGACACAGGTCTATAAAATATCTAGTTTTGGGGCATGTCAATCAGGAGCTCTGCATAGACTGTTGACCGCAGTGCTATGCATCAAGACTGTCTGGGGGTCACTTTGCCACTTCTTCAGGGCTCCTCAGTGGCAGATTGAAGCGCTGCTTGGTAATGTATATTTTGCTTGCTGTTCAGAATAAAATCTGTAACCCTCTCACCCACCTGCATTTGTTCTGCTTCTGAATCTAATTTTAAAAGAACCATCTTGCATATGGCAAAACAGTTGTTGCCTCTGACAGTGGAGGGAAAACCAAGCCACCAAGGCCAGTAACCACTGCTAACCTTTGATAGCCAAAGTGAGGCTATAGATTGGGGAGGAAACCCTAATCATTTGCTCCACCCTTTGATCCCAATTGGAATAATTTCTTTCATGCCTGCTGTCCACACGAAAAGGAAACGAGAGCCTTCTTTGTGTTGGGAATAGCAAACATGCAGCAGCAGTGAGTTGGGGTGGGGGATGTCTGATCAGGACTATGGTGCAGTTCCTGTAGTGGTTTCTATCCAGCCCCTACTTCCTATGTCATGTCTGGTTTGTTCCACAGAAAAGCACATTTAACCACTGTAGAAGTGGCGGGGAAAGCAGTAATATGTGGCGCTCGACAAGCAGAAGTAGAACTATTCACCATCTCTTGTAGCAAGCCAAGAGAGACCCAGGGCCAGTGATGAGTAAAGATGAAAAGCTGCAAATAGCAGTGTCATGGGGTGCCTTCTCAATGTTACTGTTGCTTATCTGGACTGCACGGAGGCAGGGTGGTAGCCAGAGAACGCTGCCACCAGTATGACCATGCAGTCCCAACCTTGCCAGCACTATGCCCCATCCCAGCACTGCCCAGGTAGGCTGTAGGAAGTTAGCACTTCTGTAGCACTTCTTCATCTCACCGACTGCTACTGGCTGCAACAGGTAGTTCTTGCATCTAGATGCTCAGTACTGAAAACAACGCTCCAGCTAATGAGTTGCACTAGATCTCTCTCCTCAGTTTCTTTTTGGAGTCCTTCTGGCTCTATCTCTAGAACCATTGACTATGCTGGAATAGATCGCCGGTGCTGGCACCTCCAGGGTCTACTAGCACAGGGGGACTTGACTGGTGTCCTGTCCAGTCAGTATCGATGGGTGCTAGGATTGTACTCTGTGTGTTTTCAAGCTTCTAGCCTTTGAATACATGAATTATCTTCCCATGTATACATCTGAGTTTTGCTCCCAGGAAAAGAATCTGCCTTCCCTTTTGTTCAAAGATGCTTGCTGAACTGCAGGTTGTTTCCACTTGGTTTGAAAATCATGCAAGCATCTTCTGGAAAATGAATCAAACACTTTGTTAGAGGGAAGTCAAGACCTTTTCATCGTTCCAGATGGCATATGTATAATTAAGGACTGTCAGAACAGAGAACAAGATTTAAAGATTAAATGTTTCTGCAACATTTGATTTTTCAATGAATAATATCCTTCTACCTGCTTGCAGTTCATCTTCACCAGTGGAGACCTGTTTACAAGGAGGGATGGTGGGGATGCTTTGAGTGAATCTGAATGATACTTTGAGAACAGTATTTCTGCAACCTGTTTTCTTGACCCCTTTTAGAACCTTTGGAAGCTGGTGAATCTTGATAATTGTTGCTTCTCCCACTATACTACAGAAGAAGGGAGCAAAAGAAGTGGGAAGGGCCATGGTTATCAGCTGTGATGTAACTGCAAAAATAAACACAATTTAATTCCTGCGTTAACATACGCTCTAAAAAAGAAATGAAAAGTATGTGTTTATATTTTGGGAGAGCAACATTAACGAAGACAAACAGGATGTTCTGATGGCATTTTAATATAGCTAAATTAATATTATGGGTTGCTTTATTTTAATTAGAAATCAAATTGGCAACCAAAAAGGATAAATCAAATGAAAAAAGTAATGTGCTAGAAAGAGCTATGCATTTTACATTACATGCTCCGCTGAATAACACTTTCCCCAAGAAGAATTCATGACTATAGCCACCCATGATCTACATAGAGCTATTAATCAATGGTATTAATTTCCAGACTATCCTTCTGTGTATGATTGTCTTTAAACATTCATTTGAATGGGCAGAGTTTGGAGCTACACTTTCACTTATAAGCTGCACTTAAAGTGAGCCTACTCCAAGCTTGAACTGGACTACGTCTAAACTTGGTGTTTGTAAACTGCAAAGTTATTACTGTGTAGATCTTCTTCCAGAATTAACTGTACTGTAGTTTCTTATTGTTCTTATTGTTGTCATCAACACACTATTCAGGGTTGTGCTTATACGTCCACAAAATGCCAACAGGTGGAATTGTACTACTTTATTCAGAGCAACGAGGTGAGCTCCCGTTGCTTGGTCCCTGCTCCTGTCCACCTAGCAGTTCGAAAGCACGCCAAAGTGCGAGTAGATAAATAGGTACCGCTGCAGCGGGAAGGTAAACGGCGTTTCCGTGCGCTGCTCTGGTTTGCCAGAAGCGGCTTAGTCATGCTGGCCACATGACCTGGAAGCTGTACGCCGGCTCCCTCGGCCAATAATGCGATATGAGCACCGCAACCCCAGAGTCGGTCATGACTGGACTTAATGGTCAGGGGTCCCTTTACCTTTACCTATTCAGAGCAAACCTACTGAAATTAATGGACCTGACTTAGTCATGTTCATGAATTTAAACAGGTCTACCCTGAGTAACACTTAGTTGAATGGCACCTATTATAATTCAGTTAGTACTTTATATCTCTGCAGGGTTTTTTTTTTTTTTTTTGCACAGCTTACCGGTAAATCTCCATTCTTTAAGGCAGCTATATGGATAGTGTCATTATGTGGTTTAGTCACTAGGCGGCACTGCACTTAGTTGTATGTTAGGGAGTTTCTGCTTTGGTAAGGGCTCATTCAGACCACTTTCTTGTCCTCTTATCTGGCCACTTGCCCCCAGGGAAACCTGATCGTTACTGCTGAATCAGATTAAAATTTTATTGTTTTTTCCATGGATTGACTTTTGCTCCGATTCAGTGCTAAAGAGCGGGATTTCCCAGGGAAAGCGATGGGACAAACAGAAAACCACTCGGACCCATGCTTTCTGGGTGCGGGACAAGCAGAAGTGTGGACAAGCCCCAAGAGAGACAAAGTTCTTGGGTCGCTTCCTGGCTGGTATGCCTTCTAGCATACTAGCTTTTCCATATTAGCAGCTTCAAACACAGGGCTGGATTTAGGTTTGATGAGGCCCTTTGCTACTGAAGGTAATGGGGCCCTTTATATGCCCAGCTGTCCTTTGTCAACAACAAATTGTCACTGTTTTTTTGTGTTGGATATATGCTATATAGTAATTTATGGACCTAACAGGTATCTAAAGCCATTTGCACATAACAAAATATGTATTTTATCAAAGTTATTGTTGAACTGAAATACAATTAAGAAGAAGTATATAGGGACGCAGGTGGCACTGTGGGTTAAACCACAGAGCCTAGGGCTTGCCAATCAGAAGGTCGGCAGTTTGAATCCCCGCGACAGAGTGATCTCCCGTTGCTCAGTCCCTGCTCCTGCCAACCTAGCAGTTCGAAAGTCCGTCAAAGTGCAAGTAGATAAATAGGTACCACTCCAGCAGGAAGGTAAACGGCGTTTCCGTGCGCTGCTCTGGTTCGCCAGAAGCGGCTTAGTCATGCTGGCCACATGACCCGGAAGCTGTACACCGGCTCCCTCAGCCAGTAAAGCGAGATGAGTGACGCAACCCCAGAGTCGTCTGCGACTGGACCTAATGGTCAGGGGTCCCTTTACCTTTATATAGTGTAATAGCGAAAACTATTTGGGGGGGGGGGCAAGAGAGTGGGGCCCTAAGCTATAGCTTGTTTAGTTTATACATAAATCCGGCACTGTTCACACATGAACATCGATGTTTCTTTTGTCTGCATCAACCAGTGTGACATATTCTGTTGCACACATGCAGTTCTCCATGTAATGGGGAGTACTTCTTAGTGGGAGGAAAAGCTCCAAATATTCCCTGGATTAATGGAATAGGAATGTAATGTTGACAGATGCTCTTTACAGGTGTTTTTCAATTTCAAACACACATTTTTCACATTTCACATTAGTTTTAAAAGTTCTTCTCAAATGTGAACTACAGCTGTAGCAGTTCTTCATAGAAATAAACATTTTGGAAACATAAATTTCTCAGGATGAACTATGGAAGGATGAAAAAAGAGGTCATAATTTTCTATAAATTTCTGCTGTACTTATTGCTTTTACTGAATATTAACAATGCATTAAAGGATACATTAAACAATACATTAAAGGATGAAGACAAACCAAGTTTCTTTTTGAAAAGAAACATCAAAAATTTTCAGTGCTGGAGGTCATAAATGAAATTCTTTCAGTCTCATTGAGGAAGGGAGCATCTGAATATTTTGATTCAAGTATGTGACACAACAGATGGTTCATGATATCAAAGGCAGCTCAAAACATCAATTTCAGAGCAACTTAAATTCTCCTACAATAATCTTGTACAAATAACTTACAAGCAGAAGTTGGAGTTCTGCAAGAAGAAAGAAAAACCAGCTGTTCATCTTGAAGGACTATGTTGAAGGTAAGGTAGCATTAATTTATCTAATTGTTTACCATCTTAATATAATAATCTGATATAATTGTAATCTAATAATCTAATATAATAATCTGATTTGATTAGCTTTCTATTTCATGCTGGGTGAATATAGAGTTTCACTGTGCCTTTTGGTTAATTCGTGAACCATGTCCCAAAGTCTTTTTTAATCACATGTTTAATGCTTCAAGGCTGAAGGGACACAGCAGATAGCTAGAAGAAATCAAACTGTACTGATATTAAAAAGGATCATTAAGCTTAGCGTGAGAGAAAGGTCTTGTTTCAGGTTACACTCGGCTATCTTGATTAAAAGTGAAATGTAAGCAAAAGGTATCCAGGAGAAATATTCAAATGCAAGGTGCTCTGAAGAACCGCATTTTGTATATGAAGCATGATAACTCCTTATTTTTCTGTGTTTTAAGGATCCCTGATTTATGTACCTTCCCCCCTTCCTCGGTTAAGGCTCAATACTTCATTGATTCATGATAACATTTTAAAGGGGGTGTAACAAGGGACCATTGTTAGTTTTTCATCACATAAGGGTTTGGGATTTATTGCAATAGACTGCCTCGTTCCCAAGGGCATAGAAATGATATAGTTGTGTGCCTGCTTATTTAACCACCTCAGGGTCAACAACTGTCTGTAGGAGAAAAATAAATAAATATAGAGTGGTCAAAGGAATAAAGATGTAATGCAACCTTATGCCATAAGGTATATTCCTTGACGCATCAGACCATATAGAAACATAGAGTTGGAAGGGACTCTGAGGATCATCTGGTCCAACCCCCTGCAGCTGCCCCATACAGGGATCAAACCTACAACCTTGGTGTTATCAGCACCACATTGTGGTGGTCATTATCGATCCTGATTGCATAGTTTTACAAAGATAGGACGCTGCCTTGTATTGAATCAGACTATTGGTCCATCTAGCTCAGAGTGGGGAACCTGTGGTCCTCCAGCTGTTGCTGAACTACATCTTCCCTACCCAGCTTGGCCAATGATCAGGGACGATGGATGTTGTAGTCCGGAAACATCTGTATGGCTAAAGTTTACCCACCTCTGGTTTATATTGAGTGGCAGAGGCTCTCCTGGGTTTCAGATCGGGGGCACTCCTAGCCCTAGCTGGAGATGCCAGGGACTGAACCTGGGATGGTACGAAACTGAGATAATAATTTTGAAAGGGTTTATCTTGTGTCTAAACTCCAGCAGACTTATGGCTTTGCCTTCCTCCAGGTGAATTTAGTTTGCAGTGCTCAAATTACAGGAGGGGGAAAAAATAGGAGACCTTGATGAGATTCTAAAGCCTGACTGATGTCTTCCAAATCATGATTCCATTTTAAACTTTCTAAAACACTAACTTAAGGGTCCAGCATGAAACATATTGGATTCTCCCCTAGTCCCCTTGTAATTCAATCACAGATATTCCTCAGTTCAGGCACAGAGACAGAGAAGTGACAGCTTCTGGAACTTGCTACCCCAGGAGACAATGATGGCCACCATCCTTGGAAGCTTTAAATTCGTGGAAAAGAGGACTATCCATGGCTATTCTACTTGATGGCTGCAATGTTTCTGAATACCAGTTGCTGGAAAGCAAAGAACTGGAATGTGCTCCTGTGCTCCAGTCCTGCTTGCAGGTTTCCCACAGGCATTTGGTTGGAGAACAAGATGCTGGACTAAATGGGTCATAGCTCTTATGGCAGACACCCATTGATTTAGCATCTTAGAAAGATGACACTTGAAACAACGTCCCCAGATGTTCTTACAGATTAAGTCTATATAGGGGAAGGCATTTCTGCTGGTATACTTTGGCTGTATTGCATTCCTAAACAGGGGTGTTAAATAATAATAAATGGGTTAAAATCAATTTAAATACTTACTTTGGGGAACTGGGCTTTGCCCTCTGCATTAACACAACCACTGAACACTGTAAGCCAGGCATCCCCAAACTCGGCCCTCCAGCTGTTTTGGGACTACAACTCCCATCATCCCTAGCTAACAGGACCAGTGGTCAGGGATGATGGGAATTGTAGTCCCAAAAGAGCTGGAGGGTCAAGTTTGGGGATGCCTGCTGTAAGCACTATTTGTCCATCATTGATTTAATCATAAATTAGTAGGAAGGAACAGACTCACCTTGAACATCTAAAAGAGGCTCCTGGGAGGCCACTGGGACATTGCTGGAACAACTCTTGGGTTGGAGCAACTGGCTAAAATGTTTTAAATGGTTCTAATTTTGGTTCCTCTGTTTTGTTTTTGTCAGGTTGGTGTTGGTTAAATGTTTAGTTGGGGTTGGTCGTTATTTTAATTCGGGTATAACTGTAAACTGTTTGTTGTTATTGTTGTTATTGGTTTATTGGTTAGAATTTATTTATTACGGTCAGAGACCAGCTCGCATAACACAATACTGACAGCATTCATAAAGATAAAATATACAATTAAAATAGATTGCAGCAATAGCTCATGGGTTAAAATTGAAAAATATACATCCATCCATACGACTGAGATCTGGACTACCATAAAAACTGATCCTAAGGCACCCCAAAAGGGGCTTCAGCTTTTCCCTAGAAAGCTATTTTATTCTAGAGGATGATCCGAGCTTACAAATCTGGGCACAGAATCTGGCTACCAGCCAGGGATTTATTGGTTTGTTTGTTGCTTGTATAGGATATTTTGTTTAATGTTTGATGTTGTGTTTTTATATATGTTATAAGATGCCCAGAGTGGCTGGGGAAACCCAGCCAGATGGGCGGGATATAAATGAAAAAAATATTATCATTATTATTATTAGTGATCCTTCAATGGCAGTGGAATAGGTGGAAGAAACACTCATGTCATACAGGCATTGTGCCAGTTAATACTAGTTTGCTAACATTAATTATTCACATATTCTAACTACATTTTGAATATTTGTATTTGTATTTTAGGGGATTCATTTGAAAGGCTCTAAATAACGGAAATTAAAAGCCTATTTTAATCAAGGCTTTTTATTCTGATAAAATTAAAGGCTATAAATAACATGTTATTAAGTAGGATGTTGTCCCAATAAGAATAGCTGCCTGGTAATTGCATTAGTCTACCATTCAGCTTTGGTTCTGTATCTTAATTTAGTGCATACTCACTAGCCTGTGAATTACAGGAGGTGTCATGTGGCTATTCTGTTCAGAGGCGTCCCATATCATAATTTGGAGAGTGGGGAATGATTCCTGCATTGCAAAGGAAATTAAACTATGAATGAGGCACAGTTGACTGACTTTCCCAGTTCTGGAAACTAGGCAAAAACCACACAGATCCATTTATTAAGGCATCAAAGTTTTCTTTTATTTGTTTATTGTTTAAGAAATTTCTAAACCACCCTTCACCTAAAATGATCACAGGAGTTTATATATATAAAAAAGCAAATATAGGAACACAATACATAATAATCAAAACAGTAAAATAATTAGATTAAATTACACACATAGCACAATTTAAAGCACCAAAAAAATGACTTAACACATCAGCCACTAAAAGCACAGAAAAATTCTTTTTACATTTTTACTTTTTTTATGTAGCATCTGAAAGAAAACAAAGGCATATTTCTCAGACAAAGACACACATGTGCACACACAACTATGCTACAATATTATGAGCGGTACTGTTTCAAGGCTGAGTTCATAGGAGCCAACTCCTAGGGGCCGTGGGGGCTTTGGCTCCCATGATAAAATATTTCAGGGGACTGGGTCCCCACAAAGTTTATGGGCATCCCCATTCAAATGTTGTGTGTGCACTGTGTCATGTGATCAGTTATGAAGGGCGGGGCTTACCTGGCCCCCCACAATATTTTATTCAAGTTGGCATCCCTGGCTGGTTTTACGACTGGGACTCCTCCACAAACCTGGCACCCTCCAGATGTTTTGAACCACAACTCCTATCCGTCCCAATCAGCATGAAGTGTACAAACAGAAAATGTTTCCAGTGTAATAATCCTCATCATCCTCATCATCACCGTACCCTGCCCATCTGACTAGGTTGCCCCAGCCAATTCACGTGGCTTCCAACAAAATATAAAAACACAGTGAGACATCAAACATTTTTTTTTATAAAAAACCTATACAGGGCTGTCTTCAGATGTCTTCTAAAAGTCATGTAGGTGTTTATCTCTTTGATGGGAGGGTGTTCCAAAGGGAGGGTGCTACTACTAAGAAGGCCCTCTGCCTGGTTCCCTGTAACTTCACATCTCACAGTGAGGGGACCTCCAGATGGCCCTCGGAACTCGACCTCAGTCTGCACTGAATGATGAGGAAGGGGAAAATTTCCTTCTGGCAGCCCCTCAGACCTCATGGGATTCCTCTCCAGAGGGAGTTGTGGGACACTGCCATTATGAAGGCAAGCAAACAGAAGATTACAAAGAAAAGAGTGTGTTTGCTGCACGTGATTCCACCCTCTATAATTAAATATTGCTTCAGGTTCTGGTTAATTGATGCAGAGAAGCTCCTTAATGACATGAAACAGTTCCCCCAAACTCAATCTGGTTAACCGTATGATATCAAACAAGAGTCATACCTGTCAAGATTTCTAGGGCAATTTCTTACATACTGATCATCGGTCTGGACTCAGAGACTTCCATATGCCTTTGGAGCATATTATGTGTTTCGGTGTGTGGGGAAAGGTATCTAAGAAAAATTAGAAACTAGAAAGTTTATGAGCCTCTTATGGGCTGCTTCATGTACATACCCATTAGTCCAGCCATAGGCAAACTCGGCCCTCCAGATGTTTTGGGACTACAACTCCCATCATCCCTGATCACTGGTCCTGTTAGCTAGGGGTGATGGGAGTTGTAGTCCCAAAACATCTGGAGGGCCGAGCTTGCCTATGCCTGCATTAGTCACTTGATGGTCACCGTATTATCAAGTGCAGGTCTGAAAGTGTGAAGGAATGAGAACCAACATTGGTCAAATGCTTGCAGAAGTTCTGCAAGGCAGAACTTGCAGATGACCCTGAATCACCTGAGCCTTATTGTTTTCCAATGGAGCCAATTCACATGTTTAGCTGGAACTCATTAAGCATTAACCAATCAAATAATGAGATTTCAAGTGATATATATCTACGTATGAGCTAATCCTCTGAGGCCTCTTGCTGAAGATGGGACCACTCCTTTCTCACTCAGTTATGTGAGTCGCTCAGATATTTCAACAACAGTCTTTCAAAGGTAATTCTAATAGAAAATCAAACCACATACATTTTCAATGTGTTTACTCAGCGGCATACAGAGGGAACATAAAGATTTCTTTAAAAATCAGCTCATTGCCATTTTCCTCACAGTTTGCCTTGCTTGTTTTCCTATAAGCCTCCAATCCCGGTGCAATTGATAACCGCTGAATTACTGCTTGTAACTGAGTGCGTGGTAATGCATGTCTATAGAATCCGCCTGCCAAGGCTAGGGGATCAGGGTTCTCAATTGTACAGGGAGCTTAGCATGCAGAGAGCAGGCTCCCTTCTCCAAGAGCTTATGCCCAACATGGCGACTGTGACACCATAAGGAGACTGACAAATTGTGGGTGGGAAGGGGGCTGGATGCTGTTCTTGCCTGAAGATGGCTAAAGTTACACCAAAATTCCACCTGGCACAAAATCTGAGGAGGCTCCAAAGGGTTCTGCTTAAGCCAAACCTCCAAGGAATTTCAAGAGAAGTTTAAGGTATTTTGGAAAAAAAAATAGAGTGGAATTTCTCAGGGGGCTGCCATAAATCCTTTTCTGCATTTGTCTTACCTATACTGTGTAGGGTACACTTTTTGCATTCAGGCAAATGCATTGAGACAGTCACACTTCAACTGAAGCACTTCAACCCTGTGCAGTTCATATAGAACCTTGTGCAGGTTACCATATTTATTTCGTTAATTTATTTTAGGTATTTATATGCCACCCTATAACAACCAAGTCCTCAGGGAGTCTTGTGACCAGGATAACAGCTTTTGATGACCAAAAAATGAAGACAAACAAAATCCAGGTTTACCGTGCAGATAAATATATTGCAAAATGTTCAATGATGCCCAGGTATGTCCAATAATAGAGAGATTATAGAGACATTGCACAATGTAGTCTTGCCTCTCATGTAGAGATGAATTCATTTTTATTGATTTCTACTGATGCCTATGTTGTGTCTGCTTCCTACACTCCTTTTGTATTTGTCCACATCACAGAGGTAGAACATGTGTTTTCCACACAGAAGGACTCAGGTTCAATTCCATCCCTCTTCACTTAAAAGGATCTCATCTGGTACGTAGGACCAAAAAAAGACTTCCACCTGTGGCCTTGGAAAGTTGCTTGAAAAAGAGAGCATTTGAGGTGACCCAAAAGCTTTGTCTCTGTTTTGGTTTGTAATGGATACCTGGTGAAAATACTGTCAGGAGCTGACATGTAACCTGCAAAGTTACATTATTCCATGGGTTCATTTTGCCTTGCATTATGCTCCTGCTTAAGCAGTGTGAATCTTGTGATTATATACCTTAGTCATGAGGCCAAATATCACTGGACTTAGTTGTATCTGGGTGGAGTCAGGGGTTTCCTATTGTTATTCTGCTCTTGTTTTAAAGGGAGCAATGAAGTTCTTTTCTAGCTTCCTGGTGTTTGTGCCTTCAAAGTCTCTCATGACAGCAAGGAAAGTATCTAAAATTCTGGAAGGATAATTTGGCTGCAGTTTTCAATTCGTATAGTTCATTCAATTCTTCCTACCACCAACAACCATATATTACCAATGCAAGCATGTGCACTGATAAAACACTGCAAAAAAAATGAGATTGAGGTATAATTGTATTGACATTCTTTCTTTGCTCTGTATTACTGGTGTGAACACCTATTCTGTTAGTAAAACACAATTCAAAGAGAAACTTGATAGAACTGTGCATGCAATCGCATGACAACTGCTTTCCTTAGACAAATTTATTGGGGGTGGGATTCAGAAACATCCCAAGCCCTGTATGAAGCTACTGATTTTACTTCAAGTGCAGCTGCACAAATTTTGAGGAATCTTTGTAAAGCTAACAGTATTTACATTTAGTACCAGTTGTAAAACCCCATGTTTTCTCAAGTTAAGTTATATGCCACTGCAGCATAGTTTCAAAATTGGTCGGTCTGAGTAGGGTAAATATCAACTGGTAAAGGGATCTACAAGTAAACTTCTGTCCCATTGGAAATGTTCAGAGGAGTAAATTCTGCAATGGAAACTAGGTTGAAGGATCATGGAATCATATAGCTGGATGGGACCAAATCAACAGCTAGTTGTAATGTCTGAAGATGCAAAATATCAGCTGCTACTGTATAGATTACAGTGATGGGCAACCTTTTGAGCTTGGTGTGTCAAAATTCGCCAAAAAACCGAGCATAACTCGGGTGGTGTGTCACTTCGAGAAAAAAAACCTTCAAGCTTTGTTTCGTTTTTTGCTTGAGCTATGAGCCAAGGAGTGAAGTGGCCCCTGCCGCGGACGGCATACAAAACAAGCAACAAGTCTGGGAAACAGATGTTTGGAAAGGGATCCGGCTCCACTTCAGACAAGAAACTCCCCTGTTGCTCCTTTGAATGCCCATGAATACATAAAGCAAAAAAAGGGCTTAGTGCAAATGATCCCCCCCCCCCCGCCCCAGAGCACAGTCCTTACCTGCGCAGTCCAGGAGCAGCAAGTGGGCAGCCGCCCACAGGATCAGGGGGGGCCAGCGGAGGAGGACCCTCCAGGGCTGCCAGGGGCAAGGACAGATCTGGATTGGCGCAAGAGCGCACCCGATGGCTGCCCAGCCCTTTCTCTTTCCGTTCCTCCTTCTCTCGCTTTTTTTTTTAAGCGCCAAACTACGTGCCGTGAAATTCGGATCTCCCGCGGAAAACCCCGCGCTCCCATTGGCCCATGCTGCGCCAGCCCGTCCCCGCCCACCGGATATGATACATTTTGCCAGGTGAGGGGCGAGACCGGAGGTTCTGCTCTTAAAGGGGAAGCGCATGGTCTCCCTTTGCACGCCTTGCTTGCTCTCACTTAAAGTGGCTGGCGGAGGCTTCGGCAGTGGCGCCGCGTCCAGCCTCCACCTCTTCCTGGCGCCCTCCAGAAGGTGGCACCATGGTTAGGACGCCCCTGCGCGTGTCACCGAAAATGGTTGTGTGTGTCAGTGCTGACACGCGTGTCATAGGTTCGCCATCACTGGTATAGAAGGTTGATCGCTGAAGAATTGATGCTTTTGAATTATGGTGCTGGAGGAGACTCTTGACTGCAAGAAGATCAAACCTATCAATTCTTAAGGAAATCAGCCCTGAGTGCTCACTGTAAGGACAGATCCTGAAGCTGAGGCTCCAATACTTTGGCCACCTCATGAGAAGAGAAGACTCCCTGGAAAAGACCCTGATGTTGGGAAAGATGGAGGGCACAAGGAAAAGGGGACGACAGAGGACGAGATGGTTGGACAGTGTTCTCGAAGCTACCAACATGAGTCTGACCAAACTGCGGGAGGCAGTGGAAGACAGGAGTGCCTGGCATGCTCTGGTCCATGGGGTCATGAAGAGTCGGACACGACTAAACGACTAAACAACAACAACTGTATCCCTGATACATGGCTAACGAATTTCTGGTTAAAAAACTCATAGGAAGGAGAGTCCACCACCTTCTAAGGCAATCTTGTCATATTCAGATGAAGGTCTTCCCAATGTTTAATCTAAATCCCTATTGTTGTAATTTGAATCTATTAGTTCAGGTCTTACCCTCTGGAGGAAGAGAAAACATTTTCCCCTATCATCTATGCTAGTAGTAGAGAATCAGTTGCCCTTCAAATGTTGCTGGACTACAGTTCCCATCCCTGACTATTACCCATGCTGGCTGGAGCTGATGAGAGTTAGAGCTTAGTTCTCTGTTCCAGAGCTATGTGACAGTCCTTCAAATATTTGAAGATGGCTATCATATTGCCTCTTAACCAGGCATAGGCAAACTTGACCCTCCAGATGTTTTGGGACTACAACTCACATGATCCGTAGCCAACAGGACCAGTGGTCAGGGAAGATGGGAATTGTAGTCCCAAAACATCTGTAGGGTCGAGTTTGCCTATGCCTGCTCTTAACCATCTTTTCCAGGCTAAACATGTCCTAGTTCTAGTTCTTCATAAGACATGGTCTCTAGAGCCCGCATCTTCTCTATCTCCTTCCTCTGGGCACATTCTGGAGCTTGTGTAATCTCTATAAGGGATACCTGGGGTATTTATTTTCATGCACACAAAACCTACTTGCATCAAAGAAGTTCAGAGCCTCCTCCTCCTCAAGTTTCAACACTAACACCCCCCTGCAATTATCACATCTCACATACCTTCCAGCTCTTTGACATTAACACAGGAACCAAAGATGGTTGTTAAGTAAAGTTTAACAGGGGAAAAGGTTCAAAATTATAATTTAAAATGTGTGCAACTGGCATTTTGAAAACAGAAGCTTCCCTACTATGGCCTGGTAATACTGAGTCTGTGTTCTCTGAAATATGACAATTAATGGGACTACATTCACAAAAACCTCTCCCCCTCCCCATAAGTCCCCAGGATTGTCATGAAAATGAACCAATTTTGAGCTATTTTCTGCTCACATTTGAAACCTTGAGCATAAAAACTAGACTCTGACCTGGCACTCTGTTCGCAGTCATGTGAATTATACTACCCTTCCATCCTACACTGACCTTTTCCCAGCTGTATAATTTGATGGGGTGGTGGTTACTCCTCCTGCCTCTTTTATAGCTTCTTCATACCAAGGGTATAGAGTGGGCAAAGAAGGGGTCAGCCGGTTGCAACAGAGAACACAGGAATAAAGCTTTTAGTCTCCAACATTTCAAAGCCAACTCACTGTATTAGATGGGGAACAATCCTTTTTTCTCAAAAAGATAAGGGTCTGTTTCTTCGTTTCTCTGGTTGAATTACTAATTTGTAGCAAATCAGGGGCCCAACAGGTAGGCTGTATCGGGCATGCAGATTTTGTACTGAATACAAGGGAAACACACTACCCTGCCACTATGGTTCTTTGGCAGCCATGAGGGAGAGAAGCCCCTGCTCTGGTTGGTGGATATGTTTTTTCATTTGGACTGGCTTTTGTTTCATAAACTCAGTGGCGTAGGAAGGGGGGTGCAGTGGGTGCGGTGTGCCCCAGGTGTCATCATTGAGGGGGGTGACAAAATGACAAAAATATGTGTTTTTAAAATAAAATTTAAAAACATTGGGCTCGCGACACTTTTTTGAAAAAAATTTATTTAAAACGAGTTTAATAACTTCGTCTGACAATTAATTAACCTCAACAAGTCAACATAATACGTATTGCTTTGATGGATTGTTGGGCCTGGACTCTTGTGTGGGTTGGGGTGGGTTGAAAAGGACAGACTTGAATTTGGTTTTCTTTCTGGCTTAAAGGATTATGATGTTCGGATCTGGATACTGGCTTTAATGATTATAGGTTAAAATTGAGGAGTTTAGTAGTGGGACATTTAGCTAACAATTTCGAGACCGGAGGAAGGTACGTTAAGCCAAAGCTGCAAAATAGCGAAATTAAGTAAAAAAAATTCATTCATAAGAAATTCCCATCACAAAAAAAAAGGTTTTAAGTGATTATGCTCACAATGTTAAGTAAATAAACCAGAAAATAACACTTGCAACTGTAAGTATCTTATTTTTCCTTCTTTTAATAATTTCAATGTTGGGGGGGGGGGCGGTGACAAGAAATTTTCCACCCCGGATACCACCTGACCTTGCTACGGCCACTGCATAAACCCACTTG
Organism: Darevskia mixta; assembly: GCA_034641385.1. Lineage (NCBI taxonomy): Eukaryota > Metazoa > Chordata > Lepidosauria > Squamata > Lacertidae > Darevskia > Darevskia mixta. The sequence goes on along the minus strand of JAWWNH010000013.1, from coordinate 41,473,487 downwards.
CCGCTGCCATTTGTTTTAGCTGGTTATTTTTATCCATTTTATTGGCACCTTACCTGCCTATGTTTATGTCTTTTTTTTTACTCCGTATTGTATTATGTTATTGCTGTTAACTGCCACAAGCTTCATTTGAAAGGTAGGCAGTAGGGCTGTGCACAGTCCCCTCAAATTACCCTGTGGCTCCAATTGTGGGGGTGGGGTGGGTTCAGGTTAACCCACCCTGGATTGACATTGGGACTACCACCCCACCTCACACCAGATCAGCTGCTTGATCGGTCCAATGCCCTCAGAAGTGTGGCAGAGAGGAGATTCTCTGTGGCAGCCCTTAAGTTGTGGAATTTATTCCCCACAGATACAAGGGTTGTTCATTAAAGATTTCCCCTGACCCACTTCCGGTTATTGTAGGAGGATGAAACTGCACATGTATAATGATACATCTCTCCATAGGTAACGTGGCAATTTGTAGCTCTGAACTCCTAACAGTTTTTCTGCTACTGGTGCTAACATGGAGTAACGTCTGATAATGGAACCATTTGAATGCAGAGCGGCCATCAGGTTCTGGTATTTGAAAGGGCGCACACCATGGGAGATGTTCAATGAGATGACAAGGATTTATGGGGAGGATGCCCCATTGTATGACGTAGTTAACACTGGCATCATCAGTTCAAGTGTGGTCAGACTTCAATGGAACGGCTCTCATTCCTGGGCGACCACAGTCTGCCATTGATGAAGACACCATCCGGCAAGTGGAAACCGCCATTTTGGAGGATCACCGCATAACCGTTCACCAACTAGCTGCAGATGTCAAGATCAGTGTGGGCTCTGTAGAAAAAAAAATCATCTATGACCATTTGCACATGGGAAAGGTGTCCACACGGTGGGTTCCCCGACTGCTGACGCCTTTCCAGAAGCAGGAACGAGTTACGGGCTCACGGGCTCTTTTGGCCATATGTCACGAAAACCATGATGACGTCTTCACCAGACTTAATTACTCAGGACAAAACATGGGTCCATCATTGTGACCCAAGACTAAATCCCAGTCCAAACAATGGAAGCACTCTGTCTCACCACCTCCAAAGAAGGCATGTGTCCAACCGGCAGCGAGCAAGGCCATGCACATGGGAAAGGTGGCTATGAAATCCTTCCTCACCCCCTTATTCTCCTGACCTCACACCATCTGACTTCCACCTCTTTCCAACCATGAAGTTATTTTTGAAGGGCAAGCTGTTTTCCAGACAATGAAATGCTGATTTCTGAGGTCAAGTCGTGGCTTCTGACACAACCTGCCGACTTCTACAGATGAGGTCTCCACAGCTGTATAAAGCGATAGGAGAAGTGTTTGGCTCTTGCTGGTAGCTTTGTAGAGAAGGACTAATAACTGGGCCCAGTTTTGTTTGTCTCAGTCCACAGGAAGTATGTCAGGGGAAATCTTTAATAAACGCCCCTCATATGTGCCTAACACTTTCACTATGCAGTTTTCATCATATGCCAAAAACAACCTCTTGCCTTTGATACCTGAGATATATACTGTATTTTAGGACCCACCCTATTACCGTGACTGAGTCTTTTAAAACTGCTTTTAATATTTAAATTGTTGCAATCTATACTGAGATCTCATGGAGGGAAGAAATGAAATAAATAGTAGTAGTAAGTGGCAGCGACAGAATCCATGCAGCCAGCAGTGAGTGGAATGGGATCCACTGGATCCTGAGATGGGCCTCATCTGGGCCTGTATTGGGCCTCATCTGGGCCTGATTATTACACTAGCTCCATACTGGAACACAGATCATCCTGCCCACCCAACTTGCACCCTGGCCAGCAAAGTCTGCATTTATCTCATTCAAAAGACTTACCTATGATTTGGTAACAATTGGTTACCATGGAAACACATCACCTGAATATCCCAGGCTATTAACACTCCTTTGTCATGTCCAAGATTTCTGCCTAGGCTTTGCCTTAAGCTTTCCCTCAGTCATAGTCCTATTCACAGAACGTTATAAAATGGATTAGTTATTCTACTTCCCTCCACACTCAAGAAACAATTGTTTAATCTTCACTGAGGTTCAAGGGAGACTATCCTAACCTTGGGATCTTTATATGCCATCAAGTCCTTCATTTAAGGCTTTGAGCACTCCTCTGATCCAAAGCATAAGAAAAATGAATAAATGCATTATTTAGTTGTCATTCGTTTCTGTGTTCTAGTGCTTAGTGTTGACATTTACCTTTGTGTTTTCCTTCCCCACCCCCATTTCCAGCCTGGCATAATTTTCCTGGGCAAATTGCACACTTGTCAGATCACCTGATTAAGAGCTCCGTTTTCATTACTATAAAAACCAACATGCTTGCCGAATCATTAAGGAGCAGATTGGTCAGTAATAATAATCAGTATCCTGCTATAAATACAGCTCAGTATGTTTAATGAGGTAGCCTACTCAAATACTAAAGATTTTAATACAGGCATTACTGGAGCTGTATTAGCTTGAGCAAGTAATGCCATTATGCCCCTTTAAGGAGTTTAATTTCAACTGTTAACTCATTGTCAGAAAACCTGAGTTAAAACCTCACAGAATCCCTGGATTCCCACCACTTAAAGTGAAATTATCAACAGGATTTCTCTACAGTAATAGGATTGAGATCCTTCATCTGCCTTGTGTCTTTAATCAGGTGTGTCCATCTTGTGACATACCAAGGGAAATATATTGTGTTCCCTCAATATGTGTTGTGGCTTCTCAGGTGCTTAATAGTCCCATGGATTTGTGTTAGCAATCACAGGCAGACAGTAGTAATGATTATGATGATGGTAATCCACAATGTTTATCAAGTCCTTGAGTCCATTTTTGTAGGTCTCAAGTCTTTTAGGCCTGTTCCCTTCCCTTCCCATCCCCCCCCCCAAATCAACTAATGTATGTTGATAGCTTAATCTAAAATGAAGGCAGGCTGCTTAGTTATTGAACAAGGTTTGCATTTAGGAATTATTCGAACTGGATTTTCTGTTTGTATTTGGCCATTTTGATAACAAAAACAACAGTCACAGGCCAATTATTCTATGATGTGATGGGAAGTTGTAACAGTGTCGGCAACAGAGAATATGTATTTTTGCGCATTCCAGATATTCTTGTGCTCTGTAGTGTGTTGTTGACATCTCTAGACACCCACTTGGCACCCATGGATGTTCTGCTCCTTATGGAGGTTTTGTTTTTTTTGTTTTTTTAAAGTGTTTTCTTTAATACCCACTTTTCCCTTTAAATCTACCTCAAATGGCCCTGGGCTACCTGGAAAATGAAATGCGGACTACTAGCTGTGCCACTCTCTTCCTTCTCCAAGAATGTCTCTGAGTCCCATAGATATTTCACTCAGGAAAGGAGGAGGAGGACGAGGCAGCTGGATACTGGTGCTTGGTCTTCCAGGTGCCTGCTAAAGCTGACTCAACTGCTATCTGGTAAGTTTGGAAGATGGAGCACTGGAGTAATAGAGGTGGGGATGACTTTAGGTGGTATTTTACCTGATATTCTGGGGTCCTACTTTAGGTGTTTGTATGCTTCTGCATTGCCCATTTTTAAGGAGTGCTGTAGGTAGTTTTTGTCTTTGGGATGATTTTTGCATGTTTCTTGGAGTATATGCATTACTGGCTTTGGGGTGTGTGTGGATGGTTTTAATTTCCATGGCTTTTTGGAGTAGTTGTGTTCCTCTGAGCGTCTACCAGTTTTCCTTCTGTGAAATGTATTTTTCTGTTGTGTTGTATGAGGGTAAATGTGTGACTTGGTACTCGGTGTTCAATACTGACTTTTGTACTCAGTTTCTTGGGAGGTTATTTTGCCTTGGTGATGAGGAAGGTCCCCTAGGCAGCCATTTTGTGACCAGGAAGACTTTCCTATGGCAGCCAATGTGCAGTGGTGCCGCAAGTTTCTCCAGATTTCCAGACCCACAAAGATTTCCAGACCCGCAAGATTTCCAGACCCACAAACATTGAGGGATGGGGGCTTTTCTGTTTAGTCAAATGTTAAGCCACCTAGTTAAGGCATCTTTTTTTCTGTTTATAAAAGAGAATTCCTCTTATTCAAGATTACCTGTAGTTATAATAATTTATATTTCCTTTTCTGTCATAGGGTTTTCCTGTAGCACTCCAATTCCTTAAAGTGGTCGTGGTGAGCCTTTAAGAGCAATCCTGTGCATGGTTACTCAGAATTAAGTCCTGCTGACAGGAATTCAAAGTCAGGGCAAACAATTCAGTTTACTTAATCCCTATGCTGACTTCCCAAATGAGGCTTCCTTCTCAGAACCTGTTTGCTTCTTTCATAAATATATGTTACAGCCAGTTGGGCAGGGTATAAATATAACAACAACAATTACAAGTGGTGTGCCACTATGTGTACTCACCTTCATTTGAAGGGATATGAAGTGCAACTGTGCAACTCTTAACACAGAGATGTGGTGCCTGTTGCCTTCTAGATGTTGTTGGACTCCTCCAGCTCCCATCATTCTTCACCCTTAGCCATGCTGGCTGGGGCTGATGGGAATCGGTGTCTAACAACATCTGGAGGGCCGCAGGTTCCCCCCATCATTGATTTAACACACTCAGAACAAACAGTGCATACCTCTCAGCTGTGCTGAACATTCTCCCGAAGTAACACTATGAAGCCCATGATGCAATTGGATATTGATCACACAATGGTTACAGTGTGATGGAAGAGCAGCACAAATGCACTCAGACATCCGGCTCATTAAAAGGAAATTGGAATTGACAACTGTGATGGAGGACAACAGAAATGGCATCAGGTACAATCCAGCAGGACAAATGAATTTTCAGTGGTAATCCATGGTTCTGAGTCATTTAAATAGACTACAGACCAAATTCCTCTCCAATGAAACACCCATAATAGAAAGCCCCTGGATAAAGAGCTGCAGCTTTGGAAAAAAGCAAATGCTGAAAGGCCCTGGAGTGCTGTTGGAAGACCCTATTATAGAGAAGGAAGTGTAAAGGAAGTGTAAATAACTCTTGTCACTTTCATAGGATTGGTCAAATATGATACCAAGGAGCTCAGCAAAGCAATTGAGAAGTGACTGTCCAAATGACACTATAAGAAGTGTTGGTTCAAATGACCTTGTCACTTTCTCTGAGCATCTTTTGCTCTTCTTATATATTGCTGTGTAAGAGAGCTCTCATCCTTATTTGAAGGTGTATAAAGTATTTTTGACTCTTAACACTGAAGTATATAGACCATAATAGGGATGGACAAGCCTGTCAATTTTGGTTGTCTTTGTTTCTCATGTTTCCAATCTTAATTCAGCTCTCTACATTTCTGCAATGATGAAAATTCATCAACGTTTTAGAGCAATTTTTTCCTAAATTCATTTTTGCAGTGCTTTTTTTCTGGGGGTACGCATACCCCTAAACATTTTGTGAATCTAAGTTTGGCCTTATTGAGGGGCAGTATTTCAATATGAGTAGGAAAACGAGAGTACCCCTAAACATTTTTTTAAGAAAAAAGCACTGCATTTTTGTATGCAGTTTTGCCCTATATACAAATGTTTGTAAGCAGTTTCCCCTAATATAATGCATTTCTGTATGTTATTTTGCTGATATATGCATTCATATGGACACTACTAAATGCATTTTTTGTACACTTGTCTTGACTGAAGAACCGCATTGCAAAATTTGGAGAAGTGCTGTAGTCTGAGGTTTATCTTGTGTCCACTTAGACCAGGACCATTAGTGTGGTGACACCTGCCCTTCGAAACAGACCCTGAAAGAACATCAAGCAGGCATCTAGAATACTGACATTTAGGCAGCTGTTCACCCAGGTTTTCCCTGAGGAGTGATCCAGCTATGTTTATGCATTAATTTGATCTACTGATTTGTGATGTATTTTCTATTGATGACTATAATTTTACTGGTTGATTTTATCTTGTTCACCACCATGTTGGCAGTGTTGGGTTTGTTTTTTTTAATCACCCAAAATAAGTGTGCAGGGAGGGCTAACCTTTCATCCAGTGGCATGCAGTGAATTTTTTTTTTTGTAGGGGAACAATTAAGGCCACAATTAGGGCCACAGGTGCCAACTTGCAAGGGTGATTTTTTTTTGTCTGGGGTGTGTGTGTGACATCTTGACGTCCTGATGTTGTGTGTGAGAGAGTTGTGCCTTCCTCCCTAAGCTGTGCAGAAACTTACTAGGCTTTGGGAATGGGGCGCCAGGGCTCTGACAGGATGCTAGAGCCCTGCTGCCTCCTTCCCAAAGGCAGGCGGGTTTGGGGGAAGGTGGTGGGAGGGCTCTTGGACCCATTGGACCACCACACATCTCCCTCCTTACAGACTGCATACCACTGCTTTCAACATCCTTGGTCATTGCCATGTCAACTAGGGATGTATCTAGACAGTCACAGGTTAGATATCCCTGCCACAGAATTGGCTGGCATAGGAAAATCAAAGGAAAGTATAGGGAGCTCTATGTAGAATTGTTTTCAGGAAATGATGCTTATGAAAATTCACACACACACACACACACACACACACACACACGGCCTTATAAATGTGGAACAGGGGGGGAAAAGATTGGTTACCACTGATGAAAAGATACGTCCCAAGATGTGTTAAAATACTGCTTAGCAACTGGAACATTAGATTTGAACAAATTTGCTAGTTAAACATGCATATTCAAGGGTGATTTTTGATAGCTGTAGGTACTGCCTAATGCCAGCAAGCCATATAGCTGCTTTAGAGAAATCCCTGGTACCCTTGTGATTTAGAATAGTGATAGAAATAGAAGATAAAGACTTAGCTTTGATATACAAGCCTATTTAAATCTCTGAGGTGAGACACTGAGATAAGGCCTAGCCATCCAAAACTGCTTGAACGGGACCATTAAGCAGAAGCCGTAATAGCTTGGAATAGGCTCTTGTACTATCCAAGGAAATTGTAGTGGGTGTGCCTGAAAGTTCGGCTCAGTTATTTTGAGGCATAGGCACAATATGGGACAAAGAAAGCATTTTATGAAAGTCTGTCAAACTTGCTAATTTTGGCAGCAAGAAAATGTCTGAGAGGGGAGAGGTGCCCAGGTACCCAATCCTACTAGATACGTGCTGGTGGACCCCTCATCAGATACAAATGGTTAATCTGGAAGGGTGAAGAACTTTCCCCATATTATTCTATGGAGTGGGGTATTTTCAGTCCAATAGACCTAGCTGCAGTCCAGCAGATGCTGGGAAAGGCAGAACAAAGTCTCCTTCTAAGAAAAGAACTGTTTCTGCTATCTGTGGTCAGACAACCTTCCTGCTATCTGCACCTTTGCTGGCTTTAATTTGGGATTGGAGTATGAATGGGCAGACACAATAAAATACTTTACACAATGCATCATTAATGTACGGAGTTCATCGTCACAAGATGTGGTGATGACCACCCACTGGGATGGCTTGAAACAGGGATTAGACAAATGTATGGAGGATAAGGGTTTTTTTGTGTTAGGTGCTTATTCTGTATTGTTTTTAATTGTTTTCATGTCACTCACCTTGACATTCATATGTGGAAAGACATTCATAAATTAATAAATTAAATAAGGATGTCAAATAAATAAGGCTACTAGTCATGACTGCTGTACTATTTCCAGAATTGGATGCATAATAGCTGATGGGCAACTTCAACTGGAGAAAGGCTACTTTTCCTCAGGAGCAATTCAACGTAGCACTTGTTCCATCAGTGCAAGCATTTCAGCTTGCCAGATGGAATGATCCACCTCTCCTCCTCCTGTTCTGGGGATTCTTGTGATACCCCCCCCCCACACACACACAGCCAATTTCAGGGGTGCAATGAAGAGGGGGACCCAATTGTGCTAGTGGAAGTCCATGTGTGGGCATCCACTAGCGAAATTCCTTAGTTGAATCCTGTTCCTTGCATCCTGCTGACAGGCTTCGTAGATACATCTGGCTGGCCACTGAGGGGAATAGGATGCTGGACTAGATAGGCCTTTCGCCTGTTCCAGCAGGACTCTTCTACTGTTCTTTACATTCTTAACTCTTGGGGAAACATGAGGTCTCTTCCAATTCCAAATTGAGCTGAGGTAATATTCCCCACCAAAATGATAGAACAGGGTGGACTGAGGTGCCCAGATGTAGGTCTGATCCCCTTCCCAACTTTGATGAGAAACACCTTCAAAAGCCACCCTCACTCTGCCGAGAACCAGTCCCCACAATATTCAACTCTTAATAAAGAGCCCTTTGTGAAAGCCCTAAAGGATATTATATTGCTAGATCTTACTTTTTTCTTCTTTCTGGCATTGACAATTACCTTGCAGTAAGCAACTTTATTCCTTTGGCTTACTAACTATATTTCTGAAATCAAGAAGCAGCGATAAATTGCCAATAAAACGTACAATCCTGCTTTAAGAAGAAAACCACAAACAAGCCAATACTACACTGCAGCATATTTTGCAGCCCAGTGCATCAGGTTTCTTATTGTCAAGCGAATGTTCTCTGTTATAGATTGCAGCACTATAGTTCTTTCCCAGCACATTCTAAAACTTCTTTAAGCTGATGCGCCTTAAAACACTTCCAGTCCTTGGTGGGATTTATGTGGAAGATAAAGTTTGTTGGTTTTATGCAGAGGTACTTTTAACTTGCTTTGCCATGCTGGAAGTACATTCAGACTTTGCCCTAGAATGTCTATCTAGAAAAAGCAGAGGCCTACAAAGCCATTAAGCATTCCCCAGACAGTCCTATGCCTCATACGGTATGTGGATACAGGGCAGTGTGCAAATTACCGGTATGCCCTGTGGATCCATGCAGACACAGAGTTCATAATTACACCAGCCTCAGGCTGCATCCATATATATGATTTTATTAAGACCTTTCATGTTGTTGTTTATTCGTTTAGTAGTGTCCGACTCTTCGTGACCCCATGGACCAGAGCACACCAGGCACTCCTGTCTTCCACTGCCTCCCGCAGTTTGGTCAGACTCATGTTGGTAGCTTCAAGAACACTGTCCAACCATCTCGTCCTCTGTTGTCCCCTTCTCCTTGTGCCCTCCATCTTTCCCAGGATCAGGGTCTTTTCCAGGGAGTCTTCTCTTCTCATGAGGTGGCCAGAGTATTGGAGCCTCAGCTTCAGGATCTGTCCTTCCAGTGAGCACTCAGGGCTGATTTCCTTCAGATCCTTCAGACCTTTCATAATACAATACAAAAGGAAAACAAACCAATCTGAACAACAACAAAAACAAATAAAGAAGAAAAAATGAAGGATATGAAGTCCTCATTCACAGGTAAATCTTAAATTGTCCCACGCAGAGAGAGTTGAATCCTCCCAGGTCTTACCTGGGAGCTTCCCCTTCTTCTCCCACCCTCCCACCCTGGGAGATCTTCTCTTTCCTGCCTCTCATACATGGTCCTTCATCAACTATCTGTCACCTTCGTTCCTCAGGCTGCATTCTGACACCCTCCAAGTGTCCCTATTTTGCAGTGACATTCCTGATTTAGAGAAGCCATCCCAATTTCAGAATTGATCCCGGAATGTCCCACTTTTCCTTAGGATGTCCCTATTTTAATCAGAGAAATGTTGGAAGGTATAGAGACCATGGAACCGTCTGAAGGCAATCCTGTATTGTGTTTTTAATATTTGGTTGGAAGCCGCCCAGAGTGGCTGGGGAAACCCAGCCAGATGGGTGGGGTATAAATAATAAATTATTATTAATTATTACTGTATAGGGAAGTTTTTTATGTTTAATGTTTTTTATGTTTAATGCCCAGGACTCTCCTGCTGTAAGTGCCTACAGGCCGCCTCCCTGCCTCTTACCATCTGGCCTAGGGCACGGCCTGCTGGCCTTCAAAAGGACTACGGCTGCTGCTGCTGGTGGTGCTGTTGCCCAGGACTCTCCTGCTGTAAGTGCCTACAGGCCGCCTCCCTGCCTGCTGTAAGTGCCTACAGGCCGCCTCCCTGCCTCTTACCATCTGGCCTAGGGCACGGCCTGCTGGCCTTCAAAAGGACTACGGCTGCTGCTGCTGGTGGTGCTGTTGCCCAGGACTCTCCTGCTGTAAGTGCCTACAGGCCGCCTCCCTGCCTCTTACCATCTGGCCTAGGGCGCGGCCTGCTGGCCTTCAAAAGGACTACGGCTGCTGCTGCTGGTGGTGCTGTTGCCCAGGACTCTCCTGCTGTAAGTGCCTACAGGCCGCCTCCCTGCCTCTTACCATCTGGCCTAGGGCGCGGCCTGCTGGCCTTCAAAAGGACTACAGCTGCTGCTGCTGGTGGTGCTGTTGCCCAGGACTCTCCTGCTGTAAGTGCCTACAGGCCGCCTCCCTGCCTCTTACCATCTGGCCTAGGGCACGGCCTGCTGGCCTTCAAAAGGACTACGGCTGCTGCTGCTGGTGGTGCTGTTGCCCAGGACTCTCCTGCTGTAAGTGCCTACAGGCCGCCTCCCTGCCTCTTACCATCTGGCCTAGGGCGCGGCCTGCTGGCCTTCAAAAGGACTACAGCTGCTGCTGCTGGTGGTGCTGTTGCCCAGGACTCTCCTGCTGTAAGTGCCTACAGGCCGCCTCCCTGCCTCTTACCATCTGGCCTAGGGCGCGGCCTGCTGGCCTTCAAAAGGACTACGGCTGCTGCTGCTGGTGGTGCTGTTGCCCAGGACTCTCCTGCTGTAAGTGCCTACAGGCCGCCTCCCTGCCTCTTACCATCTGGCCTAGGGCGCGGCCTGCTGGCCTTCAAAAGGACTACGGCTGCTGCTGCTGGTGGTGCTGTTGCCCAGGACTCTCCTGCTGTAAGTGCCTACAGGCCGCCTCCCTGCCTCTTACCATCTGGCCTAGGGCGCGGCCTGCTGGCCTTCAAAAGGACTACGGCTGCTGCTGCTGGTGGTGCTGTTGCCCAGGACTCTCCTGCTGTAAGTGCCTACAGGCCGCCTCCCTGCCTCTTACCATCTGGCCTAGGGCGCGGCCTGCTGGCCTTCAAAAGGACTACGGCTGCTGCTGGTGGTGGTGCTGTTGCCCAGGACTCTCCTGCTGTAAGTGCCTACAGGCCGCCTCCCTGCCTCTTACCATCTGGCCTAGGGCGCGGCCTGCTGGCCTTCAAAAGGACTACGGCTGCTGCTGCTGGTGGTGCTGTTGCCCAGGACTCTCCTGCTGTAAGTGCCTACAGGCCGCCTCCCTGCCTCTTACCATCTGGCCTAGGGCGCGGCCTGCTGGCCTTCAAAAGGACTACGGCTGCTGCTGCTGCTGTTGCATAACAGCACTGAGTTGTTTTTTTGTTTTTTGTTTTTTAAAAATGCTTTTAATTTAATTTTAATTTTTTTTTCTTTTTTTCTTTTTTTTCTTTTTCTTTTTTTTTCTTTTTTCTTTTTTTCTTTTTTCTCTGGTAGGGTGGGTGGGATGGGTTCGTAGTTTGGTTTGGGAATTTGTGTAATCTTGGTATACTTGTAATTTTATTGTTTTGGGGTTGTATTGTTTTATTGTGTGTGTTGTTGTTGTTTTCCTTCCCTGTTTGTTTTTGCTGTTTTTTATACAGGTTTTATTTGTTCTTAAGGGGTGGGGTTAGGGCTGCCGGGGAGTGGGTCCCAGCCAATAGAATGGCTGGGGCAAGTTCCACAGGGGGGGATGCACTGGGACACCCGATCTCAGTGATCACGGGCAGGAGGAGGAGTTACGCTAAGGCCAGACCATGTCATTTCCGAGGAGGCAGGCTTAGTCGTTGTTTGAGGACTATCCCTGCCTCCGGGTCTGGCCCTGACTGGATGGGTACTGGAATCAACAAGGGATACCCACATGACCTGAAAGTGTTGCTGTGTAATGCCAGGTCAATGATGAACAAAACCACTGCCATCCACAACCTGATTGTGGATGGAGGATTTGACCTGGCATGTGTGACGGAGACTTGGTTGGATGAGGCAGATGGGCCAGTCCTTGCCGCTGCTTGTCCACCAGGTTTCTCTTACGCACAGCAACCCAGGCCATCTGGGCGGGGAGGGGGGGTTGCAGCGATTTTTAGGAAGTCATTAGTTTGCACCAGGCGTCCTATTGGGAAGACCCAGTTTTCTGAGTGCATGTTCTGGAAGTTGGGCAATAGGGGCAGTACAGGATTCCTTTTGGTGTACCGACCTCCCCGCTGCACCAAGGATTCCCTGGCCGAGCTGCTTCAGGTCGTGGCGGACGTGCTCCTGGAGACACCTAGCTTGGTTGTCTTAGGAGATTTTAACATCCATGCCGACACGACCTTACAAGGGGCCGCTCGGGACTTCGTGGAAAGCATGGCCTCCATGGGGCTGTCCCTGAATAAGTTTGGCCCAACTCATAGCCGCGGACATGCCTTAGACCTGGTGTTTACCTCTACGGATGTTGGTGATCTGACACTAAGTAAAAGCGAAACAAAAGAAGTGCCATGGTCAGATCACTTCCTGGTGCAGCTGGACTTCTCCGCGACCCTTCCCCTCTGCCGGGAGGTGGGACCGATTCGGATGGTCCGCCCCCGCCACTTAATGGATCCAATTGGCTTCCAGAGAGTGGTAGGGGATGTTTTATCCCATGTTGATGGCCTTTCAGCCGATTCCCTGGTGGCCCGCTGGAATGTGGAGCTAACCAGGGCTATTGACTGTCTGGCTCCGAAGCGCCCTCTCCGATTGCATGGAGCCCGGACAGCCCCGTGGTTCTCCCCGGAGCTGAGGGCGATGAAACAGTCGTTGAGACGGCTAGAGCGCCGGTGGCGGAAAACTCATTCTGAATCAGACCGAACACGGGCTAGAGCTCAACTTCGAGCCTACCAAGTGGCAATGGCGACGGCGAAGAGGACCTTCTTCGCCGCTTCTATTGCATCTGCAGAAAACAGCAGCAGGAGACTCTTCCAGGTGGTTCGAAATTTATCAGAACCACCGTCATCACCGGGGTCTGGTAGGGACCCCGAGATCTCCTGCAATGCTTTTGCAAAGTTTTTCGCAGATAAAGTCGCTCAGATTCGGGAAGAGGTAGACTCCACCGTGGGAGCAGGGCTGGGGCGGGAGAGTGCTAGAGTCCTGTCTAGTCCAGTTGTGTGGGATCAATTCCAATCTGTTGCCTCCGAGGATGTGGACAGGCTGCTTGGACGAGTGAAACCAACCACCTGTCTCCTTGATCCTTGCCCATCCTGGCTTATAAAAGCTAGCCGGGAAGGGCTGGGCGATGGGCTCTGCGGGGTGGTGAATGCTTCTCTTTGTGAGGGAGCCTTCCCAGACCCGCTAAAAGAGGCGGTTATTAAACCGCTTCTTAAAAAACCATCTTTGGATGCGGCCAATATGGCCAACTATCGCCCAGTCTCAAATCTTCCATTCTTGGGCAAGGTGATTGAGCGGGTGGTTGCTGAACAACTCCAGGCACGCCTGGAGGATGTGGACCATTTGGATCCCTTCCAATCGGGATTTAGGCCTCATCATGGGACTGAAACTGCCTTGGTCGCACTGGTCGATGATCTCCGGCGGGCTAGGGACAAAGGTGAGAGCTGTTTCCTAGTTCTGCTGGATCTCTCAGCGGCTTTTGACACCATCGACCATAGCATCCTTCTGGACCGTCTAGAGGGGTTGGGAGCTGGGGGCACTGTTATACAGTGGTTCCGCTCCTTCCTCCTGGGCCGTGTTCAGAAAGTGGTGGTGGGGGATGAGTGTTCGGACCCCTGGGCTCTCACTTGTGGGGTGCCTCAGGGTTCCGTCCTCTCCCCCATGCTTTTTAACATCTATATGCAGCCGCTGGGAGAGATCATCAGGGGGTTTGGGCTGGGTGTTCATCAGTATGCGGATGATACCCAGCTCTACCTCTCTTTCAAATCAGAACCAGTGAAGGCAGTGAAGGTCCTATGTGAGTGCCTGGAGGCGGTTGGAGGATGGATGGCGGCTAACAGATTGAGGTTGAATCCTGACAAGACAGAAGTACTGTTTTTGGGGGACAGGGTGCGAGCGGGTGTGGGGGACTCCCTGGTCCTGAATGGGGTAACTGTGCCCCTGAAGGACCAGGTGCGCAGCCTGGGAGTCATTTTGGACTCACAGCTGTCCATGGAGGCGCAGGTTAATTCTGTGTCCAGGGCGGCTGTCTACCAGCTCCATCTGGTGCGCAGGCTGAGACCCTACCTGCCCGCAGACTGTCTCGCCAGAGTGGTGCATGCTCTAGTTATCTCCCGCTTGGACTACTGCAATGCGCTCTACGTGGGGCTACCTTTGAAGGTGACCCGGAAACTGCAATTAATCCAGAATGCGGCAGCTAGACTGGTGACTGGGAGTGGCCGCTGGGACCACATAACACCGGTCCTGAGAGATCTACACTGGCTCCCAGTACGTTTCCGAGCACAATTCAAAGTGTTGGTGCTGACCTTTAAAGCCCTAAACGGCCTCGGTCCTGTATACCTGAAGGAGCGTCTCCACCCCCACCATTCAGCCCGGACACTGAGGTCCAACGCCGAGGGCCTTCTGGCGGTTCCCTCACTCCGAGAAGCGAAGCTACAGGGAACCAGGCAGAGGGCCTTTTCGGTGGTGGCGCCCGCCCTGTGGAACGCCCTCCCATTAGAGGTCAAAGCAATAAACAACCACATGACCTTTAGAAAACACCTGAAGGCAGCCCTGTTCAGGGAAGCTTTTAATCTGTGATATTTTAATGTTTTGTTTTTTAATAATTGCTGGAAGCCGCCCAGGGTGGCTGGGGAGACCCGGCCAGATGGGCGGGGTACAAATAATAAATTATTATTATTATTATTATTATTATATATGTTGGAAGCTGCCCAGTGTGCTGGGGCAACCCAATAAGAAGTGTGGGGTATAAATAGTAAAATTATAATTATGGAATGGGATGTCCCTATTTTCACCGGAGAAATGTTGGAAGGTATGCATTCTAGAACTTTTGGTTTGCAGTTTGGATTTCTCTTGTTTTTATGAGCATATGCTGTTGTCTGCTTCTTCCTTCAGCCTCTCTCCCTGCCTTTGTTCCAAGAATTGCCAAACTCCAGCATATTCCTACCCCTCGATTGATTCCTAAGCCATGATGCATTGACATTCCTACTCCATCAGCTTCACCCAGACAAGCAATGCTCAATGGACTTTTCTCCAAGCTCAGCATCTCATTTCTAGAGCCCTGATCTTGTTTCTATTCCCATAAATCCCAGACTTAGGAAGAAGTTGCCAGCAGTCCCAGCTTAAAGGAAGGCTGTGTTTCTTTCTACTTATAGCTCATACTTGATTCTTTTTTTAAAAAAGTGCTTTCAGACTCTGCCTGCTGCAAATGAAGTGGCTGCATATTGATAGAATAAATTGTCTCTTCAGACACCACAATTATTTCATGTGTAAAAAGGAAATGGGTTCTTTTTCTGCAAATGTCTGCGAGTTGACAGCAATGTTCCAACCACCCATTCAGTATCAAAAAAGCAGAGTGGTAAGGACAAAGTCTCCTTAGGCATGTTCCCACTGCAAGTTTTAAACTGACCAGGTAACTCTCAGGAACTCGTTTTACGGTGATAAGTACTTATAATGGGAAAACACAAACAAGAACTATTGTAGTTATCCCAGGCTGGCATTTTCATCTCATCATATTTCTATCCATATATTTTCCCTTTGTGATTCTGCTGCCTGCTTCTCTTTTTAGTCACTACCTTAATAAAAAGTAGAAGTAGAAAATGACAAAATTGTCCTTTTCCTTTGTGGGACAAATTTATTTTACTGTTTTCTCTGATACTCTGTGAAACAAGGAACTAGGATTAGTATTTTAAATTTCACTGTATTGCTGCTCTTTTCCTTATTTAGCCAGCACATGAACCATATTTTTGAACAATGATAATAATGATAATATTATATTATCTGCCCTTCACCAGCAGGTCCCAGGACAGGTGACAACAGTTTAAAAATCAACACTGGGAAATAGTGAATATAAATCACAGTCATCCTTCAGGCATTAAATCCAAATAAAACCACTAACAGGCATTAAGGCTGCAATCCCATACACACTTACATCAACACAAGCATAGCCATTTGCCAGATTGAATAGTTCTGGGACAATTGTAGCATAATAAGCTATGGAGAAGCCGAGCAACTATTGACAGTTTATGTAACAGAATCCTGCAGAATCATAGTCAAATAAAAAGATACTTGCTTTTGTACCTTTGGAATTTTAAAAGATGTTTGAAGGCCTTTCACATAAGAGATAAATGGAAACTGTGGTTGATGGAGTTGGTTTCTGAAATATTACCACCTACAGAGCATTCTGGACCTCAAATATCAGGAAAATAATTCAATCCATCCTTCCTTGGTTAGCCATTAATTTCTTCTCTGGAAGGGCTAATCTTTTATCATGGCTTTATACCTAGTATTTCTTTACAAGGAGATAGATCAGAAGTCCGTTTTCATTTTAATGCTGCTTTTGGTGCACTGTAAAAGGTAAAGGTAAAGGGACCCCTGACCATTAGGTCCAGTCGTGTCCGACTCTGGGGTTGCGGCGCTCATCTCGCTTTATTGGCCAAGAGCTGGCGTACAGCTTCCAGGTCATGTGGCCAGCATGACAAAGCCACTTCTGGCGAACCAGAGCAGCTCATGGAAACGCTGTTTACCTTCCCGCCAGAGCGGTTCCTATTTATCTACTTGCACTTTGACGTGCTTTCGAACTGCTAGGTGGGCAGGAGCTGGGACCGAGCAACGGGAGCTCACCCCGTTGCAGGGATTCGAACCGCTGAACTTCTGATCAGCAAGCCTTAGGCTCTGTGGTTTAACCCACAGCGCCACCTGGGTCCCTTTGGTGCACTGTAGTTCAGCATAATTTCTCAGCATGTGGAAGACACAATAATGCATGAGTAGGCAAACTAAGGCCTGGGGGCCGGATGTGGCCCAATAATCCGGCCCACGGATGGTCCAGGAATCAGCGTGTTTTTACATGAGTAGAATGTGTCCTTCTATTTAAAATGCATCTCTGGGTTATTTGTGGGGCACAGGAATTCGTTCATATTTTTTCCCAAAAAATATAGTCCGGCCCCCCACAAGGTCTGAGGGACAGTGGACCGGCCCCCTGCTGAAAAAGTTTGCTGACCCCTGCAATAATGCACATTACAGACAACTCCCCAGCATTTACTTGATAACTGTGCACATGTATTTATGCAGAAGATGCTTTCCACTACGTATAGTAACTTCTTTGTTTAGGTTAGTGTGGAGTCTTCAGCTGAGGAAAAAGCTGTATTCCTGAATCATATAGAGCATCATATTGAGGTGCCATGGTTAGGGTACTGAACTATGACCTGGGAGACCTTGTGCCATTCACTGCCTCTCAGACTAACCTACCACACAGGGTTGTTGGGGAGCAGGAAAAGTATATGTGCCACCTTAAACTCCTTGGAGGAAAAGTGGGATATAAATAAATATAAAATAAAATAATAGGCTAAATAGAGCTCACTGAAGATAAGTAAAGGCAATGGTAATATTTTTAATAAATCAAAATGAGAGCGAAAATATGGGCTCATGCAGAATTTGCCACTAAGGCTGCAGAAAGCCAAGGGCTGCATTTGAAAACAAGTTCCTGCAACCTTTTGTGCTAAGTGAAGTTTTTTGCATATAAAATATGAAATAAGATAATTTTTCATGTTGTTTATTTTCAATTTTTTTGTATTTGTTGTTGTATGATGTTTCCTTTGGAGGGAAAATTTGGTTGCAAATAAATTGGCTGAATGAATGAAATTATGTGGACACCTACTTTTGCTTGATCTCCATCATATTTTTGATGTAGAGGAATTGCACAAATTGAGCATCTGCATGTATCTGACCCTTTCAGGCATTACCCCTGTTGTTGATGACATTATCTGCATGGCAGAAGGGATTATGTGCAAGGGATTATTTACCATACAAAGACTGAAACTACCTTTGGCAATTACCACCTGAAACAGATCAGAAATATCCCAGCTTCAAATTTCACTTAGATGGAGATGGATAACGTTGGTAGCAACATCAAAGACGATTATGGATGCCTTTTGATAATATGATCTAATAACATGTCATTCACTGCAATATGCCATGACTCCAGTTTGGTATGTTGTCATTACACAGCTGTAGACAGAAATTCGACAAAGCACACAGAGCTCTGAAAGAAAAAGTGAAGAAATCCTCAAGGGCAAGAAAATGCCACTGAAGCTAGCTTAAATCAAATGAATGATAACTCTGTTGGGATAACAGGAGGCATTCATCATCAATGCATGCTTGCTTAATATCCTCCTTTTTGGAATATTTTTGCTACTGGCTACCATCTGAAGCTAGGAAGAGGAACAGAATGGTATTGGTCATGGGCGTACCCGGGGGGGAGCAGAGGGGGGCAGCTGCCCCCCCCCAGAAGGCAGCCCTAGAAGCAAAAATGATCAGCGTCCATTCAAAGCAAACCTGAACGACCATGGCTTGCCCCCCCTAGATGGCTTGCTCCCCCCTAGTTTTGATCCTGGGTACGCCCCTGGTATTGGTATCCTTAAATACTTATTCTTCAATATTCCTAAGGGTAGATTAATATTCCCCCCTCCCCACCATTTATAACCAACAGCTAACCAGGACACTGCCAATAAAAGGTATAGTCATTAAATGTATAATCATCTGGAACTATTGCATCTTTCAGATATCCTAGGACATTTGTTAAGCTACTCATAGGTAACTCATAA
The DNA here is from genome assembly GCA_034641385.1 of Darevskia mixta. Lineage (NCBI taxonomy): Eukaryota > Metazoa > Chordata > Lepidosauria > Squamata > Lacertidae > Darevskia > Darevskia mixta. Next base: position 41,454,898 of record JAWWNH010000013.1, on the reverse strand, counting down.
CCACTAATATTTTTAATCTCATTTGATATTGAAGTCTGATAGTTTTTAATTTGGGAGCAAGCCCCAAAAGTATGAAATAAATTAGAATAATCTACACTGCATCTTCAACATTTTTCTGTCATATTGGTATATATTCAACTCAGTCTCTGTGCTGTTAAATACCACCTGAACATTCACTTAAACTTTTTATTTGAGATTCATGCAGACTGTGCTTCAACATACCATTCCATGTTCCTTGTGAGATAATTGCAAGCAGCAGATCTTCCCATTTACACTGATAAGAATATATTATCTAGATCTTCTAGAATTTTATATAACTGACTCAGACTTCCTTTAAGTAGCTTCTTAATTAATATCATTTCAAAGTTTGTGAAATCTCTGAATGAACTGTACTTAGCAATGATAGAACTCACTACATGGGTACTGAAATAAAGGAAAGCAAGAGTTTCCTGCCTCTTCAATGATTTCCCTATAGCTCTGTCCTGAGGCCCCTGGAATATTTAACAAGTAAAGTTTTTTATGACTATAAATAAGTTCAGACACTTACCTAGGGGGGCACCAGTATTTGTGTGGACATGTGCCCTATCCTATCAATCATGCAGCTACTGAACTGCTGTAGGTGCAAGGTGGGGAAGAAAAGAGACTCAACACAATTTTTACCTTAGTGATTGGTTGTACGAGGCTTGAGGAAGGCTCTTGGTTGTAGCTTTGTATGTTTTTTGTTTAGTATATGTAGTTAGATGGCTGTATGTTTTCAAACTAATAAAATACATTGTTAAAAAATGCAATATAAGAAACAAAAGAAGCTTTAGAAATCATACAGCATCTATGCAATTGCTCTGGCAGACAGAAAAGTGATCTGCCAAGGCTCAGAAACCTTCAAGTGGTCCATGGGGAGGAGGGAATTTGGGAACTATGGCCTAATACACACAAAAGCCTGATTTGTGTGATGCTTTTATGAAAGAAGAAGAATTGCATGAGTTGGGTGGCCACATGTATAGACCCCTATGTGGAGAATCTGTCTCACATTGCTTGCACATTGCTTCCACTTTTAACTTCTTCCTCCCTTCCTTGACATGCTAGTTTTTAACACTCTTCAATTTCTTTTTAGCTCTGTTCTAAGTGATCTAAATTGCATGGCTGCCTCTCAAGGCTCATTCACCCTTTATTTTTAGAGAGTACTGGAATGCACAAGCTACTCTAGTTTAAATAACAAACTATGACATAACTTGGTCTGTGGGGGAATGTTCTTCCCAATAAGTTCCTCATTCTATCTACATAAATGTGAGCATAGAAATTGTGTGCACTTCTAATTTTAAAGAGGTGCTAAAACAGGCTGGGCACATAGCATAGTCAGCCGCTACAAAAAAAGGGGGAAATATTTGGGTCAATTAAAAAAGATGTATGTCTGTAAATGATGCAGTGCACAAAAGACCTATCAGCATATGTAAATTGCCCAGCCAGGAATCAAACCCATACATTTAATTCAATGTCCCATGTTGACTTTGGAAATGTAAACACAGTATGGTATATGTAGAATGAAAGCTATTAATGCAACCTACAGAAGTAATTAATGCTTAGCTTTACTTTGTGCACTGTTGTGTGTTTGTTTACATCTTATTTTTCCAACCACCTACTTCCCCTTTCACTGGAGTTACAAAACCCTTGTGTGAAAGCTGTTAGCCCTATAAATTTATCACAGTACATTGGATCTCAAGGCTCTGTATATTTAGATTGGTGCTTTTGCAGTGTCAAACAGTTACCGGGAAGAGTCTACATACACACCTGCACACACAAGGATTTAGTAGTGTGTGGTGTAGTGGTTAAGAGCCAGTGTGGTGTAGTGGTTAAGAGTGGTAGACTCGTAATCTGGGGAACCGGGTTTGCGTCTCCGCTCCTCCACATGCAGCTGCTGGGTGACCTTGGGCTAGTCACACTTCTCTGAAGTCTCTCAGCCCCACTCACCTCACAGAGTGTTTGTTGTGGGGGAGGAAGGGAAAGGAGAATGTTAGCTGCTTTGAGACTCCTTCAGGTAGTGATAAAGCAGGATATCAAATCCAAACTCTTCTAGTACATGTGATTGAGCATATGAGATAATGCATGTGCTATGTTTCTAGGGTCGTAGGGGCATTCATCCAGTTTCTCTTCTCCTGCTTCAGAAAGGAGAGTGCTTGGATTTGGTTTGGATCCTAACTTTTATTCTGCAAATAGAGCAGAAGTCACAGAACAGAATGGAGCTTTGCTGCCTCCTTCCTTTTTGTATCCCATTTCTCCCACAGAAATATCTGCTCTTGGGAGTTGTGAGGGGGAAGTCTTCACAATGCTGTGGGGTATGGTGGAGGAGTGAATGGGAAGTTGGCAGATATTGTTTTGTTCTTCACAAAAATGAAGGCACATCTGAAAGATTCAAGTCTATTTGTGTATTCCTTATATCATAGTCACTGTGGTATTTTATAGTATTGGTTGATAGTATTCATTGACTGTATGAGAACTGCCTTTTATATCTTAAATTCTATTTTGTTTTAATTTTGTACATTGGTATGGTACTGTTAAATGCTTACTGGTCTATAACTGTTCCAGTAATGATAAAACAAAATATAAATAATATTTGTGTTGGAGGGCAGGAGTCATGTGTGGACTAGCTCATCCACTAAGTTTACCAAAACAGCCATGAAATTGTAAACTCCTGAATAATGTGTTTTAAAATAATAATAAAGCAGAATTCCTTTTAACACTGAAGAGTTGTGCACTAGGATTGTTGTGCTGTTGTTTTCTCTTCAGATTTCTGTTATTGTTAAACAACTTGTTTTGGGCCCCTGGCAGGAACTAAAACTCTTTTTGATCACAACAAGCTGAACGAACAGTTTTGATGTTTAATCATATTGCACTACCAAGCATGACAGTATCTGGAGTCTGCTCAAGCCTGGTTGGGTCCCCAGAACACAGTTAATTTAGTGAGTTGACTCGAGGGAGCCAGGGCATCGTCACTTTGAGGTTTTTAGGGTCGCAGAAGTTCAGAGTTTGTCAGCTGAAAACTGCTTGTGTTAGACATAAGTCTGGTTTCTGTGTCAGATATTTTTAAAACTTTTGCTAACTTAAAGCTGAAATCCCTACTAAAAATGAGTGCTGCAGCTTTTGTTGGGCTGTTTCACTTCAGATTGGAAGAATGTATTTGTTAACACAGTAAATTTAAGGTTACCATATTTCAGAAGAATGAATGAAACAATGCCCCACCCAATATAGTAGCTGGCAAAATTTAAAACCTCGGTAAAATGGGTTAGTTTGGTGAGGTTCTTTTTTGATGCAGGATCTCCATAGATTATTTTTCTGTTGAATGGGCTGTCTTGTTTCTTTCTTGTTCAAAGGTTCTTCAAGAAACATAGCAGATACTGTATCTGACTTGAGGATCAATCAGTTAAAGATTCCTGAGCTTAAGTACAGTATTTGTCAATAGAATCTCTGCGTGGTTACAGGTCTTTCTTAAAAACTGGTCTTGGAAACTGGTCTTTCTTAGAAACTGGTTTTTCAATATTCCAGTATTGAACTAGTGTTTGTTGGATAGTTTGTTGGAGTCCATAAATTCATTCCCATGTGGCATTTCAGCAGTCAATGGAACTCCTATTGAATAAGCAGTTTTACTGTAGGGTGCATTTTTCTGCAAACAGGTTTTTTTTTTTTTAATCAACCATTAATAAATTAATTTCCTTCCTTTCAGGAATAGACTTGATCATTTGAGCTGGATCATACTGGACTGGCAGGCAATGAAAACACCAGCCCAATGTGATGAGACAGAAAGAATTGATTTATGTGCCTGGACATTTTCTTGGCTTTTCTTCTTCCCTCATCATTCAGAGTTAGAGCAATGGCTGTCCATGACATCATCAGGTAACCAGATGATGATGATGACGACTTAAATTTGTATACCACCCGTCAGCCAAAGATCACCAGGCCATTCACAACATAAAGGTACAAAATGAGAACACAAAATACACAATGAAACAAAAACAAACCAATAACCCCCCTCCCAAACATATTTTAAAAAGCCATAGATTGTTTAATCAGCAAAAGGCCTAGTTCTGAGAAACATTTTCACCTAGTGCCTAAAGATAAATAACAAAGGTAAAGATGAAAGCTGTAGTGGTGCTGAACTACACAGAACAGAATGTAGTGCATGTTTTAAGATCCAGAAATGGCTGTATCTTACCCCAGCCACTCTGGGTGGCTTCCAACAAAGTATTAAAACACAAAGAACTTCAAACATTAAAAACCTCCCCATACAGGACTGCCTGCAGATGTCTTCTAAAAGTCAGATAGTTGTTTATTTCCTTGACACCTGATGGAAGGGCGTTCCACAAGGTGGATGCCACTACTGAGAATACAACCTGCCTGGTCCCCTGTAACCTCACATCTCACAGTGAGGGAACCTCCAGAAGGCTCTTGGAGCTGAAACATTTCTAGGGAGAAATTTTTTATGATTATACAGTAGATTATGCAACAGTATGCTATGCAGAGTAGGCACAATTTTGAAGCAACAAAGGGAGGATGGAGGGAGAGATCAGATGAACAATGTTGGGAATATTCATGCTGGATGGTCAGAGATATGAGGAACATAAAGTAAATATATCCTTAGATGGCTCGGTCAGTAGAGTATGAGACTCTTAATCTCAGGATCATGGGTTTAAGCAAAAAGATCCCTGCATTGCATGGGGAATGACCCCCTAGATTACCACCATAGTCCCTTCTGGATGAAAGAGGAAGGGATGGGGTGGGGGCTTCCTCTTTCATCCAGACACTTACAAAGACACTTTATGCAGGTATCATACCATGAGGTAACAACAAAGTGCCATGAGGCCATTGGATAATGTTGGCAATAACAGGGAATAGAATGTTCTTGCATAAGAAGAGAAAGAGGGGTTATAAAAAGGGGGGAGAAAAATTGGAAAGTAAGTGAATAAGAACATTGGATACAATGAGCTGCAGCTGCAGACAAGGTTTTGAAGAAGAACTCACTGGATGTTCCTTAGGGAGTTTGCAGGATGGTCTTCTTTTCCTTTGGTGAAGCCTTGCCTTGGGCTAACTGGAATAGATCCAGGACTTCCTTTGCTGAAGGCATACCTACAGTTGCAGTGAGCCATCTTTGAATAGTAATTAGATCCCCTGTTGTAGTTGAAGCCTTGTGGAATTTGTTTTTAGTTGTTCTAAGGAAGCCTTGTGGGAATTTGCTTTCTTTTTTCTTACTATATAAAAAAGGTGTAAGACTGTTGTCATGCTGCAGTTTCACATGGCCACTGATAGGCGAGCTGCATCATGACAATAGAACAGGAGGCAAGTGACCTAGAGAGGTGAGCAAGTGGTCCAGGTGAGCTGCAGAGGAACAGCCAGGATAGGCCAAGGCAGCTCAGCGGCAACCACCCTGCTCTGCTGCTGCTGTGCACCTCATATGTCCTTGAACTCTGATAATACTTTTTGCTTGTCTGGATGGAGAATAGAGAGGGGTGTGTATATGTAAAAAGTAGCCATCTTTACAAAGGGGCAATTTACATTGAAAGCTCTGCCCACTTTTGGTTCTGGCCCTGCCCATCACTAGCCCTTGGAAGGATTACCAAAAGGGCTAAAGAAACAAAAACAAAAGCCCCGCACCCCTGATTTAGAGAATGGGAAAAGCATGAGCAATCACCATTACCTTTTCTTGGAAAAGTGCATGCTAGCCATGAAGGAATAATAGATGCAGGGGCAGAAGCAAAATTGACCATCTTAGGAAGTATGATATGAGACTCAATAAATCAATAAAAAGTCTGTTCCTGGGGAGATATAGTGCCACTGATGCTGGGCTGTTCTCTGAGTGCATAGCAGTACTGCCTTCTCTCCAATCTCAGGAGCTGGCATAGAATTGTAACGGATGCCTGGGAAGGTGGCATTAAGAGGCACAACGAAGCATGCTAGCTGATGCCATATAGAAGATGCCTTCCAATTCTACCAATGCCCTTTGAGGAATATCTTTCCCCCCATTTTGTCCATGTTGTCCTTGTAGCTTTGTCCTGCAGCTCTCCAGTGGTTTGACTTTACCCCCTGATGGCGCACTCTTCCGTTGTCTCTTGAGACAGAAGGATTCCAACAACTTTGCACTCCTTATGCTAGCATACAGGGCTTGTGCCTTTCTGTAGCTCACACAGAGTTTGAGAGGTCATGATGTCAAACCAAAGCCCTCCTGCTAGTGCTCCACACATGGGAGATTTATGCCCATCCTTGATGGCTGACCTCTTGCTAGTAGAAGCAGCAGGAGATGGGTTTGCTGCACAGCTAGAGCCTAAGGAAGCCTATTTAAGACAATGAGCACACACACATATTAAAAAGACTTAATGTGAGCTGTCTTAACTTATTAACAAGAGATTGATAATATCTGACAAATGACGGAAGATAAATTGTTAAGCAAAATGCAAATATGCCAGGAGCAGAAATGGAAAATTACAATAAAAGCTTTTATGACTGCAGGAAAATCCAAAGCTAATTTGTCCATTCAACTAAATCTTCATTCCTACTGTTGGCTTTGTCAGAATGCTACATCAGTTAGCGTTCTAATTAGATTACCACAGAGAGGGGTACATTGTAGATAGATATTATTTCTGATAGGAGAAAGCGATTTTGTGCAGGTTGGAAATTCAGCTTTAACTTGAGGGCACAGATTTAGACTTTTATTCCCACTGCATACAAGTGCCCTTATTAATATTAATATGAAGAAAGTCCTCAATACTAACACAATACCCAGAATTATCTTCATTTTGTTTATCCTACAAGCTACCTCTGGCCACATCAAAATTTTATCCTTTGAAAGTTCGGCTTGTACCCAACACACTAAACACTAAATATGTACAAGGATTTCCACTTGCACAATGGGACTTCCTGCCTTCTCCCACCTCCTGCATGCTCTCTAAATCTGTTCTGAGAGCAGTTTAGGGGACAGTGTGGGACAAGGAGAGGGAGGAAAGTCCATTATATAAATGGAAATCTGTGCACCGATCATATGGGGGGAATTAGACACCACCCTCTAATACAAATATTTCTGCCCCTCTGTATTGTACCAACTAGGGATGAGCAACTTCGCCCAGACTCGCATTGGATTGGCTCAGAAAACAAGATAAGACACCTCCTTCTTCCCTCCCCCCAACATATGGCAAATGATATATATTAGGAGCCCATTAAAACTTACCAACAAAGTCCTTCATCCTGCAAGTGACCTCTTCCCCATCTCTTGAAACCCTGTGTACCCAGATGATCTAATGACAGTGGGGGAAACAGAGGCATTAAGAGTTCTCCAAGAGGAGATGAAAGGAAGATACACAATAAGCCTTGTTTTTTGTGTATGGTTTTTAAGGAGAGGGAGGAATGAACACAGAGCAACAAAGCCCCAGCAAAGTGATTCTGGATTAATTATCCCCGACTGAAAGTTGAGCCGGTTAATGATTTGTGGGTTATTCAAATCTTTATTTATACTTAATATTTGAAATCTGTGGCACTGACCGGGCTATTCTACGAAATAGTTTGCTCCAAGAGGCAGCCTTAATGCACATTAGAAAGAATGCTTCACTAAAGTTGGTTTTGGCAAAATAAGTTGACTTAAGCAATGTCGATGTGCAGTCAGCATATCTCTTAATAAACCTAGGGATATGTGAAAAGTACCAGGATAAGTGGCAGATTGACACTTATCACTGCATACATCTAGTGGTGTGCTAATAATGTGAGAAAACACTCAATCTCATTTCAGTGCAGCAAGCAATTTTTCTTTTCTTTTTTCTTTTCAAGCTAAACTATTATGCCTCAAACTAAGCAAAACTCCCCAATTTGTAGAAGCAATGATACTCATTGGAGGGAGAGTGGGAGTGGCCCCGTGACATAATATTTTTAGAGTGTTGAAGTAAGACTGGAGAGAACCAAGTTCCAATCGAATTTCACATTGGAACAGTCATTTTTCCCAGCCTAACCTACCTCACAGAGTTGTTTTAAGGCTAAAATGGGGGTGGGGGTGGGGAAGAGAAGACCACGTACGCTGCCCTAAATTTTAAAAAGTACAAAAATGTTGGGAAATTGCTTAAGATGCGTATATTAATAGAAAAGAGAAGCAGCTATTCTTGGTTCTCCCTTTTCCCTACTGCCTTTTTTCGGGGGAGGGGGGTATTTTAATCCCTTGTGAAGTATTTATATAGTTTTCAAAAACAGGGCAGTCTGAGGCAAAGGCAGGAGGGAGAACGGATATAGATAAGGGAACGTGCTGTAAAAGGGTATTCTTGTTCTTGCTATGTTGTTGGAAAATCATTTGGAAGCCTCAATAAAACATAAGCTAGGCAATTATGAACAAAGAAGGAAAACTCACGGCTGATACAAAAAGTAGTAGCTATGGAGTTTAGCATTCCCCTAATGTGATGCACAGCTGGCCTGTTATACTTTTTGCCTGTTGCTGGGGGGAGATCCTGGGGGCAGCGGAGATACCATTTCATCCCTTTGCCCACTTTGTTCCTGGAGTGCTGTTGCTGGCTCAGGAGGAGGAGGAGAGTGGAAACAGCTGCAGCTAAGAAATTTGTACCCCAGCTCACAGACTAGGAAGTGGTGCGACTGAAGTCACCACAAGGGCACCACCCATTTTAAATTTGTACTGTTGAATGTGTTAGCCAGTAGGAGAAAGCGTGTGGTGCATTATTGGGTTTGGGTTTACTGGAATTGTGTTTTTGGCTGCCCAGAGTGAGAGTCAGGGGTTGTAATGTTTTCAGGTCTTTCAATGTCTTTTGAATATCACTCTGTGTGAAAGGGTTGGGGTAGCTCAGTTGGAAGAGCACGTGGCTCTTAATCTCAGAGTCGTGGGTTCAAGCCCCACATCGGGCAAAAGATTCCTGCACTGCAGGGGGTTGAACTAGATGAACCTTGTAGTCCCTTCCAACTATGATTCTGTGACTGAACTGATACAGAGTAAGGCCCTGCCTGAATGGGAGATGGGAAGGGAGCGGTTGTGTTGCTGTTTTCCCCTAAATGGAGGCGGGAGGATGTGCGGGTTGCAAATTATGCCAGGTATTTTTGGAAAACCAGACGTTCCCTTTGTGACAAATGGCTGGCTGCAGATTAGCTGTGCTATCTGTGTGGTTGGTGGGAATACTTGAGAGTGAGGCTCATGTGTTGGAAATTGCAAAGGATGTGTTTGGGAGAAGTTATTCTGGGGGAGAGGGAAGTATGGATACAGCTTCTATTTCAGTTTGTTTTATTTAGCTGCTAAACATGCTTTAGCTGCTAAACATGTTTTGTGGTATTTTGGGATCTGTGATGTTTTTATGTTTAAGGGAACATTTTGTTTTCCTGTTAATTCTGCTGCTTTAAATGTGTATTTTGTATTAGGCCTTCATCCGTCATCTTTTATTTTGATATTTTGTAGACGTCTGCTTCTTGGGAGAAAAGCAATGACAAACCTAGACAGCATCTTAAAAAGCAAAGACATCACCTTGCCGACAAAGGTCCGTATAGTTAAAGCTATGGTTTTCCCAGTAGTAATGTACGGAAGTGAGAGCTGGACCATAAAGAAGGCTGATCGCCGAAGAATTGATGCTTTTGAATTATGGTGCTGGAGGAGACTCTTGAGAGTCCCATGGACTGCAAGAAGATCAAACCCATCAATTCTTAAGGAAATCAGCCCGGAGTGCTCACTGGAAGGACAGATCCTGAAGCTGAGGCTCCAATACTTTGGCCACCTCATGAGAAGAGAAGACTCCCTAGAAAAGACCCTGATGTTGGGAAAGGTTGAGGGCACAAGGAGAAGGGGACGACAGAGGATGAGATGGTTGGACAGTGTTCTCAAAGCTACTAACATGAGTTTGGCCAAACTGCGAGAGGCAGTGAAGGATAGGTGTGCCTGGCGTGCTCTGGTCACGAAGAGTCGGACACGACTGAATGACTGAACAACAACAACAACAAAAGTGTTCTGTTCGATGCTTTGGGTTGTAAACCACTTTGAGAGGTTTAAAAGAATGTATGTAAAGCAGTATGGCAATGATTTAAGTCAATAAATCAATCTTGCTGGGCATCTCTTTATTCTCAAGAAGCACAAGGTACTGTTAGCACTCCAACAATTAAAGATAGCATTTTAAGCCTATCCTGTAACATTGCATTTACAGTGGTACCTCGGGTTACAAACACCTCGGGTTACAAACATTTCGGGTTACAGACTCCACTAACCTGGAAATAGTACCTCGGGTTAAGAACTTTACCTCAGCATGAGAACAGAAATCGCGTGCTGGCGGCGTGGCAGCAGTGGGAGGCCCCATTAGCTAAAGTGGTACCTCATGTTAAGAACAGTTTCAGGTTAAGAACGGACCTCCGGAATGAATTAAGTTCATAACCAGAGGTACCACTGTATTGCATATATCCTGTAACATTGCATATATGTATATAGGCACAACTCCCACATATTCCTTCATGGCTGAGGAGTAGCATTGCAGCTGGGATGGCATAGTGTCTGTTATGCAGGTGTTGGACAAAGGAAGGGCAATTCTCTTTAGCAGGAGTTCATACTTGGGTTTTATACTGTGACAATTAGTCTATGAGATAATGCTTCATTGGCAGTGCAGTTAATAAAGCACCACACAGTTCAATCCACTCGCTCATATTCACAAATCACAGCAGTATTCCATTATGACTGTCAGGTGTACAGAAAGTGCTCAAACACACAGCGAGCCTCACCTCCAAGTTGTCTGTCTCTCAGCTTTCTTTACATCAGGGAAGCAACTTCAAATCTTCTCTGCACTGCAGACACATGGATTAGACTCCTGTTACAATTCCATCCATCTTCAGATGTCCTTGTGACTGAAGCCCACTAAGGGTGCACTTGGGTCTTCTGAAAGAAATACAAGAAGCTGTCTGCAATTTAACTGATCTCTGGAGGCATTTGAATAAAGTTGAGGTAAAAGACAAATGCTGAATTAATTCTTTCCTATATAACTTTTCTAAGAGTGAGAAGATTACATGCAAACACATCAAAACTGTACAGATCATTCTCTCTGAGTCTGGCTGTGCTCCTTGATAGCAAGCAGTGGTGCAATTTATTGTTTTAAACTCTGGGCTTAATAATGATCTTACAGGGTTTAGATAGTAATGTGTAGGGCCAGCTGCAGATTTTTGGGGCAACAGAGTATTATTGGGCTGTCTTTGCACTGTCCCTTCCACTGAGCATTTGCCATTTTAATGCCCATTTCCCTAATTTGGAGGGATCCTTCTACAGCTTTTCGCTATCCATCTTTATTTTTATCACCTAATTTTTTTCATGCCATCAATACACTTGGCCACCCCACTTCTCACCTCTAACTCCAGATGAACAAGTTAAAAAGCACCAGTCATAATGCAGTTCCATTAAGGGACCTCATTGTATACATCTCTCCATTCTGAAAATTATCCATTCTCTGCTTCATTTACTTTAACCAGTGAGCCGCTTCTGGTTAACAATTCTCTCTTATAGTTTAGGCAGCAAAGTGATCCCCCCACCTTCTTATATTTGCCCCTTTGTCCTTTCTTCAACCACCCAACAAAAGTAACCTGTATTAGTTCTGCTCTGAAGAAATTTCCAGAGAAATCAAAGAATGCCTCATAATCTATGAAGCTTTCTGCATGTTATCAACAACAACACTTTGCTTTCCAGAATCATTTTTTTTCTAATGCACTTTCCTAAAATCTCTCATTTTACCTGCAGCAGGAATGTGGATGGAAGAAATGAGAGAGCCAGTGAAACAGAGCTGAGCGAATAGCACACCACAACTTTAGCAGCCATACAAAAGGTTGGGTATATGAAGCATTTACTTTCCATTACCTTAGCCTGACTACTGGTAGAGATCAGTCCAGTCTGACTATCTGGGAACATCTAGAGGTGGTGAACTGATGCATGTTAGTCTCTTTGCCTTTGGCCATCCTTCTGAGGATGTGGCAGAACCGGCTGAGGTATCCATCTTAGATGTTCATACACCTTATAAGGTAACCCCACCTAAGGATTACTGTGGGTTGCCAAAGTCTACTTATCCTGAAGGATGTAACCCTGCCTAAAGCAAAGCACCAGCTGTGATAGCAAAATGTTGCTGGAGGTCATGAGTGGAAGAGTATTATTGCACTCATATCCTGCTTGTGGGCTTCCCGTAGGCATCTGGTTGGCCACTCTGAGAAAAGGATGCTGGACCAGATGGGCCTTTGATCCAATCCAGCAGGGTTCCCCTTATGTTCTTAAGTAAGTTCTATAATACAGATTTGTCAGAATTCTACTTTTGTCAGAATTCTATATTCAAGCTAAGGAATGGCACAATGCTTCAGAAGCTGTCGGCCTATATCAGAAGAGGGCCAGGCTAACCTTCACCAAAGAGTAAAGACTAGAAGAAAACAATAAATGTGTCATCTCCCATAGAAAGTACTTCTACAGGAAGCATGGATTTATTTAGCCACACTAAGGCAAGTCTCTAAAAAGAATTGTTTAGTAATTTAAAGATAAAGATTATGGATGGCTATCACTCGTATGAATGTTCATAGAAGATAAATTGAATGGGATATGAGCACAGAGGAGATTTACAGGTGAGATTACTGTGCCATTATTCTTTAAATGAGTGCTTGGAATATTTTCTGGTCCTCACACAGCTGCACTTTTCTTTAAATGCAGCTGTGATTCACCACCAGAACTACTTTGCAAAATATGGATATCCCTAACTTGGGATCTCTTAACTTGGTTAACAGCACTATTGCCATATTGAATGCTGAATCAAAACTGATGTGGACTTTTCAAGACACAATTCCATCATTATATACTTTTGTTTGTTTCAAAACCTCACAATAGTATTCCTGCATTGATGCAAACATTTACCAAATATACTTTTGGTAAAATATCTGGATACTCTGTAAACTGGGCTAAATCAGAATTAATGCTAATAGGCGGAAATTTATTTACTTATACACTAAACTGACTGTGGGGAAACTCTACTCTAAAAATGGGGGGGGTAGTATGGAAGGATTAGATGTATGCAGGTATACTGACTTTGGACCAATTGATATATGAATGAGATTAATTCTATGCATATGTGGTGTTAAAAGATAAATGGCACTTATTAGAGATGGCCGAATGGCAATATTTGCAATTGAAGCATTTGTTAATAACCCTGTTTGGGCCAGCAGCTTTTACAGTATCTAAGACACCAGAGATATTAGAACAATTGGTTAAATCCTTTGAGACCCAAAAGCTGGTGACTATTTTTATATATATAGATAATTGGTATCAATAAATCAATTTGATATGTAGACTCTGAGAAATGAATGGAATAAAGAATTGGAGGTTCCTATATTACCTAGACAGTGGGAGCTTCTGTAGCAAAGGTGTCGTTGAGTTTTAAATTACGTCTTATAAAACAAAAAATAATATTTTTTGAACTCTGTTATGTTTGTATAGAAAGGGACTGTCTACAACAATATGTTGTTGAAGATGTAACAAGAATAATGCTTCTTTGAAACATATGTTTATGCAATGTCTTATACTTATGAAGTTTTGGAAGAAAGGACTAGATTGTATAAATATTACTTAGTTTTGTCAGAGGATAATACTGCTGTTCAGCAATAGACAGAGGAACTGCTCAAAGGTTCTCTGTTTGCAGAGAAAGGGGAGAAACTTTCCCACTTGGATTCCTATCAGTGCATTGAGAAAGGGCTCTTGAGGGTGGAATTCAGTGGGACTTACCTCTGATTAGACAGGGTTAGGATTGCACTGTTACAAATCATCGACAGGTTCCACCTCTGTACCCCTATTGGCTTGCAACAGTCTTGAGATCTGCAATGCCATTTTCTGGGATACGCAGCAATGCCAGCTACTCCTTTGGCTCCCACAGTGGTATGATCACCAGAAAGTGAGAGGCACAGGCGGAAGATTCACCCAGTACCCTGGAAACTTTCCCCCAAGGGGCATGTGAACACTCTCTCCCTTCTTTTGTTGCTGGGAAGGAAAACAGAATGATGGGATTTTAGGAAAGAATAGACAGCACACACAAAAACCTTGCCTCCCATTATTGGTGTGCTGAGGATTTGTCGAGAAATGTTTGCCCTGTGCTTTGTCAGAGAGAATCCTCATTTTTTTTCACTGAAGCCAGTATTCTCCTATCTAAAATCAGGAGGCAAAGAGAGCCACATGCTTGCCACCCTTAATGAAGAGCTGCCACGGCACTGTGCTTTCTGTTTGTTGCCATTCTCTTCGGGTGAGCCATTCCCTCACATCGCAGCCAAGCCTGTGCACTTTTGCAGAAAGTGAAAAGGAAAATCTGGCGGTGTTCCTTATATTCTTCCTTCCAAAAAGCAACAACAATGTGTGGTTCTTGCATTCAAGTCAGCTAGGGAAATCCGAGCCACTGCCCAATCAAGGCTTTGCATCAATTAGGTTAACAGCAGGGCTAGTGCATTTCTTAATTATAACTACAAACACTTTGTGGGTTTCCTAGGGCTAGAAGCTCATCCCATCCCATCAGGTTAAATCATTTCTGAGTTTTCTTGATGAACTAAGTAAGCTTTAATGGGATGTCAGCAGCACCTCATGCTGCCTTATATAAGAGGCAATTTTAGCTGAGTGTTTCGGGCTCAAGGTTTCTGTGCTGTTAGTGGATCAGCATAATGCACACAGGCAAAGAGTTAATGCCCCAGGGCAGATTAGCAATAGTGTCGCTCTCTTGTAGAGCTTATCCCTTGTTCTGTTTAATAGCTGATACCAGTTTCAGGACAACTGCTTGTCAGGCTCTTCCAGCCTCGGGCAACGGTGATGGGTTTACGGTTATATTGTTGGGGAGGTGGAGAGAATGAGGGGTCAAGCAGGCAAAGAAGTAAAAGACAGGGAGAAAATACTGAGGTGCTGGCCTACAACTAATAATAAGCACACAACCTGGGGCCATGAGTGCCTGAACACAGGTATGATTTATTGGAAATCATCCTGACTCCATCTGAACTATTAAAACTATATGAAAGATGTAATGCGCTTGGGATCCTTCTTGCACAGAAACAACACTTCCATAGCCTTTCATAAAAAATGGATGCCAGCTTTTTCAACACACCAGGCTTACCTTAATACTTGCTCATCCTTCCGTAGAAGTGGAATGGTGGTGGTCGGTTGCAAGGATGTAATATGATTCCAGGTTGTGAATCCTGGCTTGATCACAGGCAGTGTAGCCGCAAAATAAGAATAGAGTAATTAACCGAGTGGTCAGCTTCGACTACCAATTGTTTTAAGAAGGCTTAATTTACTTGGCATTCCTCGGCATCACCTCCTGGAAGTTTTGCTTAAAATTATCTTTCAGAGGCATTGGACTCCCACAAGCCTTGCAAAGATAAATCCTTCAAGCTCACCGTTATGTTGGGAAGGCTGTGGAGAACAAGGTTTCGCGTTTAGTGGGAGTGTACTGTGGTTTAGTGGGAGTGTACTG
The DNA here is from genome assembly GCA_034641385.1 of Darevskia mixta. Lineage (NCBI taxonomy): Eukaryota > Metazoa > Chordata > Lepidosauria > Squamata > Lacertidae > Darevskia > Darevskia mixta. The sequence goes on along the minus strand of JAWWNH010000013.1, from coordinate 41,439,443 downwards.
TGGGACGCGGGTGGTGCTGTGGGTTAAACCACAGAGCCTAGGGCTTGCCGATCAGAAGGTCGGCGGTTCGAATCCCCGTGACAGGGTGAACTCCCTTAAGATGATAAATATGGAAATGAACTGGCCAAAATACTCAGAAATATTAATACAAGAAGGCGAGCAGGTCAGGTTGAAACCCTATGAACAACTGAAAGATAAAATCAATACCTGGTTGAAATATCATGAAATTAACGAAATTTTCAAGAAAGATAGGAAGACCGGCTTTCAAATGGAAAAGTCAAAACTGGAGACAGAACTGTTAGAGCCAAAAACAAAAAATTTGTCTAGAATGTACAATTTGTTGCTGAAATGGCATACACAGGATGAACTTGTGAAATCGGCAATGATAGATTGGACTAAGGATGTTGGACATAACATATGATGGCGGACTGGGAAAGACTTTGGAAGACAGGAATAAAATTTACTGCCTGTAATCTGCTAAGAGAAAATATTATGAAGATGATCTATCGATGGTATTTGACCCCAGTAAAGCTTGCTAAAATCTATCATTTGCAAGACAATAAATGTTGGAAGTGTGGCAACACGGAAGGAACTTTTTATCACATGTGGTGGACCTGCCCAAGGTTGAAGGCCTTCTGGGAGATGATATATAATGAATTGAAAAAAGTGTTTAAAAACACATTTGTGAAGAAACCAGAGGCCTTCTTGCTTGGAATGGTCAACCAGGAGATACAGAAGGAAGACCACACTTTCTTTATGTATGCCACGACAGCAGCAAGAATCTTGATAGCAAAATATTGGAAGACAAAGGACTTACCGACCTTGGAAGAATGGCAGATGAAAGTGATGGACTATATGGAGCTCGCTGAACTGACTGGGAGACTCCGCGACCAGAGGGAGGAAGCAGTGGAAGAAGATTGGAAAAAATTTAAAGACTATCTTAAGAAACATTATAAAGTATAAAATGAAACAACGTTAAAGAAATAGCAATTTACAGAGTAAAAGTAGAGAATTTGAAATAGAAGGGAAGTAGAGATAGAGTTAGAAATGTTTAAGAACTTTAAGGAATTTAGAATGTTCAGAATGTTTAAGATAAATATTAGAGATGAAAGCTTGCTTGGAAGTAAATATAAAAAAGAATTATGATTTAAGTTAAGGAAAGTAGAGCAAGTTATAATTGTATGAGATAAATAAGTTAAAATGAGTAAATGAAATTGCCAAGGGAAATAATGGGAAAGTGAATCACAGGAGGAGAGACAGGAGGAAGTCCAAGGGCAATGTAAAGGGAATTGGAAAAAAGGAAAGATGATAAATGTAGTATTGTATTTTTATGTCTTGTATGTTTGTGTTAGTTCTGTGGTTATGTGTTTTTTTTTTCTGTGTATAAAATTTAATAAATATTACTTAAAAAAAAAAAAAAAAGACAGGGTGAACTCCCGTTGCTCGGTCCCAGCTCCTGCCAACCTAGCAGTTCAAAAGCACGTCAAAGTGCAAGTAGATAAATAGGTACCGCTGCAGCGGGAAGGTAAACGGTGTTTCTGTGTGCTGCTCTGGTTCGCCAGAAGCGGCTTTGTCATGCTGGCCACATGACCTGAAAGCTGTACGTCGGCTCCCTCGGCCAATAATGCAAGATGAGCGCGCAACCCCAGAGTCGGTTATGACTGGACCTAATGGTCAGGGGTCCCTTTACCTTTACCTTACTGTGGTCCACACCTTTTGGCAAAAAGTTTTTCATCTGACCTCCAAAATAACCCAAAAATATATCCCACATAATTCGGCACTTGCTTTATTATCACTAGATTTGACCCCAGACTCCACCCTTAAATCTAAAGAATTAATTTGCTTCCTGTTCACAGCAGCTAGACTAGGTATTGCCCAATGATGGAAGGAAACCTCTAACGTACCAATAGAGGCTTGGGTTAATACTATCTGGAGGTATTGCTCTATCAGAACACCTCACATACCATCGGTGACCAATCAAGGGCATCTCAAAAAAAGATACATTTGATACAATCTGGTGTCCCTTTCTCTCTTTTATTGAAGAGGAACAGGATAATTTAATGTCATCATAATCACAGAGGGGTCTGTGGAGGGAATATATTCATTGAAAATGTTACCTTTCCCCCTTTTCTTTTTTACAAAAGGAACCTACCTGCTCCACTGAATTGAAACTTCAGCTTTCACGACATAGGAAAACGGGCAAGTAAATAGCTATTTTCGTGGAGGAGGGACAAGATATTATCTGATATGCATGAAATTTCAGATATAGCTCTATAATCCCTAGTGTAGTAAGATCAGGAATTTTGCTTTGGAGCAGGAATTTTCAAAAAAAGTGTGTTTTTTTTAATGAACCGCCTTAATAGGCATAATACAGGAGCAGGTGCATTAAACACATCTAAGTGATAACATTTTTCTATCAGCTATGAATGCCCTATATCCATTTTTTGAAATTGTGTGGAAGCACAAGAGTTGCCAGAATTTTTATTTTTTATTTTATTTTATTTTATTTTTTTGGTGGGGGGGAGAGGAATGAGAAGAAAAGTTGTGCACACAAGTAGGGGTGTTTTCCCTAAAATTCAGGAGAGTTCTATCACCGGTTTTGGATTCACTGCTGAGAGCTGCAGGTAGAGTAAATGCTTAAAAACTTTGGCACTGTAGAGGCAGGCGCCTTTGAATCCTGCTGCCCCCTGCACTGCCCCAGGCAGCATTAGCCAAGAACCATGCTATTGTGCTATTTTTCATTAAAATATATATATTGTCCTTCTTTACTCCCAACCCTTTTTTTAAAAAAAGATGATTTCCCCAAAGTCTTATTGCTCTGATGTATTTGGCACTGTATTCGCACATCCCAGTTTTATTGGTTGCATAGTATTTCTTGTGATAGGACTAAGCTCCGCTTGACTGATATCAGTATGCTAGAATAAAGCTAGACAGCAAGAGATGAGAAAATGTCTCCTATATCTAGGCTGAAAACGTTTGAGGTTTTTGTTAAAAGAAGAAAAATAAATATATTTTATGAACATATACCCGGTATATTCAGGTTCTGAATTCAGACAAGACATTCCTTGCAATGAGCTAAAGGCATAATGCAATTGATGTCTCCTTGGAACTAAGTTCCATTGACTTTGATTGTACTTACTCCCTTGTATTGGGTTGCAGTTTATATGTCCTGCTATGTCCTGTCAGTGAGGGTTTCCACTTGTGCTATGGGGACTTCCCCTCCTCTTCTCCCTTACATTCCTCCAGCAGCAGCAGCCCGAAATTGGCTCTGGGGTTGTTGGGTGAACCCTCAGAACAGCACTTGGGGGAAGGAGAAGGACCAATGCTTGAATGAATGAATCTATATTTGCATCAGCCATCAGCCATAGCAATAAAACAACAATACGATATGCAAAGAATAGTAATAAAAAGTCAATTATATAAAATACATTTTAGGGTTTCGAATCAATAGTCAAATAGTGGATCTTATTCTGATTGCCCCAGCTAAAAACCTTTGCTGTCACCTGCTCATCTTGATCTGCCAAGAGAAAGGACACTGTGGCAGTGGTTGGGCAACCCAGAATGGACAATAAAAGATGGGTGATAATCTCATTCCTCAATCTTTTATAAAGAGGGCAAGCCAGAAGGGCATGCGCCACCGATTCGGTACTGCCATCTCCACAGGGACATAAGTGTTTTTCGTATGGAATCTGTTGGAATTGTCCCTCAAGTACAGCCAAGGGCAATACATTCAATCTTGCGAGAGTAAAAGCGTAGCACCAATGCTTGTGCTGGCATGACATTCACCATAGTGTGATGTTGAAGTCTACCCTACAAGTCTACCTCCTGAGTACAATTTTCAATCTCTACCACCAATATCATGAGTGAACCATACATCCACATCTTATAGTATTGGGGGGGGGGGGAAACAGACGTAATTTCAGGACTAAAAATGTAGATAAATATAGATAAACTTAGATTACCTTTAATAGAAAAGGAGGGTATAAATATTGACTAACCTAAAGAAAATAAAAGTAAATGCTCTCACACTTGCATTGCAATCACACATTTTATGGTGAAAACTCATTGAAGGCAAAGCACCAGGGTAGCCTGGGACTCACTGGCTATATATGACTTGACATTTACACCTTTATCTTCATCCTGAGAGAGCACCTCTTGTATTTTGTAAATGACGCAAGAACTAGTCCTGTGCATCTCATCTGCGAAATAGGGAAGCAATTGGGGTTGTTGTTGTTGTTTTGCCTTATCTTATTGGGGTGGGTTATCTGTTAACCTGACCTCTCTCTCTCCCCCCGCCCCCGGTAAGAATAAACAGTGAAAAAGAGACTGTTGTCATTACTTTAATTGGAGTCACTGGATAAAATATGTCAGAGAATGTAATGTGAAGACAGTAAAGTAAACCACATGACATTCCATGATACATGATTCCTGGGCTTGATTCACCATGCTGGGTCATAGGTGGGGATGGAGGGGAAATTTGGTTCAGTCTGCATTTAAAGACAAATTTGCCATTTACAAGATGCAAAACAGAAATACAGATGTCCTTTGAAATCCACAATTTTCATAATATTGCCCTGTAGTTCCCCAGCCAAGCAATGTTTACAAAAGATGTATATATTAATGCCAAGTGTGCATACGAATGCATGTATTAGTGGAAGTAACATGACATATATTAGGGGAAATTGCATGCAGAAAATATATATTTGTCAAAACTGCATACTGAAAAATGTGTTTAGGAGAAATTCACACTACAATGCTGAAGGATTTTCATTTTTTAAAAATCACAAATTGCTGCAGAAATGTGCAGAACTGATTTAAGATGGGAAAACTGAGAAACACAGAGAACTAAAACTGATGGATTAGTACTTCTCTAGTCACATGTTTTGTGGATCTGATGTTTACCAGTTGATATGATGTCAGTATCGTACTAAATAACTAGTTACACTCATGAAGGTTGTGAAAAGAAAGAAAAAGGCCTCTTAATCTCTGCAAATTAGAAATGGCCCATCTCATACCACCTTCAAAAAGAAATAAGAAATCAAGGGGCATTATTTTATAGAAGTCATCAGTTATTCAACAGTGGGTTGACCGCCATATTGTGTTTACCTTGCCATGGATAATCCATCAGAGTGAATCAATGTGTTTCATCCCCTATAGTAGTAGCAGAAGTTGCAATGGATGGCCCAGTGAGCAAGAGATATTGCTTGGGTGATGGCAGAGGCAGGCAAAGCCATTTGTGATCTAATTGGGGTTGGGAAGTTGATTGAAGTGGAATTTCTTCATGCATTATCCAGCAAATGCTTAGGGTTAAATGGTAGGTTGATAGAAATCAAGACTGATAGAAATCAAAGCTAGTTTGCAAATTGTTCTTGAATCTAAAAATGCTCTTCATCATAATTAATGTTTTCTAGACTATGGAGAGTTCGTGCAGGTTAGACAGCCACAAACCAGTTATGTTGTTAGTACAAGAAACTGATTGCACCAGTCAGGCTGATGGTGTGAGTATGAATGGACATGTAGTTGTTAGCATAATCTTTTCCTCATTCTGTAATCCTGCCCTAGTTTGCAACAGAGAAAGACTCCTAGAAATATTAATTTGGGCATTGAATTTTGGCTCATTATCACACATTGCCAGCAGATGTCATTGCTGAGAAGCACAGTGTTTATCTAACACGAGATCACGGACAGAGGCACCTGGATGGGGCTATTGCAGTATCTCACCAAGTAGTGGCATCAGCACAGACACATAAAATTTTATTTCACACCATGTTGAAACTTAATTACCATTAAGCTTAAGATATTGTGCATACTCCATAGACTGGCTTGGGGAGGATTTTTTAAAGTAACAAATTCTCGGTGATAGTACTTGCGTACAATGTCCATACGTATAATCTGGCAGACAACCTTAAATATTCTGCATGGTTATTCATCCAAGAGCCCATATGCTGATTTCAAAAGGTGCTGCCTAAGTGAGCACCCATCGTTTTGTTAAATTGAGTGGTATTTTTGATGCCATTATCTACGGCTGAAACTAGCTTTTTATGTATGCATTTATGGAGCATTTTTATGTATAACACTCTTTGCAGATTTAATCTCACCTGTTTACAAGGTTCAAAAAAAGTCAGGCAATATTAAAAGCAGCCCAACTGCTCTGCACACTGCAGAAATCAAGACACCTCAAAAAGTCAATCATTTTAAAAGCTTGTCCACTTTCTGGTTTTGCTAATAGTACTCTGTACCAAGCAATTGTGTTAACCTTCTGGCTGTTAATTTCTGACTAAACATCATAATCAAAACCAGGCGGCTGGAGAAAGTGCTTGGTCATAGAGAAGGAGCAGGTGGATTTATTTGTTACAGGAAGAAAATAAAATATTTATTAAACTCTCATGGTTCACAAATCACATTTTCATGCAGCTATTCTTATTTCTCTAATTAAATAATGAAGGGAACATTTAAGACATTTTTGTAGCAATGTGTTGCATTGCTATATGTTTCCTTATTGCACCTTCCTTCCTTCCTTCCTTCCTTCCTTCCTACCTTCCTTCCTTCCTTCCTTCCTTCCAACAAGTTCACCAGACTCTGCTTGGCTTCAGAAATGTGGTGCAATCCTAACTCTGGTCACTGCACAGCAGATCCTGACCCAGTGGCAGGGCTGCTGCCACAGCCTTTCTAAGCATGCCACAAAGGGCAGAAGCAGGAAGGGGAGGAGGCAGATCACTGCACCAGCATATTTCCATAGATTTATAGAGGACATCCCAACGCCAGAACGATTGGGTCTTTTATTCATTAAGCTACACAGGATCTAGTTAAGATGCAGGTGTGGGGAAGCAAAACAGCGACATTATTTAGAGACAAATAAAAAATGAGTTCTACTCCAAATCATTGAATGTTCTAGCAGGAAGGGCTACTAATGGGCTGCGATTAGTTTGTATTCATTACACTGCACCGCTGGTTTTCTTTGTTTCTAAATAGAAACAAAATACCTAGTAAGGGCAAGAATACAGAGCAGACCTATGTATTTCTCACAGGTCACAGAGGTTCCCAAACCACATGCGCATCCATCCAGAATTATGTAATGCTACAGCCGGGTAAAATGGGTGGGAGCCCTAAAAGCAATACTGTCTCTTCTCACATCCATCAATCATCAGTAACAGAAATCAAAACCTAGGCTTGATTCCCTTCTCCTACCTCTTTCTATTACTGTAACTTTCACTCTCTGCCTGCTTTACATCCAATGTTTCCCAGGAATGACTAGCTTTAAATATCACTTATACCCGTAGGCAGAGGGAGAAGAATAATAAAAGCGGAAGAAACTAGGTCATTTAAATGACCTGATAAAACTGGTAGGGACACCGCATTAAATGGCAGCCTGTCTAAAACTGGAACAGCACACTGTCCTCTTTGCTCGCCTGTCTATTCTGCTTTTTACCAGCAGTCTATAAAGCAAAGAAGAAATGGGCTGAGCTGTTTGGTAACTTCAGGAATCAACTGGGCTTTTCAGATCAAGGCTCAGTATGTTCTTCTTTCCCAGCCCATGAGCTTGGCCCAATTTCTTCACTAATTTTTGGCAGAGTAGTTGAAAGGAGCAGGATGGTTTAGTGTCAAATGCTAGGGGCAGAATGGACAGAAGGACAACTCCCGAGGACAGGTTGGAAAAGACTGGACCCTAAGATCTCACGAGGAGAGATCGGATCACAGAAAGGGAACTCCAACTGCTTGCTAATGGTAGGGAAGTTTTTTATTGATTTCCTCTCCTCCTGCATACCAAAAAACTGATCCAGAGGATTGTGGCACCGTCTGGAAGAGCATGGGAAGTGGTGCAGGATGCTGTAACAAGGAACTGGAAAAGCATAGTTTCCCTTCTCTCAATCTGTTGGCAGGAGCCTCTTCTGGATCAAAGGTCCTTCCACAAATGGAGGGACTCCATTCACAGCAGGGCACAAACCATAGTATATAAATAAAAGAATGAGTAGAGTTGATTTTAAAAGCATTGTGTTAAATTTATCCGGTGTATACATTCCCCCCCCCCCTTAATACTTTATTGACAATCTTATACAACAAACCTAGCAGTTCAAAAGCACATCAAAGTGCAAGTAGATAAATATGTACCACTCCGGTGGGAAGGTAAACGGCATTTCCGTGCGCTGCTCTGGTTTGCCAGAAGCGGCTTAGTCATGCTGGCCACATGACCTGGAAGCTGTACGCCGGCTCCCTCGGCCAATAAAGCAAGATGAACGCCGCAACCCCAGAGTCGGTCACGACTGGACCTAATGGTCAGGGGTCCCTTTACCTTTATACAACAAATATAGTATACATCTTCTTTAACTAGACATGAGCATCCACGGCCTCATTTTTCCCATATACAGCCCATTGCCATTCTCCCCAGTCCAAATGGACGCCATGGTGTTGTGAGTTTAGTGTTCCCCAGCCTGCGAAGGAAGAGGGTTGGAGCCGAAAGATCAAGGGGGGATGTGGATACATGGAGGCTAAGTTGTAAATGAGCTCAATGGAACTGTAGGGCATGTTTACCGCTTGCATGATAAATGCAAGTGCCTTAACTTACAACTTCCACGGTATTTGAGGCAGGAGTGCATTTGTAAGCACTTTTACTCTTCTTTTAAACCGAAGATGTGTTGTTGTTTTTTAAATCCTAGATTTAAAAAGTGTGGATGCAACCACAGCAGTCAGCATGTGACTAGAGAAACTGTTATTTTTCTCAATCCTTTAAAAAAATATTTAATTTGGGGAATTTCGGTGCTTGGCATATTTTCCAGCTAAGGGGATTTGCTATGTGCAGGTGCAGCTGATTACAGCGGAACTTTTTATATATATAAAAAAGAGACACCTTGTCAAAGTTTAGCAGAATGGCTGCATACATCAACCTGGTCTTAAAACCACAAATGAGAAAATAATGTGAGCAGATAATGTGTTCAGCTATTTAAGCCTCGTTTTCTGCTTTTAAATAGTTTGGAGCTGATCACTTGCTATACAAATTTATGAGGTGTTGTTTTTAATTTGACCACAATTAGATCAGTATGAAAATGCAGAACATGCTAGTCAGGAATGAGTTTAGTTAATCTTACACTGATGTTGTGCTTGCTGTTGTGAAGCCTCACTATTAAAGTGTAATTCATTCTGTGCAGCCGGTTAATAATTAGGTGATTACATAGCAGAACGAGCAGGAGCCACTCATTTCTACATAACAGAGTGCAGGAACTGATCCATTCATTACTTGGACCTGCTTCTTTTTAATTCTCAAATATAGGGCTTTGTAGCAAACAAAATATCATCAAGAAAAGAATTTATGGAGAAACAGTACCTAGATTTTGAAAACTGAAAACCTCACAATTGGGGGGCAAGAGGCTTTTAAACACGCCCCCAAAGTGATACGTTGCAAAAGTAAATCAATCTTCAACTATCAAAGTAGTTTTAATATTTTCCACTAATAATCAAAACCTGCTAGACTAAAATAGAGAGAATCTGAGACATCTCTAATAACTCCCTGCAACTTATAAATCATTAATTAATTTAATTATTATAGAACAATGAATATGAGATTCCTGGATTTTAATCATTTTCTCATCAGGCTCTCCAATCAAGTCTTCTTAGATCCTAAATAATTCATAAAGAATTAAATCCCTGGCCTCAGTGGAGGCAGTAGCAATGTTCCCTCATGGTTCCGTGGCACGCCTGACTCCATCCATCCTCTGATATTTTGTGCAAAGGAACTACACGAACATCTTAGTCATTATATGTCTGTTAATATTTGTAGTAAAGTAGCATTAGGAGTGGGACGCAGGTGGTGCTGTGGGTTAAACCACAGAGCCTAGGGCTTGCCGATCAGAAGGTCGGCGGTTTGAATCCCCACGATGGGGTGAGCTCCCGTTTCTTGGTCCCTGCTCCTGCCAACCTATCAGTTCGAAAGCATGTCAGAGTGCAAGTAGATAAATAGGTACCGCTCTGGCAGGAAGGTAAATGGCGTTTCCGTGCGCTGCTCTGGTTCGGCAGAAGCAGCTTAGTCATGCTGGCCACGTGACTAATAATGCGAGATGAGCGCCCCAGAGTCAGTCACGAATGGACCTAATGGTCAGGGGTCCCTTTACCTTTACCTAACATTAGGAGTCACTTACTAGTGTACTGTAGATGGGTTAGAAATCATTCCCTACATTGTTTTCCTTTGTTGCCAACTACATTTCAAATCAGGTTGTTGTGTTTTTTGTGGTTTTTTGCAATAATGTTTTCATGTTTTGAACATTTGGGATGGGAAACACTAGCAACTAAGGATGTCAAACATTGTGCTCTGCTATCTAGGCAGCTTGACATTTTAATAAATGGGTACATTTTTTGGATGAACATCAAATATTTCTTTGGAAAAATAAAAAAAAATGGTCAGGATAAAATAAAATAAAATGTAAGTTTCTGTTTTGTTTGCTTCTCAGGGCCAGGTCATTAAACCTTTTTGTATTTGTGAGCCAGAAAATGTGAATCTGCCTTATGCTGTGTTGGTCCATCCAGCTATTGGTCCATCTAGCTCAGTATTGACTGCCTTGACTGCAGTGACTCTCCTGAGTTTCAGGTGAGAGTTTCTCACAATCCTACCTGGAGATGCCAGGGATTGAACCTGAGACCTTCTGCATCCAAAGCATATGCTGTGCCACTAAACTACAGCCTCCCCTTCCCCAGCCATCTTTGGCATGCACTCTGTGAAGTGGGTGACCATGGCTATAGTCAGCAGCACATCCTCCTTATAGCCAAATAAAAACCCTTCTGGTTAAGATATATTGTTTATATTTCCACTAATCTATTCACTTATATGCACATTGCTTGGCATTGCAAAATCTGGAAAACAGCAAATTTTGAAGGATGGCTGTGTTTTGGTTTGCATTTCTTTTTCTTCTGAAAGTGCAGATTTGGGGATTTTACTTCTCCCCCAATTCCTACAAGTAAATTTACACTGCTTGCATAAAGCATGCCTGAATCTGTCCTCATACACTGTGCAAAATGAGGTAGTAGGCTACTAGACCGAAGAATGCTAAACTGTACTAGCAGATGCGAGTTGCCTTGTTTTTCCTTGCTCTCCCCCTTGCAAAATACCTTTAAACTACCCCTCTCCTTGATGAGCTACCTGCATGGACATTTTTATGCAGAGGAGCATTCAGATGTGTGACACTCCATCTGCGGTATGAAGTGACACAGTCTGAAATTCGATTAAAGCAGCCATCCTGTGCAATCCTAATGGCTCTCAGCTACCGTTAATAATTACAAAGGTATGTACAACAATGCAAGAGGTGCAAGAGGGACCAATAAAGGTGGCCTTTTGCAGGGGGGAAAGGGCTCTTCTTTTCCTAAGCTCCTGAAAAGCTATTTATGTGCTTCCGAGAATCCGATTTACACAGTCACATATTGGCATGTGGGTGGCAAGCCGATAAAACAGAAAAGGAAAACAAATATGAATAGCTGCTCATATTGATGTGTGGTGTGTTTTTTGCAAAGACTATTCATTAAAAATGAATAACAGCTTGTCTTTGTATGAGAGATCTTGCAGCAGTTTCAAAAGCACATGGCAGGCTTTTTTTGTATGTGAATCTGAAGGCAAACACCATGATAAACTCATATTTGTTTTGTAGCACTGGGCACCCAAGGTTATGGAAATGTGGTTTTGTTTAAATGGGGCATCCCAACTCTGAAGAATTTAACCTTACCTATTATTTTTGTGCCAGCACAGAGAGATTTAAAAGCTGCAAAACAATAAGTTGATGCTGCAAGAGAATCCTGTAGAAAAGAACTCAACAGAAGCCCTGAGATTATGTGGTGAATAGATAGCATGCAATGGAAAGTGGAGCTGACAATCTCTTCATTTTGCCAGGATAGGACCATCAATTGCCAAGTTTGGGGGGGGGGGTGAGTTCAAGCACACAATGAAGCCTGCATTTATTTATTTTCGATTAAAAGAGGAAATGGGCCACTATGACTGTTTATGAATCACAGCATGACAAGCAAGTATTTTACATGTTCCCCAGTGTTGAGGTGTAAAGGCCTAGAAACTCTTCCCTGTGGCCACATATTTAAGTTCATCTTCAAAGTCCTGTGACCTGTCTCTGATGCTTTACACTAGTTGACTGTTTCCTATATTCCTGGTTATCTCTTGGGGGATGATCAAGGGTTCCTCAATAAGAATGTTAGCAATGGTGAACAGGTGTCCTTGGAAGACAGCTTCATCATTGCTAATGATCTTCAAAGATGAACAAAGCATGCCCATTTTCATTTCAAATGTTCAAAACACTTCCAATCCTCTGTCCAAAATTATTGTGGAAAGTACAGGCTGTTCCTACAGGGTTGGGCCAACCTAGGAAAGACCCACATGTATGGGGGGAGCTCTTGCACTATCACCATACCTCTCAACTCCTACTGTCACTCCTAAATTCTTCAAAACTTACAAGTTGTAGCAGGGAATTCCTCATTGTTTAAAGCTCTCTGCAATGAAGACTTCTAAGCATGCTTAAACCCTCCATTGGCCACAGAACTCTGTATCAGTGTTGTTTTAATAAAGGTTCTGATCTCCTTTTTTACTCCTTCGCCTGTTCCTCGAACCCTCACTGGCACAAAGGAGTCTTTGAGCAGAGTATCTTTGCGGAGTACTGCTTTTATTCTTACAAGAGTTTTTGTCTGCAAACACAACTAACAGCTATTACACACATAAACACTACCAGCTCTCACCAACCAACCAACCCACCAACACCCATACTAACATTTAACCACTTTATATACACAGGTACAATTAGGTGGGCAATAGCATGAGTCATCGTAGGCTGCTGAGTCATGCTGACTTTCTTCTTTTTAGTATTAAAGAAACAGCGGCCAATTTTTAGCCGTGACACTCTGGTGAACTCATCCCAATAAATGAATAAGGAGAAATAAATAACTTTTCTAAAAGGAAAATGGAGTCCTGCTCAGAGCTTCTCTTTCTAGCATCAATAATGCAATCTCCAAACATACTCTGAAGTCTTCAGAGTAAGGGAAGAAACAGTTTAGGGGAGGACAAGCTCATGGCTTAAGTCTGGCAATTGTCCTTCATTTCTTTATTACTCCAGGAATGAATAAGGGGGATTAAAAAATTTAAAAAACCTCAATGGCTACAGGATTTCCAATCTGAAAAGTTATTATTTCAACCCTCCTTCCACCCAAATTATGAATTACTTCTCAGTTTCTCTTCCTCCTCCTCCATAAAGTATGGCCACAGGCAGTGATGGGCTTGTTATACAGCCCAATTCCAGTCAGTGTAGGTGAAGCTCTACAGACCTGGTCACTGTCCTATTTTTAACTGAGTCCCCTGCCTGCTGGAACAAGATGCAGGGTCTATGTTGTGACATGACAGTCCATGGAGAGGTTTCTCCCAAGTGCTAAGCTTGAATACTACTCATTGCTCTACACTAGCTAACCATGCCAACGTCATTGTAATGTAGCTCTGGCGGTTGCACTATCCACCCTTGATGTAAAATTTCCTTGCCAAATTTTGAACAGCCTTTCCCCTAATTTCTCTACCTTAGCAAGCCTGTTCATACATTATACAGGACTGTTCAGTCCAGCATGGCTGTCCTGATTTGCATATTCCCTTTCTTCACAGGACAGCAGCCCCTGCTCTGTACGAAATGCAGAAACCACTTTAAATACATTTGTATTTCATTTTGGTCGATATTCTTTATCCGTGGAGCCTGATTCCATCCTGTGCATGCTTTCTCAGAAGCAAGTCTCACTAGGTTCAATTGTAAGTTATTAGGATTGCAGTCAGAGAACCCATTATTATACATAATTACCTGGAAATAATCCTGCCGAGTTTAAAATGGGTTTCCTCTCATGTAACTGTGTAAATGATTTTAGCCTTACAGAGGCAAAATCGTTCAACTTTAGATCCATGGTAGACAGCCAGAGAGAGAGAGAATAAAATTGATACCGATATTAGGTCGCATGCCTGGTTAAGAGAAATCACCAGTCTTCCAGAATATGCTATTTATGAATCGCACATACTTCAGGTACTAAATGCCAAGGCAGCAGCATAAATCTTTGCCACTGCTGACACTCAACTCACATGACCATGTAGTATTACATCAATTTACCTCAGCAAATGTGATGGAGGAGACAAGTAGCTGCAAATCTGTAGTCAAATTTTTCTAGGCTCGTCATTTCAAATGATCTTCTTTCTAACTTTTCAGAATTGAGAAAAATCTCTTGGGTGGTTCCCCCCGCCCCAATTGCGTCTGAATGTCCCCCCTCTCCTTTGTGAAATAATTACTTTCACAATAAACAACTAGGACGTTACAAACAGTGGTACATGATGATGACTTCAGGACTGTGAAGGAGAAGAGAAACAGAAATGCTGTTTACAAGATGTGCCAGTGACATGCAGAAGAGATAGACACAGACTCTAATTTAACAGTCAGAAAGTCCATTGCATTACAAAGGAACAAAAAAACATACTCCATTCATTTCTAGAAAAGAATTAGGCATGTTGCACATACGCCATTGTGGTTCAATTAGCAAGGGGCTACTTGACAGGTAGAACCATCTGGCATGCAAGTGTTCGATTTTGCATTTGCTAGTTTGTAACCCGTAGGCAGATACTCTCAGTAGTAATTGTAATAGCCAAGCAGAGAAATCATTTTATCTTTTTGTTTTGGTTGCTTCTGCCAGGAATCATGGATTTCACATCATGATTTTAGTTGCTTCTCTGAAATGGTGCCCATGGGACTCAGCTTGATTTTATCCACACCAGGGACGGGGCGGTTTTCTGATGTAACCACTGAACATTGAAGGGGAGAAGTATGCATTTCTCAGGCTAGGTAGGAGGGAAGATGCAAGAAAAAGAGGTATAGCCAGATAGGAAGCTATACGACAGTGGTGCGAACCACATCAACAATGTCCTGTTTTCCCAGTAAAATTAACTTTGAATATTCTTCTGGTGACTTTGAATGATGCTCCCCTCCCAAATATTCCCAATGCTGCTCCATATTTTTAAGGTTTGAAATGTGTAAAAAGTAGGCTTGATGAAGAATAAATATATTGTTTTAGCTGAATCAATCTTATCTAAATTCATTGCTGTTATTATTAGATATTGAAACCATAGCTGTCAACTTTTCCCTTTTTTTGCAAGAAATTCCCTTATTCCAAATAGGATTCCTCGCAAGAAAAGGGAAAGGTTGACAGCTATGATTGAAACTATTGCAGTACACACTGAGAAAGCACAAGGTAAGTTGCTATCACCAAGTTGGAGAAAACCAACAATCATTTGCTGGTAATCATTATGCCACCTTGTCTGTCACTGTACAGGGAATTTGGGATCCCATACCACTGAAGCAAACTCTACATACCTCAATGACATTTTGGCAAATTCAGCTTCTGCAGAGACAAACTCCATCTTTAGAAAAAATTATGTGTAAGGTTATAAAAATAGCAGGTCAAGGCATATATTTCAGATCATAAGAAGGAGTGTCTCCACCCCCATCCTCCTCTGAGGGTCTTCTGCTGGTTCCCTCACTGCGAGAAGCGAAGTTACAAGGAACCAGGCAGAGGACCTCCTCGGTAGTAGTGCCCTTACTGTAGAACACCTTCCCTTCAGATATCAAGGAGATAATAGCCAGGTATAAAAGTACAATGTTTCTGAATAGGGTTCTGGTTGGAATATGGAAAGCACATAAACGTTTTCTCTGTTATTGAATAGGATCAATGGGTACAGGGTGTTAAAACTTTGAAGCCGGTGAACTTTGAAGTGCTTTCGCCTGTTGCACAGCTTAGCAGAGTACAGCAGAGTACTGCATTGTTTCTTAGGCAACGCTTGAGATTGCCCAGGCAGGACGATGATCAGGAACAAAGACTGATGACTAGTAACTTGATTCTTGTAGTTTATTATATACAGCAGTAAACATACAAGCTATACACAAGTTACTATATGCAACACGACTTCTTCACTCTCAGTAACTCCTAAACACTAACCACACCACACTAACCCCAGCAACTCCTCAACACCTCAACACTAACTAACACACTAACCAACAACCAGTGTCATAGGTCATGATGCCTATATGAGGGACCTCAGCCAATCACTGAGCTGTTGCTGGGTCTCCTTATCTCTAGGCAGTTTCATTTCATGCTCTGTCTTCCCAGGCTGCTGTGGAGACAATAATTGCTAACTTGCAAAGCTGCACGTAGACCATGGATTCCAACACAGGGTAGTATCCTCTTTCATTCTCAAGGGATGCAAATACCAACTGAATTACGTGAATTAAAAGTTGTGTAAAATAAGAATATTAGAAAGCCCTAATGGATCAGCCAGAGGCGCATGTAGTCCAGCATCCTGTTCTCATGGTGGCCAATCAGATGCCTATGGGAAGTCCGCAAACAGGACCTGAGCACAACAGCACTCTGGTATTCAGAAGCTTGTAGCTTCTGACAGTAGAGGTAATGGAGTGACTGGCTTTGCTTAAATATCTTTCTGAAGCAGCCTCCATTTGTGTACAGGAGACACAGACACGTGTTTCTTCCATTTTTGACACAGCCTAACCACTTCCTCCCACTTACTACACAGGGTTGTAACAAAAATATTTTTATTATCCGAAAAGAACATATTAACATAAAATTCTGCGTGCGTATTAGCACTGACATTCCCTCCGTCCCCGAGGCTGTTGGCAACCCAACTTGTGACATTTCGTTTTCCTTGGTGAAGGCTCACAAACTTGACTTATCAAAATAAGAACTGATTTAGAATGCCCAAGCTTCTTTCTGTCTTAACACATTTACCTTCAAAGTTTAACTTGGTGAGATAGATTCAGGTCTGTTGGTACATAACACCCATATTGAGTCTGCCATCTCTAGGTTAACAGTAGCTGAAGGGCAACTAAACTATTCCTGGCCTCAACATATAGTTATATCCTGGGTAAAGCACAGCAGTTGAGGGTATACAAGAATTTAACGGGACATTTTGGAGCTCACTCAGAGGGGCACATGTTTTAAAAGTCTACCCGCCATGCTTAACTTTGCTGCATATTTAGCCTATTTTCTGATTTTAAATTTCTGCTGGGGTTCTCTCACTAAACAGTCCTTGCCCCATATAACAGAAAGGAGGGAACAAATAAACATATTGTTGTGTGCTGAGTAGGGGAGAGAGAAGGCAATGTTGGGGAGAAAACTGTCCATTACCTCCTCTGCCTCCCCCCACCTCACCATCCAACATCATGTTTATTTAGAGTTTCAAACCCTAATTAAATACTAGAGTTTGGGACCCAGATTGGGTCAGGCCATGCACAGAGTGAACTGAAAATGAATCAAGGGCTGATCAAGATGGCCAACTCAGGCCCCAAACCAATCAGAGGCACCTTGCACCTTATTAGCCCAATCTACACAACTTTATATTTAATTTTCCCTAATATAAACATGTCTGCATAGCAATTTTCTCCTTTTTGTATGCTATTTCCCCTGTATTTTCATGCATAGTTTACCCTACTAGATACATATATGCCACATTGCCTGGCTAGAAAAATGCATTGCAAAATTCGTAGAAGTGTGAATTCCAAAGGACGGCTATCTTTATGTCTTATTTTGGAAAGTGTGAATTGTACAAATGTGAACTGGGCCAAATTCCCCCCCCCCCACCTCTAATTAAAATCAACTTACATCTCCATAAAATTAGAAACAGGAGCTGAGGGTCTCAATGTGCTTCAACAAAATGATGGCAGCTGAACAGCTACAGATCTAAACTGGATCAAAATATCAACATCTCAAAATGACAGTGCTTTCGGAAATCATGTGACACATGCAACATTCCAGTTTCTCATTAACAAAAAGTGAATTTCTGCAGGGGTAATTCTGGAATTACTGTTGAGAGCTGCAAGTTGGATGCTTAGGACTGACCACATGATTCAGTTCAATGCCACTCCATCAGTTCAGAAATTCATAATTTGTGAAAAATAAATAGGCAAAGAGACCAAACCCATAATATATATGTGGCTCTCTTTTCATATAAATTATGCATCATTTGACTTCTTATTTAATAATTAATATTGATGTTTCCTGAGCCCTTAACAGCCTGTACAACATGTTGATTTAGAGCTGTTTGATTTTTAATTTAAAAGAAGAAAAGACAATACTCTGGAACTAATTCAGAAAGCCTGTACAGGGGGAAAAAAGTCTTATTAGATTATCCCTGGCCCAGCAGTCAGGGACACAGAGACGTAAAAGGGCTTACATGACACATTTTTATAATGACTTATTGCTCGGTTATCTGAAAAAATAGTTCCGAGTTATAATTAGCCAGGCATTTCACTGCTTTAAGAGGCAAAGATTCCTATCAGTAATACACCTGAACATTTGCATTTTAATGGGCCAAAGATGTATATCAGCAAAAGCACTGACTAATGCTCTCTTATCACTAGCAATAATGCAAAAATATAGCTTAGGAAGGTAACCTATCTGCCGTGCACCCGGACTGATCAATAAAGGACAGACATCGGGCACAACAAGCCAGACCTAAATGTCATCATATTGACATGTTTACAAATAACTCTACAATGCTTTCGGTGCAGGTTAAGGCCAAAACATATTGATGCAGTGAACGTGTAAAATAAAATAAAAAAGATCAGTTAATTGCAGTAGATTATGGGCTCCAGATCCATTCTTCCTATGCTGTTGAGCAGGAGAAAGAAAGAAAAATGTGTTCTGTAGAACTGTGCAGACTATATACAACTTGATATACAAGGTAAAACATTTAAATCCTTTGATAGATAAAAAAAAAAAAACCCTTGCTCATACCAAATCTTGCATTGCTTCGTAGTGCATATACAGCCAATAAATCAGTTGGCATTACCTCTTCGTTTCTTGTTGGTACCATCGTAATCTGTGTAAAACAAAGCCTCTGAGTACCAGAAATCATTTTTAAAGTACGTGTGCTACTGCAAAAGCAAGAGATTGCTCCACATTTCCTAAGGTAAGTTCCTTCCATCATAACAGCGCAGAAGCGTTAGTGCGCTTTCAGGTACCATCCGTGTGATAGATAAAACATTATGCGGAATAAAAGGAGTAAAGAAAATCTGTGTATCTTATCTACTTGTTTAGTTCACAGCTCCATTGCGTTAGAAGACATATAGCCAGGAGCTGCTGAATCAAAACAGGAGACCTGCAAAGTCCATAGGTGGTAGAGGCCTCAATTCTTCCTTCAGCAATGAAGATTATCTAGTCATGGGATATGTCTCACCCCTAATCTGACCCAGGCTACTTGACCCAATCAGTCTGTCCTAGCTGCAAGTGCAAGTGCAGTCTGCATGTCAATTACATTCCTGACAAGTACTCAGATTTAATCCAGTCTAGTCACGTTAACTCAACGTGGTGGCATTATGGGTGCATCCGGATGGGTGTTTACTGTGGGATCAGTACTCCTTGCACATGCAAGATTTCTCATCATCCACATGACATTGTTGCCATCAACCATACCTGCCAAGTGCCCTGGAAAAAAACAGAGCATCCTTTTTTTGGAGTGAGATCATGGTGGCCATTTTGGGTGCTGCGCTCTTGCGCCGTGATCTCACGCCCCCAAAAAATGCACTTGGGGGTACTGCAATCTCATGCAGCACCCAAAAATGTGAGATTGCACCCCCCAAAAAAACTTTTTTCATGGTGCGAACTTTTTGCGGGTCACATGACTCGCCTGGGAGCGCATCCTGGGGTTTTTTTTTCTGAAAAAGTTGAATGGTATGCCTTAAGACCTCACCATGGCACTACTGATGTCAATAGCACAAGAAAGGGCCTTCTTTACTTGGTTCCCCATCTATGGAACTGCCACTCGGGATTAGATTGGCACCCCCAATTGATGGTATTTTAGGTGCCACCTGAAATTATTCTTATTTCACCTGCTGAAATTGTTGGTTGCTGTTGTGTTAAAATTGGGATGAATGTGTCATAATATGAATTGGTATATCTGTATGATTTTATGTTTCAGTTACTTTGGGCTCTAGTTAGGAGGTCAGGTATAAGAACAATTGTTAAACAATGAGAATGATAAATAAAACCCCAACCCTTGTTTTTCGCCATTTAATCAGGACCAAACTGGACAAGGGGTGGGAGGAGGACCTTTATCAAAAACCTGTTTGCAATATCTCAAAGACACATATTCAATATTAACTGCCCATTAAACCCTGTCAATCAACATTAGTTTGCCTTAGCACAACTTAAAGGTAAAGGTAAAGGGACCCCTGACCATTAGGTGTTTGTGCTGTATCTTTGACTGATGGGGTGACTGAAGTGTATTTCATATGTGCAAGCACAGAGAAACTGACAAATTTGTAAAGGTAAAGGGACCCCTGACCATTAGGTCCAGTCGTGACCGACTCTGGGGTTGCGGCGCTCATTTCACATTATTGGCCAAGGGAGCTGGTGTACAGCTTCCGGGTCCTGTGGCCAGCATGACTAAGCCGCTTCTGGCAAACCAGAGCAGCGCACGGAAACGCCGTTTACCTTCCCGCCAGAGCACTTTGACGTGCTTTCGAACTGCTAGGTAGACAGGAGCTGGAACCGAGCAACGGGAGCTCACCCCGTAGCGGGGATTTGAACCACCAACCTTCTGATCGGAAAGCCCTAGGCTCTGTGGTTTAACCCACAGCACCACCTGCGTCTCCTTAAGTTAAGCACAACTTAAGCGTGTCTAAATCTAAACATTTCTCTTTAACTGAATTTAGTTTCAGGTTATTAGCATATAACTTTTTCATTTAAAAAATTATGCAGACATAATCTTAGCATACATGTCCTTCAGATCCCTTTCTACCATGTGATTTATAGACAAATACAAATTGTCTGCTCTTTCACAAAACTCAAGTCTTCATCTTTCATAGGCCATACAAGTGCTCGGGGACAGTAATCACCAGTACAGTGATTGAGTTACCTGTAGCTATTTCACAGACACATTATTTGATGATGATAAACAGGTCTTCCTGGAAGACACTGGGTGGTAACTATTGTACAACTGGCATTTACATATTTCGAAAATCATAGGTTCACATAAAAAAGTGATGTCTTCATTAGATTATTGCAGTGAAGTGCGTATGGGGCTGCTTTTGAAGACTTGCTTTGAATGAAAATCTCAGTTAATGGAAAACATGGAAGCTAGTTTACTGACTTGTATCAGATGGAGGGAAAACATCTCACTGGTGTAGGAAAATCACTGCCCTCTTTATGTTTCCAGGCAGGCAGGGTCAACATTCTAAGTATGTTTTTTTTTAAAAGCTTGGGACTACTTGAGTTTCTGAAGGACCATCTGCTCCCACACGAATCTGCTCAAGCACTCACCATCTTTCTGAGGGGCTTCTACCTTTATGATTTTATCTGCTGAGAATGTTTATAGTTGGTGTGGCTAGCCTGTAGCCTGGATCCAACTCCCAGGAAAGCTTTTTGTACAGCCAAGACACCTGACTCAACAGGCTTGTGTAGCTGGATCTGTCTCATGAAGGACAGAGTGCTCAGATCTGCTCCTAGACGGGGAAGAAAATGGAAAGACTGGAAGCTGGGAGGAGGGAGGAAGAGCACTAGAACAGAGGGGAGAACGAATCTAATTCTCAAGGGGAGGAGGGGAAAGAAAATTGCTAGCTGGGAAGAAGCAGTCTAAAGCATCCTTCCAACACTATCTGTGGATCTCGGGTTAGAGAAGTGGACAGGAAAGGGCATGGAGAGAAGCAAGGAGGGGAGCGCTGATTGTGCGTTGGGCAGGCAAGAAGAATGCTTAGCAAGCCTGTTTTAACTGTCTGCCTTCCTAAAATGAAGTCTCAGCTCTCTCTCTTTCTCCTCCTTCCAGTGTTTCCACACAATTTAATTGACTCAGATTTAGATATTAGGGGGGAGGGGGGGACAGAAATTGGAGACTGAAATGCTCTTTAACCCCGTGGAAAGAAAGAAAGAAAGAAAGAAAGAAAGAAAGAAAGAAAGAAAGAAAGAAAGAAAGAAAGAAAGACCCAGAACTGCTCTTCAGATCTTTGTCTGAAGTGGGTTATTAATTGAATGCATTTCAAACACACAGAGACACCACTTCCCTATAGTGGGAACTCTCACTTATCAGGGTTTCAAGTGTAGGACAGAGTTTCTAAGCAATGCCAACCGAACATGCTTAAAACCCCTCTTTAGATCTTGTAAAAAAAAAAATAACCCAGGGCAATAAATTCATTTTTATTCATGTTTGAAAAATAATTTGGGTTAATCATCTGATTAATAAAATATTCTGATTTTGGCTTTAGCTACAGTCAGACTTTGGACAAACCCACTTTCACTCTTTAGTCATGTCCATCTTAACATGCAGCCCCCAGAGGGTTTGCAATGGGGTGGCCTTTGAACAGAAAAAAGGCTATCTACCCCTGTTCTGTAGGCTCTGCTGCTTGCCGTACTGCAGTGTTTTATTATGCTTTGACTGTGGTTGCTTTTAAATTTTGCTCCAGTTGTCAGACTTTCATTAGATAAAATAATAATTATTGAATGGATGATTACTGAATGCATGAAATGCATAATTTTTTTTACAAATACATTATAAATAAATATAGATATTTGAACCTGTTTTTCCATTTATTTTATATACATGCGTCTTTGAGAATTTTACTTAAACTGGAAAAATTGCATACCCATCAACTAGCCTAGAAAACCAGGGACATCCCATTTCCCCCCACAAGAGCACAGGGGCCGTTTTGGGTGTCTTGTTCTCTCGCGATTTTGGGCTGAGATCTCGCCCCGAAAAAAGCACTTTTTCTGGGTCCGCCATCTTGTGTGGGTCACATGACTCATAAGGGATTTCAGACCCGGAAGATGGTGTCTCAGATTTGGGCCATGTCATGTTGGATGGTATGAGAGTGGGGTATAAATCCTTAAACATAAAAATTTTTAAATACTTTAATTTTGATGAAAAACTATTATGATACCTGTGTCATAACAGAGGGCACCTGTGTCATCTAATGTGAGTTTACTTAATATGTCTTAAAGGGAGTTGTTTGTTCCTGGCCTGCCATAAGATTACAGTTGTACATTGAGTTGCAAACACTTCAGGTTACAAACTCTGCTAACCTGGAAGAGTTACCTTGATTTGAGAACTTTGCCCCAGAATGAGAACGGAAATCATGTGCCGGTGGCGCAGCAGCAGCAAGAGGCCCCATTAGCGAAAGCACGCCTCAGGTTAAGAAAGAGTTTCAGGTTAAGAACGGACCTCCGGAACGAATTAAGTTTGTAACTAGAGGTACCACTGTAAATAGTTTTACAGTGATGGAAGGAAGGGACAAAAGTGGTGCAATAATGGGCACTACAGGGTTTCTGACTCATCAGGAGACTTAATTCTGGCATGATATATTCTCCTGAAAAAGAATTAGTGAAAATGACACTTTTACTCCTCTAAGCATCAAAAGGAATATTTCATTTAGGATCATTGGACTGCGTTCAGTAGTAAAACTGTCACTGTATGAATAAGAGGAAACTTGAGAAAAGAAGCGTTTCCATTCTTCCTTGATTTTCAAAAATGCTCCTCTAGTTTTACAGGAACTAGTTTCAGCATAGGAAAAGCATAGCAATTGCCCCTTCCTTGTGCCTTGAGCAGATTTCTTCCCTCCTGTTCAACCACACCCCTTCCTTTTTCTCCTGTAGGCAGGGAAATCACCAAAGGAGGTCATGTGCACAGCCTCCTTTTTCACGTGCAGGACCTGATCCAGAAAGGGATTTCTGCAACAGCAGGCAGAATTTAGAATCGTTCGCTTGATATGCTGAGTAGAGAGGTATAGGATTGGCAAGATAAGCCCTGACTGAAAAAATGAAAATAACTGGGCCAACTGCAGTGCTGAACCCTATTCTCTCATTTTATTACAAGTGGGGGAGGGGGGAATCCTCTGCTTGCACGTACTGAACCTGGCAATCAGGAGAACAAAAAAGGGAGAGGAAAGCACTCTGTTCCCATAGCCGAGCTACACTCAATGTGTATTCACACTGAAACTGTCTTAGGTTGTAATGCTATACCCACATAGATAGGAGTAAGCCCAAGTTTCAATTTCAGTGAGGCTTACCAAATAAATATGTATAGAAGTGCACTGCCAGTGAAACTAGGCAGTGTACACAACATACCGGTACATTTAAAGCAACCCCCCCCCAAAAAAATCCCAAGAACAGAACTATTATAGTGTCCATAGCTGCAGCAATCTAAAACAAGTCCAGCACTTAGCTTTGAAATGCTCTCGGTTTCCACTTGACTTTCTTCTTGACGGTGAACATGACTGTTAACACTCTCAAGTACATTTACTTAGGACTACCATTAGCCACTCCAAGTAGGAGGAAAGTCAATATCTCCTCCTCCCCTTTTCCCCTTCAAAAGAGATAATTTTAAGAGAAAGAAGGGGAAAGGTTATCCGTGCCCCCCCCCATTCTTTGCTGGAATAGGATGGGTGGCAGGTTTAAGAGAGAGAGAGATTTGACGTAGGCAACAGAAACAATGTCTGTGAGCATCTCCACAAATTGCCAGATTGGTATACCACTTCATGTCTTGGATTTGGGAGATCAGGAGTCCAAGCCACCCCTCAACCATGAAGCTCACTGGATGACCTTGGGGCAGTCACCATCTCTCAGGCTAACCTACCTTACAGAGTTATTGTGAGGATACAATGAGGTGGTGGAGAGCTGTGTATGCCACCTTGAGCCCATTGCAGGATATAAATGTAAATCAATCAATCAATCAATCAATCAATCAATATTGTGTTAGGAATAACAGATATTAGGGACTAAAAAGGAAGATCTCTCCATTATGCCACACTTGTGAATTTTCCAGAGGCACTGAGTGACTGCTGGATCAAATGGTCCTTTGATATGATCCAACAATGTAATTATTAATGTTCTTAGTGCCTTTTCAAATATTTACAAATCCAGCTTCAGAAGCAAAATGTTACCAGATGTCAGGGAATGGTCTGGATCAGAGGATTGGGGAATGCATTCTGAGGCAGATCAGTGCCTCTCAGAAGTGGAAGAGGAGGGGGAAGATTCACCCCCCCTTGTTTCCAGCGTTTTCAGAAGCAGAGAGAGACACAGACACTGAGCAGTTTCCACAGGAGTTGCCTAGTTACGAGATCAGGGAAGGAGAAAGAGAAGGGAGGGAGCAGCTAGCAGAGACTTCATTAGAGAGCGTGGGGGACCCTCCCTCCCCAAGAACTAGGAGGTCCATCCATATTAGAGAACAGAGAATGCAGAGAGGATGAGGAACTTCCCGTTGGCACCCAGGATGTTGTTGGAAGAGGAAGGAATAACCAACTGTAGCATTGGCTGTGTTTTGTCAAAGGAAGCTCTGCTGTAAGTCTGGTGGTGTTGATTCAGAAACTCACACATTTACCAAAATACGCAAGAGCCCCTTAGGAACATGAGTTTAGGCAGGCATGTACACGGGAGGGAGCACAGAGATGAGATCAGAGCTATTCCAGAAAATGAGGTTTTATTAAGAAAGTAAAACAAAAGACAGTTTTAATTAGATAAGTCTTAGGTAGAAGGAGCAGGCTTTCATAGGCTATAGGGCAGCTTTACTTTGTAAAGGTTGCTGGAGTGGGGGGGTGGAGTGGGGAATAAAGACCAACACCCAGAAGCCAGGAGTTGAGGAGTCAATCTGACCAGGTTTATCCCACCAAGAATTTCTGCCACTAATGGGATCTCACAGAGACTGAAAAGAGAGCTAGGTCGAGTTCACCCTGCCTGCTAAAGTCACACAGTTTTCAGGGCCTACTAGCAATTATGGTCTTAGAAACCATACCATACAGAAGACTAGGGTGGAAGGATGATTTCCAGGTGCCCAAGAAGAGGACTTTGACCACTTTTCTTCAGGTGGATGTGTTGCAATGCTCCTTGAGAAGTTGCTCAGAAACACAGGGCTCTCAATAACCAATTAACAATTGGCGCATGATGGAATCCACCTGCATGTGTGTAGGCTAAAAGTGGGCAGGGAGCCAGGGAGCGTGCACACACACACACACACACAACTTGCCTCTAGCATTCCCACACATGCCAACTCCTTTACCAATTTGCCCTGATTGAATGAGTCAACAGGGGAGATTAGGCTTAAGGGAGTCCAAGAGTTCCCAGGCATATGCACAGAATTTTGGGACACTCTGGTTGTTGTTTTTCAGTACACGGTGCCATTGGGAACTGCAGATTAAGTCTGTCCTAACTTACCAGCTGAACTTTCCAGACAAAATGACGCCTTTTTTATAGCATGGAGACTATCAAAATGAAGATGAGCCACCAATCTTTAGCAACAACAAAAAGTGTCAAGGTTTTAGCGGATGCTCAGTAGTAGAGTACATGCATTGCAGGCAAAAGGTACCAGACACCAGGTTTAGTCTCCATTATCTCCAGGCAGGGCTTGGAATGTTCTTTCTCTGCAAGCCTGGAGAACCACTGCTGGTCATTGTTGATCATATTAGATGAGTCAATAGTCTGCCTCGATACAAGGCAGCTTCTTATGTTCTTAAGTGTTCTGTCTTCCTGAATGAGAGTAAAGTGCATTGTGCAGTAGCCATGAAGTAATGAGTTTATCACAGGAAAACTTACAGGTGCCACTCGCTTGAAAAAGTCATACCGTCTATAGCATGTTTTGTTGTTTAGTCGTTTAGTTGTGTCCGACTCTTCATGACCCCATGGACCAGAGCACATCTTCCACTGCCTCCCGCAGTTTGGTCAAACTCATGTTTCGAGAACACTGTCCAACCATCTCATCCTCTGCCGTCCCCTTCTCCTTGTGCCCTCAATCTTTCCCAACATCAGGGTCTTTTCCAGGGAGTCTTCTCTTCTCATGAGGTGGCCAAAGTATTGGAGCCTCAGCTTCAGGATCTGTCCTTCCAGTGAGCACTCAGGGCTGATTTCCTTCAGAATGGATAGGTTTGATCTTCTTGCAGTCCATGGGACTCTCAAGAGTCTCCTCCAGCACCATAATTCAAAAGCATCAATTCTTCGGCAATCAACCTTCTTTATGGGATATAGCATACCATCCAACCTTTTCAGATGCAAAACCGGGACGCACATCTTCCAGGACATGCTCCTGGGCGAATCACATGACCCGCGCCTCACTCTCGGCCTGAAAAGGCGCTTTTGCGGGAAAGAGCACAGCACGTGAGATCGTGGCACCCAAAATGGCTGCCGGCATCTTATGCAAAAAAAGGGGGGATGTCCCTTTTTCCGGGGCACGTGGAAGGTATGCTATAGATTTCAAATTCTGTTTGTTTGTTTAAGGCATAGAGTGCTACAGTTAGTGTTGGTTAAAAAATAAGTCTGAATTTATTCAGATGTGAAACATGACAATGCCTGGAAAATTTAAGTTAGTCAGCATCTTTCCTCCAAGCAATGATTCATCCACTGCTGTTCTCGTTGCCATCACAAGGCCAATAAGAAAGATCAGATATGATTACCTAAAAGACAAACAAAAGCCGTCGCCGCCCCCTGCTTTCTTTGCACAGACCAATCTGCCTTTCCAGTTGTGCTACGGCATGTTTATCGGTTTATAGTGATTGCAGTAATGCAATTAAGTAATATGGAAAATCTATATCACACCATGCCATCTGCTTTTGACAGACAACCTTATGTGCTTTCTAGTGATCAATAAGCAAAAGGTAGAATGGCTGTTTAATTGCTTTTGTAATTCCCCATCAAAGCTTTAAAGTGGAGAAAAGAATGACCTTGCTTTTAAATTTTATTCGTAACATCATGCCCAAATGAAGTTTTGTATTTTCTACTAAATACAAAGAGATTTGGGGGATGTGTGTCAGGGCCAAAGAGAAATTCCTTCATGGGCCACTTCCATTCAATGACAGGCTTAACCCCTCCCCTGCTGGTGACATTCCCACTGCAGCAGTTCTTGATGTGTTTGCAAGGGCAGCAGAATGTGCGGTGCACAGAGTGGCACCCTTCCAGCAGTGGCTCTGGGTTCACCAGGACAGGGGTGGGGTAGGCAAGAGGAGGTGGCAGCTAGAGGTGGGGTTCACAGTAATGTACCCACTCATCCCCCCCTCACTGTATCCCTTTATAAACTCAGTTTGCTTTGGTCCACTGCTCACAAAACGCATGACAGCTCGGTTCGTTCTTGCATTTTGAAAAAATGACATCACTGACTTTGATATCTCCAGGCTGTGTTGTGAGAACTCACTGGACAATGGATTGCACTATTTGTGGTTCTGCAGCTGCTGATCATTGCCAACCGCCACCAAGCACCCCTTTGCATGCTTCCCGATGTGTTGTAATTTGCTTCTCTTGCAGTGTGTCTTTGTTCTGGTCTTTGTGCAAGGTCAACAGAGCATTTAAATCACACCCTTTGGTTTAAATAATCCATTTTAAATCACACCTGATTTTTTTCCCTTAATTTGATCCCTGCACAAGGGACTCCTGGTTTATTTTAAGGGAAATAAAATCAAAATGAAGGTTCAGTGGGGTCCCTTGTGCTCCTTAAGCCACTCCTACTAGAATTTATTGTTTAAGAACTGGAACATAGAGATGGTTGTGATTGCTTGTGCTATCCAGAAATGACTGGGCAGCACAGGAGATTGACAGAATGAAGTCCAGAGTGGTTCTAAATGTGAAATAATGTATTTAATATGAATGTAAGAGAATGGATATGGGGAATTGGGGTTTTTGGGTGGACAGTACCCCACTTGTATTAAGTGAGCAGCCTATATTGGAACTGTCTTCTGTAAATTAAGGCACATGGCCATCTCAGGACATGTTCTCAAATTACAGTTTCCATATTAGTATTGGCTATTGTTTTATGTAAGTGAATGACTCTGAATTCTGAATTTTGCATTCCCACTCAATCCCTATCTCATTCATCTTGCTCTCTGTGTTGCTGCTTTCTTATATTATATTTAGCATGTTCTCTCTATAGCAATACTGTGGCATCATTTAAAGGTACACGATCATTATCAAGTTAGGGGATGTTTGCCCAACACATTAATTTGGTCCTGTGAATTGGTCTTTAACTGTTACATGTTGTTCAGGTGAGAAAAGATAGATCGTTTACCAGAAATCCCTCTTTAATAGGATTGCCTGAATTGCAAGGGGAGATTTGCAAGAAACTGATCTGTTATTAAATATCTCTACACCCCCTTCCGCTCTCACTTTTAAAAGCAATTAAAGCTCACAGGCTCAACCTCTTGTGACGAAGACTCGTTACAAAAGGAGGAAGATTATTTAATTAGATGACCCATAGAATAACCTGTGCATAAGGTTAAGCGTAATGGGTTGTTTTCCATATTTAAAAATAATGCTGGTTTAATGGATTTCAGACTGGTACATGCTATATGTATTTATCTTCATCCTTAATGAGCCTTAGCTCAATCTGGAAAAGGACAAAATAAACACAGGCAACCAAATATTAACCTGCTTCCAGTCAACTATCAGAGACAGCTCTGTTGAGTGAGCAAAGCCTCATTAATAGCTTAGGAGGCAGAGACTGCAGTGCTCCTAATATAAAGGGTGATGGTACACAAAAGGCTTTAGAGAGCGAGAAAGGATATTTGTGCAGCATAAGAAAGTGCTGGCTGTCAGCAGGAGTTCCCATTTCAAGTAGCCACTTCCTTGTGACTTGAACAGACCGGCTGCTCATTGAGTTATGGTGATAGGGTGCTTTATTATTTTCATATAAGTTGCTACCAAATATCAATCCTAAACAGCTAGTCCTTACATTTGATTTTTAAATGATGTTATGTAAGAGATTACAGGTATGCCTCTCGTAGCGTAAGATGCAAATCAAACTGGCTCAGGATATTGGTATGGAAATTATGGGACTGCTGAGTTATATCAGGGTGAGCATCAGTTACAGAGATTTGGTGGTGTTCTGTTCTTTTAAGGGAAAGAAAGGAGTGTAGAATGCTGAAACAATCCATTTGTGTGGAAGGGAAAAGGAACCAATCCTGTCCTCTTTTCCTTTCAACTTTTTGTAGATCAAGGCCAGGAGACCGGGCATCAAATAGATAGAGGAAGGTTAACGGCATTTCCATGCACTGCTCTGGTTCGCCAGAAGCGGCTTAGTCATGCTGGCAACATGACCTGGAAGCTGTACGCCGGCTCCTCGGCCAATAATGCGAGATGAGCGCCGCAACCCCAGAGTCGGTCACGACTGGACCTAATGGTCAGGGGTCCCTTTACCTTTACAAATCTGTCAGTTTCTCTGTGCTTGCACATATGAAATACACTTCAGTCACCCCATCAGTCAAAGATACAGCACAAACACACACACAAACTATGGGATTGCATCTCTGCAATTCATACACTACTATGCTTGAATAATAGCATTTGTCTTTTTGTAGCTTTGCTATTTGCTTTTTGTAATCTGCATATGTTTTCTTCGGAAAGTACCAATAGCATTTTTGTCACTATCCAGAAAAATGCTTAGAGACAAGAATTTTTCGAACTGCACAGTCGTTAAATTGAAGTGCAGAGAGCATCTTGTATGACAAAAATGAAATCCAGACATACTGAATAAAATAGAAGAGATTAGCAACTGAAAAAAAGGGAACAGATGGTTAAAAGCTTGATTCGGGGAGTTGTAGCCAATGGCTCAAATTTTAGTAGCATATGGGAAAGTTTTCAGGAAAGCACAGAATACAGAAACAAATTGTCTTAACTATGTGGGAATAATTGGTTTAAAAAAAGCAATAAAGCTCTTTCTCCTATAAAAGAACTGTGATTAAAGAAAGGGATAATGCTGATACATTTGCTAAGGGTCCAAACTGTGATGTGCCATTTTCTCTAGGACACTCACTTATCTTTTGGGGGGCGGATACCATTCAGTTTGTGCAGCCTGATGATGTGGACAAGGTGATCCTTGGAAAGGTGAAACATGCCTCTTCTATGCCCCTCCCTACTTGAAAGAGAGACAGTGTGGTGTAGTGGTTAAGAGTGGTGGACTCGTAATCTGGTGAACCGGGTTTGCTTCCCCGCTCCTCCACATGCAGCTGCTGGGTGACCTTGGGCTACTCACATTTCTTTGAAGTCTCTCAGATTCACTCACCTCACAGAGTGTTTGTTGAGGGGGAGGAAAGGGAAAGGAGATTGTTAGCCGCTTTGAGACTCCTTAAGGGGAGTGAAAGGCGGGATATCAAGTCCAAATTCCTCCTCTTCTTGAAAGTGCTGGGGAGCAGGACATGCCTACTGAATAGGAGAAGTGCTTAGAACGTTCTCTCCTGCTTTGAAGAAGGCTACGGTAAGACCATTCCTAAAATGAAATGGTATAGAGCATCATTTCATGTGCAGGGGGTTTCAGTACCAACAACTGCATTTCACTTTTCCACCTAATCCTCAGAACGCAGTGGAGCCGATGAACCTGTGTCTGAACAGAAGAATATAGAAAGTTCCATTATACAGAGTCAGATCATTTGTTCAATTTCAAAAGTAGGGGGCCCATGGCTTGGCTTTTGAAAAACAAGGGGTCCACATTACTTAGCTAATTGGGAGCCATTGCTCTAAACCAGCGTTTCTCAACCGGTGTGCCGCGGCACACTAGTGTGCCGCGAGACACCGGCTACTGTGCCGCGGGAAAACCGTGGCTCGGGACCCCATGCCGCAGCCGCAAACGCGTAGCAGCGGCTGCAGTGGGGGAAAGGGAGCGCAGAAACCCACCGCCGACCTACCGCGCATGCGCCAGCTTGGAGCTCCCCGCCGATTCTGATTGGTTGCCAGGGACCAATAGGAAGACAGAGGAAGGAGACGCAAGGGCTGCCGGTAGCCGCCGCCATTTTTCTGTTGGGGGGCACTGAAGCCCGGCAGCCGTCCAGGCCCAGCGCCTGCTGCTAGGTTTCCCCCCGCTCGGCCTCGACCTCAGCGCAGCGACAAGGAGCGGCGCTTCGGAGAGCTCGGCATCCACTCTGGTAAGGGGCGCGGGTCAGGAAGTTTGAAGTTGCTGCTCTCGGGAGCGCGAAGGCGGCGGGGAAGTAAGGGGAGTGATTTTTTGACATTTTCTGGTGGTGGTGTGCCGCGAGATTTTTTCCATGAGACAGGTGTGCCGTTGCCCCGAAAAGGTTGAGAAACACTGCTCTAAACAGTTGATCAGTGCTATTTCTGATATGTTTGGGGTAGTTTAAGTACAGTTTTTGTTGCAATGACTGTGCACCTCCCATCCCAGTCATTTCAAGAGTTCTCTGCTGTGCATTCTGGTGTTGGCTAGCTTTCACATATTTGAATGGTTACATTTTAATTTCAAGAAATGGTAGTTGGTGTTATTTATTAGTTATGATTTGTGATTTATAGCTTGTGATTGGCTTTGTTAATAGGAAGCTGTTTAAGTGTGATTAAATGAAGAGGTGGTGTTAATTGCACTGTGATCTGTTAGTGTTCAGTTGTTCCTTGACCACATTGAACTTTAAAATAACAAGTGACTAGGTGGTGCTGTGGGTTAAACCATAGAGCCTAGGGCTTGCTGATCAGTAGGTCGGCGGTTCGAATCCCCGCGATGGGGTGAGCTCCCGTTGCTCGGTCCCTGCTCCTGCCCACCTAGCAGTTCGAAAGCATGTCAAAGTGCAAGTAGATAAATAGGTACCGCTCCAGCAGGAAGGAAAACGGCGTTTCCGTGCGCTGTTCTCGTTTGCCAGAAGCGGCTTTGTCATGCTGGCCACATGACCTGGAAGCTGTATGCCGGCTCCCTCGGCCAGTAACGCGAGATGAGTGCCGCAACCCCAGAGTCGGACACAACTGGACCTAATGGTCAGGGGTCCCGTTACCTTATTAATGAACTAAGAAAAGGTCCGTAAAACCAAAATCAAGCCTGCCACTTGATTTTACATTGTCACATTACATTCAATTTGATCCAGTTCAAGAGAGTTCAGATTTCCAGGGTTTGGAAAGGGCCAAAGCAAAAGAGAAAAGCAGCTTAGGATACTTTCCTGAGGATGTTGTTGCTGTCTCACTAACACTATTTCAGGGATAGAACAGCGTGTAAAGAAGGCAGGATTCTTTTATCTTGCTCCTCAAAATGCAAGAATTACACCCCCCCCCCCAAAAAAAGCAATCATGAGGTATGCTTCTGTGACCAAGGTTATGTTTGTTCTGGCTGCAGCCTTTTATATGATCTTTTTATTTTCTTGTTTCAAATTCCCTTTCTCATCATTTCCTGTCTGTACTGAGATTGCTCTGTGTAAAATCTCTACTGATCTCTTCTATGCTAAGCCACAATAACTCTTTTTCCATGATCATTCTCCCTGATCTCTCTTGAGGTTTTGGTACCCTTGCTCGCTTTCGGCTTCTTAGTTCTCTTCGTTCTCTGAAATTTGGTGGACTGTTGTTGATTGGTTTCATGCACATCACACAAATCACTCTCTTTGATGTCTACGCCAAGTGCTCTCTCCCATCTTCACTGTGCTTTAAAACTAGAACTGCCAATCCAAACAAAACTCCAATCTTCTCCCCCTCTCAAGCTCTGGGTCAACTTAGTTATGTTTTTTCAGGAAGACAGCCAAGGCCACAGAGTTACCTGGATGCCTCAGGAGTCCTCAATCCAATTTGAGGTACCTTGTTAATGGTGATTTCCAACTTGGAAATGTGGGCACCTTTCTTGAATCACAGCATTTTGTCTTGTAATTCATGGTGCACCCAGAGCTGATGTACTCCTCTAATAAAGTTTTCATCACTAGTAGCCATTAATGGCCATGTCCTCCAATAACTTGTCTAATCCCCGTTTAAATCCATCTAAGATGGTCACCACCCCTGCATCCTGTGGCAGCAAACTCTATAGCTGCCATAGCTGTGTGAATAAGTACTTCCTTTTCTCCATCCTGAATTTGCTACCATTGTTTCATTGGATGACGCTGACTTCTGGTATTCTGAGAAAGGGAGAAAAAACACCTCTCTGCCCACTTTTTCCACACACCATGCATAATATTATACACCTCTATCATGCCCTCCCCATAATCTATATCATTTCAAAACGTGTAGCATTCCCATTTCTTCATGCTTTGGCCTCTTCTTATTCATCTTCATTGCTTTCTCTCTGTTCTCTTTATTCCCTTCATTCATCAAATGCTAATCTCCTTACTAAACTGCTGGTCCCTTGTGCAATTTCTCATCTGCTTGCTTTCTCTCTCGCTGCTTATGCGTGGAACTCCTCTTTGAAGAAATTATGAATGACACACCTTTTTCTTCCCTTTCCGTTTGACTTCTTTGACTCTCCTTCTACTTACAGGTCAATTATTATCTAGGTTTTGCTTAACTCTTTTGGCTTTGTTTGTGTCCCATTCAGCCAGTTCCTCGCTCTCCTTTTTGTCTCGTGCTTTTTGGAGCGTGAGCCCGCTGGCTGGGACCTGTACTTTATATCCATGCATGGCGCTGGGTATATTTTGGATGATTTTATAAATAATACATTATGAGATTATGATATTTTAATCTGTGCTGGGGAAATAATGATTTTCCCAGAGGTAGTTAAAGAAATGTGTTGATGTTCACATAGCCATAGCCCTGGCAGATTGGGAAAAACAGATAATTTGGCTGCTTACTTAACTTGGGCCACTTCACACATGCATGTTTATAATTCATTGGCTATAGCATCATGAAATGGCTTCCATGTATAAATGAGCTATCACAGATTAATAGACACAGAGGGGATTTTTACAGCACCTGTTGTCACCTCGGATGAAATAAGTGTCTGTAGAGATCTATCATACAGTCAGCTGAGAGAAATAAGTAATCAAGTCAATAAGTGTAGGCTTGTGTGAAGCAGCCATTCTGAATACTTTTCAGGGTTTTCGCCCCACCGTTATTGTCCCATATATTGCAAGTTGCTAACTCTAACACTTTCATTAGAACTGTAACAACTTTTAGGAGTTCAGTCAAAGCAACAGCTGCTGAAATCTTCAATAGCTCAGCTTTATTTTATTTTACTTTACAGTATACTAACCCAAAAGACCTCGAGCCACCAGGAAAGCTGTTTGTGAGAAATGACTTGATTTTTGAACATTTGGAGGAGATGGCACCCTTAACATTTTTACGACCCCTTCAAAACCTATTAGCATGAACAGAATACCTCCCTCTGTTGATTTTACAAGGCTTTTTTTTTTTTTTTTTTAAAGGCATAATGCTGCAGGTAATTGTGTAGAAAAATATGCATATTAAATATTATGTTTACTGGCATATGTTACGGCATACGATAAGCATTCTCGTTCGGTAAGCAATTTTACAGGGGCCTCAATAATAAAACAGGAAATTAAAGGCAAACCACACTATAACCCACATTTTCAGTCTGTGGGGATTTTAATGGGACTGATTCCAAAGCTAACTAATGAGAAAATGAATTTCCGAGCACTCTGAAGAAGCATCCTGGACTCATGTGGCTGAATGGGAAACAATGTTCAACCTGGGAATTTAACCTATGCAGGGTTTCCTTGTCATTCACATTGTATATTTTATTCAGTCAGCTTTGGAAATGTGCACACAGTCAGTGAGAATATTAAACACAGCCTTTCCATGCAAGGTAACAGCATCCCACAAAGTGCATTAGCAAACCCAAGCAGATGAACAAGAACAGGCTTTCCTTCCATTAGGTTTGTCACACTGGCAGTATTAAGACATCCTGAGAGCTCCTCGTAGTCTTGGGGATCAGCAATTGTTTTCTTTCCTGTAGGAACGTTTGCTGGTCCCTTACCGTACTTGAATTATGGGGAATGAGATAGGGAGGCCTCAGCATACTTTGCAAGTCCACTGCCCCTCCAATTATAGCTTAAACAAGAGGCCCCAGCCCTAGTCCCTAAGCAGTACCAGAGAATTCAAGTGGCCTGGCCCTCCTTTGGTCTCTTTAATAGTCAAGCATTCATCTAATAGGAGCTGTTCTTAAGAACATCTGATAGAGCGTGTCCTCTATAAAAGAGGGCACGTGTTGCGGTGCGACCGGCTACTTGACCCAGTGTTGTGGGTGGGTAATTTCGGATCAGCCACAACCCCTGATAGGTCGGTCCTGTGTTGCTGGGGTGCAATCTGACCAATGGGGTGTCTCAGAAGAGCAGCAACGCGGGACCTATTTAAGCCCATGCGAGGCTACTGAGCTTTCTCTTTGGGGCTTTCGCATCGGAACACCCGCCCACTTCTCCCTATATTTAGGGCTTGCGCTTGACCTTGCTATGCCATCGTGTGTCGTCTGCTCTTGGGGCAGGAGCAAGGCAGGAATTTTCCCCACTTGGCTGATTGGCTGGTGCCACTTGGGTTTCGCCTGCCGCGTAGCAAATCATCACAACTTGTAAGTTGCGGAAAGGCTCTGGTTCAGGTGATAGGCATGACAGGTGACAAGGCCACACCTATGCAAATGAAGGATATTCCGGTAGAGGAATCCAGGGACTCATTGGTTTGGTGTTCCCCGAAAGGGGTCCGGCCCGCACCCGAGTCCAGGGGACATCAGGTTGGCTGATTGGTGAACCTGCCAGCAGCTGTCCCTGGTGTTCATCCTTGGCTGTCCTACAAACGTGGCTCTGGGACAGCACTGCCTGCAAGGGTGCAGGGAGATAGTCGAACCAGAACCTATGCAACCACTCACTTGGTTGTAATCAATAAAGTTGTGGCCTAAATTCTGCCAAAAAACCAAACCAAATATCTGACTCCTGTGTGAATTTATTTTGGGGAAAGGTAAACGGTCTAAACACGCAACTAGCATTGCATCTTTGGTGGAAACTGGTATTCATTATAAGATGCCATTCTAGATTACTACGATTCCAAGGATCTCAGCTATCATTTTGTCTTTAATAACCATCTAGATAAAGTGCTGAAGAGCAGAAAAAGGGCTAGTTTCTACAGTATACCTTTGCTCACAAATCCTGGCCTTTTTCAGGCACACATTTGCATGGACAAATATGCTCCCCTTGACACCCATCTTTAGCTCTATGGATTGCTCATTGCTTTCCTTTATTTCACAAATTTTTATTCTGCCCTTCAACGTTCCCATTTTCAGGGTGAATTAACAATTGCAGACAACAATATAGAATTATATGGCAATAAAGGAAAATGAACACAAAGAAAAACAGCACGTACAATTGCAGCATAAAAATCAGCATCACCAGAGATGAGATACAAAGGCCGAGGCAAATAAGTGGTTCCTGAAAAGATATAGGATTGGGTTGAGGCAAACATTTTTGGGTTCCACAGTTATAGCCCAAGAGGTTTTCAGAAAGGTTGGGTATTGGTTTTGTGGTATCTGAACATGGCTTTGGACCAACTATTTGAGAGGCAGAGCTTCTTTGCATCTATTTGAGAGCTGTTGTGGAGGCATCTACACCATTACAAGTTTGTGTTAAGAAGGTCTGCAGTGTGTGAGCTGGGAAATCATAGATCTAGAAGGTGGCAGTATAGTTGCATAATTGTAGCAGAGCATCTTCCAGGTGACACAGTTATGGGAACTGTTGTGATCTCTTGCTTCTCAGGAAAGATGCAAGTTAACCATCAGCAAGCATTGTTGTACAAGTCACTAGGAAGCTCTGCATGCATTCCAAGTATGTGTTCTAAATACGAACATGACATCCACATTTCTTGTGGGGCATGTTGTGTATGTTTAAATATGTATTTACTATTTGTCTCCCAACTTCTGTACTAACACCTCACTTGGGTAGTTGTTGCTCCTCATATGTCAGTTGGCCATGAGTCAAGCAATTGCTTTTGCCTCTTTGGTTTCTGGATCACATCTTCTAAACCAGCTCCCTGTCCTAGCCATATAATCTTGCTTTATGCCCCAACAGCTGGTGCTGTTACTCCTTCTGCTTTATTTCAACTAATAAAGCATGCCACTCTCAGGGCTTAGCTGAGTCTTTCTTCTCCAAGTACTCCCCTTTTTAACATAGCAATATTGCATTGTCAACTCTGCACGTTCACTGCAGCTGGAAGCAGAAGCGTAAGCAACACTTTAGGTTGCCAACCGCACCTTTGTGCTTATAGCCTTGTGCTTCTCTTACATTAGGCAAAACATGGGAATTACCCTTTTCTTCTTGATTTATGCAATTTGTGTATTTTCTAAAAAATAGATATCCAAATTCCTACATAAACAGCTATGCTTGCAAGCCTCTTGGATACACAACTGCATGCCAAATTGCAGCCTATATTAATAAAAAGAATAAGTTATTACTGTGTCTTAATAGACACAATGTGCCAGGTAAAGGTAAAGGGACCCCTGACCATTAGGTCCAGTCGCAGACAACTCTGGGGTTGCGGCACTCATCTCTCTTTACTGGCCAAGGGAGCCGATGTACAGCTTCCAGGTCATGTGGCCAGCATGACTAAGCCACTTATGGCGAACCAGAGCAGTGCACGGAAACGCTGTTTACCTTCCCGCCAGAGCGGTACCTATTTACCTACTTGCACTTTGACATGCTTTCGAACTGCTAGGTTGGCAGGAGCAGGGACTGAGCAATGGGAGCTCACCCCATCGCGGGGATTCGAACCGCCAACCTTCTGATCGGCAAGCCCTAGGCTCTGTGGTTTTACCCACAGCACCACCCGCATCCCTCAATATGCCAGGTACATATGCTAAAAACAAGAAAAAATATTGGTGCTAGTTGGGGCATCACAATAGTTGGGGCTGCTATTTGGGGCAGCACACTTGCACAGTTACTGTGATGCAGTGATTGGAGTGCTGGACAAGGGAGACAGGGTTCAAATCTCCAGTGGCCCATGACCTTGGACCAGTCATCAACTTCCAACATATCCTACCTTGCAGGGTTGTTGTGAGGCTGATACAGAGAGAGAGAGTCATGTACACCACCTGAAGCTCTTTGGAAGAGAAGTGGAATATAAATGCAATAATAAATAAATGAAACGATGCAAACCTGAGCCCTGTTATTAGTGCAGCACAACGGCAGAATCCAATGGGTGCCTTGCATTTGTAGAATATGTTATGCAACCGTCCAGTGCAACTACTCAGGGACACTTAAGCTTTGTGCCCTGCTTCTTGTACAGCTACTTCTGCAACAATGTCAGCAGCCACATTTCTTACGGTATTGTTACGTTGGATCTCTCCCTGTGAAGACTGGCTTCACAGAAGCACTTTTCTTGGCTTGCCTTCTGTGCCGTGATGAACAACTTCATGACAGAATGAAATTCAACAGGCTGTGGTTTCCCAGAGCTGCACTTGCATTTGTGGAACTGTTGTAGCTGTTATCGTGTTCTGCCTGCTGGGAACCCTGCCAGCAACCCCTACCCTCATGTCGTTGGCAAGGCCTAAGGCAAGACCTAAGACCTACGGAAAGGTCTTAGGCAAAGCCTAAGAAGCCCATATAGGTGTTATTTGACATTCGAGAAACCAGTCTACTTCAGCCCATGGCCTGCCCCAAAGAGGGGGGACATAGTGATGTGATACTTTTACCCTAGGTATTTTGGATCCTAGGTTGACATTTGCATTCCAATTTGTCACAGGCTGCCATAACAGCTAGTTCACACAGTGATATTTACTCAGAGAGCATTCAGAACACCAAGTAATTATTAGCATGATCTTCTCTGTGAAAATAGTTAGTAATATTTTTTTAATTAAGGCAACACAATGCCGGATCATTTGTGTACTATATCAAATACATTTAAGCCACTGCCTCATAGTCAGACTAAGGATTGCTCTGAAAACAGAAGGGTAGGATGACTAGCAGAGACCATCTTGCCTTCTCTGGAGCAGATTGCATCTTACATTAAAGATCTTCTTTGTGCTTTGTCAACTGCAGCAAAAACAGTGACCAGCCTATCCACTCTTTATATGAAATATGTAGTAGTTCACCTATTGGTTTTAACTGGTTGCCATGACTTTGATATTTAACCCCTCTAGTCCTGAAAATATAAGGTGGGGATAGGAACTTTGGTCTTCCAGGTGTTGTTGGACTCCAGCTTCCAGCAACCCCAGTTAGCAAGGCCAACAGTCAGGGATGGTGGGAGATGGAGTCCAACAACATCTAGAAGGCAACAGGTTTCCCACACCTGCTTTAAATTGTGTTATAATGTATAGCACCAAAGCAGGAGGAAGCAAAACACCAAACAAAAAACACGGGAATGGGGTCATAGAAGAGGGAAGGAAATGGGAGGTAATCCTACAAATGCCAACTTTTCAAGAAATGACCAAACAGTCTGGGGCCTGATATTGTTATTAAAAATACAGGAGGGAAAACAATTTATAGCTTATAATGGACTCTATAAACTGACTTAACTAAAAGACCTCCAATTTAAACTGCTAATCTTGAATTGATAGCAAATGCATTAGCAATAGCGTGGATCGTGATTGCTTCCAGTAAAAAGAATCATCAAATGTCTATCAAAATAGAATCTGAAATGAACTTGAAATAGTTAAATTGACCTATATGGGAAAAACACAGAAGGGCAAATTCTTTTTATATGAAATGGGTTATCTTTGTTAAGTACATGAATCAATTCCTTAAATGCCAAGATGTTTCTTTGAGATCTTTCTCTATCTCAAAAAAAAAAGCATTACAGTATTCCATCAACCTAATTCAATTTTTTAAATAAAAGAAATAACAAAATGCTATTTTGCTGTCATCAGAAAGCTGTTATTGTGACAGCATTCAGATGCACAAGTTCCAGTGAAAAGCTGGAGTGAAAAGCTATGCAAACCTCTCATGTAATATTTTGTTCTCTGCCTTCCCACTGGCCTGGATACCTAAGCATTGTGGGTATTACAGAGGTGTACTGAGGTTTTATTTTCTAATAACTAGGCATCAATATTAGATGAACCTACACAACAAAGATGATTTTTGTTCCTTTTTTTTATTTAAGGAAAACACCAACATTTCCTGGAAATTATTCAGACCTCAGGCCATGAGAAGGTGCCAACATAGAGCTCCGTGACCCAGAAGAAAATCATTTAACCTTACTGTGTTTGGTGAACTTTGGAGACTGCATCATTCCCAAAAGATGGAAGCAAAGCTCTGTGCTGCCTTAACCCTCATCAAGTTAGTTCCTTTAATTAGCATCTCTTGCAGTGGCTCCAGGTGGGTCAAGGACAAAATGGCAGGACTGCAAGATTTGAGATTCATGCTGTGTAAACAGTAAAAGGTGCTGCTGACACTGCATAAGAAACATGGGATTTCTCTACGGAACGGAGGGGTTACTACCCTGGAACAAATGAAAATTAAGCATTGTAATATAGGAAGTTTTCAGTAGAACAGTTTAGCGAAAACAATCCGTTTTATTTTCTTAAAATTGAATGGATTGGTTCACATTTTGCATTGGCACAAACACATCAAAACGAAAAGGACAGCTGGGCCT
Source organism: Darevskia mixta (assembly GCA_034641385.1). Classification (NCBI taxonomy): domain Eukaryota; kingdom Metazoa; phylum Chordata; class Lepidosauria; order Squamata; family Lacertidae; genus Darevskia; species Darevskia mixta. The sequence goes on along the minus strand of JAWWNH010000013.1, from coordinate 41,398,211 downwards.
CTGGCTAAGCTTTGTTGCTGAATTTGACAATATGGTATAGCTATGAGTGTGTTAAAATAGTCCAACAATAAATAGGTTTTCATTTCCACCTTCACTTGTAACATTAGGCAGCCAAGATGCCATCAGACTTCAGGGTGGCACATGCCAAGCATTTATTGCAGCTGGCACAACATGGTATCTCTGCCACACTGAAGTCCCGTTGAGTTTAATGGAGCTCCAGGATGCATTCAGAAATGGAGTTTATTGCATTAGCTGTACTGGCTGTAGTGCTAACACTTCTTTCCTAGTTTCTTGTGTTCCTTTTAAACTGCATTACAGGTTGCATTGCAAAACACTGGGTTTTTGATCGATACACCTCCATGTCATGATGTGACACAATAGCAGATGGATATTGGATATGTCACCACTTTTTGTGCACATGCATGCTTCTGTTCCCATGAAAATGGCTCAAAGAACTGTATGCCAGAATACCACCCCTTGGCACAGAAGATGCTTGTTGGCAGAAGGGCTAGTTAGAGTTGAAGGTTGTGGGAGCCACTACATAACTCTGCTTTCCATGGGGGTAAGACAAGGTCAGTGGTGAAACCTTCCACTGAGTTTAGGGAAGTGATCACACATTTGTCTGAATTGTGGTCTCTCTTTTGTGAAATCTGCAAAAGGCTGGGCTGCTCTCATTGCACAATAGACAAAGGCACCAGTGTGTCCTAAGGCCAGTGGAGAGATTGAAATTGACCTGAAATTTGGCCATGCTAATTTGTCTATAATTAACATAGCATGATGCAGCAGCTGGGTTTGGCAGAGTCTATCACTGTGTGTGTGCACACACTAGCCGAAGCTAGTCAAAAATTACAAAGTAATTAACACTGCATAATAAGGCACATCCCTGGGTAAACACAGAGTGGACAGTTACAGTTCTGTTCCATTTTAGAATACCTAATTTGCATAATTTTGTCATGCACTCTTTGTTTGATTATGTTCATTGTGACACAGTTTCAATTTTTCATTGGGAAATCATCTCAGCTGTGGAAATACGGATTGGAATGGGCTTAGAGCTCACATTACCTAGGTCATGATGATTACATTTGCGGGGGAGAATGAGGATGAATGTGTGTTATAACAGAATCCCGCTGCATCACCCAATTTGTGTGAAGATGTAAAACAAAGGTGGGAATTGCCAGCTCAGTGCACATCGCCACATGGCCTGTTGCCTCTTCTCCTCAGCCCCACCTCTTCCCTCTTGGCCCCACGGCATATTACTCACTGCCATCTCCCCGCTGCCCCACAATCTGCCTGCTGCTGCCTTGAAGCTTCCCGACTTCCAAAGCTTTCCCCATCTTTCATGACATATAAAAGGAAGTGCTTCTTCATTCAGTGCATTGTGAACACTATGTAACTCACTTCCACAAGAGGCAGTGATGGCCATTGTATTTATTTGAAGTCATATGAAAGGACATGAATGCTCTGTTTTTCCAGGATGCTTGATCTACGGCAGATCGGCACATGCTTGCCGATCATCACTTGATGGTGGTGCCATGTTGCATCTTTCCTGACAGTGCTGTCACTGCCGCTTACCAGGGCAGGGCAGCAGTGAGGTTGGAGCGGTGTGGAATTGGTTTTGCTGGTGCACTGCAACAGCCCCAACCTTGCTGCCACCCCAGCTCATTCCTTGTATGGAGAATGATGCCACTGTTCAGGGGGCCTCATTCTACCATGCCAGATGCTCCTAGATGGCAGAGTTCTCAAGTGATGAACATACATCACTTGTGACTTCATCTGCAGTATGGTGAGAGCAATAGTGTAGAAATCTATCTTGGAATATGCAAGAACATACTCCTCACCTATTTCATGTTGCCTTTTGGCTAGTTGTTCAGCTCTCCAACTTGATCCTTCCATGGGGCTCAAAAAGCCCTGGCATCTGGTTCTGGATACATCCCAGTTGTTTACCCAGACCCACTGGACTGAGCAAACAGTGTCATCCCCCCCTTGTCATAATATGCAACATGCAAATGAATTCCACATAGATAGCGGAAATACTGATGCTAATATACAGCTATGTATCCTAACGAAGCCTCTGAAATGCTTCTGGTTAATGCTGAAAAGCAAACCTCCTTTTCATGGCATATTTATTTGAACACATCTAGAGTCATTAGCAAACTTAACAAAGGGGCCCTGTGATTTTGCAACTGGGAGTATAGTTAACATTTTCTCCTACCACTTTTTCATCCTGTCCCTTCTAACAAGTCATTAAATTTATTAAGTGACTCCTTCAGTGGACTATTTTCACTTCTAAAAATGACCAGATCATCAGGATAGAACATATATCTAGGTTCAGTCCCTCTTTCCTTATCTCTCCTGACAAACCACTCTCCTTCACAGTTTTATCTCTATAATTGATGAACTGCGTATGACATAATTTGCAATCCTGTCAAGCCACCTTCGAAACTGCACACCAGCTCTTGCCAGACAAACTTACCCCTGAGCTCGGCTTGCTCAAACCACCAATTTCATTCCCATCAGCACTATTCCCACCCCCCACCTCACACACACACACACATGCAAGGCAAACACAATCATTTTGGGAATCTCATTTCAAAAGAGAAAGAAAAATTAAATTAAATTTCTGTGCCATTCCTCCATCGCCTGAAATATTAATAATCTGGGGCTAGCTGATTCTTTTCACCCAAAACACATGGATATATCAATTCACAGACTTCAATGTGAAAGTCCAGAATCAATATGTGGCAGCTGTTTGAAGACTGGAAGAGTCAAACTGGGGGGGGGGGGCAGGGGGATTCTACAGCCATAAGAAATCTTTCTTTCCCAACACTGAGTTTACAGACAATCTCAAAGACTTAAGGGGAATAGGGGTGGAGGAGACACAGATGGGACAGCATTGAATGGACACAAATGGGCATAGTTATTGTCTGTGTCATCCCATCATAACGACAGAAAATCAGTAGGTTGACCCTTTGCAGCCTAAGCCTAAGAATGTAGTGAGAAAGCTAATAGGGTCATACTTCCTGCTGGAGCAAAGCCAAAGGAAGAGGGGAAGCAGAAGGCAGCAGCACTGTGCTCTTAGCCACAGCCAGCAGCAGGTCTCAATATATTTATTTACACATGCACCAGAGGAATATTTCCTATTTCACTGAGAAATGATGCTAATACTTGATTTCTTCTTCTGCAATTTTCAAAAAAAAAAGAATCTGAGCAAATTCCATCATAATTCCAACATTATGTCTATTTCCTTGAGTCCTATTTTGGGCTTTTGTCATGCTTTTATGGTTTGTTTGTGGACTCGCTTTGAGTGTCTGAAGAGCTTTCATTTTTTGCACAAGCAGTATTCCTTGACCTGACTTAAACTGAACTCTCAAAGGTTTTGCGTGCCTTTCAATTTCATTCAGATCATTCCTATTAAGATTATTTTTCTCCTACAGTAGGCAATATCTTGGGACGAAGAGACAGATATTCTTTTAATTATTGCATATCTTGCAGCTTGGGAGAAGATTTTCAGCGGGACAGTACCATGACCTGCAGGCATGAAGCGAGTGCTACTGTTCTGTCTGTCAAAGCACTGAAAATCTACCCTGCCATGTCTGTGAGCCTTAAAAGACAAAAGCTTGTCAGCATGGGCTAAAAGGGAGCATATCTCATAGGAGATGACATGGTTCTATTTTGATTAAGCGCAGGGATGGGTGGGCAGAAACCTTTATATATGTTTCAAAGAGCATCTAATTGTAAAAAATGTCATTTGCAGCATCCTATAGTCTCATCTTCTCTGTGCTTCTCCCTATATCCAATGCCATTAAAATGAGCAAAGAAAAGCTGGAATATAATTGCCTTTTTTAACATTTGAACTTCCTTGCCTATTGCTTTTGAAGTCAGCAGGTTCATGAACATTGCTAAAAATAGGATGTCCAAAAGAACCCAAAAACAGTTATTATATAGGCATGGTATTGAACATTTACTGCTCTTGAGTAAATTGGACGTTGCTTATAACTTTAATAGGATTATGTTAAATGCATGAAAAGTGCATCACTTTTCCAGCTACTAAGTCCACATAAAGACATGACTTGAAAACATAACTGGACTGCCAATATACTAAATGACAAGCAAGTATAGGAGACTGAAGAAAGGGGATCAAAAAGGGCTGGGTGAAGTCCTTCACAGTTTTGTAATAGGCATTGCTTCCTCTGATAGTTATATTTGCATCCAGCGTGAACACAGCTCTTATTAGAGGTAGCTTATGTAGGAAGTATGCCTGTTCTGCATGGAACTGGGTCCTGCAGAGATCCCCCCAGCCTTGTTCCTGAGAGGTTCTGAGCTGGGCTTAGTAGTCTCTTTCAAGTGAACTGAGAAGACTTTTGTTGAGGACTTTGTGTCTGCTTCTATGCTGAAGTTCAAATGGCTCTAAAAGGAAGGAGCACTCTGGCCTTGGTGCATACACGATGATGATGATGATGATGATGATGGCTTGTCTTCTGGTCCATTAGTAGTAGTAGTAGTAGTAGTAGTAGTAGTAGTAGTAATAATAATAATAATAATAATAATAATAATAATTTATTATTTGTACCCCGCCCATCAGGCTGAGTCTCCCCAGCCACTCTGGGCAGCTTCCAGCAAACATTAAAATACATTAACACATCACAGATTAAAAACTTCCCTAAACAGGGCTGCCTTCAGGTATTTTCTACATGTTATGTAGTTGTTGATCCCTTTGACCTCTGCTGGGAGGGCGTTCCACAGGGCGGGCGCCACTACCAAGAAGGCCCTCTGCCTGGTTCCCTGTAGCTTTGCTTCTCGCAGTGAGGGAACCGCCAGAAGGCCCTCGGCGCTGGATCTCAGTGTCCGGGCTGAATGGTGGGGGTGGAGACGCTCCCTATGGGATATAGGACCCATAGGCATCATTGATGGCTAGATGGTTGGGAATCTACCTTGTCTTTGGCAGGTTTTTCCCTGTGCCCGCACTCCAGAAAGTAATTCCCTTTCCCTTGGTTTCCCCCATCTCTTCCTCAGCTACAGAGCTTCCATGTCCTGACAAGGCTGAGCTCACAAAGGAGTTTGGAGGAAGCAGGTCTGGGAAAAGCTACTAGAACAGGAAATTGACAGTCAATGACTATTTATCTTCTCAAAGGTGAGGACTGTAATTAAAGGTCAGAGACAGGTCCTCCAGGACCCTGGTCAGGTCCCAGGGAGCAGACAGCTTGTTATAGCCTCCTTGCTGGGGAATTGAGAAACTTCAACATGGTCCTCTGACTTGGAACCAGCCACCTCATTACCTCTTCATTATCTGTTGCTGGGTATGCTGGCTGTCAGCCAGGGTTAATGGTCTTTGTGCAAGGCCCTTGGAGATAATGCGGTTTGGGTAGTTTGCTCAGGGGCTGAAGTCATCAGGGGTTTCAGCTCAGGAGGCGCGTCATTTATGGATCTGGGATCTTACTGTCTTACTGCCTTTGTGCTTTGCACAACTGCCTCCCCATCCCCACCTTTCAGCTGGTCCCTTTCCCTACGATTTAGTGTTCAAGTCACTGCTGGTAAACTAAGATGACACCCCCAAAAAAGAGAACTTTGGTTACGTTACTGCCTGGACACCATCTCTGCCACTCCAGATGCAGGGTTCTGACTAATATGACACCATGGACCAGATTTTAACAATATTTTTCATATAAATCCTGTAACCTGTAATCATCTCTCTCTCTCTCCCTCCCTCCCTCCCTCCCTCCCTCTCTCTCGACATCCAGTGCACTTTGCAATATAAGCCAAAATAAGCACCTTGAGACGCAAGTCAGTAATAATTTTATTCGCTTAAAGAATCATTGCCTTGTTTTCTCTTATGTTCAAGGGGAGTCTTCAGATCAGAGTTCAGATTTAATTTGTGCTGTTCCCAGTCCCATATGGTGTTGCTCCTGGTGTGTAAAATTGCACATTAGTGTGACCCAATCAACACTGCAGTCAATAAGAAGGCAGCAACTGATGAACACTCAATGAATCACTAAAGGAAAACATTTATTCATTTCAATATATTGTTTGTTACATTTATTGAGGAGGCAAGTATGACAATCCCTATGCAGCTCAAGAACATTAATCTCATTTTTTTGTCAGAGACATTTAAGTTTGAATGCATTTGCACTCCAGATTCTAAGGTCTGGGATTAAAATTCTCAAAAGAAGAGGAAGGAAATATGCTCTTTCAAGTCTAGCCAGTGAAAAATCTAACCTGTTCTACTCATTTATCTGATACAGGCATAGGCATACTCGGCTCTCCAGATGTTTTGGGACTACAACTCCCATCATCCCTAGCTAACAGGACCAGTGGTCAGGGATGATGGGAATTGTAGTCTCAAAACATCTGGAGGGCTGAGTTTGCCTATGCCTGATCTGATGTATGATAAACATTGCAAATTTACACAAATATGTATGCATGCACATAAACTACAAAACAAATGAGTTAGCCTTCAATTTATGAAAGACTGGTATCTTTGGAAATTAGCCCTTTTCACACATTATGCTCCATCATGTACTCACTGAATGCCTGAACAGAGCCTCCTGGGACCCTGGCATATGAAGACTCTGTTCAGGTGTTCACTGAATGTGCATACAGCAGAAGTTTGTTTCAGTTATAGATGATAGATAGATAGATAGATAGATAGATGATAGATAGATAGAGATAGACAGTGCTTTTTTCAAAAATGTTTAGGGGTACTCTCATTTTCCTACTCACATTGAAATACTGCCCCTCAATTTGGCCAAACTTAGATTCACAAAATGTTCAGGGGTATGCGTACCTCTGCATCCCCCCAGAAAAAAAGCACTGGATATAGATATATTTAATTTCTATACTGCCCTTCAGCTTAGGATCACAAGGCTGTTTACAACATAAAAACACAAAAATACATCACACAGAAACAGACAAAAACAATAACTTTCTCCCACAGTATTTATTTATTTCACATATATTGCTTAAGCACGAAATTTTCTAAGCAATGTACATAATTTTTTTTGAATAAAATCAATTCTAACAACTGATAAGAAACAGAAAACTTCCTAAAAATGCTTGCTGTAATAGAAAGAATAGAATGTCAAGCACCTGAACTTCAACAGGGTGGGGGGCCTGCCTAATGTTACACAGGAGGGATTTCCACAGAATCAGGCTCGCAGTAGTGAACGCATGGCTTCTGGTAGATGGGAACCCTGCATTTGAGCCATGACGGGACCATTAGCAGAGTTTCCTCCTAAGATCTCAATAATGGGCAGGGATAAAAGGTATCAGACTGTCTTTAAGCTACCCTGGACCCAAGTTGTTAAATACTTTCTAAATTAGCACCCAAACCTTGAACTTGGCCCAGTAACATATGGGCAGCCAGTGCAAGCTTTTAAGAACTGGCTTAAATCCTGACTTGCATAGTAATGCAAGTTATTGTGTGCTAGAAGAAAGCAGGCAACCCCATAGACCAAGATGAATGGATTTGCGCTATCTATGCCTGTGATATTAAGACTAAAAGATACCCAAGTTGGGTGAGCATGCTAGTCCGTTACAACAAACACAAAAAAGTCTTGTGACACCTTAAAGACTTGCACATTTATTATACCATAAACTTTCATGGGTTAGAATACAATTTATCAGATGCATGAAGGATTCTTCTCTGACTGAGAATCTCATTTGGCAGCTAGATATATACATGGGTATAAAAGCGGGGGGGGGGGGGTTCCAGTGGGACCAAAAGGCCATGAAATACAAGAGGTACAGCCGGTGACATTTCTATGGCAAGATGAAATGTGCACAAGAAGAAGAAGAAAAAGAAGGGTTTGGATTTGATATCCCGCTTTATCACTACCCGAAGGAGTCTCAAAGCGGCTAACATTCTCCCTTCCCTTCGTCCCCCACAACAAACACTCTGTGAGGTGAGTGGGGCTGAGAGACTTCAAAGAAGTGTGACTAGCCCAAGGTCACCCAGCAGCTGCATGTGGAGGAGCGGAGATGCGAACCCGGTTCACCAGATTACGAGTCTACCACTCTTAACCACTACACCACACTTGGCAGTGACACTCTCTTCCTAGGTTTGCTATGCTAGCAAGCACATGAAGTGATGGAGAAAACTCCGGCCTTGCTTGAGATGTAAACAAACTGAATCAAACCTGCAGATAAATTCCAGCTCAGAAATTTCACAACGTTTTTGAAGATTGGGGATAAAAAGGAGGCAAATAAATGGAAGATGCAACCAATGAAATAATGAAATGAGATTAAACAGTTTAACATGTGACACTGCATTTGTGTGGATAATATAAAGAAAAGAAAACTGTAAGAGGAAGGACTTGCATACCATATGAAGGACAGAGACAAGGATAAGCTTCAAAGGATTAAAGCCAATTAGTAGGCTAATAAAGAAACAGTCACTTTAAAACTATTATAAGATTATAAGGAGTAAGTGAGATATAGAAACTGCTTGAGAGGCTATAAAACAACTGAATTCAAATAAGAGAGTGTTTGGTTGGCATACGTGCCATCGGAATCTATGGGTTTTACAGTGCAGGTCTATGCCTGTTTACTCAGAGGTAAGGCTAATTGAGTTAAATGGGTAAGAGTGCATAGTGTTAAGCTTTTTACAGAGCAATCCTTCCCACCTAAGGTGGTAGAAATCCATGGTGGACCCACTGCCATATTCAGAGCCCTGAGAGCTCACCACAAGTAGGGCAGGAGGCAAGGAAAGCAGTGTTTTCCTTCCCAGTCCAATGTTGGAGGAAGTATGCCCCTAAATACCAGTTGCTGGGGTTCTCAAGTGGATAGAGTGCTCTTCTACTCATATCCTGCTTTTGGGCTTCCCAAAGGCATCTGGTTGGCCACTGTGAGGACAGGAAGCTGGACTAGATGAACCATTGGCCTGATCCAACATGGCTTTTCATATGTTCTTAGGAAACAATGTAGACAATATATCTAAGCACATGGATTATAGGTGGCACTCAGTACCTTCAAGCCCAGTTTCATCCATGTACTTCTCATTACCTCCTTCAAGGAGAACAAAGTTAAACACAAGGCTTTCTACCAAATTGGTCATACATTTATTTTGGCAGGTTTGAAAATTTTATGTTTCCTATTGTTTGAATAGCAATATAAAGGAAAAGAAATTACTAACATTACCACAAAGCTACAGGATCAAGTCAAATAAAATCAAGACTGGGTTTAGCCAAAAAATGATCCTTAGAGGACAAGCTTGGATCTCTGGTTGTTCAAATTGCAGTATATAATTGTAAAAAAAAAAGGGTTTTCCCCCCTTTTGGCTAGTGTATTTTCAGGATAATACCCTATTATAAAACGTACCCTATTGTGACCCTTGGAAGCTGTCTCATACCTGGTCAGACTTCCCATCTCAGACGGAGATCTTTCTGATCATCTCCTACCTGATCATTTGTACTGGTGATGCTATAGATTAAAGCTGAATTTCCTGTCTGCAAGTGCCCTGCCATTGAACTAATGGTATGCAAGAATCAGGGGGTTAACCCAATGGAGGCACTCATTAGGTATGGAAACCTCCAGCAATGATTCTTAAGTGTAAGTGTACAAACTTAACACCTCACATGAAAATGAGCCCAAAACTCCTATCACACCTGCTAGACAACTCTCTTGTGGGACGCTATCCATTCACTCCTAGTGCTGAATTTCTTTCGCCAGCAGGGGAGCTCCTCTCTCAGCTTTCCTAGTTTGCAATCTGCCTTTACTTGTGCCATGATTCACCACATTCCAATGTCTGAGGTCATGTGTACTTACTCCAAGTTATGTTCTGGAAAATTCCCCAAGCTCTCACTGTCAATCTTAGAACACACTGCCCTGTAAAGCTCATTATCCTGTGCAACAGGTTGCTTCATAACCTTGCTCTCTAAAGCTTTCTCCTTTTTGCTTTCAGCTTCATATACCCTTTTGATCACATGACCCAGCCTTCTAAAAGGTTTTTTGGGGGGCTTCATATTTTGCCTTCCCTGTTCACCCTGTCCCTCAAAATTCACTCCTACTTGGACCTTGATCCTGCTTTCTTTGCCTTCATTTTACAGCAGTCCCCATCATCTGCTTGACCTTGTGGATAAATTGCCATCTCAGTGTGACCCTCTGTTTCTGATAGACTACTTAGAACACCAAGTATACCCAAGGTACCACTAATAGCATGCTCCAAAACATCTGCTCCCCATCACAATTCGCTAGTTCAGTGACCTGATTCTGAAGATACACTTGATGGGTCAGTTGCTGGGAAAAGTTGACTCATATGATGCCAAAGAAACTTCCATGTTCTTTCAAAAACCCTCCAGTTGTCTTGGGTTGGTAAATATAAGACTTGGGTGGCATTCCTGGCAATCAATACTATTCATGGCACAAGAATCATAAGCTGTGGTTTATGTTCATTTTACTTATTGCCTATTCAGAGTAAAATCGGATAAATATTTTATCATAAACGTCATATAGTAGTGGACACCAGATTTCTATAAATAGAATTAAGCTTCTGGAATAGATTAAGAGGCAAATTGCTTCTCAGTATCTTTTGCAATACAACATCAGTTTTATTGGTATGGTGAAATCCTATTTCTTCATTACAACTTATATTGCTTTCATATCAGTTTTATAGCTTCCTGCAAAGAATCCTAGGAAATTTAGTTTGGTTAAGTGTTGCAGATACCCAATTAAGGATACTATATTCCTAGGGCATCCCTGGAAAAGAAAAATGGTGTGTGAGTTTGTGTGTCCTTAATGTGGAATAGAGGAATAGTAAATATCTGTGATTAGTCTCTCTCCCTGTCATAAACATGCCAGAAAAGGCAGCAGAGCTAAATCCAAGTAGCTTCATAATTCTATTTGCTAAAATATCAAATCCCACCAAAAAAGATTACCTAGTCAAATAGAATAGCCTCTTCCCCAGAAGATTCATTGTTCCTTGAGATCACAGACACATACACGCTTCAGAACCATTGCCCATCTCTGTAGACAATATGGAGCTAGAGTGGCCAATAGCTTGATTCAGTTTAAGCAGCTTCCTGTGTTCCCCTTTGCACACATGGTGGGGACCTGGCAGCCAGGGAAGAAGCAGCATATAAAAACCAAGGTATGGAAGAGAGCTATCTATGGAAATTCCAGGGAAATAAATATATACGTTACAGAATTTTTGTGTGTGAGAGGATCATTTGTTTTAGTTATTTATCCCCGCCCCCTCTCTCTCCTCACTTCTTTCACCCACCCACTCACCCCATTTAGACTTTCCTGATTGTTTGTTTGTTTGTTTGTTTATCTCTTGCTTTGTTGTGTCCATCAAGATATGAAAGGTGACAGAAAGCGTAAAAGATAGCAAAAAAAAAAAAAAAAAAAATCCCCATTTGGTGTTTGGAAGGAACTTCTACAGAAGGTTTAAAATTGCAATCACGATCACACTCATTTCAGTCTCCTAAACAGGACAGTATCCAACAAAATAGTTGTGCTAGCACAATGACGTTTAGATGTGCATTGTAACTTCCTTGCCCTCTCCTCTTACTGTGCACCCCCATGCCACCTGAATCTTTTCCAGTGGGTTTGGAGAGTTCCTGGCACATATTTAGAGGAGGAATGGAAGGGCACAGAGAGAGAAGAGACCTTGCATAGCGGAAAGTCATTGCACTAACACAACTATTTACCGGTAGTTGAATGCAATCCAATAGCCTTGTTTAGATGTTCAACAACATAGAGTCATAGAGTTGTGCGTTTCTGAGCACAATTCAAAGTGTTGGTGCTGACCTTTAAAGCCCTAAACAGCCTCGGCCCAGTATACCTGAAGGAGCGTCTCCACCCCCATCGTTCAGCCCAGACACTGAGATCCAGTGCCAAGGGCCTTCAGGCGGTTCCCTCACTGCAAGAAGTGAGGTTACAGGGAACCAGGCGGAGGGCCTTCTCAGTAGTGGCGCCTGCCCTGTGGAACGCCCTCCCATCAGCTGTCAAGGAAACAAACAACTATCTGACTTTTAGGAGACATCTGAAATCAGCCCTGTTTTGTTTTTTATGTTTGATGTTTTTTATGTTTGATGTTTTATCGTGTTTTTAATATTCTGTTGGGAGCCTCCCAGAGTGGCTGGGGAAACCCAGCCAGATGGGCAGGGTTTAAATAATAATAATAATAATAATAATAATAATAATAATAATTATTATTATTATTATTATTATTATTATTATTATTATTATTATTATTATAGCATTGGAAGGGACCCCGAGGATCATTTAGTCCAAGCCCCTGCAATGCAGTAATTTGCAGCTCTCCCATACAGGGATCGAACCTGTAACCTCAGCATTATCAGTTGCTCTAACCAACTGAGCTAGCCATGCGACTGTAATGAGAGAAGACATGGCTGTGACCACTGGCTCCACTTCTGCCATAGCACTGTCTACCTGCTGGGAGCAAATATCTGCAGCAGGGAGCTTGCTCTCTGCACAGATTGCGCAGGGTTCTTCATCACAGGGGGAGGCAATCTGCAGAGAGTGCCTACTACAGCTACTTAAAATTATTTACATGGGTTGACAAGTATGTGCTAAAATTAATAAAATGCAAAATTTAAAAGTGGGTTTTATATATCATCCCCCACCAGAACTAGCAGAGCTGTTTTGTTCCAGCCTTTGCATGCAAGGCTTGTTTGAGAAGGAAGAAAGGGGAGGAACAGGGAAGCCATCAGAACGGAGCATTAGGCTTACACATTCTGTGCACAGCCTGTGGCCGGCCTTGCGCACGAGCACACACAAAAAACATGTGCATGTGCGCACAATCATCTTGCACTTGGGTGAAAATGATTTTTCCAAAATAAAGGATAAAATACACTCATGGATTAATATATTCTGAACTTATTTTCATCAAAAGCAAATGAAAAACAAATGCTTAATTTGTGAAAGTCTTGCTTGTTTCAACTCCATGCCTGACCTTGAGGAAGCAAGGATTATAGTCATCTCTCTATCTATCTCTCTCCTTTTGTACTGATAGGGAATGAAACTGTGTTGCAGCATAGACACCCAGAGGACAGAAGCCACAACTACCACTCTAACTCAACAAGGGAAACGGTTTGTGTAATAGATCATTTGTACGCTTAACATGTTTTATGCACAAACCCCAGAAATGTAACATATGACTATGATAAATATGCATTTTCTAATGCACATATCATGCAGGTATGTTCATCTGGGAGCTGTGACTATATTGCATCTTTCTCTTGAATGCACAGTTGATGATGCTTAGTGTGTGAAATAGTCAGAAATAAAAAGATTTGTGCACCCTTGTGTGTAACTTTGCAACATAGGAGCATTCATATTCATTATGAAGCTTTCTGTAAAAAATATTATGGAATTCAAATCAGATTGGCAGGATTTGACATTCAGATCAAAACTGTGAACAGCAGGATGACATGAGCCTGCTTCCATCAAAATTAGAGGAAATTTCTGACAGATCGGAGAACATTAATTAAATCCCATTGATGAATAGACAAAAAAAAACCAACCTAACCATGTAGTTGTTCACAAAGGATCCCACAGATCAGACTACATGCCATGTTAAGCCTCCAGGTGACTGCAACAGCTGGTGGACTGTAGTCACTCAGCCTCTTACCCACCCTCCCTGTGAGCATCTGGCTTTTTCTTGGACTCAGAGAAATGCTAGAAAGTTGGAAGACAGTTGAGAGAAATGCTAGAAAGTTGGAATTGCTAGCTGCTGCAGTCATCCAAAGGCTTTTTAAAATAGCATATGAATTCATTTTTGGGTTGCTAATAACATGTTTGGGGTAAAAGACAAATTTGAACAAATAATCATTAAATAATTTGCCTTCATTTCCAAGATTTATTTAGTAAGTTTTTGTTCTTGTTCTTAAAACTACCATCCTTCTTTTTCAGATCCCAGGGCAGGTTGCAGCAATAGAACACTTGAAACAATCAGCATAAAACACAGTATGATGATGTTTTTCCAGAAGTGGGAATGAATCTGTGCGTACATCTAAGAATACTGACTGCTGCATTTGCAAAGACAAAGATTGCGCCACACACACACCCCGGTGGGTGTTGGGTGGGATGACACAGAATATTTTCAAGAGAGTGAAATATTACTCAGTCTTTCAGTTGTGGAAGCTGAAAGACTGGCGTGGCTTCTGCGGCTTCCGATTGGCTGCAGGACGTGGCTTCTGCGGCTTCCGATTGGCTGCAGGACGCTCCTGCAGCCAATCAGAAGCCACGGCTTGGTTTTCAAACAGTTCAGGGAGTCAAACGAACTCCCGGAACACATTCTGTTCAAGAACCAAGGTACGACTGTATAGCCTATATGGGCTTCTCCCATTTGGTCCTTGTGATGTAATTGAGGTTGAGGGAGATTGATTGGCCCAAGGTCATCGAGTGAGTTGTGTAGGTGAACAAGGATTCAAGCTGAAGTCTTGCCAGTCTGCTCCTTTTTCTTCATAGCGTTCTTCCTTCTGCTACTGCTGCTCTCCCCACAGGAAGTGCTTGTAAGCTTCACAATTAGTGGTGCAATGGGTCAGTTCACCTGGCTGTTAACCAGTGGTGGTTGTGGGCAGGGACGACTGTGGGCAGGATTCCTGCAATGTATTGGTTAGACTAGATGGCCCTCTGGGTCCCTTCCAACTTACAATTCTGTGATTCTGTGATCCATATTAACAAAATATGATAATTTGTTACCCCCCAAATTATAGCTCTACATGAAGGCACTGAAGAAAAGGAGAACCACTCGTTGGAAGCCCACCAGGGTCCCAAAAACAAACTGGAAGGGGAATTTATGTGGTAAGCCTCTGGCTCTTATGGCAGTGGAATCTTTCACAGTGCTCTGAAGACCATTTGGGATAATTTTATCTGTAAATCTAAAGCCATAAAACATAGTTTAGTTCTATAAAAGTGATTTGTTCACTTAAATAAAGAGAACAGCAAAAGCCATCAACTGAACATGAAATGTTTTCTGGAATGAATCAATACAGTTTCTCAAACAGTGAGAAATGTATTGTGTGAGCCATACCAGTATTGTGAATGTTCAAAGCACAACACAATGTTGTAATCATAAATTAATTTAGGGCGTACAGTTCTAAAAAAAAAAGAAAGCTGATGCGGCAAACACCTCTTCCATTATGTTAAACAGACTTACCTTCCTCCAGTCACATTCAAGTTAATGTTGGATTTGTTTATCCAACTGAAAACTTCATATCATTATAATCAAGTCATTATGGGAGCAATTCAACACAGTGCTAAAGAGATTGCTCCATCAGCACAAACATTTCTTCTTGCCTCATGGAATGATCTCCCCTCTCCTCCCCCTGTGCCCTGTTCTGGGGATTCTCCTACCCGCCCCCAAGCCCATTTGGATGGCATGAGGGCATGCAGTAGACAAGAGGGGGAGAATCCATTGTGCTAGTGCAGGGCCCAGGTAGCGGGACCAGTTAGTTGATTCCAGCCCTATGTAAGTCCTCCACACTTCTCTGAGTGATAAGAAGTTTCAGGCAGGTAGTCTCTACCCATGTTAGTTTCCTGTGGAAGGAGGTCAGCGGAGACTTGTAGGGTCTTGTAATATTTGAGTTTATTTACATTTATACAGATTGCTCATAGGTAGAGATAAGGGCAGATTAACCCTACAGCAGCCAGCCAAACCCCCTGTGTCACATCGCTTCTCCAGTAAGAGACACCCATGATGTTCTTAAAAACTCAGCTCTCTGTGTCTCTTCCTCTGTGTCACACTCTATAAAAATATGAATATTTAGAGATCTAATTGGCCAAGACTGTCACAAATTGACATACCTTTATGGATGGGGTGCCAAAGGCAGCTTACTGAAGGTTCCAGGGAGTTGGATTCAATTTCCAAGCATTTTAAATTCCATTTTCAATTAAAGGCGATGTGGTGTAGCAGAGTGATGGTACAGACACAAGGTATTACAAATGGTATATTTCTCAGTGTCCAACACAAGTGTCCCTCAGTAGTTCTCCCTGGTCCAGAGGGAGGAATCAGTAGGCTTCAGCGATTTGCAGAACTACTACTACAAAAAAAAAAAAAAAAGATATTGAGGGGGCAAAAACACTAAAAGGAATAAAACCCAGGAAGGACAAGGTGTGGCCCCAGGGGCCCCAGAATGTTGACTGAAGAAATGGGATAAACAGAAAACTGGGTAAGAGAAAACATGAAATGGACTATCGTGGAAGAAGGCACGGACTGGAATAATGAATAGGAGCACTCCACACTACAAAAATTTGTTGTAGGTCCCACTTATCACTACTGGTTTCACTGTCTCTAAAGCCAATTCAAAGGACTTGAATGCTGAGCATCTAAGCAGACACCCACGTGTATAATTAATCCTTTCACCCATAATAAACTGAAGTATTTATAAACTAAATTTACTTTGCTTTGTATAAAACTTATTTCTTTATTGGCTTCCTCACTATGATTTTATATGTAATTATGTCTCACAGCCGGGGGGAAAGACATTCCTGGGTCATTCAGGTACATTTTTTTATTATGAACTAACCAGAATTTAGGTCTCAAAGAAGAGGCTGCCTTCTATAGGAAGGTGTTTATAGACATGCTTATTATATAAATTATCACGTGTCAAATCTAAATAGTCTTAAATCTTATTAAAATAAGCATGCAATGTGGCAAAGTAAATTATAGCCCAGATGGATTGTGCTGTCAGTTTAATGTCAATGTCATTAGAATGCATCGGTGTTTGATATATTCTCTGAACTTTTAATAACTATATTTGTAATCAACATGTGGCAGTCCACAGCAAAATATAATGTCCCAAAAAAGAAAAGAAAAGAAATAACAGCCACAACACAAGTACATGCAGGTATTTCTTCTTATGGAAGTTTATGTGTGCATGAGTCTCTGGAATGCAGATCATGAACACATGTGCAAACTTTCATTTAAATTGAAGTGATAAGGGCAACTCTGTGTTAAAGTTCAGGTAGGTAGCCATGTTGGTCTGACACAGTCGAAATATACAGTATAAAAATAAAAAATAAAAAAAATAGTCCAGTAGCACCTTAGAGACCAACTAAGTTTGTTCTTGGTATAAGCTTTCGTGTGCATGTATCTGAAGAAGTGTGCATTCACACGAAAGTTTATACCAAGAACAAACTTAGTTGGTCTCTAAGATGCTACTGGACTCTCTCTCTCTCTCTCTATATATATATATATATATAATCTGTGTTAAAGTGTTCTCTGTACAAATGCATTTCCCAGTCAGCATTCTGTTTTACAGGAATAATGATAGTGGTGAAACATTGAGCTCAAGATGAGATACAACATTCAGGGGTCCATTATGCTTACCTCAAAGAAGATGTGAACATTAGGAACCTAAAGATTCAAGTGTTCTGCTTTGAGTCAGATTGAAATCTGAGCCCCAAAATAACTCCCATTTTACAGGTGAAACCACACTCACAAAACTGGAGAGCTTATGTTATAAGGGAGGAGTGGAGAACGTCTGGCCTCCAGAGTTCTTTGTCTGGACCCTGACACAGGCCTCCCTCCTCCCCATACCACACCCCTGCTCCACACCCTTCTCCAGTTTTCTGCACGGCTGAAATGTGTCCTTAAAGTGTGATAATGCCTCTCACTTGCCTTGATTGAGAGAAGTATATTTAGAGACCTCTGGCTATTTGGCAGCTGGACTGTTTGGTAGTCTACTCAACAGGGAGAAGGGAGGCACAGCTTCCAGGCATGTGGCCCCTAGGATTCCCCACCCCACCCCTATTGTAAGGTGACCAAAGTCACCAAACCCCCACCCTTTTTCTTTAAATCCTGTTTAACTAGCTAGGCTGGAAGCAGGTCATCTCAAGGAGATGGAAGAGGAGGAAGTAAAAAGTTTGCAAACCTCCCTGCCAAGAAACCTAAGAAAACAATTCAACCCCAGCAGTAAACCCAATAAACCCTTGGGGCAGCAGAGCCCTTGATACCGTTGAGCATCCCCCCCCTCCCCAGTCAGGAGGTTTTTATGACTACAGCCTCTTTCTTTCCTCCTGTGCCTTCCAATGAAGACAAAATATCACCCTATACTAAAAGGCCTCTGTACTAAAATCTGATTGCTTCTCCAATAGTGCAATTACACCTGTTATATGTCATCTAGCCTGGTGAGAGGACCCCTCCCCTCTGAATTGTATTTAAGTCAGGTTCCTTGGAGTGCAGGGAAAACAGTACCAGAAACTATATTGTGGAAAAGCAGCATATAACTAAAGAAAATAGTTAACTATAATTTCATAGTTTCTTTCAAAGGCCCAAATTTGTTCCTTGACTATCAAATACAGATGACATCTGCATTATATATTATACTGACTGATTTTAGAAACCAACGGAGACATTCCACTACTGTACTAATTGAAATATTTTCCTTTTAGTTTGAAATGTTTTCCACTCATCAAAATGTCAAGAAAGCGGATTTTGGCAAAAAAAAAAAAAAAAAACCCTCCTTAGATATTTCACATGTAGCACACAAATAGCTCAGCAATTAGATCCACAGGCTGGGACCACCTCTCTTTTAAAATTATATTTTTTTTTAGATATTGTTTCATCCATTGCATCAGTAACATCAGAAGAAAGGGAATGTGGTACAGGAAAGAAAGCAATTGTCCTTTTTTTTCCTTGAGGGTTGTATAAAATTTGCCTCTGGCAGAGACAGTGATCTGAATCCTTTCCTCATCTAATTGAACCCTCTAAAACTTTGTGTAATTAGGAGTCCTCTTATCCCTTTTATGCTCAGTAACATGTGCAGACATATGCAAATCACATAAAAGTAACAATTCTAAAAATAACGAGTTCAACAGTTGCTAATTGGTTCATTGATTCACACTTATTCAACAAGATGAATGAAGTCTGACAGGCCATGATGGGGGGAAGGCCTTTTTTTTACTAGCTAACCTTAAGAAAGTGGTATAGGGAGCTTGTAGCAATGCTAACCAACCATTAAGTCAATGCACCTTCAAGCATCTCCACAGGGAAATCCCCATTAGTCCTTTGCTCAGTGAATTCTTTTTAGATTAAAGGCTTCGGAAAGGAAGCTTGAACTCAGCTGAAACCCAGGAGGCAAGTTAGTTTAACCAGACCAGTGGATACAAGACTACCAATAAGTTTAGATCTGCAATTCTTTTTTTAAAAAGGAACAATATTATTCAGTGCTATTTTTCTAGAAAAAGAGCTGTGGGAACTCACCACAAATGCCTTCCTTGTTCTCTTATAATGGCAATGGAGCCCACCTGAGAATAATAATAATAATAATAATAATTTATTATTTATACCCCGCCCATCTGGCTGGGTTTCCCCAGCCACTCTGGGCGGCTTTCAACAGGGCATTAAAATACAGTAATCTATAAAACATTAAAAGCCTCCCTAAACAGGGCTGCCTTCAGATGTCTTCTAAATGTCTGGTAGTTGTTGTTTTCTTTGACATCTGAAGGGAGGGCGTTCCACAGGGCGGGCGCCACTACCGAGAAGGCCCTCTGCCTGGTTCCCTGTAACTTGGCTTCACGCAGCGAGGGAACCGCCAGAAGGCCCTCGGCACTGGACCTCAGTGTCCGGGCTGACCGATGGGGGTGGAGACGCTCCTTCAGGTATACAGGACCGAAGCCATTTAGGGCTTTAAAGGTCAGCACCAACACTTTGAATTGTGCTCGGAAACGTACTGGGAGCCAGTGTAGGTCTTTCAAGACCGGTGTTATGTGGTCTCGGCGGAGAAGTGCCTAAACAACATTTCCTTTGATAGTTGACCATCACACTCTAGATTACCACATAGGGTTTAAGAGAGGACATGAGACGTGTCTTCTGCTGATACTGAACATGTTACTTCTGACGAAATAAATAAATGAAATTAAAAAATTGTCCAGTAGCACCTTAGAGACCAGCTAGGTTAGTTCTGGGTATAAGCTTTTGTGTGCATGCGCACTTCTTCAGATACACTGCTACTTCTGAATTACTATTGTTCCATAAAATATTAACAATGGTTCCCCACCACCACCACCTTTTTAGAATAGTGGTCCATACCCAAATGTGCCAGTTCTGCTTCCATCACTGGTTAGTCCTTGAATCTTCAGTGGAAGTAGACAGCAACAATATGTAACATTTGAAACATTTCTCCTCAGCTGCTCTATAGTGCTGTCACCGATGGAAAAAACTCTGACTGTCATATCTGTTTTTTCTTCTTTCTTTTTTTTTTTTAAAAAATCACTATTATCACTTAAATTATTGGAAATGCTGAGTTGCACATTGCCTGAAATTTAAGCTATGAAAGTGCTTATAAGGTTGAAGGGGATTTAGCAGTCACATCTTAGGAGTTTGCACATCTTTTTATGATCCAAGCTGGCAGCATTTTAGATATCAGAGACTGATTTAAAAAAAACAGCAACAACAACCCACAAGGTGAAGGTGACCAGTAGATTAAAGGTTCAAATCTTTATAAAACTGTGGATCTGTGTGTGGCAGGAATGTATGATTGGTACACCCAATTTCCCCCCCAATATACTACTTACATGATCCCTGTCTGAACACATACAACACTGTGCACACATTTTGACCAGGTCGTCCATCTCAAAGGAGAAGGCTCTGTTGGCATAATCATGCATCTTCTCCATGCTTATAGTGTTGCCTTTGCCAATGTCGTGCCCTCCAGAAGAAGAAGAAGAGTTTGGATTTGATATCCCGCTTTATCACTACCCGAAGGAGTCTCAAAGCGGCTAACATTCTCCTTTCCCTTCCTCCCCCAAAACAAACACTCTGTGGGGTGAGTGGGGCTGAGAGACTTCATAGAAGTGTGACTAGCCCAAGGTCACCCAGCAGCTGTGTGTGGAGGAGTGGAGACGCGAACCCAGTTCACCAGATTACGAGTCTACAGCTCTCAACCACTATACCACACTGGCTCTCAGAAATTTTGGATTACAACTCTCATCAGCCCCAGCCAGTGTCAATGCTGGGGGTTGATGGTAGTTGGAGTACAACACATCTGGAGGGTACCACATTGGCAAAAGCACCTATAGTTAATATCTGGAAAGATCTCAAGTTGTGAACTACTGGATATTTCAGTGTAATTGTTTTATGGAATGCCATATTTCTTTTGAGCCTTATGAGCAGCAGATATGTTTTATTTTAATAGCCACCGTCAAAGTTTTCACAGTCTATAACGAAGCCCAGTGTTCTTTATAATAATTATTTAAACTCCCGCGTGATTTATAGCCCTTGTGCATTTTTCATGGTCCAATTTAGCCTCCTCCTAAAATATTTCTTTAAATTTGTGTGCCGTTTATAATGATATATACACCCCATTATTAAAAACAAACCCATTACGTTGCTGCTAAAAAAAAGTGTTTTATGTGTGTAAACTAAGACACACTATGCAATGTCAACATCACTTTCAAGCGCTCATTGATATATGGGGACCTAATGGAGTTCTGCGCATAATGTCAAAAAAGGGGAATGAAGTTGGAATTTAATAGCATCCTGGCAGTCAACTCTTTTGGAGAGAAGCAAATTTGGGCAAAGTTCACCAGCAGGAAAAAGAGCATTAATTCAAACCAGCACAAGAAGCAGAAATGGAACAAACAAAAATAAAAATGGAATTTTATATATTACCTTGTCTGAAACACTAAAAGCCTTCATGAATAGTGCATATCACTATACACTATGTCCAAAGACAACAAAGAATGGGGAAAGAAAAGTTTTGCAGTTTGAGGATGTAGCATAAAGAAGAAAGAGGTTCACTAAAAGCAGCCACATTGACAAGGTTGAACATGTAAATCATTTCCTGTGAATCTTTTTCACAGTATTTGAATTCATTGGTCCCATTCACGAACTTTTCACAACAAAAACAATGAATGTGACAAGAATCAGGATTTGGAAAATGCGTCAATCATTAAATGAAGCAATGCCCTGCAGTCGATCATAACTTGTGCATTATCAAATAATCACATTCAAAACTTTATTTTTTGATATCATTTGAGATAGTTAATATGGTTTTCCTCTGGAGGCTGTCTGATTTTTTGGAATTCTAAAAAAAATAATCACATCCAGCTTAGTCAGGAGCATTTAAGCCGCACTTTACTACTTTGGACATTGCAGGAAATTGTGGTTTAACACATCACAATTCTTATTCAAAACCTGGAAAGAAGAAGAGGAGTGATGGGGAGAGCTGAGGAGGAAATATGTGGGTTCAAATTTCATACTCAGACTGCTAAACTATTGTTTATCATACTAGTTACAGGTGGTAGCCATGTTGGTCTGCCGTAGTTGAAACAAAAGAAAAAAGAAAAAAATTCCTTCCAGTAGCACCTTAGAGACCAACTAAGTTTCTATTGATATGAGTTTTCGTGTGCATGCACACTTCTCCAGATACCTGACTAAGATAGTTGGGTGTTCAGACCCAGTTAAATAAAGACACATTTGACTCAAATTTTAGTTTTGGTTTTTGGCAGAATTTAGGCAACAACTTTATTGATTATAGAAAAGTAAGTGGTTGTATAGGCTCTGGTTCGACTAGCTCCCTCCACCCTTGCAGGTAGTGCTGATCCAGAGCTCTATCATAGGTCAGCCAAGGGTGAACACCTGAGGTAGGTGAAAAGCCCAGGAACAGACTCTGTTCACCCCCCAGATGCTCCCCTGGACTTTGGCATGGGCACAATCCCCTCTCGGGGGTTGACCAAACCAAGTTGAGTCCCTGGATTCCTTTAATGGAATACCCTTCACATAGGGATGACAAGACCGTTCCCCCATCCCTATCACCTGAACCAGTGCCTATCTGCAACCTTACAAGTTGTGACGAATTGCTATGCGGCAGGCGAAACCCAAATGGCCACAGCCAATCAGCCAAGTGGGGAAAATTCCTGCCATGCCCCTGTCCCAATGACAGACGACACAAGACAGCATAGCAAGGTAAATAGCAAAATGCCCTAAAATTAGGGAGAGGTGGGCGGGTGTTCCGGTGCACGAGTCGAAAGAGGAAACTCTGGGTCACATGCATAGGTATATATAGGTCCCTCGATCCGTTTACACTGCACCCATTGCCCAGATTACACCCAGCAACGAGGGACCTACCAATCGGGTGTTGTGGCTATTCAATAGACCCACCCACAACCAGGAGGTCAGTCTCCAGGTCTCACCGCAACACGTGCCCTCTTTTAGGGAGGACACGATTGGGCAATTGTTTATGAACATATTGTTCCATGTCATCATGTTCTTCAGTAACTAACAACATTTGTTTCATTTTTCATGACTCTGACAATCATTCCAATTTCCCAAAAGAAAATTTGAAGTTTTTTAATACTGTGCATGCATGTGTTACTTTCTCAACACCACAAAGTACCCAAGCCTTGAATTATCCTGGAGCTTCTTGCTGCAACTTAAAATACATATTTTTACAAATAGGTTTTTTTTAAAAAAAATAGAATTGCTAGATTAGTCAAAACATATATGGAGCTTGACATATCATGATAATAATCCATTTTAAGTGGGTGCCATCCCCCTGCCCAGTCTATTTGGGATTTGATCCTGACTGAGGAGTCTTTCCTGGCATATCCCATTCCCAAAGTTGCTGAGCTAGAGATGAATGTAAGGAAGACTCCTGGGAAGCCTTTCATGGGGTCTCAGACCTAGAATACTGCTGCACATACTTGTGCCAGTATACAGGGATGCTGGAGATCATGGGACCTACTTCCCTGCAAAGCTCACAGGAGCAGCCTTCTGCCCCATCTCCATAAATTAAGCAAATAAGGAAGGTTCCTACCTGGTGCAAACAACAGATGCTATGTGGAGTATGGCAAATCTCGTAAGAGTAGTGGAGAGATGTTAGATCAGGATCTCTGAGTGATTTACAGCAGATCAGCAAGAGTTTCTTATTCCCAATTGTTTAACTCAAACAAAAGGGCTTCCCCCTACAAAAGGAAAAGGGAAAAGGAAAGAAAGAAGCTGATGAAACAAACGAAAGTGGTAGGAAATCAGGAGTGGATTTTTGTGTGAAAGGTCTACACACAAAACAAGCTCCTATGCTGCGCATATGTTCAGACATACCATGTTCCTTAATAAATGTTCATTTATTTAAAAAGAACATGATTGCATTAATATCCTATTATTAATTCCATGATTACCCTATTAAAAGGGACATATGGATAAAATCCCAGAGGTATGATTCACTACTGCCTAGAGAATCCTGGCTCTGGGATAAAATCCATTTGTAATAAGGTAACGTATGCCCAAGATCAAACAGGAATATATTCCAAATAGACAGGTAAGAGTGCAACATTACTTTGCAGCTCAGCTGCCTCCCGTTGCTGAAGTTATACATTCCAGGACTCTGGTTTCCTTTAAGATGAAACATTTCCCATTCAAAATGTATCTTGATTTTTCTATGGTTACTGAAACCACGAATACCTATTGCTTCTGATAAAATCCGCTCGTCCTTCCCACTGCAGATAGAGTGTGGCTCATAATGCCTTGCCTTTTAAGTCCATACTATTGAAAGCTGTAGTGCAAATAAAGATGAATGCTATCTCTTTCAAAGACAGCACAAAACCAGCACTCACTCCTTCAAGGTACTGAACAATACTTATCACTACAGCCTGGAATTCTATTTAAGCTTACGTAAATTTTCATTTATGATTTTCTCTTCTTAAACCCTGTCTCTAGAACTTTTGCCATTTTAAAACTTGCTTATCAGCATAAGATTTGTATCTGTAACAGAAGAATGACCACTACTAGTGTGATGGCCTGGGATTCAGACTCAGACGCTGAACCTGAGGGATCCCAGCCTGCACAGGATTCCCTGCCTCCAGAACCAGCAGAGCCAGGGCTGGGGCCTGAGTCTGAAGGGGACTCACCT
Organism: Darevskia mixta; assembly: GCA_034641385.1. NCBI lineage: Eukaryota > Metazoa > Chordata > Lepidosauria > Squamata > Lacertidae > Darevskia > Darevskia mixta. Next base: position 41,373,399 of record JAWWNH010000013.1, on the reverse strand, counting down.
GTGCTAGATCCTCAGGTGCAGGCATCGGCTGAGTTTGATCTGGCTTCTGATGGGGTGGAGGACTCATTGCCTGCAGGTGCTCCACTCCCCACCCAGTCAGGAGAAGCTGAGGTTGCCTCTGGGTCCGGTAACCCTCCAGCTTCTCCTGAGCTGCAGAGGTTCAGGGCAGAGAGGCGAAGGGAACTAAGTTCCCGCAGGAGGAGTGCTCGCCTCCAAGCCAGGAGAGGCGAGTCACCTCAGGATCGGAGCCGCCCTGTGCCTCGGGGCAGATAAAAGCCAGCCAGTCCCAGTCCCAAGTTGCAGGAGCAACATCGTTGCTGCCCAGTTCCTGTTCCTGGTTCCTGCGTTCCTGACCTCAGCTTTGTTACTTTGGCTTCCTGACCTCGGCTTCCTGACTTCGGCTTCCTGACTTCGGCTTTGTGACTTCTGGCTTGGACTGACCTTGGACTGGACTAGACCTCGCCTATCGGATATCCCTCGGGACCAGCACAGTTTGCTCCTGCCACACCCGCACTCCCCCTTCGTTGGGGTGCGTTCGGGAGGAACCTATAAGCCATGGCTGACCAGGCGACTGCGCTGGTGGCATTGGCCCAGGAGAACCAGGTCTTGACCCACACAGTGCAGCAGCTAAGCAGCGTGGTTACGGCGCTTCAGCAGCGTTTGGACGCCTTGCCGGCTCCTGGTGCCGACGCCCCAGCTCCAGGCAAGTACCCAGTGGCCCTGCCAGAGAAATTCGATGGGTCCCCAACCAGCTTTCCCATGTTTCTCGCCCAGGCCAAGCTGTATATTCAGGGGCGAGCCCGGGATTTCCCCGACGACCGCACCAAGGTGCACTTCCTGATCAGCTTGCTGAAGGACCAGGCGGCCAAGTGGGCGTTGCCGCTGCTCCAGCAAGACTCCCCCTTACTGACAGACTATACGGGGTTTTGCAACCATTTGGAAACCGCGTTCGCCAACCCTCAGAAGGGGAGTCAAGCCAATCGGACGATTCGGCGGTTGAAACAGGGCAAGTCCACAGTGGCTGCCTACGCCACGGAATTTCGGCTGTTGGCGCAGGACTTGACCTGGAACGACTCCGCACTTCGGGACCAGTATCTCGAGGGGCTCTCGGATGAGATACTGGACCAGCTGGCCACGTTGGACCGCCCCGCCACACTGGATGCCCTCATCCAACGGAGTCTGCAGATAGACGATCGGTTGGAGGACCGTCGCCAGGCCCGGGGCCGCCGGCACTCTGGGCTCCCGGCTCCGGTGCTTCCCAGCAGTTCCACGGCCAGAGCCGAGTTACCGGAGCAGCCGATGCAGCTCGGGGCAGCGCGACCTTGCCTCTCCCCCTCGGAGAAGACTCGGCGTCGTGAGGGGAACCTGTGTCTCTACTGCGGTGGGAGTGGACACTACGCCCGAACCTGCCCCGAGAAATGCCAGCCACAGGGAACCACACCAACCCCAGTAGCCAATGACCCAGGCTACCTGGGGTCCCAAGCGTCACATGATGGGCCCTCACCGGTGGAATTGCAACACCTCATGATCCCGGTGCGTCTATACCCCCCCGGCGGGCCCTGGATCCTCACCCACGCTCTAGTGGATTCGGGGGCAACCCGCTCCTATATGGACTCTGCCTTCGCCGCTCAGCATCGGGTGCCGCTCCAGAACAAGCTAGAACCGGTACAGGTGGAAGCAATTGACGGACGGCTCCTGCGGTCGGGCGCCGTTACTCGGGAGACCCAGCCCTTGGTCCTGTGCCACCAGCAGCACCGGGAGGTGCGTACCCTGGACATTGCCACCATGCCCCGGTTTCCCCTGGTGCTTGGGATGGACTGGCTGGAGTCTCACAATGTTCAGATCGATTGGGTCAATCGGACTGTATGCTTCCCAGACCCGGGTTCCCATGCCCGGTCCAAGATGCTATTGGCCACCTCCATGGGGGAGGCTGCGTCAATGCTCCCCGCCGTGTACCAGGACTACCTAGACGTGTTTGAGGAACAGGGAGCAGACCAGCTGCCTCCACATCGGTCCTTCACAAGAACCTGGAGCGTGGGTTCATTAGGCCCTCTACGTCTCCTACCGCCGCTCCAGTACTCTTCGTTAAGAAGAAGTGTGGGGAGCTTCGCCTCTGCCATGATTACCGGGCCTTGAATAAGATCACCATCCCAGACCGGTATCCCTTGCCTCTAATTGCAGAGTTGCTGGAGCGGGTACAGGGGGCGCAGATGTTCACCAAACTGGACCTCCGGGGGGCCTACAACTTGATTCGAATCCGTGCCGGAGATGAGTGGAAGACAGCATTCGGGACCCGTTATGGGCAGTTCGAATATCTGGTCATGCCGTTCGGATTATGCAATGCGCCCGCCGTGTTCCAACGGTACATCAACCACGTGTTCCAGGACTTGTTAGACAAGTACGTGGTGGTGTACCTAGATGACATTTTGGTTTATTCCCGTGACCCGGCTCGCCACGAGAGTCATGTCCGGTCCGTGTTGCAGCGCTTGCGGGAGCACCGCCTGTATGCTAAGCTCAGCAAGTGCGAGTTCCACCAGCGGTCAGTGGACTTCCTTGGACACCGACTCTCCCCTGATGGCGTGCAGATGGACCCCGGGAAGTTGTCTGCGGTTAGAGAGTGGGCGGCGCCGCGGAACCGCAAGGACCTACAGCGGTTCTTGGGGTTCGCCAACTATTACCGGACATTCATTGCAGACTACGCTCATCGCACCACCCCGTTGACCCGCCTGCTGCGCCCCAAGACTCCCTTCTCCTGGGATGAGGAGGCTGAGGTGGCATTCCAGGGGTTGAAAGCCTGTTTCCAGAAGGCACCGATTTTGCAGCATCCTGATCCCTCTCGTCCCTTCGTGGTGGAGACTGATGCCTCCAGTACGGCTCTCGGTGCCGTCTTGTCCCAGCAACACGGACCTGATGCGCCACTCTTACCCTGTGCCTACTACTCCCGGCAGCTCCTTCCGGCGGAGCGGAACTATACCGTGTGGGAGCGGGAACTACTGGCCATCAAGGTGGCCTTTGAGGTCTGGCGCCATCATCTTGAGGGGGCACGACACCCAGTGGAAGTGAGAACTGACCACCGGAATCTGGAGTACCTCCAGACCACCCGCAAATTGAACCAAAGGCAGATCCGGTGGGCGCTGTTCTTCTCCCGGTTCCAGTTCCGGATCCGCTACATCCCTAGCTCCCAGAACCGGAAGGCGGACGCCTTGTCCCGGAAACCCGAGGACGTCGCAGACACGGTACAGCAGGCAGTACCAACGACGATCTTACCACCGGCCGCATTCCTGGCCACTCGGGAGGCTGAGCCACTGCGGGCTCGGGTGCGGGAACAGCAACGGGTCGATGCTTGGGCACAAGAACGGCTCCAGGAACTGTCCGACGGGTCATGCCCTCGATATCCGGGGCTGGCCCTGCACCAGGGCCTACTGTTGCACCAGGGTCGTCTGTACATCCCGCCAGGACCGTTGCAGGCCGAGGTTCTTCGGATGTCCCACGATGCCCCAGCAGCGGGGCACTTCGGGCGGTACCGGACCACCCATCTGGTATGCCGTGAGTTTTGGTGGCCCCGCCTGAAGGCTGACGTGGCACGCTACGTTGCTGGTTGTGATGTCTGCCGGCGGGCCAAGGGTCCTACTGGGCGACCCCCTGGCCTGCTCCAGCCGTTGCCAGTCCCACCACGTCCCTGGCACACGGTCTCGCTGGACTTTGTGGTGGACTTACCCTCGTCTCGTCACTGTACCTGCCTCCTGGTTTTCACAGACCATTTCACTAAGATGGTGCACTGTGCCCCCTGCCCATCTGTACCCACAGCTAAGGAAACGGCTCAACTGTACCTTCAGCATGTCTTCCGCCTGCATGGCCTGCCCGAGCGTCTGGTGTCCGACCGGGGCGTCCAGTTCACATCCCGCTTCTGGCGAGCCTTACATCAGGCCCTCGGGACAGAGGTCTGTCTATCTTCAGCTCACCACCCGCAGACTGACGGCCAGACGGAACGAGCGAATGCAGTTCTGGAGCAGTACCTCCGGTGTTATTGCAGCTTCCAGCAGGACGACTGGGTCGACCACTTGGCGTTGGCAGAGTTCGCTTACAACAACGCGGTGAACGCCTCCACCCAACAGACCCCGTTCCAGGCCACTTACGGTTACCATCCACGGTTGTTCCCGGACGTGCTGCCGGCATCCGCTGTCCCCGCAGTGACCGACTGGCTCCAGGAGCTCCAGTCTCAGCAACAGCTATTGATGGAACAACTGCGCCAGGCCAAGGACACTTACAAGGCCCAGGCCGACCGCCACCGCCAGGTGGGGCCGGAACTCCGTGTCGGGGACCTGGTATGGCTCTCCACTCGCCACCTGCACCCCTCTCGGCCTTCGCGGAAGCTGGATGCTCGCTTCACCGGCCCCTTTCCAATCGTGGACCAGGTCTCGCCTGTGGCATTCCGTCTCCGGTTACCCTCGACCCTGAAGGTCCACCCAGTATTCCACCGGTCCCTCCTCAGTCCGGTTGCCCCGCCCGACGAGTTCCACCCAGACCGTCCACGTCCGCAGCCAGTTTTGGTTCAGGGGGAGCCCGAGTACGAGGTGGAGCACATTCTCGACTCACGATACCGCAGGGGGAAGCTCCAATACCTCATTGACTGGAAGGGGTATGGGCCCGAGGATCGTTCGTGGGAACCGGCGGAAAACGTCCACGCGCCTGCCTGCCTCCGTGATTTCCATGCAACTTACCCCAGCAAGCCTGGTCCGGCCCCTCGGTTGAGGGGGGGGCCTGGGAGGGGGGATGGTGTGATGGCCTGGGATTCAGACTCAGACGCTGAACCTGAGGGATCCCAGCCTGCACAGGATTCCCTGCCTCCAGAACCAGCAGAGCCAGGGCTGGGGCCTGAGTCTGAAGGGGACTCACCTGTGCTAGATCCTCAGGTGCAGGCATCGGCTGAGTTTGATCTGGCTTCTGATGGGGTGGAGGACTCATTGCCTGCAGGTGCTCCACTCCCCACCCAGTCAGGAGAAGCTGAGGTTGCCTCTGGGTCCGGTAACCCTCCAGCTTCTCCTGAGCTGCAGAGGTTCAGGGCAGAGAGGCGAAGGGAACTAAGTTCCCGCAGGAGGAGTGCTCGCCTCCAAGCCAGGAGAGGCGAGTCACCTCAGGATCGGAGCCGCCCTGTGCCTCGGGGCAGATAAAAGCCAGCCAGTCCCAGTCCCAAGTTGCAGGAGCAACATCGTTGCTGCCCAGTTCCTGTTCCTGGTTCCTGCGTTCCTGACCTCAGCTTTGTTACTTTGGCTTCCTGACCTCGGCTTCCTGACTTCGGCTTCCTGACTTCGGCTTTGTGACTTCTGGCTTGGACTGACCTTGGACTGGACTAGACCTCGCCTATCGGATATCCCTCGGGACCAGCACAACTAGACTGGCAGATCCAATATCAATTTTCAGGAGCTAGGAAACAGCTTTCCGTATTTATATATAGGCAAAAGGTTTGGGATTTGGTCAGCAGGGGAAGAAAAGGTTTAGCCACTGAAAATTACCAAAGGTTTAAGGTCATTGCCTTTTGAAGCATCTAACAACAGCTTCCTACATAGGTTTTCATTCTTCCCCACACCCATTTCATTCTACTAAATATATGTCTAAATATAGCAAGATATATCAGAAGTCAAATAACAGTTTTACCCCTTAGGTCACTGATCAATTCTGGCTTCTACCAGAAGCAAATTGGTTGTTACCTTTAATGCAAATTTGAGAGGCCTACTATATTAAATATCTGTTGTCACCATTAATTGGCTGGTCCTGTACAACAGGAGGGAAAAACTGGTGGTTCAAGGGTCTGATTTGGCCCCACAAAGTCTTCTCTGGTGGGCCCCCAGCCCCCTGACCAGATAGATGAGCAGTAGGGGGACAGACGGACAGAGAAGCAATGTATCTGTATCTGTGTCTCTGTTTCTCTCTGTGCGTGTATGCAATGTATATGTGGTGTGCAATGACATACCAGCTGTGGAGTCGCAATGCCCACTTTGTGGACATGCACATGCCTGCCATGGAGCTCTGCAAGGGCATCATGCCAACCTTGGGCCTGAAAAGTATAAACTTCTAGGGTCATCATTTTCGCTTGCCACGAATATCCCAAATAAAATAAAATGTCCTAACTATCCAGATAGAACAGTATTTGAGCCGAGATAACAGGTGTTTTAACTCTACAGCTGTTTGGTTCACTAAAGCTTTATGTGATCAATTGATCCACCAAATGTGTCTGATCCACTGAGTAGGATCAAGGGAAATGATACATTTTTTAAAATGCACAGTATGGGACATGTGCCCCTCACCCCTAGACAATTGATTAGATCCAGAGGCACTTGTGATGGAGGAGCTATGTCCATCAGCAGACAGCTGTTTCTGATGAAAGAAGCTCTTCTAGATACAACCCTATGTCTACTGCCTTTTCAAAAATTCCAGTCTCTTTTAAACTTCTGTTATTTAACACCTCCCAGTTGAAAGAATGGTAAGGGCCACCTCATTTAGGAGTTAAACTAATTTCCATTTTTATTCATATCTTTCGAATCAAAACCCCATCACAAGGAAAATGTTCTTAAAAGAAAGATTCATGAATTATGTTAAATTAGATGGGGTCATAACTGAACTGTTCTGAAAGTTCCAGCAGCCCTAGCTAGCTATTTTCTTTTATTTGCTCATAAACATTAATGGGGGAAAGTCTGCGGACTAAAAAGAGAAAGAAAAGGAAATGCCACTTGAAAGAGAAAGGCATTATAAAATATAGCTCTGAGGGTTTTTTGTGTTGTTGTTTTTTAAAAAAAAATGCTTTCAGGAAATAATGTTCAGTACAATCTTCCAATGGAGGTTGCCCTCAGTCTGGCTTTAGCCAGCCCCCTTTAGCCAGTGGCCTAAACTGTCAGCTTCTTCCATCTCCTTAGTCTCAGAGCTGCCTTTAGGAGGAAGGGGGGTTGAGCACAACTGTAGTATTAGTTGTCTCTGTCTTTCATTAACTCTGGTTCCCCCACTGTTGACCTCCCTGCCTTCTGCCTTACCAGCTCCAGTGTGCACCAACCACCAATTGAAATCTTCATTCAAGTTAATTAATTAATAATAATTATTATTTTATTTATTTATACATACATACATACATACCCTGCCCATCTGGCTGGTTTTCTCCAACCCACTAAGCGGCTTCCAGCACATATAAAAACATGCTAAACCTCAAACATTTAAAACTACTTGATATAGGGCTGCTTTCAGATGTCTTCTAAAAGTTCTTCTAAAAGTTATCTCCTTGGCATAGGTGAGGAATCCAGGATTGAAACTCTGATGAAATGAAGAATTATCAAAAGAATCAAATATAGAAACAGTTTCTACATACTTTCCAAATGACCTAGGCCAGGGTCAAGGCATCTCCTGATGTGAATCAGTGTCACTTCTTGACTTTGTCCCAGCTGAATGATTTTTGTCTCTCCCAGTTCCAGTGAACTGGCAGTCAGATCAATGAGTCCCTTCATCAGTGGGTATTTGGCTGGTCCAGTGGAGATATACCTATTATTGAGTTAATCACCTGTTGCAGAATCCACCTGTAAAATAAAATGGCAGCCTAGAGGGGGCTCAGATATATATAATAATTGTTATGTAATTGTGCTCTCATCCTAAAATTTAAAGTGGCTTTCCAGTTGCTCCTTCCAGCAACTCCTGCAGCCAAGCTAGTGCCAAATGTATTGCTCTGCTTTCCTTTGGACCACATCAGTGAGCCCTAGAGGGGAGTCTTGTCATCTGGGCAGCCTACGACCTCCATACACACTGCCCAGGCTTGCACCCCAGGAAGGTCACTTTGGTGCTGTTAACTCAGCAAAAACAACACGGGAGGCAGTAGTTGTGAGTTACCAGTCTCTGCAGCCAAAACAGGTGCAGTGATTCACCGGTGATTTGGCTTCGCCCCCAGAAGCGCTCTCTGTTGTCTCTCAAAACAGACAGATGCCAACACAAAACAATACTGGGTAGCTTATGTCACCAAATAGCACATGGTGATTAAAAAAAAATGACATAATAGTCGTAGAATCTATGAGCTTGGCCCTAGGTGTTTTGTACTTAGGACATCCTTTAACAAGTGGCTAAACTCAACTGTATCTTTTTTCTATCTAATAACTTCTACTACAGTAATCTAATTGCTGGGTGATGATTATATAGATGGGTGGATGGATAAATAAATAGATAAAATAAAGGCTGGCTCCAGGATGGGGTAGGCAGGCATTGTACCACTCAAAGGACTCACCTCAACTGGAGGAAGCAGGGGATGAAAACAGATATTCTAGAATAAAATGGAAAACATAGCACTGTTGTGACGGTGGGCCCTCTGTTTGTCTTCAGAGTGGCAAATGCCCACTCATCCCACCCTCTAAGAACCACATGGACAGACAGACAGACAGACAGACAGAGAAATTGTCTATCACGTAGCCATGATATAGCATAGTAGAATTAATCAATCATCATAGAATGAGGTGGTGTTAGGGGTGTTAGGGGAGGGGTAGTACCTTTGGTAGGCAACACATTATGCTCCTTCTCAGGTAGTTTGTCCACCTTTGGTTCCCACCCTGTAGCCCAGGACCTCCACACACACTGCCCAGGTTTGCACCCTGGGGAGGCCACTTTGGCGCTGCTAGTCCAGCAGTTTGACTTCACCCCTGAAGGCGCACTCCATTGTCTCCCAAGACAGATGAATGCCAGCTATAGAATTAGGTAGTGTCCCACTTTGTTTAACAAAAAATTGTAATATGTCAGCTTATATTCATAACCTTAGTGATAGAAGTTTATCCAAGAGCAAAGTTTCCACATGAATTGGTAATATTATTATTATTAACAGCAGAGCAAGAGCTTTCTCTCCTCAGTACTATCGAATTTATCCACAGTTATTTGCAAGGCAGCCCTGATGTTTTGAACATCCAAGGGACTGCTATTTACATAGCATTCCACCAAACTCCCCTGGTTATATTTTGTGGTTCTAAAAGTTGAGATTTTCACTACTACCAAGTTGTGGTATAAAATTAAAATGATGCACATGCCAAATTCATATTCATTATTCTTTGCCATTGAACTGTTAATCATCTGTCCTGCTGTAAGAATGCCAGTGGTATAAGCATTTAACTGTATAAGCATTTCATTTAAAATTCTTCAGTTCTACTGTTCCTGCTTAATAAATTCAAACACTGTCCTGAGTCGTTTCTCCGCCACAACTGTCTCCCACTGCTTATCTAACTCACTCCTGAAAGAGCAACTTCCCTTGTGGTATTTTTTTGAAACATTACCTTTCAGGCAGGAGAAGCCACAAGGGAACATTGTAAAAATTTGCGTGGGTGAAGGGTGAATGAGCTGACAGCTGCAATGTAAAACAATAATTGAATTTTAAAAGCTAAGTACTTCAGCAATGCATGATAATAAAATATACTTTTAAATGCTTCTACAGTCTAAATTTTACCTAATATAGTTTGGTTTCAATTGCCATTCAAGAGAATCTTAATGTTGTTCAGAATAAGCAACATTTTGAACAGAATCATTTGTATAGTTCTGTAATGAGATAGACAGACATTTAGATAGCACTCCCTTCAGAATATATACCACAGGAGACAGAAATAAAGCTTTCTTGCCCAGCAATCATGCAAGGATTATTCTAGAAGGAAATGGTACATATGCTTTCAGACATAATTATTTTATGACAAAGGGCTTGCTCTTGCATTGCAATGAACACAGACACAAGCTTTATGTACACATGAACAAACATTTATGTGAAAGACTGTACACTCATTGAATTGTACAGCTTTTCATGCACACAGGTACACAGATTGTACACTCACTGAATGTAATATGTGAACATCTCTAAAGCCTCAGGAAAGTACAAGGAGTTGAATCTGTTTGTTGCAAAAGCAGAATGTCAACGCTGAATAAAACCCATGTCCAACTTACCTTTATCGTGACTGTAATTTCCTGGTTATTATGGAAGACTTTTCTTCTCATAGATAATGGCACTGGGGAGACCCAAATGAAACATGTCTCTCCACGCCCTCAAGTTTGTAAGAATCTTTGGGTTGCTTTGCCTTTGCCTTCATTGAAACACCTGAATACTGCAATTCTGGCTTGTTCTGATATTCCTGAGGTCAAGTTGGTATGGATTTCCAGATCCTTGTTGGCAGGCCCCACCCCTTCCCTCTCATTGGTTCTTGGTTCATGGGTAGAAGAGAATAAATAAAAGGCTAGAGCCCAAATCAACACAGAACAGGTCAAGTGTTGCCAGCATCTAATCAGCAGTTTCCTAAGCTCCCTAGCTAGGTGAGGGTTACCAACTGACTGCTCATCAGGATTCACCCCTCTCAAGTGTGGAGAGGACTCATCCCCCAACTTAAGCCTCTGTCAGAAGCTGAGACCTCCCCCTGCCTTCGAGATATAGTTTCTCCTGGAAAGTGAGAGGTGGCTTCCAAGTATCTAGGTTCAAAATCTATCTTCACAGAGTATTGCCCAAACAAATAAATACAGGCTCTGTCTTCTTGCTTTAGCCTTTTAAATACAAAGAAGGCTTCTTCCAGCAGCTCCTTCAGTAAAGCTGATGCCAAATGTATTGTTCTGCTTTCCTTTGGACCACACCAGTGAGGCTGAGAGTGGGGTCTTGTCTGGATAGCCAGAAACCTCCATACACACTGCCCAAGCTTGCCCCCTGGGAAGGTCATTTGGGTGCTGCTAATGTAGCAGTTTGACTTCACCCCCAGAAGTATAATATGTTATCTCTTGAGACAAACAGATGCCAACGAGATATTAGTAAAGTAGGATGCATAAAAAATCCTCAAAAGGCAGTGGTCCTTATAGTTCATTTTTCTCCTCTTATTCCCAATCATAATATTCAAGCAAGTAAGCAAGACTACTTAAGGGGTGCAGGTGGTGCTGTGGTCTAAACCACAGAGCCTAGGGCTTGCTGATCGGAAGGTTGACAGTTCAAATCCCTGCAATGGGGTGAGCTCCCATTGTTCGGTCCCAGCTCCTGCCCACCTAGCAGTTCAAAAGCACGTCAAAGTGCAAGTAGATAAATAGGTACCGCTCCGGCGGGAAAGTAAATGGCGTTTCCGTGCACTGCTCTGGTTCACCAGAAGCGGCTTAGTCATGCTGGCCACATGACCCGGAAGCTGTCTGTGGACAAACACTGGCTCCCTCAGCCTATAGAGCCAGATGAGCAAGCAACCCCAGAGTCATCAGCAACTGGACCTAACGGTCAGGGGTACCTTTACCTTTACCTTTTAAGCAAGACTACAAACACAAGAGAATTAGGGGGGTGGTTTCTTCCCAGCACAGTCTCTATATCAACTCTTCTCTCCCTCCCCGTTCCTTGGAGTTCTAGCCTGTGTGTACTATCACAGTTCAGAAATTCAAGCCAGACTGCCTAATCTCACAGGAATAATGTAGATGGCTACCTGCATACCGTAGTTTGTTTTATAACTTTCTCTCTACAACATCTAGAGACTCACTTCTTTAGAAAAAGAAATCTGGGAGCATGGTGCTTCTGTTGGCTGTGAGTCCTCATTGTATTAGCCAAATTACTATATTTTTGAAAATGAAGTCAAATGATAAAATATATGCACAGATATTTACAGAATGCCCCCTGTATGCTGGTTTATGCCTTGTTGGAAGTTTAAAAGCAACACTGTACATTTCTGACACACAGACTCAATGCCACAGCACAATGCTGATGACTCTACATTCATCATAAAGCAAGGCTTGCTTATGACTGTGGCAACACTTTAGCCTATAAACATTTTACACACTGCTATAAACTGCCACAAAAATAGCTTTGAGAATGAGAGCATTCTCGAAGCAAGAAGCAGCTACTTTTTCAGCTCATGTCTTTGGAAGCTAAATCATTTCTACCTCTAGCCAATTTCTGCCCTCAGCTAGTTCTAACTTGAAATTATAGGTACAAACTTTGTGTCTATCTACTTCATTTACCAATTCAACACACAGCTCAAGTTCTGGTCTCCTGGATCATACTGCAGAAACACTGACTGGTACTGGCCCTCTCATTATGCAGTGCAGGGTATGTGAGAATAGTTAAACCTACATTGGCCTCAGGAACAATGTTAGCAGACTTGCACTGGCCACAGTTAGTCTGTTGCAGCAATTACAAGTCTTTTGAAGTCTTAAAATTATTATGGTATAAGCTTTGAACGGAAGTCTATTGCAGTGTAGTCAACATGGTGCCCTCTAGATGTTGCTAGATGAGTACAACTCCCATCATTCTCAACCATTGGCCATGCTGGTCAGGGCTGATGGGCGTTGTAGTCCCAAATACTTTGAGAGTGCCAATTTGACTATCCCTGGCTTCTGAATTGTTAGTCTTTAAGATGCCATCAGACTCTTCCTTGTTTTCATTTGCTCTCCTCTAACACAAGAAAAGTGGGGCAATAATGTAACAATTAATATTGTCCCTCAAAGAAGTAGAGAATTTTTACTTAGAAATGCTTTTAAGGGGTTGGCTTCCAAAGGCACAAAGACTGCACTGAAAAGGCATCTTCCCAACACAGAATTGGATGAATTCACTTTATCAAAACGGTAAGGATTGTTCGGTACTCAATAGCCTGGTACATCATTGTACAGTACATTGCTGAATAATGCTATGCAGAGTGTTATTTTTGAGCTTCCAGTTACTAGGTGATGTACATAAGAGGCACACACAAAAAGGCCCTGACCTCAACTTAGGTGGCTTTAAAAGATTAGATAAATTCATGGAGGACAAAGCTATTAATGGTTATTGGCCATGATGGCTATGTTCTATACCTTCACGGTCATCTACATACTCCAAGGTAAGCCTGTAATGCAGGGTGGGGGACCTATGGGCCAGACTTGGCCCACCAGGCCTCCCCAATTGGCCCTCAAGGTCATTTATAGGCAGCAAAATCCATACACCCTACACCTACCATGCATGGTGTGGGTGTGGAGCTACAAGCAAAGCAAGAATCCTGAATTTAAAGTGGGTTCCTTTACTGGGACAAGGTGCTTTGCCAGCTGCCTATCAGCTGGTGGGTGGTAGGAGCATGTCCTGCTCCCTCTCAGCACTTCTTCCTCCCAGCACTATGTTCTGAAGCCCCCAATTGTCAGGATTTAAAAGCACAGCACAAAGTTTTCACACTGCCATCATGATGCTCCTTCAAACCTATGATAGAGTCTAATGGATCCTTGTTCCATCCCTAAACAGAAGGGCTAGTTAGGATCCAAGCCATGGTACTAAGTTATAAAGTTGTGTCATTCTCTGTACTACTTGCTCTGCCTTCTTTTTTAAATGTTACAACTCTTGGTATTTTTCGGAGTCCCTAGTTTGCCGATTGGCTATTCATTGTCAAATCAGGAAGGCAAAACTAAAATTAGCTGACAACCTGAACAACAAAAGGTTCAAGCAACAAAGCAACATACTTGGATTAAGATACTTCTCTCCAACCTCCCCCAAAATGCATACATACCGTATTGGAGATATGAGCACAAAATGTCTGGAAACGATGCCTTATGAGGAACGGCTTAGGGAGCTGGGTATGTTTAGCCTGGAGAAGAGAAGGTTAAGGGGTGATATGATAGCCATGTTCAAATATATAAAAGGATGTCATATAGAGGAGGGAGAAAGGTTGTTTTCTGCTGCTCCAGAGAAGCGGACACGGAGCAATGGATTCAAACTACAAGAAAGAAGATTCCACCTAAACATTGGGAAGAATTTCTTGACAGTAAGAGCTGTTCGACAGTGGAATTTGCTGCCAAGGAGTGTCGTGGAGTCTCCTTCTTTGGAGGTCTTTAAGCAGAGGCTTGACAGCCACCTGTCAGGAATGCTTTGATGGTGTTTCCTGCTTGGCAGGGGGTTGGACTGGATGGCCCTTGTGGTCTCTTCCAACTCTATGATTCTATGATTCTATGTCAAATTCCTTTTAGCTACAGGTAACAAACTTAGATGGTCTCTAAGGTGCTACTGGAAGGAATTTTTTAAAATTTCTTTTAGTTATTCAAGGGGCCCATTTGCAGCAGCTGGGGGACAGCTAGTCAATATGCTAAGAAATCAGGCTCTCATGTTCTGAGAAATGCAGTCAGGTGCCACAAATGTTTGGCCATTCTGTATACATACATACCTAAAGCACAAAAAGAAATAAAAGCAGATTGGGAACATTTATATAAGGGTGCTGAAACTGACAGTTTTATTATTTCTGTTGAGAGCCATGCTAAGTTTCAATGTGATGTTTCACCCGGTTTCTTTATGGGGAAGATTTATGTTCTCTATAGCTTTCAGCTCCCAGAATTTTCTGATAGGCTAAGAGCATTCACTGCTACACCAAAAAATACTACAGATAATACCTGGGCAAACAAATAATTTATTACACACAAACCTTTGGCTCACAAAGGTCACTTCTTCAGGTACAAGCCGAAGCCCTCCATATTATCAGAATTTATCTAGCTTGTCTTTTCCATCTAGAAGGCATGAATACAAATGCAAAGGGGAGAAAGATCATGACCCTGGAGGGCTTCAGAGTTTAATAAGGACTATTGTTCTAAGAGCTGTTGACAACTCACTGCAAATTTGTCAAACGCTGTTTCTGTAGTGAAGAAACAAGGGGAATATGGCAGGGAGAAATGCAATGCAGGTTCACTGAGAGAACATGGGGCCTATGCAGAAGCAGAATGAATGGAAACATAATCTCTCCTACTTCCACTGCATCAGTTCACCACCTCTAGTATGCTGAAATATATTAACTTCTGCGCTTGAGTTTGATCTTGCTCTGAACAGGGTTGTGCTTTCCAGCATCTCCATAATCCATTCTTAAGTGCCATGCAATTAGTTGGGAAAGAGCAAGAAGAATTCTGGACAAACTGTAGGGACCTTCTTTGTTTTGCGTCAGTTGTAACAGTTCTTGGTCATTGCAAAGCGTTTCCACTGCTGCTTCTCCCAGTCCAGCAGATTGATTCATACGTCTGCCATAGATATATGGAAAAAAGAACCACATGCTTAATCTCATGCTGGGGATAGCTCAGTTGGTAGAGCATAAGCCTCCTAATCTCAGGGTCATGGGTTTGGGCCCCACATTGGGCAAAAGATTCCTGCACTGCAGGCAGTTGGGCTAGATGACCCTCGTGGTCCCTTCCAACTCTACAATTCTATGATTTTATGCTTATGGTTCCTTCACACTGACATTACCGGAATGTAAAGTGAAGTATGAATGCAAGGTAAGATCAGCCACCCAAAAATTCTTCCCATAATCGCAATGACTGAGAAGTGTGCTGCTCTAATTGCAGAAAATGTGGGGAAGCTCCAGCACCATCCCCAAAGGTCCCAAATCATAGACCATGCAGCAGACTTTAATGTGTATCCTGAGAGGTTTGAGAAATAATTGCATGGATGATTACGATGAGTCTGTGAACTGGTCATCTCTACCACTAGAATTTCATGTGGGGAAAAGCTGCTCGATAGTTTTCCTTGTCTATTAATCACATTATCCTGAATACTTGAACTATAATTTATTTCTCGTTCAATTTTTTGTCTTCTTAACTTTGTTTCCTTTCCTTTTATTGTTTTGACAAAGCCTTACCTTCTCATAACATTTAACTTGCAGTTCTATACACGTTCACCTAGGAATAAGCTTCATTGGGATCAATGGGACATACCTGTGAGTAGACATCTATAGGTTTGTGCTGTTAGATTCTCTACACACTCTCAGTGCGTTGGACAATCAGAAGAGAGGCCTCATAATATGGAGCATTGGTCAATGTTCAATGGTCAGGGATGGTGGAGATGTAGCCAATGTTATCTGGAGAGAACCACATTGCCTATCACTGGTTTATGGGACAGAGAAAAAGAAACTCAACTCTACTGGCATGTATTACAGCTTTCTTTTCCTTGTTTAGAGTTGGTACAAGTGTTGCTGCCCCAAGTTAGTCACTATAACTGATTATTCATGCGAGTGAGCAGTATAAAATCTCAAGTGATGAGCTACAGTACCAAGCACTCCATGGTGTTTCAATGACTAGAAACACTGCAAAATGCTTTCCCGCCCTCCTGTTGAGAGAAGCAGCCAGTGTGACCATTCATGTGTCTCTTTTTCAGATGCTAATTCATACACAGAAAGCCAAGTGGAAAATCTTTCCAAATATCAGCACCTGCTCTTAAGACAGGCACAGAACACAGGGTGGTGCTTCAGAACACTTCCATTCTTCTTCAGTGCAGCATTATGCCTGCATCCAGATGGCTGGACTGTGCGTCACTTCTATAAAAATGCTTGTGAGGTGACCAAAGTAAACTAAGAAGATACAAAGAGCCCTGCTGGATCAGGCCAAAGGCCCATCTAGTCCAGCATCCTGTTCTGACAGTGGCCAACCAGATGCCTGTGGGAAACTCGCAAGCAAAACTTGAGTGCAACAACACTCTGATGATTCCTTCCTGCCTTCTGATTCCTACAATCTGTGGCATGCAACTGGGACCAAAAGCTATATAAAGGAGACAAAGGTTAAACAGCTGCTTTTCATGACTACAAAATCGCATTGATCTCCATTGACAGTTTGGTTCATTAGGCCTTCAGAAGCTCTTTTATTATAACGACAATGCTGAAATCAATGCTTGAACATGACCCAGCTGCACTCACCTGACATAAAATCACATTCTTAATCAGGATCCCAAGAGGCACAATTACTTACCTCAAGACTACTCCCATTCCAAATAGAATTCAAAACAGAAACAAATATTTCCTACAATGTATTAGGGCTTCCCTCACTCTGTGCTCTATAATATTGAACAAAGCATTTATCTATAGAACTCCATGATATGACTGTAGGAAATCACAATACAGGCAAGGTTGGTAAAATTTTGTGAGATTGCTTGCATGGAATTTCACATACGATGTGAAATTCTTATGCACCATTAGGCAACTCGTGCATTAACCTGAGAAACAGTGAGAGGGCCATTTTTTTAAAAAAAATATGCGAAAGGCTATAGACAATGTGAGTCTTAGTCGGAGAAGACCCATTAAAAGTAATAGACATGGCTAACTTAGAACAATTTATTTCAATGGGTCTACTTTGAGTAGATGTTAGTTGGCTAACTTCATGATGATACATTTGAAAACAGTGATTTATTAGGAAGCATTCAATTGAACATCAGTGGATGGGCTCCCACCAGCACAATGGGACTTTCTCTCCCTGCCTCATCCCCCTGTGCCTCCCCAAAATTCATGCTAGAACAGCACAGTGTGGTGTAGTGGTTAAGAGCAGTGGATTTATAATCTGGTGAACTGGGTTCGATTCCCTGCTCCTCCACATGCAGCTGCTGGGTGACCTTGGGCTAGTCACACTTCTTTGAAGTCTCTCAGCCTCACTCACCTCACAGAGTGTTTGTTGTGGGGGAGGAAGGGAAAGGAGAATGTTAGCCGCTTTGAGACTCCTTCGGGTAGTGATAAAGCGGGATATCAAATCCAAACTCCTCTTCTTCACATGGCGATAAGACATGAGGAATCATCCATCTGCCGAGCAGGAGTGCTGATGAAACAATCAGTAGAGTGCAACGTTGTAGCACACCTGTTACAAATCTTTTCCGAATTTGACTTGAGTTGAAAGGATATTTTTTTTTAAAGAATATCTAAATTGAGTAAAGTGTAACAAAACAGGTGGGGGAGAGAGAGAGAGAGAGAGAGAGAGAGAGAGAGAGAGAGAGAGAGAGAGAGAGAGAAAGAGAGATTATATGATCTGCCTTACTCTAAAGCTGGTGCTTTGTAAGGTGTCGGGAAGTTCCCAGTACTTCAAGTTTGTTATGCTATAATTCAAGCCGCATTTGAGAGAAAGCCCTGTTAAGTAGAACTCATCTATGCTCATGTCCCAATTTAGTGGAAAACAGTACCCTTAAACCAGTCCAACAAAGAGATCGGATATAACATATTGAGAAATTAGCTGTGAGAGTTACATCTGCTTGTGTTAATGGATTTTTATGCCTGGAGCCATGTTGCTACCCTCTTAGGAAAATTGCTGAACAAAAGCATATTTTTGTTATTAAAACTGAAGAAGAAAAAGTTTGGGCTTGTTTTTGTTTTTAATATATTCTAGTTTGATTCAGACCAAGAATACCAAAAGTCTTCAACAGATGTTCACTAAATTTGGGTGCAGGGTTTATTTATTTATTTTTTTGCAAAATGTGCATAATATTCAGTACAGTGCAGGATGCAGAAGGAATTTTTTTTTTTTATCATAGTAGAGAAGTTTGAAATTTGTCCTGGGAATTTTGTATACATTGTTCCTTCTCTTAGAATAATCGTTTGAAGGAATTGGGAGAAATGCTAAGCACACACATGGAAATTTTGCTCCCAAATTTCACAGTGGGCAAAATTTGATGAGGACTTTGAGGTGCACAAAACCCTGAAGTGAAATGTTGTTAAACCTACTAAAATATGTATGTATGTATGTATGTCCCAGCCACTCTGGGCGGCTTCTAGCATATATAAAAACATGATAAAACATTAAACCCTATTCAGGACTGCCTTCAAATGTTTTCTAAATGTTATATAATTACTTTCCTTTCCATGGTTCTAAGCAGGACCCTCCAAATTCACTTTAAATTCAACATAAGGAGCTGTTTGGTGTGGGATGGGGACTCTAATTCAGAGCACTGGGTGTGGAAATCCAAATAAAATATGTATCCAATGATGCACAACCATACAGCAGTTCTCTCCCAAGCAGTGGCTTACAATCCACTAATTAGTAGTAGAAAAAGCTATTCAGGTAAGGTCTTCATGAAGAGGATGCTGAACAAAGAAACAGAAAAGAATAATGGGTTAGGTCTGTTAATGCTTAGATTTGCTGCTAATACAGCTAACATCAAGTACTGAGCCATTATTGCATTTTGTTTGAGGATTTTCTAGCCCAGTGGCTAGATTTGTTGGATTTGAATGCTGATGGAAGAGTGGAGGGACCAGGATCAGATTCCTGCTCAGTCATGAGTAAGTCACTGGCTCTCAGCCTAACATACCCATACTGTGCTGAATTCTGTGAAGGAAAAATGGAATGTAAATGTATGATTTATTTAAAAAGGCTGGGGGGGGAGCAGCTAGCAGTCATCTTCAGCACAACACTAACAGTGACATGGGTCTAGATTCAGGTAGGTACCCGTGTTGGTCTGATGCAGTCGAAATAAATAAATAAAATTTAAAAATTGCCCAGTAGCACCTTAAAGGTAAAGGTAAAGGTACCCCTGACCATTAGGTCCATCCGTGTCCGACTCTGGGGTTGCGGCGCTCATCTCGCTTTATTGGCCGAGAGCCGGCGTACAGCTTCCAGGTCATGTGGCCAGCATGACAAAGCCGCTTCTGGCAAACCAGAGCAGCACATGGAAACGCCGTTTAACTTCCCGCCAGAGCCGTTCCTATTGATCTACTTGCACTTTGACGTGCTTTCGAACTGCTAGGTGGGCAGGAGCTGGGACCGAGCAACGGGAGCTCACCCCGTCACAGGGATTCGAACCACCGACCTGTGGTTTAACCCACAGCACCACCTGGGTCCCTCAGTAGCACCTTAGAGACCAACTAAGTTTGTTCTGGGTATAAGCTTTCGTGTGCATGCACACTTCTTCAGATACACTGAAACAGAAGTCACCAGAACCTTATATATAGTGGGAGGGTGGGGTGGAGTTTTTCTCAGAAGGGTAGTAGGAGATGGGTGATTGGCTCAATGGGTATGGTAAACCTGTTGAAGACTGTTAACGACTGCAATTAGTCCTACAGGAAAAAGCAAGGGATAGTATACAGATGATTAGCATATCTAATGAGACAGGAATCCAATATCTCTATTAAGACCAGGTCTCTCCATAGTTTTCGGTTTAGCAATAAGTTGTAATTCAGCAACTTATTGGGTTGTGTGATATGAAAAAGGCAGGTTATTTTATGTTAAAATCACTGAAAGAGGGGGTTGCTTTGGAACGTGACACTGGGGAGAGAGCCTTGATCATTCCTTCAGTGCCATTAAAATAATAATAATAATCAAATAATCCTTCAAGCTTCTGTGCTTCTTTGGGGGCAGGAGCAACATGAAGGTACAATACTTAAGAAAAATGTGTAGTCATGCTTTAAGTTTAGGGGCGGAACAATTTGTTCCTATAATGACCATGAAATAACGTGTGAAAGTGGCGTCAGGCCATTTGTTCAGTCTAAAATGGTAGTGGTAATGCAGGCTCTTGGGGCTTTCCCAAGCCATTTTACTTGAGGTCCTAGCATGATCCTCTACATGATCCTCAAGGTCCATGGACTTGCCCAATGCTCTGGTTTTTACTGCACATTTTTGCTTGCGCTCCTCCACTTATTCAAACACAATGTTCATTTTGACCTTCGCCCTTGGTTCATATTTTCTTTATCATCTTTCCTTTTTTCAAATTACTTTTCCCTACTGTAGAACAGTAGGAAAATCTGGCCCAAGAGGAACAAGCATTTGCACCCATGAAATTAATTAGCCATTGTTAGGCTTTTTTTGCAGAGAAGTCCTCAGAGCACACTTGTTACATTAATTGCTCTCCACACTGGCAAAACTCGTGTAATCTGATTTTTCTATTATTTCCCAGGTGTGCCGCATTGTCAGAGAGCTCTCAGCAACAAAATATGCAGAAATCGCTTGAAGTAATTCTAAAGGACAGAAGTGCAAGAGAAAAACACCAAAGACAAATACGCCATTGTTTGTTATCTTAGGTATGAATGTACAGTTTTAAACCAACAATACCGAAGGACAGCATCTGTTTAACATTCAGAGGAAGGTTATTGGAATGATTCCAACAAGTGTATAAGTTGAAAGGGTTTTATCAGAATAAAAGGACCATCCAAGCACAATAGTCGATAATCCTGCACTCCACATCTGTGAAGGAATCCGGACTGAACTCACAGGAATCTCCTTCTAGATAGACTCTATCATCATGACTTCGGATAGCTTTGGATGTGTTCACCGCTGAGGAACCTGTGGCCCTCAGGTTGTTGGACTACAGGTCCCATCATCCATGACTTTCAGGATGGCTGGGGATGATGGGAGTTGGAGTCCAACAACACCTGGAGAGCCACAAGTTCCTCAGTCCTGATTTAATAGGCTGCACAAGGACTGACTTGCATGGTGGTCCTTGCCACACATTCAGCTGAAGATCTGAATTGGATGCTTACAGTTACTGAACTGCTATAAGGCAGCTCTCATTCTGGTGAAATGTAATGTGCATGTAACCCACAGAAACCATTTCAGAAGTCAAGGTAGGAGAAGTGGTACTTGAACTTGGTTTCTTCACAGGAAAACAGCCTCTGCACATAGTGTGTACTTTAGCACAGCTCTTGGAGATTGAGGAGATTCTCATCCACTCTACTTACACCCACACACCTCCCTTTGTTTGTACTGCACAGTCCTCCATTTCCCCCAGGGGAATAAGAATGGGCAGCTGCCATTGAGATGCTGTCTCCCTGATGCAGCCGTGATGCACATATGGGTCCATCCTGGTCTTTGGAATAGGAATGGGGAACCTGGGACCATGGGACAGACCTTGGTAATATGCTACCCTGTGCAAGGCCAATATTAGATGCCCTCCCTCCAGCCCTCATGTATTGTAGGTTGTCATGTTGTTTGCCAAAATATGTCTATTAGGCAAAATTGCATACAAATTCTGCCTATTAGAAGAAATACAAACTAAAACATTGATTTTTAAAAATTCCAAGCTGATGTGGGAATGTGGCAAGCTGGACAAGACTGGAAAAATTAGAAATTGATAGAAACTAAAATTGGCAGATTCATTCATTCTTAAGTCTGCCTCATGAGGATGATTAGGTAACTCCAGTTCTCTCTTACATCCTGTAACCCACTGGCTATGAATCGAGAATGGAGAAAGCTTTGTATGATATATCAGACTGGTGTGCAGCTGTTTTGTTTTTTGCTACAGGCCCCTTAAGGCAGAAGGATAACAGTGATCCACGGACAGCTGGTGGGGGCAGGTGTACACACACATATATAGGAGTAAATAATTCCTTAAGCAATAAATTCATACCCTGTTACTGATTTATTCAGTGGGGAGCATGAAGTGGGTATTTAGATATATTTCATAGTGTGTAATTGCCTCAAAACCATGTAAGTGTTTGTGTTAGTTTCCAATACAATATCTATCTATATTAAGGTGATGTTTGCATTTGATTCCCACATTATAACATTTGCTTCATCCTCCATTTTAAAAAGTGCTCTCCAGAACCACTTTCCTTCAGCCATGCTGTATAGAACGATTGTGGGATTGTTATTTTTGGGGGGATCTTGCAGGAAATCTAATACACCCCCTTAAATGTGCGGCTACACCTGTGTGAGAATTTGCTCTTTAATGGAGAATGATTGGGAGGCGAGCACATCGGTCCACCTGTCAAAACATTAGTTCCTTAGGACTTACATTATTGAACATGACACATTTGATCTAAGTGAAAAAGACTTGAGATAGGAACAGGCTCCATTCTATAATGGAGTAGGTATGACTTAATTTCTAGCTGGACAGAGCTGGAGCACAAGGGCACACCAAGGCAAGTCACGTGTTAAAACATCCTGCATTGGGCAAGATCTCCCTTATGGAATCCTAAGTGGAAATGCTAGGAATTTCAAGGAATTTGAACATAATTCTTTACCTTACAAAAGGGGAGGTGGTGGGTTTTGTTTTTTTCTGTGCAGGGAATTGAAGCCTTTTGTGTATGTTCTACTAGTCAAAACAAATTAGCTGTAAACAGGCGTGATTGCTGTCATCTTGTCATGGAGACAATTCAGGTTCAGCAGCGAGCAGCGGAGAGTGGGGAGCAAGGTGAAAGCCTTACAGCTGGAGCCCCAGATGTTAAGGGACCAGAGTGGGAGCAGCCCTGGTTAAAACCAAAGCACGTTTCGTTAAAAAGTTAAAATACATCCTAGCAAGTTGAACACTTCAAGATGACTTTGCAAATACTCAACTCAAGATGGCATGAATGCTTCTTACCACAGAATAACTCTCATCCAGTAATGAGAGTAAATGGCCTGTTTTCCTAATGGAAGGGAATGAGATGCGGAGATTCCTATTCAGCTTGATCATGGATAGTCAAATTTGCGGGCAACACCAACTTTTGTGTTGTGGATAACACCACCTGACCCACAAGATCACGGAGCCCAGGAGAGGCACTTTGTTTGGGGCCATGTTCTCATATTTTGGGGCACCACGCAAGAAATTGCATGAGATCATGGCACTGACACCCACTGAGTGAGTGAGTGAGTGAGTGAGTGAGTGAGAGTTTGAGGGTATAAGGAGGCAATTAATATTCTTACTTTTTCATCCTCCTTCCTTCGGCCTAACCACACACCATACTTTTAAAGCATATGGGTTCCCCCAAAGGATCCTGGGAACTGTAGTTTGTTAAGGGTGCTGTAGCTAAGTGAGGGGTAAGCTACATTTCTCAGGATTCTTTAGGGGGAACCAGATGCTTTAAATGTGTTTTAAATATATGGTGTGGATGTGACCAGATGATGAAAATGCACATGAATTCGGTTGTTTTTCATTTGTTTGTAGACATATCATTTGAAGGCTCGGGCTTTGTGTCTGCTTTGGAATAAGTGATTAAATAGGTCGAGATTTTATGTGGTAACAGAAGAAATCTGTTATTTTAATGCCACCAGCAATTTTGTTTGTTGGTTTTGTTTAAAAAGGAAGAAAGCAAGCACAGTTCATTGATGCAGAAGTATAGAGGTAAAGGTCACTGCAAATACAAAACAGGCATGTCTCTTAATAGCATTTGATGTGGAATAAAAATACCGGTACAACTTTGGCATGGTTTGTGTTTGAAATCATGTTCAGATCTGAAGCCCAGTTTCCAACTCCAAAAATAACAAATACAAAGCGCGGGGGGGGGGGAGAGAGACAGATGACAATAAACCGTCTGGAGCACAAAGACATTGCCATGCATATTTGGTATCCAGTAGGATTGTTTAAACTCCCCCGCACCCGAACCATCCAATAACAAGTGCCAAAACAATTCCATGGACACATGCCGGCAAAGAGAAAGAGAAAAGTAGAACGATTGATGGATCTGTCATTCCTACAAAAGTGAAAATGTGATGGTGAGGTGTGATGACAATTCTGGGTTGCAAGAAGCAATTGCTTGCTTTCAGCCTTTTTTGTTACCGATAAGCTCAGAAATGCCTTAAGAAAACAAGAGTGCTAAAGAAGCATTAAAAGGAAACTCAGGTTAAAATGTGATTTGGGTAAGACAAGTATGTTTTAGGCACTGTTTATAAAGATTAATTTCTCTTATCGTTATCTCCATATACAAACCACTTCTAGGTTCTGCACATTTGTCGTTGTGTGTCCCCAAAATGAACTGCTTAGATGGGGGAAACAACATTGCAGTTTTTGCAGTTTGACATGCACAACTGTGGTTGTGCAGGTCTAAGCATTCCTGGCACTCAGAGTCCCCAACCACTGTTTAATAAGAAAGTGGGTGCCATGGGTTTTCAACAGAATTTTCCACGTTGCTGCTTTCATTCCATTTTTCCTTCCTGCTTGCTTTTAGCTTCCAAAGAGAACAAACACTCATAAGCAAGCCATAGGAACTGTGCTGAAAGATCCTGAAAGGAGTCTCAGGGTTGCACATGAGAACTAGCACAAGTCCGTTCTTTGCACCAATGCTGCTAGTTTCACCTTCACAGGCAACTCTTAAAGTGCTATGTAAACCTGTGTACAATGATTTGCAGAGTTGGAAGGGTTCCCAAGGGTCATCCCATGCAACCCCCTGTAATGCAGGAATCCCAGTTTGAAACCAAACCAGACCCTGCTTAGCTTTGCAAATGTGCTAGCAGTTTTATTGCTGCACCATTAGACGTAAACACGTGTTTTGTGGCATCTTTTTAGTGGAGTGTTTCTGGAAATATTCCGATGAACTAGCTACGCAGGCAGAAACGACTTGCATTAGATAAAATGTGAAGGCCTTGAGGGTCTCGTACAAAGCTGATCGCCTCCCTTTATATTGTATGCAATTAATTCTTTTGGCTACAAACATGTACACCAAGAGCGATTCTTCACAGGAGTGTGCACCTGAACGATCATCTGCCCTGCTAGACTGCTTTGAGCTTTATCTCCCTCCTGCCATTAGAAAGGATTAATATCAGCCTGATTACAAGACCCACTAATGGCTCTTTCTTTTCCGCTGTGGAGGCTGTTAGATGTTGGCCTCTGGGTACATTAATGTAAAATACTGTTTCCCTCAAGGAAATCAAAACAACCTTGAATAATAATAAAGCAGTGTCTCGTAACTAGATGCAGTGAAACATTTCCCGCCCCCATCCAAATAGTCTTATACAAAAAACTTTTCAATAGAGCGATAGCAGACAATGTCCATAGCACATGAAGCTCATGTAAGTCAGCCAAGCCACTCACTACTGGGAAAAACAAAATATGATGATGAACCTATTCCAGGAGTTCATTCTTTCCTGACCTTACTTATTGCAAACACACCTCCAAACACAAAAGCAGTACTACTCATGGGCATCATGTCACTGAAAATAATTTTGACTGAAGTCCAAGGCCAGGATATCTAACATCATGTGTAGGATGGTGCCAGTTTCTGATGCCAGCCCTACCCCAAGGAATTTTGCTGCCTGAAGTGGAGCCCAAACGGCACCTTCCTCCTTTACCAGTTCCAAAATTTCATGGAGCACCAATCAAACACCAATTCCTGCCTTCCCCTGTCCTTCCTTCATGGTACCACCTAAAAGAGGCCCCTGCACTATGCTGGGTGGGTGCGGGGGAACTTCACCGGGCCATAGTTTAAAATAAAATAATAATATTAATAATCATTGAAGTTCCTGGAAAAGATACTTTTCCTAACCATGGTCAAAAACACACAATACATTTAAAGCTCTCTTACACTACCGTAACAGTCGTGGATAATCTTGCAAAGAGTGCTGGGAACTGTAGCTCTGTGTGGTCAGCACAAACTATAGTTCCCATGATTCCCTTTGTCTCTTGAAATGGTATAAGAGGGCTTTAAATGTATGGTGTGGATGTGACCATATCTAAGCTACAGTCTTGAAGCTAGAGGGGCTGTTGCCAAACTTCATTCCTCTACAAGTCCAGTTCCCATTTTAAAAGCAAACAAATGTGGTATCACACATTGCTTGTCTCCAGCCCCTCTGAGAAGAAGAAGAGGGAGGAGGAGGAGTTTGGATTTGATATCCACTTTATCACTACCCTAAGGAGTCTCAAAGCGGCTAACATTCTCCTTTCCCTTCCTCCCCCACAACAAACACTCTGTGAGGTGAGTGGGGCTGAGAGACTTCAAAGAAGTGTGACTAGCCCAAGCCCAGCAGCTGCATGTGGAGGAGCGGAGACACGAACCCAGTTCACCAGATTATGAGTCTACTGCTCTTAACCACCACACCACACTGGCTCACTGACAAATACAGCTGCTCCCTAGTTATGTCTGGAGTGCAAGCTGTCATCCCTCTATCTTTACAATAGACAGAGAAGCCCTGCTCATAATGGGGGGGGGCACACCAGAATCTAAAGAACCTACTCAGTCTCCCTTCCTCCTAGAGGATTTATTTCAAGGATGCCTCTTCCCTAAGCGGTTTAGATGATGCTCCTTTACCCTTTAAGAGCAGTCTTCTCCATGGGTCCCTGCACAGCTTTTAAGCCATCAGAGAGCATGTCCCCTCTGCTAGAGCCAAAATAGCCTCACCCCACTCCATTTCCAACCTGACCATATTTACTTCCAGTTCTATCAACAGAGATGGGAGGCTCCACCCTCCTCTGCTTCTACATAGCTTGCCACTTCAGGTGTGGGAGCTGCTGTGGGGAGGTTGTCAAAGAAAGAATTGTCAAAGAAAGCCAATATCCATTTTATCACTCTGGATTACTGCCCAACAATCTTTAGTTTTAGGTCTTTTGCAAAAGAAAGCCACCTTTTAATTTAAGACAAGGTCAAGCCTTCGAGACACAAGAGTTTCTGCTTGTCAATGAACATTCAATGTTTTCTTTTGTTCTGCGGCTCTGCCCTGTAGCATCAAAGTCACACATGGTTTGTCAAATCTTGTTAGTTCGCAGGATTTATTAATATAGTCATTCAAACTGGCTAATTGTAGGGTGTCAAAGTTAATTACAATCAATTGCGTTTGTATACTTTTCTGCCAATATGGTAAAAGATTTATGAAGAGGTTTTAGCAGTTTGTGATGTAGGGACCAAGTCAGAGCATTGGTTCATGTAGCTCAGTATTGTCGACTCTACACTGACTGGCAGCAGCTCTCCAGGGTTTCAGCTGGGAGTCTTTTCCAGCCCTACCTGGAGAGACACCAGGGCTTCAACCTGGGACCTTTTGCTTCCAAAGCAGGTGCTCCACCATTGAGCTATGGCCCTTTTCCTCAGAAGCCACACTTCAAGCACATTTCACCTGGGATTAAGGAGAATGTGCAAGCACTGGCTCAAAATATTGGCAGCTGTCCCCAACTTAGTTCTCACTGAAATAGTAGACTAGTGCCTTCAGGCTGCAGGCGGGGGAATCACGTAACTGAATCTTCTTCCAAACAATGAAGAAAACCCTGCACATAGAAGACTAGCACATCAGAGAGAGAGATCTAGGCTAGATCTATTCTCCCTGACATCTAGCTTGCTATGTGGAGGGAGATGTTTACGTGGAGGAACATTCACCCAGGTGAGCCACCAATTGTGTACTAAAACAG
Source organism: Darevskia mixta (assembly GCA_034641385.1). Taxonomy (NCBI): domain Eukaryota; kingdom Metazoa; phylum Chordata; class Lepidosauria; order Squamata; family Lacertidae; genus Darevskia; species Darevskia mixta. The sequence continues at coordinate 41,345,693 of JAWWNH010000013.1, read as the reverse complement.
TACACCTCAGGTGCAGGTTCCCTACCTCCATGAGAACAAGGCCTGAGAACCATCTAGGTACAACCTCCATCCTGACATTTCCATGCTAGGTTTCCTTCCACCACCATATTGCCTAGGGGACCATGTTGTCATATCACATTCACTTAAGGATTCCTGTCGTTTGCATAGTGAGTTTCCATTCCTGTGATCCCTTTCAGTGGTGACCAATGACAGTGATGGAGGTAAACATTGCATGAGTCACATGGCGAGTTCTACTTCAATCTGTATATATCAGGAGTTGGAAATGTATTATTTCAATCCACATGGTGGATTCACAAGCCCAGAGTAGCCTTGAAATGGGTCAGGGTGAGGAAGACAAGCTCTATTTGCTTCCTTAAACTGCAGAATTGAAAGGGGTGCTGAGGAAGGAAAGAGTTAGTGCAACAGCGATCAGGGAAGAGGGAGAACATGCCTTTCTTCTTGAAAGAGTCCCCTTGCAGCAATACATTGCAGATGGCAACTCCTGAGCAGTTATGCAGAATGCTGGTGCCAGACTCTGTCCCTCTCTGAATCAAAGTTTTCATCTCCTTTTGGTCTTGCATAAAATATATTTTGAAAGGGTCTTGATTTGAAGCTAGCACTAAACATACCAAGTTCAATATATGCTCAAAATATCCAGCAATACCATTCAGTTTAAAATCGATGTGTTCCCATGAGGCAGCAAGGCAATTGAGTGCCTTCCTAGGAGAATGAGCTCAATTCTGTTTTTAGCTGATAAGCTTTACTATTGCCATGTTTGAAGAAATTAATGCATAGAAGCCAATGAAATTAATGGTGATTCGAGGGTGCAGAATCCGGACAATAGTTCCCTGCTGGATAGTGGAAAAAGAGCCACATTATACACTTCTTGACATCTTGAACAAAATGGAAGAGCTATACCTTGGGGGTCAAGCAGAAAGTTTGAAAGCTGTTGCTATTTAACACGTATTATCAAAGTGAATTTCTATCCACATGAATCTTATTGGAAACTGTTTTCAAAATTGCAAAACTTCATCTCTAAGACGGGACAAAGTTTCAAAGCTGAGAGCATGGGGTTAGGTAACACAAATCCACATGTTTCCTCCTAAATTAGGAGAACTATATCAAGAGAACCTTGAGTATTTTATCAGAAAGAGCTGATGGGTGTTCAGTGCTTTTGAAAAATCAGGACATGTACTTAAGAAACTCAAATATGGATTTGGGGGCTTAGCTTTCAGTTCCTTTAAAAAAAACTGACCTAGACTGCTTCTGTCTGTTACTAAGTTAAATAAAATGAGCCTTGCTTCTTTCAGAAGTCATTTTCTTTGGCAAAATCCAAAATTTAACTAACTATAGTGCTGCCATATATCAGGAGTTTCCCAGATATTACCGGAATTTCAAAGCTGAACAACATTTGGGGTGTCCTGGTTTTTACTTTTTTGAAATATGGCAACCCTAACTTACTATTCAATCAGGTTATTCGCAATATCAAATACAATTATACATTTGTGCATCTGAATGGAATGATGAGACTAGAGTTATTATTGTGCTGTAGATCGAGTTTCTGCTTTCCTGTCTCATTCCAAAAGTTCTTCCTGGACTTGGATTTTAATCTAAGGCTGCATACACACCATACCTTTAAAGCGCATAGAAAACACATTCTTTCCCTCAAAGAATTTACCCCTCAGAGACTTACAGTTCCCGGCAACCCCTAACAAACTCCAATGCCCAGAATTATTTGACTGGGAAAATGTATAGGTATAGTGTGTACATAGCCTTTTCCCAGTAGTAATGTACGGAAGTGAGAGCTGGACCATAAAGAAGGCTGATCGCCGAAGAATTGATGCTTTTGAATTATGGTGCTGGAGGAGACTCTTGAGAGTCCCATGGACTGCAAGAAGATCAAACCTATCCATTATTAAAGAAATCAGCCCTGAGTGCTCACTAGAAGGACAGATCCTGAGGTTAAGGCTCCAGTACTTTGGCCACCTCATGAGAAGAGAAGACTCCCTAGAAAAGACCCTAATGTTGGGAAAGGTTGAGGGCACAAGGAGATGGGGACGACAGAGGACGAGATGGTTGGACAGTGTTCTCGAAGCTACTAACATGAGTTTGGCCAAACTGCGAGAGGCAGTGAAGGATAGGCGTGCCTGGCGTGCTCTGGTCCATGGGGTCACGAAGAGTCGGACACGACTGAACGACTGAACAACAACAACAACAGCCTTAGATGGAGGATTTAAGTCTACCGTCCATGCCTTTGTCAAACGCACCACCCCTCTTCCTCCTCCCTCCCAGCTTCCCAGCCACTTATCTTCCTTACTGCACCAGTTGTGGGCCACATGCCAGGAGCACTGGGGAATTCGCAATCCATTTCCAAGCCAAATTGTGGGGGGATGCATTTGTCCCATCACTACCTGCAATGTCATTTTGTTGGACACTTTTTCCTAACCCTCCCAAAATCATATTTTCTTAGTCTTTCCCCCCCCAAAAAAAAAAATACTGTCTGAATGCTTGCTCTTTTCTTTCAGCCTTACTGTTAACCATTTCTCATTTTGCTAACTCAAGATTCTGAATACCATCCAATGAAGCGGGGCTGCCACCTTGAGGGCTTCTGGCACCTGAGGCAGCTGCTTCAGCCTGCCTAATGGCTGCACCGGCTCTGCTTGCACATGTCCTTGGTGTGCTGCCAAAAATAGTTTTCTTTCATTGAGTTCTCCTCCATTCCCTTTGTGCCATATTGTTTTCTCTTTTTCCAAGTGGCCATGTCATTGGATGGTGAGGTTTCCCACCCTTGTTCCACAATGTTGGGTGTAGTTGGCGAAGACTCAGAGCTTGATAGTGTCATGAAACAGACTGGATGATCTTAAATGTTACAGGAGAAAAGGAGAATGAAATATGAGGATATCTGTTCTGGAGTCAGTCCCAAGTTCTGCATCACATTTTATTTCACCTTTCAGTGTTTCGTGTTAGTTTTTACTTTGGAATAATAAAGTTCTTCGTATATTTTCCAAGTGTTGGTATGATAGTGGCATCCTTGCCCATCACATGCACATCACCTCTGATCACAGGATCTGCAAGGTTCTTGCAATGATTCAACAACCTGTGAAACCTGTTTGACCAAGGATGACTCTAGAACAACAGAGGGCATGTTCCATATGGGCAACTATGTTTATGCTACCACCTTCAATCCTCTTAAAAACCATCACCTGTTTCCAGTCTTTGAAACAACTACAAAGAGGTGTGTAAATGGAAATGCTGACAGCCTCTTTACACAAGCGCTATGAATAGTGCTGCTATAATGATGGAAAACTATTGATTGCTGCTACTGTCCTCTTCAATTGACCAGGTCCTGCAAATCTCTGATAACACTCTTGTCATTAGTTGTCAGTATGGTGCACTTTGAGAGAATATAAATGAATGCAGCGTGACTATCATCTGCTTTGATTGTCTGATAGAACAAGTGTCGGGATCTTTCCTATTGATTTGTAGATAATATTTTGTGTATCTGGAAAACTGTCAGTAAAATTCTTTGGGTGCGGAAAGCAGCATTGGGGCTTTAGCATTAGACCATTTTACTAATTAGTTTATAAACACAGAAAGTAGAAAGGCCAAGGAGACTGAGCAGATTATTCTGCCAACTTTTCTTTAATTGGAGAATAATAAGGTACCCAAAGTATTGAAGCTTTGCTCAGGCCACCAAATTATTCCTTGCCTTTAGGCAGCTCTGATGCAATGCAACATATTCACTCGTGCCAAGGTTTGCCCAAGGCATTTTGTTGCCCAAAATGCAGGGCAAAAGGTGGAGCCTCCCTCTGCAATGCCACAAGGAATGCCAGCACACAGTACTCAGTTCACACACAAGTTCGACATCTGCAGAGATCGTAGAGTGCATCTTGTTAAAGCTGAAGGGAGTGTGGCTTTCTCATTAGGTTGAGAGATCCCTCAACAGAACTCCCTCTAATGTGCATCTTCAGTGATCTCCTCAGCAAACTGATGCACCAGCAGCACTCCTGAACCCAAAAATGGCATTTCCAACATAGCACAACAATTCTACACATAGTTACGTTAAAACCTTTAATGAAGGGCGTCTACTTTGTTTTTTAACCCAATAGACCCTTACAATCCTTAAAATACATTTTTGAAGTCCTACTTTAAAACTGGGGTTGCAAGCACAATGGTTCTCTTGAGGACTTCCTCTACCACCCACAAAACCTTTGGGCACCTACCCTTATTGCCCCTTTCTTCAGGAGTTGGTGATGAGGATTATCTTTTATTTCCTTGGAATGTGCATTGGGCCAAAGGAGAAAGTTGGAGGAGATTCAGTCCTACTGCTGGATATATATATATATATATATATATATATATATATATATATATATATATATTAACCATCTCTGATGTAATGTATGCTACTCACAGACAATCTTAAAACTGACCACATACTATTTTCAATCTGAAGTGTAATGTTGAACTACAAGATTTCCCAGCTGGATCATAGATGTTGAGTTCTCTTCATGGATCCAGGTCTGGAAAAATTGCATGGAATTCCATGTAGCTTCTCTTCCTTTCTTTTATACAAAGAGCTGCTCAAACAATTGCTCTAAAAAAAAAAAAGTCTGTTCAGAGTTTAAAATATTTTTGTCAGGAGCAGTTCTAAGTCAGTTGCCCTGAGAGTTTTCAAACTTTGATGAAATAACTGGACATTGGTGCATAATCACTGTGGTAGATCAGAAGGAAAATGAAATATCATTTTCCATGACATTCCCAAGAAGTCATTTTACATGCAGCCCTTCATAGCTTAACCTAGCATGCTCAATGATATTTCAGCTGTCAGACTGCATTTCCCTCATAGTTACTTCTTTACTCTTGACCTGAGTTTCACCAACAATGCTGCTTTAAATTAGATCCCTTGAGAAACATCAGAGTAAATTCCTAGTTCCATGATATTTATAGAAGTTGCCACTGCTTGTACATCATTATAGCCATGTTCTCAGTATGGAGATAACAGAGTCCTTTCGGTAGTTTACTTGACAACCGCACAAGAAACATAAAGGGCAAACCTAGAGCTAGCATGTTAAATAAATCCCACATTTACCTCAACAGATTGACACTTAGTCTGACACCAGCTGTAAAATAAAACCGCATTGGGTGAGGAAAGTATGATGTCATTAAATATTTGTCTTGACTTTCTATTTTCGCTGCACAAGCTTTATGACACGGCAATTCTCTAATACACCTGAAACAGCCACTAAGGTACTCACTCGTGTGATGAGAGGAAATGCTTTTACTTTCCAATTATACTTGTTTTGACCTCAGAAAAAAGCAGGGATGGTGGTATATCTCATTCCCTCAGCTCCTCCTCCTGACCAAGAGAGGGCTCCAGTTCAGTTCTCTTCAGGGTTATTCTTAATACTGTTCATAGATTTCATAATAGGCTCTCCCCTCTCCTTGAACTCTGTAAGCAATCTTGTGAAAGTCTTGTTGTTGTTGTTGTTGTTGTTGTTGAAAGGATTTAGATCCTGCCTTTCACATAAACTTCAAGGCAGCTGACAAAAAAAAATATTAAAAAACAATTATTAATAAAGTGGCAGATTTGTGAACCAATATCCATAAAACAGCGATCGAGTCATTAAAAAGAGAATCCTGTTGTCATAAGATTCACCTAGTATCATTAAGAACCTGTGACAACAATGGACTTCACATGGTCGTGCCTAAAGAAGTGTTAAGAACATGCCAGGTGAACATACTCCCAACGTATGGGAGCCACCAAAGAAAAGGCTCTCTTTCCAATAGCCACCTATTCCACCTCTGAAGGTAAAAGTATCCAAAAAATGGCCTCCAAAGAAAATCTTAATTGATAAGCAGACTCTTGTAGGAAAAGGCAGGCCTTCAGATGTCTTGGTGACAAGTTTTCTAGGGCTTTAGAGCAGGGGTCAGCAACCCTTTTCAGCTGTGGGCCGGTCCACTGTCCCTCAGACCATGTGGTGGGCTGGACTATATTTTGGGGTGGGGGTGGGAAATGAACAAATTCCCTATGCCCCACAAATAACCCAGAGATGCATTTTAAATAAAAGGACACATTCTACTCTAGTAAAAACATGTTGATTCCCGGACCGTCTGTGGGCCGGATTGAGAAGGCGATTGGGCCGCACCCAGCCCCTGGGCCTTAGGTTGCCTACCCCTGCTTTAGAGTACAAGGCCAGCATACTAAATTATGACATAGGAAGCTGTGTTTCCATGGGCCAGACCACTGGTTCATCTCAGACCTCCCCCAAATGGAACATCCTGTTTGGGTGATGCACACTGCGCTCTCCCGCTACACTCTTGTGCTTTTCAGGATGAGAGCGAGGCATGGGTCATGTGATGCACATCTTGGTTTGGGGCTCAAAAAGGTTGAACATTATGCCATCTAGCTCATTACTGTCCACCCAAGCTGCTATGCTCTTTGCAGCCATAGCTTGGGGGGGGGGAGGTCCTTCAGAAAATGGCATGGGGTTTAAACACCACCACCACTGCCCCCACTTCATAGCTAATAATAATAATAATAATAATAATAATAATAATAATAATAATAGAAGAAGAAAATACATTCATGCATGTATGTATTGTCCAGTTAGGCCCTGGGTGTTCATTAGCAAAGTATCCCAAAGTAAGGCACGCACACCTGCCTTCCAAATTACACGTGGGGATGTCACACAAGATTCCTTTACTAGCTGTAAAGTCTACTAAAGCCAATGCTTCTCGGCAGTTTGGAACCGAGAAAAATTGACGTCATACAGATTTAAGACTTCGGAGGAACGGAGACATGGAAGCGAAAAAGAAATATCACTATAAACTGAACATTTGAAATTTAAAAGCAAGTCACTCACACTGAAACTTCAGATATTTGCCATGCCTCCTAATATATTGAGAGACCAGGCAGATTCCAATTTTCACAACTGTCAAAGTAGCACCTTCAGAAGTGTGCCAGCATCAAAGAGCTGTCATTTTATTGATAGAAGCAGGGTGTTCTGATAATGGAGCCTGTGGTATGAGTGCCATTCAATGCATTAAAAAAAAAAGTTATCTCCAACCCAATGTGAATTCTATTCATCTAAATCCGCTTTTACATGGCAAGATGCTCACCAAGTGAACTAGCTGGGGGGAGGGAGAACGGATGAAGAGAGAGCATCAAAGAGAGCAAGGCAGTATCATGGCAAAGACACACATATTCCTTCTTTTTTGAAATGAAGAGACATGTATTAGTGGCACTTGTCTTAGCATACAAATAGAATGCCATTCTCTGGTAGGTCAAATATGTTGTGCCATTTCCTAATGTTCAGTGCAAGGCAATGTAGCACATGGATACAGTGATGCCCCAGGATGTTGTCTTTCCTCAACACCATTTTCCCAATGGAAATTGTCTGCAGAAGCTGCTATATGCCCTAGAAGGAGAACTGCTCTTTGTGGATATGACTTCAGAAGGGCTTCAGCAAAGGCAAATGGTGCCATGGAGAGATTTTTAATACAGATAATGACATAGGGGAGAACTTAGCATTTGCTGTTGTCGAGTGGCCTGCACAGCAGCCACTGCCCCCATCACTAGTCTCCTGATGGTTACAGATAATGCAAGAAATCCAGACACACCCCTCAACTGACCTGCAGGGGTGGCCAGTAATCAGCAGCAAGCTGCTTTACTGGCCACGGCTGGCCCTTAATGTGATAAGAAACAGGGCATAAAATGAGCCCTGGCGGATCAGACCAAAAGCCTCTCAAGACCAGCACTCTGTTCCTACAGTGGCCAACTGGATAGCTATGGGAAGTTCACAAGTAGAACTTGAGTGCAACTCTCCTTCTGCTGGGATTTCCACAAACTGGAACTCAGAGGAATCCTGTCTCTGATACTGGCAGTAAAATAATCACTGTATTAGCCAGTGTTCTCCTGATCCACCATGAATTTGTCTCAGCCAAGTTGTTCCACTCATCCCATTGAGAGACCCTGATCTCCCTGATCTATCTGTTCTTCCACACTAGCCCTCTGTTGGCCACATGACATAGGACCAGATGACCTTCTCTCTCTCTCTCTCTCTCTCTCTCTCTCTCTCTCTCTCTCTCTCTCTCTCTCCTGTGCAAAATCTTCCCATCTTATTGGTATGCTCATAGGTCTAGTAATAGAGAGCAATTCCCCCCCCCTCCTCGGAACCAACAACATTTTTTTTGCTAACACATAAGCTGAGCCAGTACACATGCTTGGGAATTTTAAAAACTGTGTGCAGCATGGAGAACTGAGCTTTTCTTTTCCCTTCCAAACATGGTAATTTGCACACACCTTAAAAGAACCATTTAAGAGAAAAAATTATCTGCTGACGCAGGTGGGACTCTCACTAACCATTGAAACAACGCTGGAGCTTTCAAGGATGGCTCACCAGTGTTTCTTAAGTATCTTTCTTACATGCTGGTAGGATGTTTAGTTCAGGTTTCCCATTATTGAAGCCATAATTCAAGCTACAAGCTCCTGAAAGCAAAGACCCATTATGGTGGCGTGATGGTTTTTTTAAAAAAGTAGAGCTCCAAGCCTACCTATGGCACTATATAAATAATGAATCTATCTAATTAAATTCAGCATCTCACTGACTTTGGTACTGTGGCTTTGTGGACAGGGTGGCAGGTTTTTTTTCCCCTATGTTGCATCGTTGCGGGTTGTACTCACCTCTGGCATGGCCTAATCCTTGGGGTAAAGAATCTCATCATCTTAGCAGTGTCGTTTTAGCACCACCTGGAGCAGCGCAGCCTGTGGCATTTGCTGAAATATTCTGGTATGATTCATAAAGCACTGTCAACAACACAAAGGTGTCGTTCCATTAAAGGCTCCACACTGCACAAAAGGGACAGATGTTTGGCACGAAAGCTTGATCCTGTTAGAAGTAGGGTGAGTTAGCAGCTCTATTTTTTTACTAGCTGAATTGTGTTCCTTCTTAAAAAAAAATTGTACAATATAAAAATATTAACATCTATTAATAAAGGAGGGAACTGTGACATGCAAAGACCTTTTAATTGTGGAAAAAATGCACATATGATTTCAGTTAGATTAGCCAAGATTAGACTGCTTCAAAGTGTTGCAGAAGACACTGCCTTTGAAGATGACTTTTTGCAGCCACCAGGGGGTTGATTGACTTGTCTGCATAAGTCGGTGGGACACCAGTCCTTAACTATGTGCACTGGTTAATGTTAACTATGTGCACTTGCTTGTTGCTACTGAGCCCAATACAAAGGGCTGTTTTTTTCAGCTCTGAAACCCAAAGTGGCTAAGGATCTAGCCATCTGAAGGAGCAACTCTCCCTGCTCATGATTTGAGATCCACCAAGAAGGCTCTTTCTGTTATACTCTCTCCAAATAAAGCCCAGGATATCAGGACTACTAATAAGGCCTTTTCAGTGTGGCTCCCCTGTTGCAGCACCCCCTGGGGTTAGGTTGGTACCAACATTGGCTGGTTTTGAGTACCAGCGAAAAACATTCCTGGAATGTTGCTGCCAAGGAGTGTGGTGGAGTCTCCTTCTTTGGAGGTCTTTAAGCAGAGGCTTGACAGCCATCTGTCAAGAATGCTTTGATGGTGTTCCTGCTTGGCAGGGGGTTGGACTGGATGGCCCTTGTGGTCTCTTCCAACTCTATGATTCTATGATTCTATGATTCCTCTTCTGCCAGGCTTTCTGAGTTAGTAGTGTTGTCCTATTCCTCAGAAGTTGGGACTTAAATGTTTGCTTATTGCAATTGTGTATTAATTCTTTTGTTGCTTTTTTCCAGTTTGCATTGTGAGCTGTGATCAGCCCTGATATCATCTGATGATGGGGGGGGTACATTTTGCAAATAAGCAAGCAAAATAGTGTGAGTCTCCACATCCCCTGCAGTGATCCATCAGAATGTGGGGTCCTATAGATTCAGAATATGGTGGTGGAAGTTCCACACATTGAGGACTTCCTATGCTCTACAGTACACTAGACAGGGGTCAGCCACAAGAGGGAGACAAAGAAACATCAGGCAACCTAATTAATTACCCTTGCAACAGACTGTACCACTTGGAAATATTTACATTTCAAGTGGTATTACTGCATATGTAGACATAGCTTTCTAAATTTCTGTTCTAACCTGCCAGTGGGGACCTTGTAATGAGAAAATATGATTGGTTCTATAATGATGAAAGGTTCGAAAGCAAGTTGTCCCAATGAAGAGCTCAACCTGTACACAATAACAAGTCATCTAATGTTTGCTGTATATTTGCTGTTTATGGAGAATATCTGCTTAGAACTATCCAAATGGAGTTGTGCTGACATGCCATTCATGTTCCCAAAGGATTCGGTTTTGGTTGAATATTGTGATTTGGGAAATTAGACATTCTAGTGGCCGAATCAAAACCCACCATATATTTTGCAAAGTCACATTCATCCAGCAGCAGCAAAGAATAGTTGCCACAGTAACACACTTGATGTTTTTTCTTTTCATTTTAACCTTTTCATACAGAACCATCTGCTGTGCTCTCACCAAATTCTACAGTAACATCTTTTACAGGAAGGGAGTGGGATATTGCACTAGAAAGGCAAGGTTGACAAATGTACCAGTGGAAGCACCGGATTGGCTCTGGCAGTGCATTTGCACTATGCCAACCTTGCTGCTGCCTTACCCCTCCCAATCTTCCTCCTGGTAAGCTGCAGTGATGCTGATGATGGGAAGCCAGGTAAGGCCCACTCTCTACCCTGCCGGTCGCTACTGATTAGGACATTGTCACCAGTCTAAAACCAACAGACGTGTTTGCAGGCTGGAAGAAAGGAGAGGCTGGTTATCTGGATTCAGTCCTAACTCATTTTCTTTGAATGGAAAACATGGGCTATAATTTGGATTGTGAGTTGCTACTCCATCAGAGAGGGAGCCGTTTCCCTCTGTAGTTCCCAGTAATGACATTTTCTGATGTTTTCATCTATGTTTTGAATTTTGTATATTATCTGTTTTATTTTTACTCTACGCTGCTTTGAGACACAATGTGAAAAGCAGGTGTATAAATCCCTGATATAAATAAGCAAATAAACCCCACACTATTCCCATGAGCCCCACAAAACACCTTGATTTCCAGGGGGTACAGAGGGAAGGTGAAGCCAGTAAGGAAGGAAAATCAGGATCCGACTAGTGTCTGTACAGCTGTGATAGGCAACTGGAGGACAAAGCTGTTGTGCTGAAAAATTATGTCTGGTACAAAGAGCATGGAATACTTAAAAACCTAACTGCTCCCTGGAGCTTCAGTTTGGCACAAGTCTCCGTCAAATGGCTCTCCAAAGGAAGGTTTTTAATATATCTTTAAATTGTGTTTTCCTTCAAGTTTTTACAAGGGGTAATATAGAAGAGTCATTATAATGTGTTGTGAACTGTTCTTATGTCCTGAAAGCCAGAGGTAAGGAGCTTTTTATTGCCCTTTTACGCAGCTATTGTCACGTTCCCTCAGTTGTTGCAGTTCTGATGCAGCAACTTTCTATTGTTACACACAGATCCTTTGTTTGTTTGTTTGTTTCGTTGTTCTTTGCTGCCAGCAGGCTATTGGAGCGGCATGGTGGGGAAACCAGACATCTATTCGTTAGGGATTATTAAAAGCAAGTGAACAAAGACATTTCTTTGCATCTCACCCTCTAATATAGTATGCATTAAAGAGACAACTCATCACCAGAGAGAGAGAGACGGTGGCTGACAGGGAGGGATGTAGGTTGCGAGAAACAAGAAGCCTTAATGCAGCACAGGGAAAATACATAACCACTGCTCTTTAGGCAAGTCAAGCTGAGGGCTCTAGAAAATGCACAACAGACAAATCAATCCAGAGACATGCTTCAGATAGAAAGCAAGGAACTAGGCAAAACTCACCCTTTGTCTTGAAAATGTGGAAATAACTCCACAATTGTTTCTGCTGATGGTATCAGACTGCTTGCTACTTGCTGAGCTGAGCTAGCAGAACCACTTTCACTATCCCAATACTTAAGGAGAATCCATCCAAAAACTGTCTTCGTTATACACCACTGCTGCTACTGATGCATTAGGGCAGGAGCGGCCAATGTGATGTCTTTCAAATGTTGTTGGATGTCAGCTCCCATCATCCTTCACCATTAGCCATGGGAACTGTAATTCAGCAACATCTGAAGAAAACTACCTTATGTTGACTCTCCTTAAGTTAGGTATGGTGGAGAACCTGTGACCTTCCAGATGTTGTTGGACTCCAGCTCCCATCAGCCCCCAGCCAGAATGCCAACAGTCAGAGTTGATGAGCGTTGGAGTCCCACAGCACCTGGAAGGCCCAACTCTGCTGTGGGGCTTGCCTTTTGTTCTGCAGACTTCAGCTCCACCCATAACACCAGAATCCATTCTCCCAGAATTCCTCCTGGTTTGGGGAGTGACTTATCAGAAAGCACAAGAAGATGCTTTTGCAAAGCAGGCAAGTCGATACCCTTTGACCCATGTTGTCCTTGACCCCGGTCATAGCAGAGTGTGTTGTGTTCACATATTTCTCAAAATGCACATCTTAGCACTTGACAGGTATCTCACTAATTGTTTTCAAGGCTATTAAGAGCATGGATCTTGCATAACTTTTTACTTTAACATTAACAATGGCCTAATTATTATTCACAGTGCTTTTGCAGCTTCACACATTCAAGTGACCTTTATCTGGGTGTTAATTATAAATAGCTTTGTCTATTGGGGTGGGGAAATGGAACCAAATGAACTAACTATTAAAGCTCCTATCAATAATTGAAGGAGATGTCGCAAACGATGGGAAATGGTGGCACATATTTTGGATTTTCTATTCTTCCCCCTGCTGCCAAGTATCAAGCCTAAAATAACAAGAATAAGCACTGACCAGGTTTTCTCTCTTTCCTGTGTAACCTCGGTCCGCACATTTCCAGTAGAGTATAAAACTGTACAGGTCTAGTCCCCTCGCAGTGAGGCTTCCCATTAACTGCAGCTGTCAGAGACATCTGCCTTGCCTGATTACTGTCAAAGATGAGTGGAAATAATAGTGTTGCTGCAGAAGATGCTCCATTCGCCTGCGATGAACTTTTCATCGAGTGTTTCTTGAAAACAGAGCTCAGCAATGGCTTGTATTGTGAGAATACATGCATAGAGAATGACCACAAAATCCTGCCGTAAAACGAATTGTTCCTTTTATGTCCTGTTCTTCAATCTAATCCACTTTCCCCCCACCTGTCGCCCAAACAAAATCTTTGGAGTGCCCAGTAGACTACTGAGCTTTATGCACCGAGCTTACCTTATAAAAAATACATGCACAATAACAGCATTTTCCCCCTGACTTTGTTTTTTAAAGTGCTAGAGAGCAAATCCTGCATGAGTGCTTTGGAGCTGAAGCCAAGCATTCATTTTTGTGGTATTAAAACAGAGGAGGAGGAGACAATAAGTTAATATTTGAGGGGGAAGCAGAATAGAGGCATCCTCCTCATCATCATAATTTACCCCAGCAATTCACATGTCACATCATTGGTTTGGGCAACACTGTTTATCTGAGACCATTAGATAAGCTTTTTTTTTTGGGGGGGGGGGAAGTACTGTAAGTCAAGTCACTTCTATGAGGTAATTTTAAATTAAGTTGCTTCCTGACCTCTGTGGCACTTTGGCTTGCCTTTGTGATGACATACAAATGAGGATCATTTCACTTAAAATGTGGGATATAAATCTTCAAGATGATTATGGTGATATTATTAATAATAGACCTGAATATATACTACTATGACAGGATGTGCAACCAAGCTGCAGATCATTAGATGTGTAATATTCAGTATTCATTTGGCTGTGAGTCCTGGAAGACCTGCTCCCTGACTTGCAGGCCTTTTCCCACTTGGCCTGGAAGGGCGGGACCCAGACTGACTCCAGCTACAAAAGCTGAGGCTGCTGAACAGACTCTTGGGCTGGGGTATTGTTTAAAGGGTTTTGTTTTGTGGGGAGGGGGGGAGTTGCTGCTATTGTCAATGCTAATTTTTTATATCTTTATTTTGGATCCTAAGATTGATGTGGAAATTGTTTAGTTTGGTTGTGTACTTCTTGATGTTCTGTTTATTGTTTTTGACTACTTTTGTTGTGATTGTAGTTGTGTATAACTTTATACATGTTGTAAACCGCCTTGAGCATGGTTTTCACTTTGGAAAGGTGACATACAAAGCCATTTCCGGCCCTAGAAGGAAAAAGGGTTGTGGGAGTCACGACCCCTCACGTGGCCAGGGGATGACTGCCCATCCCCTCTTTCCATTGGGGGAGTTCCGGCCGCATTCACTTCCCTGCGCGACCAATCAGGTCGCTCAGGAAGGGCGAGCCCCGCTGCAGGAATGTGGGGGCGTGGCCATGTCTGAAGCCTATCAGGCCTAGGGCCCAAAGGCACGCCCCATACCGGTGGTCACAGGGTGAGTCCTTAGCTGATGTGCATCGCAGGGCTCACCTTGGGTGGCTATCCCTTCCCGGACTTCCAGCGCCAATGGGCTCGAGTCAGATATAGTCGGTTAGTTCCAATGCCTAAGCCAATACTGCTCATCATCCGTAACCAATAAAGTTGTGACCAAACTATGCCCATTAACCTTACTTTTGGTGTCTTGTGTTTTTATTTCACGGGGGGGGGGGGGCATCGCCACGCAACTAAAATGATTGATTGGATAACTGTGACCAAAATGCCTCTACAGTAACTGTTGTAATCTTCCCAGTCTCCTGAGTTCCACACATCTCATTCTCCAGTTTTGTGGTTGCCACACTTTACAACTGCTCAGAGGTTTTCCCCATTTTGTCAGCTGTCTACAATGAAGATGGAACTGGCATGATGAGGATGGACAAGTATATTTGATTACAAGCTAAACCTGTCAGTCAAAAAAGAGCTCCCCACAGCACCCCACCGATCCTGGAATTTTTCTTAAGCAAGAGGCATAAGGTTCAATTTTGCAACCTTTCATCTTCCCTCTTACTATGGGCTTTCCAGAGTTAGCTTAAAGAATTAAAAAGAAAATGCCTGGATTGCCAAAGCACCACAAAGTTTTCAGTAGTCCCTGCTTTAACTCATGCAACTCAGATCCCACTTCACCTTGGACAAGCACCAAATCCCTCCCTTCTTCACCTTGGGATTCAAAATTCATCTGAATCCAATGCACACCACTGGTTGTCTAACTCAGGACACCAACTGAACATTTCTTGAGTGCTCACTCTCTGGTCAGATGAGTGAGGACACTTTGTTGATGGTTTCCTGCTCTCCTCTCCAGAGTTACTCACAGGAAGCAGGATGCGTATTTATTCAGGCTACTGTGACATCCATAGAGTAATGGAAATCACTTACAGCAAGCTGAGAGGTGCAATAGTTAGGTGGACCAACAGAAGTAGAGGCAAATTATCTTCACAACTCAAGATGCTAGTCAGTAAAAAAATGGTTTATAGATTGAAGCAAAATCCAGTGTAAATATCAGACCTCAACACCCCCACCAAGTGCTCAGCCAAGTTATTCTAACCAACATAATTCCAGCTCCTCGTGTTATCCAGTTTTTAATTATATAAGAAAATATGGTGCCATCCACATTGAGAAACATCTAGAGGTTGGCGAGCTAAGTTTAAACATCACCACCAAGAATGCACTTAAGGGTTCTTGTCAGCTAATATCCTTCACTACTAACATCTGTACATGGATGCATCTTCCATATCAAAGTCCGGAATGTTACTCTGGGATAAATTCTAGTCATCCAATATTCAGTGCTATCATCATATTACTGTGTTGGGATGGGCAGTATACCTTCAACAGTGTATTCCATACAAGGATAACACAAATCAGCCTTTGGCAACCTGTACGAGGCTGATGGGTCACCGTTTAAAACATCTGGAGGGCACCAAGTTGGCAAAGGACCCCATACAGTTTTGCCAGATGCACTTGAATAGGAATGTCCCTGGATTTTGATCGTCACACTCCAGCTGCTTCACAGGGCATGAGCTTGCTGGCCTTTAAGTCCTCTGACACATGAAAGTTTGATTTTAATATCTTGTTTTGTTTGTTTTTAATTATCGAGGTTGTTTAATGAAAATATAAACCAGTGATGCGTAGATTCACCTGATTACCTTGGATATGGTAAGTGCTGAATAATATGTAGCCACGCTCAAGGTCAGACTTTGCTACTGACAAGCTATAATTTATTTCAAAAAAGTCAACATTACAGCCTTGGAGGTCAAAAAACACTGACAGCATTTAACCTGCAATCGTTTATTACCCTTAGTTCAGCATCTGATGACCTCAGATCAGGGTCAACACTATGATGGGTGCAAAAGTTGCTCATCCCCTCCTGACTGTGTCTATCTAATTTTGTTTACCAAGCAGGAAAGTCCCAGCTGGAAAAACATTGCTAATGTGATTGGACAACTTCACATAAGAACCACACACCTCAAAGTAGAGAAAACGTTTGTTATTCAAGAAAGTGGGAGAAGGAGGCTCTGTATTTTGCCATATGGCACGATAGACCCGATAAAAGAAAGTATATAAGAATCAGTACAGCACTGGAATTCTTTTAGTTAATAAATAAAATAAATTGTTGGTCACCTAATTCAGTCCATGAATCTCCAACACAATTTCTTCCTCTACCTTGGGATGTCAAATGATTCTCAATCTCTAAGTGACTGATGGAAACTGACTGACCAGACCAAAAAGTGTTTTCAGAACATCAGAGCAAAAGAAGAGTCCCATCTGATCAAGGGCCCATCTGGTCTAACATCCAACTTTATTTCCAATTCCTTTCCATCCTTTCCAAATGATCCCTAAACACGCCAGTTGCCCATGTAATTATCTCCTGCAAATTTTTGATGTGGCTGTATTTATATTTGGGGGGAATATTTGTTTAAGTGTTGTTCGATTTAATATACCTTTTATTTTATATTGCATTTTTAGTTATCCATTTGTAAGACAATTTGGATATACACCCCTGTAAGAAAACAGACTACTGTATTTTCTGGCGTATAAAACTACTTTTTAATCCAGGAAAATCTTCTCAAAAGTCAGGGGTCGTCTTATACAGCAGGGGTCGTCTTATAGGGCGGGTGCTGAAAAGCTGCGGGCTCGGAGGAGATGCCACCATTGTCCCCGTCCCGGCCCCGCTGCCTCCTCAGCCCCTCTCGCGCCCCCTCGCAGGGAGCCAGTGAGCAAGAGACGGGCGGGGGGCGCACAAACAGACGCCTCTCGCCCAGTCCTGGCCCTCCTGCTCCTGGGGCGCACGCTCCGCCCCTGAGACACAGGCAGGCTGGCGAGAGACGCACTCCCCTCCCCTCACGGCCGAGCTCACCTTCGCCACCTCAGCTGCTAGACGAGACGGGTGCTCATGGTGAAAAAGGCTGCCTCCAGTGTTCGTTGGTGTGCGTTGGAAGAGGAGTAGTCTTATACGGTGAGTATATCCCAAACTCTATATATTAACTGGAAAAGTTGGGGTTCGTCTTATACGCCCAGTCATCTTATACACTGGAAAATACGGTAAATAAAAATATTTTATATGAGCATGTTGTTTCCAAAATGTGTTTCTTTTGGAGAGCAGCAGGTAAATTTCCACATGGCTGTTGGAGTCTACCTTACTTTTGCCCAGCTCATCCACCTACCTTGGTTTGATGTGTGATGGCAGGGAAACATGTATTATTGAAATAGGTAAAGGTAAAGGGACCCCTGACCATTAGGTCCAGTCGCGGACGACTCTGGGGTTGCGGCGCTCATCTCGCTCTATAGGCCGAGGGTGCTGGCGTTTGTCCGCAGACAGCTTCCAGGTCATGTGACCAGCATGACTAAGCCACTTCTGGTGAACCAGAACAGCGCACAGAAATGCCATTTACCTTCCAGCCGGAGCGGTGCCTATTTATCTACTTGCACTTTGATGTGCTTTCGAACTGCTAGGTGGGCAGGAGATGAAACTGAGCAATGGGAGCAATGGGAGCTCACCCCATCACGGGGATTCGAACTACCAACCTTCTGATCGGCAAGCCTTAGGCTCTGTGGTTTAATGTAATATTACAGTGCTTTAATGTAATATTTGTTAGGAATTACTCTATCTAAGACTAAGGTTGCAATCCTAGGCATACTTACTTCGAAGCAAGTCTAACTGAATTTGATGGAATTTACTTCTGAGTAGACATGAATAGGATTGTGTTGTAAGCAGGGCTTTTTTTCCAGCCAGAACTCACAAGAGCTCAGTTCTGGCACCTCTCAGGGGGGCGTCATTGCCATTATAAGAGAACTAAGGAGGTGTTCGTGGTGAGTTCCAGCACCTCATTTTCTAGAAAAATAGCACTGGCTGTAAGTATTGCAAAATCTAGATAGAAATAATGGGTGCACTCCTTCTGTTATCATGCACAGAGTTTTTGGCAGCCTGATAGATTCCTTCAATCTCTTGACACTGGCTAGAAAACCTAATGAACTACAAATTACATGCATACATTCCCACAGGGAAAGATACGTTGTAAAAGTGTGTTATAAAGATTAATTCAAAAGATTTACATTTGGGAGTATTTTAGGAGAATGTCTTATCAGAAGCTAACAGGATGTATCTCTTGAGGTATGTTTAAGTGATTTGGGTGGTACTTTAGAATAGCACCAAGGAAAATCATGCTGCTTCAGTGCCAAGGGTACTGCTTGCTACTGGTGTAGTATTTCATGGTATAGCAATGGGGATACTTCATGAATCAATACTTCAATGCATGTTTGGAGTTCAGTATGTCTCTCCAAAGCCCCCCACCCCAAATGTGCCTTAATTTCTGCAGCTCTTAGCAGCCACATAAGAAGCAACGCTCTGAAAGCGTTTCCCCCCACAGCTCTCAGCACAGCTTGGGAAAGGACGAAGCATTCCCCGGCTTCCTGTGCAAGAGGGCACTGCTTCTTACCTTCCCACTCGGTCACACAATCAGAGTGTTCCTGCATTACCTCAGTGACTAGGTGATGCTTCATTTATTCCCAGAAGCTTGCAATGCAGCATCGGAAAGAAGAGAACATCACCCATATGGAGAGATCATGGGTGTCGCTGGAAAGGCAAAACAGGGTGTGTACTTCTCACCTCCCAGAACAATGGGCAAACTTTGTCCATGTTTATAGGGTTCCCCTCAAGAACTGGTGAAAAGGAAGGGCCCATTTTCACAGCCAGCAGATAGGGCTGTGAAGTCAAGGCTGATGTTTTGACTCAACCCTAATTTTCATCCATGTGGATTCCGAGGGCTAGCTATGGGTGCCAGACAACTGCAAAGGCACCTGACTTGTTTTTGCCGGTGGAAACTTCCACACACTGCTGTGCAGCAAATACAAATAAGGAGCCACATACCGGTAGTCTGCACTTATTATTGGTCAGGTGTTATGGGCTTAATTTGGTTTTGACCATCCCTAGCACTCTCCAATGAACGCAAAAAGAACAAAGAATCCTAAAGTAGCATCTTCAAAACCTAATGCATTAAGCTAACCCCAGACAGGAGCCTACTTCATCAAGTAGCACTGAAAGCTTGTGGGCTTTATTCCATTAAGTAGTGGTAGCCTGATCATTGCGGAATGCTCTTGTGGGTCACTCATTAATGCCAAGCAGCACACATTGTTCTTGGGATGCTTCAGATAAACAACAAAACATTTAATTTACTGAAGAGGAGAGGTGTAAGGGGGAAAGGCAAATATGATTATTCCAATGCATAGAAACTCATTTTGGGGACGGTGGTGGTGCTCTGACTCTCCCTCTCTAGCTTACTGCTTTACTTCTAGGTCACATCACTGCTCCAAAAACACTCTACATACTCTAAACTTTGGCATTGTCGGGGGCCCCACCTATTTGCAGTCTTGCATTAAACCTCTTAACCCCGCCCCCCTTTAGTGGTTCATCATGAAGGCTATCACTTCACTAGGAGGCTACCTGGCTATTCCAAGAATTAGAAGCTTTGTTTCTGAAATATACTCGGAGTCAAGTGTGAATTTCATGCTCTTTATTCAGCTCATAGTAGCAAGGAATAAATCTTTCCCCAAAATGTCTGCTATATATACATTATTTACACAATGGGCCCCACGTGATTGGCTAATTCTGGGCTACTCCTGTAGGCCAATCAGGTTGCGGATTCACTTCATCCAGGAGCCTGATTGGCTGCTCTTGCAGGCCAATCAGGTTGCTGATTCACTTCCACCTAGAGCTGGATTGGGTGGCTCCTGCGGACCAATCAAACTGCTGCATTCTGGATCCTATTGTTCTAGGACCAATCAGACTGCTGCATTTTGGATCCTATTGTTCTAGGATTCAGCTCAGTACATAACAGTTTCATTCTAACACTTGCTGGATCCAGGGATTAAAGGGGTCTAGCACCAAATTCATAACAATATTTTAAAGACCCTCGTGGCTGTTTACTTCTTCTGCTCCAAGAGATACACCAAAAGACGGCAGAATTCTTTGAAGATTACTTTAAATTCATGAAGCTGTTAGGCATTAAAAAAACTACCAGATTGTTTTCACAGACTGAAGCCTTCTAAGAGAGAACACTTTCTTCCATCCACAGTAGGAAGGTGAATCAAAACACATTCAAGCCATCCATCCAGTGCCTCCTTCTTTTGTTCCCATAAACACCAGCACTCACCTTATGCTAATTTTGTTGTGTTTTCAATCTTGCTTGGTGTTGTTCAATAAAACACAGATAATTGACTGGGTTTTGTTCCAGGTGTTGTAATAGCCTTCTCCTGTATGTTTACTTGGGAGCAAGCACTGTTATAATTTCTTCAAAGAATCAATATATTCCACTGAATATACGCAGTCCTGTTCAGGATTGCCCAGAGAGAAAGAAAATATATATATATATTGCATTGAAGATGTATGCAGAAGGTGGCTGGTTTTGTAAGCCATAATTAAAGTTTTGCTGATAATAAAAAATAGAGGAAGAAGGCATTGCCAGAGCCTCTCCAGTCAGTTAGTGTTAGCACTACTGCACAATCAGCCCATTATGCAGATAAAATTGCAGCACTGTGCTCTTTTTCTGCACAATTAGTCGAAGACAGTATGCTTTGCTTTTTCTATCCAGTGTCTTAGCAGCCGGCATGTGCTCTGAAATTGCTTAAAGATGCCACATCTTCCAAGTGTTTTATGGCACAATCCTATGTGTGCCTTCATGGAAGCACGACCTGAGCTACCTTTTTGCATAAAACAATGTCAAACTTAGCCATACATTTAGAGCACAGAAGCATATGACTTTCCCCCCACCCCCAAAGAATCCCAGGAACTGTAGTTCATCAAGGTCACTGAAAGTTGTAGCTCTGTGAAGGCTAAACTACCATTTCCATGGATTGTTTGGGGAAGCCATGTGCCACAAAGAACAATATCTTGGGGGCACCATGTTAGGAAAGACTGGTTCACAGGCCTGTTGTGTGCTGTGAAACAGTTCTGAGGAGCAGGTTCCTGACATTCTTGATTTTCCTGATTGTTCCCCCCCAATTTGTCCAAATATGCTTCAAATATCTAGTGTGAGTGTGACATTGTCACAACCCAGTTGCCATTTAGTATGGCTCTGTCATGATGAAGCACATTTAAAATATGAAAGTAATATCAGTCCAGAAATGTGATCTTCTCTTGTGAGGCCCAAATCCAAATATGAGTGGTGCTTCACTCCACGGCTATTTTATTCAAATATCATGTTTGTCATACCATATGGTTTTAGGCAATAAACATTCATTCATCAGCTGCCACCAACTTTACTTACATACTTACTTACTTACTTACTTACTTACTTACCCACCCACCCTGAGTATTCAAAGTTCAACTTTTCCATCTTGTATACATCTTGGGGGGATATTCCTATATCTTTAGTAAATCTTGAATGCCATCATTCCATTATGATGCAGATCACTCTGTTACTTACTATGCAGGCAGGGTAACAAATTGTACCACATGATCATCTCTACATTCAATTTAGGAAATTCTGAAGGAGGGGAGGAAAGGTTGAGTAAATCACTGTGAAGAAAGCTAGATATGCAGCATGCACAATTCTGAACTGAAGACTGAAAACCAGGCAGTTTGTACTGAGTAATGCATTGAGACTCTGCTGTCCATTTAAATCAGCACAGGTCAAAGTAGTCCCAGCATGGATTGCGGAGGCAAAGAGGACATTTGTCTCACCTTATTCCTCAGACCACGTCTGGCTATTAAAAAGGTAACCACAGTGGATGCTCCCTTGAGGATATCCAAAAGCAGGTGTTTATTTGAATCTCTTGTGAATCATGCCCAAAGCCTTAGATTCAAAACTTAGTTCCCACTAGAAATTAGAAGAGGATTCTGCAGAATGACACAGTGTTTGGCACTCTGGTGTAAAGCTGCCAACAGGATATTGAAAGGAGAGAACTTCAGCTCAACCTAAGAGGAGCATCTAGGGAAATGAGGCAAAAGACATCTTTTGGAAATGCATATTGAAGCCTTTGCTTGTTCCTTCCATGACTCCTTTGCTCAGTGCTAAAAGATTTCCGTCCTTGTAAGTTTTATTTCGACCAATTATGTAACATTAAATATGGAGACAAGATCTTAAATCTACCCCCAGTTTAAACCAATCTTATCGCTAATAAAACATGATTTTGCACAAGGGACAAGTAAAGTGTCTCAATTTCAGATGCTCGCCCACCTTCCATCATTCAACGCTTATCCATAATTGTTGTCAGTACACCACTCCCGGATAGCCACTAAAACTGTTCAGTTATTCCTATTGAATTGCTAATAAAAATGTGGTCTTGCAGTGCAAAAGCTACTTTTACAACTCTGTGGTTTATGCATTGGATAGCATCAAAATGTTTCCCCCAAGCCTTCTCACTTGACAGCACAGTGCTGCCAAATGGCCCAATACTGTTGTGCGTAGGAAGTGGGAAACAAGCACTAGCCCTTTGATAGATGTCCCTGAAGAGAAGCCGGCAGTTCTGCCACAACTCTGACGGTAGAACAACCTTCCCCAACTTTGCGTCCTCCAAGTGTTTTGGATTCCAACTTCCATCATCCCTGACTGTTGGCTATGATGACTGGAGCTGAGGACAGTTGTGGTCCAACAACATCTGAAGGACTCTAGGTTGGAAAAGAGTCCTGAAGAAGAGCACAATTTTAGAAGCAGAGGCGGGGGGCATCAAGTCAGATTATTCTGGAACAAGAGAGGGAGGGGCTTCTCTGGGGTCTGCAAGCGTAAGAGATGCTAGAGTCCAAAAATACTTGGCTTTCTATTACTGAGAACTTACTAAGACTCCAGAAGATATTTCACTACAAGGCATGTGTATGATCCTAGCCTATTTGGTCCCTAAAAATAATCAGATGTTACCACTTTTGGCTGTAACCCTTCTGCAGATCTTTTCCTTTCCTTAGTTTTACATTTTACTGTGTTTTTAAACCTAACCCTGACCCTAACCCTTCTGCAGATCTTGAAATGAAAGTTGTTTTTCCCCAAATAAATTTACTAATCCTTGGGATTCTAGTGCCTCATCATTCCACTAGTGGCCCAAAACTCAAAGCTATGACAGAAGCTAGCACTAATCCAAATTTACAGACTTTTGGGGAGTTCTGTGGTATCTCAGAAATGAATAACTGAATCTCAAATAAAGGCATTGAACCACAGAATCATAAAGTTGGAAGGGACTAGCTAATCTAGGCTAATCCCATTGCAATACAGTTTGAAATCATACCAGATCCTGCTTAGCTTTGCAAATGTGCTAGCAGTTTTATTGCTGCAGCACTAGAAGGCCTAGTGGTTTTCCATTTTACAAACCTATGCATACTTATTTGGAAGCAAGTCCCACTCTGTTCAGTGGGGCTTATGCCCTAGTAAATGATTTTGGGGTTGCAGTTGTACTGAATAATCCTAAATAATCCACCCCCACCGTTCAGCCCGGACACTGAGGTCCAGCGCCGAGGGCCTTCTGGCGGTTCCCTCACTGCGAGAAGCAAAGCTACAGGGAACCAGACAGAGGGCCTTCTCGGTAGTGGCGCCCGCCCTGTGGAACGCCCTCCCTTCAGAGGTCAAAGCGATCAACAACTACATGACCTTTAGAAAATACCTGAAGGCAGCCCTGTTTAGGGAAGTTTTTAATCTGTGATATTTTAATGTATTTTGATATTTGTTGGAAGCTGCCCAGAGTGGCTGGGGAGACCCGGCCAGATGGGCAGGGTACAAATAATAATAAATTATTATTATTATTATTATTATTATTATTATTATTATTATTATTATTATTAAGTGCTAGTGTGAGGATCCAGCAGCATAGTATGGTTTGCCAGCACCCGGTGTACGTGTGTGGAGGGTGATTGGAGCCTGCCACGCCAGCTCTCACCACAGAAGTGACACCCCCCCACCAGAGTCAAGTGGGGCTGCATTGCACCACCTGCCCTGCCCACCCGCTGGCCAATGCAGCCCTTGGTGGGTGAATCCCCCCTCCATGGACGATCATGCACCAACACAACACAACAAACATGTGCCCTTCAATCCTAGTCTCACAAAGCAGAGTGGGGAGTGGCAAGGCGGTGTGAGAAGGACACGGCAGTCATGTGTCCTTTGATCCCAGCCTCACCCTCACTTTGCTCATGGCTGTTGCAACCTACTCATGCTGCCCTGCCAGTCCTGTGTCACTTTGCAAGGCTGGAATCTGATCTGAATGATTCGCCCGGCAAATCATTTAGATCAGATCGCAGCCAGTGTGGTGTAGTGGTTAAGAGCGGTAGACTCGTAATCTGGGGAACCGGGTTCGCGTCTCCGCTCCTCCACATGCAGCTGCTGGGTGACCTTGGGCTAGTCACACTTCTTTGAAGTCTCTCAGCCTCACTCACCTCACAGAGTGTTTGTTGTGGGGGAGGAAGGGAAAGGAGAATGTTAGCCGCTTTGAGACTCCTTCGGGTAGTGATAAAGCGGGATATCAAATCCAAACTCTTCTTCTTCCTCTTCTTCTTCCAAAGCGGCACAGGGCTGGCAGAGCAGCGTAAAGAGCCAAATGCGCAGCGCCCCCTTCAAAAATGTGTCCAAGGCCATCACCCCAGCAGCCCTCCAAACACACACACACTACACCCCAGGGGGGGCCATGGTGGCTTTCTCCCTTTTTGTTAACCTCCCCTTCACATTGACTCCAGTGTGAGGGAATTTACTATGCCATCTCCAGGGGTGGTGTAGCTCTGAACCCATAGCTGTTGTGGGGTGTGGGGAGGGGGCTGTGTCTGGGGAATGAAGGGGCTTTGCAGCCAGTGGATCCACAGCCTCCCCAACAAAGAGACCCCCAAATGCCTTATTTCTGGCCCCACCACCTGCAGGACATCACTGGTAGGGATGGAAGCATCTGTCAGTTTTCCCTGCACTCCTTTCAGTGCCTGTTAAAAAACCATTTTTGTTTAGGCATGTAGAATATTGGCATGTGTTTCAAACGGGGTTTAGCTTGTTACTGGTTTAAATTATTTGAATGCTTTAAACCACTGTTTTTAACTGTTGTTTTTACTGATTTATATATATTTTTTCTTTTCGTAAATCATTTTGAGGTGGTTGTTGTTGTTTATAATCAAGCAGGGTAGAGATTTTATGAAGCAAATAAGTACATTTTTAACAACAAAATAATGACAGCAATGTGATGGGGTTTAATTGCAGACATCATTAACAATGCACTCCAAAAACCAAACTTACATGGAAGTGGTGCCCATTTCTAAAGAAACATGCTCAGGAGTGCGCTTTCAGTTGCTCAGTACCCTAGTACCCTTATTTTGTCTCTCAATTTTTGCTTCTGTTGTGTCTGACTAGCTTGGAAGAAGGGAAAAGCATTAGAATACAACTTCTCATTCATACCCTGGGGGAGTGTGTGTGTGCGGGTGTGCTTGCAACATGCTATGAGAACATATTTAAAACTCCAAGATGCCATTGACTTCATATCCTTCCCCGCTTCTGTCATCATTTCTCCTATAAAAGAGGCTCTAAAAGGCTCAGAAAATAAAACTGCTGACTCACACGTGTTTCCAAAGCATGATAATGACCCCCAGTGCCTCAGCAACAAAATAACAGCACAGCTTCGTGGCTGGCAGTCGGGCAGAGATTATTACACCTTTTCGCATCTCTGTGAACATGACAACAGTAAACAGGGCTATGTTGCCATACAGGGATGCAATGGGTGGGTGGGTAGGGGCAGTAATAAATGCTGTATGCTAGAAGCAATATTCAGGTATATGAGAGATGCATGAAATCACTCCCAGCTGCCAGGACCAGCACACTTTCCCATGGCTTTTATTACCGACCAGCAAAATACCTGTCATGATGATGAGTGGAGGAAAAGCCTTTATCTTCCAAGCACCTCTGGCGGGGTTTGGGGGAGGATGCAGCACACTGTGAGGTCCTGTCTGTAAGGATTGGGCCACTCACTTCCAGAGCAAGGTTTCATGTCCCTGCAACAAATATTGCCTCCAAGTGCATCATGGGAAAGGATGGTAGCTATTTGCAGACATGGGAGAAAGTGAAGAGGCTCAGGGATGAGCAATACTGGAGTCCTGGAAAAACCTTTTCCGTGCTATTGGCCAACGCATCCAGAAAAGCCATCTCCTGCCTGCATAGTTCTAATCTGGCTTCTGTTTATAATGAAGTCCTGTTCAGTAGTTATTCCATGCATACAGGGCCATTGCAAAGAGGGGAGAGTGGGCCGAGGGTGTTGATTCTGCCACCGACATTGCCAGCCCCACTGACTCTGTTCTTCCACATTCCCCTGCATTCGTGTGCAGCTGAACATGCATAGACTACTTGATGTGACGGGAAGCCCAGCACAATGGAAATCCTAATCACATGAAGTGTCATAGCTATGAATGAAGGCTCGTCTTTCAGAACTTCACTGAAAGCACAAAGGTTTGGAGCAGTGGCACTGAGCCAGTTAACCCTACACAAGTTGGGGTGTGTGTGAAAGCTTCTGAAGATGCTTAAAGTCTGACTATTGAAAGAGGGGAATGGGGCATTAGAGCTCTCTCATTAAGACAGATAGATAAACAGACATATGATAGAGATAGATAGATGGTAGGTAGGTAGGTAGGTAGAGATAGATAGATAGATAGATAGATAGATAGATAGATAGATAGATAGATAGATAGATAGATAGATGATAGGTAGAAGTGGTTGACTGTTAAACCACTGGGGAATTGTAGCTGTGTGTGGAGAACGGGGGTCTTGCAACAACTCTTGGTACCCTTAACAAACTACAGTTCCCAGAATTCCTATGACTGTTTAAAGTGCTATGATACTGCCACAATTACTGGTAATATTCATTACCCAAATGGGGGAACACTGTGTTTTCACCCCAAATTCTAGCACACATATTCCATGCTACTAATTGGGATTTGTTTTGATAAATATTTTTTAATGCCTTGTTAGGGTTTTTTATTTCTGAATTATTTTATTTTACAAAGGATTATTACACTATAATGGTCATAATGATTGTTTTTGTTGTTTGTGTTTGTTCTTCGGCACTGTGGGTACTGGTGTTGCACATCAGAGAAACGGTATAGAAATGCTAAATCAATAAATGCTGTCTTCTTACTCAGAGTCCACCAAAATCAGTAGAAGCGTTTTATGTCTGGGTTTTCAGACTGAACGCAAGACCGATTGAAACTTCTGAACAAAAAGAAAACCGTTCCAGGGGGTATATATTGACAGTGTCCTTTTAACTCTGGCCACCAGATGTCACTGTTGATGATCCTGTCCTTTGCATGACTTACTGTGATGCACAGTATATGTCAAGGCCTTCAAATATGCCTTTTTGAGGGTAAGGATGCTATCATTTGACTGTGATGTTGCTTTCAGTGGGCTAAAATGTGGAGAAAATTAATAGTATTTATTTCAGGTTATTCAACCCAAGGAATATTAGTAACAGAGCATACAGCAATGTCTGATTCAGAGGCCAGCTGCTTCCTTGTGTTGGCTTTCAATACCATTCCTTAACACAGGTTATGAGGACCTTTGACTCTCCAGATGTCAATGAACCACAACTCTCATCATTCCTGGCGATTGCCAATGCTGGCTGGGGCTGATGGGAGTTGTAGTTCAGCAACACCTGGCTGGGTAAAGGTTTCCCACATCTGTCTTTGCTGGGAATTGACTTCTTAAGTAAAGGCAGGATCAGTACCTCAAGATTGAGGGAGAGGAAAACCATTAATTTCCAAGGGCCAGATGTAGTCAATATATTCGCTGGCTGGGGCTGATGGGAGTTGTAGTCCAACAACACTTGAAGGGCACCAGGTTGACAAAGGCTGCTCTAAGATGAATTATATGGCCACATTTTAGAGGCAGATTGTGGAGAAGGGTGCTTGGTTTAGCAAGATCATCTCACCAAGAGACAGGTTACTCAGATTGCACAGCAGGACACAGGACCAAAGTCAAGCACACCTGCATTGGTTCTCTGGGTCACCTGAACAGGTGCTGAACCAGCCAGAAGGGGTTGTTTTAATATCACCTAGATAATGCCTCTGTGTAATACTTGAGTCTGCAACTCCTTTGGCAGGTACCCTGAACGGAGATAAGGCACTGAGCCTGCTCACTAAGCCGCAGAAAGGAAAGGGTCAAGAACTGCTGAAAAAAATCAACCCCAAATCAGTTCCACGAACAAAGCAGGTGCATGTTACAAACATGTCATGTGAAAAATCAATTTCTGCAACAGAAGGTGGAAAAACAATTCCACACCATAAACAACCCAAAGTGATTGTGACACAAATACATTCTACTAAACCAAATCAATTACATGCCACAGTATGATCTGCAACATTTTCTCTGGTAGCTGGTGGTGGAAAAGCACAAAGCACATTTCATACACATATGCACAAGATAACATGGAGCAAACTAATATGTAGTATTAATAAATTCAACTGCTTTTCTGCAGGCAGATGCCCACATTCCAAGCTAAGACTAGAAGTGGAGAATGAACTGAACTTCCACAAATATATGATATATTCCATTTTGCTTTCCTCTGTTATGAAGTAAACTTCATATTCTAAATGTGACTGTTTTAATTTGTCTTTGTCCACACATGTACTCAGAATATCAGCTTCCTGGGAAAAGGAGTAGATTATTAAGATTATTCAGTGCCGGATTTACGTATAAGCTAAACAAGCTAGAGCTTAAGGCCCCACTCTCTTGGGGGGCCCCAAAAAAAATTAAAGGGGGAAAACTGGATGTACATTTCCAAAATATAAGATAAAAAACAAATAAAATAAAACCTACATACAGCAACAGTGTTTTGTGTTGTGTAGGCTCCTATTTGTTATGTGCAAATGGCTTTAGGTCCATAAATTACCATATAGCATATATTCAACACAAAAAACAGCGGCAATTTGTTGTTGACAAAGGACAGCTGTACATATAAAGGGCCCCATTACCTTCAGTAGCTTAGGGCCTCATCAAACCTAAATCCAGCCCTGAGATTATTATGTACTTCTTTTAGACTGATAAATCTTATCCACTTTTCAGATTTGTTTTTTTTTATCACCTTTAAAGTTGATCTCATTTTTTAAAAAATGGGTATGTGCGACTCACATGTGCATTAACCTGCTAGTGTGTACACTGGTGTGTATACACTGAGCTAGCTGAAATTTACAGACCATCCACATGTGTGAGGCTACTAGGGTATAAATGACTGAAGACAGACATTTGCAGTCATAAAAGTCTCACAAGATTTTCATAGAATCATAGAGTTGGAAGAGACCACAAGGGCCATCCAGTCCAACCCCCTGCCAAGCATTTTAAGAGGTTTATGTATTCTAGAGATTTACTTTACCAGTAATTTGGAAACTCGAAAGCCTTTGCAAGGAACCAAATTCTACCCTGGGCAAAAGGAAAGCCACCAGCATCCCGTGTTATTTTTAATTTGCTTACTATGTGTATAAGCCAAATCGGTAGAGTACAGGTGAGACTTTTTATATAAATCTATATACAGTACCACTTGATTGAAAAAAAGCAGTTTACAAAAAGATAAAATGCTGCAACGTATTCTTCCATCTAAACAGATGGAATTCAGAATTCCTTCTGGCCGGCTACACCCTCCTCCAGAATTTGCCATGCACCCCCTTTTACTCCTCCCACCCCAACTGACACTCAGCATATCATAGCTACTAAGCACACTTAGTCCTAACTGGTCTATTGTTGGCTTGTAGTTGTTTTGTTCCCTTAGGTTCATTTATTTATTTTACATATTTTTTTTGTGTACTTCTGCAAACTTTGTGGTTTTCCCCAAGCACACTGACACTGCTCTCTTTCTTTTTTAGTGGCCCAAACGTTGGCTACATAATCATTGACACTCACCATCTTAGTTCACCATTACAGGGACTGATGTGTGACAAGGATAATATTAGGGACAATACACCTGGGCGGAGATGGAAAATGCAACCTTTGTGAATGACAAGTGAGGTTATAAGGATAGATGTTAATGTGAACGCTTTGAATAATTCATGCACAGTTCAAGGTAAGAAGGATTTAACTTGATAATGTCTTGCTTGTCCTATGGAATGTTAGCCCACAGAACAAGATCTCAACGCAACCTTAAAATGTTAATTTAACATTGGGGAGTGAGAGCAGGAGGATATTAAAGCCAGGCTATCTCCTCAAGAGCGCAGCAGAGCACGATGGCTGGGTTAAAATTAAGAACAGCACCCTTTACCCTAGCTTTTTTGAAGTAATGTCAATCTCTGATGAATCTATTAACACCGGTCAGCTTGTCTATGAACTACCCTGCGTAAGATTATTATCAGGTCACCTCGCCATGTCATTTTCTGTTCTTCAAAATGTGGATGTAACCCAACCTCTTGGAAATAATGACCACTGCCATTTTGGGATGTATATGTGAGCGTGCAACAGACACTTTATTCATATCAGATCTGTTTCCAAGAGAATGTTGCCATCATAAACGGCTGCTGGCATTGTAGATACCTCCAGACAGAAGGACTGCAATCTTGTACCAGGGCATAGATTTTCAAGATTTCCCTAACCAAGACTCATTTTCAACAAGATGGCATACAAACAAGTTTCGGTGTATCTACTTCCCAACCAAGGGCTCTCATGTGGTTTGAGCCCACTGGGAAAATTCCACACAATGGGATCTCATGAATTCATTTGCTACGTACATATTATAGGGATATTCTTCCTTTTAAAAGAAAAAAATGGTTAGGTTTTTCAGTTGCTTTAAATGGGGGGCATGTTCTGTGTTTATGGATTTGATTCATCCAAGCTGGTTAAAATTTGCTCAATTGCAGCAGCACTATAAATGTATTCCATAAGTCAAGAATATTTAACTGTGAGATTTTTCTCCCTTCTTTTTAACTTTGCTTTACCTCAGCTGTTTTATCACTGTGCTGCATAATGGTACTTTTCTCTGTTCCTTGAAAAGAAAGACTGGGTTCATTTAGAGAGCCTAATATTCTATATAAAGCACCATTCCACTCAGCCATGTGGAAGGCCTATTTTCATCCATCAAATATTCAGGGGAGTCAGGCTTTTTCCCCGTAACAAAACTTTCAGAATTCTAAATTTCAGCTAAAAACTTGGAACAAAGAATTTCTACTCAGGGGGAGGGGGGAAACAAAGCACGGCTCTCTGTTTTCTCATCATGCTGGTGTAGTTTTCTGTTCATTATCAGTATTCTTGTAGAACATGAACTTTCCCTTCACTTCAAGATTTACCTAAATAGAATTTAAAACCCAGATAGGTATCTTCTCATTCAGTTTATTAAATCTATGCCAACCTTCCCCAACCTGATGTTGTCTAGATGTTTTGGACAACAACTTCCATCAGCGCCGGCTGATGAAACTGAATGTTGCAAGATAAAGGATAGACAAAATAAAGTACTTCTTCACACAATGCATAATTAAAGTATGGGATTTTCTCCATAGTAGCGATGGACACAAATGTATGAAGCTGCTTTATCTGAATCAGACTATTGGCCCATATAATCCAGTATTATCTACTCTTCAGTGGTTCTGCACAATCTTTGGCTGAGGTCTTTCCCAGGGGCCCCTTCATATTCTCTTTTTATTGTGAATTCATGATGATTTGTTCTCATGATGAGGTTGGGGTGGGCATATGCAATCCCATTTTCAGTACCGCTCGTGCCTGCAAATGTTTTGGGGCATTCATACCGCTTTGTTTCCAATCAGTGCCAGATTTGAAATTGTATCATGAGGCAGCTTGTCTCTCCTCGATTCAGGAATGGCTGACGCTACAAAACACTGATTTGCTGGATCTGGAAGGATTCAACAATCGGTACAGTTGGCATGCTTATCTAGGTTATGAAAAGCTTAAAGTCCACAAAGACTTCTTGAACCATGTGGTTAGAAAATCACTATACATGGTGTGGGCTAAGTATAAGGACTTGTTAGAGCAAAAAAACACGCCATGGTGGCTATCCCCGATAGAAGCATTCTCAGTAAAGAAAAAAGAGAGAGGGGTAATTGGGCAACTTACAAAGATTTACTGGAAGAAAAGGAAAATAGGATAAAACTAAAAAAAAATTGAAGAAATTCGAACCCATTTAACAGACTGGTTACAATATTTCCAACTAAATGAGACATTCCAAAAAGACAAACAGAAAGGCTTTTCCACAGAATTATCAATACTTGAGAAAGATCTAATTCAAACTAAAACAAAACAAAACAAAACCACTCTCTAAAATGTACAGACTACTCCTAGTCTGGGAGGTGAAGGAAGAAGAAGTAAAAATGGTAATGGTCCAATGGGGCAAAGATTTTGGTGACAATATCCAAATGGAAGCATGGGAAAGAGGGAGGACCTGAAATTCACTGACCTGAAAGAGAATTTCATGAAAATGCTTTACCAATGGTACCTAACACCTGTAAAACTGGCCAAAATGTATAAAACCAGGTCAAGCATTTGCTGGAGGTGCAGAGAGGCAGAAGGCACGATGGTCCACATGTGGTGGAACTGTAAAAAAGGGGGGGGATTCTGGGATATAATATATAATGAGCTTAAGAAAATGTTTAAATTTTCCTTCTCCAGAAAGCCTGAAGCCTTTCTGCTGGGTATAATGAGTAACGAAATTTCAAAACATTTAAGGAGAATTTTAATGTATGCAATATCTGCAGCAAGAATTTTAATTGCAAAAGGATGGAAAGGAGATTCCATCCCGACCAAATTGGATTGGCAGGTGAAATATTAGAATATGCAGAGTTAGCAAGAATGACAGGAAGATTCCGAGATGACACAGAACAAACATTTAACAGAGAGTGGGATATTTACAGAGTATATCTAAAAGAACATAGTAAAAATCTAAATTCTTTGGCAGGCCAGGATTGAATTCTGCATGAAATTAGAGAATTTTAGAAAACCAATATAACTGAAACAACTTAGGAGAGATGATGGAAAGTACGTAGTCAAAAATGTAATTTAGGAACCACATTGGGGTGATTGGAAGTCATGATGGAATTCGTTATGTATGAATCCTTTTTGGTAATATGTATCGATTTTGGGTTGTTTTTCTTGACTGTTTTGTTTTTTAAAAAACCAATACAGCATTTTTTTAAAAAACCCCAACAACCAGTGGAAATCGTGTAACTTCCTGCTGAAATCCTGTAACTTTTTATACCACAATTGTTCTGCTTGGTGGGTTGTCACACTTTTGTTGCGGTATAATGCAAGTGTGCCTTTCCAGACAATGATAATGCAACAACAGTTGGGAAGTACCACAGAACAGGATGATTTGTGGACAGTCCAGTATTGATCCACCACCAACGCATTATTATTGCATAAATGACATGTTGCAGACTGCTGGAAATCAGTGCAGCCGACTATTATGATTTGGAGATGAACCTGAGTGGAAACAGGATTACACAGGTCCATCTCCAAATTTCTGCCCTGCTGTCTGCCTCTGATTGGGCAGCTTAAGTTCAAATGAGGGAGGGCAGTCCTGACACTCCCCACAGCCAACCAGCCACATGGAAGGTTTTTGTCCCATGCCATCCCCACAGCTTGCCAACAACTGTGTTGACCTGCAACTGCCACTGCCATCAAGAACGGTAAGCAGTCTTTGTGGACAGTCTAGTATTAATCCCCTATTGATGTTGCAGAAAGCACACACACACACACACACACGCTCTAGTCTGGAGAGGACCAAAACCTGGTGCCTGAGTGATTGTTTTAATTGGAAAGCCTAGGGGACTATGCTGGATAACGTCTATAGGCAGAACATTTGCTGGGCCCCTGGTCTATGGGCACTCCTCTACTCATCTCCCCTTCAGGCTTGTCAGATCTGATAGGCAAGTCCATTTTTCAGGTGTTCTTTAATCTTTGGCTTAAAAAAAAAATCAAGATGAAGAAGATTATTACTATTATTCCAGTTTCACACAACTGTGCATTTCTCTGGGTGAGGGACCTAATTATATTGTACAGCTAATTCTTTTTAAAATGTAATAAAGGTTCTAGAAAAAAAGCATCAGGAGCATCTTATACACAGGAGCCCTGCTGTATTAGAGCACTGCCACTTTTAATGTAGACCAGATTGCAAAGGTAGTTCTAGCCCAATGAACAAGGATTGGGCATGTTGTAATTCCAACTCCACAGGAGCAGAAAAGGGGACCACAAATATAGATTCACAGAAATAGTCACGAAATACCAAGTTTGATTCACCCTCAGTTGTGCCGATGAAATGAAGTCATGACAAAGCTATTAATTTCAACAGGTCTACTATAAGCATGACTTTTTTTATATAAAAAAAATCACCATACTATTGTCTATAAACAACAGTATATACATTCTGTCCCTACTCATTTATCCAAAGTTTTCTTTCATCCCCATTCTCCCTCCCCTTTAGCCCCTCCCCCCCAAAAAATTGTTCTCTCTTCAGATTTTTAACCATGTGCACAGATTATTCATTCTAGTTTGGATGCTTGGGTTGGCTTCCCCCGTACTATCCAATTCCTATAGCTTGCCCATTTATTCAAAATCTTTCAACATTTGTTTTCCCATGTATCTTCCGTCACTACCTGTTCAAATATCTCAGATTGTACATATTCAAAAACATAATCATTCCATTTTTTCCATTGTCCATTTATCCTTTTCTTTCCATCCACTATAAGCATGACTGATTCTGGATCCAACCAATACTATCTATTGGGATATTCACTAGTAGCTGAAACTGCTCTAAATTTTCAGTTTCCCTCTTCCCAAAAAAGGAAAGGAAGTGTTTTCCAAAGAGGAGTATCTTGCTGAACTCTAAATTATAAAATTCCATTTTATGCAATTCTGCAGAAAAAAGTGGACACTGAAAAATTATCTGACTGGGAGCTTAGCAACAGAAAGCCATAAATCTTCTTGGCAGTTATACAGTTTTATTGTGAGGTGGTGCTTATGGGAGCTGCTGTTAACTAACGGATGTGCATACGTTTGGCAAGGCAGATTTGAGATCCTTAGGTCTGTAGGTGTCCTATGATTCCACAGTCTGGTGTTTACAGTCTCTCGTGTAGTGAAAAAACCCAGATTTAAACAACAGCTCCTCCAATGTCAATCTAAGACTCAATCAAGGATTTAAGAGATGTGTCCCATGTGCTCAAAAAAAGGTAGAAGTGCCAGGTGGCAAGGACTCGGAGAAATTCCATACTGTTAATTAAAACATGCACTGCAAACCAGTGAGGAAAAAGCAGAAATTAATTCAGAGGCCTTCACTGTACTGAAATCTAATGGGTGGGGGGGTTTTTTCTTTAAGAATTTTATGGAGCAGCAAATGAGAACACATTTCGAGATCCTTTTAAACCCCATTAGGCCACACAATTAAATTTTTTATGTAAAAAGAAATAAAGAAGGTTTCCATCTACCTTGGTCATGCTGCAGGTTTTGCTTGCCTTAAATCCAAGCACCAACAAAAAAACTTGCACTGGATTTTAATAAACATACATATGTAAAAAGGTAATGGGACCCCTGACAGTTAGGTCCAGTTGTGGACGACTCTGAGGTTGCGGCGCTCATCTCGTTTTATTGGCCGAGGGAGCCGGCGTACAGCTTCCAGGTCATGGGGCCAGCATGACTAAGCCACTTCTGGCGAACCAGAGCAGCGCACGGAAATGCCGTTTACCTTCCCGCTGCAGCGGTACCTATTTATCTATTTGCACGTTGACGTGCTTATACATATGTACCTGCAAGCAAATCAATCACAATATAAAGTCTACTCAATGTCTGATCCCGCTTTATCACTACCCGAAGGAGTCTCAAAGCGGCTAACATTCTCCTTTCCCTTCCTCCCCCACAACAAACACTCTGTGAGGTGAGTGGGGCTGAGAGACTTCAAAGTAGGACTGAATCTTTTTTTTTAAAAGTTACTTTTTCAAGGTGCCGCATCAGAATAAGTGAAGCATAGTTTCCCAGAGGGACCCAGGTCAAAATGTATATAGATTCCTGAGAAAAACTTTCAAGTGAGGGTGATATATATGCAGAGATACATTTTTGCCTATGGATTCATTTTCGTTCTGACCCACTGGTGCTGCAAGAAAGAAAAACCTACATACAGCCTCTGGGGCTCTGTGTACAGTATTCCTGCAGTCCTCTGCATGTCAAATAATCAGCACTAATCTCCAGCTTGGGTTGGACTGCTTAACTCCCCCTTCCACCCTCCCCCAATAGCAATTACTGGTAAATCATGTCAATAGAATGTAGGAAAAGTGCTGCTGAATCAAACCAAAGGTCTGTCCAGAGTTCTGTTCTCACAGAATCAGATGTCTATGGGAAGTCTCTCAATACCAGTTGGTGGGGAATGCAGGTGGCAGGGTGCTGCTGTGCACAGGCTGTCCACAGACACCTGGTTGGCCACTGTGAAAGCAAGATACTGGACTAGATGGGCCACTGGCTTCACCCAGCGGACTCTTCTTATGTTCTTAAACCCAGGAGGAGGACATGAGTGCAATAGACCTCTCCCACCTGGTCCCCAGAATAGTGTCTCTGATCTTCAATGTAGCACATAACTACTAGTGGTCATTGATAGCTTTATCCTCCATGAATCTCCTTTTAAAGCCATCTAAATTGATGGTTGTCATCTCATTCCGTGGTAGGAATTCCATAATTTAACTATGGGCTTATCTGACCTGAATATCCCACCATTTAGCTTCCTGGGATGACCCCAGATTTTAGAATGATAAGTGGGGGGCAGAAAATTCTATCACTTTTCTCCACATCAAGCATAATTTTATGAACCCCCGTCATGTCCCCTCTGACTGGCTTTCCCCCCTAAAACCAAAAGTTCCAAGTGTTGTAACTGCTTCATGGGGGAGTTTCTCCAGCCTCCTGATAATTTTGGTTGCCGCTTTCTGTACCTTTTCCAGCTCCACAGTATATTTTTTGAGATGTAGCTGCCAGAACTGTACACAGTATTCCAAGTATGATCACACCATCAGTTTTTATAAAGTCATCAAGATATTGGCAGTTTTATTTTTCATTCCTTTTCTAATGGCCCTTAGCATGGAATTTGTCTTTTTCACAGCTGCCAAGCATTGAGTCAACGTTTTCCTTGAGCTATCCACCATGACCTCAAAATCTCTTTCCTGGCCAGCCACTGCAGCTCAGACTTTGTATAAGTGAAGTTTGGGAGGGAAATGCCCCATAATGCATCACTTATATTGAACCACATTTGCCATTTCAACTGCTGTAGCCCCATCCCAAGTCGCGCTGCCAAACAATGAAGTGCGGAGCTGTGTGGGTTGTCAGGCCATACAACAGGAGACAGGAGTCTCTGAGATACGCTTTCCTGCAAGCAGAGTCCACATTCAAAGCCAAGACCATTCCAAGGGTCAGGTAACCAGCCATCCACGTAATCAGACAATTCAGGGGTCAAGGAATCCAAATACAGGTAGGTAGCCGTGTTGGTCTGCCATAGTCAAAACAAAATAAAAAATAAAAAAAATCCTTCCAGTAGCACCTTAGAGACCAACTAAGTTTGTTCTTGGTATGAGCTTTCGTGTGCATGCACACTTCTTCAGATACACTGAAACAGAAGTCACCAGAGCCTTATATATAGTGAGAGGGTGGGAGGGGAATTACTCAGAAGGGTGGTGGGAATGGGTGATAGGCTGATAGCTGTGGTAAACCTGTTGACCAATGTTCAAGGAATCCAAATGTTCATGAAGACAAGGGTCCAAATGGGAAGCAGGGAGCAGCAACGTAGGACCAGGAACTACAGGCTTTGTTTCCAGTCTCTGACTGCTGCAAAAAGCCCTGTTTAAGAAGGCTGAAGCCAGCTGGTTCCCATCAGTGCCTTCTCCTCATGTCCTTGAAGGCTGACAAACTGCAGGTGGAGTTACTCCACTTGCTCGCCCTTCAGGCTGCTGTTCAACAGGGGAAGCTGACTCCTGGCCCATGACATTAATGCCCATTCACCCAGTTTTGAAAGATCCGTTTGGAGGTCTTTGCAAACTTTTTTTTTTAAAACACCCTGAATAATTTGGTGTCAGCAAACATTGTCACTTCACTGTTCACCCCTAACGCCAGATCACTTTTGAACAAATTAAAAAGCACCCCAACCAACCTCAATACAGATTGGGACACACACACTCACACACACACACACAGAGAGAGAGAGAGAGAGAGAGAGAGAGAGAGAGAGAGAGAGAGAGAGAGAGAGATTTATTACCTACCTCATAAGAACTGCTCATATATGCCAACTCTTTCCTTCCTGTTCATTAATTGATTCCTGGTCCATAAGAGGTCCCATCCACTTATCCCATTACAGTGGGACCTCAGGTTACAGACGCTTCAGGTTACAGACTCCGCTAACCCAGAAATAGTACCTTGGGTTAAGAACTTTGCTTCAGGATGGGAACAGAAATCGCAGGGTGGCGGGGCGGCAGCAGCGGGAGGCCCCATTAGCTAAAATGGTACCTCAGGTTAAGAACAGTTTCAGATTACGAACCGACCTCCAGAACGAATTAAGTTCTTAACCCGAGGTACCACTGTACTGCTAAATTTTAGAAACTTAAAGGTTAGGGGCTTCAACAACAACAACAACAACTTTCTTGGGACCACACACACGCACTGCAACTACACATGCATGCATACCTCAACCACACACACATTCATACCTAGCAAACACACACATGTGTGCACCGTAACTGCATTCACTTTCCCTTATCCTGCCAATAATAACATTAACAATAAGATGCACTTTCATAAAATACAGCAAGGCAGCAGACATCATACAAAATTACAGTAAAAACAATAAAACATTAGTTTAAAGAAACCTCAATACATACTGGTAATTTTCACTTCTTTAATTTGGGTTTGTTCCGAAGCGTCAGTCTCCAGAAAGATCTCTCTCCCTCTCTCTCTCTCTCTCTCTCTCTCTCTCTCTCTCTCTCTAACACACACACACACACACACACTCCCCATCATAACAATTAAGCTTTGACAAAAACCTTTATCATATGAATTTTAATACACGTTACTTGGCTGGAAAACTGCACTGCAAAAATTGGAAAAGTGTGGATTTTGAAGGATAGCTGTGTTTCAGGTTGCATATTGTTTCAGAAAATGCAAATTAGGAAGATTCACTTTTAAATATGAACTGAATCAAATTTCTCCCATCCTGCACAGTGTTGCTTGCTGTACATAGTCACTCAGCTGTCCATATCCTTACATTTCCACAACAATGACACAGCTGATCAGAAGAATAACAAGTGGAATCATATGCAAGCTGAAGCCAAATAAAATATCTTTAGAATGGAAGCACTGCATTTTGCGTTAATAGAATGTAGTTTGCCGTTTTAAATGATATGTTGCTACAACCAATCTTTCTGCTGAATTTGCATTCTTTGAGTTAAAGTGCTTTTCTGCCGTGCACCGACCCAAAAAAAAAATGCAGCTTAATGATTCTGTTCCCTCTCTGATCAGAGTCTTCAAAAGGGAAATTATGGCTCTTTGATGTCTCCCCTATTTTT
Organism: Darevskia mixta; assembly: GCA_034641385.1. Taxonomy (NCBI): domain Eukaryota; kingdom Metazoa; phylum Chordata; class Lepidosauria; order Squamata; family Lacertidae; genus Darevskia; species Darevskia mixta. The sequence goes on along the minus strand of JAWWNH010000013.1, from coordinate 41,305,797 downwards.
CCCCTTAGCCTTTGATTTCTGCTGCATGTATGACAAGATCCAGCCCCATTACTCGCTGTGGGCGTAGGTGAATACATCAAATTACAGACCATTCATGGTACCTTTGACAAAGGTACAGTGCATTTCTGAAGATAAATATAGGGCATTGAGACATCCGTGACCTCTCAAAGAATACGATTAGAATGATAGCTATGTAATGTTCTGACAGACATATTTGTTCAAAAGCACACAGTATAACATTTCCTTATATTTCTTCAAGGTTAAAAAGAATGTTTGGTGCTACATAGACTTCACCTTTCTCAAGTTTCCTTTGCGTTACATGTAGACCAGTTCACAGTGGCTTCCCATTCCAAATATATTTTCTCAGTATTGCATATATATGGGTGTTGTATTTCAGACACAAAAAGAAGATGTTTATTTAGACTGTCAAACCCGAGAAATGAATGATAGGAAACACATTCACTTTCATTCTAGCTACTTTTCCCCTCCAAGAGATTCTCGAGATCATGTTTCAGATTCCTAGTTTAAAAATCTCGCATTCCCTCTTCCCATTCCCCCAAATCTTCTTCATTTGTTTACCTACACCAATACTGAACTTCCTTCAGGTCTGATTTAATGTCACTGGACAAATGTGATTGTCATTTACATGTGAACTGATTCCATGCCTTATCAGTAATATCCGAATGATAGAATCACACAGAATAGGCAGATCATTCTTAAGAGTTTGGACGTAAGCAGTGAGTTTAGATGTTAGTATATGTGATCAAAGATGCATCTTAATAGGTTCGGGTTCCAGTGTGTACCTGGGTTCTGTTTCCCTTGAAAATAGCTCATGGCAATTTTTCATTTATTTACAAGTATTTTCATTTATTTACAGCCCCAAATCTTTCAGAGGTCCAGTTTCTTTCTCTTACCATCAACCTGCCTGTCTCAAACCTATAGTATTGTTACCTTTTATCAGGGCCGTCTTAAGCATATCCAGCACCGTGGTGCAAAGATCCCTCCGGCACCCCCCCCCCCCCGTTTCCCAGAGTTGCCGACCTTTTTTAGGGAGGACAGTGCTGCCGGTGACGCGCCCAGCTTTGAAGGGCTGGAGGAGGCGGGCTGCGGCTGGAGGGCAGCTCCTCCAGCGGGGAAGAGGCAGAGGCTGGACGCGGCGGCTCCCGGATCAGCTGGCCATTTCGTGCCGTGGTGGCCACAGCAGGCGGAGGCTCTGGGTGTGGCACTGCTTCGGCGCGGTATGGCGGAGGTAGGCGAAGGCGACGAGCTGATGCTGGGAGGCGCCGCATCCAGCCTCCGCCTCTTCCCTGGCACCCTCCAGAACTTGGCGCCCTGGTGCCCTGCGCCACTAGCTTCTGTGGGTAAGACGCCCCTGCCTTTTATACAGGGACTGTTGGATGGCATCATCCCTAAAGAAGGAAGGAAAGAAGCAAGTGAAGAGAGACTTGCCTCTTCTGGAAAGAGTCCCTAGCTGTTTCCTTGGGCTTAGTTAAAGCTAATTTCCTTAACAATGGAAGATTCCTGGGCAACCCATCAGCAGTTTATGTGCAAAAGCTGTCTGCAGACAAACGCCAGCTCCCTTGGCCTGAAGCAAGATGAGCGCCACACCCCATAGTCGTCTTTGACTGGACTTAACCGTCCAGGGGTCCTTTACCAGAGAGAGAGGGGGGGGAGAGGGAGAGGGAGAGGGAGAGGGAGAGAGTCTATCAACTGTGCTTATACAGTCCTCTCTCCCAGAATCAAGAAATGGGAAAATAAACATGAGTCATTTGTCTTCCTGCAGTTCTTTTCTACCTACCGGTGCCTGTCAAATTATAATACCTCTTCAGGTGTTCCACAGTTATAGACACGAGGTCTACTTGAGCAAGCTGAAAGAGCACCAACCAAGTCTTTCCTATTCATCACATTGTGGCATGAAGTCTCTTGATGGTTTCTGTTCATTTGTCTGTGGCCTCCAAAGAAGTGAAGAGTCTGAAAGGTAGAGTGAGAAAGGTTAATTGGTTTTGCTGACCATCTGTTTGTGCTGGGAATGAATGCCGAGAATAATGTGTAATAAATGGCATCTACAAGAATTAAATAAATCAATTCCAGAGATTAGAAGTAACCTATGGATTGTGTTAATGGAGGTAGAGTCTGTGTAACAAAAATCAGTCTTACTTAGTTGTGAAGGCTTTGACCCTGGAGAGGGATAGCGAATCAGACTTCCCAGGGAGCACCAAGGTGAAATGCAAACTTTTCCATTCCTTTTCTTATACGTTATGCCTATCCTTTAATGAGAGAGAGGGCAGCACCCGGCTCTGTAGCAAATAGAGGCAATCCATTGAAGTGAGCAGCTGGATCTACATGAGAAAGTACGACACTTTTTTTTCCTTTTTTGTCCAGTGGAGTAACCTCCACTGGCTACAAGCCACTTTTAAAACTTCAGCAAGTTTCAAGTGCAGCTCGCAGTGTGTCAGATCAGAGGAGACTCCTGTTCAGAAGAACAAAGGCAAATCCCCTCACTGTGAGTGCACAAGGCCCACTGTTCTCATGAAGGGGAGGCCAAACTAGACAATACCTGAAATGCGGGCAGTGCACTTAATGCATCTAGCCCTCTGCAGGGCATCCTATAAACCTGCAAACATGGAGCAGAAATGAGTGTGCTAGCTCAGCCTCCATCATCATCATCATTGAGTTAGAGGGCAACTGTCTGAAGCAAGGACCCTCCTGTACACATGGAGGCTCCCTGCATATTCTAGAAACCTGGTTTTCTGGAGGGGTCTATAATCCACAGGCAACCTCCCATGAGTACCTCAGAGGTTCACCCTCCAACTCATGGAGGGCAACCAGAATGGTAATGGGGGGGTAGAGCTTATTGTCAAACACATGCTTAGAGGATGCCCAATGGGGGCTTCTTTTTAAAAGCATTTAAATAGCAGTAGATGGGTGTTCCTATCAGGATCAGGTCTGTAGCGTTCAGGGAGTTGTTGAGATGTGTCTCTTATTCTACTATCCTGATGAAAGCCATCCGCACATGTCGCTGTTCGTTCTGGGAGAAAAGCAGCCACAGGCACCAGCAGCGACTCTGCTTCGGGAAGAAGCCATCAACTACTTTTTGCTGATGAAGCTCTAGACCAGGGGTGCACAACTTGCAGTCCTCCAGATGTTGTTGGACTACACCTCCCATCATCCCTGATCACTGGCAATGCTGGCTGGGTCTGATGGGAGTTGTAGTCCAGAAATTTCTGGAAGGCCACAGGCTGTGTACCCCTACTCTACACAGAGATGCAATCTCACTCAAAATTGGCACCAATGCCAACACTGCTTCTCCGCTGCTGGCAGAGGTGGTGTGGCAGGTGGGCCCTTGGTGGTGTGGCAGGTGGCCCACCTTGCCTGATGGGGGCCCCACTAAATCCTGTGGGACTATTTCTAAATAAGTTCTGATCTAAATAAGTTCTGATCATTGTGTGCAAAATGGTGTTGCAAGACAGAAAACCCTACATACAGCCCCAGGGGATCTACATATAGTACTCCTGAACTACATACCGTATTCCTGAACTGTTAAATTATCAGCACTAATCTCCAACTTAGGTTAGACTGTTTAACTCCCCCTTCCACCCTCCTCCCAAAAGCAATTAAATGCTGTCATAAGAACATAGGAAAAGTGTTGCTGGGTCAAATCAAAGGTCTATCCAGAATTATGTCGGATGCCATTGGGAAGTCTCTCAATACCAGTTCCTGGCAATCTTAGGTGAGCAGAGTGCTGTTGCACTCCTGTCCTGCTTCCCCCAGGGATCTGGTTGGTGGACCAGATGAGCCATTGGCCTGATCCAGCAGGCACATCTCATATTCTTATATATGAATTCCCACCCACCCACCCCAAAAAAGTCTGCTTCCACAAATACGCACATATAACTGGTTCCTGAAATTCACACTTCACACCACCTCAAAGTTTGCAACTGCAATGTTCAGAGGTTGTGGCACAGAGCCCAGAGCGTGTTCCCATCAAAAGACAAGATAAAAGGACATGATGTTTAGAGAAAGAACATTTCACAGTGCTGCACCAGTGACCTTTTTTTAAGTGTCAGTAATAGGTCAGCACTCAAACAATGCTTGAACATCTTCAGAGCACTTCACAGTTCTTCTACTTCCATGAGCTACACAAGTAAATTATCCATAATTAACATACTAGAAGAAAGCAGAGTGATTATGCAACCTTGTCATATAATTAATATGTATTAGATGGTCACCCATGCTTTCAATCCAACCACAAACACAGACAATTCCACTAAGTACATAAATACACCCACCCACCTCCGTGCATTTGTAAATTGGTACGGTATTTAAAAAAGAAAAAAGAAAAAAATCTGGACATGGAACTAACTAGCTCATCAAGCCCTCCTGCACTGCAAGATACAAAACTTCAAGATGTCTCAAATATCCACTTTGAAAAAACACTCAGATTGAGATTTGCTGTCTTATTTCTAGAAGGAAAGATTTTTAGCCTTCTTTGTTTCCAACCTTGTTATCTGTAGGATCATTCTTGTTCCTGGTAGGCATCCCCACCCCACCCCACCCCACCCCCGGTCTTCATTCTTCTGCTTGTGTACAGCAACATCAGTAACAATAACCTCAAAGGTCACAACACTTATCAGAAACAAACCAGAAATGTGTATGAAAACTGAATGCGACGAAGGCACTCAAACCATTCTGCTCTCTCAAGATAGGCTTCCCATTGAATAGAGTGTTTGATAAATGATTCCTCAACACAACTTTGGGACTATAGAGCACACTACAGGAAGCAAAGAACCTTTATGTTCACTTAAGGATTAACACAGCCCTTCATTTGTAAGGATTCATTTTTTAATTTTTATTTTTTTTAAAAGAAAGAGCAATGCTAGCTTGTCGCAAAGTGCAACCACTTCCCCACCTCCACCTTCTCAGCAATATCTCATTTTTTTTTCCATTAAAAATACACCACTTGATTGTAAAAAACAAAACCTCAAAGCATTTTACAAAAATAGATCACGTTCATGCAAAGGCCCGAGGCAAATGAATGGCCAAGTGAAAAAGTTGAAATTTCTGAACTGTCTTCAAGGGCAGCCCCACATAGAGCACATTACAGTGGTCCAACATGGAGGTTACCATAGTGTGGATGACCGTACCCAGCCTATCCCTAGCTAGGAAAGCCTGTAGCTGGTGCATCAGCCGAAGCTGAGAATAGGACCTCATAGCTACCTAGGCTACTTGGGTCCAAAGTGATAATGATGGCAGTGGCGTCACAAGGGGGGCGGCCAGGTTCCTCTGAAATCCCCTGAGAAGTGCTAGCTGGGTATCCAGATTACTGACTGAAAGATTATGTTACTAGTTTGCCTCTGGGTGGCTGCTTATATCAGAAAAGTCACCCTGCGTTGTTTCTTTGTTTATCACATTTATATCCCACCTGTCCTCCAAGAAGCTCCAAGAAGTGCCATACATAGTTCTCTTCCTCCCCGTTTTATCCCCACAACAACCCTGTGAGGTAGGTTAGGCTGAGAGGCCATGTCTTGCCCAAGGTCACCCAGTGAGTTCCATGCTTGAACCCAGCTCCCCCAGGTCCTAGTCCATCACTCTAACCACTACACCACACTGTTGTTGTTTTTTAAATGCAGGTTTACATTAATGCAGGTCCCACAAACATCTCCACACAACACCTTGGTTCATAGCAGTTGTGTAGGCCAGAGGTAAACTTTTGTTTGTAAGCCAGCGGCAGCTTTCAGGGTTAACAAATTCTGACAAGTTTAATCCGGAAATTTATGTAGCTCACACTTCTCAAATCGCTAACGCCATGTACACTACACATGCAAGCGGCTGCACCAAGAGCACTTGAAAGGTAAAACATCTGTTAAAAAATCTCCCGCTGCACATGATGAAAGGATTTTTTAATATAAAAAAAAATTCTCCCCCACTAAATTAATTGGATTGCCAACTGCATTAGCAAATATGCTAACTGTACATGACACTCTAGGCAGGCCTATTGAAAACTGTTGTCAGGTTAAATCCTGATGCAGGAAAAGAATGATAGAAAAGTACATAATCAGAGCCGATGGGGTTTTTCTAGAAGCTGACAAAAATAAATAATTATGGGAAACACCAAGCAGCTGTGTATGTGGTGGCGCTACTCTTACGAATTAATGTGATTAAGATTCAAAGGGAAAGGCGTTTCTCATTTAGAAGCTCAGCTTCACAACCTGGCTTAAATTTAACCAGCATTTCCTCCCACTCACATTTTCCAGGGCATTTGCTATTCCATGTCCTATGTGAAGTACACTGCAGAATATTAAACATTTTGTGCCACACAGCCACAACTGTGGGCATCTGGCACTTATTAGGACTGTAGGAACAGCTGCAGCCCAGTTTGTTCTTCACGTGGACTCCATTCTCAGACCCAGTTTAACTATCTTCCTTGCAGGGCTTTCTAGATCTTGGAATCATGGCATTGCAGAGATGGAGGGAGCCTAGAGCTGTCGTTCTGCTCATGCAACGCACTTGCTCTTGCACAGTGGAACGTCTCCTGCCTCGCCTCTCCCCAGCAGCCCCAACCTTCTGGAGCAGATTTTGAGGGTGCCCAGGTAGGAGAAAGGAAACCGAAGTCCAATTGCATGAGCAGAATGCCTCTCACGTAGCTTGGGAAACAACCCCACGAACCATGCTGGCTTGCTGCCCTCCTCTTGCACAAGCTGTTCTGCTAGTGCAATTAGTACACCACTAAATGATTTTTTTGGGATGCGGGTGGCGCTGTGGTCTAAACCACTGAGCCTAGGGCTTGCTGATCGGAAGGTTGGTGGTTCAAATCCCCGCGACGGGGTGAGCTCCTGAAGCTCAGTCCCTGCTCCTGCCAACCTAGCAGTTCGAAAGCACGTCAAAGTGCAAGTAGATAAATAGGTACCGCTCCAGCGGGAAGGTAAACGGCGTTTCCATGCACTGCTCTGGTTTCACCAGAAGTGGCTTAGTCATGCTGGCCACATGACCCAGAAAAACTGTCTGTGGACAAACGTCGTCTCCCTCGGCCAGGAAAGCGAGATGAGCGTCACAACCCCAGAGTTGTTCGCGACTAGACTTAACTGTCAGGGGTCCTTTACCTTTACCTTTAGTGTTGTGCCAAAAATATTCTTCTGTGCCCCTGCCCCCAAACCATTATTCATTAATAATGAGAAAAGAATCTTAATCTGAAGTTTAAATAACAAAATACTGTAGCCACAATCATTACAGGAATAGAGTTGCCATCAAATCACCATAAAAGTTGGATTAAGTTGGAAATTTGTAGTTCTGTGAAAGCAGAACTGTATTCCAAACTTAAACTTTCTAAAGTTTTCTGCCATAGCTGCAGGATGTTCATTCTTTCAGGACAGGTTTTCATGTTTTTCAGTGCCATGGCAACAAGGGCTGTGTATTCTTACAATATCTTTATTTTCACAATGTTTTAGCAGAGCTGCATCAACCAACCTATCATCATCTTGTCAAATCCCATGAGACTGATGAAGTGTGCGCACAGCTGAAAGAGTGTGAACTCATAGACTTAACATAATAATACTACAACCATGAGTGAGATGTACCTGCACAAGAGCACTAAACAGCTGAAACCACAAAACCCATGATGGAGTGTGACTGTAAAGGAAGTACATACTGTATGCACAAAAATGTAAGTAGAGATTGTACCGTGGTGTGAACTTAGCATTGTTTTCTTTCAACCACCATCTTAACATAAGCATCCTGGCCTGACCAACATCATGGAGCCAGCTAGTAAGAAGTTTTGTTAGTGTATCTTTTTTAACTTTTTATCCTATCTATTCATTGTTTGATGTAATGTAAACTTTGAGCTCCTTAAAGAAATAAAATTTATTGTTATTATTATTATTATAAATCTGTGATTTAGGATTCAATTTTTACTCGCTCTATGCACATCAATGTTCAGCCTGTGCTCCTAAGGGGCCTGAGTTGTTCCAGAAAAAGGGGAGGGGAAGTTCATTAAGAGTTTTGATTCTTTATAGATGAGTTTTCAATGAAGCATCCAATACTTGATCTATAGGGCTCAATGTTTAACAGATTGGTTTGGCCAAGCAGTGAGATTAATCAAACCTTTAATCAACTGAAAAGGTAGCCAATTAATCAAGCAGCAGATTTTGAAAGAATATATTACTGTCTGCTACCAGTACTGCTAAAAACTGCAGATGAGAAGCACCATCTAAAAAACAGCATTCCTGCTGTTCTTCACATGAAGGAATGCCTCTCCTATAACACATGTGGGAATGAGAAGATGTTAATTTTTTCAACACGAAGATCTAAAACCCCATGGCAAATAAAATGCTTCACCTGTCTCTCAAAAGAGATGAACCCAGAGCATAAGGCGGAACCATGCAGAGTGCGTGAACCTTCAGAATTGCAAGCCCATTTGAAGAACAGATGTGAAAATGAGCAGGATTACTTTGTTTTTAGCTCTTGTATCGAAGACTGAATTTCAGTACGTTCAACTGTTCTCACTAGAGCTGTGCCAAACTTTAAATAATTCAACCCAAATTTGGGGAGTGCCATGCAGAGCTGAAAGTCATGGCATCTTTCTCATCTTCAGTTTGGGATGCAATATGTGGTGGGCAGAGGAAATTTGCTGGAGTGTCTCACAGTTCTATATGGCTTGCAGCCATCTTTATTTCCCCAGAACATCCATTCCAATGAGCATTCGGGGGGCGGGGCGGGGAATAGTGGCCATCAGCAGGCATTTTCCTCTGTGGAAATCAGGGACAGGAAGGTACAATTTAAAGAAGGTTTGGGCATAAGGGCATACTTAACCCATCACTCACCAATGATTGGCAGGGTACACTTGTGGAAGTGTTGCACACCTGGTTTCCCAATGCCAAGTGCTGCTGCCACTTACTGGGAGGTAAAAGGGAAGATGCAAGGCATGGGGAGTTAGGCACAGTGCAGGCATGGTGGCAGAACCACTCCTCTGCTCCTGCCACCCCTCCTGTACTTCAATGAGCTCCCCAGGCCTCCCTCCTCTTCCTCTCTGTAAGCAGCAACAACATGTAGGCACATAGCGGCTTCACTGCCCTGCTACTGCTTCCAGTTTTTCCCTACCATCTACTTTTTACCTGGCCCAGGTGAGCTTCTCTAGATTCATGTTACCTATGGTCAGGTCTGAAGACTAGACTGGGCAGCCAGCAGCTGATTCGCCTCACAGAATATCACTCCCAGTGCATTGTAACCTTCAGAAAGGTTTTTCTAATTACAACCACTTGCAGCGAATATAAAGCTAATTCAAAGCAAATTCTGTGGATTTCCTCTCAGAGAATTATCACAGTCTGTTACACTGCTGACCTTGACTTCTGGCAACCAAACTACTCAGTGGCAAGTAGACTTCAACACTTCCTCTGCCGGTCTACTACCTACTTTCTCTCTCCACCCAGCGCTGAGACTCATAAGCTTTGTCATTTTGTGGAAATGGCTGTGATGCTCTAGATCTTTTACATCAGATACATCAGCACTAATCAAATTGCTGCCAGTCTCCGGTGCCTCTTTTGAAAGCAGTTGCCGTTGCCATTCATCACCAAGTCCAGTTAATTCAGGCAATCTTCCTGATCCATGGCCTCGCAGATCCAATTGTAATATTTCATGCTGTCGGATATTTCCCTCTAATAATGAGCTCACCCACTGAACATTCAAGCAGAGGACACACATACATTTTTCAGTAACTGGAGTTGCCCAGTTCAATGAACTCCCCTCCCTATCAGCAATGAGAACTGCTGTTCTTGAAATACAGTCATCATTGTGATGCGACACAAGAAAGGAGTGCAGCACACTCCTCCCAACTTCTGATTCACCAAATAGTCTTCTCATCTTCTGTTAAAAGTTTTATCCAGTAAAACTGGGTGTGAGTAGCTACCTCCAATTTTTTGTCGCTATTCTCATTCTTTATGCAATCCAGAAAATATCAATAACCACTTAGGGGTACATCTGCACTCACTATGTTTACATTTTTGTTCTTTATCTAGGTAGTTGCCGATTCTTGCCCATTACAGTTTTTTTAAGCTCTCTAAACTGTGCTTTCTTTCCTCATTTTCAAAATATGAACCCACTTTAATTCTGCACATTGATCGTCTTTTCAGTCTTCTTATTTCCCATCTATAACCTTTTTCTTCTATCTGCTGCTCATCTGGTTTGTTTCGCCTTTCACTTCCATCTGCTCATTTCTCTTCTTCTTCTCCCTCCCCGCCCGCCACACTTCCCAGCTTCCTATACCTTAGAATATTGGTTTTAAAATTCTTATTTTGGTCTATAAGTGTTTACAAGCTGTTGCTCTTGTTTATCTTTAAGTTATTCTTCTTTGGTTCTCACCCACCCACACATGCCTGCTTTGTTCTATTCCTTCTTTGTTATTTTGTAAAGCATTTCCTCATTTTTGCATCATTTTCTCATTCAGTTGCTTATGGAATTCTGTCCCTCCTGGGATTCTGGCTTCCCCATTGCTTACATTATTTCAAAAGCACTTAAATAAAACATATATTTTCTCTCTCCTCCTCCTTTCTCTTGTTTTGGTGTTTGAGACTTACACTTATATTGTGAGCCTCCAGACAGGGTCTACCCTTTTCTAATTGTCCCCCCCCCATACATAACTTAATCAGAGATAATACTATACTGCACCCAATGCTGTCTATGCATGGGCAGAATGGACTTCTGCTTGCACAATGGGACTTCCTCTCCTCCCCACTTCAGCCCCCTGCATACCCACAGAATCTGCTTCCTCTGATTCAGAAGGTGTCAGGGGCAGGAGAGGAAGGTGAATTTGTATTGAACAAATGGAACCTCACTTGCCCAACACTGGATTCTATCTATTCTACTGTACATATAGAAGTGTGTCTGCAGTCTGAAGCAGTTTTGCTGAGCGATGCTGCCACAGCTTAATTCAACATGACTCCAGTCCACATAAACCCTTCCATGTGCCTGTGGCAGATGCCTGGGGGAGCTAGAATTCTTTATAGGGATGGGGGTGAAATTTGCTTCAGTTTGCATTTACAAGTGGACCTACCAAATTTGCCCTTTCCAAGGCAACTGAAAGGTGTGGGGACCAAAACACAGCCATCTTTCAAAATTTGCACTTCTCTGGATTTTGCAATGCTTTTCTCCATCAAAGTAATATGCAGAAAAATGCATTAAGGTGACAAGTAGCTGGTTGGAAGAAAGAAGTGGGGGGAGTACAAGGTAAATAGTCCTCCCCTAGTAAAGAAGGAATCGGCATATATCAATAGCACAAATAAGCTGAAGCTACATGATAACCAATCTATTCTACGATCTTTTCATCAGTACCTCTGATTAAAAGGCTTTGGATCAATGGTCCAGATTCCACATTTCTTGTCCTCAAAGTCGCCATTGAGTTCTGCCTCATTTAAATCAATGGCAGCTCTACAATATGACTGAGATCATGAAATATCTATGCCTGTCTGTCCAATTAAGCTAACAAAAATAATATTTTGGGGGAAATCAGAATATATCCTCTTGTACACATGGTGTGTGAAGGTGAGGTGGGGGAAAAGGGAGAAGAAGAAATGCGATTTGTTCTTATTTGCTAGAGTCAAAGTTATCTTCCTACCCTAATTCTAAGTCTGAATAATGTTGCTCCATAGAAGTGGTTCACCCAGTGGGGCAGAGTCACAGCAACAGCCTCCCAACAGCAGTGTCAATGTTGCATGCTGGGAGAGAGGGGGCAAGGAAGTGGCAAGGAGGGGGTGGCACAGGCACACTAACAAAGTCAATCCAGTGTGCCTAATTTTGCATCCACACAACCCTGGGTTCAATGCCACCTCTCCCTGCCAGTATGTGATATCCATGGCTTCAGTTTTGCCTCACCAGATGAGCTGTTCCTGTTGCTTTAAGGGTTCAGTGTGTACTTACCAGTCTGTTTTAACTTTTAGCTTTTCTCAAGTGATTTACTTTATTAATAAGTCATAGTCTGTCACTCTGCATCATTATTTCCTAGTGTCCGAGGGCTGTGGGAACTCCACCCAAAAAATCAACAGTTGCAGATCAGTTGCTGATCAGCCTTCGTTGAGACATCAGATCTAATTTAGGTTATCATGAAATAATCAGGACAACGAATATTTCAGGACATCAGAAGAGTATTCCATCTGCCTAGGTCACTGCATAAATGTAATATATAATTTAAAAAGAAATGTCATCCTTCATGGCAAGAAACTCTGGATAGAAGCTTTCCATTTATTTGTACAATCATCGTCCATTATGCTTACTGGATTTTAATCCCCCACAAGCACTCCTTCTATAACACATCAAGAAATGGAAATTCCATTTAGACATTAGTGCTCCATCCTAAAACATTCACTTCCATTAGTCAGTGTGATCTGTTGCAATAATTTTAAAGGTTTAAGTTTCCTGTACTATTTGATAGTCTTGTATCTTGCATTAACAGCATCCCCAACCACCATTAGCCAATGCTGTCTGTAAAATATATATGACATTTCATTTTATGAGCAGGAGAAGAGATACAAAGCCTTCAACAAGCTATAGGATTTAAGTTTTATGTTCTCGGCTATATACTATTCTTGGTGACATTAATACGAAATCAAAGATAAAGCTTTTGAAGTCAGTGAATCTACTTGATAAAAACCTAGATTAATAAAATATAAGATATAATCTGACCAGCTGCATTAGAGATAAGCTCTATTGAGGCATGCTCCTCAGAGAACTAGCAGTGTAGGCATATCTTTGAAAAGTGATTCCACTGACATGCAAACATGCTATTTAACTAGGTAGGAAGGTATAAAAGTACATAAGAGAGAGTGGGGAGTTTTAAAGCAACTGGTAGAATCTATGCAAATTAGTCTGGAGATATTTTGTGAGTTCCCAAATAGCTACTAAAGATGTGCCTACAGCTGTTAAAATGCCCCTCAAATTCAAGACAACTTAGATGTGTTCCCATTTTTCAAACTTAGTCTAGAGATATTGTGTGAGTTCCCACACAGGTCCTTAAAAAGTGCATACACCTGTTGAAACGCCCCTCGGAATCTAGACATCTTCACTTGTGTTCATTTTTCAAAGTTACTCCATCATTCTCCAATAGCTTCATTTTTGCATTTCTGTCTCTTTAGCTTACGAATTGTTAGGAAGAAGTGTTGGCGAAATGTATTGTTTTCCATCATTGGTGAAACTCTTGGTATTTTTTATGAGCCAAAATGCAAAGTGCACTTCATGAACATTTTCTTCACCCTTCATCACCAAACACCCTTATTTGGGGTGAGTTTTTTCACCCCTCTTCAAAAGGATGCTTTCAATGTGGCAGGTGGCACTAAGAGAAGAGGAAAGCTGTTGCCAAAGAAATGGTAGCGTGTAGATAAGTTGACATCTGCATCCAGATGCATATCCTAATTATAGCTGTCCATCCACACTGCATCCATTTTCAGCGGGATGCATTTCTGGATGCGCAACTGAATATGCACTCTTGCTCATGTTTATGCCTGACTACACTCAACTAGAGTGGAACTGGGCTGAATCTTTTTGTACAGTGCTTGCAGGAAATGAAAGTGCAATGGAGCAAGGCAGGGAGCCTTTCTCTGTGGTGGGCATAATATGAAATCACATACTCCTCTTCCCTATTCAGAGTGAGGGAAATGGAAGGGCTTTGCAATGACACTGTAATACAATGACTCTGTAATAGAACTATGTGATGCTTTCATGTCATCATGGTCACTGTGTGATCTCTGATTGGATGGGCCTTTCATTATTATTATTTTTAAAAAGCCAAAGTCACAGCAGATTAGGGGAAAGAGTGCAGAAGTTGGGGGAAATTGAAATACGGGGTTTGACAAGGAAGGGGGGGTACCTAGACCTATTATGCTTGGTACCCCAGGTCCATGCCCATTCAACAACAACCATCTAGATTCAGGATACAATTCACTATGATATACTATGCATTAGACTACACCCTCTGCAAACTTGAGAGGTATGCTTATGAACATATCTTATTTATCTGAATCAAACTCATTTTTTCTCAAAATGCAAAAGTTTCCTGTGAGCAGGACTGAATCTTAAATGATAGTTTGTAGGGAATTTAATAAGCAACACAGAATATAAAAAACACATAAACGGTATGGTTTGTTGTAGTCAATAGCGCATTACAAAGACTGTCAAAGACAATAAATATACAAAATCTGAACAATGCATATTTTCATATATTAATGCACTTCAGGGTTCTTTGTCAAGCCTTTCACAGAAGTGAAATAAAAAGGGGAAAACATTAAGCTTTTTTATGGTAATGCCAATAAATCTTTGGAATAGAAGATTAGGCTGCACTCTGTGCTCTTTCCCAATAAATCCCGCCCCATCATTTTAGTTTATTTCAACTCAAAATGAGGGGGGGAAATGAGCTGTTTACAGCAGCAGTAAATAAAGCCTTCTCTTTTTTGCCAACTTTTATCCTTAATTTATGCTGCTTTTATATTTTGCTTCAATATGAAAATTAAGATCTGCTCTGCCCTCTAGCTCTGCTACTGTTGGCCTTAAAAAAATTCCATTTGTGTGTGCCACCATTTATGTACCATTTCCTTTTCCATTTTAAATTCTAGATTTATTCTTCTATCAGTTATTTATTTAGGCCCTTCAGTAAATTGATTTCTCTCCTTATGTGTACAGTGTCCACGATAAACAGATTAACATGGATGAACCTCATTTCTCCATTTGTTTGATCTCCAACTTTTTTGTTTACTGTTTCAAACCCTCCTTATACAATCAAGCAATTCCTCAATCAGTGCCTCATTTAATGTAGTAATAAGTAGTATTGGGTCTATTAAATTATAGTATACCTGAATAAAATATTCTCCACTGGTACAGGTGATTTGGCGGAATGCAAAATGACAGCATCAGGTTCTTGGGAAGGAGATTTCCCTCTTGTTTCATATAAGAAATAAGGAAATTAGATCTGATGTTTGTTTATTCAAATGTTTGTCCCATTTAATATATAAACCATGGGATAGAGGATTTTCTTTCTCTAAAGGTTGTGCAGATGAGGGAGACCAAATCCTCACCATTACGGAGGAGGTTGGGTTAACTGGCACTCCTGTCTGGCTTTTTGTTTATAACTTAATAAATAGCCATTTGCATTTCCTAACGTTAAGCATCTTCATCCCTAGTTCTCATATGGGTCATCTGTCACCCAAGTCCAAATATGGGTGGCTTGAGATAACTTTGTTTCATTTATCTTTGTTCTTTACCCTTGCCCTCTGGAGACAATCCAAACAGTCTGTGGTGAGAAACTTGAACACATGTCATACCAGGCCTTCAAGGGGCCCACTGGGTTCTCCTTCAGGTACAACAACCTCTGGGCCACCCTGATGAGTTCTCCTGGACTCCTGATGATACAGTGGAGGCTGCAAAGTATGCCTTCTTTGCTGCCATCACTGCCTGATGGTAGGCATGATGATGCACTCTAACCAGTTTTCGGTCAACCTCAGAAAACTATTTCCTCCAGCTGCACTCAAGGTGTTGTCTGGCCTGTTTCACTGCTCACAAGTCCCTGTAGTGTCAGGGAGCTCAACAAGCTCCATGGAGCCAAGAGGACATTTGGGAGCTATCATGTCTACAGCCTTTCACATCTTACCATTCCACAGAGCGACCAGAACCGTAATAGGATCACCAACTCTATCCACTAGGAAATCCCACAGAGCATTCAGGAATTCAGCAGATTACATAAATCTTCGGGCAAAGACCATCCAAAAGTGCCCCCCAACCCTGCAGATGAAATGTGTACCACAAGCTCAAACATCACTAGGAAGTAGTCTGACCATGTCAGTGGGGTTATCATGCCTCTCCCCAATTACCAGACACAAGCTGTTCTACCTGGAGCAAAGACTAAACTGAGGATATGCAAGTGCAGACTTTGGTCTTTCAAATTTCAGTGGCCCCCCTGCCTCTCACCCTCTGTTCTGCTCGATTCACTACATCATAGTTGCAATGCCCTGCAGCACCCCCTGGGCTCAGTGCCCAGTACAGCAGAACCAGTTGCACTGCCTTAAATCTGTCTCTGGGGTATGTCCCACTCTGTGCATTGGTCTGATTCATAGGAGCCAACCTAGGAGCTGTGGGGGCTTTGGCCCCCACAATAAAATCTTTGAGGGGGCTGAGTCCCCACAAAGTTGATGGGCATTCCCATTCAAATGGTGTGTGTGCACTGTGTCATGTGATCAGTTATGCAGGGCGGGGCTTACCTGGGCCCCCACAATATTTTATTCAAGTTGGCACCCCTGATCTAATTACAACTTGTTGGTTGTTATGGAGGCCATGAAGTTCCAAGGCATCCTCTGCATTGATGTTGAAGCCACTCAGAACTACCATCCTGTGTTCCTCCAACACTACATCAGAGACCATTCTTTACCTGCTCAGTCAGGGAAGCTGCTGGGTGGTACACTAGCAGCCTCTCTGATTTGTCTCTTTGGTCCAATGCCAGATACAGGCTGTCAAGTCCAGCTCCAAGGCAGCATAGTTTCCCAATGATGGAGTCTTATGGACTAGGGTTACATACACACTCCAGTACCCTACTTTGGCCTAGGGGTGCACTGAGTACACAGGTGAGCATATCTGGGTGATATTTGCCACATAAATTTATCCAGATCTGAATAATGCCCGGGTGGGAAACTTCTGCCATCAAAGCCAAAACTGTAGCCCACAAGGTTGTTTTCCCATAAACTATGCTGCTGCCTCATACCTGGCATCATATGTAATGTCAGGTATGGGACACGGTTGGATCAGCTGAGGTTACGCCAACATTTTTCCTAAACCTCCTGCATTTGTTGTTCATTCTGCTTGCTTCTCCTTGTATACTAGCTGAGATTGAGTTGGCATTTCAGACTCCTCTTTCTACCAAGCCAAGCCCTCTCTGGCTCAGCTGCATTAGTACCCAGCTATGTTAGATCTAGTGAGGTGCATTCTGGGTTATTCCTGGCTTCCTCTCCACATTAACTGTACTTTTCCAGAAGTACAAAGGAGCCAAGATTCTTGAACAGCCAGAAATTGTCTATGAAACCAAGGTGCACAGCCAAGCAATTGCATGTTGGAATTATGAGTAGCATCCCAAGAGCCACACGAGGCCTGTATAACCTGTGATCCATTAAATATAAAGAATTAGACATGTATAAGGCTTTATTTTCATGGTTTCTTACTTATTTAGCAGTCTCATTTGACCTTGGGTTTTATTCACCATTGACCACTTCTTACTAGCTTACACCTCTTGTTAATAAGATTAGTTTTGGTTCAATATGACTGTCTAATTAATAGGCTTCCTTTGAGAGGGTTCTGTCCTAGGCTGACTTTAGGTCTTATTGCAGTTTCATGAATATGTTCAAATAATAAGCCTTCCTGCCCAACCTTCCTTTCTCAAGTCTTGGCGTCTATAGCTCCAAATGCCTGATAGCCATCTACTGGCTGAAGATAATTAGCTTTCAATTAATGCTAACTTTTTACCTTTTCTTGTGGTAGACCCCAGGAAGTTCCAACTTGTCCAATTAGCAC
This sequence comes from Darevskia mixta, assembly GCA_034641385.1. NCBI lineage: Eukaryota > Metazoa > Chordata > Lepidosauria > Squamata > Lacertidae > Darevskia > Darevskia mixta. Next base: position 41,288,271 of record JAWWNH010000013.1, on the reverse strand, counting down.
ATATTTTGCTCTTTTCCCAGTGACACAAAGTGTGGAAGCAGCATTCTACTTTAGAGTTAGTGACTCTGTTCTTCCATTGCCATTTCACTCTCACTAAAAATCACAGCATTTGGGACAGCAAAGTAAAAAGTTGAAGCTTAGCTCTCACATGTATTGTTATAACTAATACCTTAATAAATCTGTATAACACCTTTCATCCGTAGATCTCAGGGTGGTTCACAACATAAAATTACAATATAAAAACCACAAAATACATAATAAAATTAAGTACAACAAAACAATAATCCCCCCTCCCACAACACATTGAAAAGAGCATTGGACGTCAATCAGCTAAAGGCTGTTTCAAAGGTTGAAGAAGAACATTGTTGTCTGTGTATAAAGGTGTCTAATGAGGGCACCAGCTGAACCTCCCTGGGGAGAACATTCCACAAATGGGGAGCCACTGTGAAAAAGGCCCATTCAATTTCGGTCATTAAGTATAAATCATTTGCATAATTTATTATGCCACGGTTGGTGGAAAAAGAAATAGTTTAGGATTTGAGACACCAGGAGAATAAAATATTGAGACCTAATATTGGGAGGAACATAGCAGGAATGAAGTCACATGCAACTCTACTTTCCCCATCATACCTGTCCCCATCATTTCCCTAAAAGAAGACAAGAGGAAGCTGTTTGATGAGAATATCCAAATGAGAGCTCCCTTTTCTATTTAAACTTTTTTTAAAAAAAAGTATTAAACCTCTGTCCAATATACCTGAAGTACACTCTGTAAATTTTCAATTGTGCCATCTCAGTACCAGAGGAAAGACTATTGGTGCTCTTCCTGAGGATCAGAATGTCAAAATAACTAAATGCTCACAAATTATGAAGTTTGTTCCTTTTTAGGTCGATAATATTAACGCTGCAATCCCGTACTAACTTACCCATTGAACTGCTCAGTAGACATGTAGGATTGCACTCTTAATCAATTAAGCTGTTGCAGCTAAACTTTAAAAATATTTTGATCAGCTTAAAAGGTGCCTCTGATTCATCAGCTTAAAAAGAGTTTTAACAGGAAAGTAGGTTTTTAAAATAAAAAAAAGTGGAAAAGACATCCTTATTTCGCACACAGGCAGGAATGCCTCTTCTAAAATGGTGCCTGCTGCGTGATACATGCACACATCATCTAAGAACAAAGGAAGCACACTTTCTTGTTTAAAACAAATGTTTTGTTTATATGCAAATTTATGCAGCTTTAATTGGCTAATTAATCAGTTAAAGCTTATACCATTAATCAACTAATACTTCTTTCATTTGGTTTCAGCTCTAGTTCTTGATGTCAATGTGCCTTGAGAAGGGCTGCAGCCCAGTGGGAAAATACATGCTTTGCACATAGATGGTCCTTGGTTCAGTCTCTGGCATCTTCAGACAGGACTGCAAAAGACGCTTGTCTGAAACCCCAGAGAGCTGCTGCTGCTGCTTCTCATTGTATTGTCTACACTGTAGGCCAGGAGAGGAAAACATTTTTTTTCCAGCCACACTCCCTTCTGGTCAATCTTCTGGGAGCCACATGACAGTGGTGGGTGGGGCCAGAGGCAAACATGGGCGGAGAAAAGGAATGTGGATTTTACCTTTGTACAACAGGCTAATTTCTATGCACACTTGTACACTTTCTGCAGCAAGCAAGCAAGGACCATTATCATGGTTCAAGGATGCATTCCATCTGGGTGAAAAATACTCAAGGAGAGTGCAAAGCAAGGTCCGTAAAGGGAATGCCCTAGGGAAATGAGGGTATGGCTTGGGAGAATCTCAAGGGCCAAATCGAGAGGTCTGGATTGCTGCATTTGGCACCAAACATAAGGTTCCCCATCCCTGCTGCAGTGGCAGATCTTGGGGTCTCAGATTTCAGCAGTGCCCTGAATGACACCAAAATTCAGCACCCTCCTGCTTCTCACACTCCATTCTAAATCATAGTTGCAGCGTCCCCGAGGCTCTGCTCCCAGTGTGACCAAACAAGTCTCACTCCCCTAAATCTTTCTTTGCCTGCTGTAGACGATACTAAACTAGATGAACCAATGATATGACTCAGGGGTCATCCAGACTTCCAGTTTCTCCATCACTTTCCCCCGAGGAAACCTGATCTTTACTGCAGAACCAGAACAAATGTCAATTGAGTTTTCTCTGGGTTGACATTTGCTCCAATTTAGCACTAAAGAGTTTCCTGGAGGAAGGCAAAGGCAAAACCTGTTGCAAAGGCAAAACTGATCAGACCTGTGCTTTTTGGCACAAGCCCTCATTATAATGCAGCTTCCTATGTGCTGCTATTGTCTGGATTGTCACAGTGCATAAAAAGAAGAGGATCCCCATGAAGCCAAAACTACGTACATATGTCAGCATGGAGAACCAGCAATCCATTTCCTCTTCTCCGGTTCTTACTGTGACCAGGGAAGGAACCCCAACATTGACTCTGAACAAGAATGGGAAAGGACTGTGGACTAAAGCCAAGAAATAGGTGAATGATTCACTAGAAAAATTCTGATCTCTTTGTTCAGTTCAGCCATTTGACAAATACTATAGGTTAAAAGCATGAATGCTGCAGGCTAGGAAACATTGTTTACCAACTCTCGGCTACCATAGTGTTAATTTCAAGTCCTGTGCTTCAACCTGTGCGCAGGAGGGAAAGGTTTTCATTCTCTCCCCCCCCCCCCGTGATATTTTTGTTGCTCCATAGTTTAATGCTAGAAAAATCTTCAGCCTAGATCTGCAGTGACTGAGAGAAACTGAAAATGTTTCAAACTATACTTTCAAACTCAGAGGACAGCTGCTTGTAACTATTATTAATAAAATCAATTTCCCTTTTTTATTTTTACCCCCCCCCCAAAAAAAAGATGTTTGTGTGCACTTTATTCAGAAGTTTGCATAGCTCACCCCCTGGCACATCAACTGAAATGGTACAACTGAAAGTCACAAGGGTATAATTCAGCCCATTTAAAATGGGTTCACTTTAGAGACGAGCTTGGAGGACCAATATCCAAAGCTCATTAAATAAATGTACCAGAAGATATGATACATTTCCCACAGCCATCACTCATCAGACAAACTCTACACGAGTACAGCAGCCTCCCACTAGAGTTGTGAAGGTCAACAAAAGATGACCTTCAAGAAAATAGATGAAGGAAATATCAGAGGCATTAGCTTTACACGGGGAACTTCCTACTTTCAGTCTCTATGCTATCTGAAAGCAGAAGGGGAGTTCTGATTTTATTTACAGCAAAGAATATTAAGGGTTGCAGTGGCAGAAAGGGACAAAAATAAAGTCCTCAAATTGATACTGAAAATTGAAACTGGTGCCTGCTTCCTACCCCCCCCCCTCCATAGATATCCCCAAAGAACCCTGGGAATTATCGGGATGCGGGTGGCGCTGTGGTCTAAACCACTGAGCCTAGGGTTTGCCGATCGGAAGGTCAGCAGTTCGAATCCCCGCAATGGGGTGAGCTCCTGTTGTTCGGTCCCTGCTCCTGCCAGCCTAGCAGTTCGAAAGCACATCAAAGTGCAAGTAGATAAATAGGTACCGCTCCGGCGGGAAGGTAAACGGCTTTTTCATGTGCTGCTCTGGTTTCGCCAGAAGCGGCTTAGTCCGGGCACATGACCCGGAAAAACTTTCTGTGGACGAACATCGGCTCCCTCGGCCAGTAAAGCAAGATGAGCGCCGCAACCCCAGAGTCATTCACAACTGGACTTAACTGTCAGGGGTCCTTTACCTTTACCTTTTTATGGGAGTGCTAATAAATTTAGCTGAAAATGCCCTTAGGACAAAAAGACAGCCAAATGAATTATTAATTCGCAGCAAGTTTTTAAAACTGTTTCTTTATTCAGTGTGATCTTAGCAGTAAAAGCTAATCAAAATATCAGCATAGTCTGAACAGCAACACCCAATAGCCTGCAATCAAAATATATTCAATATGGTACCATAATATACACAATCAGATATAGCTTAAAAACACAAAATATTTAAAGCACATTATAATATATATATATATCATTAAGGGAGAGGGAATACAGGATAAAAACACAAATTTATTCCCACAAGAGGACTCAATATAACTTATCTCTGCACAAAGATGGCCACCATTGCAAAATTTAAACTAGTCTAGCCCCAGTTGCAACTGGGGGGATGATGCTGAACAGCAAAGATTTTGTGCTTATCAAAAAGGATTAAAGATTCAAAAGTTATAGCAATCATCACAGAAAGAAAGAAAGAAAGAAAGAAAGAAAGAAAGAAAGAAAGAAAGAAAGAAAGCCAAATATGTACCCTTTTGCATATGGAAGGTGTAACTAAAGCCAATTTTGTCATTTATCTTGTGACACTTGTGACACAATGAGTGCTGCTACAGAACTAGCTGTTATAGAGTTTCAGACTTCTGCCAATGCTTGCAAAAGTGACCCATTTTATTACACTCACAGTTCTTTGGATCCAGCCCAATGACTCGCTATGTGGGCTAGAGGATACAAAGCAGTGTATTGGTTCCAATCAGGTGACAGAGATGGAAAGAAGGAAACTCTAATGTAATCAAAGGGCTGTCATCTTATACACATTTAATTGGTGGAGCATCGGACAATTTTAAAAGGAGTGTGTTTTTTAAGATGTGAAATTTCACAAACATTTTGAAATTGTGCATGTTTTCCTTATAATGAGAGAGATCCCAATCTGTGCTTTAGAACTGAGTCAAGAACACATTTTGCATGTTTCTGCTGAATGTCTCACGAGCCTGTTAAGCAAACTTTATACCAATTGTTAAGCAAGCATGTGCTCCTGATGCCAATTGATTCCAGCAGCAAATACAAAAGGCATTTGAAGACAATTGTTGTGGTATCTTATGTCACCAGAGACACTGTCAAAACTGCCTTCTCTACTTAACTCTGGTTCTAAAATAGATAGCTACTTAAAATCCATAAAAGAGAAATATAGGGGGATGTCAACACTTTCGTACACCATTCTTCAACACATGTCCTGCGAAAGAACAGAAAGCCACAAACTATGTACCTGCCAGATGACAAATATTACATTGTACAGCAGCTGTCAAACACAGCTAATGGATAACACAGCATCAAAGTAGTCCACTAGAGACCATAACATCTCCCTACTCAGATAGCATAGCAGAACAGCAGATTCTAGTAAAGTGCCCATATAACTGACATTTTGCAGTTTTTACAAGGCAAAGAGAGCTATTAGCCAAATGTTCAATAGTTCTTCAATGGAAAAACATGATTTTCCTTAAAGTCTCAAGGGGAGGCAGAACTAGATTAGCATTTTTGTTTATATCTCTTTGCCTTATGTCTAGAAACACATGGAGTTACTGATAGTAGCTATTTTAAAAATAAAATAATCTCGCAGAATTTAGTACAGCTTTCAGATTTTAAGGCCTTCTCCATGTTTTAAGATTCTGCTTTATACCGCACAGGTTTTGATAGTGATAAATTAATGTCAGATTCCCAACTTATTCTATTTTGAAAAACTAAAAAAAGTACTTTAAGGAACTTTGCAAGCATTTTTAAAAAGTAGTGCAGATTTTATCTAATAAGCACATTCTTGCATGCAATTTTGCCTAATATGAACATTTTTGCAAAGAATTTTTCCCAAATACAATATAATGTTATTTCCATTAATATATACATGTTTATGCACTCTTTGCTGTGGTATATACATTTTTGTACACATTGCTTAGCTTACGAACTGCATTGCAAAATTCAGAGAAGCATGAATTTTGAAAGATGGCTGAGTTTCAGTTCGCACACTGTTTTGGAAAATGCAATTGGGTAAATTGGTCTTTAAATGCAAGCTGGATAGAAGTTTTCCCTTGTTTCTAGTTCTCAGTGCTACTTCTGAAAAAATCCTGGAAGAAAGAGTCAGATGTGCTGGTGCCAACACAAGAGCAAGTGAGTAGCATGTGCATCAGGCAGCAAGAAGTGATAATAATGGTAAAAAAAAAAATAACCTTATGTAGGGATTAGCCCAGAGTCGTTCCCAAGTAACCCTATTTTCCATACCCTGTAAAATCAGGAATAGATGCAGCCACTCATTCACCAACATGAACATGGTGTTTCCAAATGTTTAAGGATTGTTGTTGTTGTTTAGTCGTTTAGTCGTGTCTGACTCTTCGTGACCCCATGGACCAGAGCACGCCAAGCACTCCTATCTTCCACTGCCTCCCGCAGTTTGGTCAGACTCATGTTGGTAGCTTCGAGAACACTGTCCAACCATCTCATCCTCTGTCATCCCCTTCTCCTTGTGCCCTTAATCTTTTCCAACATCAGGGTCTTTTCCAGGGAGTCTTCTCTTCTCATGAGGTGGCCAAAGTATTGGAGCCTCAGCTTCAGGATCTGTCCTTCCAGTGAGCACTCAGGGCTGATTTCCTTCAGAATGGATAGGTTTGATCTTCTTGCAGTCCATGGGACTCTCAAGAGTCTCCTCCAGCACCATAATTCAAAAGCATCAATTCTTCGGCGATCAGCCTTCTTTATGGTCCAGCTCTCACTTCCATACATCACTACTGGGAAAACCATAGCTTTATCTATACGGACCTTTGTCAGCAAGGTGATGTCTCTGTTTAAGGATTACACATTATGAAAGAGGTCATTAGAGCCAGCAAATTTATCTGGTTCTGAGCTAAGTTCACCAAGCATGGCGGTATTCCAAATCAGGATCCAAAGAAATTAGTGTAGCCTCATGATGGTTATTAAACTAGCAGTTGTCCTGAATGCTGAAATGTAAAACTTCAATCAAAAGTAAATTAATCTGTCTGAATTGGTTTCCCCTCCCCCCCTCCAAATTTTGGCTGCATATCTGTCTTTGGAGTCCTTCCATGTTTTCACCTCAGCCACAAGGCAACAGTTACCCATCCTAAGGCATCCCTGTAATTTTACAGAAAAGGCAAGATGCCTTAAACTTGTGTGTAGATAGTGAGAAAGACAAGAAAGCTTATGGCTTCACAGCACACATCATCAACTTTTCAATTTTCTTCTGTTTACCATATGAATGCATGGCACTAAGAACCTCATGAGCATTCAGAGCTTAGGATAAAGGGACCTCAGACAGAGTAAGCAATCAAGAGCTGCAATCTGTTTAACAAAGAGGACCATCTGGAAGCTGACTTTTAAGTTACTCAAGTAAGTAAGTTACATTGAGGCATAACTGGTTAGCCATATTTTCAGGAGAGTAAGATTTTTCTTCCCTGCATTGTGCAGCCTACACCTAATGGCTGATGTATAATCATTAGGGCTGCTGTATCGGTTGCTAAATTCCATTTGGGTCACAAGCTTCACACTAATGGTGCCTATTTGGCTTCTGTAGGTGATAATGGAATCTTAACATTTGCATATCGTTTTGACAAGCATTTTTTAAATCCCTCCTTATCATCTGCTTTGGGGTTCCGTCTTAAAGCCTATTTTTCACAGCCCAACCCATTTGTGTTCCTTACTGCTGCTGCTGTGTGTGTGTGTGTGTGTGTGTGTGTGTGTGTGTGTGTGTTTTACTATAAGGCCATAAAAAGTTTTTTTTTTATCTAAGCAATGGATTCATCAGAGTATAAGATTAGTCCTTTAAAGTTGTACCAGGGTCCAATCCCAGCTTTCCTGAATTAATTCCTCTTCAAAGTTTGGCTAGGTGAACTATTTTAAAAAGCTTGAATTGTTCTGAAAGGGACATCAGGATGCTAAAAAGTTGTTCTAAATTTGCCAGTCAAAACTAAAACAGTAAAATAAAGTGGTTGATACAATAACATGGGATGCTGAATTTTAGAATACACACACACCAGAAGGTTAAAGAGCTAAGCTAGGGAAAAGCAAAGGATGCTGTAATTGTCCCAATTCATTATGCAAGCTCACAAGACAACGGAACACACCAAAAGCTGTACTAGGCAAGTCATGGTTTGGGGTTTCTCTTTTGGCGCAATTCAAAGCGACTGTAATCATGTGCTAAGCATCCAACAAAGTGTTGAAGAGGAGAGCTGATTGCCTCTTACACTTCTGGTGTAGTTACAGCCTTCTGTGTCACATATGGAGAGAAATTTATTATTATTATTATTATTATTATTATTATTATTATTATGTCACTTTATCTTGCTCAAGACAACCCAAAGCCATTTAAAACTTAAAGTTAGATGAAACACAATGTCCTGCATAGAACTCTGTACACATGCTAAAAGCATTTGAAAAACTACTAGGTGTCCTGAAAGTCAATGCGTTGCAGATTTCCACATTTATGCATCTGACAAAGGAAGGAGGCCTTAGCTCATGCCACAATAATTAAAAAGTCACTCTTCACTCTTTTTTTCTACAACAGGCCAACATGGATACATCCTGGAGTTCTAAGGGTGGCACTGGTCTTCACATGATGCAAGAAGTCAAGAGGATTCTCAAATCAGGGCTTTCAGTAGCTACTCTTCAATGCCTTGATACTTACTTGTGCCAGCCATCCTTGGGCTCTTTGACAAGCCAGTCAGACTAGGCATCATAGGGCAAGGGCACCTTCTAGAATGCAAAGCTGGCTTTTCCATTGACCCCATGGCCTAAAGTTCAACCTTGTAGCCCAGTGGAGATATGCTAAACCCCAATAAGAACCCTTCCTTCTGAGCAACTTGTCCCATTCAGTAACAATAAAGAATCTTACCTCACATCACACCTGATTTGCCTGTTGGTACCTGATCCCCAGGCCCACCCATGCTACCTGCCTCCTAACCATGCCCCCATCACTCCATGCCAGAATTCATGGCAGCCCATCACAAGCCTGACACATCATCACTTCTGTGCATGACACCAATGTCTGGAACACAGCAGTAGCTAACATGCACCCAATGTACAAAAATCAATGCTGCATTGAATAACTTTGTCCCCTTGTTTTGAAAGTTCAGTCTGGCTGGCCTGAATTCACTTCAAAATGAGTCCTTTTAAAATTTTGCCTTACACTTCCAGGTTTTAAATGGAAAACTTTTGATAAATGAAATATAATAAAGGACATGTTTCCAAGGTGTCAACAAAGGAGCGTTTGTGTTTACTATTCAGAGCAGACAAAGCCCAAGGAAAGTGTCTTGTAATCAAAGGAGAAAGTATTGATCTCAAAATGTGTATACCTCTGACTTTCTTGGCAGTTTTGCACTACAGTTATTGTGGGTTGTTTGGGTTCCTTTTCAGGGAGGGGCTGACTGTTTAATACCTTTTTTATAAAAATATGTAAAAACAATTTGTCAGACTACTGGCCCTCAATTAATGTGACAAGCAATTTTACCATCACAAACTATGTAAGTGTTGTGTATGGTCATTAAGCACTTTACAATGATGGGCTGAAATCAAAGGCATATGTAAGCATGCTTAAATCCCATTTAAATCAATGGATTGTAAGCTTTCCTTATATTCTTTAGTACTTCAAACAAGAATTGGAATGCACTTCACTTTCCAGTTAAGATTTCCTGGTTCTCAAAAAAGGTGTGTGTGTGTGGAACAAAATATGTTTCAAAAAAAGGAAAAGCATATAGAGAATCTGGATACATTTGGAAAAGCTAGCTGATCTGTAATAAATACACTATGGGCTACAGCAGTGATGACCAAACTTGGCCCTCCAGCTGTTTTGGGACTACAACTCCCATCATCCCTAGCTAACAGGACCAGTGGTTGGGGATGATGGGAATTGTAGCCCCAAAACAGCTGGAGGGCCAGGTTTGGCCATCACTGGGCTACAGTATCTTAAGCCACAATGCATTTAAGGTGGGCAGATTACTGACACATTATCTGGCCATGTTCTCTCCTTCCAAAGAAGGCCAGCTCTACCATTAGGCAGAGTAAGGCAGCCACCACAGAAGATGCTAGAGTGTGAAGGTTCAGTGGCAGCAGCTCCATTCCCACAGCTAATTCTTCTGAGCACTGTGGGCATTCCCTTCTGTTGGAGGATAGAGAATAGACATCCCTGTGCTCTCTTAGAAAGCCTGCTGCCCTCAAGTATGGCAGAGGGTGCTGCCCCATTGCCAGGAATGGCCAGTGAGGAGGGGAGCCACTGCAGACGTGACGTCCCAGAAGCAGCATCACTTCTGTGTACCTGTATACTGTCAGGTGGGGCAGGGTGACAGAAGGTCAAGTTGTCTTATGTGCACCAGCACATATGGTTCATCAGTGGTGCATGGCAGAGGCAGCCCTCTCCACCAGCCATTCTTGCCTGTCACCAGTATTAAATTATGTTTCAACTGCCAGTCAGGTGGTATTCTGTAGACGGAATGGGTGGTATCTTATATGTCCTTAGGCAACCCTGCTTCCAAAGGAAAACAAACCCATGTAAGCACTGTCCGGTGGAGCTTTCCATTACTTGGGAGGAGCAGAGTACATTGTTCTAGTGTCAGTGCTGAGACTGTGTGTTTCCCTAGCAAGAGCTGGGATAACTGAACAAGAAAAGAAAAAATCAGCAGCAACACTCCTAGATCAAATGAAGCGGAGGTTCCAGTAGCAAAATCATCAGCTTATCAAGGACCTCAGAGCCAACGTGAACTAACTTCAAACTTCTGAAGTACAGCTGATACAAAATATAGTGTCCCAGTATGAGATTCAAGCACACCTGCAATTGCACCAGCTAGCAATATAGTCATTTCTGACTGTGAAATTGCAGAATATTAAGATGCAAGCAAGCAATGGCTTGGACTCAAAAGTGCCGTGTGCAACTTGTTTCCACTCACGCAACATTTCTCCACCCCGATTATTTCCGCCTCCCACTATAGTAAGGTTACCAGATTTTTTTTCAATGAATCCGGGGACACTTTTCAACTTCAGTAGGAATGATAGTGGAAATGATAGGGGATTGATTTATAAATCCAGGGACTGTCCCCTGGAAACAGGGACATCTGGTAACCTTACACTATAGGATCTGTGCCACATCCCATGCTGTTCCAAAAGAGTTAAGGCACAGAAGAGGGGCTTTTGGGGGCACAGGGTGCTGCAGTGTGGAGGAAGGGCTGGTAAAAGATTGTTGTGTGACTGGCGTTCCACTCACATTCCTAACAATCCAACTCAATGGGGTGGATTCAGACTTTAGACCTAGATCAGGGTACATTCTAAGAAGGGAGTAAATTCCACTTTTTGGAGTAGCCCACCAAAGCAATCTCTGCATTAGGTATATTTAGATGACAGTTGAAGATGTACTTATTTCACTAAGCCTTCAGAATGTGATGCTAGTTAGGCTTAGTGCTGATGCTTTTACAATGTGATTTTATTCCATTTTTGTTTTATATTGGAGGTAGGGCAGGTAAAAGAACTCTGAAAATAAAATAATAGTAATTTAAACAAATGTTGTTATTTCAGTTTTTATAATAGAAGTTGTGCCATTTATATAATAATAATAATAATAATAATAATAATAATAATAGAACTTCTTAGCTTACTCTTGCACAGAACCAAACTTCATTGATTAGTAACTAGTAAATTTAATCCAGATAAAAAGGGAAGTGACTCAATGTGATCCTTTTCACCTTCTAAGGCGGTAGCCCCCACTATCAATAGTGCCAAACTAAGTAATATGTCCACAAAGAATTTGTACTTTACACTGCAGTGATCAATTTAAGCTTTGCTGTATTTGTTAATAAAAACATTTTCTGAAGTTGTTGCGTATTTTAACAAGCATCTGCATAACCATCTGTAAAATATGCAAATGCCCGTGATTAATATTCCCCATAACCTTACTGCAACCATTTTTCTTCAAGAATGTATTCGTTTTCAAGAAACACAGTTTATACTGAAAGCACATTTACATTTTATTATCCCTAAATGCTTAACTACCATAACTAATGCTTGATTAATAAATAGCTATCTCGTGCTGCTACTTTAAACTTCACAATTTAAACTTCACAATTTATACGCAATTCTTTCTTGATGTTGACTACGGCCCTTTTTAAAACAGTTGCATGGGAATGACAAAAGGTCAAAATAAGTAAAACAGATTTAATTCACATTGTCCCATAAGCTACAATTTATTGTTCTACCAAACCTAATTAAATCCTGGGTAAAGTCATAAAGTTTATAGACCCTATTAAAAACTGGAATTGGAGGACAAGATCTTAATGTGTTGTGGACAATCATCTGACTTGCAAATCTTTGCCGGACATGCTTATTCTGTAGGTGTCTGACAAAGAAGCAGTAAATTGCTAACATAAAAAGGATGCCTTCAATTCACTTATCCAACAGCACATCTACAGTCCCCTGCACAAAACAATGGCCTTGTAATCAGCTGCAAAGTGACAGTTTTATGTTAAAATTGGGACACCATACTTCACCCGTTATTATTTTATTATTTTTATTCCCACAAACTGCTCACTTGCCAATATTATAGTTACTGGAGCATTACAGATTTAAGGTTGCTTTGAGAAACAACACGGATAAAAATACCCTCCACCATGAAATCATAATGCAGAGAAAAAATCAAAGATGAGTGGGCTTTCAAGGGTGTCAGGGAACAAACACTCGGCTGGGGCTTGCAAGCACTTTTTTCCCCTCAAGCATACTGTTCTCAAATATTTGCAATATGGCAGCTTCCTGCAATGGTGTGCCTGGATAGACCTACACATCTGGACTCATCCATGTGAAACAAAACAAAAAAGTTTACCTATGAAACGGAAACATCCAATATGCAGTCATGAAATTATACTTTCCCCCCTAAATTCTGTTGCACACATTCCAAATCTAATTTGGCTTTTCCAGATGACTTTAATCCAACGGACGAAGCCTTCTTTACATTCAAGTTTACTATTGTAATAGGCAGCAATAGAGAAAAAGCATCAGCTCTGATTGATTTGATTATGGAGCTACCATGTACCCATAGAGAGCAAAGAGTTGTTTATAGAAGTCATATAGAGATTGTTAAAGTAATTATACTTAAAGGCACCTTTCCAAGGTTAAAATGGCACCTTGTACAACTATATGCATCCCACACAATTTCAATCATCCTTGTTATAATAATAGGGATCATTCATTTTACATAGACAGGTGTGCAAAGCCAAGGTGTCTAGTTGTTTAATTGAAATTATAGCAGGAATTAATTATACGATTAACAGTTCCCTAAAGTGACATGATAGAGCAGTACCTACAACTGAAGCTGAGGTTCAGTGATGGAACATAAAGGTCATAAGGACTAATTATGATGTAAATGTGAGTCAAATGAATGCAAGTGATGTTCTTCAAATTCAAAAGGATTAAAAGCACATGGGTGTGTCAGGGGGAAAATTGTATGGGGGAAAATAACAATGACACTGAAATACTAGATGTGCAGAGCCTAGGGGTGAGGCAGGGAAAATGAATTAAAATATAGAAAAGTTTGCCACTTGGAAATAATTTTATCAGTATATAAATTTAGTTACAGGTAGGTAGCCGTGTTGGTTTGCCGTAGTCAAAACAAAATTTAAAAATTCCTTCCAGTAGCACCTTAGAGACTAACTAAGTTTGTTCTTGGTATGAGCTTTCGTGTGCATGCACACTTCTTCAGATACACTGAAACAGAAGTGTTTCAGTATATCTGAAGAAGTGTGCATGCACACGAAAGCTCATACCAAGAACAAACTTAGTTGGTCTCTAAGGTGCTACTGGAAGGAATTTTTTTAGATAAATTTAATAAGCCAAACTCTTCATTGTTTAGATAGATTGACTAGTGGCATTTGGGGTGAAGTATTATGCTGCAAAAATTTCACAATAATCTGTTCCAGCTGTTCTGTATGTAACTTCTAGAGGATTCTCTGCCTTTTTCTTTTTCTTTTTTTCTTTCTCTCTCTCTCTCTCTCTCTCTCTCTCAAGCATATTTTATCTATTTGCCAACTGATTTTAATACATTCCTCCAATATGTACTCTAGTATATGAGACTTACCAGTTGTAATCAAGATCATGTCTCATTTCTCTTTCTTCTACAGCTGTGTAAACGCAAGAGCAGCCACATGGGATAATAGAAGTGAGCCTGTTGGATTTTTCATCCTAGGCATTCTTTAACCATAGGCTGAATGAAGTTAGTAGTCTGAAGTTCAGTGGAGCTACTTCGGACATTTAAAACTAAATCTGCAATAATATTAGACTTGGTTAAAAAACAAAAAGCAAACACCTAACCACATATAAGAATTCCGGTAAAATTAATCTGCCCCAATCCAAGAAGTGAAACCCAGTTCCTGTTAAACTTGTTGGAAGTAACTGATGCAAATAGGGATATGCACCCAATTGTTATCCAGGGACACCCCCAGTTTATGAACCTGCTCCTCCGGGGGACCACAACTGCATCTGAATATTTAAACCACACTCCAAACTTGAACTTTTCCACCTAATATAATGTTGCTTTGCTCTTTCATGCAGTGCCCACCTTTTTGAGCAATTTGTCCCTAGGGTGCAGTGATGGGTTAGCCAATTATAAGAAGGGGGAAATATTTTGATGAATGGGTCATTTTTGGAGCACTCTGCACTTTTGACTCATAAATTCTACATAAATACCAGGTAAATGGTGCATAGCTTATTAATGAACAGAGCTCTAAATATCAAATTATCTCATCAGCTGGAAATGCAAAAGCTTCATATCTCACTAGTTATATTTCAATGAGGCAATTTAGGAATATACAAACTCCTCTGTGCTATACTGTGTCTCCGGAGACAGACCTGTAAAATAATATCCTTCTTTCATTTTAAAGGATAGGACAGCTGCAATGAAGAGTTTGCCAGACCTTCAAACTCTGCCCTCCAGTGAGGGTGAACTTACAGCCCTCACCTTGCATTGTAAGCCTGAAAGCACCATTAAGCACATGATGAATTGCAAGCCATAAGACAGATATAGGCCAACGCACATGGAAAAGCCTTAAATCTCACCAGAGCCAGCAGAAATTCAAAGGTTCCTCATAGCAAAGAATCCACTGAAACTGCTAAAATGCAGAAAACTCTTGAAATGTGATCCTGCTTGCCTTCCACAAAATGCTTTGAATCATTAGTACAGGCATTTAACAACTGTTATATTTTTTGCACCATATTTTAGAGTTCTCTCCCTTGTATGTCTAATTGCTCTGAAGCACCTATTTCCCTTTAGGGTTTGAGCATCTTCACCAGAATCATTCAGTGTTAGGGATGAAGTAATCCATCCATATAAGTTACTCTCATTCCTCATTTTTCCAAACTTAATTTCAATTTTTCTCATCTTGTGCTTTTTTTAAAAAAAAAAGTCCTAATGAAAATCAGTATGTGAATGTGCATTTATCATATGAGGACTGCAAAGCAAGTCTTATTGATATTGACAGGTTTAACTTCCACACAAACCTGTTTTTGAAAATAGAGCAGTTTTGTTTAGTTATATTTCCCTTTAAATAAAATGGTGAAATTAAACCATTACAGTGGTACCTCGGAAGTCAAACGGAATCCATTCCGGACACGTTCAACTTCCAAAACTTTCAGAAACCAAGGTGCAGCTTCCAATTGGCTGCAGGAAGCTCCCGCAGCCAATCGGAAGCTGCAGAAGCCATGTTGGACGTTCAGATTCCAAAAAACGTTCACAAACACTCACTTCCGGGTTTGCAGCATTCGGAAGCCAAAACATTTGAGTTGCAAGGCATTTGTCAACCAAGGTACGACTGTATTTATCTTTTAAAGTATAATCACTTTTTATTTGGGCCATGCTGGCTGGAGCTAATGAAAGTTGAAGTCAAACAGCATCAGGAATTTTGCCATCCCTGGAGGGATCGACATCTCTGGAGGGCCACTGATCCCTGGTGTATAGGACTTCAGCTACAAAAAGAAAAACTAGAGGTAACAAGGGACATAGGTGGAGTAAATACAAGTAGGAAAAGTGGAGTTTGAGGCTTGTACTGCCACCCAACATGTGGACATATTTCTATGCGCATCAGCACTATATGACATGCGCCCTGGTAGAGGTAAAATTACTTGCCAAAACTGGTCACCCCTAGAAGCCAGTCCTTGCTGCTGTCTTACCATCTGGCAGCACAAGTATTACAAGTATTATCAGGTAGGATGGCAGCAAAAGTGAAATTAGGAGAATCTGTGTAATTAAATAGCATGAATTTTCCAGTGTGAATTTCAAAAGTCTATCAGCAGCACTTGCTTGCATGTATTAAGGAACTAGCTTGATGTGATGCTTAGATCTCATTTCATAATGTGTGAATAAAGTGAACACAGAAGAAAATAATAGCCTTCTGGGGATGGATGACATGTTCTCTCCAAGTTTTTTACTTGCTTGGCCTTTGCTGAATTCATGCCAGGGATGGGTTGACCCACTGCCAATTTCTTGGGGAAGAAAATCACTAATAAATATTAGAAGCATGTATGTGTGTGCTTTAATTCATTGAACTGTGAAGAAATCACAAGACAGGGAGAAACACAAACACACACACACAATCAGACATCTACTTCCTGAGAAAGATATTAACCAGTTTGTCTTATGAAAAATGAGGACAGACTCCATTTGTTCATCCTGTGTAAGTTCCCTGAGTACACAAACTCTCAAAATAAAAAGCATTTCACTATTGACAATCCCCAATTGCTGGCTTCTTTACAACTGTGCATAAAATGTTCTCAGGTAGGGAGGTGCTTTTGACAAATAGGCAAAATGTCCCAGCCACTCCCTTGGGTTCCTTTTCAATAGTCTGTGACCTTTGCCAAGTTCCACATTTCTTTCAAAATTAATGCACTGACTAAGTGCAATGAATAAATTTCTTAGAAAGCAAACCAATTTCTTCAGCATCACCCATCAACATGAATATTTTTTTTCCTTTGTGCTTAGAATAATGACTTTTTTTGGAAGGCAAATGGAAAACTGTGTTAATGTAGTTCCATGGGCAAAGCCTGAGAACACTGTAAATTACCCTGCTTAATGGACTTTGGAATTTATTTAGCTATCCATTTGAAAGCTTCAGAGCTTCAAGAGGACAGACTCAAATGGTTTATTCCTGGGGAAGCACTCTCTCTGTGTCTCTCTCTCACGCACACCATTTCACAGTGTTTTGCTTACAATTATGTATGTTTATTGAATTTGTAAAGAAAATGCCCTTAAAATCGGGTATTTTGGGATGCTTAGATAAATATTCTGATAATCTGTTCCATGATCACAGTTATATAGACATTCAAAAGTATCCATACTGCTCCTGTGTATGTATGTGCTTGCTTGCTTGCTTGCTTGCTTGCTTGCTTGCTTGCTTGCTTGTTTCTCCATTCACTTCAGTGTGCAAGGAGCAGCTCCATAGTTACAAATGGATGCATGTCTCATCTACTAAATGAATGTCTCTCTTCTGCTAAAATGAATAGTAAAGTTCATTGGCCCACATGTACATTGGAACTTCCATGGTGTGAGGTTGCTTGTCTTCTCAACAGATTCCAATTAGGATCTGACCCAAAACTTTAATGAAAGTGGCTGGGAGCCAAACTAGTAGCAGGCAGGCATGGGGAAGAACTGTGAATGCCGCTGAAACAATGTTGTATTCACTGCATCATTCTGCCCTGCCCAAAAGATACACTGCTGCAGAAAACAATAAATGAACAACAAATGTGTCGTTCCCAGTAGAGGAGTTGGGCAGGGGGGAGAGAGAGGTCCAGCAAAAAATAATAATAATGGTGGGTTAAAAAGTAGGAAATTATGAGTATCCTGTAACCAAAGCACTCCCTTGAGGGAAAACATCTGGACATACACACACCCAATAAGAAATAAGAAATAATTGCACTTTAATTGAAACTTAAAATGTTTGTCTGGAAAGGCTCTCTTCACCTGAATTTAAATCTAGGGAGATTCCTTGGCAAGATAACATTGCCAGATATTCCTATCCTTAGAACTCTTGCAAACATTATAAAATTGTTTTAAGGCATGCACAACTAAATTCAGTTATTTGATTTCTTCCTGCAGGAGTGCCACAGATTAATTATTCCCTGTTTAATGCAGTCAAAACTAATGCAAACCTGACAGGATCTGTATCAGCAAATGATTCTGGACTCAAGCATTGCAGAGTCTTGTAAAATGCAGAATGAACCTTCAGAGACGATGGACTCACAATATCATTCTCACAATAAAGCAGTGCTTCCAGCTTGCCTTCTTGATATAGGTATGTCATTCCAATGGGCTGAGGAACTAAGTTGCCACTCCCATATGTGATTCTGGCACATTTGAGGTGGAATGGTTTTACAGACCAATGAGCCATTGCATTTGGGTTGCCTATAATGTAGCTTTGCTAAAACCCAAAAGCCCTCACTGCCATCCAATTTATTTTCTTACATTTAGTAGTATTTAAAGCAATTAGATGAAAGATAGCAGACGGAGTCCAGTATACATTTGGATGAGCTAGCGCTCTGCTAGGAAATGTTATGGAAGGAAATTGCACATATCTCTAGAACATGGCAGCTAGGTTGTTTCCCCCCCCCCCTCATTGTCCAATTGAAAATTTTAAAATTATTGCTCAGATTAGATCCTCTGAGTAATTTTTCAGCCTGCAGACTAAATGCCTGCTGAGCCATGCTTAGCATAGATATATATGCAAGTACAGGATCTCCAGAAACTTAATTATACAACAGTGAGACTGTGTTTCAAATATTAGATTTGTCACATGGGTAGCAGTAGACGCTCTCCAAATTGGCTCTAGGACTGGGCTAGGATTAGCTCTATTAATCTCCCTCGTGCTTTGTTTTCCCTGTATATTCACTTTATTGCCCTGTATTTGATTCACTGCATCTCAGGAACACTGTTTGCTCTGCTTCACTAATCCAAGGATCATCTTTGTACTACAATGACTTCTACCACACAAACATGAGTGCCTTCACACCCACTTTATCTATGCAGTGTTACTGGTAGGACAGAATAGAGCAGTAAGAACTACTGGCATCATGTCAGATGTCCCAATAATTTATAAGGATTGGGCATCAAGATTTTGTTTTAATATCCTATATAAACATGGATCAGAATAAGAGCACATTTCACATTTGGTGAACAATGTAAGTGGAGCCTAGGACACTTGTCCCAGCTCTCCCTGCTTGGGTATAAGCTTCACATATGAGCAGAATGCCAACCAGGGCTTTGGTCTCCAGAGCCTTTACCACTACTGCAGCAAGTGCTTTCTCCTCAAGTTTACCGGTATCAGCAACGGTGTTTGCAACACAGCCTCTAAAAGAAGGGCACCCTTGACACAAGCTAGCCCTGCCTGGCAAGTCATGGAGCTGAAGTGGGGGGGGATGGCTGCACTGGCTCCCGGTGGAGTACAGGATCAGGTTTAAGGTGCTGGTTTTAACCTTTAAAGCCCTATACGGCCTAGGACCCTCATACCTACAGGACCGCCTCTCCTGGTATGCCCCAGGGAGGACCTTACGGTCTGCAAATAATAACAACCTGGAGATCCCAGGCCGCAGGGAGATTAGGCTGGCCCCGGCCTGGTGGAACGCTCTGCCACATGAGATCAGGGCCCTGCGGGATTTGACATCTTTCCACAGGACCTGTAAGCCAGAGTTGTTCTGCCAGGCCTTTGGTCAGGGCTCAGCCTGACTCCCCTTCCCTTTTTGTATAAGAACTACCAGTAGTATGAAAGAGGCCTCCCAGCATTCTCACAGGCCCATATAAGATCAGCGTACACAGTTGGGCCTGATGAGCATTTACTGTTCCCAACCCAAATCCTGCGGAAAGCCATCTAATTCAGATTTAAATTTTATCCTGACTTGTTTTTAAGTGGTGATTTAACTATTGTTTGATTTTATATCAATGTTTATATTTGATGTTAGCCGCCCTGAGCCCAGTCTCAGCCGGGGAGGGCGGGATACAAATAAAAGTTGTTTATTATTATTATTATTATTATTATTATTATTATTATTATTACTCAGCCCAGCCCTGCTCCTTGTTTCCCCAGCAGTAACAGCTTGGAAGACAGACTATGGAGCGAGGCAGCTGGGAGGCCTCCTGGAGGATCAATCCCAAACCACTCATCATCTCGACAGGCAATACACTAGCACATGATAAATACTGAGCGGCATATGGTTTCTATCTATTAGTTTTGCAGAATTGCTAAACTGCATGATGAGCAAAGTAAAAACCAACAACGATACACCACGGTTTTGTGGGGGAATTCACTATGCAATAATTACATCCTTGGCTAATTTTGGGGGACAAACTTCATTTTCAAATTAGAGGGAAATGCAATTAAGACTTTTAATACAAACCATTTGTCCCAAACACAAACGGTGTTTCTCCTTCTTAATTTAATGCCTACAAATTATTTATCTCATTATTTATCTACATATTTGTTTTGGAAGGACATCTTTTTTGTGCCCTGGAGCCACTTTATTCATTAGTTCTTCAGAATGTATGTCCTATTTCATTACATTTTAATCTTCAGAGTTGTTCATCTGCATTTCATTTCCTGCAATAGTAAAAGCATTAACAGTGGGAAAGTGTTATTGTAAATATTAATACAGAAATGATAATCATGCAAGGAACCAGGGGTTTATAAAAAACAAAAAACAGTAATTACCTTTATCCAAAGCAGAAGATTTACAAGATAATTGCAAAACAGGAAACAGTCTAAATAGAAGATCATTCAAAATAAGCTGCTTCTAGAGAATGTGGTACTAAACTGTAAACCAGTTTGTTATTTAACATGCATTAGATATAAAAATTGTATTTAATGAATATTAAGATGTAAAAAAAAGTGGGCTGGAATGTATGTTAGGATCTATATGAGCACCAGTTCAAATTACACTGTCTCCACTTGCATATTGCTCAAAATGTCCTCCCTTTAGCTGCATTCCATTTGCGAGTCCAGACGCAATGAGCCTTGGTTCACCAGGACAAGTGGCATGAAATTATCAGTAATGGCAGGACAACAGCTTGGGATTGAAATGACCACAACTTTCTTGATTACACATGAAAGTAGATTTTGGCATAGGGTATGCCACTGGGTATGTAACCTGAATCAGCCTAGTCGGCTTGCTGGCTGATTGATCCATCAGGGTCAATCTTGGGTTAAAGGATCAGCTGCCGCCACCCCCTCATGAAGCAGATCAAATGAGGGGAACCCACCAAGACACCACTTGGGAAACTTTATGGCCCATTAGCCCCTGTCTGGGTGTCCTAAACATTTGTTCCAGTTTAGACTAGGGTCCAACTCAATGCCTTTTCCACCAGAAAGTTGTGACAGTTGCTATGAGGTGGGCAAAACCTCCAGACAGGTCTTCTTCCCTAGCCCCAAATACAGTGACCATCTAATTCCACATCAAGGCCAGGCAAGAGCACTGTCTACTGACTTTGGGCAGGGCTAATATATACAAGGTGGGCAGGTGGGACATCTGTTGCCGACTGCAGTGCCCAGTCCCAATGCAGCCGGTATATAAGGTATGGAGGTGGACATGAGTGGAGACAGGTCTGTCTCCACAACCATGCCTCCCAGTCCAGCCATGATTGGCCGGTTTGAAATTAAATTTCTGGTGGGAAGTCCCTGCAGCCCCCGCAACTGACTGAGGCTGATAACACTAGTGGTGGTCATGTGGGAGAGGACTCCCAGCTCCTCTGTGGTCACACTGGGCAAAATCTCCACAGCCACTGATATGGTAAGCAGTCTATGGAATTAAATGTTGGTTTTGGCTTTCCCAAAGAATCCTAGGAACTGTAGCTTGGTAAAGAATCTGAGAATTATCCTACAGAATTGTTCATTAGCTTTCCTCTGAACTGGCTGCTAAATCAGTTTCGGTGCATATAAGTCATGCATGTTTTGTTGTTGTTGTTGTTACAAATACTTTTCAGTCTGAAGACCTTCAGAGCAGTGTAAAATTTTAAAGGATAAATAACAACACTGACCATTTAGAAGCAGAAGCACCAGCACAATATCAGTAAAAACTAGTAAAACTCCAGCATAAGACGAAATCTAGGAATTTAAGATAAAAGGGCCCACAGAACTAAGCCTGGCATAAAAAAGACACCAAGTTGGTGCCAATGACCCTTCCCAGGGTGAGCCACAATCTGCCTCCCACCCCCCTAATAGAAAAGGTCCATTCACTAGTCACCAACCATCTCACTATAGAAAGCAAAGGAACCCTGAAATGACTACCAATATAAGTTCATGCAAGACAAGGTGGTATTATAGATACCCAAATCCCAAGTCATTTAGGGTTTAAAAGGTAAGAACCCATACCTTGACATTTTACTCTTTATATCTACCTATTTATCAGCTACTGGAGTCATGTGGCACTGCACTAGACACGTCATGACTGGAGTGATAATGGGATATACAGTGGTACCTCGGGTTACAGACGCTTCAGGTTACAGACTCCACTAACCCAGAAATAGTACCTCGGGTTAAGAACTTTGCTTCAGGATGAGAACAGAAATTGCGCCGCGGCGGGGCGGCGGCAACGAGAGGCCCCATTAGCTAAAGTGGTACGTCAAGTTAAGAACAGTTTCAGGTTAAGAACAAACCTCCGGAATAAATTAAGTTCTTAACCTGAGGTACCACTGCATGTGGTATGGAATCTTTACAACACTGTGGCTGCCTCATGGAGCACCATCACAGTGAAAAGCTTTTCACTTGCTTTTAGGTAAGATAGATAACATATGGAGCAGCTCAGAGAGTAAAAAACAAAACCATATGGAAATAGCAGTTTAATAAAGTTAAGTGAGAGCTGATTCCTACGGAACATTTCCCTAGTGAGAAATTCATCAGGCAAAATTTTAGCTGAATACGGAAAAAGAAAGAGAGAAAGAAAGAAAGAAAGATTAACATCAATTTTTCAAAAACAAAAAATAGCCATGAGCAGGAATTTCATGTCCTATTCATAAATATGTCCTACAAAAACAATGTGGATTTTCCACTTTTTGTTCCAGCCTTCATCCCCAGCAGAGACGGAGCCCAGAATTTAATGTACAATTAAATCAGTTAGAGATATATTCTAAATATGTATCTAAATCTGTCAAGGGAGGGAGATATATATATAAACATACAGGTTTAATCAACAGTCATTACCATCAAAAGAGGACCCCTACACTTACCCATGCAAGAAAAGACAATGTATTCGGAACTGTATGAAAGGCGAAGCTTGCAACAAAATTATTTCCTAGAATTCAGAAAATGTTAGGTGATCCTCCTGATGCCTGTGTTATCTTGAGTCTTTCTTAATAGAATTTTCATTTTGTTTCTAAGTAGATCGGAGATAAAGTTACTCTTCACTAGGGAGGGCATTCTACAGCCAGGGAACCACCACTGAAAAGGCTCTGTCACGGGTCAGTCTCCACCAAAATTCTTGGTGGCGGCACCAACAACAAGGCCATGTCTACCAATTGTAGGGTCCAAGATGGTTGGTATAGCACTTAGCGCAGCTTGCAAGGGTGCAAGGGGACTTGTTATGCAGAAGGTAAGGCACCAGACTCTGGCTGTTGGGTATTCCAATTCAAGTCATACACACGCCCTAGGGCCTTATGCAAAGCAACAACAACAATCATCCTTGGCCACCTCATCAGAACTTTTGAATATATTGCAGCAAGCTGCAGATGCCCCTTCTGGCATCTTGACCTCTCACAGGACAGCCAGGGACTCATCCTGGCAATCTAGTCGTAATGCCTGACTTTGGTTTGCTTTGGCTTGTTCTACAGCAACCAAAATGGTGGTGGCCTGTTCAGACCTGTTCCCCTGGAGGTGAGAGTTGATAGAAAAGTGGGTTGGCTTCAGCTGCTACTCTGGGGTGCATCATCCAGCTGCCATCAGACTCAGAATTGTGGGGTCCCAGACCCAGATCTACGATAAAAATCATTCTTTCTAGAAATTCACACCGCAGTCTGTCTGCCTCATTTGGTTATAAGCTAAATAATCATAAACAGATATGAGACAATGATCTGAAACTGAATATCAGATCATTTTCAATGGCCTGTTACAGAAGCAAGCATTTGATCAGTGCAGTTTATCATGAAGAATCTCTGAGTGCTATCACACTAACTGATTACCGGTATATGAATCTCCATTATCAACAATGATCCCACTGCTGAAGAAATGAGAGGCTATAGAGGGCATTTGGCTTCCTAAACTGATTATCTTGAGCTCCACTGCATTTTAAATTTAGCTGCTGATTTCCATGGGAAGTCTGCTCTCACTACTGCTTATCATTCATCACTTTTAATTTGCCAAATGCGCTTTTTAATGTGTTTGTCCCTTCGAGAGATTTTCTCTCACACTGAAAGTATGAAAGCCACTTACATCCTGGTCTCTCAGTAAACATTTCTATTTACTATTCCAGTGTTTCACTAACTTTTTCAACTTGCTATCCACTTTCTAAACTTTATCTACTGCACCCTTTTTGCCCCCAGAAAACATTAGTTAACAGTTCCACAGGTGAATGTGCAGAGATATCCTTGCTCATAATCAACATGCACATACAGCCTACAGCAGCTGAGTGTCAAGATCTATGATCTGGGGTATATCATCTGTTAGCAGCTCTTGAGTGATGTGATTCCCTCTGCACAGAGGTGTGTTTGGCATCTTCATGGTATAGCTTTCATTTTATGCTGAAGATGCATCTCTTTTCCTCTTACTCCTGAGATATATATTGTTACTTTTAGAACCCACATACAGTATATTTTGATTTTAAATTTCTTTAAATAATTTTAATATTGTATTTTAAGTTTGCTAGAGCTCACCCTTGGACCTTATGGTGAAGGATGATTAAGAAATCTTAAATGATGATGATGATGATGATGATGAAATGCAAGCATCCTATAACAGTGCACAAAAAGCATCATAGGAACCCTCCTTTCCAAACCACATGGAACAGCCACTCCACACAGGTCCAGTGGAGGTCCTCTGGCAGAGGTCATTCAAGAGCAGGGTCAGGGAGAGAGAGTCACCACCTACTTCAGGAGCATATCGCTCCCTGAAACTTCAAGCAGCCCACCTTCCCTGCACCCCATGTCTCCCAAAGAGGACCCTCCTCACATTTGAAAACCACTGTACTGTGCTCTGTTTTGCTCCATCGTAACTGTATTGCTATGTTATATGCTGCCTGGTGATGATGCTTGCTTTAAATAAATGATTTATTGATTTCATTTCTGACTTTTTGTGTTTTCAAACATATTTATTATGTTTTGGATTCTACTATAATGCAAATCCATGC
Organism: Darevskia mixta; assembly: GCA_034641385.1. NCBI lineage: Eukaryota > Metazoa > Chordata > Lepidosauria > Squamata > Lacertidae > Darevskia > Darevskia mixta. The sequence goes on along the minus strand of JAWWNH010000013.1, from coordinate 41,263,176 downwards.
AGCTATGGCCAATGTGATTCCCCACCCCCTGGGGGAACTAAATAAAGTGAGATTTGCAAACCCTTATAGCAATTAAGTTTGTATGTGTGTATTCATTGTCCTAACCTGGGCTCATGATTTGTGCTGCTCCAGACAAACCATAAGCTTTTTGTTCTGGGTTTACAGCTCATGATTTGTGTGGAGCAGACAGACCATGGGCCTCGATTCAGATGACACACTGAGGCAAACCACCAATTATCCTTGGGTAGTTCGGAAGCAGGAGGATTGGGGCAGGAGGGCAGAAGATGCAATCTCCTTTCCAGTAACCCTGGTGTTTGTCTAAGCCATTGTTTGACTTACGGTTACACACAAACTGAGCCAATATTTGTTATGCCAGAAAGTGACCAAGCCACTTATTTCTCCTTCCCTACAGATATTGTTCTAACAGGTCCAAACTTATTATGCTAGTAGATCGTGACATTTTTATTCATGAACACAATCTTTTGCTTATTTAATTATGCAATGATTTCTTAGGACTTCTCATCAAGGCCTTGTTCAATTACACAGAGCCCCTGACACCCCAGCTGTGTTTTCACTAAGAATGGGCTTTGGTGAGCAGGTGTTACCTGGTCAACAGCCAAAAAGCATGACCATGAATTTTCTATAAAGCAATGATGTAAAACCAAGTGCAAATGAATGAGAGGCATTCCGGTGACACAGGAGTAAATCTCTGCTGAACAAGTATACAGTCAATCATAATTATAAGGGTGCCAGTGGTAATAGTGCACTTTATATATAGCTCCCATGGTACATTTCACACTTATATGGATAGAGTCTTGGAATATGATTAAGAAGTTTTTACAAGGCAAAACTTTACTCTGAGATAATCTTCTAGGACAATTCTGTTCTCATTACAGGAGTCAAATATAGGCATGGAGGGCAGCTACACAAATGGAGCTCTGGGATCTCGATTTGTGGGCAACAGTGGCAAAAAGAAGAATTTAGATTTCTAAGGCACTAAGCAATGCCTTGAAACAAGATGAACCGAGAGAGGGGGGGGGGACACTGGTCTATCATTGCAGCCCTCAATGCAATTGAGTTGAACTTCTGCTCGACTTGCATGTAGAAGCCTACATGGTTAGAGCAGACTCCCTGCCATAGAAGTGTGGAGTGTTGTAGGGATGATCTGTTAAGGATGCCAAAATGAGCATTACCACTTTCCTCCCTCGTGCATGAGGAGAAATATCTATATTGTATTGGGGGGAGCTGTGCTTTTAGTTTTGTAAGCCATCAGAATGTTGGGGTGCTAGCTATTTCTCCTTGAAGATCTGATTACCTCCAAGCCTAGGTAATCACTGTGCCCTGGAACATATCACTGCATGGAGGAATAGTGTGAGCATTGCAATATTTATTAATTTACATATCTGAGCTGTCTGAAGGATGTGCGACAATTCTATTAGTAATAGTAAATCAGAGCACCTTCACATGTGAACACTGCAAAATGCAAATGAACTGAACATTTGCAGAGAAGTTGACATTAGCTTAGCAAAACTGAATAATTTAAATCAAGATTGCGAGACTCTAGATCAGAACTACCAACTAAAGTAACTTTGCTGACTTACTTAATCATAACTCCAGGTATTGCTATTTACTCAAGCTTTCCCTGCAGCATGATTATCCATGGAGCTAAATCGTTTTTGTTTTACTATGGCGAATTTTCTATTGTTTTATGTTTTGTTTTGTTTTGTTTTTTGCCCCTTAATCACTTTTTGAGTAAGTGGTATGTAAATCTGAGCATAAATAAATGTAACCCACTACATTTCAAGACCATAGTTCACACCTATCTCTGGATTGCCCTAAGCTCTTGCAACGCACAATAATATATTCATTCACTGCAACTTCAGCTGTTTCCTGCGATTTCTTATGAAGTTAAACTGACTCAAATTAGCACAATTCTATACAAGTCTACGCAAAAGCAAATCCTGTTGAGTTTAATGGGGCTTATTCCCAGGTGAATAGGTATAGGGTTAGAGACCAGAGCTTGTCTTGGGGGCTCACCCAATACCTTCCTAACCAATTTCAGGAGGTGGGAAGCAAACAAGGGCCACGGGGGGGAGGGGGAGTCCCATGACACAAGTGGAAGTCATTGCATGCACAGGGTTCCACTGATGGGGCTGCTTAGGTGACATTCTGTGTTGACATTCTGTAGTTCAAGTCTGGGTACTGGACATCAAAATGCCAACACAGTAACTGGGGGTTATCCAATGCTCCCATTCCACTAGGGCAAGGAATGAGCACAAGAGGAACAGAACTTTCTCCTCCTCTCCAGCCCCACCCCTCCCCATTGCCCAAAAATCAGCTCCAGGGAGTTGGAGAACCCTCCAGAGAAGTTACAGGGGAGCATGGTGGGTGGAGGAGTGGAAACAAAAGTGCCTCTGCACCAGTGGAACTCCTCTGGCACTCCTTTGAATACAACCCGGTATATTCCAATGCATCATTGACAGGAAAAGAAAAAGCTCATAGAAGGGAAATAAAATTGGTAAAGGTGTTTTGAAAGTGATATGGGAAAGGGGGGGGGCCTTTGTGAGCATACACATGACTTATGTGAGCCATAAGCTTAAGAGCTTTGCTGAATGCTTAAAGTATGCATTTAAATGCTTTGCTGGTTTAGAGCCAGAGATCTAGGCAGCCCCTTTTTTTAGGATCAAGTCCTTCATTTGGAATTCAATGCAGATCAGCATTTTAAAGGATAGTGCCTCACTGATCGGAAGGCTGAGACAGTTGAGTTTAATCGTTTACTTACTAAAGCTTTGCAGCTCATCCTTTAAAAGCAAGCACGGGCTCAGTTAACAAACGCACAAAAAGCATTATCGCATGAGAAGATTTCAAGCCTAGCCTTATGTCAGCTCTGCTCACACAAGATTCCCAGCATCCAAAGGGGAAACTTCTTCTTCTTCGAAAGACAGGATATAAATATTTCAAATAAATAAATAATAGAAAGAATCTAGGGGCCCCGCCACAAGAACAAAATGATAGGGATGTTTTCTGTCCATAGTGGAGGTGCATAAAAGATTGCTGCAGATGCGATCTGCAGCATAGCTGATGCTGCTGAGTTTTCAGGGGCAAACTAATAAGGCTACAGTAAATGAAAATAAAGCAGGGCCAAGCATTACATCTGTTTGCAATTACAGCCTGACCCTAAATGAAATGTCATTTACATTGCTCCAAAAGACACTGGAAAAGAGAACCACAAGTAAGTAATACTATCATGCTCACCCTTTATCTCTCTATTTTCATACACCATACACCCCTGCACCTCTGGTTCCACTGCTCTAAGGTGTCCAAAGGTTTTTCCTTCAATCATCTCCCCAAAACTCACCATTTCCACAAAGTCTGTGGGCACAACTCCCTTAGCAGTCAGTTACTCCTTTTGTCTACTAAAGCAAAGCCTGAGTATATGAGTAGCTGAGCTGAATATAGGGATGGAAGAGAAAGTCAATTTTGTTTCCATAATTTGCACTTCTCAAACCAATACGTGAAAAGGAACAAATTTATCCTTAAAAATTCATACTTCTCCAAATTTTGTGATGCAGGTATGCAACAAATATATTTATTGGGGGAAAGTGTGCATAAAAATGCATATTCTCTTGAAAATAACACACAATAGTGCATCATATTAAGGGAAAGTATGTGCAAAATGTGTATATTAGGAAAAAAATTGTATTAAAAGGTAAACTTTCATGCAGATTTTTTAAAATGCAAGTTGCTTGAGAAATGTGAAGAACTTAATTTAAGACTGGGCTAATGAGAAACTAAGAGAAAATGAAATTGATACATTCAGCCAACCCTAGGAACACATAGTATCCTTCTGTGCATGTTATTCTGGCCTCAAAGACCCCGAGGGCTGATTTTTTCAATTCCCAGCTTTCCTTCTATCAGGCCTCAGTTCCAGAAGAGACTTTACTTCGCCCTTTTTTCCTGCCTCCATGTCATGTTTCAGAGAGACAGATCTGTCTTTTTGCTGTTGTGCAAATTATGGTGGGGGACCATCCTGAAGCCCACAAGCCCCAAGCCCTGACTCTACAAAATTTTAGCCAAATCATGCCTCTGTGCCATTCTAAAAGTACTAACCAATAAGGACTATCCACAGTCTGGTGTAGCATGCTTCTGAATATCAGTTGCTTGAAACCGCAGGAGGGGAAAGTGCTGTTGTGCTCAGGACCTGATTGCAGGCTTCCTATAAGGCAGGCACATCCAACAGGTAGATCCTAATCTACCAGTAGATCACTGGATGTCTGTGGTAGATCACTGGTAGATCACTGGCTCACCCCAAAGAAGCTCAACAACTTTGGCTCCCCTTAAAAAAGCTCGATTTTTTGCCTTGCACCCCCAAAAATGGGGCTTCCCCCCCTAAAAAAGCTCACCAACTTTGACCTGAATGCCCAAAATATGACCTGAATGCCCAAAATTATGATGATGATGATGCAAGTTGGTTTGGGGAAAAATACTTGTCTGAGAAGTGGAATAAATGGATAGTAAATAAATAAACTACATTACAATAATTTGTACATCTTTGTCCTTGCCCTATGGGAGAGTGAAACTTGCTTTAAAAAGAAGGGTGGAGATGAAAACAAACTGCCTTTACAAAGCCAAATTCTGTGCCACATTCTACAGTTTGTGCTGCGCAATGTGCAGTGTGCTGGCAGACATACCAATGACTTACCCAGGCAAAGACAAAGGATTTCATCTTAGGGCAAAGTCGAATGCTAAAAGCTTTTCAACTTTTTGCCTTGGCTTGTTTCCTTAGGTCGCACTGCTCTAAGCACTGTGCTTGCTGTACAGATGGACTATGAATCAGTCTCATTATATGGTGCCAGATATAAAAAGGACAAAACAACAAAGCGTACCTACAAGAACAACAGCAGCAGCAACAACAACAACAACAGATAACCTTGATAAGTCAAAGAGCCTGAAAAAGTATTAGGTGTGTTCTTTGGTCTTCTGATCAGAAGAGAAAGCAAAAGGGTTTGCCACAGAATCTGCGGATCTTATTTTTAACCCAAGAAGATCTATACATTAGTGTTGCACAGGATGTACAACAACAACAACAAAAACCCACCCTAGGGCACATTGAAGAGAATGGCAGGCATTGAAAGGCAGCAATCCTAACCTCACATACTTGAGAGTAAGCCCCATTGAATTCAGCTACTTACTTCTTACTAGACATTGCTATGATTGAGCTGTAAATCATTTAAGAGTTCAGTCAGTGGTGGAATTCACCGTCATACTAAGGTGATTGTTCCATCAGCAGAAACATTTCTGCTTGCCAGATGGCTCGGTCTCCCCTCTCCTGCCCCCATGTACTGTTCTAGGGGTTCTCAATGTCAACAGTTAGGAAATGTCAGGGCAAATAGAAAGAACTTTTAACAGTCTGCAAAAGCACCTCATCTGCAGTGGAAGACTATATGGGACCCCAAAATTCTAAAGGCAGTGCTACAGGATAGGAGGGTCAATATGGGCAATCCCAGCTTCCAGGCTCCATGTGTTTCCACTTCTGCCCTCTTCAACTGTCAATAACATTCTTGGGCTTGGGCTTGTCCTAGCCAATTTTAATGTTCCCTAGTTTTAATCTTCTCAGCACACTTATAACTTTCTAAGTGAAAAAGGGTATCTATTCAATTATACATGCTACTGTCATCTGATACATCAGTGAAAACCACCACCAGGAGATTCCACTTTCTGGTCCTTCAGTCTGAAGACACATTTGCTTGAAGCAAGTCACATTTATTTTAACTGGCCTTTTTTATGGAAAACTTTCATTCACAGAACAGTTAGGGCCAAACTATATCATGAACAACTATGCTTGTTTAAATAACAACCATAGGTATGGGGGAGGGATTTTCATGTGGACTGCAACATGCAAGGAGGAGGTTTAACGCTTCCCTCCTGCACCATGGACCTAAAAAAAAATCTGCTGCCCCCACTGCTGCTATTAGCCCCAGAAGAGGCATCAGACATAGAACAGGGTGGTGGTCATTAGTGTCCCAGTAAAGGAGAAAAGGGTTAAACTTACCCTCTATACATTCTATGGTCCCAATGAAAATTCAGTTCCCTGCACCTGCTATTATTATAATTTTTTAATGTTATGGTTGTTAATACTGCATTTAGTCTCTTGTCTGCTTTGGTCCTTACTCAGAGGTTGTTCCAATGAAACAAGTAAGTGTTTTTTTAAATTGGGGTGTAAGGATGAACCATTGACTGATAAAGTTATTGCATTTACACCAGATGTGAATTGGCCCCTCAAAAAATTAATTTGCTTTAATTTCCCATTCATCAGCAATACTCTTCCAATGTATTTGGACCATAAAATGATCGTTAGTAATGAGGCATCAGAAGGGTTTTGATGAGTGAACTATAAAAACAATCATGACACAATAATAATTAAGATTTATTTATCACCGAGATAAAACACTAGTGTTGTCATATTTACAAAGTGACTTTGAAGGAACTTTTTAAAAGAGGATATTGAGAACACTTTCTTTTTGCTTACAACAACCATAACCATTATTGATAGCGCTTTTAAAATGGCAGGTACACAGAAACAGGGTCTGTGGTTTCATGCCAAATTTGTTTTATGGTGTCATCTATTTCTGATATTTAAGAGGGCACTGCTCATTTGCAACATTAACCAATGTGATTTATGTATCTTACAGAAGCTTACTACATTTAAGTGTTTCAGGCAGTTCATTTTTACTATGTACTTTGCTCCAATGTAATCAATGTGGTTTCTTTTTCTCAAACTCAGGCTGCAATACGAATGCAGTTTGCTTTTTATAGCAAAATCAATATAAGAATTAATGGATGTCAAAGAAAGCAAACTGTAAGAAACAGAGAAAGGGCGTAAGCTTTCTTTCACCATATTGATTCCATTAACATTTGTTTGCCTAGTTATATATACTGTTTTTTATCTTGTAAGTGAGTGTCCGACTTCACGTTAGCCTGAATGGGTGTCATTATGTGATTATCACCTCAGTCCTAAATACATTGGCCAGGATCCAAAGAACCATGAAATGAGTTCCGTAAACCCAAGAGGGCTTTAGGTTACAATCCTATACACACTTATTAGGGCAACCTGGTCCTCTCCAGATGTTTTGGACTACAACTCCCATCAACACCACCCAGCACAGCTATACTGGCTGGGTCTGAGGACAACTGTAGTCCAAAACAACTGGAGGGCATCAGGTTGGCAAAAGATGTACTCATGGAGTAAGAGCTTGCTGAACATGGTGGTAATTCCTTCTCAATAAGCATGCACAGGGCTACCCTGTTAGACTTGTTTAATACTGAATGGCAACCCCATTTCAAAATGGATTTGTGATATAGCATGTAAGACAAGAAGATCAAACCTATCCATTCTGAAGGAAATAAGCCCTGAGTGCTCACTGGAAGGACAGATCCTGAAGCTGAGATTCCAATACTTTGGCTACCTCATGAGAAGAGAAGACTCCCTGGAAAAGACCCTGATGTTTGGAAAGATTGAGGGCACAAGGAGAAGGGGATGACAGAGGACGAGATGGTTGGAAGCGACCAACATGAGTCTGACCAAACTGTGGGAGGCAGTGGAAGACAGGACTGCCTGGCGTGCTCTGGTCCATGGGGTCACGAAGAGTCAGACACGACTAAACGACTAAACAACAGCAACAACATATAAGACAACTGCCAAAAACAAAAGCCAAAAATCCTACCAAGCTAGCGTAAGCTCTTTTCATGATCTTAAGCAACTATGTAGATCCTGACCACTGGGTGTATAGTCTAAGAATTTTTAGGGGAAACCACATTTGATATTAAGCACTTGATTTGTCACTGCACTTGTAAAATTGTATTAAAATTATGAGTATCAGTCACAGAGTAGAGGGTGAGACTCAAAAACAGGACTGCAGGATGCAAGGAGTGGGTGTTAACCCTTTGCTCACACAGTCCTAAAGAAAATCTCCACTCGAAGCTGCTATTTGACACAGGAGGGAAGCTTTCACTGGTACCAAAAAGAATATACCACTTCCTTATCCTCCCAAAGTAACACTGACCCTGCAAAGGCATCCCTGAATTTTCTCCTATTTGGGACACAGAGCATGTGAAGCATTTTCTCAAAGAGAGAATCTCCAGAAATACTTCTACGAGGGAACTTCAGATCACTTTGAATCATTTAAATTCAAGTCTGGTAATTTCTCTTACAGCAAAATAATTTAATTATGTTTCATTTCAAAGCAAGATTGATATGGAGTCTGAGCATCCATAATTAGATAACAACTTCACAGCACACATTTCATTATTATTCTAATGCTTAGTGGTTGCTTATTCCAAGTGCTTCTCCAGCTCAATCATTGCTCCGACTGTAAACAATAATGATAGGTTGTGACTAGTGTGACTGACTATGTGCAAAGAGAAGTTGCTTTACTTTAAAATGAGAGGAGCTGTAGCATGACTCAGACAAGGTTGAGCACTTCTAAGATTTCAATGGGACAGTTAGCACATACTTAACATTTATTTAAATAAATGGGATATAGAATGCAAACCTATGGCCTCTGGGAGGAGTGTCCTTTGCTCTCCACAGACAGTGAGAGGTGTCAGCAGGCAGAGAAGGAGATCCTTCCCTGGAGGAACCCTCACTGTGGCTGCAGAAAAATCTGGGACTGTCCTTTCCCTTCACCATCAATGCTCCAACAGTGGTAGAAGAGGAAAGAGGTGAGTCAGGAAGTGCAGGAAAGGGATTAAGAGAGACTTGGCACACACAAGATCAATAGTTCTCTCATTCCTCCAGCATGGAAAGGAAAATACAACAGGCCCAAAGTTAGCATATTTATTTTCCGTCCTGCCCCACCATTACCACTACCACCTTCTGTCCTTCTGCACAAGACCAACAGGGCTCTGGAAATGGCAAATATTTTACTATGGGCTCCCCTACCCCTGCCCCCCATTAGATTGCCTTGTTAAAAGTGATTCATGTTGACTGGATTGTTCCTAGATTTTTAGCAAATGCCAAGATGGCAACTGCTCCATAACAAGGATTTACCACACTTCACTCAAAGCGGCTTCAAGACTCCAGTCTAAAGGATCCTTAAATCCACATGAACAAAGATTTTAGTAAACAGGAAAATATCACATTTATTATTGTTAATTTGTTATTTGAATTTCAATGAAGTTGCAACCTGGAGGAACGTAAACTATCAGTATCTTCTTATAACCCAAGTGTGACAAGTGTTGGTTATTTTCCGAAGAAGAAGAAGAAGAAGAAGAAGAAGAAGAAGAAGAAGAGTCTGTACGAGCAACAATTGCTAGTAGATACAACTATTTCCAAGGTGATGTCACTGGTTCACACTTGAACTCTCTCCCACTTCTTGAGAAGCCATTACAGTAAATACAGAACTAATGTGGCCTGACATGCTAGTAAGAGGAAGAAACCCAAGAAACATTAAATGCATGAATTGTTTTTGCCTTGGATATTGAACTAGGTTGTTCTTAACCACTTAATTACTCTGGGATGACAATAAAAGCACTGATGTAGGAATAGTAATTGAGTATAAATATACTAAGGAAAAATCATACCTTGACTCATATCTGAATGCAAGACAACAAAATGCAATGAAATGCCTCTATTGCATGAACCATACACTCCAGAACACTTACAAATTAGTTTTGCAGTCGTTTTATCAAAATATGACTATGTCAAATGGTATGTAAAAGATTATATGTGCTTAGGACAACCAGGGTTCTAGTTGTTGCTGTGGGGATGCACTTCAAATAAGATGCTGAACAACGTGTAGCACAATTTTATGCAGCTTGTTTACTTAGAAGTAAACATTGCTTATAATAAATAATAATAATAATAATAATAATAATAATAATAATAATAATAATAATAATAATAATAATTCTTTTATTTGTACCCCGCCCATCTGGCCGGGTCTCCCCAGCCACTCTGGGCGGCCTTCCGCCCAGAGTGGGGCTGCTTCCTCCTTAGTAAGAAACTGTGCTTAGGAATACAACCTAAATTACTGCACAACTCAGTTCTACCTGCAACAATTAATAATATACACCTGTTATGTTCAGTTTTTGTTACAAAATATATCTGTAGGCTTCCAAATGGTACACAAGGCTTCCAGAGGGGTTGGTGTGCACAGCAAATGTTCAAAATTCCAAAGGGCCCCACAGACAGGAAAAGGTTGCCAACCCCTGACCTACATATTTTCATCACTGTCCACAGTCTTAAGTAAATGCAGGGTCTAAGCAAATACAGAGAAGGACATTTTCAGTCCTCAGCCACAACAGAAGCAAGAAGATGTACAGAAGGTGCACATTTGTGTGACATACTGTAGAAATCACTAGACCCTCCGGGTAACCAGTTCTTGATGACAGGGGAAGAAATCTGTTAAAAATATAGTGTGGCAATTCACAGATTGCTGTGAAATCAATCGCAGTCTTATGTTTTTTCACTTGACTAAAATCTACAGTCTTGGCTAGAGATATGACTTTCCACACAAGCACAACAGGAACATACACCCCTTAAATCTTCAGTGAATTATAGAGTGAAAGGAACAGATTGGAGCAAGTTCCAGCTCAAGACAGCAGCCTGCTATCAGGTGCCAGGTTTGAGCTATAAAAACCCTCAAAATGGCCTGCGCCCAACATGTCAAACAGATTACCTCCTCCCCTTATGTCCCATAACAATCTCTGATATCCATTTGTTGAATTTACCACCTGTGTGCCAGACAAAAAGGACACATAGTGGCATGCAAAAGCCTAAAGTGCTGTGAATTTATTGCGCTGCATACTGTATTGCCATTTTCCTTGTTTCAGCACTTATTTCTTAATTTAATTTAATTTAGATTTTATTCACAATAAAACAACAATGCTATCAGTTCTTGACCAGACATTTTTCCAACACGTTTCCCCATTACATTGACTATCAACCCAAAATGTTTTTCTACAGTGTTCCATGCATGGGTGACATTTTCTGTTGTGTCCTTTCTTTGATAATGTGAATAATAAAGGGATACTATTTTTCAAAAGAAAACATCTGGCTCTAGTTCTTTGGTGGCACAAATATTAACCAGTCCAGGAAGTTCCAATACAGGCTCTTGTGGCTTCCGATCCCACCTGCCTTAACGGAGGCAGCCCCCACGACAGCAGGGGATTGTCGGTGAACAAAAACAAGGATGACAGAGGGCAAATCATCGTTGCAAATTCCCCCTAGGGATGGGGGGAATGGGCTTCACTCGCAGTTCATCCTGGTACTGGCTTTCACTCCAGCATGGAATGTGGAAGGCAGGGAGGCGCTGAGTGCAAAAGCATTTCACCTGGCAAAAACCCTCCTATGTCGACATTAAGAAGCAGCGGTTCTCTGTTTAATTGAATTTTTAATTGACTTTAAAGTACCGGCGTGTGATGGGAAAGGTTTGCAACAACATACTGCGGAACGTATCAGCTACATGGATCAAAGTGAAGTTTGCTTCTAAGGCATTTCCTTAAATTGTGAATATGGTTCACAAGTAAAGCAATATCCATTTTGCATTCTAAAGCTAGTGTGCAGAAATGTGTCTGTGTAAACTAAATGACTTGAATTGGCAGTGGATCACTGCTTGACATTTTCACCATACAAAAATCTAGTATCTGGGCTCTCCTCTTGTGGGGTGTGGCAGAGGGAATATTTCTAAGACCACCATTTGAAAATTCATAATGCAAAAACACAAAAGTGAGGTTTATGGACTGCAGTCAATCTTTTAAAAATATTAAGTGGTTTATAAATGCTTTTAAATAAAAGAAATAAAGAAATTCATATTTCTAAGCTACAATAACTGAAGGGAGAGAAAATATTTCTCTTCAAAATGCTTTTATTTCATTTTGCTCACCTTCTTTTCCTACTTGATTTGGTGTCATTATTTCCCTTAGCTGCTGCTGTTGCTTCAGTGTCCCTTATATATTCTTCCTAGGTTAGTTACATAAGCAATCATAGCCAAGTCTACCGCTCTTAACCACTACACCACAATGACTGACAGGCAGGAAGGAAGGAAGGAAGGAAGGAAGGAAGGAAAGAAAGAAAGAAAGAAAGAAAGAAAGAAAGAAAGAAAGAAATGGCCATGTAAATGAATGAATGTACATTTTTGTAGACATTGCTGAAAAATCACTGGGAGATAAAAGTGATTGTTGGAAATTGCCAACATACCTGAAAAACAGTGAGTATTTTTGCTTTGGCTCACCCCTAATTGAAGCATCCTTGTGAAAGCAGACTCAAAAAGGGTAACCCACCTCTCCCACCAATCCTTCTATGAGAAATATCTAGCTATTATCAATTTGTTGACAAAATCAGCAGCAGAACAGCCTAGTCTGTTCAGAAACATCTACGCAGTCAAATGTCTGATTATCCAGATTGAAGAAATGATGTTTTTTGTATTCCCAGGCAGGTAACTGATTTAACCACTAATTGATGAACAACTCAACAGCAGCCTTTCTGTGCTCCTCTTTCACATCTTCAAAATATTTGCGATCAAATATGGCACCTCTGTAATTGTTGAATTACAAAGCATAATGCTTTTAAGTGGCAAAAGGAACATGAGGGGAGAACTACGCGGAGGCTTTTCCTAGAACTAATTTATTTTCCTGAGGAATACCTAGTCAGTTATGAAACAGTCTTAAAAACTCTGAGCAATTATTCCTGTAATTGATTGACTTTGTTTCCTAGACATGCACAACATGGCCTCAGTGCCAGAAGTTGCTGTAAGCTTCATGAGAATTCAACAAAATCATGAGGCCAAATATCCTACCTTGAACAAACAGTTCCTTTCATAAAGTGGTTGGTGGCTTATGCTTCAAATTGACTATTTCATGCAAATAGAGTAATATGCCAGCTTTTGACAATATGAGTCGCTACAGACTTTTTAAGACACTGCAAGCTGCAAAATAAGTCTGTATATGGAAGTCATGCCTTAAGACAGAGCTGTATGTGGCCTAAATATATAAAAATTCAGCAGACCTGATTGAAACCAGGTCTGCCGCCACAACCAGGGCCCCCCCAGCTCTCCTCTGACCAGCTTATTTGAACAGGCCCCTCCCACCAAACTGTTTTATAGAAAAATATAACAAAAAATAACCTCCAAAATGTAGTATCCTCAGCACCAGAGAATAATATGGGTTTGTTTACCAGGCCACTGTTGTAATTCACTGAAGTAGGTAGGACTCTGGCATACGTAAGACCTAGGGATGTACATGTATGCATCAGCCCATTCCAAAACTCATTCTCATTTTCAACTGGTATTTTCTGTTCCACAGCAATTGGTTTATTTTGCACAAGTTTATGTTCCTTTTCAGCACCCACTGACACAGAAAGATACTTTCATTTTACATATCTCGAAGTGCACAATAAATGTGCACAACTCAACCATAAACAGATACGTACAGATCAGTTACCAACATCGTGTGTTTTCCCAATCAAAGTTAATGAATTTCTAGATGGGGAAATCCAGATTGTCCCATGCAGCAAAAACAACGACGAGTCTTGTGGCACCTTAAAACCAAAGTTAATTACCGGTAAGTGGCTAGCGGCTCATCACAAAGCATTTGTGGCTACAATGCTAACCATGGCTACTCAGATGTTTCATTGCATTCAGTGGGGCTTACTCCTAGGTAAGTGAGGTTAGGATGGCAGTCTTTCACACAACTTAATTTCACTGTTCAATATTAGCTATAGGAAGAAGCAGATTAAGGCTACAATACTAACCACATTTAACTGGGAGAAAGCATCATTGAATTCATCATTGACTTCTGAGTAGACATGGATAAAGTTGCAGTTTTAGTGTATATAGGCTGCCTCTAGCAACAAAACAACATACACATAGTCCATAAAGAACACTTTAGGAAAAAGAAGAGCAACAGTGCACCTTCTGGGGCAGCAGCAATTATACATCAATGAATATGCAAATTGCAAAGCAATTCACGTGTCTATTTACATATAATATGTACATATGGACAGTGTTCTCGAAGCTACCAACATGAGTCTGACTAAACTGCGGGAGGCAGTGGAAGACAGGAGTGCCTGGTGTGCTCTGGTCATGTCACGAAGAGTCGGACACGACTAAACAACTAAACAACAACCACATGTACATTTTTTTAAAAAAACTTTTGTTGTAGAGACCTAAGGTGAAAGGCATTCATAGCAAGAGTCCATGCTGCAATGGGAGATTCAAATATGTAGCAGGAAGGAAATCCACTTGATAGTCCATTTTCAACGGATTCCTCCAACTTACTTAGTGAGAACTCAACAGGATTAGCCTCCAACCCTATATTACCAATGAAAGGAGCGACACAAACTAAGAAAAATTGGACATAACTTCACCAATGAAAAGAGATCTTGCATTCATGAGCTAAAGGAAGAAAATGAAAATTCAGAAAGCATCCTAAGAAGCCTGTAATCCCCACGGACAATTCAGCACAAAATCACAATTTTCTCTGCATAAATCTAAAGACCAGTTACAAAGAAGAAAAGATGTAAAACTTCACAGTGTTAAACATGCATTTAAATAAAAAGAGGATACCATTCTTCTACAGAAAGAGCATGCATATTCTCTGTTGATGGAATTACACCTGAGGGCTACAGCAACCATCCATAGCTTCAGAAACCTTATTTAATGGTGGCTCGCAAAACCACTGATAACGCGTAGCACACTATCCCGCTTTTTTATTGTTTTGACTGAGCTCATCCACTTGAGCTGCCAAAGCTCACAATTGCAAGTTATTAAGGATGTTCAAAACTGAACCAAAATTTGTGCGTGTGTGATCCCCCAAGTCATTAGCCTTCAATAAATGCTGGTGCAATGAAAAATATATTTTCTTTTCATGGTGCCTGGCTGATGGTAGATTTGCATGAAAGAATTCAAGGTGAGCAGAAGAAAGAATCTGCCCAGAGTAGAACACAAACCCCAAAGAGTCCATCATTTGGAACTCAATGTTTTGATGTCTGATAAATAAAGTTGATAATTAAAATTACATTAATTTATATTAATGTAAGCAATCTTGTGAAGGCTATAGCCTTGAAAAGTAGCAAACAAATATTTGAAGTAAGCAACCAAATAAAAAGGGTCCGAATGGAACCTTAAAGTAGAGTTGCCATAAGTGTGAAATTTAACCAGCGAAAATAGCGATTTTGGAAAATCAGAAAAATGTCTTGGATTTTGAGGTCGATTGCCTTTAAAAAGGTCAACAACTTTGTTTTAACTTTGTGTTTCCTTAAAAAAAAAAAAGCTCTAAAAGCTCAACAACTTTTGTGTCCTGAATTTTAAATTTACTTCTAGAAATATGGCAACCCAACTTAAAGTTTACAGTACAACCTGCATTGCCCTGTATTCATAATGAAACTTGTTACTTACTCATCCAATGCTGCACCAAGCAACATCTCTGAAAAGAGATTTCTTTCTCAAGTACTTCCACCTTGACTGTTGTTCCTTCCCTCTGTTCTTTTGTTAAGTGCTGCATCTCTGATTTCAGCTGAAGCCCTGCAAACAGCAGTTGAGGGTGAACATCAACCTGTGACAGCAAGATTTCAAAACATGAATGGTGCCATTTTCAGGCCCAGCACACTCGAACTAAAATAGAGGCTTTAGTAAATGATGTGTAAAAACTAAATCACTACATCAAGGTCTTGATATTCAGCCCAAGACTGAGAATTAGCTGCACTTACCCATTGAACAAGCCATTGACTCATAAATGGCATGGCCATTAATGGCTTTGCTGACAATAATAAATCTGTTCCACTACTATTTTGTCTCATTAATTAGTGAGAAAATGCTGGCTTGTAAGCTCATACAGGTGGCTCCTCAACCTCATCCAGCTAACGCGAGACATTTCATTTAGCTTAGGGGAGAAAAATCACCTTTTTAATTGTGTATCAAGGTCATAACACATGGGCAGCTTCATGTCCATTAAGGCATTTTAATTCATTGCTACAAAAGTTCGGCTTTTCTTCTGCATATAAATAAGCTAAAACAAAAACAACAAAAACCCATCTATAATAAAGATATGCTTGAAAGATGCTACTGCCTAGAATTTGTTTGTTGTCATTAAGGTGCTTTGAGGTATGAATGCCATGCTGGTGCCCAACATTTGCACTCCAGAATTCGTTGAAGTACCATCAAGTTGTGTGGTGTTGCAGTGGTATGGCACTTCACAGCAGTCAGTGTACCTTCTCTTAAATGTGGATTTGCTGTTGCAATCAATCTGTAAAGTCAGAGCTGCTTCACACCTGCATGCTTCACTACATTCACATCAGCTCGTATCAACTATAAAAAAACCATGCTTTTCAATTGAGCTAGTTCGTCCCGTTCAGCTGCTACTCACCAATAAAATAGAAATCAAGTAAGTGCAACTTTTCCTGTAAGACTAATTGCAGTCATTAACAGTCGTCAACAGGTTTACCACAGCTATCAGCCTATCACCCATTCCCACCACCCTTCTGAGTAATACCCCTCCCACCCTCACACTATATATAAGGGTCTGGTGACTTCTGTTTCAGTGTATCTGAAGAAGTGTGCATGCACACGAAAGCTCATACCAAGAACAAACTTAGTTGGTCTCTAAGGTGCTACTGGAAGGAATTTTTTTATTTTTTATTTTGTTTTGACTATGGCAGACCAACACAGCTACCTACCTGTAACTGAAAGTCTTCTGACACTATAAAACAAGGGTATGGAAGCTGCAGCTCTCCAGGTGTTAATGGGCTCCAACCAAAGGCCATTTGGGCATGCTGACTGCCTATCAACAACAGGAGAGCCACCACTTCCCCATCTCTGCCTTAAAAACTAAGAAACGCATGGAAAGTAGGCCATATGGCATAGATGCTTTAATTGTGATCCCTGCATAGCAGGAGGTTGGACAAGATGACTTTTGGGATCCCTTCCAACTCTACAATTCTATGATTCTAGGAATTAGGAGGAGATTTCCATGGCATTGCCCACTTGATATATCTCAGATGCGTAGTAGCACAAACCATAACTGCAGCTACAACCAATCCATAGAAGAAAGGTGTCCATCAGTTATTTGTTCCCTATGAGCTCAATGGGTATCTTTTAAAGTTATTAACAGGCATACACCTGCTTTTCATCAGACCAAATTCAAGAATGATCTTGGCAGCAGTGCATTTCCCTCCCCGCCCCCCTTTCCTTTCAAATTTTGACACTCTTTAAAATAAATCTCACAATCAGCAATATATAAATTATATAAAAAGATCATTTTCTCTCTCCTCATGCTCTCACTATTATCTTAATCAAAGCAATCATGTCATTTAATATACAGCCCCTTATTATCCAATCCTTGGTCTGTGTGTATAATATCCTTATCTGGTGGCACATCAAGTGATCTGGCAGAGTTTTAGGAGATACAACTAGTTTTAAATGCAGTCCTCAAGCATAAAATTGAAGCAGGGTTAGATTTTTTATAATGATAGTCCCAATGTTCAAAATGCACACCTACTGCATGTGATAATTCAAGACCACAGAAAAACACAAAAAAGATCATATGTGGCAATCGCCCCCACACTGCCACAGCAGCACAGCTCTGAGTGGTAAGGGGATTGTTACATGCTACTCCCCAAGGACTAAAAATAAATATAAACACTAACAATAAATAAAATACATGTAACATCTACATGTGTAGATAGGCTTGCTTACACCATCCCTTTTGGTATTCTATCCCAACATTCCAAGAAATTTTCAAGCCAAAGTAGATTCCATACTAAATGGGCAGCTGCTGCATAATTCCAGTTGCCTCTTGCACTCAACCATGTTTAGTGCAATGTGTCCTATAGTACTATACCACCATAAGGTATAGTTAATGTATTATAGTTATATATTGTTCTTCATTGGAGTTCAAGGCAGTAAACAAAGAGCTCACAGCTGGTCTCCAAACCTAGGTACTGACCAGGCTCTGATCTGCTTCATTGCAGAGAGGTTGCTGCTTCATTGCTTGCCTTCAGTTCATTTCTCTAGACCTTGCCAGCATCAGTCAACAATGTCGAATGGGAGCAATGAAATTTAGTCAATTGCGACATGAAAACACAACATGAAGTATGTTCTACTGGATGTTGTGGAGTTACCGTTTTCAGTTGCAGGTCTATGTTTAGCCTAATGTATATGCTGCATTTTTAGTCTTGACGTAACCCTGTGAGGCAGTCTTACAAGAACCTGGCAGTCTAGGTGAGGAATGAGAAGCTGAAAACCCTCCAGCTGTTTTTTAACTCCAACTCCCATAAGGCCCAGCCAGAACTGCTAGTGGTCAGCGATTATGGGGACTGGAATCCCCATCAATGTCCGGAGGGCCACAGATTCCATGGGGGTCCATGATCTAGAGATGTTCCCAAGGCCCCTTAGGAACGATGTTTAATGTATTTTTAATCTTTTGTTGGAAGTCACCCAGAGTGGCCAGGGAAATTTATATTATTATAAATAATAAATTATTGTTATTGTTGTTGTTGTTGTTGTTGTTGTTGTTGTTGTTGTTGTGCAGTCTACACAAACCACTTTGAAATCACAAAGCAAGTTTACCCAAACAAAACCAGCTTCATTGCATTTTATTCCATAAGCAGAATTTGGTTGTAGGTCTTCTTTGATGGGAGAAAAATAGTGGAGCTGTGGAGGCTATGAATTATTCTTGCTTAGATGGTGGCCATGTCCTTATATGCAAAAGCAGCTGGAAGTCAAGTTCTTTGGACTGATTTATTACCTTTCTTAGCAGTAAAGCCAATTTTCCTACCAGCTAGGAAATTGCATTTAGCTCATCGGAATCGTTCTAACTTTTTTTGGCCTGTGTGCCAAGCCCAGCCCCTTGTAGCTGGAAGAGACTGGAAGTTGGTTGCATGCACAGGTCCCATATTTCCTGCAGGAATCATGGTACTCTGACAATCCCTGCTGCATGGCAGAGCTTTTGACACATACTGGACTCTTTCACCAGAAGCAAGACCTGTTTCTTCTTGTTGTGAGGGCAGGGAAGTACTTGCAGCAGAGAAAGCAAACTGTACAGTTTCCTGCACAGCAGATGAAGACTGAACTGGCCCTGGAGTTGTGACTCACCACCATGCGCTAGTCAACCACAATGATCTAGTGGTGGCTGGTGCCCATTGGGGTGACAAGTGGGGTGGGAGGCAGGAGAACAATAGTAGGTGGAGCCAGAGCCACCCATTGACTGGTTTTAAGTAAGACAGCAGGTGGGTGGGGGCAAGACCAAGGTTGGTGGGGCAGTGCCCCATCCACCCCGATGGACCAGCCTCCCACTGGTCAATGGATCTGAGAAAACCATTGCTAGTCAGTGGAGCAATGGGTGGCAGCTTCTGATGCAGAAGATAGGAAACAACACCAAAAGGCACAGCCGGACATGACAAGAGCAAAAACACTTGATTTGATTATAACGAGGCTGTCACAAAACCCTAAAGGCCATCTTCTTCCAGGCATTGTGCACACATGAGCCTCGACTCTCATACACAATGGTTGCCACTCGAAGAATATTCATCAAACAGAAAATTTCGCATTTGTATGCTGGGAACCAAGCCACCTGCTCTCTCAGCACCCTTCCCCAAATCCATGCATTATTAATGAGCAACATTAATTTCCAGTTTTCAGTTAGCTAATTTGTCCCCACAATCATAATTTCAAATACCACATGAATAATTCAGCAAGTTATTTTAACTGCCGTTAGATAAGTCTGTTAGCCCTCATACATTTCAATAAATTATCGAACGGTAAAAGATGCCAGAGCTGAACACCTTGACAGGTGGGATTTTTCTCTCACACGATGTATGTCACATGAACAGGAAAAGATGCCCAGGAAATCCCCAGGAAGGAAAATGTAGAGTGATTTTTTTTTCCACATGCAAAGATTTAAAAAAAAAAATGTTATGACTCAGATGTGATTGTGGGGCAATGAGTTGTACCCAACTAAATTTTACACGGAGTAGTGAAATTAATGGGCTTAAGTTAGCCATGTCCATTCATTTCAATGGGGCTACTCAGGGTAGAACTAACATTGGACACAACCCTATATGTCAGGCATGGGGGACTTTGGCCCTGCAGATGTTGCTGAACTAAGCTCCCATCAGCCCCAGCAGGAACAGCCAATAGCCAGGGATTTGGGGCATTGCAGTACAGCAACATCTGGAGGGCCAAAGGCTCCCCGCACCTGTTAGAATTATACCCAATATGCAGAGAGGGCATATTTACAAAGTCAAGGCAGACAGCATGCCAGCATAACATCTGCACTACAATAAAAAAAACCTCTAAACAGTATACATAATAATATAAAATATTTGTTAAAATTGCAATAAAATAGACTTTAAAAATGGCAGACAGCAAAATTATCAAAATATAGATAAAATCACCTGGCTGGTAGCCAGATTCTGTGCCCAGATTTGTATGCACAGACCATCCTCTAGAATAAAATAGCTTACTAGGGAAAAGCTGAAATCCCTTTCTGGGGTGCCTTAGGATCAATTTTTATGGTAGCCCAAATCTCAGTCGTACAGATGTATGTATATATTTCAATTTTAACTCATGAGCTATTGCTGCAATTTATTCTAATTGTATATTTTATCTTTATGAATGCTGTCACTATTGTGCTATGTGAGCTGGTCTTTGACCATAATAAATTATTATTAGATAAAATCAACAGTTTTAAAAACAAACATGCACAATTATATATGTGCAATATATGTGCATTTATCTAGGCGAAAGCTCCACTGAACTCTGTTGGGCTCTGTTCTCTTGTTTTTCCATGTAAGCATGCACAGACTTTCTGGCTTGAGTCCAGATCTGTCACTCACACCCTATCGAGAACCTAACCAACGATCAAATTACAAATCTAAATTATGATACTGTGGAGATTAACTTGAACCAGCAGAATTCGCCCTTTGTCATACTCACTCCCCCTTTTGCTGTTCCCTAGATTCATGCAGCAAGTAAAATGAAATGAATCAGGAAAGTCACATCTTGGCTTCTCTTTAATTTGTTTGTTTACTGTTTTTCTGCTGAAGTACCTAAAGCAGTTTTTAGTAGAGAAAAGAACAGGAAAAGAAGTAATGGCTTACCATGGAGCAGATGGGAATAAAAAATGGGGGACAGGGAATAAGACAGGGATATAAAATAAGCAAATTCAAGTACAGACTTTCCCCCGCAAGATGAACTTATATAATGACTAAGTGAAATGAATGGTCCCTGCAAGAGACCTTTCTGAGAGAGGAGAAGCCAAAAGACAACTGGTTCCCACCAAGCTGGTGGAGAGGACCTCCTTGTCTCCACCACCACAACAAAAACTCCACATTAAACTGCCATATTTTAAGTTTCTAAGTTAGTTCTGTTTATTCAGAGTTGTGGAGGATCTGATCCATTAAAAACAGCTTCAGTTTGGCCTAGAAACCATCCAGGTTGCCTATCCCTTACACCCCAGAGTAGATTAAAACATTCAGGGTGAAAGTACATGGCACAATTTTCACTGGACTGTCCTTCATCAGGCTACAGATCGGTGAGCACAAGTGCAGGGATAATTTAACATATAGCGCTTTAAGTCATGACATCCTTTCCTCACCCATGGACTAAATAAAGATGTGAGATTCAGTTAGGAATTAGTCAATGTACTTTTTCTGAAATTTGAAACAGCTCCATATAGATGAGGTGCCAGATCCATTGTTCACGCATTAAGTATGTTAGGTATTTTTATAGCTTCGTGGAAAGATTTTTAATTATCTGCAAGGCTGATTTTTGCTTTGGCTGCAATAATTTGCATAGGAAAAGTTCAGTAAAGACACTGACCTAAGGTATCTAACTGTTGGAGATGCAATAGGGATAATGCTTCTCTAAAACATACGTTTTTTCATTGTCCTATATTGAAAGATTTTTGGTAGAAGGTAACTGAAACTATCAACAGAACTGTATGGAATAACCTTACATTTACAGAGCAAAATATCCCTTTGAATTATATACCCAGCACATGGAACCTTACAAAAGAACAATAAGAGTGTACTCTCTGCACCCTTACCATGGCAAAAACACTGATACTGATGAATTGGGGGGGGGGAAATGCTGCTCCCTTCTAGGATAGGATTGAAAACTTATACAAACTTGCAACATATGGACAACTTGCATATAAACTTTCATGGCAGACTTGCCATGGACAAATTCAATGATATTCTTACAAATACTGTAATAGGTTAAGATCTGGTGAATTACAATAACAACTTTGTAAAGTATACAGTTTTGGTGGGGGGTTTTCCTCCCCCCCCCTTTACTTTCCCTTCTACACAGGTGCTATTTCTCTTTCCTTTATTTACGTCTCACCATGTTTAGTGCACATAAAATTATGTACTTTTTTGACATTCAATAAATATGTCGGGGGTGGGTGGGATAAAGACACTGGCCACTTGTGCCCATAACCAAAAGGAAACCTTGAATCAACGTATTCAGTTCAAAAGGAGATAGTAGAGTGATGGATCTACTGATATTAGTCTAATATTGGTACGCATGGTTAGAATTCCTAAAGCAAGGGTGTCAAACTCAATACTGAAGTATCAAATATCCTAACAAATTATACTACTTAGCTTACTGTGCATCAGATGAAATTATATTATATGAAATTACAGCAGTATTTTCAAACAGTTACCAGTATATAACTAACATGCGGCTTATAGTCCTAATTTTCTGTTGTGTACTCCAAAAACAGAGTTCTACAAGACTGCCCCTCTCCTTCCCTTCCAGTCTTGCCATGGGGAAGAAGAGGCAGCTAATGCAAGGCAGAAGATGGAAATCCTTCCATTTTCCTATGCTCATGCCAGGCAAAAAGAATCAGGAGTTCATCCTAGACATGGAACAACTCCATCTCTCTGTTGCCCTAGTTGCAGCCATTTCTTGATCATAGTAGATCAGCAGTCTCCAACCTGGTGCCATACAGATGTTTTGAACTACAACTGCCAGCTGCCCCTGCAAGCATGGTGAGAGTTTCCTGCAGATAGCATCTTATCAGGCATTCAACTCCAATGTAAAAATTGGGCTTTTAGTGTTGTAGCACCTACCTCATGGAACTCCCTCCCCTTGAATATTAGACAGGCACTGTATCTGCTGTCTTTTCAACACCACCTTCCTCTTTTAACAAGCCTTGTTTGGTAGCTATGTTTGGTAGCATGAGCCCTCTCAGCGATGGGCTGTCATTGGTTCCTCATGTTCCTCTTCCTTAAAACAAGCAAGTCCTTTTTTAAAGTCTTCTACGTGCTTAAATTCCTGGATCCTGCTATGCATGCTGTGTGTGATGGTCTGCAGTTCTGAGGCCTGGCTCACTTTCTTGAGGTATCTGCAGAGGCGTAGCAAGCCCAGGTGGTACCCGGGGCGGATTTTTTTTTTGTCACACCCCCCCCCCACCACCACTTTAATTTTTAAAAAATTAAAAAAAAATTAAAAAGTATCGCCCCCCTCTGATGGTGCCACTTTGCGAGGTGTGGGGGTTTTGTGTGTGTGTGTCTATTATCTCTTTTTTTCAATAAAGTTAAAATAAAAAATAAATAATTAATAATAATAATAATGTAAAAAAATAAAAAATAAAAAGTGTCACCCCCCTCTGATGGTGCCACTTTGTGAGGTGTGGGGGTTTTGTGTGTGTGTGTCTATTATCTCTTTTTTTCAATAAAGTTAAAATTAAAAAAAAAAATAATAATAATAATAATAATAATATTTAAAAAAATTTAAAAAATTAAAAAGTGTCACCCCCCTCTGATGGTGCCACTTTGTGAGGTGTGGGGGGTTGTGTGTGTGTGTCTATTATCTCTTTTTTCAATGATGTTAAAATTAAAAAAAAAGTAAAAAATGTTTAAAAATATTTTTTTAAAAAAAAAAGTGTCACCCCCCCCTCTGGGGTGGAACCCGGGGCGACCCGCCCCCCCCCCCGCCCCCCTTGCTACGCCCCTGGGTATCTGCTCTCTCCATAGGTAACTTCCTACTTTTCTGATTGTAACATAATTGTATTGTTAATTGTATTGATCTGCGGAGGTCTGAAATTATGTGTGAGTAGCATTGCTTGGGGGCAGGGGACTTGTAAGCACATGAAGTAGCTGTAGGCCTACTCTTTAAATCAAGAGTGCTATCTGTGCCTACAGGCTCCATTTCCTGATGCAACTGTATACCAGGCTCCAACTTCTGTTTGCCAGGCTCTGCCAGGCTTATCATCATCTACCAGGCTTCTCTACTTGACACACCAGACTCCCCTAGTGGGGATGACTTCACAGGATGGATGGAACTTGTAACAGCCCCTCTATTTAGAGGAATCAGCCACCATTCCCTGATTGCTGCATCTCCACTGCCGTTTGACTCCTTCCTTCTGTGATGTTCTTTTCTGCTTTGCCTTTCATTTTGTACTTTCCACAGCTGTATTGATTAGCTTCCTTCCAGCCACAGGAGGCTGGAGGGTGAGCGGGGGACGAGCATCATTTGACCTTGTCATCTCACAGCATCCCCTTGTTGTTCTTTACCCCTGACTTGAGTGTGTATATTTTCATGCATGACTTGTATACTACCAGGACCCAAGGAGAGTGATCTAAGTGCTCTTTTATTTTCAGCTTTGCTTAGTGTACTGGAGCATCAAAAGACCTACCACTTGAACTGACAATTTTAACAAATTCCACTGTGACCCAGGTTTAGCTAAATCGAAATGATGTAAGCACACTAGCAGCATAAGCACAAGCAACATGGGAGGGTTCTATCACAAGTTTATTCCTGGGTAAAAGAGGAAGAGAAGCCGCTGCTGCTTGCTCACATGTCTGATCTTCCCCTCTGAAGACTAAGCCCAGAGGGAATGCAAGTTGTGATGGAGAAGGAAAGGGAGCACTGAAGGCATCCCCCCCCCCGAAGATCCTGGTGCCAGGACTGGCATTGTTCTGCCGTTGTAGTAGGAAAACAATGTGTTACGGTAATGCCCCAACACAAGGGTCACCAACTGGGGTGGCAGCAGTGGAACGTTGAGAGAGAATGTGGGCACCAGTCACAAAATGGCTGCCATGGTGATGTGACATGACACAAAATGACTGCTGTGAGGACGTGGCATAGCACAAGACAGCCACCACATCCAAAAGAGCAGGAAAAGAGAGAAGGTAACAAAATGGCGCAGGCATGCCCCCATGCATTAATAGGAAAAAAGCACTACATCAGCCACTGCCACAGTCACTCACGGAAAGAAGCTCTTTTCACCTTCCTCTGTTCAGAATTAATTAAATGCTATTATATAGAGCAACTTTGGGTTCATTAGTTCTGACACTTCTCTTTGCTTCCACGCAGGAAAATCTGCAAATAGATAGCAATTGTCTCTACCATTTTGGATTTTGAGTAGCCAGCTATTCCATTTATGCCTACTGAAAGCAGATAGTGCTTTCTTGGAAGTATATAGCCCTCTTTAGTGTCAATGCATCATATAGTTCTCACTGGGAGAGCCTAGGAGTATACAGCTTGTACACACACAATTTCTGTAAAGGGGAGCTAACAAATGCATGGAGGTTGGAGACAGTACGTACAAGTTCACTTCTCCTTACACATCTGACTATCCCCATATTTCACTTAACAAAGCTTTGGGGCTCATTTTCCCTAACATTTGGATACAAGTTCCACAGATGCTACTTACCAGTACTTTGGGTGGGAGATTAATATCTGCTGGGCACCTGCAATACTATTGCAAAGACTGAAAAAGGCCTTCCTTCACTTTCCGTAAGAGAAATAATTCCCAAACAACCCGGATTAAAGAACAGAGACTTTAATGGAAATAACAGAGTTTCCTGCTAAAATCCATCTCACACAGATTTGAAAGAATTGTAATAAACTTGATGCCATCATAAATGTAATGCTAAACATCCCAGACTACTTTTCCAAGTCAATGCAAGCTGGCTTTAATTTGCTTAAAAGCATACAGCTACAAAGGAAAATTACACATATTTTGTTTAGCTCAATGACTGAAATTTCACAAAGAAGGTGTTTCTTTTCACCGTGACTAAACTGTGACAAGTATCTGAAATGAGCCATTTTAATTATAACAAGCATTTATTTCATCGGCCTTACAGTACTGTTGCCAATGTCAGTTTATTTGCTTGAAACAAGTATCACTGAGACAGACCAGCTGACAATGCAGAGAATACCCATTTTTAGCAGGCTAGACTAGTCTGTTTAATAGTGTGCGCGCGCACACACACACACACACACACACACACACAGCATAAGCCCAAGACTACAAATGATTCAGTGAGATGCTAAAGTTTCTACTTTAAACAGAGATTGACTAAGATATTCAACAAATAACTTTTTAAGGACGACCAAAGAAGCATTAAGACCTGATTTTATAGTCCGTGGCATAGGAGGTCTAAACATTACAAATGACAAAATCTTCAAACTGACCATAAGTCCCAATGTGCTAAGTGTAATTAAGCACATTGTCTGAAAAGAAATTCATTTTATCACCAAAAAGAACAGAATCCTACTTCTTTGAACTCTGAGCCAAGCGAGAAGCAACCTATTCTTTAAAAGTATATCAAAACAGTGGCTTTCAGCAGAGGTTGAATGAAATAACTTCCTAGCCACATGCACTCAGGTCTGCCACCACAATAGATATTAATACATTCATTTTCTATCTATGCATTGTGATTACACATAAATGTCCTGGACTTAACTTTCCAGGGGTCCTTTACCTTACTTTTTTTACCTTACACAGAAATGAACCTTCCCTTATCATCTGTCCCATACCCTGCACTCTCAGTGCTGTCTGGTCGCGATGAAATGCCAAATACATGTATTTTGCACCATCAACTTCCTTTTGTCTAAGAGCTAAGTTAAGCGTGTCTTAATTGTTAACGTACAAGTATGCAGGCTGAGAAGATTGATCAAACAAGTGTGCTTGCTGGCAATACTAGGGTCCTAAAAGCTGCTTCTGCCAGCCATGATTCTCACAAGCAGCTTTTCCAAGCCTTCTCAAAACTGTGTTCTCCTTCTCTCAACAAATTCAAATTGCTTTTTTCAAAGCTCTCCTAGCAGTCGCACATTTTACTAACAATGAACAAATTTCACAGCCTTACACACAGGTCTGGCTTCTGCAAGCCCAGGCTTCTGACTCACTGGGGGCCTCCTTTTGTGGCTCAGCAGGGGTGCAGGGGGTCGAGGTAAACCAGGAGCGCTGCAGGCGCACAGTCTGGTATCAGGCAGCATGACTACACTGGCACTTGGGGGAGGCTTGGGGGCTAAAGGGAAACTGGCTGCCCGAGGTGACAGAGCACATGAGTGGGCCAGAGAGAAGCCTGCTTTGTCTCTGAGCTACTTACGGGCTATAAAAAAATTACCCACCTACCCACCCTGTGTTCAATAAACTGGATTTAATTCTGCTCTTAAATATTTCATTCTGATCTGTGCCCCCCCCCCCACATTGTCACCTTGCACAGGGCTGGGAAGGAATTTTGCCTGCAGGTTGGATTAGTTAGGTTCTGCAAAGTTTTTGCCTTCCTGTGCTGTTTAAGGTTTGCTACGGTATATAGGTATAAAACCACTTCTCTGACTCTTGAGTGCTACCTCAGATACCTTGAAATTAAGGTGTCTTTTGAAATTAAATTGGAGCAGCTCCTGAGTTATTCCACATCCTCCGATGTAACCTTACCAAGTACAACTCAAATTGTCTGAAATGCTGTGCCCATAACCTCTCCGCTCTCACTGAGACCATCATTACATCTGTTTTAACCCACTAAAACACTGAAAACCAGCTTTACCACAGCCAGAAGTCTGCCTCACAATTCTAAGATGTGAGAGGGGATTTTTGCTGAATCGAAAGGACCAAAGATTTTAACTTCACTTGTGACAAAAAATACCCTTTGATGGGAACAAGAGATTACCTCTAATTCCCTTTTCTTTTTAATGTGTTCTTTTCTTACAGCTTTTGTATCCCTTTCATAATGACTGTTGTTCACTTTTGTGGAGGCTTTTAAGAGATTCCTAGTTCCAATTTCACACAAAAAGCATTGTAGCTTTCATTGTGAAGGAAAGGTCAACTCTTGATTCCAAAGACTGTTTCCTTCTACTGGTTCTCAATTAACTTAACCCCTTCTTCTCAAACAACTAGAAGAATGCCTACTTCTCGTTGCTTTTCTTGGTCAGTTTAATCGGCTATTCTGAGGACATGTACACATTCCTGAATTTATTTTACATATTTATTAAACACATTTATAGACGGCTTCACAGCATAAAGCCATCAAAGCAGTGTGCATGGTAAAAATAGAATAAAACACAGAAACACAAGCTCTAAGAACAATAAAATCAATTCAACAAACTCTGGAACAATAAAACCATCCATACAAACTCGTAACATAATTAGACCATTATATCAGATACCGTGGGAGGAGAGGTAAGGAGTTCACAAGTTCTATCTCTTGGGCATCCCAAATTTTAGACAATTCAAACCTCCTATCCTTAATAACCATTGGTAAAATATGTGAAGGACTTAGCCCCCTCTGGCCTTTTGTCACTCAAAGTCTGGCCTCTGTACTAGATGGAATAAGCTGCTACATTCTGCCCTTCACCAAGCAAAGAACATTCAGGATTCGTTCAAGAGCTGAAACTAATTCGCTCCCAAAAATTATGATCAAAACTTTTCCTTTGGGAATGTAGATGTCAAAAATTAAGAGTCTCTCACTTCTGACAGTGTTTATAGTTGATATGTAACAGTGCATCGCTGTATTTTTCACATTATCTGCTTCCAGAGTTCACATAAACAGCAGAAGTCAAAGAACCTATGTGTGTCTTGCAAAGAATTCATTGCCAAGGATTCTAGGCAAATCCTAGAGAGAATACTCTGCATTGGGCTTTACCACTGAGAGCTGTGACTTGAGACTGTGCGCTCCACAATATTCCCCTGAGGTTGCACATTGCAAAGGAAGCAGGGGTGTACCTAGGGGTTGGTTAGGTTGGCCCCCCACCAAGTGCTCAGGCCCAAGGGGGTGCAAAAATCACACCTCTCCAAACTCATACATCTCCTTGCCTAAGGCACAAGGGATGGGGCGGGGGCTTGCCAAGGGTGCAAGGAAGCCCGGGTACACCTCTGAAAGGAAGGTGATGAGGTACAGTAAGTCTCACTGACAAACCTCTGAGAAGATTGTCAAGATTCTGCAGATGAAAAAATTGAAAACCACTTATTTAGCACTACATGCTAGGCACTGGTATTTAAAGTACGGTATTTCATAGTTGATAAATAACTGAATTTTAAAATGCTCTAGCATTTGATAGCATCCAGCGGGAGAAGAATGCTCTCTTACAAGAGCTCTAGGCAGTCTTTATTTTTATGCCTAATTTGTCCTCTGGAAAACAAAGTATTACTTTAGTGAAATCTAGCACTCGTTTGTTCTCATAATCAGGGTGGTCATGTATCAATATAAGGGTAGATTTTACCTCTCTTTCCAAAGAGCATTTAGAGTCTAGTGAGTCTAGTCTCTATTTCTGACAATCAAGAATAACAATAACTATTCTTAATCAACACCATTTTTTTGCTACTACAGTACGAAGAATCATGAGAACACTCTTGCAATCAGATATTTAAAGCACAGGAGAAATATTTGCCAGATTCCTGGCCAGGAGAGCAAAAAGAGTGGGGGGCCGGAGGGGAGGGGAGGAGGGAGTAACTAAACCATGTTAACTGGTAACAGTTGCCTGAGGCTCTCCAGGAACCATCCATCAGCTTTCTACCCATGCAGCAAGTGATGTCTGCCATCACCCAGTTGGACTTCTATGTGCAATCTTACTGTAGTGATTTCACATCAGTTTAGAGGGATGGAGGGGGGGAGCAGGTTGGAGTGGCTAAGCAATGATCAAGAGTCCTATATACACGAGCTGCCCCCTCATGCTACTAAATTGGCTACTTGCAATAATATCTCTACTGATGTGTGAGGTTTTTTGATAAAAAGAAATTCAAAGAAATATTGCTTTGCAGCATTCACTCTGTGCAGGCCAGAATGCAATTTGCAGTTTATTTGCAAACTGAACCTCTCCTCCCAGAGGAAATCCATCTCTCATTATGATTTCACTGTATTTTCCATATTCAATATCAACAATAGGTTATTTCCTTTCCTCTACTACAAAGAAGGATGATTTTTTTTTACATCTCCTTGCTTTGATTTCCATTTCCTGTTCAGCTATTAGAAGGAAACCTCATTCATCAAAACTATGGCTTCTGTGCCTGAAAACCTTCACTGTTTAAAGACTTCTGACTGAAATATAACACATTAATAGGAGCAATGATTGCAAAGCCCTCTGCTGACCTTCCCTGGGAAGAAATTGCTTATTTTGCTAACTTTATTAGCCATCCATTCATCAGTCAAAATCTAAGGTGGTTCTAAAGGTCATAAACCAAACAGCAAGTAAAATATGATGCAGAGAATATGGAAATGAATTATCAACTCAAAATGTTATTCCTTGCTGTGACTTAGCAGCACAAGTTTGGGTGAAATGCAGGAATTTGATTAACATCTTCTGTACTTGGGGACATATTGAACACCAGATGGACTCTTCATTGACTATGCAAGGTGAACTATGGGTCATAACAGGATTAAAGAAAAGCTGTGCCCTTTGTCCTTGATGACCAGTCCCCATTTACAAAGGAGACTTGGAGTGATGCCATCAATCTATAGCTACCTGCCCTTTTAATTCAAAGTGATGCAGTCTCTGTGTTATAAAGACATATTACTCTTACAATGCACATTTTCCAAACTATCTTGTACTACAGGACCCAAACATGATGAATGGTGTGCTAAGCTGCTATAACTTGGCCTGAGAAATGACCAACAGAAGGCTGAGTTTGTTCCTGAAGAGTTCCACCATACAAGACTGATACTAGGATTGCTCAGTCAGGACAATCCCAGACAGGATTTTAAAATTTTGTATTGTCCTTAAAACAGGTGTTTTGAATATTGAGAGTGTCTACCTCTGTCCTTATCCAGGAGATTAAACATTTGGGCTGGGCTTAGCTGACCTTGGAAACCTTGGGAGCTCGTTGGATCCCAGAGTGCAGGTAACTTGTGTCTTGTGCTCTGGAGGTGGTGCGATTACACAAAAATTTGAACCACCCCCTTGGAACCATCCCCTGTTAGCAATCTTACCTTCTGGAGGGGATGCCAAATGGGTCTTACTCATCCCCAAGCTCTTAATGGACCATCTTGTGAAGCCTCTCAGAGCACAGTAAGCAAGTCTGAGAGGTCCGCTTACCTTTTGACGGTCAGGCAGCGTTGTGGCATGGCCCCATCCCTTGTTGAGATCTGGCACTGGTGCTGGGGTAGGAGATCTGGCTGGCGTGGCATGGCCTGTTGGCTTTGCTTGAAAGGAATAAGCTGTTACTGTACTGTTGTTTGGTGAAAAGTGTGTTTTAGTATCTGTTTTTGATTATGTGTGTTCTAATGTCTTTGCTAACTTATCTGTTATTTTTGTACAGGGAAGCTGTGTTTTGTTGTTTGTACAACTGGGGGCAGATGTCATGTTTTTGGGTGGGTAGTGATGTGATCTAGAAGAAAAAGCAGCAAGCTGGAGAGAGAGTCAAAGAGCAATGTTTGATGTCTGAATACAAGGCTGTGGCTGTGGGAAAAACAATACCCTTTTGGGGTGTTGATGCTGTGAGTAGGCTCAGGTTGTATATATGTGTAAATAAATCATAGATCATAAAGACACTGCAGTCTCTGCTGTCCCTCATTCCAAAGGAAACATGAAGCCTAGGTAAGTGCGTGGAACTCCTGGAATCTTGCCCTGCTTGGATATTGGGGTGGCATTTAACAATATATATGTATGTATGTATTCCTAAATGTAAAAGACAGCTCATCTCAAGTTCAATAGGAGATCACAATAGTGCAATGGACAAAACAGGAGAAATTTAACAGATTCTCTCTAAAGCATATGCCTTTGCTTTAACACCAGTAAGTAAGTTAAAATGCATTTGGCTCCCAGATGTATCCATCTCAGTTGCCTCATTAAAGATTTTGTACAAACTTTGGAGGATCAGCTTTAGTGCATGTTAGTGGTAATTGCCTCCCCCTTCAGATGTGCAACTCAAGTGCATTGTGATGACCTGGGAGTCAGACTCAGACGCTGAACCTGAGGGATCCCAGCCTGCACATGATTCACTGCCTCCAGAACCAGCAGAGCCAGGGCTGGGGCCTGAGTCTCAAGGGGACTCACCTGTGCTGGATCCTCAGGTGCAGGCATCGGCTGAGGTTGATCTGGCTTCTAATGGGATGGAGGACTTATTGCCTGCAGGTGCTCCACTCCCCACCCAGTCAGGGGAAGCTGAGGTTGCCTCTGGGTCCGGTAACCCTCCAGCTTCTCCTGAGCTGCAAAGGCTAAGGGCAGAGAGGCGAAGGGAACTAAGTTCCCGCAGGAGGAGTGCTCGCCTCCAAGCCAGGAGAGGCGAGGCACCTGAGGATCGGAGCCGCCCTTTGCCTCGGGGCAGATAAAAGCCAGCCAGTCCCAGACCCAAGTTGCAGGAGCAACATCGGTGCTGCCTAGTTCCTGTTCCTGGTTCCTGCGTTCCTGACCTCAGCTTGGTTACCTCGGCTTCCTGACCTCGGCTTCCTGACCTCGGCTTCCTGACCTCAGCTTTGTTACTTCGGCTTCCTGACCTCGGCTTCCTGACCTCGGCTTCCTGACCTCGGCTTCCTGACCTCGGCTTCGTGACTTCGGCTTCGTGACTTCTGGCTTGGACTGACCTTGGACTGGACTAGACCTCGCCTATCGGATATCCCTTGGGACCAGCACATGCATCTTCCCTTGAGTGCAACCAGGGATGGCCTGGTTAGTAAGAAAGACTTTCTTGAAAGTCTGTTGAACAGCTAGAATTAAAAGGAAGGATTGCCAAAGACCTTATAATTGCCATTTACAGTCAGTCTCTGTGCATTGCTTATTGAAAGGGTCATGTGGATTTTGTTTGTGTCCATTTTGACTTGAGCATGGCAAAACACTTATAAAATCTGAGACATATCCATTTATGTATGAGGGCTAGCTAGTAAAGAGCAGCTAGACTAGCCACCTATGGTGATTAAGAAATGGCCACAATCTTTACTATGATGTCTTAAGAAGCTGCACAAAGATTTATTAGTACATATGCCATTAGCTAGCTAGCATATTTGGTTTCAGCAATACTCAAATTTTAGGGAAGGAGAAAACTAAGGAGGTCCTTAATGAAATCCATAAGCTCAATTCCCCGATTCCTCTTAATTTTAGCCACAATATAGCCCTGTAGCCTTCCCTAAATAGCAGGATACCATTATTAAAAGGTAAGCGAGACGAGCCACTCTCTGACAGACTGTAATTCAAGCAATGTGTTTTGGCCAGTAAGAATGTAGTGTGTAAAATGAGTAAAGAGAAACATAAGGTTGAAAATTCAACAGCATTTTTCCCAATACATGGCAAGGACATGCCCATAGGACACTAACAGTGAAAGAGATAAAAGAAAGACAGATGGAAGGAAACAGTAAAAAGAGGCGGATGAAAAAGCCAGCACAGAACCAGCCTCTGAGGCTACCATTTTACAAGCCCATGAATTTTCCATGGCTGTTGGGCAGTTCTGTTAATAGATATTTCTATAGCAACAAACTGCACTGGCCTGTAGTGAAGACCTGTCTCTTACGAGCATAATAGTGGCTTCATTCAGTTCCTGTTCCAACAAAGACTTTACTTTTCCTGTGATGGCAGAATTGCGTTTGAAAAGAAGCAGCTTCACTGCAACCTACAATTGCAAAATATTTTCTTTAGATCGAAGCTATCCCCCCCCCCAATGGCATTTATCTTAATCAGTAATGAAAGGACAAGTAATGATGAGCTATAGAAGTGCAAAAAGTATGAGGCTGTACAAGGAAGAAAAAATGTCTTTAGGCAAAATAAAAACACCTGAGAAAGAAAGCTTGTGATGCAGACATTGGTATTTTTTTTTAAGCAGCCTTACATGGGTGTAGTATTTGCATTTGCGTGTCGAGACCCCGCAACCACCCCCTCGAAGATGAATAAAGACACCATGACACAGAATATATGGTTAATGTTATTGGGCAAATTTTGGCCACAACTTTATTGTTACAGAATGTGAGCGGTAATTGGCTTAGGCATTGGATAGACTAGACTATATCTGACTCCTGCCTGCTGCGCAGGACGTCTGGTAAGGGTAAACCACCGGTAAGGGGAGCCCCGTCGATCCAAACCAACTCGAGTTCCCGTAGGGATCGTGGGTTCCCGTAGGGATCATGGCATGGCCCTAGCCCAGCCCTGGACTTCGGACAAGATCCACACACCCGGATTCCTTTAACTTCCCTTAAGCTTGGAGGGGCAGGTGATGGCCGGGCCTCTCCTCCCCCAACATGAGGTCACCCAATGCCTAACCGCAAACATTACAAAGTTGTGACGATTGCTATGAAGTAGGCGAAAACCAAATGGCTAAGCCAATCTGCCAAGTGGAAAACATTCCTACCAGGCCCCTGACACAAGACAGGCGACCAACCGAAGTCCAAAGCAAGGCCAGTGAAGAAACCTGAAAGTAGGGAGGGAGGGAGATTGAGGAAGCGAGCCAAGAGGAAGTCCCCTGGCTCGCGCCCTCGTTTAAATGTGTCCCGGCCACGCTCCCCAGCCAGCCAATTGGCCGGCTGCTGAAGACGTGGCCGGGATCCTCCAGGCAACGCAGGACAATGTCCCCCGCCCCTGGAGAAGAGTGGGCGGCCGCATGGCCGACCGCAACTTCGCCCCACTGTTAAGTGGAGCGGACTTCTGGAGCAAGATCCTTTCCTGTGCAAAGACACAAGGAGGAATCCCTCAATGGGACTCACTCAATATAGCAT
The DNA here is from genome assembly GCA_034641385.1 of Darevskia mixta. NCBI lineage: Eukaryota > Metazoa > Chordata > Lepidosauria > Squamata > Lacertidae > Darevskia > Darevskia mixta. Next base: position 41,228,315 of record JAWWNH010000013.1, on the reverse strand, counting down.
TGTTTCTCCACACACACCCCTTGGTGCAGATATATACCTCTAAAAATTCAAGGTATATATCTGCACCAACTCCAGTCACTCCTCTCTCCACACTGCAAGTTATAAAAGATCATATCTTAAGTAAAAAAAAAATTCAGAGGGAACTCACAGCAACTCAGTTCCGACACCTCTCAGGTGGGTACCATTGCCCATGAAGGAGGTGTTCATGGCGAGTTCCGGCACCCTTTTACTAGAAAAATAGCACTGTCTGTAAGCCTCTTAATCCTACTGATTTTTAAAGAGTTAAAATGAATTGATCTAGAGTGCCACTTGGAGCCAATCACAACCAGAGGAAGAGAAAAGCTACACTCTAACCAGTTGCCGGGCAGCCTAGTGAGGCACACCCTTCCTCCCTTCCCATCAATGCTCAGCCCACAGTAGTGCTCTGTTTTGATGTACGGCTTCAGAACAAATGGTTCCCCAAGGCTTGGGAAAGGGCAGGAGACAATGGATCTCCACTACATCATCTCCTTCTTTCCTTGGCTGCTACTATTTCATTAGTTTACATTCTCTGGTAGGCTCCTTCCAGTAGCACCTTAGAGACCAACTAAGTTTGTTATTGGTATGAGCTTTCATGTGCATGCACACTTCTTCAGATACACATGCATGCACACGAAAGCTCATACCAATAACAAGCTTAGTTGGTCTCTAAGGTGCTACTGGAAGGATTTTGTTTATTTTGTTTCAACTACGGCAGACCAACACGGCTACCTACCTGTATCTGGTAGGCTCGACCACCATCCTAGTAGAATATTACAAAGAGGTAAGAGTGTGAGTACTATGCTACTTTAAATCTTGCCACAACTTGTATCAGGAAAGGGCAATGTATTCAGCCTGAGAAGCCAGACCCCCGTCCAGGCCCATGTGTTTGAGTGCCAGACTCCCCTCCACAATTATATTACCATTGCCCCCCCCCCTGCACCTTAGGAAGTTCTGCTTACCTACAGGCTGAAGAATCTGACAAATACAAAGAGACTTGACACTGCAAAGGCCTCTGCAACAATACAGAAGCCTCCAGGGTATCGTCTCATTTAGTCCTTGAGGGGCACAGACAGCTGGGAGGAATGCCAGTGCTGCCTTTGGCTGAGCCAGCAATCTAGCCCAAGCAACCGGGAAGAGATGCTGGCCATAACTTGTCTGGGGGGGGGGAGTTTGTCCGATAACAATGATTTTTTTGAATGCAAATCTCTCACACAGAAGGAAGAAACATTCAGCATGCCCTTCAAGTTCTGCACTGGCACCATACTCTTCTAATGTTTCCTGGTGATTCGGATAGTTTTAACAGAATCAGGGGATGTGTGCTGAAACAAATGGAATGGAAGAACTTTTTATTTCAGCTGTGAGCTCTGTAACAAATCAGCTCTATTATGTCCCAGGGCTTTCTTTTTGTTTCCCTGATCTCATTGTCATTAAGTAACCTCCTGCTAGCTTTAAATCTACTAACAGCTGCCATTTCCCTGTTTAAAATCTCATGACTTTTTATCGATTTCACTTCTCTGAAAACCCTGTATAACTAAATTGCCATTGGTGCTAATATGATAGCTAAGGTGAATCGTTCTCACATTCTCTCAATGACAGTAAGAGGGAAATCCCAAACTTTAAATTTTCTTCACACTCCCTGGGCTTAAGTGCCGAAAGAAGTTGCAAGCCAGAAACAACCAAGACTTTCAGAATAACTTCTGATGAAAGCTTTGAGGGACACAGGCAAAAGATTCATGGGGGGGGGGGTGCTAGGGTGACAGTATGCTCTAATCCACTTCAGTTGTGCAAACCTAATTGTCTGGTATGTGCTTGAATCCTCCCCGCAAAATACTGGTAGTTTCTGGAGATGCCTACAGAGGGTATGGCACCTCTTGCATATGTGTAGAGACTGGCATATGAGCCAGCTGAGCCCTCCTATAGGCAATCCGTTCCTACACTCTGACTGACATTGCGTTGAATCATGCCCCAAGTAAGCTGGGACCATATCCAATGAATTTGAACTTGGAATTCCATTATTGATCCATTAGCTCAACTCCGGGAACTTGAAAAAGACTACTGGAGAGCCAGTGTGGTGTAGTGGTTAAGAGCAGTGGACTCGTAATCTGGTGAACCGGGTTTGCGTCCCCGCTCCTCCACGTGCAGCTGCTGGGTGACCTTGGGCTAGTCACACTTCTTTGAAGTCTCTCAGCCCCACTCACCTCACAGAGTGTTTGTTGTGGGGGAGGAAGGGAAAGGAGAATGTTAGCCGCTTTGAGACTCCTTCGGGTAGTGATAAAGCGGGGTATCAAATCCAAACTCTTCTTCTTCTTCTTCTTCTTCTTCTTCTTCTTCTTCTTCTACTGCAAACTGAGTAAATGGGTAGCATAATGCCAAATGAGATTCAGTGGGCAGTAGTCAAGTAAATTGTTGCACTAGAGAACAAGGATTCACGCCCGTGCAACAGGATTCTCTCCCCCAACCACCACCACCCCCCAGCCCCACACTAGGCATGTGGAATGTTTTGGTTAGTGCTACCCTGATACATCTCAATGTAAGTAAATTTAAAGGGATGTACATTAAGGCAAATCTATTTATCCCAGTTTCACATACATGCTGGGGGGATCTACAGTGGCTGTTGTGTCATCGTGGCGGTCAGCTCAGTGAAAGTATTGACACTGCAGAAGGGAAGTTAAAAAAAAAAAAAAAAGGCAAAATGGGAAGACTAGGAAATAAAAATGCCAGCCAGAACGGCTAGCATGGAGGAGTAGAACTATGCAAGTGGCCTCTCAGCAGCAGAGTGACTGCCTCTTAACCAGGAGGAAGAGAGGTAACAGGCGGGTTGGCACTGTGTGGCTACATCAAAAAAAAGCCATTCTGGTGTCCCTGATGGTGTGCCTGCACAGCAGCAACCCCCAGCACCAGTATTGTAATGTTCTTATGTAAATGCTGCGTGTAGCTCTGTTCGTCTCATCTCAAAAGGAATGTTGTAAACTTGAAAAAAGCATAGGAAAGGATAATCAAAATGATTGGGGGGCTGGGAAACACCTCTGAGGTACAGAGTACAGAAGAAAACGTGATAGAGGTTTGTGGCAAGTTTAAAATTTATGGAGGACTTTGGTATTTCAAATTTCAGCGGCGCCCTGTGCAAGGCCAAAATTCAGTGCCCCCCCCCCGCACCTGTCACCTTCCTTTTTGTGTGTGCACTATGTCAGATTTGTGGCACCCTGCAGCACTCCCTCTCCCCCTCGGCTCACTGCCCAACACAGGGAAACCAGTTGTGCTGTCCTAAATCTACCTCTGATGCATCTGTCAATGGTTATTAGCCATGACAATTAAATGGAACCACAGGGTTCAAAGGCAACATACCTCTGAATACTCATATATGGGGTGGGGGAGACCCAGCAGAAGTGTGGGCTGATGCTTTCATACCTTGTTTGTGGGGCATCTGGTTAGCCAACTGTGGAAGCCTGGAAGCACAGAGGAACCTTTGATCCAATCCAGTTGAACTCATGACTTATTACATGGTTAAAATATGTAGAAGCAAGGAAGCCCATGTACTACCTGTTGCTGTTTGGACCTGCAGCATCCCTGCACTTTATTCCACACAGAGCCCCTCCATTTCTCAATTTCTCCTAGTGCATCTTTCCTGCTATGAATTATCACACAGTATCAATTTGCATTGGGCAATGTAAGAATCAGATCAGTCTCCTAGCATGGCAGCTTCACTGTACTGTCTTAGCAGAGATGACAGTCTGCCAGTACACAAAATGGGTGGGGAGGAGCCTAGAGCTATAAAAAATGCAAAGAGTTACACAAAAAAAGGCAGCTGCTGCTGCAAATGGATCTCTTTGGAGCAACAAAGAGAAATGCTAACTTAATGTTGTTTTAATGAGATGTTTTACACTCTCTCTTTGTATTTTTAGCCACACAGAGTATTTTCCTAAACAGGTTATAAATATGAAGAAATAAATATATACAGTCTGAGCATGAAGAACATAATCCAGAATAGTTTATTATGTAATGTCCTCTCTCTTCAGCATTTAAATTATTTCCCAATGTGTTCCTAAACTAACTTCTGTTCAGAGGCATTTCATTACTTTTAGAAATAAACTTTACTTGTTCCTCTATATGTTCTTCTATGTTCCATCCTTCATCCTGCAAAACTATGCTACTGAGTCATCTCTTCCTTTGCAACGGCACATTAATCTCTGCCCTGGCCATCCAATGGTGTACTTTGATTGCTGCTGTTGGTGAGCCACTTATAAATGCTAAGGCCATAAGAAGAGTCTGCTGGATCAGGCCATTGGCCTATGTATATGTAGTCCATTATCCTATTCTCCCAGTGGCCAATCAGATGCCTGTGGGACACCCACCAGCCAGACACAGACAGAAGAGAATTTGTCCCTCTTGTGGTTTCTAGCAACTGGTATTCAGAAGCGTTCTACCGGTACCTCTAAACATGAAAGCAGAACATAACTATACTGGTTAGGAAAATGTATATGAACATATCAAGGTTTTCCTAACCAGGCTTTTGGGGAGAGGCTCATAGGAGAAATGGCATGGAGGGAAGTTGATGCCATTCATACTGTGGGCCTGATCCAAAGGAGGAGGGCTCATATATATATATAGAGAGAGAGAGAGGGGGGGGGGAGAGATGGGAAATCCAGCCAGGGATCTTTATTGTGGGATCAACACAGCAATTATACTCAGTTTCTACACTAAACTATCAAGGATAAATACTACAGGCTAAGTTACAACGCAACCCTATCTACCACTTACCCGCAAGGATTCATTTCCTCGAGAGATTTAATAACATTCCTTATCTTTATATAAAAAAATGTTAATTTGAAAAGAAAAGAAGCATATTTGATTATAGACCAAGAATGCAGTAAAAAAGCAATTAAGCTAGTAACAAAATCACTTCCACTCGTTTTTCATTTCACGATTCTGTACAATTACCCAAGTTTGTTTGTTAACAATAGCAGTTACACTTGTCATTCAGGCTGCATCTAATCTCAATTAAATAACTAATAATAATAATAATAATAATAATAATAATAATAATAATAATAATAAGGGCCAGAAGAATGCAGTTCTACAGGTTACCATACCACGTATACCTGGCATAGCCACAAGAGAAAAGTAGTATCTTATATTAACCAAATTAGGCTGGATCATGATTTGGGTGGGGATAACTACCCATGATTCATAGGCATTCACATCACAGGTGCATGTGGAGTAGTCCCATGTTGGTCATGTAGACACTTGCCATTCATGCTGTTCTTTCACCATTTGCAGTGCATGGTATCATTTTTTGGACTTAGAAATGCTGGATTAGGTGAAATCCTTATGACAGTCCAGCATCCTATTCTCACAATGGCTAGCCAAATGCCTGTGGGAAGACCGCAAGCAGTACCTGAATGCAACAGCACTCCCCTCTTGTGAATCTCAGCAACCGGCATTCAGAGGCTACACTGGGAGTGGAACACTTCTCATGCATCGCAACCATCTTTTGCTTCTGTTTATAACTGCAGGGGAGCCTGGTTTTAAAAGCCTACAATATGTATGTCCATCGATATTCTACTAATCATCTTTACCAAACTCATTATATTTTTGCAGCCCCCAAGTGGCTCCTAGGTGCTCCGAGCTCCAACCTGCCATTAATACTTTCCTCACAGGCCTTAACACACCATCTGGATGGCGGTCAAAGGGCACATCTGACTCTGGTATCTTTACTTCAGGCAGGAACTCTCTGTTGCACAGCTAGATCAAAATGGAGGAAAACTACCCATGTGTGCTATCTGAGCAGAACAAAAGAGAGGTTTGAATCTAACTCTGTATTAGTTCTTAGTTCTTCTTGCAGAGCAACAAACAGATCTTCTTTAGTGGGTACCTTTGTGGCCAGGCCACAAGCCAGTGTTTCCCAGTTATCAATGCATTTTTTTAGACTTGCCTTGAGAGTGCCTTTAAACCTCTTTTGTTGTCCATAGGCATTATGCTTCCTATAACATATGGGCTAAGAAACCATTACAGTTAGTATCTGTTAAAATTAGGGAAAATACATTTAAGCTGATACACAGGTGGTACCTAATGCCTCTGCAATTCAACCATATCAATCCATCAATCTGCTGGAGATGGGGCAACAGTATAAATGCTATGTATCATATGTTATGGACTTGTAACAGAATATAGGAACTTTTGGACCACAATGTTTAAAGAAGTAAGTCTCATAATGCAATAAATGAAACAAAGCTTGACACAATTGGCTTTATTAAACATTTTCCATGAGGACCAGAAGGACTTACACCATAAGGAACTTTTAACATTCCTGCTTGTAGTGGCCAGATAATTTATTGCATAGAGCTAGAAGAATCTGGACCATCTTCATCTCACACAGTGGAGTCAAAGAGTCTGGTTGCTGGCCCTGACAAAGAAATTGACTAAACACATCAAGACATTAAATAACACCCAGGATTCTGACAATTTCACTGAAATGTGGCATCCATTTCAATCCTTTTCTACTGATAGCACAGAAACCTAGCATCTATCGGCTACTTGTGCCCACCTCTGGAAAAATGTTTTTCCTTCACAATGAGTAGGAGAGGTGAGGGGAGAAGGGAAAGGGGTAACTTCTTCTGCTTATTCTTATTTATTATTAAACTCAATAAAAATATCTTTTTAAAAAAGAAGAAATTAACTTGAAACATTGGGGTTAATTTGCTATCCCAACAGCAGGTAGAATTTAGCAGGAAGAGGGCAGTACCCTTATGTTTGGTTATACATCAGAGATGTTTGCTCAGATGAAGGCTTTTTGAACATGCCAACCATTCTGTGCTTGTCAAATGCACAGATGTAGCAGCATAAATCCAAGTGTGTGAACCTCTGGCTAGGAATTACTGCAGTAATTACAAAGTAGGAAGAATAAGTACAGTGGAGAGCAATCATCTGGAGCACCGCCAGCAGGCCACCCTCTTGCATTTGGCAGCGAAAAGAAAGTATAACACATGTAAAGCTTTTTATGGAGCTCCTTTCTTTTACTCTCAAGCCGGTAATGATGCGGAGGTTTGAAAAACCATACTCTTATTCTAGATCACTTAATCCAGAACAAATATAATCTTCTAGTTCGGGGCCCACAAATCACTGACCCAAATGAGAACTATGACGTACTGTCAAGTGCATTCTAACACAAGCCGGTTCAGCTTTTAAATTGTTGGAAGCCTTTATTTCCACACAATCTAATGTACATTTTCTCATGCATTCTATACATGTGCAAGGAAATGTATTTACAATGATGCATGACATTGTGTCCTTTAAAAATAATAATAATAATAATAATAACTTGATCTTCTGTGACTAACCATCACAGGGTTAAATAAACAATGGGTTAAAATCTCTGCTCTGCTCTTTGGAAAGATGTGAGAGGTGGGTGCGAGGAATCTACCTTTTTTCCCATGCTGAATCCTATATTGGACTGGTGAACAAAAAGGGTGGTTCAGCTGCATTGAGAGTCTGTAAAAATTATAGAGCATCCTTTAGTACCAGGGATTACCTTGTTATACAGCATCTCACTGTATTATGTCCTGTGCTGCGGAGGACGAGCACAGAGAATGCAACACTCACTAACCATCATGCTCTGGAAAAAAAAAACCACAAAAGAGTAAATATTGGCACTTAATCTTACCTTTGCCTATAGGTAGCCTCTCTTCACAGCAGCTCAGCCCAGCATTTGGCAGCCTTGTACATTTCACTCAATCCCTTGCAGATGGACTGGGGCCTTAACTTGTCACTGCTCATCACTGTAGGAATACAAAAACAACAACAGAATCTGGGATTCCGGTTAGTAGAGCAAATCCCAGGGAAAGCCAGCCAGATACTGCATCTCCAAACTAAAATTTCTATAATCCTTCACAACAGGAAGACTACTGAAACATTCCCCCTTCTCACCCGTAAAAGCAAAAAAGCTGTTCCTCTGCAGGGCTTCAGAGTCATCCAGGTCATGACCTCCAAGCACACTCCTGCTCAAGCAAATAAGCTTTCCCAAACAGCGTTAAGCACTTGCAAGCCCAAAATAGCCACGCATTGTTTGTGCAGGAGCTAACTGGCCAAGGCATGCCTAGAATACTGATGGCACCAATGCCCTAAAGATACATTCCCTGTTTAAAAGCCAAATGCAGCCAGCCTCCCCCTTAAGCTCACTGGCCATTTAGCAGGTGTTTCTGTACCCAAGAGCGAGCAGTGGCCACAAAGAGTCACTGGCATATTTCCCCTCTGTTTCTTTCATAGGGCTACAAAACGGAGCATTAGGAAGATCAATGGAGCCCACTAAAACCCTCATTTGTATTCTCTTCAAAACCATTTCCAGAGCATTAAGAAGCCCCCAAAGAGTTGAGGAAATGGCAGAGTAAATAAGCTGGAGCAAGGGGGAAGAAATAGAGCCAGAATGGCTACTTAAAAAAAAAAAAATCACTGAATATTCAATCATGATTTACATACAGACTATTTTCTACAGCCATGGCTTCTCTCCTCTCCTCTATCTCCTCAGGAACCTTTGTCCTGACACAGCCCTTTCTTTGCTTCATTTTGCTACAGTTTGCTTCACAAAACTTGAGAAGAGTCAAACCAATGGAAGGCCTTCTTTATGCCTTTGTTATAATAGCAAATAAGCATGTGTCAGCAATCGCCATCCCATGGTCTCAACCAGCCCTATGAGGAGCCCCACCTCCCCTTATTCCAATAACTGGCCAGTCTTGCATCTCTGTTTGCTTCCCCAAGTTTTGTGAAATGGGCTGAGTGGGGAGGGACACTCAGAATTATTATTGACGTATCTTTGGCCTGGTTCCTGTTTACCTTCCCCAGCGGGAAAGTGGAATGGAAGCCTGGTAGATTGCAGCATGTCAGTAACAGGATGATTTTTTTCTCTCCTCATCCTGCTGTCCTCCCTTTCTGTCTCCTTCTGCCTCCCTTTCACTTCAACTGAATCTATTTCCTTTCCCTGCTGTATAAACTGAACAACACTGGAGGGTTTTCCTCTTCTGGGATGCTGTGTTCTTTCCCTCTGTTCCTGTTCTGACCATTTCTCCAAAGAAAAAGATTCAGGTAGACATGGAGGGAATAAAGGAACTTCAGTCTCCACTAAGAATACTTGAAGAATCCTGTGGTTGTGAATTCCGATATCAATGGACGTGATCTATGCCTCCTAGACTAATGTGCAGGCCTGAACTTAGTTATGCACCAGCTTTCACATTTCCCAAATGCTCTGAGAGAGTTATTGTTGTGGAGGTTGGGGGGCAGTGTTTGACAAAATCCACACCTTTCATCAGCAGAGTTTCTTTTTCTTTGGGGAAAATAAGTGGCTCACGTAAATATAAACTAAGCTTTAATAATAATAAAAACTGTAACTGTAAATAGCATAATGAGAGAAACTGAATACAGCAACATGAGGCAAGTCTGAGGCAAGAAAAAGAAGAGACAGGGCATCCCTCTTAACTGAAACTTTACGGAATACACTGAAGGGAAGGGCTGATTCTGGAGCATAACATACTGTTGGGATTCCGTTCCACCTTAAGTTGCAGACATGGGGCTTTTGCGTGTCACATGTCTGCTTACACACCAGCACAGAGATTGCTGGGAACTTCCGTTTGTGTATAACTTTTGCCAGAGACTCTCTCTCGGAGGAGACAAAGGAGAGCAGACATGTTTTCTTTGTCTTGACTTATGCTTAATAAATCCGCTTGTAGGTATGCTTTCACACAAGTCTCTCCGTGCCACTTTTGTTGCGCAGTGAGATCTGCTGAAACAGTGAGCTCTGGCTTCTGAAGCCTGGGCTGCTATCTACGTTGCACCAGAGATCGGGGAATCGCCCAGCATGCCGGCTGGAAGGGCCTGATACAGCTGGGGGCTAGCCAGCTGCCCTCCCGACTCCCTCTGGATGTCAACACATACAAGCCCTGCCCACCAGATGCCAAATATCCTACAGATCACATTAGGCCCCAGTGTTTCTCTTACAGTTTTTGGCTCAAAGAACATATCAAAATATATTTTTGAAAAACTATTCTGATAGAAAAGTCATTTAGAAATGTGCCGTGCTTTTTTTCTGGGGGTACGCAGGGATACGCATACCCCTTAACATTTTGTGAATCTAAGTTTGGCCTCATTGAGGGGCAGTATTTCAATATGAGTAAGGAAATGAGAGTACCCCTAAACATTATTTTTTAGGGGGGAAGCACTGGAAATGTGCAATAAATGGGTATTTGTGTGCAATCCGCATACAGATTTATTTTGTGGTTGTTTTTACTAATTTGCAGATCAATGTGGAAACTGGAAAGAATGGAACTATCAAGGAACACATGCAAAAGCAGTACAGACCAGCAATTCATCCACAGCTGGTCCTCACTTTTCATTCAATTTAGCCACAAAAACATTGTAAGAAGGGCTGTTATTTATTTAAGGGGCCTAGAGATTTAGATTTAGTGTATCTAGCTTCATAGACCCTAGATTTAGAAATCTTACAGCATATCACTCTTCCAGCTCTTTGCCATGAGAAAGCGTGCTCCATAACTGAAGCATCCATGATAAGTTATCATTCCAGGTCATCTTAATTATTATGCCACTTGAATGTTTTTCAATTTCAGCCAATACTTGGTTCCACCATTTTGGATTATATTTGGCTTCCTTGGAGATCACTGCAGCAATAAATCTTAAAGCAGCCGTTCTAGAAAGCCTGCTTATTCCACTGCTGAACTGCTCTGGTTAGAAAGCGTTCCCATCCTAATGTTTAATTTACTTTACTGTTATTTAAACCCTTTACAATTCTCAGCAGAGATATGACAAGCACTTCTTATCTCTTTTCTTTTAGATATCCTATTCTCCCGAGCGTTTGCAGTCCTTCTCGTTTTCTTATTATTACATACCAATCTGATAAATTTAATGTCTAGCCTGTTCCAGCCACTGATAGAGGATGCTTGAGCAACGCTTTCTCCCATTGCATAGGAGACATTACAAGTCAGTTAAATCAGCTTACTGCAAATGAAGCCCATGTGATTAAGCTGCCTTTTGAGTTTTGTGCCTATTGGTTGCATTCACCAATCAAGTGAGCATGAGCCATTATATTAATCAGGCTCCCATTCTGGAAACATAAGGCCGCCAGCAATACACCTTACTTAGCAAGTAGGGAACTTGGTCCCTTTCTAGAAATATGTCTAAGGGCTTCTCCACACAAAGCTTTTGCCCCCATGCTTTCCAAGCACACTTTAAAGCTCTATGTCCGAGAACAGAGCATGCCTGGAAAGAGTGGAGGGAAGATAAGTGCGGATAAGCCCTAAAAAGAAGAAGAAGAGTTTGGATTTGATATCCCGCTTTATCACTACCCGAAGGAGTCTCAAAGCGGCTCACATTCTCCTTTCCCTTCCTCCCCCACAACAAACACTCTGTGAGGTGAGTGGGGCTGAGAGACTTCAAAGAAGTGTGACTGGCCCAAGTTCACCCAGCATCTGCATGTGGAGGAGCGGAGACGCGAACCTGGTTCCCCAGATTACGAGTCTACCACTCTACACACTACACCATAACTGCTCAGCAGTTATGTAGCAGTTTCCTGCTCCAGCTGATCCACCCAGAACTTGCAATGGCTGGGCTGGAAGGCATGGAGTTGCAACAACGGGTGGAGGCATCAACAGCCTTAGGAAAGAGGTAGAGCTACACAGGCAGACAGATGGAAGAGAGATCTGGCCAAGCAGAAGCAATCTGAAGACAAGAGCAGCACCAACCACAGCAGCTGGGCAAGCTTGGCATGTCAACAGCATTGGAAATGACCAGAAGAGGAAAGAAACCCGTGATTTCTCCTCCCTCTGGGGGTAAAGCCTCCCTTGCCTGAAGGGGCAGTTGTGTGAGAGAGGTGGTCTTTCATGCTCCTTCCTTCGTTTTAAGGTAAAAGGAAGTGGAGAGCTGAAACTTTGCCAGTCCTAGATTGACATCTAGCGGCCAGCAATGAGAAGGATGCATCTCATTGAAAGAATTGCTCCGAGAACCCAGGATGCTGAGCCTAAATCCCCCACATGCACAAGGAAGGTGTTTGAATACACTCCAGAACTTAACCAATGGTTGCCTCCTTGAGATGTGAAAGCAAAGGACTTCCCATTAACCCACAGCTGCCAGCAGCAGGGCCCAAGACTTGCATAGCTTTCTCTCACACACACTTTGCAAGCTGTGACATCTAGACCATGTGCAGTCAACTCACGTGCTAGAGAAGAAACCACCCACCATGACATGGGTCAGTGGATATCTGTTGCATTCCCCCCCCCAAGTGAACTGAAATAGCTGGTGAATTTAGGGGAGGGGGCCAAGGTCAACAGAAGAGCACATGTAGCTATGCAAAAAGTCCCGAGTTCATGTCTACCATTTCCACTTTTAAAAAAATCCAGCTAAAACTTCTACCTGAGGCCATGGAGAGTTTTTGCAGGTCAGGCAGCCTAGCGGTGAGCACCCTGTCTGCCTGCTTGGCTCCCCCATGGGCACATCTACAGTTTGTAAGATAGGGAACATCAGCTCACATGCACATGAAGATGCCTAGGAGCACAGTTTTGCCTCAAAACCCACCTTTCCTTCAGGACCAGCCTTGGGGGTAGGTGAGCTCACTGCTCACCCCTGGGCACGAAGCAGAAGGGAGAGACTAGCTTAGCTTAGTACTGTCTGCAGTTAGCTAGGGCAAAACTGTTGAGAGGTAGCTCTGTTCATTGAGATAGCTAAGAAAGACAGAAAGCAGTAGGGCCTGCAGGGTGAAGTTTTGCAATTCTGCACAAGCCATTCAACGCAACAACACTGTAAAGTGGGTGGGTGGCATTGAAGGCACTCTTCAACCTGAGCACTATTTATCGTAGGGCCAACCCTGCTTCCCTTCTCAGCTCAGTTTCCCTGTGGAGCCTGTTTAATGAATGCCAGAGACAGCAGGAGTTTAATGTAACTCATTGTCCAGGAATAGCTACACAGTAGCCATTAAAAAGAAAAAGCTCTCCAATGCAGGTTCTAGTTTCACTTTCTATACCATACAGTAAGGCCTTCAGGCATGGGCGTACCCAGGGGGGGCAGGAGGGCAGCTGCCCCCCCCCTAGAAGGCAGCTGCCCCCCCCCAGAAGCAAAAATGATCAGCGTCCGTTCAAAGCAAACCTGATCGACCATGGCTTGCCCCCCCCCCTAGTTTTGATCCTGGGTACGCCCCTGCCTTCAGGATCACATTTCATTACACAGCCATCATACCCTCTAGGGATGGGCACACAGAGAGATGTCCTGGTGGCAGGCATTGAGTCATCAAAGGAAGGAACAGAGACACCCTACAGGTCAATAACCTTGAGGAGCATGTAGGGGGGCCCTCAATCCAATCCTTCAAAGATCCCCTTGAAGGACCCTCTGAATTGGTATCTGGTGAAGAACCCCATGGAATTCTAAGAGGAGGAGTTGGGAAAGACCAACAGTCCTCAGCAGTGAGGCTGCCAAAGGTCAAGGCTGGAGTGTGACATCACGATATGCACCTACAGACCCAGGCCATTGGTTTACTTGTGAGTAAGGAGTCAGCTCATGAGTAAGGCATTCCTGATACTCCTTCACTGCCAGCAGGTGTTGTTGAGGAGACCAGATTATTCCAGCCTCTGGAAACAACACAGATCTCTGCCTCCTTGGTCCAAATTCCAGTCTTGCTGGAATTGTACCTTGTACCTTGTACATTGTACCTTGTCTGACCTCCTTGTTGTGTTGACTGTCTCCTAACCTTGTTTCTGGGTCACATTTGGACCTAGACTGATTCTCTGTGCTTGTGCTTGTTTTGTTTGAACTATACTGCATCAGACCCTGCCCTCACTGGTGAGTACTTTGGTAGAGGCTTATATTGTCTGTAAGTGGGACCCTAGCTCCATCCATTGGAGCATGGCAGGAGGATGCAATGCAACATTCTGTAGCCACTAATCCTGAAGAGTTATGATTCTGCATAATCCATCTATTACTGCCATGCTCTGAGGCAAGTGTGGGGGCAACCTGCTGATTTTTTGCCCCATTGCTTCCATGGATTGTAGTGGTAGATATCACTGGGGCAGCCCTCGATTTTGCTGTAAGTGTTTTACAAGCGACATGGGAATGCGCAGCCAAGACCTGACTGCCCGTCAGCATAAATTTACAGTGGCTCCATAATTGAAAAGATCTGTTGTGTTAGCCCAGGAAATACTTTACAAACAAAAAATAACCCATTTTCAAGCAGTGGTTCAATAAAGCAGGACAAAATAATTGATCAGTCAGTAGCTGAACAAATTAATTAGCCACAGTAATTTTAGCAAAGTCTCTCAAAATCTATATTTGCTACAGGACCCAGCAATTATTTGTACATTGCTTTGGAAAATGTTGACTGTCACCGGGCAAGATTCATCGTACTATAATCTCATTACGAGCAACATTCAATCATCCTCTGATTTGTATTCTATCATATGAGATAATAAAGACTGGTGAGAGAGAACTTCCCATGGGGCTGATTGAAATCATGTTGCTTTGATAGCAAATACAAATATGGATATTTCAGACTAGCTTGGAGAACAGCTGGCCCTTTGTTAAAAGAGAAAAAAAAGGACAGTGAAACACAAAAAAATATATGAAAGGATGAATCAATTTAAGGTTGTAAAAGAAATGTGTCGAAGTCAATAAATGGTGCTGAATCACTGAAGAGAATCAAACCTGCCAGTTCCAAGGCAATGTACAAACCAGGCTGTTGATTGTGCACATGGGTCACACCGATCTGATTTATCTGTGTGCACTTTTGTGTATGTTTATCCCACGAGTGATTTTAATTGAACTCTATTTTAGTGTTATCTGTCCACACTAGTGGGCAGAGCTTGATGGGGTGAATTTGTAGTGTTGTCCCCGCCCCTTAATAAGCAATTCCCCACCCTCCCTTAGTCCTGGAATTCTGAGGTCCATTGTGGGCATGTGCAGACAGGGGTGCCAACTTGAATAAAATATTGGGGGGGTGCCAGGTAAGTCCCACCCTGCATAATCAATTGCATGGTGTGGTGCATGCACACCATTTGAATGGCAATACCCATCAACTTGGGGGGGCAGGCCTCCTCAAATATTTTATTGGAGGGGCTGAGGACCCCTCAACCCTAGGAGTTGGCTCCTACGTGCACAGTGATCTGTTTAATTGTGTGCAAGGCTCTTTTTTCCAGTATATCAGGATAAAAAGAGCAGCTTAAGAAGAAATGGCTGTATCACAGCCCCCCACCCCATCCCAAATCTGAGGTTCGTTGTGAGCCAGCGTATGTTTACCCATGCAAATGTTCAGGGTTTTGTTTTTGTTTTTTGCTTTTACTTTACAAAGTTTCCAGTATACAAGATTTGCACAAAACAGTGAGTTAAAAAATAAAATTTAAATATGTGTGTATTGCAAGTGGCTCCACCACCAGTCCACTGAGGAGTCCCTTGCTATTGGCAGTAGGGGGTGCAGTGATAAGATAATGCCAAACAAAACATCACCACACACGTTGCTGCTTTGAAAAAAACAAAAACCACTCACATAATGCACTTCAGAACATCTACAGTTGGATAACATGCAATTTTATGCTGGTTCCCCCCCCCCCTTTACTGCATTATCCACAGATCATTAAAAAATCCAAATTATAATAATAATAATAATAATAATAATAATAATAATAATAATAATAATTTATTTATTTATACCCCGCCCATCTGGCTGGGTCTCCCCAGCCACTCTGGGCGGCTTCCAAAAGAACATTAAAATACAGTAATCTATTAAACATTAAAAGCCTCCCTAAACAGGGCTGCCTTCAGATGTCTTCTAAATGTCTGATAGTTGTTGTTCTCTTTGAAATCTGATGGGAGGGCGTTCCACAGGGCGGGCGCCACTACCGAGAAGCCCCTCTGCCAGGTTCCCTGTAACTTGGCTTCTCGTGGTGAGGGAACCGCCAGAAGGCCCTCGGCACTGGACCTCAGTGTCTGGGCTGAACGATGGGGGTGGAGACACTCCTTCAGGTATACTGGGCCGAAGCCATTTAGGGCTTTAAAGGTCAGCACCAACACTTTGAATTGTGCTCGGAAACGTACTGGGAGCCAATGTAGGTCTTTCAAGACCGGTGTTATATGGTCTCGGCGGCCGCTCCCAGTCACCAGTCTAGCTGCCGCATTCTGGATTAGTTGTAGTTTCCGGGTCACCTTCAAAGGTAGCCCCACGTAGAGCGCATTGCAGTAATCCAAGCGAGAGATAACTAGAGCATGCACCACTCTGGCGAGACAGTCCGCGGGCAGGTAGGGTCTCAGCCTGCGTACCAGATGGAGCTGGTAGACTGCTGCCCTGGATACAGAATTAACCTGTGCCTCCATGGACAGCTGTGAGTCCAAAATGACTCCCAGGCTGCGCACCTGGTCCTTCAGGGGCACAGTTACCCCATTCAGGACCAGGGAGTCCTCCACACCTGCCCGCCTCCTGTCCCCCAAAAACAGTACTTCTGTCTTGTCGGGATTCAACCTCAATCTGTTAACCGCCATCCATCCTCCAACTGCCTCCAGACACTCACACAGGACCTTCACCGCCTTCACTGGTTCTGATTTGAAAGAGAGGTAGAGCTGGGTGTTCATCCGCATACTGATGAACCCCCAGTCCAAACCCCCTGATGATCTCTTGTGGGTGGCACAAAAAACATGCCCACATGGGATGCTTAGAGTCCATTGCAAACTGTCATGCGTACACAGTCAAAGACGGTACCATGCTTTCTACAATGGCTGACTACCATGCTGTGAAAAATCAACAATATATAAAAAAAAAAGCTGAGCTACTTTGTATGTTAAAGTAAGTGACAGAAACCTTAACAGAGGTCAACTGTAAAACAATTAACACAAGATGCTAAAAAGAGTCAAGAAGTGGAACAGAACGTCCTCAGCTTGATGCCTGATAGCGAACATTGCAGTCTGTGTTGTATTCTTAAACAAACTAAACAATGGGAAGTACATGGTTGTGGCTGTAGACACAGGGGTAAGGCCAAGAATACTGGGGAAACACAAAGAAAAGTCCTAGCTACAGTCACTGTGGTCAGAAGAGGAGCAAATCCCCAGTGGGCACAGAACCCAAAACTATAGCCATGCTTGTTGTTTGCTAGTTTTGAGGTGGGAGTGTTTCAGTATTTAAGAGCACACAAAATTATGCAAATGTTTGTTTTCATTTGAGTCGGTTCTCTCCTATTGTTCCCCAATCTGCACTGCTTTTGTGCCTTTTTTAAAAAAAAAACACCAAACCTGGGCTCTCTTCTTCCTCAAAAGAGTCAAATGGGTTATCCCAGCCAGTGTGCAGTGTATAGTATTATATCACAACAATGCATAGCCAATAAGAGTTGATTCTGATTTGAGATCACCAAGCACAAGTGTGGCAGCCTCCAGGATAGCTGACAGGTTTCATTTTCTTTTGATGTAATGCCTGGAAAATCGTTGAAAGGGGAATGCTTCCCAGTGCTGCCAAAAAATATTCGCACAAAGCACCTTTTCTTTGGCTCAGCTCTAAGTTAAACACTAGTGCTGAAGTGCCTGTTACATGTCTGCATAAGGTACCTGGTCACTGCATTCTGCACTCACTTTTACCTGCAAAAAATCACCAAGGGTAATTCCACAAGGAATGCACTGGAGCAATCATTCTACAAATGCAAGAGCTGTGTGCAAGATGCTAGTGCAGGGGTGACTGTGACTCTCCCAATGGTCTTGGACTCCAGGTCCCATCAGGACCAACCAACATGGCCAATGGCTAGGAAGGATGGAAGTTATAGTCCCAACAACACAAGTTTATCACCTCATGTGGTGATAAACAGAGGGTCTGTGGAACAAAGAAAAAAGAAGAAAAGAAATTATGGCTTACTAATCAAAATAGGGATGGTACGTGCTATTATATTCAATCATAAGCATCATCCTACAATAATAAGGAGAACGTACATACTTTTCTGTGAACTACCCTGAGACCTCCGGGTACAGTGGTACCTCAGGTTACAAACACCTCGGGGTTACAAACACTTTGGGTTACGGACTCCGCTAACCTGGAAGTAGTACCTCGAGTTAAGAACTTTGCCCCAGGATGAGAACAGAAATCGCACGCCGGCAGCACGGCAGCAGCGGGAGGCCCCATTAGCTAAAATGGTACCTCAGTTTAAGAACGGTTTCAGGTTAAGAACAGACTTCCGGAACGAATTAAGTTCGTAACCAGAGGTACCACTGTATGGGGCGGTATATAAATTCAATAAATGAATAATATTAACTTTAAGATAATCTATAGGTCAGTGCCTGCCATCAACACCTTCTTTTTGTGGGGTGCAACCAACCACCCTTCTTTTCACTTTGCTTGCACAACATAAGCTCCGCTTCAAACAACTAGTGAACTGCACAGAAAAGTGCCCATGTGGTTTGGTTCCTGATAACAATGTATCTATAGACACACCATCTCCAAACGGTCATTTATCATATCCCCGTGGTCTAGCAAGCCATCTATCAGTCTTCCCCATGATCCTGTCTGTCTTAGCACCAAACCTAGATATTTCAACAACTCCCCAATGGCAATTAGAAGGATAGCCTCACTGCCTTAACACTGCACGTGCTATTGTATATCTTCGCTAACTGGCACTCATTGATCTCGGCATTGACAAACGCAAATCACACATTCAACAAGCCAGAGCTATTGCAGTCATAATCAATTTGAAACTTTGTGTTCAGTTTGCCAGAACTACTCCTCTGTTACCTGGGCAAACAACCTAGAACAAAAGGATGTGCTTTATGTTAGCACACAGACTACTGTACAATGTCAGCTTTTGTCTGAAGGGCTTTCAATGTTTGTTTAGAAACATCCCTCTTTTTCAGGTTTTTAAAATAGCTGCGTGTCGTGCAGTCACAGCGCCCCCTGCTGCATATTCAATGGAAATTGGGAGATAACACTCCAGAAAACTGCAATTCCAGGTGGGTGCTTACTTTAACACCAAGAGACACACCTCTCTTTCTTCTCAATAGGTATAGAAGTTTCATAAGAGCAGTAAGTCATATTCTGTCACACTCTCCCAAGAAGCTGCTCAATGAATGTTAGACAACTCAGATCTTTCCAAAGACAGAAAGAAAGAAAGAAAGAAAGAAAGAAAGAAAGAAAGAAAGAAAGAAATCACCTTCCTGTGATGATGGGATAATTAATGAATTGGACATACTGCAATTAGTGAAGAGGAAGGCTGGAAACATCTCACTACACTCACTACCATTGGGTAGGGTGAGGCAACTGCCTCAAGTGACAGGTACTGGTTATACCTCCTGAGTCCCCAAGCTGCTTCCCTCACTTGGAACACAGAGCGGTTATTTATTAGATTTCTCACCTGCCCATAAGATCATAGGGTAGGTTACAACAATAGAATACACCATTATAAAAACAGGTAAAGCCATTACAATTATAAAACAAAGATGGATGCCTCATGGTCTGTCTTGGATTGCTTAACTAGCCTGATGCCTCAGGTGTTGTGAAGGATGCTATCCTGTTGCCAGGGTGGCAAAACGTCTTCCACTGGTCCTTACTACACTAGACTTTGCTACTGTACAACCATAAGAAGAGTACACAGTTAACACACCCATAAGTCTCATCTAGGAACTGAGACAGATACAGTTAGAAAGGTAGCATTTATATCTTTACAATCAAATCCCATGCCTTGGGCCCCTTTTTCCTGCAGAAGGATGGGTTCAGAAAACTGCTGGGGCCATGCCAAAATGGGTAGAATAAGAACAGTTTTCTGCCAACGCTTCCTTAGAAGAGGTCTATAAAGCGGCCACGTGGGCTTCACCCAGCTCTTTCACTAGGCAATACAAAATGGACACTTCTGCCTCAGCAGAAGCCACTTTCGCAGGAGGATCCCTCTAAAGGTCCTGAATCAGTAAACAGAGTCCTTTTTCCCACCCTCACTGAATAAGCTTTAGCACGGATGGCTTTTCTGCAGTGACCCCAGAAACAGTGCCGGTGCCAGACTATTTTGCACCCTAGGCACACACACACACCCCAAAAAAAGAAAAATAAAAATTGGCTAATCTCGATTTTCCAAAACAGATGTCTTGTAGAAATGATAAAATTATTTGGAATATAAAATAAAAGTAAAATGTTATCAGAAATGTATAAGATATACAAAGCAAAAACTAATCTGTATAAAACTGTGCCCCTCAAAGGTCAGCACTGCACCCCTCTGAGGTCTGGGCCCTAGACAACTGCCTAAATGGCCCAATGATAGCACTGGCCCTGCCCAGAAAGAACCATTGGTTCCTGGGGTATTCCTGCAGCAAAGGCATCAGGCCTTCGACCACACAGTGGCCCCAAACCCTTTCACAGCAACCCTTTTGTTCATATCCCTTTACATACCTCACAATAATTGAAGTCACAAGCTATTGAGATTGAGAAGTAAACTCCACTGAGTTTGGTGGGACGTACTCCCATGTAATTATGACATTTATAATATTGCAGCCTAACCAGCAAGCAGCTCTAGCCTTGTCCAAATGAGATATGTAACCTCAGAAGCCAGTCCTGTCTGATAATGATTGGCCCATTGCTTTCAATAAATGAAATAAAGTTCGAATTTCCTTTTTTTATAAAATGCATGTTACTTTAAAAAAAAACTTTTGACTTCAAAACAGTTTCTTAACATCACCACTATTGTGGTTTTGTATGAAGAATCATGTCCAAATCTAGCTTCTATTTAATCTAATAAATAAAACTCTGAGGACTCCTCAGCTTGAACAAGGGGTCTTAATCTTCCCATTTTAACAAAAGACAAAACATAGCTACTGAAGTACATTTCAGTGGTTTATAATTCAATAGGCAATAGACCTTGTAATTAAAAATAAATGTGAAGAACTGTCTATGCAAATTCAATAACTGAACCAATTATGGGGGAAATTCTTTGCTAACCAAATACAGAGAACACTGTCAGTGTAAGGACCTGAGTTGAATACGTCTGTACTACACAGAGTGATTTACAAACCATGAAACTTGGAGATCACTTAGGGGGTGGTTTTTACTGCTGGTGGGTTTTTTAAGAAATATAATATTTTGCTGTACAGGAAAATATTGTGAATTGGATCCTGTGGACGTATTTGAGTAGAACAGAACTTTACAGCTCCCTCCACCCTCAGTTTCCCAAAGGGACTTCTGAGATTCAAAGACCCTTGGGAATTATGTGGGATGTGGCCCATGGGCTGCTGTTGGATGAGGAATCCGTTACCATCAGAAGAAAACACACTCCTTGCCAGAGCAGAATCAAAGCAGTCCTTTTGGACTCAAGACCTTGTTTTTCTGTAACTGGAACTGCACCATCATCTAATCATCTTGCAACACCATTACAATGGTGCCTCGAAGTACTTCCCTTTGCTTTTCCTCATAAGAGTGACTGTCAATCATGGGTGAAAGAGGTGCATTTGGGGACATCAGCGCCATGGAGATGAAACCTACTTACAGTTCCAACAGCTGCAGACGTTGACAGCTGAGCCTACTCATATGGACACATTTCCCAGCTCCCTCTTCTCTTTAGCTACATCCAGGATTATATTGCTGAGTCGTGGAGAGACAGAACTGCCGTGCACTTTATGTGGGGCTTCTCCCCAAGACTGTCCTGAATATTCAACTGGTCCAGAATAAGACTGCTCCCTTTGCGGGGGGGGGAGGACAGGCCTTCATGATTCTATGAACATATAATATTTGTTTTGAAACAACTTCATTGGGTACTAGTTTGTTTTCAGACCCAGTTCAAGGTGCTGGATTTGACATGACCTGAACACTTTGGGTTCTTTTGGGGATTTAAGGGTGCTTCTATGTATACCCTCACTGACACACCAATCAATCAATCAAAGAAGCCTTGGTCCCCGTACCATCACTTTTAGGCAATGAGTGAATCCAATGGCATACGTGCACAAGCAGAATGGAGTTCTGCTCATACCACACGACTTCACCTTCTTCTCCTTTACTTGCAAGCCCTCTGCATGCCCCCAAGATCTACTCTGGGGGATTAGTGGACCCTCTGAAGCAATCTAGGAGGGAGGGAGGAAAGTCCCATTGCATGAACAGATGTGCACTTCTGTGACGTTGGATTACATTATCCACCATGAGGCCTTTTTCTTTGCGAACCCTTGAAGTATGGAATTGCCCTTTTGCAGGAGGCATAACTTGTAATTTATTTGCCTCTTTTTGGAGACAGGCTATTTCACCATATTTGTTGAAACTGAGACTTTGGGTTTGGGACTGCCTTCATCTATTGTGCTGTTGGTTCTTTTTAATAATAGTAGTAATGATGATGATGATGATTTATACCCCACCCATCTGGCTGGGTTTCCCCAGCCACTCTGCGTGGCTCCCAACAGAATAATAATGATAATAATAATAAGCGATAAAACATCAAATATTAAAAACTTCCCTAAATAGGGTTGCCTTCAGATGTCTTCTAAAAGTCAGATAGTTGTTTATTTCCTTGACATCTGATGGGAGGGTGTTCCACAGGGCGGGCGCCACTACCGAGAAGGCCCTCCGCCTGGTTCCCTGTAGCTTCACTTCTCACGGTGAGGGAACCGCCCGAAGGCCCTCGGCGCTGGACCTCAGAATGATGGGGGTGGAGACGCTCCTTCAGGTATCCTTGGCCAAGGCCTTTAAAGGTCAGCACCAGCACTTTGAATTGTACTAGGAAACATACTGGGAGTCAATGTAGGTCTTTCAGGACTGGTGTTATATGGTCTCGGCGGCCATATAGATTTGTTTTGGTTTCATTTCTGAATTCTGAAATATTCTGTTGTACACTATTTTTAAAAAAATATTGTTGCTCTACAAAGAGTTACTTTTTTAAATCAGGCCAACTGCTATTTGAACCCTTCCTTCTCAGGATCTGTAAAGAGGCATGATCCTTCTAGAGAAAGTTTCCATGCAGCGCTATGCTAACTAGACGTGTTCAATGACAGGTGACAGAAAAGGGACAACATTTTGCTGTTTCCACAGAATCCATCAGTCTGAGAAATTCAGCTTTCCGTTTTAAAAGGCACTTTTTAAGCTTTTAAACTACAAAGTATTCAATATTCGAGACTAGGAAATGACATTCATGTGGAGGAATATTAGTCCTTTGCAGGGAGATTGTGGCACCTTAAAGACCACCACATTTATTATGGTATAAGGTTTCATAGAGTTTCTACTTCATCAGTTGCAATAAGTGCAATTCTTAAATAACAGATATTTGTGCACATGGGTTTATGTGGGGGGGTGAGAATAAAAAGTGATATCAGAGGGAAATAAAATGCAGAAAACAACCAACAGTGTTAATTACATACTTTCCTGTGATGAGAGACTTGAAGCCATCCTGCAACCTTGAATCTTAAACTGTACTGAGCATCGTTTGCTTGAACTGTTTCATTCCTACTTTTTATATTCCACAAAAATCAAGAAAGCTTATATCAATAGGAGTTCTCAGCTTTCATCTACTGAAAACCTTGGAGAATATTTTATTCCTTTCAACAGAACACTGATGAAAGACATAATTCACTTTCATAGGAGAAAGTTCCTCACTTCAAGAGATGAATTCATCATTGCCTCTGGTAAGCTAAGGGGTTTTTGATATTAAATTGATTTTTTTTCCTGTTTATCGTTTCTCTCTCAATTTGACACATTTGATGACCTCTTACTAAAGTTTCTGCTTAAAAGGTATAATTAAGCAGAATGAAACAAAATCTTAAAATTCAATTCTGCTTAACTGGTCCCATTATGTCACATTAAATAAAACAACCATTTTTAAAATGCACTAAAGGCACAATCCTGTTCTGAAGATCTACTAGCTGAGCAGCCTTAAGAATAAAGGATTGGTGAATATGTCAATCTTGGTTTCTCATGTTTCCAATCTTAAATCCAGTTCTTCACATTTTCAGCTCAGTTTTTGGAAGGGGGAATAAGTCCTCATTCTCCTAATGTATGCCTTCCTGTATACATTTGATGCCTAATACACACATTTTTGCAAAGCAATTTCCCCTAATATAATGCATTCTGTATGTTATTTTCACTGATATATGCATTCATATCACCCTGGCATGTGCATTTTTCTACACATTACTTAGCTAGAGAACTGTACCGAAAATTTCAAAGAATTTATGTGTTTCATTTCACGTATTGCTTTGAAAGGGCAAATTAGGTGGGCTCACCTATAAATATGAACTTAGTCAAATTTCTCATCTCTTCCTACTTAGGAAGCAGCATAAGTGTCAAACACCAGTGGAATGATAGATATAGAAATGTGGGCAGATTGTGGGTGTGTTGTGCCTATTCCATAGCCAATGCCCTTTAATTTCTACAGCACGGCCACAATGATGATGCAACTTTACACCACATCAAGGGCTGGTGTGTTTTCCCTCCCAGGAAAATCAATAGTTTTAAAAAGCAATACCAACAAAAGCAACAGAAGATTTAGCAAGCAAAGAAGAAGAAGAAGAGTTTGGATTTGATATCCCGCTTTATCACTACCCAAAGGAGTCTCAAAGCGGCTAACATTCTCCTTTCCCTTCCTCCCCCACAACAAACACTCTGTGAGGTGAGTGGGGCTGAGAGACTTCAGAGAAGTGTGACTAGTCCAAGGTCACCCAGCAGCTGCATGTGGAGGAGCGGGGAATGGAACCCAGTTCACCAGATTATAAATCCACCGCTCTTAACCACTACACCACACTGGCTCAAAGTTCCAGAAGGTGTGGAGCTGGATTTGGCAGCATGTACCACAGCAGACACTGTGCATGAACTGTATGAAAAGATTCTTCCAAACATTGTGGATCTTGTTCCATATTCTGGATGTTGCTCAGTAAAGGTTTGGACATTGCCAGAAGTATTCACTTAGTTGCTAGAGAGATTCCTCATCCACATGCTAGTTTGATTTGACTCCAGGATGGGACTCCCAAGGGGAATGGGTGGGCAGCTTGTTATAATAATAATAAAATAATAATAATAATAATAATAATAATAATAATAATAATAATAATAATTTATTATTTGTACCCCACCCATCTGGCTGGGTCCCCCACTGACCTGTTAGACAGCAGGTCAGTGTCCTTCTGCTTGATATCCTCTGCAAAGGTCTCTCAGTGTGCCCATGTGGCATGGGTGCTGCCTCTGGGGTGTACGAGGCAATCAGAGGAGGAGGGAGGAGTTTTTGCTTGCATACTGCCTGCTAGGGGTGGCCTATGTGGCACCATGTGAACAGCGACTTGATTGCATGGGTTGCAATGGAAGGTGCTAAAACAGGCATCCCCAACCTGCAGCCCTCCAGATGTTTTGGCCTACAACTCCCATGATCCCTAGATAACAGGACCAGTGGTCAGGGATGATGGGAATTGTAGTCCAAAATATCTGGAGGGCTGAAGGTTGGGGATGCCTGTACTAAAAGGACTTGTTAGTCCATGCAAAAGCCAAGCCACACAGCAACAAATCCTGGCCAGGTGTGGGCATCAGCTCACAAACTCTTTCAGATCTGATATTTCTGCACACTCTATTAGCATATGAAGTCCCTTTTTTTCCAGTCACCCTATTGATCCATGTTCTGCTGCTTGCCATCTGCCCCAGAACTGGGCAGAAAATATTCAAAGTACAATCTCATGTGTAGCTTTTGTTCCTCTTCTCAAACACTCTTCCCTCAGATAGCTTAGATGATTAGACAGCCACCAGTTTGTTCTTTTAAAAAATAATAATAATTGTGCAGTTCTGATTTAACAGACTTGTGCAAGATATGTAATAATAAAAACAAAATGCAGCAGCTTAGTGCTCTGAGTGGGGCCTGTGTGTGTGCCAATGCTTCTGTTAAGTGAAGATAATTCCATTTTCGCTGCCTTCTCCATTAAACTTCAGCTTCAAGCATCCAAGGATCTAGTCACGTTGCTGAGGCAGGAGGTAAATCAATTCAGTCCTGAGCCTCTCGCTGATGTGTGTTTTTTCAAACCTCTCCACTACTGAAGGATTTGGGAGGTGGGGAAACAGCAGGAGGCAGCAAGTGGGGTTGCTCTCTTGCCTCTTCTTTGTTTTTCCACAAAACCTTTCCAAAAGCCTCTTGCAGCAAACTCAGGGCTGATTTGATTCCCTTTCACCCATCTCAGTGCCACAGTTCGATTCGTGTGTGCTTTATGCTGAAGTTGAAAACTAGTCTGAGAAGTCCAGAAGGTGAGGAATTACCATAATTTACAAGGGAAACAGCACATAAAGCAGTCCCAAACTTTTTACTATTCTTATTACAGGCCTTGCACAGGTGGAAGGAGGCCTGGAGCAACAGAAATGTCACCACACATATGACAAACTGACCACTCACCCCAAAAATGCATTAAGCAGCTTTCACATCAGCAGTGATGGCAGGTGGATAAGGGGTTTACTTACTGATTTTTTTTGGGGGGTGTAAGGGGAAATCCAGATTAAAGGAAAATGAAATATGGGCTGAAATTTTGATGATGTTGTCAATGGAGACATCACAAAAACATTCTGAGCATGAGTGGTACAGAGTCTGAAATAAACAGCCATGTGGAAACACCTCAGCTCAGGTGGTGTGACCTGCCCCACTCCTTTTACTAGTGCCAGGTTGGCGCATGCGCAAACACACACACACACACACAATTCAAACTAAGGTCTTCAGTAGGGGTGGGGCTTGCTGCCCATCTATGCTTGGTTAGTGCTTGTGCTTCTCATCACATCAGCTTGGTTCATGTTGATGCTTAGTTGGATTTAGCAGTTCGCACTCCACGCATAGCAGGTATATCGCATGTGAATTTCTCTCTGATGTCAAACTTTAGCCCGTCGAGCTGAAAATGCCAAGCTCTGGCTCAGCCAAGATTTGGACAGAGAGAACATGTTAATCAGATTGGCAAATGCAAAACATCGAAAGGAACAGGAACACCGTAATAAACCATAGGATCAAGAACCAATGACAGACATCTGTCAAGGCTATTCATTTGCTGATGAGGATATAAACAAACTCCAAGGAATGTACTTTTTTTCCCATCATGTGCATTGCTTGTGATGAAAGCAACTATAATCGTAGTGCAGGGGAAAGGGTAGCCCTCTCAAACAGATGTGTAATACCACAGTAGAAAGTCTAATATGCTTCTCATGTGTCATCCAGGCTCTCGTTCCTTCCATTCCTCCATCTTCCACAATGTCTAACCCATACCAAAGGTTCCTCAAGACACAGACCTACATTTTTGTGTATATTAACTCCATGGGCACTGGGGGAGATATCAGCATGCTTTGGGGAATCCCAAGGTTTGCAGAATTCTTTTAAACAACTTAACAAAGAAAAAATACACCCCCCCCCAAAAAAAAAAAAAAACCTGAATCCAAATGAGGGTGGATTATCCCATGAAATGTTGAGGGTCAAACTGGAAAAGAAACCATGGAAACAGTGGGGAGTCTTGAAGTGTCATATAGGAGAATATGACTAGTTAGCATACCTGTTAAAAAGTGACTGCAACATTGAGGGGGGGTCTCATTTGTTTCTATAATAACCAAAAGCTTTCATACTGAGGACTTTACTGGGATATTGACTCATCTGTTTGTTCTGTCTTACAACAGATGGGGAGAAAACACCTATACATTGTCAAGAGAAATGCAGCCATTGTGTTTTGTAAGAACACAGATGGGGATCTATTTAGGAAAACAGACACAATTAGAGATGAAGTTTCAATGTTTTATTCAAGTTGGGTTTGCTTGTTTGTTTCATTTTAAGTGGTGTCCAGTACAGCATTTTGGGGTCTAATGCCACACAAAAAAAGATGGAAGACTGAAGATGTAACCATTAAACTGCTAAAAAGAGAAGAAGTAGTGATAAAAACAAAGTCCATCTTGTTTAATGCAATGT
Organism: Darevskia mixta; assembly: GCA_034641385.1. Classification (NCBI taxonomy): domain Eukaryota; kingdom Metazoa; phylum Chordata; class Lepidosauria; order Squamata; family Lacertidae; genus Darevskia; species Darevskia mixta. Next base: position 41,200,434 of record JAWWNH010000013.1, on the reverse strand, counting down.
CACTAGGTGATTACAGTTACAAAAGACTTCCCTGCTTATGGCTCTGTTGTACAGGCTTTTCCATAATTAGTGCGAGGGAAAGAACCACAACACGGGGTGTGATTTTTAAGTGGTGTTGGCTGAGTCACATCAAACTTTCTACACGCCAAAGTTATACGAAGTGAACACTCTAAAGCACTCCAAGGACAAGCTGTTGGTGTAGGAAGAGAGCTGAAGGTGTAGGAGGGAGAACTAAGTAAGACTTAAACGTTTGTGATGCATCTGCCTGAGCAGCCCCTTATCAGACAAATTTGAACACTCCATCGCAGAATGAAAGCCTGCTAATTCAAGTGACAGGAAAAGGAGCTTCCCAAGCACTCGGATGGATTGGCATTCTCATAGCATGAATTCCAAATGTTTCCAGCATTTCAGGAACCATTATCTTAAGAAAAAGGTTCAAGATCAGAATCAGACCATCGTATTAATAGCTGGTAAGTATGGTGTTCTAATAAGCAACATTCCCCCCAAAGGCCCGGAACTGGAGAGAAAATAGCATCACTAGCGTTCTCTGAAAACACACACTTTGAAGCTTAGCCTTCTTTAACCAGGTTCAACATGACTGACACATGGCAATAATTGCATCCCAGACATAAAACATTGAAAAGTACACTAAATTCGGAAGGTAGCTATGCTGTATAGTATTTCAGAATTAATCACCAGAAATAACGGTGGTACAATTCCTTCTTTCATGCTTCAAATTCCAGTCCTAGACCTAGTTTGTGGCCACCTGCGTTGACATTCTTCCCATCCAACAAAGCTGACAATGTCAATTTAATACCTGCATAGCAAAACAGTGAGAGAGAAGATATGAGCATTCGTACTTAGGGACGTAAGGGCAATTGCATACAATGACAGCGATTTCTGCCCAGACGCAGTTTCCGACTGCCATGTCCTGGCTATGTCTGGGAAATTCTGGACATATGGGAACGCTATTTGAGAGATGTATGAGAACTAGACATACAGTGGATATAAAGGGTTAATTAATACTTTCCTGATATAGGACAGTGGTTCCATAACTTCAGTATAACTACAAAAAAACCTCACTAAGCTATTCGCTCACCATTCCTTGTGATATCAGTATTAGCAACACTGTCCTTTGGACTCACCCTCTTTTAGTATTTCAGATTTGATCCAAGCACAAGACTACAATAAAGCATGATCAATTATCCATAATTCTTACATAAACTGATCAGATAGTCAATTTAGATTTAATGTTATTGACACTGTAGTGGCAATAATTTATCTGAGGAAGTACAGCAAAAAAAATCATAAAAAAACAGATGGAGTGGCATTCAGTCGCCTTCACAAGATGCTAGGAGAATTCAAATTTAGATAAAAATGAAGCCTGAAAGAATCGATCCCTAGGGTTGAAGAATCACCAGGCTTTCCACACATCACAGGCATACAACAAAATCACGCATGTCATTTTCTACCATAACCATTTGGACAGAAAAGGTCAGCAGAATCAAATACAATTCTATTCCATGCATACCTGGCTTCAGAGTCTGAGTATATCCTAAACCAATCAGACTGGAATTATTCACTTTAGCCTGAAAAACAAAAGTGAAGATATCTTTCAAAGTTCTTGTTGCAGATTATAAAAAGAATTGTGGTGAACAGAAATGACAATTTATCTGCTCAGGGGAAGGAAAGTGGGAATTCGGAAAGCATGTGGATGTTTATTTGAAAATGCAGGTCTTGTTGAGCTCAATAGGTCTCTCCCCCCCCCCCGCCCGCCCATCCTCATCAGCTAAGTGTGCAAAAGACTACTAATGCATTTCCTAACAAACTCTTTACTTTTGCTAAACAAAAGATTTCTCCAGGTGATCAGTACAATATTGTGGCTTGCAGCTCAAATGGCACAAGTAGAATGAACTTAGGATGTTGGCTTGCTGCCAGTGTAAAAGGAAAGCAAATGGAAACTTATAACCCCACCCACCCACCCATTGATAAATTTGAACCTAAGGCTGAGCATGATGTTTTGCTGCCAGGAATCATTTTAAAAGCTCTCTGCAAGTCATCCAGTTACCAGCCAGCCAAAAATACTGCAGCCAAAATACGAAAGGCTGGCCTTGAACGAGAGAGCCCTCGCCTTCCACACTCCAGAACAGCTACTGCAGGTGTGCCATGCATTATTCCAACCAAGGAAATAATTAATGAAAGGGGTCGTCAACTTCTACCACAGCTCTGATTGCCTATTTCATCCTGCTTTTCACCCTGCCCTTGTGCCTCTACTGCCCGCCCCCGTTGCCCTTCAGGGTCATGTCAGGCACCTATCCACAAGTGGAATGAGCAGGACAGAGCCACAGCCACCATAGTAAAAACCAGTGTTTTAAAGCATCAGTGATACTGAGGCTACATGCAGGGCTATAATTAATAACAAACAAACAAACAAATATTATTTATACCCTGCCCATCTGGCTGTGTTTCCCCAGCCACTCTGGGTGGCTTCCAACAGAATATTAAAAACACGATAAAATATCCCCAGGAAGGAAAATGTAGAGGGTTTTTTTTTAGGTGCAGAGATTTAAAATAAAATTAAAAATGTCATGACTCAGATGTGATTGTGGGGCAATGAGTTGTACCCAACTAAATTTTACATGGAGTAGTGAAATTAATGGGCTTAAGTTAGACATGTGTATTCATTTCAATGGGGCTACTCAGAGTAGAACTAACATTGGACACAACCCTATATGTCAGGCATGGGGGACCTTTGGCCCTGCAAATAATTATTATTATTATTATTATTATTATTATTATTATTATTTTATTATTATTTATGCCCTGCCCATCTAGCTGGCTTTCCCCAGCTACTCTGGGCAGCTTCCAACAAAAGATTAAAAATGCATTAAAACATCAGTCATTAAAAACTTCCCTAAATAGGACTGCCTTCAGATGTCTTCTAAACATCAGATAGTTGTTTATTTCTTTGACATCTGATGGGAGGACGTTCCACAAGGTGGGTGCCACCACCGAGAAGGCCCTCTCCTCCTCCTTGCCCAGTGGCAGACTTTGGGCTTTCAGATATCAGCAGCGCCCTGCGTGACACCAAAATTCCGCGCCCCCCTTGCCTTCCGTTCTAAGTCATTGTTGCGGCACCCTCTCAGCTGGGTGCCAGTGTGGGCGAACCAGTCACACTCCCTTAAATCCGCCTCTGCCTAGCCTCAGAACTCGAGTCATCAGATGGAAGAGAGAACGAAGCCAGCCACAGGTGCAGCAGCTCTTGCAGTACTGCCAGTTCAAAACACACATACATTAGGTTTGCTAAACCTTTTGGCTCATTCTCCCTTCTATTCTTTGGCCAGTAGTTTCATGAGACAAAGGAAACGATGAGGAGATTGTCTGTGCAGCTGCCATAGAACAGCGCTGAGCAAAGCTACGACAGCTGCATACACATCTCTGCCCAGCAGCGGTGAGAAGGCATATGGTGGTGATAGTTACTCACTATGAGCAACTAGGCAAAGTGCTAGATCTACAAAGCTGTATTGCTCAGATAAGTTTCTTATTGACTTGTCCATGTTGTTAACACCCAATGTATCTGAATACAGCTGAATAACTAGGGGAAATAAATGTAGAAAGGTGACATCAAAGGGAAAGCAAATGGAAACAAAAAAGAATTAGTATTTATGAGAGGTACCAAGGTGCAAGTGTCTCCTTTCTCTCAGGGCTGCTTTCCTTGCCTGGACCTCACTTGATAAGTGAAGCAAGAAGAAGCAGTGATTACCAGGTGAGGTAGATGACCCAGCAGATGGGTTGCTGTTGCTCACCAGGAGGGGAGGCGAGGGCAGCAGGAAGGTCTGTGCATTGGCAGAAGTGCAGGACTGGCTCTGCTGGTGCTTTTGCACTGCACCAACCTCTCCACCACCTTGCCCTTTGCAGGAAGCAACAGAAACCCACCTGCTGGGAAGCTGGCATAGCTGTTCCACCCCACCTGCTGCTTCTGGTGATTTCAGTTAAATTGTCTTCGAGTTCCAGGAGAATTAAGCAGTCAACTTCTGTTAACGGAATAAATCTCAATGAAAATGAGTGTCCACATGTTACTCACAGAGAAAGATGCATCTGGGTCAATTTGATATTTGGCAGCTATTCCAAAGCGGGTGTTGCTATTTCCAGCTGTCCAAGCAAGATTGACGGCAGTTTCCAATTTATTATTCACCTTCTGATAAATGGAACCTCCAAATTCTGTGCCATCATTCCTGGAAGAACATTTTTCATACCTTATCGTACAGTCATTTGTGGGAAGAGTGCAAGCCTAGGCATGGTTATGTTTATAATTTGCTGCTGGATTGTTTTAATGGTTGGATGCTGTGCTTTTACTCTTTTTTCATGTTTATATTGTTTAGCTTTTCATCATTTGTACACTGCTGTGAGATCCTGTAGGATGAAGGGCAGTATAAATTACAATCAATTATACACAGTGCTTAATAAAACACATGAAGGAAGTATATTAACAGCATCCTTTCACATTTTTTATTTCTTCTGTAAATTAGTGTGACCATCAGTCCGTCATCCATTCCAGATCATTTCTAAATCCAGATCTCCAAAACCCTTCATCTGGGTTTTGGAGATCTGGATTTAGAAATGATCTGGAAAGTCCTATATATTTGAATAAATATAAATTTGGATAAGTGAAAATGCAATCTTCCTCCTACCAAAGCACATAGTGATATTTAAAGCATCCATGTTATTGATAAAGAAACAGTATCACCTTCCTTTTCACCAGCTTGATAGGCTTTTTCTTTTCTTACAACACTTTCCCAGTATGCAATCTTGCCAGTACTTACACATTGGTGTGAAGCTGAAATTCATCGGTCTTGTAACCAACAGCAAAATTGCTCTGAGTTATTCTGGACTTAGCAGTCTCAAAAGTCATTTGGTAACCAGCCAGCCAACCTTCAAAGCCAAAGACAAAGGCACCACGTATTGAAGGACCAGCGATGTCAAAATCCATGTCACAGCCCAGGTTGATATGTTCCCGCTTGTATCCAGACTTGACTTTAGCATTCTTCTTCCTAAAAGGAAAACTGTGCTTTATATTACTCGTTTTAAACCATGCATTCTAAAGCTATTTCCCCCTCACTGCTATGTACCAGTCCCATGCATTCTCCACAGTTGGAGGCAAAAATGTTTCTCAATATCAGTTGCTAGAAACTACAAGAGGGAAGTGCTCTTGTGCTCAGATCCTGCTTGTGGTTTTTCCAGAGGCATTTGGTTGGGCCACTTTGAGAACAGAATGCTGAACTAGATGAGTCATTGATGTGATCCAGCAGGCTTTTCTTATGTTCTTGCCACTAGAAACGTTTAGCAGTAGCATGGCGACTGCCAACACAAATTAACCCCTTTCTTTGTATGCTGAGCTGCTTGACATGCTATAGTCACTATGCATAAGCTGCTACCTCATCATGCATCATGCACCTGGTGGCTGAAACAAGTAGGCCAATTTTTTCAGCCTCTTCATTATTAGAGCTTTTAAAGCAAAAACTAATAGCCTATCATGGAGGCTACAGCAACAAATTAATTGCATCAGCAGGGGACTGATTTGAGGTCCCAATTCTATGATTCTAACCAGCAATCAGTCCTGTTTTAAGCTGTTGAAATAGGCACTGCACTATTTCAATACAGGGAACTAACGATCAATGAAGTAGGTTAGGAAAATTATTTGGAACATTATCTGAAGATATTGACTCAAAACTGATGGTTGGCAAACATTTTACTTGCAATGCCTTTATCACCAGGCACCCTTCCACATGCTGGTTAAATTAAGGACCTACTTTTTATCTGTTATCAATCAACCACAGTCTTCCCTCTTAACTCATTCAGCCTTATTTTAACCTGGATATTTACACTGAAGCCAAATGGAACACGGAGATGATCCAAGACCGAAACCCAGGTGTAGCAGCTCGTGGTTCGACATGACATGCACCCCAGGAGGGTGACTGCTACATTAATCGGCAGACATATCCCTCTTTCACGTACCGGCGCCTCCATTTCAAGTTTGGGGAAGAGGCAAACCTCAGAGCCACCTCAAGAGATGACAGTTCAAGGTTCGCTGAAGGCAGATGCTATCAGTAACGAACACCAGTCCTTATCAAGCAACACTTTCACTACTTCATTTATATAAATGGTGTCACTTAACCACATAATTAATTCAAGGGATGCTGGCCTGCCTCCATTTTCCCTGGAATTAATTGAAAGGACATGCGTTTGTGACTCCTGAACAGTGTGGTGTGTTTTTTAATAGCTTTATATGGGCAGGAACCTGCCTAATATTAGGCTAGAATATTTGTCCATCTAACCTTAGAACTGATTAGACTGACTGGCAGTGGCTCATCACAGTCTCAGGTAACACTTTCCCATTTCCTGTTATCTGATCTAGCTGGAGATGCTGTGCATGCAAGGAACATAGGAAACTGCCTTATATGAGTATCCTTAGGCCATTAGGTCGGTGCTGGGCATTCAACTGGGTCCTTCTGCATGTGAAGCACAGGCTGTACCTCTGAACTATACTCCCTTCCTAAAGGATGCTTGTGTGGCACCGATGGAGAAAGGGACAGTCATGAACAGTCCCAACTAGCATCTCAGGAATGCTGCCACCTTCCTTCTTCTCTTCCCATCCACCCTGCGGTCTTGCTTGGAAGCCACGGGGAAAACTCCCTTAGCCATTCCCCAGCTTTCTTTGCCAGGCATGTCACACACCCTCTCTTTCAACTCCCAAACTCCATCAAGGGACCCAGTTATAAAAGGAGAGCGGGGTCTTCCCCCACTGAAGCCAGTGGATACGCTGGGGCGTTATCCCAACATGCAGAAAGCCAGTCTCCTCTGTGCAGCTTTCCCTAGCACCTCTGCGGAAATCAGGGACAGCTTATCCCATCCCAATGTGAAAGATGGATGGGCGAGGGTCTCTTTGATCTCATACTGGGCTTCAGAGGTGCTCCAAGGTCAGGGGAGAGGTGTGGCTGCTGATGTCATTTTGATTGGTTATGAAGGTCAGTCAAAGTCTGCAGACACCTGCACCAAGGGAATGACAGGACTGAGGTTCATGGCTCCCTTGTGTGGTTTCTGCTGTGCCACCAATGAGGCAGCAGGAAGGCATCCACCAAAGAAAGAATGGAGAACTCCTAGTGAAAAGGATTACCTGTTGCTGGAGTCCGGTCCACACAAGCATTCCTCTCAATACCCACTCACTTGGAAAGGGGCTTTATGGCTCTGTGTCTTACCCGCCTTTAAGATGTAGCCCTCCTCACTCTGTTATCAGTAATTCAGCTGTTTCGAAAATGCAGCTTCTGAAACTGGGTTGCGAAGGGCCACACTTAACGCAACACTAAACACACAACACGCTGTGGCAACTTTTGTCCTTTCATTGCTAATGGCAAATACAGGGAGACCAGTTTTCATCAGGACTGTGATGTCGGAGTGGGGGGCGATTCTTTTCTTTGCCACTGTGGTTCTGATGAAAATCAGTGCTCCCTGTGTCTTGGGTGAATAGCCGCTCTGCAGAGAGGGATTTTATTTAGCACAACGGTGAAGGAGGAAGGAGTGAAACCACTCCTTTCCTACATTTCACAGTCCCCAAAGCGAATCACACACACCCCAATTTGAAACAAAAAACATGCAACAACCAAGAGGTGCATTTAACACCATGTCTAAATTCGGCCTTAAAATGGCTAATTCCCAAATGGACATTTTAAAATCACACCAGTAATTAAAAGGATCTATTTAATTTAATAATTTTAGTGGATCTCTGATTTAGAGCTTTGTGTCAATGCTAAGGCGGGTGCCACATTAACCCCTGGTGCTTTTAGCAAAGGTGCTCTGTCATTTTACATTTTTTATTCCCATCCAGGTAAGAACTGCTAGTAAAACCTGAGTTTGTAATGATGCTGCAAAGCCAAATGTGAAGGCTATGGAGCAGATATTCAGTAATCATTCTGAGATTGAACATCCACAACTCAGGAAAGGGACACCATGCATAATGAATGCAGCCCTGATTACTGGAAATGCAATGCGCTACTTTTAGCTGTGCAACATTCTGACATCAGGGGCATTTAGAAAGGATGATAAAAATGAAGACGCACACACACACAAATATTAAGTAGGTATAATCTCCCAGCTGCTTAATCCTCCTGGCCCACATAACATGCAGGAAACAACCACAGCATCGAAACCTTTCATCCAACCAAAGACATCTAGCATTACAGCCTGCAAGAATGGAGACCAGAAATCCAGCTGAGGCAGGGGAAGAGGAGGCGTCCCAAATAGCACAACTTAGTGGTACAGAGTGAGACAGTTAATATTAAGTAGCACTAAATAGACCTTGCACTACAGGCTGTTGGAAGATGTATTTTGCCTTTATAAGACCCACATGTGCATCTTAGGCCAAAATTAGCAGCAGTTATGACAACTAGCTCAAGTGATTAGCTATTTTAAATAGCACCACACTTAAAGGTAGATAGCCGTGTTGGCCTGTCATAGTCAAAACAAAATAAAATAAAAAAAATTCCTTCCAGTAGCACCTTAGAGACCAACTAAGTTTGTTCTTGGTATGAGCTTTCGTGCATGCACACGAAAGCTCATACCAAGAACAAACTTAGTTGGTCTCTAAGGTGCTACTGGAAGGAATTTTTTTTATTTTATTTTGTTTTCACCACACTTAAGTTTGCAAAAAGAGAAGACCTTCATGAAAAGGGGAGAGATGATCACACACAAAGGATAATCACTAGTGCAGCCCAGACTGGAAAGATAAAGCAAATTAAGCAGGCAACTAACAGCAACAAAAAGGTTATTCTACTGTATGAATGTACCCACTCCTTACCCAGTGTTAGGAGAGAATGAGGAGTCAAAGGTCAGCTTCAGTCCATGTGCAAGCTGAACAGAAAAAGAAATTCACCAATTGCATTTATAGTTTGAAAGGATGACTGCTTAAAGAGTTGAAAAACTGCCATCTTTCAATGTAACACTCACCTGATCTTCTAAAGTTATCTCTGTGCCTAGTGTGTTGTCTGTGTTCCACTTCTCTGTGAATGTCAAGCCATATTCTGTCCACCTGTACTTGGTTTCCAAACTTCCAGAAACTTTGGTTGTTTCTGTATTTGCTGAACCTGAGCTTGTAAATTCCTAAGGACAAAACGCAGGGTGAAATTGTTGTTCACAAAGCCACCTTACAGAGTTACAAAAATATACAGGCCCCTGTCCAAGTAGACAGGTGGCAGCTTGCTCTATTGGAAGTCAATCTTGCTTTATTGGAAGTGTCAATTAAAATGACATGAAAATAATCATGTTTGGTCTTTCTCTACTCACCAGTCCATTTTCAGATTTTGTTTTCAAATCCAACTTTATTAAGCCAAATCCTAAGAAAATATAAATAAGCCAGAATGAAGTCAGTAACCATCTGGGGCAGGGGCAAGCAGTGTTTTCTGATTGAACTTTCATAAAATGTAAGTCTTCTATGCAGGAAGAAAAGCATTTAAGAAGCTGCACTAATTTCTATAGCTTGCAGGAAGGTGGAATATGATTATATTCACATAATATATTATCTAGCCACAGGACAATCAGCATAAACATGATAAACTTTTGCTGCTGCTCTTGCAAGAAGTAAACTGAGCTAGATGTGACTATTTGCAGCATTTTTATATATTTCTATTGATTAGTGTGTTTTTCGGTTGTATCTGTTTTAATTCATGTTGTGAGGCAGTACTGGAAGAAAGACAGGATATAAATAAAATGAATAATGGAGAACACATGATGAGATCCATGATATATTAACAGCACACAAACATTTTCTTCAAAGGATCAGAAGGCAAATTGCTGAAATAAATACTCCAAAAGAAAACCCCAAATGCATAACACCATCTTTAGTACACAAATTCTGGGACTTGGCCCAAATTTATTCCCTTCCACAGGTTGCAGAGTGAAGTGACAAGACTGATTACTCAGGTTGACAGCAGCTGGATAAAACTGTTAATTCAGTCTGGTCAAAAAAGGGACATGTCTCCCCTTGTCTCTGCCACTGAAAAATAATTTAAAAATACACAGTTGCCAACGCTGCCTCCAGATATACAGTTAGATGGGCTTAGATAGGCTTTTACAAGTGGGAGCTACACCTGAGAACAATTCATTGCATCCCTCTGCTGCAATTTACACCTTGAAGGACATGAGCTATACTCATAAATACATACGGACAGAGAAGTCCTGTGCATCTTTAATCAGAAGGTTTACTATTTGAGCTGAATGATGCCCAGAAGCTAGTGCATACTGGGAAAGACCTACAGTGAGGGGGGAAAGTATTTGATCCCCTGCTCTTCTGGGTTTCTGGGGGTTTCCCTGTTGTTAGTCTGTCTCTCACAGCTACAATAAACCTACCATTAAAATTATGGACTGGTCATTTCTTCATCAGAGGGCAAATGGGCAAATTTAGCAGGGGATCAAATACCTTTTCCCCCTCACTGTATTCGTAGGGCACAGTGTATATATGCATATTGACTGTGGTCTATAACACACACAACTGGCCAGAAACTGCAATTATAGTTGTGTGAAATCCTAGAAATCAACAAACCCAGATAACCAGTGAAAGACCACCCATTTCCTTGTGGCAATATTTACCATATCCCTTGGTGAAGATGTCTCGAGCAGATTTTCCTAGGTCAGCATAAGCAGGGGGAACATCCATTTTCTGCCAAAAAAGAGAGAAGACACTTGAGTTATAGTTTTGTGGATAATCCAGACACCACGGTGCTTTTGTCATTCCAGGTCCTTTGTCACAAGCTTTTTTAAGCCCTTGCCTTTTCCTGTAAGACTAATTGCAGTCGTTAACAGTCGTCAACAAGCTTTTTTAAGCCCTTGCCTTTTCCTGTAAGACTAATTGCAGTCGTTAACAGTCGTCAACAGGTTCACCACAGCTATCAGCCTATTACCCATTCCCACCACCCCTCTGAGTAATACCCCTCCCCACCCTCTCACTATATATAAGGGTCTGGTGACTTCTGTTTCAGTGTATCTGAAGAAGTGTGCATGCACACGAAAGCTCATACCAAGAACAAACTTAGTTGGTCTCTAAGGTGCTACTAGAAGGAATTTTTTTTATTTTGTAAAGCCTTTCTTGTGTTACAGCACCAAGATGCCCTCTCACTGGTCACTGTAAAAACAATCCCCACAATCAAGAACAGAGCTGAGTTTGTCGTGACCTTAATTTGTAATGTTTAATCACCTAAAAAAAATATTGAAGAAAATTAAGATAAGAAGAAAAATCCTGGGGCTTTAATTTACCTCTTGATCCTTAACACCAGTAGTTCTCCTACATGAACAGATCACAATGATCTGGGCTGCCAGGTACATGTGAAACATGTCACTCTGAATCTGCTGAGTTACCAACACCTTCTCTCCCCTCACCCAACACAGAGCTCACTCTTTATGTTTCTCCTTCTTCCAAGTCTTTCCACAAAGGAGAGAGACAGTATCATGTATTTAAGCATTTTTATTCTCTTTTCCAGCTAGCCTTGAAGCCCAAAGCATCCAGCAGAAACAGTCAACAAAATCAAACAAAGCCATCAAAGTTATGCAATATTAGGATCTGGATCCAGCACCTTGTTAAATGTCAATACATAAAAGTTACTCTAAAAACAATCATTCTTTAGGAACAGGAACCATAGAGATCCATTTCATAGCAATCAAGTCTATAACCACATGAGGTTTACAAATCTTATAATTGAGCTCAATGAAATGACATTTTAAAGCATCTTTGCTCTTCTTATGTTACACGTAAGTAGACTTGCCTTGCAATAACCAAGACAGGCCCAACTCATGAGCCCTTATATCTTATACTCTTCACCCAGATGAATATGCAACAGTGCCTTATGGCTTATCTGATTCATTACACATGGTGCAGGATTGTTTATTGTAGAAACTGAAGATTCCACCCTCATTTCTTAAATGGATTAGAAGATCCATTAATATACTACTAGCTGCACACCATAGGTTAGAACAGGCTTCCTCAACCTTGGCCCTCCAGATGTTTTTGGTCTACAGCTCCCATGATCCCTAGCTAACAGGACCAGTGGTCAGGGATGATGGGAATTGTAGTCTCAAAACATCTGGAGGGCCAAGGTTGAGGAAGCCTGGGTTAGAAGCTTTATACAGAATAGTTTAGTTTGCCAGTAAGCAACAGGCATTGAGGATCTCTTTCATATTTCACAGACAGAATGATTTACCATAATTCTGCTAAAAAGGAGAATGCAAAGTAAGGATATGCTGAACACCAAATGGTGCGTGTCCCTAAACCTTTTTGGAGCAAGCACCACTAAATTGTTGCTTATTTTGGCTCCAGACCAGAAGCAATTTGCTTTTACAAGAGAAATACCAGAGCACATATGTCAGATAGGTACTTTAGCAGTTATTCACAGCCTGAAGCGCTAAGTGCAACAAGCTGTTGCATGCCAGAGTTGGATACTACTCTTAGATAAGTCAAGAGTCTCAAGAGTCTCTCTTCTGGCTCAAATTGAACTGCTACATCAAACAAACCAAGAAAACAAGCTACAAAGAATCTTTCTGACCTAGTGACATAGTCAACATTATTGAGAGTACTGTACACTAATTGAGAGATACAAACTCCAGGCAATACTAACTTAACTATTCTGTGACCGTCTCCAGGGTGCTCCAAGCCTGCCACCCAACTCAGTAAACTTAAAATGGATGCTCCTCAACTAATCAGATCTTTAGCAAAATGGAAGACCCGAAGGCCAAGAATCATATACTCAGCAGCGTAACTAGCCCCACGGTACCTGGTGCGGCGCGTACGTCCTGCAGCCGGGGGCAGGGCGAGCCACCCATGGGGGCTCTGCGCCACCTCCCCCTCAGCTGTAGGGTGGCGGAGGGACAGGCGGAGGGCAGACGCAAGCCCCAAGCTGCCATTTCAGGCAGCATGGAGCCTGCAGGTGCCCAAGCCACCACATCACTCCCAGGAGAGATGCGTGGCTCAGGCACGGTAAGTGCCAGCCCCCGCAGTGTGGCGCCCAGTGCCAGCCACGGTTTGTTACATTTGTTGACTGAACTAAAAAGTTTTGTGAGTCCCATTTTTTTTTAACTCATATTTCTGTCATTTTGTCACCCTCCTCACTGATGACACCCGGGGCGGCCCACACAGCCCTTCCTCCGCCACTGCATATACTCAATACATGTCACTGTGGAAGAAGAAGAAGAAGAGGAGGAGGAGGAGGAGGAGGAGGAGGAGGAGGAGTTTGGATTTGATATCCCGCTTTATCACTACCCGAAGGAGTCTCAAAGCGGCTAACATTCTCCTTTCCCTTCCTCCCCCACAACAAACACTCTGTGAGGTGAGTGGGGCAGAGACTTCAAAAAAGTGTGACTAGCCCAAGGTCCCCCAGCAGCTGCATGTGGAGGAGCGGAGACGCGAACCCGGTTCACCAGATTACGAGTCTACCGGTCTTAACCACTACACCACACTGGCTCTCCTAAAGGCTAAAAGAGAGCCATGAAATGTTAACAGATCTCAAAAGCAGTTGATCTGAATGTGAGCACTAGGTCAAAGAAGGGACCTCTCAAGATTCTACAGGTGTCCCGGGTGGCTAGAGCTACATGTATCTTTCCATGCGGCAAGCATTGTCTCTGCTCCAAAACCAGAAAATTCCTCTCAGAGGAGCTTGTCTTCATAGGCCTCCTTCTCCGGTGCTGTACTTGTCCACTGCTATACTAGTGTGAGCTGGAGGAAACAATACCTGGAACAGCTCCTTTACATCCTTCATGATGTTTTTGTGGTGCTCAGATGTGACAGCTATCAGTCAGGACAAACACCAGTAGGTAGAACTGAAGAAAGCCATGTTACCAGAATCAGCTCCAGGGTTTTTCAAGCAAGCCACCACAGCACAGGAAACGTCACTGATGGCTGTGTGATAAATCGATCATGACATGCCAGCTTAATGCAGCAGTCTAAACTATAACTATGAAGCAGTGGGAGGTGTCCAAATCCCATCTTATGCAATTAAGGAATATTAAAAGATAATCTTGTATCTAATGAGAATTGAGTTCTAAGCAACTATTAACTTCACAGGGGATCAGGTGTCTGAAACAGGCAATATCACAATGTTTTTTCTGTGGTTAACCCTGATTAAGATATGAATCATCAAGGGGAGGAAAGTTACTTGCTTCCTCTGTGCAAGAGCTGATCAATCGTTTTAGGCCTGCTGTAGCTCAAAGACAACTGTCAGCCTCCACAAGCTGAAAGTTCAATGAGCTTAATGAGTGGGGCAGCGGGGTCTTAACAGGGCAGCCTGTAAATGCCCCTATATATCAGTTCTGGGATCTCAGAATGTGAACTCTGAGTGGGTCATAAGTGAAACTGCATGTCAGTGTCTGATCCCAGCCTTGAAGATGATAAAGCTATCACATGACTCAATCCCTGTTCAAGGATATCACCAAGACTGAAATAGCAGGGGCAAAATGCAAGTCAGTGTTAAGCGCTCCTGACTTAGCAACACTAAACTCTGGCATCTGTTGTCCCACCTCATGATTCTGCAATTTATAGGATTATTACATTTTAAAAAGATGTTGTGGAAGCAAAGTCAGGTAGCAAGCTTTAGAAGCTAATTGTTTTAGGAAACACCACCTGACAGGAATAAGTTGGAATTCCTTCATACTCGGGTCAATAAGCCTCCCTCTAAAAGAAAAGTATAAGTTTGTTCTTGTATATTCCTGTCACAGAAGATATAATAATCATCATCATCATCATCATCATAATTATTTATTTATTTATTTATTTACACACACCCCACCCATCTGGCTGGGTTTCCCCAGTCACTCTGCGTGGCTTCCAACAAAAATATTAAATATACAATAAAACATCAAACATTAAAAGCTTCCCTAAACAGGGCTGCCTTCAGACATCTTCTAAAAGTCAGATAGTTGTTTATTTCCTTTACATCTGATGGGAGGGCGTTCCACAGGGCGGGCGCCACTACTGAGAGGGCCCTGTGCCTGGTTCCCTGTAGCTTCTCTTCGCAGTGAGGGAACCGCCAGAAGGCCCTCGGAGCTGGAACTCAGTGTCTGGGCTGAACGATGGGGGTGGAGACGCTCCTTCAGATATACTGGGCCGAGGCCGTTTAGGGCTTTAAAGGTCAGCACCAACACTTTGGCAAAAGAAAAGGTCAGCACCAACAAAACAGCATAAGAACTTTCTCTTAAAATAAATATGTCTGCATAGCCCAGGCATAGGCAAACTCCGGCCCTCCAGAACTACAATTCCCATCAGCCCTAACTAACAGCACCAGTGGTCAGGGATGATGGGAATTGTAGTCTCAAAACATCTGGAGGGCCGGAGTTTGCCTATGCCTGGCATAGCCACAAAGGGATGACAAGTTGAAATTGTTTTGGGCCCTTGGGCATGGAACAATTCATTTTTTAAACCAAAAGTAATGATTTGCCGTCTTAAAGAAAATATTTTTCATATCTTATTTTAAGAGCACAAGAAAAGCCCTGCAGGATCAGGCCAAAAGCCCACCAAGTCCAGCATCCTGTTCTCACAATGCACAACCAGATGCCGACTGGAAGCCCAGAATCAGGCCCTGAGTGGAACAGCATTCTCCCAACTTGTGATTCCCAGCAACCAGCATTTGAAGGCATATTGCCTCTGACTAAGTGGGGAGAGAGATGTAGTAGCAGCAGCACTACTGCCACATAATGCCTGATCTGCATTTGTAAGAACTCATTTGTTCAGTGTGGCAGCACCTGCCCATTGGAACTCCCTGCCTATTGAGAGCAAGCTTAGAAAGTTAAGACCATTTTAACCTGTTTTAGTATTTTAACTTTTGTATATTTTAAAGTATAGTTGGAAATTTCTCTTGATTTAACTGTTTTATCTTTCATAAGCAGCTCTGAGGTGTTGTTGTTTCACAGCCGAGCGGTGTATGAATTCTATGAAATAAATAAGAATACACTTCTCAGTCTCCGCTGTAAAAACCAATGTACATTAGGCAGTCTTAGTTCCGGCTTTGGTCAACCTCTGTCTTGGCACCCATCTCCATGCCACTTTCTGCTGCTGATCCATCTCTCTTGCCCTTAGTGCCTTTCCTGCAGCTGGTACAGAAGCTGTGGATCCTGCTTCTGTACCAGCTACCCTCACTGCTGCCTGAGCCCCAGATCGCTTGCCGCCACCACACACCCCAGCCAGGCATGAGGAATAGACTTTAGACCCCCATCAAAAAAGTTAAAGAGTAACAAGTAATGTATCATTATCATGGAGTCTGGAGACTGTGGCAGAATCCTAAGGTACCAGCAGCTACAGAATATCAGGGCTGATCTTGACACAGTGTTTACTACTAAGGCAATCAATCCCAATAGGAGGAGCTTTGTACAAAGTAGTTTTCAGGTTTGGTCTTATCACATAATATTGTGTTTTTCTCCAAGTAATTCAACTTCCCTTGCTGCATTTGATCACCTTCTTGCTGCTGGTAAGCAGTAACACACACACACACCCCGAACACGATGTTTCTAACTGTGTTAGAAACTCAGATATACAGTGGTACCTCGGGTTAAGTACTTAATTCGTTCTGGAGGTCCGTTCTTAACCTGAAGCGTACTTAACCTGAAGCACCACTTTAGCTAATGGGACCTCCTGCTGCCGCTGCGCCGCCAGAGCACGATTTCTGTTCTTAGTGGAGTTCTTAACCTGAAGCGTACTTAACCCGAGGTACCACTGTATAAGCTAGGTGCCAAAGGTAAAGGTAAAGGGACCCCTGACCATTAGGTCCAGTCGTGACTGACTCTGGGGTTGCGGCACTCATCTCACATTATTGACTGAGGGAGCCGGCGTACAGCTTCCAGGTCATGTGGCCAGCATGACTAAGCCGCTTCTGGCAAACCAGAGCAGCGCACGGAAACGCCGTTTACCTTCCCGCCGGAGCGGTACCTATTTATCTACTTGCACGTTGACATGTTTTCGAACTGCTACGTTGGCAGGAGCCGGGACCAAGCAACGGGAGCTCACCCTGTCGCGGGGATTCGAACCGCCAACCTTCTGATCGGGCAAGCCCTAGGCTCTGTGGTTTAACCCACAGTGCCACCCGTGTCCCAGCTAGGTGCCAAATGGCTCCTTAAACCAAGATTGCCTTCGCCAAAACGGAATGTCTGGTTGCTATTTTTGGGTAAGACAGCTCTAAAGTCTTATTTTTCAAATGATGGACTGACTGTGGTAGAGTCTCAGTTAAACATCTGGCTTGTTCAGATGACAACCTTGAGCAAGGTTCAGAGCTTTGAGAACTTAAATAAGAAAACTGACTTGATCCAGGGACAGTCCACATATAAGAGGCCCATTCCAACCTTTTTCTCTTAATGGTGACTGCTGCTGCTGCTCAGGTTGCACAGAGAAAGCAATATGGTTCCAGAAATTTATTCCAATTGTGTAGATAAAATATAACTGATAGAATTCTACAGGATGGGGTATTAGTGTGTGAAAACAGTCCATCTTCACTTGGTTGCAAGTGGTCAAAAGCCAGCTGGAAAATGTGGCTGGCGCCTGCCCAATTTCAAACACTGGTAGCACACCTTGCCACAAAGCTACTGTAAGCAAAGAATTTCAACATACATTGAATCCTACCTTATTTTCCCTGACTTACTGTGTGAACAGGTGCAGAAAGCAATCAAACTTAAGCCCTTCAGCCCACAGAACATGAATGATATTAGCCTCAAAGGTGACTCAAGAGACTAATATTTGTTCTGACTTCCTGCTCCACAGTCAAACCTCCATAAAATTCCAGCTCTAACCCACATGCAGACTTCACCGTCATATTGACTGAAGTGACATTTTGCACGGGACTTGACCTGACCACACAGAAGTGGTAGGAAAATGCCAAGGGTCATCTAGTCTTGCGTTCTGTTCTCACAGTGGCCAACCACATGCTTATGGGAAACCAACAAGCAGGATTCAAGCACAAGTACACTCTCCCCTCCTGTGGCTCCAAGCAACTGGTTTTCAGAAGCATTACTGCCTCCAACCACTGGGGCAGAGCATAGCCAATGATGGCTAGCAGCCATTTTAGTGGCTCTCAAACTAGATACATAACCCGCTGAGGAAGAAATCCTACATCTGCTAACTTGGTCCACATACTCCAGTGGTGCCCAAGCAATTGTTCACACTGTGTGTATGGGGTTCTGTTCAGTCACCTGTAAATGTTTCCTATTCCAGAGGAATAATTTATCCTCACTATTATAGGCTGGAATCCATACCTTTTACATAGGGAATGTCTAAAGCACAGAGATGTGGCCACCACAGAAGTCAGAGCCAAACATATCAGACGGCAGAAGTGGAAAGTCGCCAAGTCTCCTGATGAAAGACCTCTTAGATCTTGCAGCTCACAAGCTGCATTATATTAAAAGAAGGGTGGAATATACATTTCAAAATATCCCACGTAATTTCTTGGAATCTTCTGCAGACTGAAAAGACGGATTTTGCCCCCTCTGCACCACCAACACTGATTTATTTTCTCTCTCTCTCTCTCTTAATCTTTTTTCCATTGTAAAAAATTGATTACCAGAATAGTCAAATCAATATATGTAGTAACTGCAAATTGTGCCATAATTAAGGCACAGAACTTGACACATCAATGACATGAAAAACATGGGGCAGGGAGAAAAATGGAACATTGGAGACTTAATGCTACCTGTCCGTTATCACTAACTGCATCGCTGGGAATTGGGGAGGGGGGGGTCCTTCATTGTATCTTTTTAAAACATTTCAATAAACAACAAACAAAATGGACCAAATTTCTTCTCCATATATCAAGCCACTATCCTTCCCATACATCTATATAAACACACACACACACACACACACACACACACACACACACACACGAGACCCATTCCTAACAGTGCTAGCCTTATCTTATCTCCACTGTCACCTAGGTCATCTTCCTCTTTTGCATCTAATGTTCCTTGGTGAGAAACAGTTTGCATTCAGCTCCTGCTTTCCATAGGTGGTAAAAGGACAGTTCTCTGGCTCTGTGCTTTTATGTTGTGCATTTGAGGATTTTCTTTGCCTTCTCTCTAGTGATATCCATCCTGCAATCTTGATGTACCTTTCGTATACTCATTATCAAGATCTGAATGCAGCATTGTGAGCACTCAGTTCTGACTCCACCCCCTAGCTGGACGAGGATACGGGAGAACAGGAATGACAAAATGTGCCCAAGTGTATCATTTCTCAAATAAATAAAGCATGGGCATACCGGTAGCTTTGTGTTTAAAATATATGTTCCTTCAAAGCAACAGTATGACATGCCACTGAAATGATAGGGAACTTGTTTACAGACTCACCGTGGATTTTTATTCAGAAAACAATTTTAGCTCCACATATTACAGGACTACAATTCCCATCATGCCTGAACATTGACCATGATGACCAGAGCTGCTGGGAGTTACAGTCCAACAACATCTGGAAGGCCACAGGATTCGCTGCCCTGGTGAAAGCAAGTTTTATTATTTTTATTAGCATATCTAATTCACTGAATAATAATGTATAAAATTTAGGCTGACATCCTAGACAAGCTTACTAGTAAGTCACATTGAACTCTATTATTATTCTTAAATCTGCATATATAGCTAGGAATCTAACTGTAGCTTCATCATATATGTATCAACTGAAAATCATGCTGCAATAACTTTTCTGCAAGAAGCTCAGGTTTGGAAGGAAAATACCTTCTTCTTTTGTGTTTTAAGAATTAGATTTTGCTCTTACTTTGCCTCTAGGTGTCTTTTTAAATGTGTTGCTTTATTTCTGCTACAGACTTTATGAAAACTGCTGGGAAGCCTTTTAACAGGGCATCTTGGAGAAGATTTTACCAATGTTGCCCACACACGGACAGTTCTGTTGAAAGAATTGCATTAAAAGGAAAGTACATCACTAGTATATGCCTTGCTAAAAGAGCAGAGGCATATGCAAATTGAGCACCTGAAAAGCAATAGTCTCAGTGTAAATTCCCATAGATATCAGTATCTGCTGAATGTAATATGTGAATGGCTACATGAGTCTGTTTTGCTCCTTGGACACTTGTCTGGAACACAACACCTGAACCAGCACCCAGAATATTTGCATATGACAGCGTACATGCTTCTTTCATACAGTAGCCTTCAATCCCTTGGATTTCCAGTCAGTCAACCTGAACCAGCTGAGGACATCTGACTTCTGCACATGTTACCACCTGCCGAATCAGGAACCTGTGGACATATGTCTCATATGTATCTGAAAGTGGATGCTATCTCTCTGCCTTGCTTTTGACAAAATGTGCACTTGAACCTTCATCCTTATTCTGGCATATCTAGGCTGCATTCTCACAGCAGTTTATTCCTTTTCCTTTTGTTAATTTCTGCATTATATTGGAGCTTTCACACAAGGTAAAGGATAGTTCTAGTAAAATACAATGGAAGTTTAGTACTTGGGGGCATATGTGTTTGCAACCCCACTAAACAAAACAAAAAAATGGCAGGAGTAAAATGATGAAATTAGAGGTGGTAATTAGCATACAGATTTTCCCTGCAATTTTCACAGGGGAATCAAGTTGGAACAGAAGCACACATGTGCAGAAAGGATGAGGGAGTAGCAACATTGTCCAATGAACATTGTAGCTACTGGTGTGAATGAAATTTAGCATGTCACGTAAAAAAAAAAAAATCACAGTTCCATACCGAAGTGTAAAAGAAACATTAGTCTCACATGTACTTTTAAAAGCATGTTTAGAATTGGATGTCATTGTCATATGTCAGTTTGGCTCAACACCAAAGCACATTTTCAAAACACACATTTATGTTTTATCCCCATACTTTTGATTGCCAATGGCATTGAATTTTTGCTAGTAGTTAATATTGTGTTTAATTCTATTACAAACAGAAAGGATTGTGACAGTATGCACGGAAAGTTAGAAATATCCCACATATAATTAACTGTCTATTTGCTAGATACATGTAATGTAATTAAGGCATTTCCCATTGCAGACAGTGGAATTTGATGTAACCATGCTCTTGAATATTGAAAGACCCTTGCTATTTATTTTGTAAATGACATTCCTTTAGAATTATCTACATCCATTTGAAGACATTCAAATACACCCAGCCAATTGGGGCAAAACCTCATGACTTCATGTTCTCCACCCATTGAACTTTTGCCTTCATCCCTTGCAGATAAGCAAGGGCATTACGGGCATTTAGAGGTCAAGGGGAAGAACCTGAAAAGAGGGAACTGGAGGGAAGGAGTACCCACTAACAGGTAGCCAGAAAAGGCTACGACACTGTTACCTGTGCGCCGCATCTAGACCTTGCCAAACCCACGTTATCTGTGGCCTACCCCGGGGTTACACCATCTGGCCTCCCTACTACTTGGGTATGTGCTGCCCAGGAGCGCAAGGAGCATTCAGCTCGAGGCCTTTGCAGCGAGGAAGAAGAGCACATGGAGTCGGCACGAAGCACGCTTCGCGCACAGAGAAGGTCACCTACAGTTCGGTGCCGCTGAGACCCCCTCCTCCCCGTCTTCCAGGAGCCCCCAGCGGGGATGGGCTGGCACGCAGATGGCGCGGGCTTGGAAGAAGAGGTGTCCAAGGGCCAGCCGGGCACCTCTGGGAGGGAAGGATGGAGAGGCGGAAAGAGGGTTGATGGGAAGCAGATGCGCACGAGGGAGGCCCGCCAGAGGGCTTCTGGCGCCCCCTTCTAACATCGCGGCGGCGGCGGCGAAGCGAGGCGGCCTCGTCGAGGGCTTTCCGGGGCCTGCGGCGGCGTGCCGATCAGGCAGCCTTCGCGGCCTTGAAATAGAAAGGGCAAGGCGCCAGGGGTCGCGCTGGAGGGCAAGGCGATTTCTCCTCGCCATCCTCGCGACGGCCACCTCCCAAGGCCTGCAGTGGCGCAAAGCCTTCTCCTTCCCCCAGCATCCCTCTCTCCGGCTGCGGCGGGCAGGGGAGCAGTAGCCACGCCAAGGCCGCCTGCCCCGGCTCGCCTTCCCTCCCGATCCCTGCGGAGAGAGGCTGGCTTGCAGCCCCGGCGCCAGCAGCGGCCGATCTGGCTCGTCCGCCTTACCGTGTCTTTGCCGTGGCCGCAGCAAGGCTTCTGGTGAGCGGCGGCGGCGGAGGCGGCGGCGTGGAACGGGGCGGATCTTGCAGGCGCCGAGGCCAGCATCGCGGGAGAGCCACGGGCAGCAGGCAGGCAGGCAGGCAGCAGGCAGACGGACCCTCCCCGCCGAGCAGAGGGACGTGACTGCGCCGCCGTCGGACGCTCGCCGGCCGCGGATAGGCTGAGCGCCGGGGACGAGAGGGGGGTGGGATGGCAGAAGAAGCGGGGCTGGGCTTTCCGGGCGAAGGGAGCGGCTCGGCCAATGAGCCAAGGGCGGCGTCTCTCGCGTCTTAAGCCGCACGGCGGTTGCCAAGCGCGACACTGGAGGCGGGCGCCCGCGGAGTCGCCGGATCGTTCAGGTTTAGCGCATCGCCCTCTCTGCCCCGGGCCGCTGTTGTAGTTCGAGACGGGGTGGCGAGGAGGTGGTGTTAAATGGCTCGTCTCTGTGGCGAACTGAAATCGGTGGCCCTCGCTTCCAAGCGGAGCTCCCGCTCAAGAATGGAGGTCTTTATTAGCATTTATTCCTCGCTTTACACACACAAGTATCCAAGCGAATAGAACACACGAAACAGCTAGAAATCCGATAAAAGCCAGAGAGCAAAGATCGCTTCACCAGACAATCCGTGAGGATCGCTCGCACGTAGGCAACGGAGGCTGGCGTTAATTCCGGATATGCTGAAATGCATGGCAAGAATGCCCGGTGGAAACAGGGGGGAGCTGTCCAAAAACATAAGCAGCGTCTGCTGAATCAGGCCAGTGAAGCCACAGCGTCCGGCTCTCGCCGTGGGCAGCCCGCAAGCAAGACGAGCACAAGGGATATATCTGAAGGTCTTGGAGACAACGGGAGCCCTGCGTATAGACACAAGAAGAGGAGTGGGGTACAGGAACCCACCACATTAGTACTGGCCATCAAATGATAGAGAGCAGCCCTTAGGAACATAAAACATAGAGATTCTGACTAAACACCAGGAGGAATTTCCTGACATTAAGAGCTGTTCCACAGTAAAAAGGACTCCCTCTGAAGGTGACGGAAAGGACTCCCTCTGAAGGTGATGGACTCTCCTTCCTTGGAGGTTTTTAAGCAGAGGTTGGATGGCCATCTGTCATGGATGCTTTAGCATTGCAGGGGGTTGAAGCAGTAGATGAATCAGGCCATTGTTCCATTCAGCTCAGTATTATGTACACTGACAGTAGATGATAATACAGTGTCTCTCCAGGATTTCAGGCAGTGAATCTCTCTCCCAGTCCCAGCCCTACATAGAGATGTTGGGGATTGAACCTGGGACCTTCTGCGTACAAAGCAGATTCTCTACTACTAAACTGCAGCTCTTCCCCTTGGGACTGGAATAGGGGAAAGAAAATGGTGACAGTTGCTCAGGTGGTAGATGACTAGAGCATGGGAGTGGGAAGGAAGGGCTATATTTTCACCATGTTGTATAGAGGAAGTCAACGAAGAAAGAAACACGAACTCAGGATGAAAGGGAGAAACAAGCTAAGAGGAGGACACATTTGGCAAACCCTCACCATGATCAACTCCTGCCCGGAAACCTATGACCCCACTGTAGAAGGACATGTGGATCTAGAATTGGCCTCCACCGCCACTTACAGACACACCTCCAAGACTGTGTTCATGGAAGACAATATTACTCGGCTACAAGTGGTCGCCAAAGAATAGAGGGAAGTTGCATAATGGTGATGGAATGAATATTCAGGGGAAGCAGGAGAGTGAAGCTTCATGCCTGGTTGACAGGGTCGGTGGTAACAGGGATGGATGTGGAGAGGAAGGGAGAATGAGAAGCTTTGATCATTGAATTTAATGTTTTTCTGATCTGAGTAAAAATCTCCAGACAAGCAAGTTAGAGATGAGAGGTTGTTATAGGGAGGTTACTATATCAGTTGTAAATCGCTTATGGGTTGCCCTGAACAAGATAAAGTGACTAATGAATTCTAATAATAATAATAATAATAATAATAATAATAATAATAATAATATGGAAAAGGAATGCTGAGAAGTAGAGCAGGATCTGGTGGCCTACAGAACCATGAAGAGGTGGTTCTGTAAGCCATGAAATTCACTGAGGTCACTCAGGGACAGTGTGGAGAGAGAGGGGGAAATAACAGAGGGATGAGAACAGATTCATTCCTAAGGGACCCTGGCAGAGAGGAGAGAAAGCAGAGAAAGAGCTTCCTGCTGTGGGGGCAGGGGGATGGACCTGAATGAGCAGTGAAATAGAAAGAGGAATTTGGGTCCTTCCTTCCCAGCCACCTTGTCTGACCCCCTGCCCCATGACTTTTCAGTTCTGCTGCTGCTCTTATTAAATTATTGTTGTTCACCTTCACCCTACAGTCCCAGGCTGGGTTCTAACAATGAAATACAATGTCAAAAACATTTTAAAACAACTGGTTGGTTATTTGTTTTTCATTTGTTTTTTATTTTTGAACTGATGGGTTGTTGTTGGTTTTTTGTTGGTTTTTGTTGTTGTTTTTTCAAAAAAAGTTTCTTAGTCACTTTTCATGTGGGACCTTTTCCTTCCTCCTCTTGCTTACTGGGTTGCTGGTTGTTCAGGAGTCTGGACCACTGAGACAACTCTGTCTATTCCCCTCCTCTTTTTTTCCTGTCTGAAGTTTTCCCCCTCCCCTTTTTTGCAGAATGGAGGAGAAGGTGCAGTGTGGTGTTTTCTGGCCTCTTGCTCATGCAATTACAGGATGCTCTGAACTACAGAGGCCAGTTTTTGCTTCCACTCTTTGTTCTTTTTCTCTTTCTTTCGTTCAAGGCAAAGGAATTGGGAACTGCCTGCTTGGCCCCTCATGCATCATTGGCAGTAAAACTCTGTGTGTGTGTGTGTGTGAGAGAGAGAGAGAGAGAGAGAGAGAGAGAGAGAGAATGAATGAATGCCTGAGCCAGGTTCCTCAAGGAACTTTGTGGCCCCAGGGGTGGGTGGGTGTGTTCCTGTGTTTTGAACCTGCTGTTAATTATGTGTTTGTGTTGAGGTGGGAGTTCATCCCTGCAGGGCTGTTTTTAGCTTTCTGGACTGACTGACATTCCCCTGGACTTGAAACAACAGCCTGCTTGGTGAGTCTTTTCTGCACATTGCAGATGACATTCTGCTTCAACCACCACACTAGTCTAGGGGGATTGTCACGACTCTGGTGAGATGTCTCTGGGGAGTTCTTCTTTTCTATTCTCTGTTCCTTATTTTTGTAACTAAAAACTTGTACATGCAATTGCTTACTATCTCCTGGGGTCAGGGACTATCATTTTTGTTTTTAGTAATTTGGATGGCCACTCTGGGAACATGGGATAAAAATTATTTAAAAAAAATATTATAAAGATAATAACCTTTAGCCTCAAAAACTCTTTCTTTCAAAGCATCCTTTGTTTAGTGCAGATTCAGAGATGTCTACATTCTGGTTCTTTATGTGGCCTAGGGGGCAATCCACTTAGACACATGCCATGTATAAGACACCTTTGGGACATTCACATAAAGGAACTCATAGAAAACAGACTTCTGCTGGCCTATAAATCAGACAGAAAAGGGGTGAAATACACACAATGCTCTGACTCTGTGTAAGACCGTAAGTGCTTCTTGGGGTTACAAAAGTTGGAAGCCACCCCCAATCTCTTAACAAGCTGTGGCAAGATTCGGACACAGTGGAGACTGCCGTGCCTTTAGAAATATGGTTTAATTACGCATATTTACACCTTTAGTCTACATAGAGGGTCCAGATCTTACAGTATGCTCACCTCAAGAGGGGCTTGTTCTCCACAGCAGTGCAGCAACTGACTTTCCGGGGCATCTCTCCCAGCCAGCCTTCAACCAGCCAACCAATATCATTCTGTCCTTTTTTTCAGCTATTGCAAGCCAAAGGCCCCAAACCATTCCAGTGACATCACACACCCCATTACCAAGCTTAAAACCATGGAGAGACCTGGTCTGAACAAAGACATTGGATTCTTATCTCATTATACATGACAAAGCTTTTTTAACCTTCTCACCCCTTGCTTTTTCCTGTAAGACTAATTGCAGCCGTTAACAGTCGTCACCACACCTATCAACCTTTCACCCATTTCCACCACCCCTCTGAGTAATACCCCTCCCCACCCTCTCACTATATATAAGGGTCTGGTGACTTCTGTTTCAGTGTATCTGAAGAAGTGTGCATGCACACGAAAGCTCATACCAAGAACAAACTTAGTTGGTCTCTAAGGTGCTACTGGAAAAAAAAATTTTTATTTTATTTTGTTTTGACTATGACAGACCAACACGGCTATCTACCTTTAACAGTCTTAACAGTGAGTCCATAAGTGACTGTGGAGGCCAATTCTGGATTCACATGTCCTTCCACAGTGGGGACATAAGTTTCTGGGTGGGAGTTTATCATACTGAGTATGCTTGCTTTATTTCTTTATATACATCTGCCAGAAGATGGCAGTAAAGGCCTTTCAATTTAGCTATATACTATTTATGGCTTTCTTCTGCTGTAATAAACAGATGGTGCTATAAAATAGTCTGTTGAGTTGATAACTGAGTGTGATATTGTCCAGTGAGTGGAATGGTGTGGGCAGTTGCGTGCCCCCTACATCTCTCTCCCTTGCAAAAAGCTCTTTAGCCACTCATAGGTAGCAAAATTATGGAAATGGTGTGCTACATCACGGAAGCACAGTTTCCATCAGGAAACTCAGACCCTTCCCTTGGGAAGCCTATGGGTTCTCCGTCTACCCACAGCATTATGGAGCACATTCTTGGGCTACAAGTATAGGTGATACACTACATCAGGGGTCAGCAAACTTTTCCAGCAGGGGGCCGGTCCACGGTCCCTGAGACCTTTTGGGAGGCCAGACTATATTTTGAAAATATGAACAAATTCCTATGCCCCACAAATAACCCAGATATGCATTTTAAATAAAAGCACACATTCTACTCATGTAAAAACACCAGGCAGGCCCCACAAATAACCCAGAGATGCTTTTTAAATAAAAGGACACATTCTACTCATGTAAAAACATGCTGATTTCCGGACTGTCCGTGGGCCACATTTAGAAGGAGATTGGGCTGCATCCGGCCCCCAGGCCTTAGTTTGGGGACCTCTGCACTACATCATGGAGCCAGCCATTGCCATGCATTTATTGACCATTGTCATGCATTTGCTGGTGACTTCTATACACTGCTATTTTGGATGGTTATGAAGTAACATGTTGATTGCTAAATGGTGACAGAGTTACCAGGGATGCTTGGGGGGGGGACTGCCTGTCACTGTTGCTATATTTTGTTACAAGATTACTGATGATGGCTATGTTACACCTGTGTCAGCTCTGAAGTCATGGCTGCCTAACAGAGTAGGACTATTGGATCACCCTGCTTGGCAGACAGATGTACTACAGCAAGGAAAACAAATTACTGTAACTGCGAATCTACAAAATGTTATCTTCTGTACTTACAGCGGGTGGCGCTGTGGGTTAAACCACAGAGCCTAGGGCTTGCCGATCAGAAGGTCGGCAGTTCGAATCCCCGCGACGGGATGAGCTCCCGTTCCTCGGTCCCTGCTCCTGCCAACCTAGCAGTTCAAAAGCACGTCAAAGTGCAAGTAGATAAATAGGTACCGCTCCGGCGGGAAGGTAAACGGCGTTTCCGTGCGCTGCTCTGGTTCGCCTGAAGCGGCTTAGTCATGCTGACCACATGACCTGGAAGCTGTACGCCGGCTCCCTCGGCCAATAATGCGAGATGAGCGCCGCAACCCCAGAGTCGGTCACGACTGGACCTAATGGTCAGGGGTCCCTTTACCTTTACCTTTACTTACATTGAATTTATTATTCAATGTAAACATCCCATCCTTCCCTCCAAAGGAGCCCAAGGCAACAAGTGATAACACAGTAAAAAATCTTAAAAACAATTCCAATGCAGATGCAGACTGGGAGTTTTCAACTTAAATGGCCTGTTGAATGAGCAATGTATTCAGTAGGTGTTTAGTATTCTTGGGGGAAGGGGAATTCTGAAGGGTAGGTGTCATTGGGAGATTGCAGTCTCCATATCATATATACAACATGTTTACAAACTGCCGGTCTAACACAACCCACCCCACTAAAATAGGCCACCAGTATGCCCAGTGCCCTCTAAGTGACAGGCCGAAAGCCAGGGTCAAAAGAAACGTTTAGTCTGGTACCTAAAAATAGAGAATGTAATCATAGAGGAAATGTAACTTAAATTTTCAAATTCAGTAACTTCCCCCCAATGCATGCAATGTTTTTTAAAAAAAAAAATGGGGGGGGGGAGTATTGCCGTGGGTGGGGGGATAAATTGTACTTTGGTTAAAAGAGCACATTCAGTAGCAAACAAAATTTAGAAAAGTCAAATAACTGAATATTATCTCCTTTTTACCAGTCATCTGGAAAAAAGCTAAAATAAGAAATAAAAAAGTGTGCCACAGAAGTGAGCCAAGTGAGCATCTTTTGATCATGATAGATGACAAAGAAAGTCAGCTGACATTATTGTTTCCCCTCTCCCCCTTGCTTTGGGATGTGTGTGTTGACTTTGTGTAACAGGCAGTGATCAAAGTCAAAGCAGTTTTTCCGTCACTTTATATTTTCTTCTTTACTCTGAGCTCAAATTGTTAAGTTTGCAACATTTTCCCTCTTGGAAGCACTGGACCAGTAGTCTACTTCAAACAGGACTGTTTAGAAAAGAGAAGACTCCTGTGGATTCTGTAACCCCATCCCCATGCCTCAAAGGTAAATGTATGCAGCTTGAAGACACCACTGGGAAATGAATGTAGAACAACCCCTGTAGCTTTGGAGACAGGTTTCCAGAACACAAATACAAGCTTAAGACTTCATACCCCTTGAGAGATCAAAAGAGGGATACATGGATCTGTTGTCTTACTTTATTTACCTACGTCGATATTTTTTTGCTGCTTTTCAAGGCAACAACCCCCTCTAAAGCAGCTTACAAACCATTATCTTACATTTGTTAATGTTTTTTAAAAAACATATAACCCAATTAACTAGTTACAGGTAGGTAGCCGTGTTGGTCTGCTGAGGTTGAAACAAAATAAAAAAAATCCTTCCAGTAGCACCTTAGAGACCAACTAAGTTTGTTATTGGTATGAGCTTTCGTGTGCATGCACACTTCTTCAGATACACTCTGAAGAAGTGTGTGTATCTGAAGAAGTGTGCATGCACACGAATGCTCATACCAATAACAAATTTAGTTGGTCTCTAAGGTGCTACAGGAACCAATTAACTAGAACAGCCTTCTTTAGAAACAGGTGGGGGGTGTCTCAATAAGACAGGAATGATGTGGGTATGATACCCACCCAAATGTGACCGTCCCCAATAAATCTCTAAATTGGAGAACACAAAATTAAATACTGTGGGGAAGGAAATAAATATACTCCAATTATCAGGTAGGTTTGATCATTTTCTGGTTTTGGTTTTAAAAAAACAAAACAGGTTAAGATAGAAATGATGGATGCTGCTGCTAGCTATGTGCCATTTATATCAGGGATGGGGAAGCTCCAGCCAAAAAGGCAAGATGTGGTACCCACTCATCATCATCCCACCACCAGTCCCCTGGCTCTAAGCCTTCTTCCCTTGGGGGCTGCTCAGCTGGTGCCTCCCACCACTCCTCAGCATCTAGCCAGTCAATGACACCCCAGTGACATATCACACATTTAAACATCATCATTTTCAGTGATTCCACATGAAGCATAAAGGACAAATAAATGATCCCAAGAAAAATATTTGAAACCCAAGGAAGAAAGCAATCTTTGAATGTTAGCTGAAAAGTTATTGACCAAGGTAGATTTTTTTAAAAGATTTGGACTTAAGCTGAAAACATCTCAGCTCTCCCATGTATCTAAGCAGGAGGTTACAATGGATGTGCAGCAAAAGGAAATTCATAGAATTATTCAGTGTAATTTCTTAGGTTTGTAGATAAGTGCATATATGGTTTGAAGATGCACATATGTGCCCAGAATTAGGATCTAGATTTTCCCCTGTTGTGCCATGAAAATAACTGCTATTTAAGTTCCCACAAAGAGCACATCAAGGTTTTCACAGTAACTTCATCACATTAAGTCTGAGGTCAGTGTCCAGGGGCAGAACATATGAGCAGATCAAAGCCTCAGAATAGCATAGAACTTGTAGGGCAAAGTCACTCCACTGGAAACAATAAAGGCTTTCATTCTGATTACCATTTTAATTACTGAAAGCTGCATCTGAAAGCAGAGAATGTGAGGCAATCCCTGGGCACAGTTTAAAGACAGATGTGTTAATTAGCATTAAAGGGACATGAAAATATTTCATGCTGGCATTATTATCTTTCTTGTTGCAATTTGAGTGGATAACTAGGACATATGGTGCATCCCATCAGAGCTTTGTGGTACGGGGTGAGTTCCTTTCTGCAGTGATTCCTAGAGTGTTTGGAGCAGATGTGTTTTCCTACAGCAGACACTCTTTATATCATTCTCATTGTTTGCAAAGCAATGGAGAAACCAGCCACAATTGACCTGTTGCTAAGTAATGACTAAATAATACTTAATAGTTCATGGTTGCAATCGTAGTCACACTTACCTGGGGTTGAATTCAACAGGTCTTACTTCTGAGCAGATATGGTTGAGATTGCACAACAAGGCATCTTTTCATAATACTTTTTGCCATTGATAGTGTTGTCTGCTGTGATGACTGTCAAAAAGACCTTTTTTGTTGATATGGCCAGCGAATCCTGATAACTTCCTGGTGCCAAATTAATATTTTTTTTCTTGATATTGTGTTGCTGCTTTTAAATAGTTTACGAGGTTTCAAGTGAGCGTGACTGGCCACCTTCCAATCACATGACCCATTTTTGTCCAGCAGCACTTTGAAGCCTTGACAATCAACTGACTGTTGCGGCTTCATAGCATCATGGAGGGATCTGTACAATAGCCACTGGGGTGCAGGCAGGTCCAAAGTCCATTTGGGGGGCCTAATCTGGGAGTATATGTCCTTAAAAATCCTTTAAAAAGCTCAGCAACTTCAATCCTAAAAAAAGCTCCTAGTGGGTACCACCAATCAGTTGAATGATGCCTGCTAACCCCTTATTGTCCCAACCACAACTTTAGCTACAACACACCTGATTTGGGCATGGCTTGGCCAAACGGACTTGTGGGCCAAATGGGGAGTCTGATGGGCCTAATTAATCCTGTGGGTCAGATGTTCCCCCACCGCTGGCCTTGTTCTACACACCTTGCATTTGGAATGGAGGAGAGCTCCAGAGGTTTTACATAGGGCTGAAAAGGGACAAAGTGCTCTGGTTTCTACATGATAGCTCTTACATCTCCCTTGGGGAGTTTTTGTTCTCTCCTCCATTTTGGAGTGCAATCAGAAAGATATTTTTATGGGACTGGGCGGGGGTTTTGTTATTGTGTTATGTAATTTCTGTTTTATACTGTAAACCACCCTGTGAAGGGTGGTACATAGTTCTATAGTTGTAAAAGATGAAACAGTGGGTGTGCCTCTCCCAGTCCTATATGTTTGCCTTCAGCCTGCTGAACAGTTGGAATTTAAAGATGGTTGAATGCAACACATCCTTGGGTACCATTGGACATGGAAGCTAATGTGCCCTATCCACACCCACTGGATGGCTTGAATGACAGAACATTGTTCTTTTGAGCTGAGAGCTCAGTATGTTCAAGCTGCTTTCTCCATTGACCAAGGGTAAAGCCTTATCTATAGGGCATTCAAAGCACCACTCACTTAGTGTAATTACACTACGGGTCATATAAATCTGGCATTGATGCAAACTTTTGGATGTAGCCATGTAAGTGGAATAAGATTTCTTATTAACATTTTACAGCGTTTCTAATTTGTAGCAAAGAGAGTTATTGGGATTTAATTGAAAGATTCCTCTGTTGGGACTATAATAATTTTCCACGAAAGTAGTTAAAAATTATGTTATGCTCTTTCAAAGAGTAGCAAATATTATGCAGTTGCTGGGGCAGACAGCTTGGCATCTTCCTGATGCACTTGACCTATATCCTCCTTCCTTCCACAAACCCTTTCATTTCCCTGTATTCAAATTAAAGGGGCAATCAGTTTCATCTGTGCTGAGCTGTAAAAGCAACATTCTCTAATGAGCTGTCAGCCTGGATGAAAATTTACATACAGGCTGATCCCCCCTTTTATGACCTGTAAATGTCTACTGTGTGATTTATGTATAGCAGCACATTTAATTATTCTTTCAGAATTATTCCTTCACCTGGTCTATGCGAGAATAAGTTCAACAGAGTCTAAGAAGAATATTATTCCACCATGGAAATTCCTGTGTAGGGAAAATTTAATCACACAGTGTAAAATACAAGGAAAATGTAGTCTGATCCTATAGTCCTATTAAAAGTAAAGGACCCCTGGACAGTTAAGTCCAGTTAAAGGCGACTATGGGCTCATCTTGCTTTCAGGCTGAGGGAGCCAGCGTTTGTCCACAGACAGCTTTCCAGGTCATGTGGCCAGCATGACTAAACTGTTTCTGGCACAACGGAACACCATGACGGAAGCCAGAGCGCACGGAAACACCGTTTACCTTCCCGCTACAGCGGTACCTATTTATCTACTCACACTGACATACTTTCAAACTGCTAGGTTTGTAGGAGCTGGGACAGAACAACAGGAGCTCACCACGTCACGGGGAATGAACTGGTGACCTTCCGATCAGCAAGCCCAAGAGGCTCAGTGGTTTAGACCACAGCGGCATCCGCTTGCATATAGTCCTCATAGGATGGTGGCCACTATGCTGCTCTTGTGTCAGTACCAACTATCCTCTTCAAACATTTTCCACTAGCACATCAACAATGCTCAAAAGACATTCAGCATAGCAGGTGTGAAAAGCACCATCCACTGAGTCAAAAGGCTCTCCTGACCTGCCTAAATTCCAGTGTAGCCCTACAGAGACATTACAGTGACCCCATTGGGGAAGAGGTGGTATAGGAGTCTCTGTGTTCTCTGCTTCAAACTTCTATGCATTTAGCTATCTGGAACCCTTCTTGGGAAATATCTTTGGGAATAGAAAGTATAGTTTAGTTCAGGGATGGGAAATGTTTTTTCAGCCTGAGGGCCACATTCTCTTCTGGGCAACATTCTGGGGGCCACATGCCATTGTAGGGCCAGGCCATTGGCAAAAGTGGGCAAAGCGAGGCATTGTTTCTCTCATTGAACAATATGAAGTGGCCTCCACCATTCTTGTCTGCATTGCTGATTCCCTGGACAGCCTGACTCCTATTTGTATGGTTTTTATCTTTGCAGATTCTAATCAGTAAAGAGAGCCAGATGCAACTCAGTCCTTTCTGATGCTCTGCGACCAGAACTCCCTCATTGAGCTGCAAATGCACAGCAGAACGTTGCTTCTTCTTGATCCTCCAATGGAACTCAGAGGCTGATATGCAGAAGCAGGAGGATGTTAAGATATGTGTAATAAATGTGGGTGTCAAATATCCATCTAAGACCCTCACAATGTTCCTCTATGGAAGATGTTCTTTGCTATGCTCATCTTCAGTAGATTTTCCTCTCCACTCAGCAAACGGGGTGCTGCTAAGCATGCCATCTCTCCAACTGCTTTCACCACACACACCCCACTCCTTATATTAGAGGTGCTATCTGGTCCTTTGAAATGTCCAAAGTCACAAGTTTTCTGCTGGTAGCTTCTGCTCCAATACAGGTGAGCATTTTGTCTCCACAGGCTCTTAGTGGACAAGAGAGGCCTGTTGTCTTGTCAAGGGGCTTATTATTATTATTATTATTATTATTATTATTATTATTATTATTATTATTCAGGTAGGCAATAAAAGAGACACCAACTTGATACTCGAACCAGATTTATTTGCCAAACAAGACTGCAAGAGCAAAGTATTTTTTAAAAACAGCTCCAAAGTTTCTCCAGAGCAGCAGCACACCCTCCCACTCCTTCAGTCTATGGCTGGCATTGGGATCTCCAACTAAGTAGGGGGGCACTGCTGAGTTTATGTACTTCTGATGTCTCAAGAGGAAGTCACCAAAATATTTCCACTCTCCTGGTTGTTGACTGCAATGTCGGTTGGTGACTTCAAAGGACTGGATGGTGGCCAAAGGTGATGGCTCATTACTTCTGTGCTAACCTTGTGCATCAGTGATGCCTGGGCAGCTGTCCAGGGCCTTATCTTGATGGCCTTTAAGGGAAGCCCACCACCCTTACATCTGTACTTTCCCACACTGTGGTCTTAGCATAAGACCACAGCCCTTTCTCATGACATCATACATTTGTACACAATTATCTCCTCATGTAAGATGCAGGCTAGAAGGATTCTGTTATTAGCTAAGCATTTTCAGGTTCATAAGCCTAAGACCTCAGAGAGATAGCCTGTTGAAATGCCACTCTTTCCTCGTGATCATCATATGTCTTCTGCCATATTTCCCATACACCCATATTCTGGAACCCCTCTGAATCATAGCCCTACATTCACAGACATAGGTGGACCAGCCTGCTTGGAAATGAACCCTGTCTCCATCTGTTGTGGTATAGAAACCACGGTCATTCTGCTCCATGGACAGAAACAACAACATCCAGGAATTAAAAGGAACTCAGGCATACAGACTAACCCCGCCCCCCCCCAAAAAAACACAAAAAAACACAAGCTATGTGGTTAATTCTCTTTAATGCAGTCTCAATCCATATACCGGTAAAAGCCTGGAGGGAAAATTAAGTTACAAATGTAGATTCCCACAGTTGTGGACTCTCAGAAGTACCTGAGTTTTATTAGAAGCTATTCTCGCAAACAACGCTAGAGGGTGACTGCAACTTTCACTGGAAAGAAACAACAGTTTTTAAGAAAACAAATCTTCCTTCACCACAATACTTAACAAATACTTAAATTAAAGCTAAATAGTTTAGGGCAGGAGGACTGGGCAATTTTTACTATTTGCCCGGACTTGAATATGTATTCTGTTTCAAGTAATGAGCTGACACTGAGCAGCCATGTATTTTATCTAATTTCAAGTCATTGCATGATATTAATCTGGTAACTTGATTTTGACATTTACTAGGATTTAATAAAAATAGGGGTCCTTGGTGTGTAAACTTTATTCTGGAGCATTTTAAGATTTCTATTAAACAAGCTAAATTACACAAGATAATAAAATTGAATTCATCATTACCAGGGGGGGAAATAATTTCACTTCAACCTTTTAAAATTTCACTTATTGCACTCATAGTGCCCCAAACAGCTTCCTGAAATAGATGCTGACATCATTAAATAAGTCATATTTCCTATTTCTACATTCCTTTTTGAGTCTTTGGTAAGATCACTTGAAGCTCTTTCAGTAGAGTGATTGACCATCCCTAAATTAAACTTCCTTTTGATCTTCCAAGGGGTATAACAGCAATGAACAATAAGTAGATATATTTGTTAATATTTACATTTAAACCAATGGTCATTGCTGTTTTCTAAATCTCTCTCTAGAGTTCTGTGTATCTGCGTACAATGGTGTTACATTATAATAAAGTTTTGTTTCCGCTGAGGGCAAAACCAGATGTTTTTCTTTACTTCAAAGCAACTGGGGAGGACTGCTACTGGTAATTTCATTGGGGAAGAAGTGAGGGGAAGGGCGTTAAATCCCTTTCTCCAATCCCTTTTCCCATTCCACATTTATTTGCTATTTTAGTAATTTGTATGATGCATAATAACATAGCTTTTAAGCACTATACCTTTAAAGCACATTCAAAGCACATTCTTCCCCTCAAAGAATTTTGGACACCGTAGTTTGTTAAGGGCTGCTGGGAATTGTAACTCTGCGAGGGGTAAACTACAGTGCCCAGAATTCTTTGAGAGGAAGAATGTGCTTTAAAGGTAAAGTGTGTACACAGCCATCATCATCACATATCACCTGTAACACATTTGCTTTAGCCGTCAGTACATTTTGGAAAATAATGCCTTGTTCCTCCGAAAACTAAAAAGCTGTTCACATTCTTTGTCATGGAAAACATTTGACATATTTGAAAATATTCTAAAAGTTGGATCAATGTTCACCTGCAGAGATTACTTTACCTAGCCAAATCTGATCAGCTATGTGTGTGGCACTGAGACAGTCATGTTACCTGGTTTTCTGGTATCACACTGGCAGGAGGAGATACGTTTTGCTAAAAACTGAAGGCACCAAAACAGTTGCCAGGAGAAGCAGTAAACTTTTGGGAAGCATTAAAGCCAGGATAGGTAAGGGAAATCCAACAGATTGCTTGGCATGGGGACATAACCACACAGAGTCCAAGGAAGACAAGCAAGCTAGAGAGCTGTTTACCAGGAACCCAAAACAAGACCACTCTTCCTGCCTCTAGCAGTAGGAACATGCAGCACTCTGCTATAGAAGCTCCTGCAGAGGTGGATTTAGGGGAGCATGACTGGTTCAGCTACACTGGACACAGAGCCTTGGGGACACTGCAGGAGTCGATGCAACTATGATGTTGAATGGAAGGCAAGAGGTGGGACATGGTCCACAAGTGGCTCCTTGGTTAAAGCCCCACTGATTCATACAAGGGAGAAGAGGAGCGTTAATGAGTGATAGAAGACAACATGGACTCAGCCCTAATGTTTACCTTTTTTCTCTTTCAACTATGAGCAAAGCTCCCAACTGCAGAATGCTCTAAAATTTTTGGACTTGATATTTGTGATGTCATTACAAAGCACATTTAAGATATTGGGATTAATAACCCAGGTTTATTTTCCAGAACCATGTTGTGATTTATGGACACATTACTGTGGCTTGCCCAGACAGGAACAAAACAGGTTCTCAGTTAAACTTTAATGAGCTTTCCTGCTGTGACCACCACAGAATAAACATGGAAGCAATTGTCTCTTCATGATTTGATTGGAATGGTGAGCAGACACAGTTTCCGCCATACGTACACAGACAAACTTATGTTTTGTTCTTCCTCTCTGTTTTATGGAGACGGAAACTTTTGCTGAAGCAGACACAGAAAACAGAATCGGCAGGTAGATTATTCAGAGATCTTCCATTTCCTGCAGTGTCTATGTGTATGGTCATGCAACTAAACTCATTCTCACCTGCCTCTTCATTAAAACCTGTAAATACAATTGTATCCCAAATGGATTCCACACACGCACCCTGTAGTCAACAGCTAAATGAAAAACAAATTGAGAGCAGAACATGAGAGCAATCCATAGAACTTCTCCATCAGAATGACAGCTCCAAGTTGTTGCACTAGCAGAATCCAGCACAACAAGTCCTATTAGTGCAGTAGGATTCCCCCTTCCTTCCTTCTCCCTGCCCTCCCTTGCACCTTTTCCAAATCTCCTTGGGATGATGTGGTGGACCCAGAGCAGCACAAGAGGAGAGGGGAGGGGAGATCATTCTAACCGCCAAGCAGAAATTCTGGCATTGTTTGAACCATCTGAGCAGAACGCTGAATTCCACCCAGACTGATTCGTCCCTCCATAGTTAAGATTTTTTTTGTTTCTGTTTTGCTAATTTATGTTCCACTACTACTATTTTACCTTTTTCCCATTATTATTATTTTTGTTGTTGTTGTTTCCTTTGGGTTGTTTTATACTCATTTTGATATTACTATATCAGAAACCAGATGGTTTCAACCTTTTTGAGTCCACGGCTCCCTTGACCAACTACCTTCTTTCTGTGGCACCCCTGTGAGGCTCAGAAGTCCAGTTATGTCACCCCTTGCCTGCCGAGCTGGGAGCCTCTCACCCTTTTTCGAACCCCCTCCCTTGTGGAGTGTTCCCTCAGCCTCCTCTCCTCTCCCCTCTCCTTGGGAGTCCTCCGGGCAGTTGCTGCTGCCGCCCCAAAGAGAGGTGCCTCCTCACGCCACCCCACAGGGGCCTGGGCAGAGGATGCTCCCAGCCTTAGTGACCCAGCAGAGACTGGCCAAAGGTGAATGTGAGGCCAGCATCTTACCTTGGGAGGCAGCAGTGGTGGCAGCAGGGCTGCTGCAACAAACAGCTGTGCAAGCCTTTGGGAAGCAGAGATGTGAGAGGGCATTAGAGGAGGGAGGGAAGGAAAGAGGGACAGAGACCAGTGTTGCCTGCTGGACCCCTGACCATCATTAAAGGTAGCCCAGGGTGCCATGGCACATTGGTTGAAACCCTCTGGGATAAACCACCATGAAACCAATAGTCGCAGGTACCAGCTGGGTCTGGTGATGCAGAAAGGCCACCAGAGCATAGGACAGATGGGGCCAACTTATTGTAATTTTGCCCCCATCTTCCTCCCTACAAAGGGCAGTACTGAGGCGAAGCAGGAGGAAGTTGACAGCTGGGGTCACCCCTTTGGCTGGTTGTAAGTATGAAGGCAGGTAGGGTCTAGCTGATGGCAAACTGAAGTTGGTGGGGCAGTGCCCCATTTGCTCTAATGAACCAGACTCCACTGCATGAAACACGTTGTTGTTGTTGTTTGTTGGTAACCTTACAAACTTAGTAAAATACATACATTTATACATGGTGTCTCTTTTAAACATTTCAAGTACATCTGTGGCGTTTAGTTGTTTCCATTATGCTTCCATTGTCAGTCGTGCTCATTAATAAATCTTGCTCGGTAAGAAATCAATTGTCTTTTCTGATGATGTAGTTTTGTTGTACTAATATTATTGCCACATGCTTGACAAAACAGCAGAATGTGTTTCTGGATCTGCAACTCATCAATTCAAGCCTAAAGTTAAGAGAAACAGAACTTTGAAATAAAAATATACATCCTTCAGGCTTCATAAGATTTATCAATATTTGGCCATAGTATGTGAAAAATATGAACAAACCACATATTTAGGGCCTGATCTAGCCAAAGTTAAGCACTCAAATTCCACTTATTTCCATGGAAGTGTTAAGCAAACCAGCTTCCCCCAAAATATTAAACTTTTTTGCAATAAGGAAAATGTAGTGGAAAGTGTGGGCTCAATGCAACATCTCCGTTTAACAACTCAGAAGGAAAACTCAAAGGGTAGATAGTCTGGAAGCACCAAAAGAGTAACTGGCCCAAGGTCACTTCTTGAAAGGAATGCAGATTTAAGGCTGGGGCTTCTTGCTCCTTGCTCCTTGGTCCTCTATCCTAGTCTACACCACACAGGTTCAGCATAACTGACCTGTATATTAGATGTACTTACCGTATCTACTTATCAGTGCCATGGAACTAAAAGGCCTTCCCTTCTATTCACTAGTGGCTGAAGAAAGAGCCTCCTTAGAAATACCTCTCCAGCATCTGGTGGTTCAGAATATTTGTGAAGAAAATATCCTAGGAAGTATTCCTCATTCTTGCTCCTGGCCAGTATTGTGCTCAGTATGTCACAAGTAACAACAGAACCAACTGAAGTTCAGTTAGTTAGTGATGTTAACTAACCCATGCTTGTTAGACATTTCCAGGAAATATAAATCCTATCTTACAATCCATTTCTCCTTCATGACAAGCTCTTAATAAGCCTCTTATACATTGCAACACACACAAAAACTGTGTCAAGGAAGCAATTTGTTTTCTATCTCAATATGAGCTACAACCAAGAACTAATTGGCTTGAAACTGTTTTGTTGCTTCCCCCACCCGCCATCTGGGTGACACTTGTGTTCTTCAGATGTGGTCGCCTTTGTTTTTCTAGATGTCCTCCTGGCTCCACCCTTGCGTTCACTTTCTTCCTCCTCTTTGCCGATCTTTTAACGAGACAGCTGATTAAGACAACTCAGATAATGTATTTGGTTTAAAAAAAAAAAAAAGAATTATACTGTAAGCCACAGAAAATCATCATTGCTGTCAGGAGTGGAATTGCACATTCTTTGCTATTTAAAGTTAAAACATTAATCAATAGGCAGATGTCTCTGATGGAGCTGTCCATTGCTTATGAACTCCCATGCTGTAGCCCACCAGTTAATCATCAACGTTTCTCACAGCTCTTTGTTATTCTGATAGCACAGACTAACATAGCGACTCTTCTGGAGTTCATCCCCAGTGAGAGATGCTCACAGCCACTGAAGGAAATAGGAACACATGAACTTCCATCAATACAGGACTCTTTCTATGAAGTTTTTAAACACCTGCAAAATGGAGGGTGAACCTGAGGGCGTCAGGAAGGGTTCTGCACTTTCCCCTGTAACAATTCGCACTGCTGTCTTTGGAAGTCATGTCCCACACTTCCTTAGCAGATGTTCCACATGAGTTCTGCACAACCCGTGAAGCACCAAACATTACGTGACATAATATCAAAATGTGGGTGGGAGTTTTACCAGGATTCCAAGTTCCACAGGTTGTATTTGCAACCATCTGCATGCAAAACATATATTCACCCACCAAACTTTGATCTCTTCTTTAAATAGTGTAAGACCCAGTGAAACCTCCATGCATTGGGTCTACTTTAGTTGCTTCAAGCTTCCATATTCTCATTTTCAACTTTGCGCAGCATCTTTGCAGGCACCTTATAAAATAAAGGAATAACAATTTGACGTTTCTACTGGCCATTTGAATTTCTGTTGACACTGATGGTTTTATTTGTAACTGAATTCTGTATTTTGTTTTATGCCATTTTAATCTTATCATTCAGTTTTGGGTTCGGACTGTGCAAATGGCCACCCTGGGACCTTCAGGTGAAGGGTGGATTACAAATACTTTAAATAAAATAAATAAACAATAAACTAGAGCTGCACTTGCATGTTGACATTTGGGAATATTATGACCTCCCAAGCCAAGCAGACTTCGATACACATATCTAACAAACTGGTCCTACTAGGCAAAAATCACTGGTTTCAATGGAACTTTCTCCTTGGTATGTATGCATAGTATTGGAAATGAGTCCTGTGCTAGGAGTGAGCCCTCAGTGGGACTTACATTTGAGTAAATGGCCTACATTTGAGCTCCTTCTATAGTAGGACTGCAGCCATATACATATTGCACAAATAGACTTTCATACAAGATTTGTTCAGGATTTTGTAGCAGCAAACCTTTTTCCTTCTCTGGACATTTGGCATTGCAGATCAAGTAACAACGGATAAAAGGGGTAATTTACATTGGGCTGTCTGTCTTGCTACCCTAGTTTTCTTATCTAAACACCAGCTAAACATGAGTATGAGCTCAGTTTGAAAGGCAACTACAATATTCAGATTCTTGAATAATCCATATGCATGATGTGACCTGCTGTTTATAACGTTCTGAAGCTGCAGATTAGAGATGTACTAACTCACAGCTTGTCCTGATATAACACTGAACTACATTGAAGTGATGAATCATAATTACTGCAGGATAGACAGATAATCCTCATTTCTGGTGATGGGATTGAACAAAGCTTGAGCGTGTCTGTATACAGGCAGGAAAGAAGGGACTGTTTAAAAGTTCATGTACACATAGAATCAAGCCAAATTGGATTGTAACTAGAACTCAACCAAAACTAGTAGACTTTGTGTGTGAGAGAGAAAGTATTTTTAACAGCATATTTTATACTGCTTGATTGTTAAAAGAAACATAAAACCACAAAGCAGTTTACAGGGAGGACACACAATAGAATTATTAGTAGAAACAGTTAAATCATTCAAAAAATTAGAATCAGCAAAAAACTAAATCATGGAATTCTGGAGTTGGAAGGAGCTGTGAGGGTCACCAAGTCCAACCCCCTCAGCAGTCTAGATATCTGGTTAGGCTTGTCTAAACAAGAATGTTTTTAGCAGGCACCAAGCAGTGAGATCACCTGCCTGATATCAATAGGCTATGACTATGACGGCTGCCATGTATAACTCCCCCCCCCCCAATACTACGTCCCTGGTTGGGATAGTGCACCACCATGGACACAATTACCAGTCCCATTTCCAATATGGGTGACAGGAACAGATCTTTCCAACTGCTCCACAGAACAACAAATTATTTTCCCAAAGAAAAATGTATACAGTCAGTTGTCAGATATTGAGCTGTATGTCAAGCTTCAGGGAATTCGATCCCCCTCCCTCATGGCTGGCAGCTAGAAATGGGAAAACAAGACGTTCTTACCATGGTATTTTATTCAATATTCAGAGAGAGAGAGAGAGAGAGATATGATGATGATGATGATGATTATGATGATGATGATGATGTCGCCTCTCAGGTAATGGCATTGCTCCCAGTAAAGTTCCACCCCTCTGTCTTTCCTATTCTACGTCCTCCCTGTGCCAGCTGATCTGTGCATTCTACCTCTGAGCTTTCTGTTCTACTACTCTCAATGCATGCTGGGTCCTGGGGGGGGGGTAGGAATGCTGTCTAAAGACACTGAGTCTGTCAGCTGTCTCTCCCCTGGTGCTTCTTCTTCCTGCTGCTCTCGCAATATTTCCCAGCTTCTCCCCTCTGCAGCCTCTGAACTATGACCTTCTGCAAACCACTGTTCTAAATCTATACTGTCCTCCTCTTCTCGGGAAGGTTCAGGAGGAGGGGGGGATGGTCCCCACCATTCCTCCTCAGTCCAGTCCCTGACATCGTATCCAGTACACTTGCTTTGTCAGTGAAAAGATTTATGCTAGCACAACAGACCTTTCCTTCTTCTCCATCCTCCTGTACCTTCCCCAGATCTGCTCCAGTGGCTTTTGAGAGAACAGAGAACAGATTTAGGGAGCACGGGGGGGGGGGTGGAGAGAGATGGGTGTTTTGTTGCGCAAACATAAATCCTTGCAGTAGGAGAAGAAGCCCATTGTATCTGATATTGTGTACTATTGCATACTAAATCCATGCAGAATTTATTTGGGGGAGAGGTGGGAAATCAATAAGGAATTAGAACAGAGCAGATGTATGGGTAAATATGAAAGGAGCATGACTGATCCATTCATCCCTCGTCTGCTCAATCCTTGCCTTCCATGGCTGAGAAAAATGTCCAAAAGCCTCTTGAGGAGAGGGATGGATGGAGGGAACCTGCATCATGAGAGGAACAGGAACAATGGAACCCTGTCAGTTCTCCTGAACCAGACAGAGGCTTCTGTTACCACAACTGCAGTACCTTACTGAGTGTCTATCTAGGTTGCGTGCAGTTTGTTAAGGGCACCGGGAATTGCAGCTCTGTGAGGGGTAAGCTACATTTCCCAGGATTCCTTGGGGGAATGTGCTTTCAATGCATGGTATGGATGTGAGCTATGCCAGGGGCACATGGTTTACAAAGCAGCACATGGCTTGGGCACACTGAATGAATGTAATCATAGAGAGTTACGTATGTTCATCCAATTTTGTCTACTCTGATCTGACTGGTAGGGGTTCTCCACTCAGAGCTCTTCTTAAGCAGGGGGAACCAGGGATCAAAACTGGATTCTTCTGCATGAAAAACATGTGCTGTGCCACTGAGCCTTGGCATATAGTGTTTTTTTAAATAAAAAAAGTTAGATAGGGGTTTTTTTTGGGGGGGGGTTGAAGTTATTATAAACTCTTGGCAAAAAGGCAAGATAGCTTGGAAGGTGACAAAATAAATAAGGCATCCTACACAAATAAATAAGGATTTCTTGGTACCCAAATGTTCCCGTCTCTGGAGGAGCATTTCCCTGCATTGTTTCACTCA
This sequence comes from Darevskia mixta, assembly GCA_034641385.1. Classification (NCBI taxonomy): domain Eukaryota; kingdom Metazoa; phylum Chordata; class Lepidosauria; order Squamata; family Lacertidae; genus Darevskia; species Darevskia mixta. The sequence goes on along the minus strand of JAWWNH010000013.1, from coordinate 41,156,801 downwards.
GCCTAGCACTATGTGATGTCTTCCTCAAAGAGTTCTGTTGCAAAGTTGGCACAGTGTTTTTGAGAGCTCCGCTGTTGACAAGCTGACGTCTCTGCCTGGGCTGGAACAACTTCAGCTCTTTGTCGTGGTAAAGCTGAATTACATGGGCAAGCATTTCCCCCGTCCTAACACAGCTTCATAATGCTTTCATATACAGAAAACAGAATTATTCAGCAATGACATCACGAATATGATTTGGTTCCTAGCCACTTGTGCACTTAATTATTCTTCAAAACAGATGTTCAACGAGAGCTGACAAAACAAAGAAAAAGGACCACCAACCGAATGTTTCCATAAGTAGAGCTTTTAACTTGGCTTCACAATAATTCACCCACCCAGTCCCAACAGGGGATTCTCTTTCAAATAGATTCAATTGCTGAAATTGTAGTCTAATTCAATGAAAGCCCACTTGCTTCAAGTCATATTCATCCATAGTCCACACCACACCATTGCCTTCACTTATTTAATATGAGACCTAACGTGTCCTAATATTTCATTTTAATGTTTGTTTCTTGCAGGTCATCACCATAATTCAGCTGCTCTAGTTGATTCCCTGTATCTGATCATTTTGTACTTTCTAGACACGTGAGGGGCTCAGACACGTATTTCCTCCGCATGGAATAGCCTTTGTTGGGAATACAGCTACATGGGGAAATGATCTAATACAGTGCATGTAACCTCAAAGCTGGATTTCTGTAATGCGCCCTATGTAGAGCTGTCCTGAAGGTTGGTCCAAAAGCTACAGCTGGTGCAAAATACCAGGGTTAGGCTGCTGTTAGGAGTGACCTACTGTCAGCATGTAACACTGCTGTTAAGAGGTCTGTACTGGCTGCCAATTTAGCTACTGTGCCAAGTTGGTGTATAAATTCTTCATCTGTCTAGGACAGGGGTCGGCAAGCTTTATCTTGCCTGAGCTGGATTGGTCCTGCAGAGATCCCTCCGTGGGCTGGATCTCTCGTGCACATGGGCTCCTACAATTTTTGGCGTCTGCGCAGATGCGATTTCCGGTGCTGCGGAAGTGAGTCCCTGCACCACGCTGTGCTGGTTTAGCGCAGTGCGCAAGTAGCCACCTCAGTTCAGGGGCGGCTTGTGGGCCAGTCAAACGACCTCCGCGGGCCGCTTCCGGCCCATGGGCCTTAGGTTGGTGACCCCTGGTCTAGGACCTATTTCCCCTATTTACCTGTCTTTTCTCATGTTCTCCTGCTTGAACCCTTAGGCCATCATGTGAGACTTGAACCCTTGAGTCATTAAGTGAATTTACCCTCAAGACCACATCTTCTCTCTCTGCCTCAGTTTTCTTCCCTCAGAGAGCCCCTCTCTAGGACCACAATATCTCCTCTCTGCCATCTGTTTCTGTTTCCCCTCAGGACCAAACAATCTCCCCTCTTCATGTCTCGGTTTCCCTCCCAAAGACCACAATGCTTCTTCCTTCCTCAGCTTCTGAACCTAGAAAAGAGTCACATATTAAAAAATAATACGTCACAATAACATATACAATCCATAAAGCCTTAGTCTAAAAATGTTATAACAATATTACAGTAGCAGTCAAAACATCCCAGCAGAATAAAGCAGTATAAATATTTTTAAAAGAATTTTTTGTTAAAGGATAGTTATACACAGAGCATTAAAATGTCAATTAAAAGCAATTTGAAAGGCGGGGGGAGTCATCCATGGCAATCTAAAAGTCGTAAGAATAAACTCTAATTGTCATGGAGGTTTTTGGGGCCTGTAGCTTAGTGTCTGAGACTATGCTATGTGTACACATCATATAAAACACCCCATTTTCAATCCCTGGAATTTCTATTCTAAACAAGGAAGCATAACAAGAGAGCTTTATATGACCAGATTGCTTTACCAGCTCAAACCATTCAAGAACAAGAATCAGTACATAATAATTCCAACTGAAGCTTTTGCTGTCAGGCCTCATCCCACATTTTCTGATATAGTATTCACTGTTTCCCTGCAGGCTGACCAGCGAGGGTCCCTCTGAGCATCAGCCTATTCATTACCTCTCCCTTACTACTTTGTAAATATGGCATATAATCATTCTGTGACTGGGGCCTTCCATGCAGACATGAGCTCCTCTCTTTCAAGCAGTAGATTAATTTGATATTAGGCTGTGCTTAGCTCTAATTTCATGTGAAACATTCCCACCAGCATGGATCAAAATTTACATCAGGAGTTGATTTCCCAACAGCAAAGGCATTTCTCAGTGATGAGGTAGTTGTTCATTTCCTACAGAGCCATCAAATTAATTGGGCTGAATGAGAAACTGAATGGATTTTGGTCTGAATCTTGCAGTTGTTCTTACTCTTTTAAAACTAAATGAAATGCTTGTACTCTGAGACAGACACCAGGTAATATGAAATTAATCTCATTTCTTCCAGTAATCCGGAAAGCCCAGTATAGAGCTAGAAGCAGAGAGTGGCCTAATGCCAATGGATTCCCATTACAAAAATGAGCTTGCATGAGCCTTAAACTTACATGGCTCCCATCAGTGGCTCATTTAGATCATTCTAGACTCTGGATTTCATGGTCTTGTGAGTGGTGCTTTTTAGATTGCCATGTGCATTTCTTCACTGTCTTCAAAACATACTAATCCAGCCCTGTTGTGTTTGCCTCCCTTCTAAGTGTTGTTGTGAGGAGCCATAGACTTACGCCCCCCCCTGGGTCCAGCCCTCATGGTCTTCCTCCCATCCCCACTGATCCATCTCCCACCACAACTCCTCCCTATGTGCAAGGTGAAGATGAAAGGCTTTCACTTTTCAACAAACTACGGTTCCCTATTACAACTGAAGTCAGGGAACGATGGTTTATCCTAACTAGCTAATAAATAAACCAGGATCGCAAACTGGAGTTTGATGCTGGTTTGCTAACCAGAGTTAGAAGAAACCACAGTTCCTTGAGTTCAGGCAAAGAACAAAGAACTATACCTTGTTGCAAAGTGGCAGCCTTTGATCCCTACACCATCATAGATCCAGCCATGGCAGCACAAGTCTGCATGCTTCCTATATCCGACTATAAGGTTTGTGAGCAGGATTGCAACTGACATACAGCACAACAATATGTGCCTGTCCCTAAGCCCAGCATGCAACTGTAGCTGTGTCAATTAATGCACTCTATGCCTTGTTGCAACTCTCAAAGTTTGAGGTAGCAGAAACAAGTCAAATGTGTTATTCATACAAGTAACAAAGCTAATCTGTTATGCATTTCTGCTCACAAAAAAGAAACACTCCTTGATCTCTGCAGAAATCAGCTGATGTGTGTGGACCATTTGGTCTCATTCCTGCTGCCTCCACATGTAGTTCTCCCTATGAGCATTATTAGTATTCTTAATGCCAACCAGCTGTTCTTAAACAAGCCAGCTGTACAGCTGAGCTCAATGGATTTGATGTGATTTTCTTTTTTAGAATGACAAGGTTTTGCCATATGGTCTGCCTCTTGATTATGCACACTATAAAAATGTATTTCGGAATGACATGTATAAAGCAAGATGATAGTAATGGAACTGCCTGTGTGTCCTTTTTCACAATGCATTTTTTCATCTGTCATTCATAAATCATCAAGGAAAGTTTTCCCAATCAAGCAGTTTCCCCATAGGCTAATTTTCCCCCTTTATTCATTTTCAGTCAGTGTCAAATATGGTCAGCTGTTCTTCATTCTCCCACTACCCAGTAGCACTCTAGGAATTAATTCCTTCAGCCAGCCCAGTTCAACGACACAATGACTGGAAGGACAGGGGGGTTAACACCAAACACTACATGGCATGGAGTCCAAAAAGTACCTGGGAACAGCAGGTAAAAGCCACCCATAAGTAGAAGCACTAGGGCTTTTTATCAGCAGGAACTCAATGAAACTCAATTCCAGCACCTCTCAGGTGGGCACCATTGGCATTCTATAAGAACAAGGGAGGCGCAAGTCCCAGCACCTCTTTTTCTAGAAAAGTAGAACTGAGAAGCACATTGGAATTACTAGTCAGAGTGGGACTCCTGCCATGTAGGTTGAAAATGGAATTGCCAATGCCCTGAACCGAGGGCATCTCATGATGCGTCATTGCTTTCAGAGAGACACTTTGGGCTAAAATATGGCAGCTAGGGTATTTGTTTTAAAAGGGGTGGGAAGTTTAAAATGCATCTCCTGGGCCAACTCATTGAATAAACGATAAGTAACACTTTTGAATTATGGTGCTGGAGGAGACTCTTGAGAGTCCCATGTACTGCAAGAAGATCAAACCTATCCATTCTGAAAGAAATTAGCCCTGAGTGCTCACTGTCTGGAAGGACAGATCCTGAAGCTGTGGCTCCAATACTTTGGCCACCTCATGAGAAGAGATGATTTCCTGGAAAAGACCCTGATGTTGGGAAAGATTGAGGGCACAAGGAGAAGGGGATGACAGAGGACAAGATGGTTGGACAGTGTTCTCGAAGCTACCAACATGAGTCTGACCAACTGCGGGAGGCAGTGGAAGACAGGAGTGCCTGGCGTGCTCTGGGCCATGGGGTCACGAAGAGTCGGACACGACTAAACAACAACAACACTTTTAAAATAATTTTATGTCAATTTTTAAAAACACGCATCTCACTGTACTCATCCACCTATCCCAGCCCTCCTAGCAAATGAACAGCATGGATTTTATGATTACTCATGGGCTAACTCCAAATGAAGGCCTCCAGCACAGGACCTGGGAAAGCATTTATACAGATTGTTGCCTTGTGAAATGGATGTAGTAGCCTAATCTGCTTCAGGGTGTTGGCAAGGGTGAAGCAACAGTCAACCCTGATTGCCCACTCAGGAAGGAAGGAAGGAACATTGGGGTCTTGGTGTTACAAAATATTAATCTAATCTAATCTAAAATTTCTCACTTTTAACCCTTGGTGCCACAGCTGTTTGTGATGGAGATTTATTCTGTTTGGAAATAGTGATTGTAGTGCCATCATCACCTGTCCAGCAAAGCCAGCAAAAGGCATTAGCAGATATCATCATTTAAAAGCTACATGCCCTCAAAGAATCCTGGGAACTGTAGTTTGTTAAGAGTGTTGGGATTTGTAGCTCTATGAGGGGTAAATTACAGGCCCCATGATACTTGAGGGGAATCTATGACTGTTAAAGTGGTATAAATGTGCTTTACATGTATGCTGGGATTGTTAATGAAATATTTCTATCTTTCAGAATGCTGCTGTGTTTTGTGAGTTCAGGGCAAAAATGTCCATTTCTGCTGAAGCGCCCAAGAGTGCACTTAATATTGTGTCAAGAATGATACAGAAATAGCAGCTCACACCAGCCCTGAAAAGCTGCAAGACAGTTGGCCCCTTACATTGTGACTTTTACCTCAGAGCAACTCGTAAAAAATAATGTTGTTGACATTTGAGGAAAAAGCAGGTTTCCTGTTTGAACTCTGACAGGTATCGGAAGATGTGAGTAATGTCAAATCTTGGGTTTGCTTTAAAGGCAGTCTGTGGTCGTGGGTTTCTCACATTTGTTGTGTGCCAAGCAGCTTTGAATTGCTTGCAGTACTTTGTCAAACACACACACACACAACACAAACAACAAAAAAACCTCTCGGAGATTCTTATCGAGAAGAGAGACAGGATCCGTTATGACATATGTGCAGTTGTGAACAGGTTACTGGAGATCAAAACCGTTCTATATTACAGGCTTCGCTTGCTGTAAAATGTGGTAGATGTACCTGATAGCCCCAAGCAAAGATTGTATTTCACTGTGTTTGGCAGGAAAGGGATGCTTTTTTGAGACCAAGCTTTTATGTTTATTTTCATTTAATATTATTTTTCTGAATCAGAGGTTAACACTTTTGACACACAAAAAAAAAACCAGTCCAGGAGGTTCCTTGTGAATTGTTTTTTTTAAAAAAAAATATTATAAGAGCAGTTTTAACATGTGTTTACTTTTCTTTTTTTCTAAGCAAGTCTGAGCCCTCGATGCCCAGTCGAAATTAGGCAGGCACAATCTCTAAGTTTCAAGCAACGGGTTAAAATGGCTTTACTTCAAGAGGCCTTTGAATAATAAAATAATAATAATTTTTTTATATATATATGCCACCCATCTTGCTGGGTTTCCCCAACCACTCTGGGTGGCTTACAACATACAGGTACTGTATATAAAAACACAACAAAGCATCAAACACTAAAAAAATACAAAATATCCTATAAGAGCAACAAACAAACAAATCAATAGAAACCACAGATCAATAGAAACAACAACAACAAATAAGCAGTTTACAGTTACAGACGCTTCAGGTTACAGACTCCACTAACTCAGAAAAAGTACCTCGGGTTAAGAACTTTGCTTCAGGATGAGAACAGAAATCACGCGGCTGCGGCGGGAGGCCCCATTAGCTAAAGTGGTGCTTCAGGTAAAGAACGTTTTCAGGTTAAGAACAGACCTCCAGAATGAATTAAGTTCTTAACCCAAGGTACCACTGTATACCAAAATTAAAATAACTGCCAACTCCAACTAAACATTTAAGCAACATCAACCCAACAAAAACAAAACAGATGAACCAAAATTAGAACCATTTAAAAACATTTTAGCCAGTTGCTCCAGCACCATGAATGTTGTTCTAGTGTTTTACTGTGAAATGTTTTAATCTATGTAAGCCGCTATGTAAACCACTTTGAGACATAGGATGAAAAGGAGGGTGTACTTTTCTTAAAGGTAAAGGAACCCCTGACCATTAGGTCCAGTCGTGTCCGACTCTGGGGTTGCGGCGCTCATCTAGCTTTATTGGCCGAGAGCCGGCGTACAGCTTCCGGGTCATGTGGCCAGCATGACAAAGCCGCTTCTGGCGAACCAGAGCAGCACACGGAAACGCCGTTTACCTTCCCTCCAGAGCGGTTCCTATTTATCTACTTAAATAAAAACATCTCTGGTGCTATTTGGTACTGCTACCTAATGTTAGAATAAGGGCTGGCCCGATGTATTCTGCTACCTGAGGAGAAAGACTAGCTAGTGTTTCCCATTCCTGAAACTGATGAGACTTCCAGCAGACTCTTACTTCAACAATGGAAAAGGGACAGCCTCTTCCAACACAACTGAATAGTTATTATTTAATTTATTAAACGCCTTTTACACAGTCGTCCCAAGCTGATGTAGAATAAAAACAACAAAACCCAGTTTAAAACCCAGTGGATACACTTTAAAACAAAACTGAAACAATACAAAGCAGACAATCGTGACAAAGACCCATTTTTCCAGCAGAGAAAGACAGTCAGAATAAAAATGTTCAATTGTTTCCAGAAAGTAAAGATACTGGCCACCTTACAACAGTGATACTGTTTTACAGCAGGGGCAGCCATATTGAAATCCTTCATCTGAGTTCCTGCAGAGCAGACTTCTGAGATCTTTGGAACTTGCAGGAGAAACTCTCTCGCTGACCACAGTGATCTTCTGCATACATAAGGGATAAGCTGGTCTCTCAAGTAACCTGCTTCTCAGGTGTATTCACTGGTGGAGGAAGAAGAGTGTGGGGGGAGCACACCACCCCCGGCAGCGTGATCCCGGTGGGGTGCCCTCGCAGCTGCCCCCCCCGCCTGCTCTCCTCCCCCCAGTGCCAGAGCATGAAGCTCTGCCACTGGGTGTATTGGGCCTTATATGTTAGTACTAACACCTTGAAATTGGCCCTGTAGCAGATTGTCAGCCAGTGAAAATCCTGCAAGCAAAGCATTGTATGCTTGTGGTAGTTTGTCCTCACAATTAAACCTAGCCACCTCTTGACTGAGTGACAGACTGAAGAGCAGGAAGTGTCTAAATAGGTGATGGAAGAAACTCACAGCATTGTTTAAAATTAAATTATTAGTTTTTTTCTTTGTATTGAGTAACATTTATTTTAATTCTCTGCAACAGTTAATGTAAGGGTGTCCCTGATCTGTCATTGAAGTGCTCCTGTTCTGACTTTCGTCCAGCTGGTATGTGGTTGCTTACCATGACTTGACACTTTTATTGCAACTAGTTTTACAAAGTGATCTAGTTCTTAAAAGCCCTCTGCTCTAGCCTTCATTTCAATGGCAGAATACGACAATATTCAGTGCCATCATGTTCCCCAAACCTGTGATTGTAAATATAACCTTAATGCCATTCTACATAATGAACATTAAGATGGGTGATTGAGATGGGTGATGGTGGTTTAAAATGAATTGAAAACAATTCTTTTCAAACAAAACTCTTGAAATGGCTCATTAAAATGTGCTGCTCCTTTGATGCTCAAGGTATTGATGTGCAAGCAACTGTACTTCACATTCAAAGGAGAACACAGGGCTTTGCTGTGACATCCATATTGATCACCTTCTCTTTGTTAGAATGTGTTACCCTGTAATAAAGCCAGGTGTGCTCATTCTCTACAGAGGATTTGAATATTAATGCACCATCAGATTGGCCCTGATTTGCACCAAGACTCGTCATACAGAGGTGCCTTCTGCATGGCACTAGAGCTCGGTTATTAGGAATTGTTTGTGCTTCACAATGTGAACAATTACGCCTTAGAAAAATACAACCTCATTTCACCTTATATTAGCAGTCCTCATTTTCCAAGCACTGCCTAGAAAAAAGGTTAATTAGGACTTACGCTTTTTTACAAAAAATAAAAATAGCTATTTTAAAGAAGCAATTCTATGCAAATTTACTCAAAAGTAAGACCCACTGTGTTCAGTGTTGACTATTTGCATTTAAACTCCTGAGAACACAATAGAATTTCTATGTAGACATACTGTACATAGGATTGCTCTCAATTAGAGTTGTTTATGTAAAGTTGAGGCTCCAATCCATAATGCACTTCCTAGAACAGGCATCCCCAAACTTGGCCCTCCAGATGTTTTGGGACTATAATTCCCATCATCCCTGACCACTGGTCCTGTTAGCTAGGGATGATGGGAGTTGTAGGCCAAAACATCTGGAGGGCCGAGTTTGGGGATGCCTGTCCTAGAAGGTAAGTTCTATTGACCTCAGTGGGATATATTTTAGTAACCATACTTAGGATTGTAGTGCACATGTTAAGCAAGTATGCTGTGGGGAGGATACAAAACTGTAAAGGTAAAGGTAAAGGTAAAGGTACCTCTGACCATTAGGTCAGACTCTGGGGTTGCGGCGCTCATCTCACTCTGAGGGAACCGGCGTTTGTCCGCAGACAGCTTCCAGATCATGTGGCCAACATGACTAAGCCACTTCTGGCGAACCAGAGCAGCACACGGAAACGCCGTTTACCTTCCCGCCAGAGCGGTACCTATTTATCTACTTGCACTTTGACGTGCTTTCGAACTGCTAGGTTGGCAGGAGCTGGGACCGAACAACGGGAGCTCACCCCGTCATGGGGATTCGAACCACCAACCTTCTGATCGGCAAGCCCTAGGCTCTGTGGTTTAAACCACAGCGCCACCCGCATCCTGTGTTAAAATAATTTATTGAAACCAATTGATTCATCAGTGTTTAATCACTAGTAAACCATCCATAAAACAAACACACTTTTTTATCCCATTCTTCAGTGAAAGGTTTCATTTTTTACAATAACCCAAACAAATGAGATTTTTTAAAAGCCATGCTGACAGCTTTCCAAGTCAAGATTATTGAATAAAAACACTGAAGGTATACATTTCAAACAAACATTCTTTATTCCAAGGATGGGGGAACCTGTGGCCCTCGAGAGGTTGTTGGACTCCTTCTCCCGTCACCCTCAACCACCATGGCCAGTGCTCAGGGATGATGGGAGTTGTAGTCCAACAACCTCTGGAGGGCCACAGGTTCCCCATCTTTGCTTTATTCAAATTATGTGAAATTTCCTTTTATCACAGATCCGCTGTCATTATCTGCCCCTTCAGTTTCAAAATATAGCAGCTCTAGTGTTCCAGATTTCTGACTAGCACTAGTCCAGGTCCAGCGCCAGAGATTCTTGCAAGAAATGTTAAGCACTGCATTATGGTCTACATGTCTCCTGTTGAAAGGGAAATGGGGAGCTAGTAGATTTAGCCTCTCAACCCCTATCCCCGCCAACAGGTGATGCACATGTGTTGAGCAACAGGCCCAGTCAAGCATTGGAAGCCACATGTGAAGACCTACATGCTGATCAGCTGTCCACTAATGGATGGATATAGCATACACAGCTCCTTATTGCATATACATGACTCAGTTCAGTGCTGGACTTACGTCTTGATTGGTTTGGTGTTGTAAATTCTGCTGTCACCACACCTATTTGGATAAAGGAGGGTGTGATAGATCAATGCGCTTAGTATGCTAAAGTTACATGGAAATTGTTCAGTACATTTCATACAGCAGTGGGAGGTGCATGCCATTTTAATGTTTCTATGTTTAGTTACCTGCTAGCAAACTTGTAGTGGAATATAGATAGGGATCTTAGGTATAACTGTACCTGTGGTGAAAGGTTTTGCTGATTTGTAGCTAGATAAAGATAGAATGGAAACATCTGTCAATTGTAACTTCACTCTACAGCAAGACAGTTCAGCACAGATATTGCTTTAAAGATACTAGTCGTTTTACTCTTCTGGAGACAAAGTTTTAAAAGTAAAAAATCCTGTTAATTTATCCAATTTTGTGATAATCAAACATTTTAAAAAAATCATGCACATTTGTATTCATGTGCATTGAACACCCCCACACTAAATATTTTAAAGTTAAAATATGTTTTGAAAAACTGTCTCCAAGTTTGGGAGCTATATCACAACTTTTCAAAAAATCCAAAATTGGGACTATGCCCCCAGTTTTACAAAAATCCAATAAGTTTTCTGTTATTTGTACCAACTGAAGTTCAAAATTCTGAAATACTGGTGGAAATCTGCAGAAGAAGAAAAGTATTTTAAATTGGAGGTTGATTTGCCCTGCCCTAAAAATAAAAAAATTCTGGGATATGACATTTCCCCCATTACTTCTTTTGAACCGGAGTCAAGTATGTCAAGTTTGATCTTCTAATATTATTTCATGGCCTTACCATAGTTAACATGCAAACAAGAATGAGAGCTCAATGCAGCTGAATGCTAATGTGCACTTTTAGTTTTAAATTGGATATATTTCACAAAATTTGTCAGAAAACAACAGAAATATTAACAAAACCTATTAACAAAAACTATCTCCAAAGGATGAGGATTATTAACATCCTTAAGAGGAGTACAAAGGTGACAGGGTAACTCCAAGAGACAGTAAGGAGTAGTGGGTGCTCCCTACTTGCTCTCCCAGTTATCAGATTCAATCCCTGTTCTCCTAACATGGCTTTTGCCACACCTTTGCTCCCCCAACCTAATTTGTCTGGAGATTGGATGTGACTAGGGTAGGAGGAGGGATGCTTAGCTCTTCCCCAACCAGTCAACTTCCCACTCAAAATCAATATACACATTGCTTTTTACCCCATTGAATTCTATGCTTGTGTTTTGCAATGTGTCGTGGCAAGAGAAAAGCGAATCTAGGCTGAATGCCCTCTTCACTATACGATCACTAGTTGGGAGAACACAAGGGCTTGGGCACAATGAAAGCATTCGACTACTCTGGCCAAGTCAGCATTGCGGTGATTGTGATGACTAAGGCTTTGTGCACACTATACCTTTAAAGCACAATCAAAGCGCATCCTTTCCTTCAAAGAATTCCGGACACTGTAGAATTATAGTCATAGCAACCTTTGCTAAATTATGCCTGACTGTGCAGCTGGTGATCACATATTTCACATATAGGTTGCTCCTCCCTTCCAGCCTATAAATGTAATTTGGGGGGGGGGGCAGTGGTACCATAATGTTTAGAAATCCCTAAGAACATGAGAAGAGCCCTGCTGGATCAGGTCAAAGGCCCATCTAGTCCAGTGTCCTGTTCTCATGGCAGTCAAGCAGATGCCTTAGGGCCACTCCACATTTTCTAGTTTACTAGATCTGGAGGAAATCCAATCCAGATTTTACTTATGGGTTGAATTATCTCTACAAATTGGACTTGGCTTAGCAGCCATGATAGATCCTGGTGGGCCTCATTCTACATCTTTGTTTAAACGAAAGTTGCTTTAATCAAATCCCAGACTTTGCCCTGAACACTTATCTGTGATTTACAGGGCCCCATGTTAAATCTTACAGGTTCTAGGCAGCATTATCACTGCACTGGGAAGAGAGAAGAACAAAGTGATTTTCCCCATGTGCATATTCAGGGGCGTACCCAGGATCAAAACTAGGGGGGGGCAAGCCATGGTCGTTCAGGTTTGCTTTGAATGGACGCTGATCATTTTTGCTTCTAGGGCTGCCTTCTAGGGGGGGGCAGCTGCCCCCCTCTGCCCCCCCCGGATACGCCCATGTGCATATTATTTTAATATAAACCTAAGGTTGTTATTTATGTGAGTCACTGCTTGTTTATTATAGATCTCTTTTGCTCCATTCTTCTGAGTAGTTCAGGGTGGCACACACAACGCTGCTCCGTTTTATCATCCCACAATGTCTGTGAGGTAGGTGAGACTGGAATGTACCGACTGAGCTAATGTCACCCTGTGAGCTACATGTCTGCCTGGAGATTTGAACCCAAATCTCCTCAGTTCAAGATCAACACTTGACACACTACAAAAACGGTGAAATGTGAAGATGCACAATCATCCAGAACCCACCAGGCCAACTCTGTTGTGAATTTAAGTGATCCACATAAATTAAAGCTGCAATCCTTGCCTGGTTACCTAGAACATCAGTAAGTTCCAATGATCACAGTTGTAGGGGGTTGGATTAGATGACCCTTGGGATCCCTTCTATGATTCTATGCTCTTAATTTTGAGTAAACATGCATACAATTTTGAGCTGCACATCTGTGAGGCAGACATTCATTAATGTTTTGGAACAGTTCTGGGAAATGATACATGATCAAAGCCATGCATAGCTTAGGAGCTAAATGTGTGAAAGGACACTCCACTTGATTGCTCAACGGAAATCTGTGTTACAGAATTGAATTAATTAGCAGCCTCTCCTTTGATAGGCAGGGACTTGCAATGTCCTTCTCCGTTTCAATAATGAATTTATTATCATTGGGGGGGGGATCTGGTTAATTCCTCTCTTATAAATGTCCATATTGGACAAGCACTTTGTTCAAGTTTGTTCTCAAGGCCATCCGTGGAACCTGATGCACACACAGCGCTCCCAGTGGTGCCTGTCCCCAATGCTCTCGAAGGCATTGCATTTCTTAGTAATTTTAACATTGACCTTATCCTAACAGCCTATTATATGGCTGGTAAACTTTAAAGTGCTTTATGAAATCACAGCTCTGTGTCAAATCACCATGGAATTTTACATCCGCTTTCCAACACTAAATCTCTTCTAGCTGGAAGTCCAGAAAAGCTAAATTGCTCCTTACTTTCATCCAAGCAATTATTCACTTGACGCTTTCTGAAAAGATTTTGTGCACAGCCTTATATGTCTCCACTCTTTAGTTGTTTACATTCAAGCCAGCATGTGGGGTTAAATGTTAAAAGTGAAATCTGTTTGTCTGCTTTAATTTCTTTGTTCAGTTACTTCACAGAAATGAGCATCTAGCTGAAGTTTCCTTCTATCTGGCCCAGATTTAGCAGGAAAATAATTTTGCAGATGATAACTATCAGAAATAATGAATGGATAAAAAGTCCTGGCATGAAGCTACACTGTTGGTATCAGAGAGCAGAATTCCATTGACTAACTTGCTCATTCATGCAACAGTGAATGTGGTTCTTGAAGCATATAATAATTAACTATGAATGGAACACAATGCTCAGATTCAGCCTTTTTATCTCAGTCATTGGTTTTGGGTTTTTTAAAAACAAACAAAAAAACAAAGACCTGTTGTTGAATATCAAGGATTCTGTTAATTCATGAACACTCAGGAATGTGTACCTTACAGTGATGCCTGCTAAGCAATTGCACCCGAAAAGGTGGATGAAATCTATCTTCCTTGCACTCATACCAACACCATGGCATCTGCACAGCATCTGAGAAAATACATACAGCAAGGACTGGCCAACTGTTGGCAATTATTATTATTATTATTATTATTATTATTATTGTTATTATTATTATTATTATTATTTGTACCCTGTCCATCTGGCTGAGTGTCCCCAGCCACTCTGGGCGGCTCCCAATTGAATGTTCAAACAATACAGCGTTAGATATTAAAAACTTCCCTAAACAGGGCTGCCTTCAGCTGTAATAATAATAATAATTTATTATTTGTACAATGGGAAACAGATGAGTCAAACAGGTCATAACTGTAAGGCAACAGGACAGACAAGTGATTGGCATTCACATTTAGCAATTCAGTTGAATAAAAATGATCATAACCATGTGTATCTGTAATCGTTATTTCTTGCCATTGGTAAGAAGCTGAAGTGTGAGTGGTGGGAAAGCTGTCAACAAAGTGATGGAGACAAGTTTATGCACTCCTTACGTGTATCGATTGATTGACTGCATGGAAGGGTAAGCAGAATCACACCTCCGTACCTTCACTAGAAGGCGTGGAAGGGATTCTACATGCATTACAGCTGTATAAGGAGCATAGCTGTCAACTTTCAGATTTGAAAATAAGGGATTTTTCCAAACTTTCGGATTTGAAAATAAGGGATGCCACGAGGGTGGTGCAATGGCACCAAGTAGCCTCGCCACCCTGCGCTCCAGAGGCTGTGCGCGAACGGGTGAGCGAAAGAGTGAGTGTGTAGACGGCAGGCAGGCTGTCTGTCTAGTTGGGCGTGAGGGTCTGGCTGCACAAGGCATGCAAGCTCCACCCCCAGTCGGTCTCAGACTCCTTATTGGCAGCCGAGCAACGTAGCTGAAGAGCCTCCCTGGCCGGCAGGGAGGGAGAGGAGCTGCTTCCTTTGAAATCTGGGAAATTTAAGGGATATCAACAATCCGGGATAGCAGCGGGAAATGACATTGGAATAAGGGAGTTTCCCGCAAAAAAAGGGAGGGTTGACAGCTATGATAAGGAGCCCTGGGTGACCAGCATTCCCAATCATATGGAAGAGCCTATGCGTATCTTCCACTGGACATGTGGAGAAGGTGAGGAGCGCCCCTCCATGAATTCAGTCAAAGCATGCACCGACTGTGTGAAGAGGACTTATATTTGATGTGTCACTCAGATTAGGAGGAGGAGTAGCCCTGTAAATGTCATGAACAGGCAGCAATTTCTTTTTTTAAACACAAGTGATAAGACTGGAAGCCTTGCCACCTACTCCCAGATCAGTAGGTTAGAATGAAATCACCGAGATGTAAATGAAATGCACTGTGCCCGTGCTGCAAGGCATGTGCCCTGCCAGTCAAGTCACATCCCGTTCTTTATCTAATGTTTTGATATTGGTGTGGCCGTATATGCAACTGTTTGTGCTGATTGTGTGCGCATCTGTTCTATGTGTTCTGCTGTGCTGTACACAATGTGCTTGCCCATGCTATGTGTACAGTTGTGGTTTCCCACCCATGACTGTGCTTTATCTAGAATGTTTGTTTCTATCTGTCCAACTTGTGACTGATTCTGCATAGTGCCTATGCATGTTTGGTTTGATATGCTCTCTGCACTCTGTCTGAAAAGTGCCAATTTTTTTCTGCTGTGAGCTTGGGAGGGACTTTATTTCCTGTCCTGTTGCCGCTGCCATGCCTATAGTAGTAGCAAGTTGTATGTGTAAAATGAGTTCCAATCTTAGGAATCATTTTGTTGTACTTTGACCTTTACTTTCCTAAGGGATGTTCGCACATTACTTTCAAGGATTATACAATTTGTGTACTAGAGTACACAAATATTTGAGCTGTACACTCGTACTGTAATGCAAATGAAATATTCAATGGGTGTACAGTCTGTGTACACAACACCTGAGCTGTACAAATGAACAAATGTGCATTCTTTCACACACAAACACTTGTACATGTGTGGAGATAGCTTATATCTGTTTTCAGTGCAATGTGTGAGTAACCCCATAGTTTAGAATCTAAACTAATCCCCATGTCAGGTGAAAAGGTGGAATAATAATAATAATAATAATAATAATAATAATATATGCCTGGAAAATATATGGTGCAATTGGGTTTTGTAAGCTGCAGTTAATAAATCCAGTGGCAACACTTTTTCCTCAAAAGTCATATCTTAAATAATTATCTGTCAGTTTCCTTTATATATTTAAAGCATCTGTTAGCATTTGTAGCTATATTCAGTCTGCAAAACATTTGAAATGCAACACTATGCTCGTCTATTTTCAGCGATGAAATGCTCAGTGGTCACAGTCTTTTATTGCTTGTACTTAGTGGTTTACAAGTCGTTTTATCTTCTGTGCATTAGCATAAGTAGTGTGCTATATAAAGCCTCCTAAATATATATTTCAGCAAGGCTGCTAGCCCATCGCAGAACGGAACCTCTGAGTTACATTCAACTGTCAAATACTGGGCAATACATTTCTAGGCCAAAACTCCACATAAGATACCCTAAATACACTTCCTGTACAGGACTGACAGTCACAAAAATAAACATGTACAATATACCATTTTTCTTTACAAATATATTTAGATGTGCGTGGCAGCAAGCTAAGAGAATCTGTGTATTTCCAGGAGGTAACAGAACTCTGGAGCTGATGTTCAAGGTTCCAATCCCAACCATGAATTCGATAGGTGGTCTTGAGAAAATCAGTAGGCTATCTGAAGAAGTGTGCATGCACACGAAAGCTCATACCAACAACAAACTTAGTTGGTCTCTAAGGTGCTACTGGAAGGAATTTTGTTTGTTTGTTTGTTTTTGTTTGTTTGTTTGTTTGTTTCGAGTAGGGGCTGGTTCACATCCTTGCCCCACTATGGTTCAAGTACGCATGAGGGAAGAGTAGGACTGCATACCCATACACTGTGCACATGAAGCCAAGAATGATGTGAGAACTATGTCTGTATGCACATGTATGCCATCAACACATTCGCTCAGGTGTGTGGAGACGCATGTGCACCTGTACCACCATCACATGGGGCTGATGAATGTATGAAATGCACCTTTGTGTTTCATGTGGCGCGAAAGTTCTATCTGTGATGTATTGTCAGCGAACAGTCTCGTATCGGTAAAGGCATCTCTTGAAGCTTCTGCCAACAAGGGAGCATGCCTTTGTCAGTTTCTTAGTGGTGAGACAAAGACACCTACCTCAAAAGGCTGTCTTTAATCTTACTCTATGTCCTAAATCCTGGTACTGAAATCAGATTCTGTTTTTGGGGTTGCACCATCTTGCTGAAGCTAAGCAGCTTTTGGTTTGGTCAGTACCTAAAAACCACATGCAGATGACTTTCCAGGATGGGAGAAAGGTGCAATACAAATAATAACATTAAAGAATCCCTGCGACGGGGTGAGCTCCCGTTGCTCGGTCCCTGCTCCTGCCAACCTAGCAGTTCGAAAGCACGTCAAAGTGCAAGTAAATAAATAGGTACCGCTGCAGCGGGAAGGTAAACAGCGTTTCCGTGCACTGCTCTAGTTCGCCAGAAGCGGCTTTGTCATGCTGGCCACATGACCTGGAAGCTGTACGCCGGCTCCCTCGGCCAGTAACGCGAGATGAGCACCGCAACCCCAGAGTCGGACACGACTGGATCTAATGGTCAGGGGTCCCTTTAAATAAACCCTGGTCCACTTAAGCCCTGGACATAGTTGCTGTTTCTGCTCCCTGTCTTTCTTTCTTTCTTTCTTTCTTTCTTTCTTTCTTTCTTTCTCTCTCTCTCTCTCTCTCTCTCTGCATGACTCCATTCCTGTTTCTCTAGGAAATAAAGAAATGAGAGATATTGATGTGAAAAAGAATCATAGAATTCTAAAGTGACCATGAGGGTCATCTAGTCCAACCCCCTGCAATCCAGGAATCTTTTGTCCAACATTGGGTTATAATAAAATAATAATAATAATAATAATAATTTATTTATACCCCACCCATCTGGCTGGGTTTCCCCAGCCATTACCTGTGTAAATCGGTTGCTCTACTTGTTTGCACACACACAAAAATCCTAAAATTCATTGCTACTTACATTTCTGAGTTTTCAGCGGAAAACATGACGTTTTTATCCATGTAGACAAACAGATTGGACTGATTACTCAATGTGACTTAGGCGCTGCCGACACAAGAGTATGGTCTTTAAACGAATTGGGGGAGGGGGGATCAAAAAGCCGAATAATCCCTTTAATTATATGCTTAAGACCCTGAATGGAAGAAATTAAGGGATATGAAGAAACAAATGTATACTAATTATTCCTTGTTTTGCAGCAAATGTATTTCTATGGTAACCACTGTGGTCTTAGAAGAAATTAAATGACTTTTAAAATCAGATCATCAGCAAAGTTACCCAGTAGAGCCACAAACCAATACTCTTCCAAATAAGTTTTCAGATGATGAAGGAGAAAAGCATTCATTTCCCCAGCTGTTGGCCATTAGAACGACGAAATGGCATTTTCATTAAAAACCACCAAGTAAAGGTTTTCTTATTTGTTATGGGAGAAGGGTGTGGAGCTTTTCTGAGTGGGGGAAGGGGGTCTTCTTTTAATACTTTAAATACACTGCATGTCTCAGTATAATACGGGAAGATGTTAAGGACCATTTCCAGGGCCTACATTGTCTGGTGAATAGACAATTAAGGCACACCACCCTTGAATTTTTAGGTGCCTTCTTAAATGTAACTTAATCCTCCAGCCATATAGTACTTGTACTAGCTTTCCGTTAATCCCCCTGCAGTGCAGGGTCCAAATTATGGAAAGATCCACAGACCCCCCCCCATAAGAGTTTGGTACCTTTTCTCCTTATACTGCCTCCCCTTCACCCAGTTGTTTGCAAACAGAAGGGGCGGAATCTGCTGTGCATCTGTAACATTTGATTTCCGCTTCCATCTCCTGATCCTAAACACTTATGATTATATGAATGGGACTCGTTTCTGCACAAATAGGACAGTGCCTGCAAGTGGAGAAGGTTGGCTTCAGCCTTGTGTACTCTGCCTTTAAGGAGGGGAGCTAGAAGCCCCCATGGTCCACTGATTTATAAACCTAGGGAATTCCCAGTTTGAAGGATGCTGCTCCAGTTAGAGCCATTGGTCGGCTCCTGAATCCATGGCCATATAAATGGTTCCTGGGGACCTGCAGGGTGGGTGGAAGTCTCCTCTCTCTACCCTGACTCCCTCTCACTGACAGCAAATTATGGCAGCTCTATTCAATATATTTTTGTTCTTTCGGGTCCTTTAAGAATTCCTAGAATGCAAAGCCTGGAATGTAACATTCTGTAATGCTCTGGATCTTTTCTGCTCCATTATCCCCAAAAGTCTGGCCCATTTCACAGAAAAAAGGCAGCCTATAATCAATCCAATTATAGCATTCCACAAGTAGTGGCAAGGAAGAGCAAACTGCACCATTTTAGAATTGGCTAATGAATACAATTTATCCAAAGGACTGGTTTGCGCAACCCTGATTTTAATCCTAGCAAAATTAGGGATGCCATAGTCTCTGACTATGGTGGAGGATTTAATGTTGAAGCATCACATTTTGTGTTGCGGAATGAAACACAAGCATGACTCAGTGCCATTAGCAACATGGAGTGACCCCAGAAATAGCAAGAGCAAAAGACTGGGTATATTGTCATCTGAAGGCTAAGGCATGCATTGCTCACATGATGTCACTCTTGCAACTTCTGAAAGGCTAATGACTTCTTCTCCAAAGTCTGACTCTGGGTAACTTCATGCTGCAAATTATACCAGGTCATAAAAATGCAGCATTTCATCAGTAGGGACCATTACTGGCTGTAGTTCAGCACAATTAATATTTGCTCCCTTTCCCTGGCTGCTTAGTCATGCTCTCTGTCCTGGATGGCATCTATTCATAAGGACCTTTCCAAAACTAGCAAGCAAAGAAACAATTCCCCCTCCTGCCACACAAATTGCAATTTTCAGAGCACTTCTGTCCTTTTTTGCCTGAGACAGAGAATTGTATATAGTATCTCTAAGGAAGCGATCCTCATATGGCACTCTGTATTTTGCAATTTCTTCTTTAGTGAAAATCTAACTTTCAATTTGATTTCAGTAGGGTGCAAGCTTTGTTGGGTGGAAGAAATATAAAATGTATTGGCAGAAATTATTGAAGAACCAACTCGTGAAACAATTCAAAAGAAAGGGGAGAAAAATTAATGAAGTCAAAGAACAGAGGAGCAGATTCTGGACCGTGTGCCTGAGCACAGGAATGATGGCAACGTGAAAGAAAACTGTTTTAATATTCAGTATCAGTTGCAACTCATACAAAAAAAAGGTAAGTATTTTGCTGAAGACATAATTATACATTCTGGGGTTTTGTTTTGTTGTTTTGGCATAATTAACAGGCTGTGTCTCATTGTAGTAGCACACCAGGTAATGATTCTAGAGCATATTAAAGCATTGCAATATTCCATATGGTGCTGTTTTATGTTTCTGAACAGAAATGATGCTTAAGCTGGCTATGTAATGGTACAGCTCACACTCTGGCTATGTAGGTTGTTTTAAATTGTTTTTAATATTATGTTTTAATGCTGTAAGCTGCTTGAGACCTTAGGGTGAAGGGTGGACAATTATTTATTAGTAGTAGTGGTGGTGGTGGTGGTGGTATAAGTTGCTTAAAAAAAAAGAAACACCCATTTTTTTTTGCAGAAGCTTACTGTGCCAAGTATCGATTCTTATTTCCAGATAATCCAGAATATTTATAATGTTTCTGATGTTATTCTGCATTAAACGTCTAGGGAGAAAGCCTGCTTGGTCTTCATGTATGATATTCTGGAGGATGTTCTTTAGCCTATCAGATAGTATGTTGGCAAACAGCTTATAATCATTATTTAAAAGGGATATGGGTCTGTAATTTGATGGCAGGGCTAAGTCGGGTCCTTGTTTGGGAATCAAAGTTATATAACTTTCCCCCCATGATTCTGGCATTTTACCCATTTCCAAGATATTATTCATCATTTATCATTCTGTGCCAAGTATCGTGACCATTCCATAGCTGTCCACTAGGGGGTGTAGGAAGCCTAGCACCTTCAGCTATCTACCGGTACTACGGTATGATTAATTGCATTGTCTGCCTACCTCAGCTCCTCCTGCTGCTGGTGTCAGAATTTCAGAACATCCTCGCTCTTGTGTGGCAGCCCACGGGAGCCCTCTGAAAGCCCAATATAAACATAGAGAACCCAAATCCCTGCTGCTGCACACCTCCTAATACTATGGCCACCATGCAACACCACCCTATACAGGTGCACATGTACAGAAACAGCTTGCTGAATGAAATCAATTATGAAAGCGTCAACAACTCCTGGACAATTTTTCCTCCTTGTACACAGATCTCAAGTCTTTAGGCCCTGAGCTGGTTTGGGCTGATTTAGGCCTTGAAATAAGCTGTGTGAGCAACCTTACTGCAAGCTACTCGTTTTGAAGGAAACTGTCTAAAAGGCTAATGGATACACTCTCCCATTAGATCTGTCTGTATTATTGCCGGGTTGTATGTCAAATGCATTATTTAAGGCAAAGGGCATTGATTTCCAATGTGGTGACAGCTACAGGAAAATGACATGCAAATAACTGGCTAAAGGCTGACTGGCGTACCTCATCTGTACTTAGTGCTCCTCTGTATGCTCTATGGCATTAGAAGTGCCTGATGCACTGGTTGAGACCAAAGCGCACCTAATCCTGCATTCTTTACAAGACTCCAAACGCTAAGTGGTCCACCAGAAATTGGAGGGCCGCCCAATGGACCAGTTTGATCTCCCTTATTCCTACTTGGTTCTGGATAACTC
This sequence comes from Darevskia mixta, assembly GCA_034641385.1. Classification (NCBI taxonomy): domain Eukaryota; kingdom Metazoa; phylum Chordata; class Lepidosauria; order Squamata; family Lacertidae; genus Darevskia; species Darevskia mixta. The sequence continues at coordinate 41,135,044 of JAWWNH010000013.1, read as the reverse complement.
TGAAGTGTTTGGAGTGTGTTACATACAATCAAGCTGTTAGAGCCCAGAAATGGGCTTTTTTTCTTTTTTCATTAGAAGTATTTTGTTTATTGTTGAAATTTAAAATAAGGCTTGAACGCTCATTTATCAGTTTTTAAATATTGACTGATTGGCAAGCAGTGCATGGTGATCATCATAATTTACTTTTAAATAGCACATTTCCATGTTCAGAATGCTTCAGATACAATGCTTCAGTAAGACTGAAATCAGCCCTACAAGAAAGACCAGTATTAATTTTACTCCCCATTATTGCCAGGTTTCTAGGGGGCTGGGAGAGAGTGTAGTGTCCTGTCAAGGCCCACCTTGTAAATTTACTGCTGAATTGAGAATTCAGGGACTTTCAGCTCAGCCTTCTTCCTTATTTCCCCTCAGGTTGGATTCTCAATATTCTTGTTCACAACTTATGCTTTGTCATGAATGAAAGGAAAGCAATACAATATAATTTAAAGTAGTATAGATAACATCTGTGCAAAGCAAGGTGTAATATAATAAACCCCATAGGGCTTATTTGTTCCGCATCCCACATTGTGGTACTCACAGTATCTTTAGATTTATGACCTCTTAATTCATAGTTTCATTAGAATTACAGTGCTAGCATTACTTAAGCAAAGGAAATCGACAATTAAAAAAGAAACTCAAAGTATTTCCCCCTGCCATCATGGTCATTTTGGGCAAACTTAGTCTATTAAGGGAAGTGTTGTCAGCAATGAAAGGAAGGGGTCAGGCGCTGCCTTTCAGGATATTGGGGATTCCTGCGTGAGAGTGAGGAGAACATGTTCTCTGCCTGGTGCTGAGAAGGAACCCATTGCTCCAGGGAAGGTTGCCAGATGAGGATGCAACTTGTGGTCCCTCTCCTGGCCACGTTGGGGATAAAAACCTTCGTGAAACCTGGATTCAGGGTTCATAATGATCTGGAAAACCTGAAATCTGAGACTCAGCTACATTGGCAAAGAAAAAGCGCTTTATATGCGTTGTATATACATTATAACACCAGATGGTGGTGTGGAGTTCTGTTTTTGCCAACCTGATTTCTCATACTGTACAAAGTTTGCAATGCGTTTGCAATGCGTTTAACTGAAATGCTTCTTTGATGTGTCTAGATCCAGCCCAGGACTTTTCCACTGGATGTTAGAATCAGTCTGAAGGCACATGCATTCCTTCATCAATCACAACCCAGAAAGATTTATTATAATCTAGGACACAGATCCCTGTGCCAATGTTATAATTCTCATTTTACAGATGATCAGCACTTGGCTAAATGTTACGCAAGGCATAGAATGTGATGTGCTATCATCAAGTTGTGTCTCGTCCCTCTTGCAAACCAACAGTCAGCTATCTGAGGCAGGGAAGCGGGTATACATGTTGTTGTTGTTTAGTCGTTTAGTTGTGTCCAACTCTTCTTGACCCCATGGACCAGAGCACACCAGGCACTCCTGTCTTTCACTGCCTCCCGCAGTTTGGTCAGACTCATGTTGGTAGCTTCAAGAAGACTGTCCAACCATCTCGTCCTCTGTCGTCCCCTTCTCCTTGTGCCCTCCATCTTTCCCAACATCAGGGTCTTTTCCAGGGAGTCTTCTCTCCTCATGAGGTGGCCAAAGTACTGGAGCCTCAACTTCAGGATCTGTCCTTCCAGGTATACATAGTTTGGTAATATCAAACCATTTTACATTTGCACAAATGTTACAAAGAAAAGGTGGAAGAATGATATGGCATGGTGGCAAGGCCCTTCACTTGCATGGGCATTTGCCCTAGCACAGTGGTGAGGGCCTTGTGGGTTAAGCTATTTTCTCTCAATCCCATCCACCTGCCCAACATTTGGTGTCATACATACCACCAGGTGGGCAGAGCAGGTAAATATATGGCTCCCTTCAGAAAGTGTATTTGCACCTTCTGCCAATGAGGTGGTCAGAAGCTCCTGCAAACCTGCCCATGCAGTTTGATTCAAAGGTTGCAGGCAAATGAACACACTTCACTTGACATCAAGGTGATGTCAGGTGCTTGGCAGGTGAGTGATCCCACCCATCTGCCAAAATGCCCCCTGGGGGTTGAAGGAGGTCAGAATCCAGTCCACTGACTGTATCAAGTTCCCCACCTCTTCTCCATCATAAGGAGGGCAGAGCTAGGACCTCAAATTTCCTGCCGTGCTCTTCATAACAACTGAACTGACCTCAAAATGCATTGATTTCTGCAAGGTTGCTGGCTTGAAACAGAAGTCAATGTGTCTACTTGAAAGAAGAACTACTTTCAATAAGCTCCGAATTTAATTTATCAAGCAAAAGGCTGGAGTAGGTTAGCACATATGCTCGTGAAGTTATATCATTCTCCCATATCTGCCAAGAGGATGTAGCCTTTCCAGACTAAGTGTCCCACCCTGCTGAAAGTCTTCTCACTCCCTTTCTTCAAATTATTTTACTCAGGTTCTGTAACTGAGCTATAAGTGTGCAAAAAAGGAACTGGTGAAAAATGGCAGGGGCTATAAACACAAAATGGGAGATAGGAAACAGGTGTGGAAACCGTTTTATTTGTGTGCTAAAGCATCCTTGTTCAGGAATTTCTGACTCCTTTCCATCTAAAATAGGTACGAGTGGCAAATTGTTGAAGATGGCTGGCTACGTGAAGTTGAAAGCTTCAGAAAACTGGAAAGAAGTCCAGCAGTGAATAAGTGAGCTGCTTCACAAACAATTGGGGCATGAGGTGTCATGGTGGATGGGAGTAAAAATATGGCAGCTAGGATCTTGCAGGCAACAGAGTAAGCAAACATGAAGAACAAACAGAACAAAATTTAAAATGTATCCCCCCCCCCCCCGCTTTTCTGGTGTCCTGGTCCTGAGTTCAGAATTTCTTTGATTTGGAACATGAAATCTTAAAACCTCTAAAGTTCCTGCCATACAGTAAGTGTCTTGGGTGGTGGTCCAGACACTTGGCCTTGAAATTTTCCCAAACACAAACAATGGCCTTGAAATTTTCCCAAACACAGACATTAAAACTCTTGATGGATAATTAGCCGAAAAAGATAGCATTGGCTTCCTTCTTCAACGACTTCCTTAAAAAGGAAGAGAATCGGGGGGAATTGCAGTCTTTTAAGTCAATGATGTTTTATGTGTCTTCTGGTACCCAAGCTTAATACATACACACACATCACAGAATCTCTCTCTCTCTCTCTCTCTCTCTCTCTCTCACACACACACACACACACACACACTTGTTAAAGAAGAGCAGATGTTTGACTGTTTCCTCTAAAGAAATGGTAAAAATCTGCCAAGAGTGGTGATGTACTGAACTAGCATAATGGCATGATACAAACATGCTGTAAAAAGCAGCAGGAGGTTGCCACAAACACTGAATTTCTAGATGATCAGTTTACCACACATCCTACCATACATTGGCAGTTGGTATGTGGTAAAAAAAAGAGCCTTATTGCTTGATAGGATTAGGCAGCTGAGGAAGCTACCTCAGGGTAGTTTACAAAGGTGCATGTCCACATGCATGCACACACCTTGCCAGGGCCATTTGGGGTAGCCCTCTTTTTCCATCATGATATAGCAGTGTTCCCTATGGGGCATTTTATACTGTGGGGCAGGGCGACTGGTCATCGGAGCTTGCATAGCACTGTGCATGAAAACCCTGGTGATCAGCTGATGGCCAGGGCTTGTATAGCTTGCTGCGCAGTGCAGAGTTTACATGCAGAGCACTTTTCAAAAACAATTGACCTGATGTAATTGCAATGTCATATGACTGATGGCTGGCCCTCCCCACCTCTTAAACTTGATCTATGGGGTTGCAGGAGATAAGGATTCACCCCATTTGCCAGATCCATTATACAGGGCTGAAGAATGGGAAGATGTGCTCATTGCAACCCTGTCGCTACTTGAAGCAGCGGCAAAGCTTGTTCTGTAAAAGGAGAGAAAGCAATGTTACCCTCTTCCATCTTCTTGTAATGATAAACATCCTGAGACCACAAAAAATTTCTAGCATTCATCATCACCCAAAGGATGAATGCTTGCTGCTTTTGATCAACCACAAGTGAAATCTGGTCCATTAGGGATCTGTCGGCCCTCAGACAGCACCAGCAAACAGAGCAACACGAGACCCAGAGCGAAGGCACAATATCAATTCTTGAAAAGTTCTTGTAATGACAATGATATGCAATAACACAAAGTACAATCGAGGAGAATAGCAAAGTTTGAAAAAGTCTCTGTAGCATCAAATACAACATTGAAGAAAGTCTCTATAACATGGATGAAACAGAAGGTCATGTAATGTTCCAAGGAGGCTGAAGTGGAAAGAGGCTGGACAGTGATTCCGGAAATGGTGCACTGTTTCGATGTTGCTTCTTCAGCAAAGTCATAGGTAACTGAAATTTTAAACCCTTCTCATATGGTGAAAGACATTCCAAGGAACAGTGCTCATAAGTACCGGTATATGTAAACACTGCTCCAAGCTGGCTGCCTTCTTATTTGCAACCTACCAGAAGTTGCTCTGCTTGTCATTGGCTAAGGCTCCATCAACTGCTGGTCTGCCTGCCTTCGACCCTGCCAATCTCAGTGGGCACCACCCACTGCTGGCCACCACCTCAGAAAGTGCTAGAAAGAGAGCAGAGTGAATCCTTTGGCTCAGCTCTATGCCAAAGAGAATGTGTCTCACGATAGACTCATCCACCCAACTACATCACGGCGTAATAGAGAGTATGCAAAAGAGTAGCACCAAGATTGCACAACTCTTCTTTAAAAAAAAAAATCAGAAGAAGCATAAGGAAACAACAAGCTGATGCAAGTGTTGGGTAGATGCCCCATAAAAAGAGTTATCTCATGTTATGGTTTATGAGGAACAGCATATTAACACTACAAAGGTTACCAGGAAAGTACAACAAAATACAACAAATCCGTCATCAAGGCAGTACAAGACATCTGATAGTGGCCTACCTAGACAGTGAATAGCCCAAAATAGGATGGTTATCTGCTAACCTAGGGCTCTTTCACTCAGCCCCATGGATGCAATGTGCCATTTCCAGTCTCAAAGTGCAGAAGTTCTACAACAGCTACAACCACACACAAGTTCATCTTTTCACTGAAACTGGGGGACAACATTGGTGGGAAATCATCATATTTGATGGTAAAAGCAACTTCAAATCCAGTACAGTGGTACCTCGGGTTACATACGCTTCAGGTTACATACACTTCAGGTTACAGACTCTGCTAACTCAGAAATAGTACCTCGGGTTAAGAACTTTGCTTCAGGATGAGAACAGAAATCGGGCAGCGGAGGCGCAGCGGCAGGGGGAGGCCCCATTAGCTAAAGTGGTGCTTCAGGTTAAGAACGGTTTCAGGTTAAGAACGGACCTCCGGAACGAATTAAGTATGTAACCAGAGGTAGCACTGTATGTTGAGAATGATCAACAGCACTGTAACCTGGTTAAGTAAATCTTAGTGAGTCATGAGTACCATATATTGATCTGTTTAATCTATTGTTAAAATTTGCACATGGATGAAACACATATGTCACTGCAAGCATCAACTTAGAAGAGGCACCCTCTCCTCTGTGAGAGATGCAGGTGGAATGCCTATTCTAAGACAATGCTTGCCATTTAATACATAAGTTAAAATCTGCTTCATTCAGGGCAATTATTTAGTCAATTAAGACTGCACTCCTGACCTCACTTACCTAGGAGTAAGACTTCTGTGTAAAATAGTTATTGTGTAAAATAGTTAAATAGTAAAATAGTTTAGGGACCCAGGTGGCGCTGCGGGTTAAACCACAGAGCCTAGGGCTTGCTGATCAGAAGGTCGGCGGTTCGAATCCCTGCGATGGGGTGAGTTGCTCGGTCCCAGCTCCTGCCAACCTAGCAGTTCGAAAGCACGTCAAAGTGCAAGTAGATAAATAGGAACCGCTCTGGCGGGAAGGTAAACAGCGTTTCCGTGCGCTGCTCTGGTTCGCCAGAAGCGGCTTTGTCATGCTGGCCACATGACCCGGAAGCTGTACGCCAGCTCTCGGCCCATAAAGCGAGATGAGCGCCGCAACCCCAGAGTCGGACACGACTGGACCTAATGGTCAGGGGTACCTTTACCTTTACCTTTAAAATAGTTATTTACACTAACTTGAGAGTAAGTTTCATTGACTTCCATGGGACTTACCGGTACTTCTGAGTAATAATAATAAATAATAATAATTTTATTATTTCTATCCCACCCATCTGGCTGGGTTTCCCCAGCCACTCTGGGCAGCTTACAGAATATATAAAACATAATAAAGCATCAGACATTATAAATTTCCCAGTACAGGGCTGCCTTCAGATATAATAAATAATAATTTTATTATTACTACTATGCAAGTAGACTTGCATTGCATGGCACAGCAACAGTTTTGATGGATTACTCTAACTGATTATTCAATTATTTGTTGCAGCTCTAGTGTTGAACAATAATCATTCTGCAATAATCATATTCACAGCTTGGATTCATTTCTGTGCCATGCGGAGCACTAAAGGAACAGCTGCCTCTCTGTGGGTGGTTTCTATAACTAGGTATTCCAGGAAGCAAATAAATTGTGGTGCCTAAAATCTTTATCTCCACACTATAGCTTCAGGTGACATGTACTCTGTTATCATAAAAGTTGCTCCTTGTCACCAGGTATGTTGCCTTCACGTTTCACTACGCTGCTCTGATCAGTAATATAGCACTCAGTTTAGCAGCACTAATTTGATTTTTTTTTAGCAGTAAAAATGCCAAGGTGCAATTGTTTCAGTTTAGCATGATTTCCACCATACTGTCTGATTATACTCTATGATTTCCTACAAACCCTCTGATTACACTCTTATGGGTTTTTTAAGTACGTACAGTCTTAAACACTCCTCTGCACTCCATCACAATCAGCTACAAAACTGTCTGATTATTTTCATCCCATCCGCTTCTTGAGATCTTTAATAACATGATCTATGAATAATACTAAGCATGTAGTTCCACTGGCGGAGTGTTATGTGATTGGTCCGCAGGAGCCACCCAATCCAGCTCCAGGTGGAAGTGAATCCTCAACCTGATTGGCCTACAGGAGTATTCCGGAATTAGCCAATCACGTGGGGCCCATTGTGTAAATAATGTATATAAAGCAGACGTTCTGGGGGACCTTTCATTCCTCGCTACTATGAGCTGAATAAAGAGCATGAAATCCACACTCAACTCCGAGTATATTTCACGGAGGAAGAGGAGTGCAGGAGGAGCACACCGCCCCCCCCCCGCAGCATGACCCCGGTGGGGTGCCATCGTGGCTGCCCCCCCCGCCCGCGCTGGGCACCACGCTCCCGCAGGCGGCATGACACGCCCCCAGGATGCACGCCACACCAGCCCCGTCCGCGCCTGCTCTCTGCCCCCTGGTCCCGGAGCATGAAGCTCCATCACTGAGTAGTCCTTGCCCTAAGTGCTCAAGGGCTACTGCTTTCTAGCCAGCTGCAAAATGCAAATTTCTCCTGGACCGGAAAGATCCAAAACTTCTTCTTCTTGCTCTCCTGAAACAGACAGAATGCTGGTTTCAACCCATATCCTTGCAAGTAGGTGGGGGGTCCTGGGGTCTGTCCCAGTGGTGGCTGGTGCCCATTGGGAATGGTGGGGCAGAACCCTGGCTGCATGTTGGGCAGGGGAAAATACTGCATTGATGGAGTGACACCCGCAGCAGTGAGGAGTGGGCAGAGCCAGCAGAGCTAGCAGAGCACAATGCTCAGGAGCACCAAGTCCACATCTGGAAGCAACCTAGCTGTTCTTCATTTACACATACACACACGTACTTAGCTCCCAGTATGTTTCCAAGCACAATTCAAAGTGTTGGTGCTGACCTTTAAAGCCCTAGACGGCCTCAGCCCACTATACCTGAAGGAGCGTCTCCACCCTCATCGTTCAGCCCGGACACTGAGTTCCAGCTCTGAGGGCCTTCTGGCGGTTCCCTCACTGCGAGAAGTAAGGTTACAGGGAACCAGGCAGAGGGCCTTCTCAGTAGCGGCGCCCGCTTTGTGGAACGCCCTCGCATCAGATGTCAAGGAAATAAACACCTATCTGACTTTTAGAAGACATCCAAAGGCAGCCCTGTTTAGGGAAGTTTTTTAATGTTTGATGTCTTATCGTGTTTTAATATTTTGTTGGGAGCCACCCAGAGTGGTTGGGGAGACTCAGCCAGATGGGTGGGGTATAAATAAATTATTATTATTATTATTATTATTATTATTATTATTATTATTCCCTCATCACATGGCAATCTGGATCTGGGAAGGTGTAGCCGCATTCCCTGCTTGCAGTACATCACTGACTGGCTCAGCTTCAGCAAACATCAAGCTAAACAAAGCCTAGAAAGATGACCCTTTGTTCACCTGATGCAACAGAGCCCTATTTCCTTTGCAATGTTTTAATTACCGCTGCTTTAGTATTTTAAAAAAATGCTAGCTACCTGAGTCTGTTGCAGAACTTCTGTAGACTTCATTTAGATTTTTAAACACCCTTGATCCTGAAGGCTCCAAATGAATGCTACTGGCATTCACCTTAGTCGCCTTAGGATCCTCTTCCACAAATTGCACTTGTTCTCTTTCCGTATATTCACTCTGCACTGTCTGCAGTACTGATTTCCTAAGGGCCAGGCACTCAGGATAGATCCGTCCAGTGCTTTTTTTCTGGGGCGACGCAGGGGTATGCATACCACTAAACATTTTGTGAATCTTTGTACTTTTGTCCATTTACTGTATTTATTTTTCCCAATTTGAACTATAAAATGGTGGTTTTCTTGAGTCAAAACGAGAGTACCCCCAAACATTTTTTTAGAAAGAAAAAAAAGCACTGAACTCACCTCACAATATCCTTCTTTCACTTCCCTAGCCTTGTAGGATTTGTCCAGTTAAGTCCAGATATTATTGAATGCTTGGAATAGAGGCCACTTTTGAAAACCAGTATTCTTCAAAGATTGCTGCAAGAGGCGGGGAGCAGATGGCAACTATAATATTGTTGACAGAGGTAGGAGGACTCCCGAGGTGAGTAACAGCAGCTCTGCAAATGGGTAGGTTTGTTGGGGCATGCCTGGAAGAGCATCAGAATTTCCTTTTGGCAGAAGTCGGATGACGGTGGTTGTTGAGGTAGTTCCTGCAAGCCTAATTTTGCACACCGGCAAATCCCTTGAGTCATCCTTAACCAGGCAGCAATGTCCACCAGGATCTGTCACATGATTATGAACCATGTATTCCGGTGACCCAAATGTTTGCAAGGCAACAGATTGGGACAGATAGATAGCATTATGGAAATCATCCCATTCAGGTTAGATCAAACGAAAACGGATTGGAACAGTGGAACTGCAGTAGGTTTGCAAGCGCTTAATAATGAGACTATTTGTAATGTACTTAATTCTTCCTTAGCAAGATTGATGGTGATGGCACATGGTGAAAACCTATGGAACAGTACTAGTAAAAATATTTGCAAGCTTAGTCACGAACTTGCTGGGAAAGTCAGATTTAAAAAAACACACAACAACACAATTTTCTAATTGAACTACTCAAATAACAAACACAGACACCTTCTTTATCCTCCTAAAAGTATCTCTTTTATCATGGTGGTACTTTTCTGCCACTTAAACTCATTTTACTGATATTCAAGACTTGGAGCAACACTCGAAACCCATCAGGGAAGCATGCAGTAATTAACAGATGCTCTTCAGTCCCTTGTCACATAACCAATCCAATAAATTCAATAATAATTCCTTAATGGAATAAAAGCTGAAAGGATGAGCCTGGACCTGGAAATGCCATAAACATAGTAGCAGAACAAATTTGTAAGAGAAGTTAAGGCTAATGGACCTGGAAAGGGTTTGTGATCACATCTACCTTTCTCTCATTTACTGTTCACCTCCTTGGTATTATATTCTTGTAAACAAATGGATCTTTGATATAAAGGGTTGAAAGGGATGCCTATTGATTTATGCGCCTACCATGTTAGCAGCTCATATTTTTTATGGTGTAGTGCAATTATCTTCCAGCCTTGTCTCCCCGTCTGACAGTGACCTCATAGGTGTCAGGGCAGGACTTGGCCACAGGCAGCAGTCAGAGGTGACCCAGGAACTTGGAATCAGCAGCTATGGGATAAAGTCAGTACTGAAAGACAAAGCAGGAACAAGCCAAGAAGGAACACACCAGAAAAAGAAATCAGAAAGACCTTGTTACTCAAATATGGCTTAACGGGGTAAGAAGTCCTCTTATAACTGTTCCTGTCCAGGTTGATCCAATGACCCAGTGGCATAGCGTGGTTTCCATTTGCCCCTGGGAAAACTCACTCTTTACCACTAAAACGTCAACTGGGTCAAACTTCACAAATCTGGGTTACTGAAAGTTAAGGCTGGTGCCTTAACAGGTGTGCCCGGTGATTAGTAATGATGTTGTGCAATGATTTGTAAGTCATGCTTGCTTACAACTAACCCTCCATGCCGCTACACTTTTCCTTGGCATAGCAAGCCAAATCCAGGTGGGGACCAGCAAAAAATGCTCCACTATGTTTTCTGGTCCTGTATTGCCAATTAAGCTGTTTTTCTTTAGAAATACAGTCCTCCGGTGAGTTCACCCATGCCTGTTTGTTGCTTACATTGGTCTCCACACCTATCGTTCAGCCCGGACACTGAGGTCCAGCTCCGAGGGCCTTCTGACAGTTCCCCCACTGCAAGAAGTGAGGTTACAGGGGACCAGGCAGAGGGCCTTCTCGGTAGTGGCGCCTGCCCTGCGGAACGCCCTCCCATCAGATGTCAAAGAAATAAACAACTCTCTGACTTTTAGAAGACATCTGAAGGCAGCCCTGTTTAGGGAAGTTTTTAATGTTTGATGTTTTATCATGTTTTTAGTATTCTGTTGGGAGCCACCCAGGGTGGCTGGAAAACCCAGCCAGATGGGCAGGGTATAAATAATAAATTATTATTATTATTATTATTATTATTATTATTATTATTATTATTAAACCAAATTGAGTTATTAACTCATCAGGTGCCAATTTAATAATCTCTAGAATGTTATAATGGTGGGACCTTTCCCCCCTTATATTTGCCTTAATTAATTTTATTTGTTATTGTTAGGGTTGCCATCTCTGTTTTACCCTGACAGGATTCTGTATCTTTGACAGTTACAGAACAGGAAATAATGAAGAGTTGGCTGTCATTCAGCAGCTGGAGGAACTGAGCCCCTGTCAAGGACAACTGTAGCAGCAACACTATTCTTGGATATAAAACTGAAATCCCAAGTGCACTGGTTTCCCAGTGCTACCTATGAAAAGAAAAAGTCAGACATACCATGTGCCTACATTTCCCAAATTTATAATAGCTAAGCCACCGTACCCACCTCCTGGCACTTCCTATTTATAACCAGAGGAACAGTCATGGCTGTCCCTCCAAGGAGTTATGAGAACTGTAGTTTGTTAAGGTTGCTGAGAATTATTAGGAGACCCCTATTTGCCTCACAGAACTACAATTCCCAGAGTGGTTTTAACCATCAATACCTCTTCCCAAGGACCTCTGGGAATTGTACCTCTGTGAGGGGAAAGTAGCAAACATATTGTGGCATACTCTTTGGACCCCAGCACACAGTTTGGGAATCTCTGCCTAGGACCCTCGTACCTACGGGACCGCCCCTCCTGGTATGCCCCGCAGAGGACCTTAAGGTCCACAAATAACAACACACTGGAGGTCCCGAGCCACAAAGTTGTTAGACTGGTTTCAACCAGGGCCAGGGCCTTTTCAGTACTGGCCCCAACTTGGTGGAACACTCTGTCACAAGAGACTAGGGCCCTGCGGGATTTGACATCTTTCCGCAGGGCCTGCAAGACAGAGTTGTTCCGCCTGGCCTTCGGGTTGGACTCAGTCTGATGTTTCCTCCCCTTAGGGTTTTGATTATGGGCGATAAACGAAGCGCCATTTTAAATTTTAAACTGTATTTTAATCTGTATTTTAATCAACTTTTTTTCTTTCTTTTATATTTTATTGTAATTTTATTGTTGTCAGCCGCCCTGAGCCTGGTTTTGGCTGGGAAGGGCGGGGTATAAATAAAATTTATTATTATTATTATTATTACAACCAGAGAACTGGCAAGCTCATGTGTCTCAGGATCTCAGGCGCCTTGGTGCCTATGAAGGTGAGCTGGAAACCAAACAAACAAACAAATTCGACTGTACCAGTGGAATTCGAAAGCTCTACCCTCAGGAGAACCCTTTCCAAAAGAACCCAACAGGTCCCTCCGTCAGGGGCAAAATACCAAAAAGAAACCTGTTGAAGGAAATGCACTTTCCAGAACTTTAGCGTACTGAGGCTCATAATGAGGGTTCTGCTGTGCTTGTCACAGGAAGCAAATGCTCCGCATTCTCCAGTAAGAAGAAGAATGCAGTTGAGAAAATCTCCCAGTGTCATTTAACCCCACACTCTATCCTAACTCGGCTCCGGGTACCGTTTCCTCTGCAGGCTGTAATTTACTAAATCCATCTGCTGCGTTTTGGAAATGCTGCATTTCAAGGGTCTGATATATAACAGAAGGTCAAAGAGCGACGCAGGCCCTCTCATTTTGAAGTAACTTGAAAGAAAAGAAAAAGGAAACTTATATTTAGGAATAGACATGATTAACTAGGGGAAATCATATTAGGACATTCCAATAAATGGAATGGAATAGCTTTTACCTCCAATTAAGCTAACTGTGCTTCAAGGAAAAATATTTATATACAAATATAAAAAGCTAAGGAATGCTAAGCTTCACAAAGATGAAAGACTTCCAACACATAATTTATGTTTAGTTTTTATCATCCTTAAAAATACCTCTATAAATGAATGGGCAATCAGACCTGGTACATTTCTTTTGTCACTGCATTTTACTTCCTTTTGCCTGGATTTCCCCCCCTTAAGAAACCTGTGATTGATCAGCTATTAACTTCTCTCTTACAACTGATTATCCTCTGCCTTTTAATTTCCACTAAGAATGCAGCTCTTCCTATTATACATTTTATGTGCATATACTGAAGCTGCAATCTTGGGAGACTTGCTATTCCCACTTAAGTCTCGGTGAAATTAATGGGATTTAGGTCTGCATAACTCTGGATACGGGATTATGTAGCCTTGAATTTGCATTGACGGTTTGATTTTTAAAAGGGATGTACAGCAGACAGGGGTTTTAATTTCTATCAAGCCATCTTCTGTGGGCGAGAGCAGCTAAAGATAGGGTTTCTCATAACTCTCTTAGAAGGAACTGTGGCTCTGTTCAACTCAAGCACGCACATTAACTTAATTAACTGAACACCAGCAGCAACAAAAGGTATTACCTTGTCTACCTTCATTCCACTCTTAATCACTGAAATAAAAGCTGAGACTTACATTATGGCTATTGTGCAGAAGTTGATTCACATAGCTGTCCATCCATGGCTGTGATGAACATCGGATGTTGCTGTACAGCAAGGATTGCTGACTTTGTGAGCTCTGGACTATAACTCCATTCATCCTCAGCCATTGACCTTGCTGGCTGGGGCTGATGGCAGCTGTAATTCTAAACATCTGGAGGGCACCACATTGGCTAGCTCTGTGCTATTGTGACTAATAGTGCACCTCCCCAGTGCTATCTACCTGAGATCCTTTAACTGAAGTGTGAACTGAATCTGGGACCTTATATATCAGGAATAGATGACCTATGGCCCTGCAGGTGTTGTTGGACTCCAGCTCCTATCATCCTCAGTCAGCATTGCCAATGGTCTGAGGTGGTGGGAGTTGTAGCCCCACAACATCTGGAGGGCCCCAGGTTCTTCATTCTTGCTATATAGGAAAAGCACTGCAATCATCACACAAAAAGCATTGCAATTATGGACACCTCATCATTAAAGTTCAAACCTACGCTTCCCACCACAAGTCTTGAACTGGGAACTTTCCGCTTAGTACGCGAGGCTCAAAGTACACATTACATGGAGTAACGTCAAGGAAGAGATTCCCAGACAGTCTCTTAAGAACTGCGTGGAGTATTATATCCCGAACTGGATCACTTATGGGAGACGGAGTGGGGAACATCACCCACATTGTCTTCAAGGCCATCCGTGAGATGCAGGGAGACAGTCGCCCCCCAGCACCAGCAGCAACCTGGCTGCTAAAGAGTCAGTAGAACAATTCCCAATTGAATTGTCTACAGCCAATTCCTCTGAATATAATTTCTGATTTAAAACAACAACATAGTAAATCCACTGCTGTATGCCAGAGGTGCTGTTGCAACTCAATCCCACTTTACTCCTCTTGATGGTGGAGAAACCCCCTCGCTGCTATGAATATTTGGTTGTGTGTTGTTTGTGGCATACACAGCAAGACTTGGAAGTCAATTTCACATAAACGTTACTGGGCTATGAGGTTACCTCCTCCCCCCACCCAAAAAAAGCCCCCACATTTTAATATGGTTGCACAAGAGAACAATTTAGATTGTGTGATGGGGCGGGCGAGGAGAGAAGCCCAGTGATGACACATGTATTTAACACTGCAAGTCTCCTTTTTCCCCTTTCAAAAAAAGGCGAGCTGGCAAGCAGCCCTGGGTCTGCTCATCTGCCAGCAACAGATGTCTGCACACATACAACACTTTTTGGAACAACATGCAATCCAAGCATGTAGCTTTAAAAGCCCTATTTTGAGTGGTATTAAAACAATTGCTTTTGCAAGCAGTGTCTCAAGGGTCTATCTGTAAATGTGGATCTTTACAGCTTCATCCAGTTTCTTTAAAACCCATTTTGCCATTTCATAAACGACTACAAGCATATATAGTCACACCCTAGTTAGATGCATCTGTTCTGAGCAGATCAAATAAACAAACCGTCCTTAGCATTTTGCTTTTCAGACTCCTCTTCTGGAAATGTTGAATCACACTTTCCCCAGGTTAGAAGTCTTTGCCCTGCTAAATGCATAGATTTACAGAGGCCAGAGTTTTACGTTACTCTTTTCTCTCAGGCAGTTCTTTTTCCCCTTTCCACTGTGAGAGCCTCATCCACAAAAAACACTTACATTCTCTTCCCTCTGTTGGGGTTTTTGTGAGCCTAGGATTATAATGTAGTAGCTGAATAACTGAAGGATGAACTTAAAAGTCCAAGAGTTCACTTCTTGGCCCTGCTATGAACCCAACAGTTAGCCTTAGGGAAGTCACTCCTCTCAGCTTCCATGCATATTTTCACTACTTAGATAAAAACACTGACCTACCTTGCAAGAATGTTGTGAAGAAGAATGGCACTAGACCAGGGGGGTGGAGACACAAAGTCTTCACAGAACAATGCCTATTAGACACAGTGAATGTGGCTTTTCATGCAGCCTCTGGGACTCTCCCCAACGAACACCCCTACCCAGGCAATATCCTTGTCTCCTTGAGCCTCACCCATAACAGAGACCACTCTGCCCCCGTCCAGTTGCCTTTGTCTAGCTGGAATATGTTCTTGACTGTGATCATCTCTCTTGCTTGCTGGATAGCGCAGTGTTTCTCAACCAGTGGGGCACACAAACAAGGGGCATACAGAGATTTGTGAGGGTGTTTCCTTAAAAAAAAATGCACAATAGAAGTAAATAATAATGACAATCAAAAGTTGCAATATTCCAATCCTATCGAAACTTCAGAAAAAATAATAATTAGGGGAGTCAAGTTTTAAAGGGAGAGTGGGGTTTTTATATAGGCTAAAAGAGGGCAATGTGTATATAGAAACCTCTGGCATTTTAATGGTTGGGACCTGTTGCCTTGACCTCTTCTTCCCTTTTCTAGCCTTGTCCAACACTATCATGCAGCTCTCAGATTGCCCACAAGGAAACGTGGTCCTTTTCTGAAAGAGACTTTCCATCCCTCCACTAGACCAGTTGGTCCTCCTGGCAGGGCTGCCTACTCCCCAGTCTATGTGCTTCTTCCACCACCCATTGCGCTTTTCCAGCCAGACCCTCCTCACTTTCTCTTCACAGACCCAGCCCTGCTGTGTCTCGCCCATTTTTTAGTTCTCTTCCCCCTTTGACTCCAGAACTTGGGCACAAATTCCCTTCCCCTGCTCCTCCTGGAGACTAAAACTTCCACCAGGATGCAACCAGAGGCAGTAGTGGAAAACAGCCTGCAGGAATAGCATGCAGGACAAACACACGTCTACCTCAGCAAATGCTTAAAGTTGTTTATTAGTTTGCTGGAAAGAGCATATTTAAAAGTTTGTACTTCAAAGGCTCTCTACTGGGAATGGGAGAAAGAGCTCTGGTGCCCAATCCACCAGGGAGAAGCTTGTTTGATCTCTCCTGACTCCCCTTGCTTGACACCAAAAGAGTGTGCATGTTGGTGACAGAGACATAACTTGGTCTCTTTGGGGGCAAACCATTTCTACAGGGAAGGCCCACCCCAAGAGAACTCAGGCATGGGTGTGCTAACCAGAAAGGGACAGGAGTTCAGGCAATCCCCCCCCCCAAAAAAAACAAGAAGCTTTCCACCTGCATTGCTGGATTCCTGCTATTAGCATATACTGTTACATTTCTTTCAGAGGTGTTAACATGTGGGACACAACTTAGCCACTTGGAATTATACTTTACCCCTTGTGTGTTCCCCCCCCCCTTTTTCTGGTGCCACAACATGCTGCCCTTGATTCAAGGTCAGAGTCTAGGTTATAACTGAGGGAACGAACACCATATACATTCATACATTCTCAGAAAGTGGAATGGTTTTTACCTGCCAAAGAATGTTTGCCCAACATAGGGCCAAGGTAGCCCTATAACTAGGAGCTATTTGAGGTATAGTACAGACCAAAACACATATTGGAACTTCACCTCCTTCACGTTAGCTTTGCCAGGGCAGACTAGTGCAGGGATAATGCAAGCCATCTCTACAGGGAAAGTCCATCAGAGGCATTTCAAATAAGCAGGAGTCCCAGCAGCAATGTCCCCATTTGCAACCTTCCTGGCCATTGTTTTCATCTTCTTCTCTATACCTCCTGCTCCTTCTCTTGGCTGCACTGCTATTCTCATCTTTTGCTTTACAAGTATGGAATCCTGAAAACTCTGTTTAATATCAGGTACAAGTTCTGCCATCACCAGGAGGTTGGTGCCAAAGACTGAACATTCTGTACCATGTTTGTTCCACCAGGTCTAATATCACCTCCCTCCCCCTCTGCACTTTTTTTTGTGAGGGGCAGAGTTAAATAATATTACATAGACAAAATCCTTGTCTTTACATACAATTGGCCCAAGATGTCACATAACTATGTTTTTCACTTCTCAGTGCCTAAAGAGACTCAACCTTTCCTACAATTCCTTGCATGGTCCTCATATCTGTTGGCTCTCTGGTTTCAATCAATATAGTTGCAGGAAACAGGTGTTAAAATGATGTTTCTTAATAGCTCATATGTGTCACTCTCTTTTATGTTATATTAATTGCAATTCTGTGAGGGGTAAACTACTGAGCCCTTCATTCTTCGGGGCAAAGAATGTGTTTTGAATGTGCTTTTAAGGTATAATGTGTGTACACAGCCTTAGTTAAGTTATTCTAGCGGGTGGGGGGGATTTGCTCTGCTAGGGAGAGAATCCTGCTAGATCAGAGTGAAGGTCCATTTAGCCCAGCATTCTTCATCCCACAGTAGCCAACCACATACTTCTGGGAAGCCACAAACCTTTCTGTATAGAATAAACTCAAAAGCGGCTTACAGTAAACAAAATGGCAGGGAGGGGGATTCAGTGGCCCTCAAATGGACACCAGTTCCCACCAGCCCTTGCCAGCATGGCCAATGCTCAGGCATGATAGGAGCTTTAGTCCAACAACCACTAGATAGCCATTGGTTCTCTGCTCCTTGTTCATGGGTCTATACAGCAATATCAGTTCCTATTTGAAAATATGTTTGGCAGGATATGTTCCCAGGCTGTATGCACTTGGAAATTAGCACATACACAAAAGCATTTCTACAAACATACCAAGCCCCATGTAGAAGGGAAGGGCCATAGGTTCCAGGTTCAATCCGTGACAGGTCCTGATCAAAGGATTAGGAAGCAAGTGATGTGAAAATCTTTCTTTTTTGAGATCCTGAAGAGCTGCTGCCAGCCAGAGCAGACACTACTGAAGCAGATGCACAAAGCATCTCAGCACCCCATTTTCCCTGGTTCACATAATGGGTTGAATGGATCTGAAGGTCCCACTGAAAACAATTTCACTGAGAACAGGCAGGTGCGTGCAACTTAATTTGTCTGGATTCAGTTCGGTATGTTATAAAATGTGAGCATCTTTTTCCCTTTCCCAAATCATTAGCCATTATCTGGAACCAACTACATTGTGCTGATGAATTTTCCCCTGCCCCTACAACAGAGCCCTGAGCAGGTACAGCTCACATAATACCCCACCTTCCAGGTATGTCTAGGATTTCCCAATGTGAGGCTACCTGCACTGACATGAAAGTGGGTGTTGCATCAGTATCACACTGTAGTGCTGTGGATCAGCATCAATATTTCTTTGCCACCTGCCTTTTTTATCTTAAACTCACCACCCTGATACCTTCACTGATGCACACATGCTTGTTCTCTTATAAATGCCATATAAATGGTTCCAGATTTCCCACGCCTAACAGGGTAAATAATGGTGCAGACCAGAAAATTACAGAGACTCCCAGTATCAACAGAATTGCTCAATTAAAGAAGAAGAAGAAAAGAACTTGCCTTACTTATTTTGTGTCTCCAAGCACCATTTACAGTCAAAATATTACGAGACAAGTAGTCGGTCACTCTTAAGCATATCCAGCAACAGCTGTCCTCTTTTTAATGTTTGAGGAAGAAGAAGGAGATAAACCATGCCAAAGGAACAAAGACATCAGAAATCGGTTGTTGTTTTTTAATTCATAGTTGGCAGCATAGTCTCCAAATTATTAAAGTGGAAAAGCTAGATTTATTTAAATCACCTATGCAAGTCAGACAATGTAATGAAGATATTTAGTGCCAAACTGGTTCTTTGGGACTTTTTCCATACAAATAATACAAATCAGCCTGTGACGTTCCATGCAGATATGATCTGACAAACGCTCCAAGCTCCTTGTTTTACTTTGATGTTGCTCCAATAAGATATCCAAGGGTTGGTTTTTCGTTTTTCTTTTTTCCAAGTGTAACCATTTTTATTTTGGACTATGCATGTTAGACATTAATTAACATTATACGTTTCATGTCTAAAGGATTGATTCTGGTAAAGTGTTTTAAATCCCATGCTTATGTTCTTCCAAATTTGGATATTAAGGCTGTAATCCTGGGATGGGGACCTTTTGGTTCTCCAGATGTTGCTGAACTCCAACTTGCATCAGCCCCAACCAGCAACATCTGGAGGGGCGCAGGTTCCCCACCTTTGCCGTACTCTTATTGCAGTTTACCTGGGAGTAAGCCCCATTGAACTCAGTGGGACTTACTGCTGAACAGACATGCATAAGATTGTGCAGTAAAACCGTTTTGATCATGGGGTAATCCACAAATCCATTGCTCTAAAGCAGCTCCACAGGCGTCAACAAAGCATTCATGTTACATTGCTTTCCTGCGTTACATTTGTTTGTTTGCTTTTATGGGGGGAAACCTGCATGGGAGTGGTTTACAGGAGCACTCCCATGCAATTAATTCATTAACAAGAGAAGTAGCTCTCAAGGATGCTGCTGCATTTGTTCAGACTAGCACACTGTGTTGAGAAGCCAGAGACAAATAAAATGGACAACCTTTATTGTTCCTGTTTCTTAATTCCCAACTTTGCCACATGCCCACCCTTCATAACATAGCCATCTAGCTGCAGTGTACATAATAGAAGTCAAGTCGTTGAGCAGAAGTTTACTCACGAGTAAAACTCAGTGTGTTTCACCTAAGCTTGGAACCTTGGGATTTACTTCCAAGAAAACAAGTTTAGGATTGCACTGTTAACTGCAGAATCACCCTAAGCATTTGGACACGTGTGCAGGGGGTGGGGCTCCAGTGCTGTGTGTTTCCAGCATTGATCCTGCCTCTTCCATGTCTTACACTATGTGCACATTACAGTTTAGTGCACATTGTGTGCTGTTGGTTTTTTACGGCTTCCTAATTGAACCTGCACATTCTTCACTCCTACTCTCTCCTCCCCTTCCCCAAGCTGCTTCTTTGGCTGCCAGAAAGTGGGGTTGTTGTTGTTGTTGTTGTGGGGCACATATGACTGCCCAAAGGATGGGGCTTGTCCAGCTTTAACTTTCTCAAAACTTTCAAGACACCTGTGATTATGATGCATCCTCAGCCTTCTCTTTGAAGCCAAGTGATTTGGAAATTAAAGCTTTCTTAGATGCTTGTTTCTATTTTCTTTTTTCTTGCCAGATATGTGCCTTGAGTCGGGATAAACATTTTGTAATTCAAGGGCCACTTCGCAGAGGCATGGGGGCGGGGTTTCAGATTAATGATAGGTGCTCAGTTTTAGGACTATTTTTAAAACTTAAAACTTCCATTGTCAGCATAGGCTGCTGTGAGTGCTTGAAGTCCCTCAAAATGCCTGTGCTGATATTATTATTATTAGTAGTAGTAGTAGTAGTAGTAGTATCATTATTACTGAAATGGATTATTTAAGTTCCTTTTCCCTTTGTCTCCCTTTGAATATAAACAGCCTTTATCTATGTTACTTGGGGTCTTCAGTCTATTAGATCTGTGTCCACTAGTAATGTGCTGGATAAAATATTTGCTCTGTTGGAAGATTATGTGATATTTGTATTCTAAGCCTCACCACAGTGGGTTTCTTTAAATAGAAGCTATACTTTACTCCTAAATTGCTTAAGGCAAAGGAAGCAGAGATGATGTTTATGAATGTTTAAATGCAAATGGAACTGAGAGTGAATGCTATGCTAGCTAACATCAAAGGCTCACCAAAGACTCTGCATTAATGAGCCTCTTTGTTTCCTGGATCACAGATTACAACAGGTTTCCAACTCATTGCCAAGGTTTTATCTCCATTTGGGAGGGCTGTAAATCTCAGACGACTCCCCCCCCACACACACACACCGCAGACACACACACATACACACAACCCAAGAGAATCGTCTGAAAGCGAGGAGGAAGAGAAGTAGCAATTTTTTCTTTTTAATTCTCCCATCTCCTTTCCTTTTGACTGCAAACCGAACTACAGTATGTGAAACAGCGAGAACGTTTCCAAACGGGATGATGATTAGTCCTGTTTAACTTGCAAAAAATGTTTGTTTAGCGTGCTTCTTCTGGACGAGACGCACGTCGGAGGCAACCTCTCCAGAAGAAATCCAAGCAAACGGGCCACGATTTTTTTCTGCCCCACAGAGATGTGGCTCAGCTGCTTCCAAAGACCTGAACTCGCCTTCGCTTACCCCCTTTTAAATATGTCCTCCGAATAAATCATTAATCCGACAAAAAGGCTACCCCTTCTCCATCTCCTCCACACACACACACCCCAAAAAAGCCCTCAAAAGAATTTCGATATATTGGTTTTATTTTTTCCCGGAACTTTTATTTCTGAAATTCCTTTTCCACAGCTGAGCACGACCTTTTCACAGAGCGGAGGTGCTGGAGGTAATTGAGGTGTTGAAACTGACAATTACGTGCTATGTTGCGTGTTAGGAAGACCCATTTGCGTGGAGCCATTCAAACCGGAGACGGAAGATCTGCAAGGCTCAGCGTGGCCCTACCCAGCCTCTGTGTCTGTGTGTGTGTGTGTGTGTGTGTGTGTGTGTGTGTGTGTGTGTGTGTGTGTGTGTGTGTGAGAGAGAGAGAGAGAGAGCGAGAGAGAGAGATTTGCATTTGTTGCTGCTTGAAAGCCTTCCTGCCTACAGGAATGTCTGATTATATAGAAATGATCTGGAAGAAACTTTCTCTTCAAAACTACCAAAACATTTGGTGCCCCCACCCCCACATCTCCTCCTAATAACTCCCCAAACTGGAGCGTCTGGTATTTTGGAAACTCTGGCAAAGAACATAGGTTTAACTTCACGTTTCCCCACCCTCCAGGCAAATGGGGAAACCCATAATATGTTGAAATTCAGCTTTAACGTCTGTATTTTGGAAGGGAATCGCGCGAGTGTAACACTGCAATCCTATGCATGCCTACTCACAAGTAGTGAGTTGAATTGAACCAGTAAGTTCAATTACTATTTCTCAAGGGGGGGGGTGGCCCAAAGTGGCTTTAAAAAACAAACAAACCAAAACCAAGTGTAACAGGAAAAACCAATGAAACCAACGCAACTATAACATTGTAAGCTGTATATGGACTGTATAAAATACAGTGCCGCCCCACTGAAAGGCCAAAAACTCCTACCGGTAAAGCCGTTCAGGCAAACGGCCAAAGGCCACCCAAAAAAGGACGCTTCTTGGCTCGCGCTTAAAAATAAAGATGGCGCCACCAGGCCACCCCTTGTCGTGCAACCTGGTGATCTTTTGGAAACCTGCTCCTCGGAGAGGGGGTTGGGGAACTGAAATATTGTCGAGATTCCTCCTGATGCCAGTGGAGTTTCTGGAATAGTGAAGTTCCACAAGGCATCTATAGGCATAAAGGAGATTGGCCTTCCAACATTCACAGCGCAATTAAAAATAAAAATAAATCAGTGCAAAATGGGCCCAGATTCGGCGAGTCGTGAGGAAATCATCAAAGAAAAGTAGGTGGGAGGAGAGAAAGAGGCAAGGGAGCCGTGACTGGGACGCGTCCAGAGCATGGAAGTAAGTCCCACTTGGTTCCAGTCTGCAAGAAAAAATGTGCATAGGATTGCAGGCTTGGCCGGGGAAAAAATCGGACGCCTCATTAATCAAATCCCTACGTTGAGATTTCATGTTTTGAGTTTAATCTTTAAAACCCTTGTTTAATTAACAAAAAAAGTTCTGATTCTTCCTTAGGGAAATAAAATGCAACATAGTAAAGACAAATGAGGCTGCAGTCCTGCTCACACCCGGATGAAATCTTGTGCCTTAGAAGGAATTTGACTTCCAAGTACCGTACTGTGCTTGTGCTTTAGGATCTGTTGGCAAGACAGGTGTGGTTTCCTGAGAGGCTCGGCGCACTTTTTGTGAATATTAGTTTAAAGGACCTGATTTCAATCCAAAGGACCCACTAACCGGGACATCTTGTGCCTGTCTACTTGGAAGTGAAGCTGGAGAGGGGGCAATGGAGGTTACGCCCAAGTCACAGCGCAATCCTAACCATGTCTACTCAGAAGTAAGTCCTATTGAATTCAGGTGGGGTTAGGATCACAGCCTTGCAGCGCAATACTTATTTTCTCAGAAGTACGGTAAATCCTACGCAGTTCCATGCGGCTTGTTCCCTTGGCAGTGTGTTTAGGATTGCAGCCTTAAAAAATATGAAAGTTTGAAATATTGAAGCATTGAGTTCGATGGGAATCCGAAGCGATCGAAGGGGGGAGGAATCCGATTTATACTATACAGTATATGGTTCTGAATTATGGTGATGATGATAACCATTGTCATTAGCTTGCACGGGGCAATTTCTATCATTACTATCATATTAAAAGGGTCGGTATCGGCAACTAGCAAGAAATTGTGCAGCCCCGCCCCTTTCATTTGATTGATGACTTGCCCTATCAGAGGGATTTCATTTCGCACTGATTTCATCAGGTCCAACCTGCGTCTTTGCATGTTTATTCAGAAGTTAACTCCCACTGAGGTCAAGGGGACCTGTTCCACAGTAAATTTGGAGAAAGCGCACAAGTGTGTTTGGGTATGTATAATAGATATGGTGGTGGGCTCTTCATTAGAAGACAAAAAAAATATGCCTTTTTTGCTGCCTTGCTGCTGCTGTAGCATTTGGGGAGCGGCACCTTCTTCCTGACCCCCACCCCACCCCACCCTAGAAGTGAGGCAGGTTTTGCATGCCTGTAATGGGGCATCTCTCCAGGAGCGGGCTTGCAAGAGGAGACGGGCGCTGTCTCTTTAAGGCAAGAGCGCGTCGCGAGGAACAGAGCCTCGCCAACCCCTCCCCGCCGCTGTCAATCACCCGGCGGCTGCTTTGATGTCGAAAGCCTTTGGCTGGGGCTCTCTGGGGCTCTCTCCCTGGCTCGCGCACTTACGAGCGCTCACTCTCTCGGGCGCTCCGTGCCTTTCCCAGCAGAAGCCTCTGGCGCTGCCGTCGCCGGTTTCTCGCCCAGGCAGGGCTGGCTGCTGCTACTTAGTCAAACTTTCCTGGGGCTGGGAGGGAGGAACGAAGCAGACACGGGGAGAAGAAGAGGAGGAGGAGGAGGTGCGGGCTGGTCGCTGCTTTAATCCCTCCGATTGTCTCTGTCTCCCCTCGAGTTGCCGGCAGATTCCCTTAAAAGTAAGGAGAAGAAAAGAAGAGAGGGCTGCTCTCCTCGAGGTGCGGAGAGACCAGTAGCTGTATTTCAAAGCGTCCCCTCCTCCTCCTCCCCACGCCCGGCCTTTAATATACATCTATAAATCCCACAGTCGCCTTCCCCAACCAAGAAGTTCGCTTGTTGGTGGCGTGGCTCGGGCTGGGGGGCGGAAAGAAGGAGAGAGAAAATGCCCCAGCTCAACAGCGGCGGCGGAGATGACTTGGGAGCCAATGACGAGATGATCGCCTTTAAGGACGAAGGCGAGCAAGAGGAGAAGATCCAGGCCAACGTCTTCACCGAGGGGGATCTGGCTGACCTCAAGTCATCGCTGGTGAATGAGTCCGAAAGCACCGGCGGCGGTGGCGAAGGCGGAGGGGAAGGAGGCGGCGGCGGCACCGGCAGCAACACCAGCAGCAGCAGCCAGACTTCTAACGCCGCGGCCACAGTGGCGACAACAGCAGGAGCCCATTCCGAGGTGAGAGAGGGAGACCCTCGCCACTCCGCATCACAAAGGGCTTTCTGCCCCTCCGCCACCTTCTCATCCCCCCTGGTTATTACAACGAGCTATAACCAGGGGGGATGAGCAAAAAAATAATTAAATATATATATATTTAAAACTTTTTAAAAATACTGTAAATTGTTCCCATCCACCTCTGATCACCCTTCTCTCTTTTCCCTCTCCACACAGGCTATCAGGCGCTTGCAGGATCCGCAGAGGGTCTATCAGGAGAAACTCCCGGATCACATGGAGGATGGTCAGTTTCGGAATCCATTCATTCTGCCTTTTCTTTCTCTCTCTCTCTCCCCTTTTCACATGCTGAACTCAGGAGAGGATGGGGAGCGTGGGAGGAGGTGGGGGAGTTGGCGGCAGGAGAAAAACTGTCTTTCTGTTAAATCAAAGCAGTAAAAGAAAAAAAAAACCAAGGGAGGGAGGGACTTTGATTTGGTAGTTGAAGCCCTTAGCTGCTAAGCTACCAAACAGCACAAGCCATTGAAACATAATAAGTAACAATCTCCTCCTTCCCCCCCCCTGCCACCCCCAACTTGCTCATAACTGAAATATGATTAATATGTGTAATACCAGGGATGGAGGAACCCAAGGCAGACTGGGGAGGGAGGCAAGCAGAGGTTGGTCTGAGCACTCCTGATCCAAGTCTGCCTCTCTCAAACTGATCAGCTCTGGGTCTGGAGTACCTGTATTGGGAACTGTCTGAGGACCTCCTGGAGGAGGGGCAGACCTGGTACAAATACCTGGAACAGAGCTTGGTAACAGATTGAGGAATACACATCTCTTTCCCCACTCATCAAAACTCTGGAAAACCTGCTACTGTATTGTCAGATCAGGCAAGGTGGAGGGCGGTGATAACTTTGACATCAAGCTTGTTATTCAGATGATTTGTGGCTTTTTGTTTTGTTTCTGTCGCTACCAAAGAAGTCAGGATTTTGGGTTGATGTGTGCTAGCAACAGGGAAATTAACTTCAGGTGGAGGAGTGATTCTGCAAAGATGCACATAACCAAAGGAGTGTTGTTCTTTTAAAACATGCAGTTACATAGAGATGCAGTGGTGCTTCTTGTCGTAAGGCAAGTATGAATGGAGTGGGAATTGGTTGTAAGACAAGTCCTAATGTTAAACTTTTTTTTTTTAACAGGCTTAAAACATCAGGACCCAGGGATGTATAAAGGATCTTCTTACTCTGGATACCCTTTCCTAATGCTCTCAGATGCTTACCTGCCAAATGGAACTATGTCACCTTTGGTGAGTTTTCTTCTTTTTGTAAAGTTTTCTAATACTTTGCATTGTTATGCTTACATTAGAATACAGTAGTGACAACCGTCTTAGTCCCTATATCTTATGCTTTTTTAGTATAGAAATTTTTTTAAAAAGCAACACACGAGAATGGCCTAATTAAAAGTGATAATCTGGTTCTTGAATGTATATGGTTTTTAACATCATATGGAAATTCCAGATTTTTCTTTCCATTAAATTTTAATCTATGTAAACTCTAGAATTGAGTATTTATCAAATCAATGGGACTTCTTTGTAAATATATTTAGGACTGGAGTTTTCATTCATGAATGCATGCATGGGTATAGAGACTGGAGTAATGAATCTACTTAATTCAATGGGAGCTGTTGCCTTGTGTCTAGGAGTACTGCCTTAGTTGTCACTTTTATTTTCCCCTGTTCTCTTTGCACAAGTAGATTAGTTTTGAGATTATTGCAAGGAGGCAAACATTTTGTTGGAAGGAAATTTTCATACTTAAGGATCTAGTGACAGACTTTCCTTGTTTGCATACAGATGCATGATGTAAGAACCCTTCATTTAAGTGCACTGTACTCTGCATACCTTGTAACAAATCAGTTTGTTTGCTTTTTAACAAATAAACAATTACTCTTCAAGCTACATTTTTCTCATACTGGCAAAGCTGAGACTACAGTACCTAACCATCAGTAGACTTGAACCAGATGGATACTGGTACAAATGAGAGCAGGACCTGCCTATATATTTGCTGTGGAGTTTTGGAACTCTGCTATGGATAGTGACTAAAGTATAACAACAGAGTCCCTACATTTTTGTCTCTCTCTCTTTCTCTTTAGTATTCACTGAAAATTCACTGAAAATTATTTTGTTAAATTTAGGACTTGCAATAATTTATATGCAGAAAAAGTCAGACTAAACCAGTGCTATACGAAGTGGTGATGCTTTTCATGTGCTGGGAAACAATCCTAGCAGTATGTCAGTATTTGGCTCTTGTGTGCATCCTCTCAAATAATTTAAAATATTGCAAGTATTAGGCTGTGAAATGCCTACTCATTTGGAAGTAGGTACTATAAATGGCAGAGGGACTCAGTTCGACAGAGATGCGCTTGGGATTGGCATGTTTTGAGCATCTCGACTGCAGGAAAGTGGTTGCAGTTATTATTATTTTTAGTTTCACTTTTTTTCTTTTGTAAAGGTAAAGATCAGTTGAATATTTTTCTGTTTTCCTGCCTTGTTTTCGTCATGTTGCTTCAAGTATTTTATAAGCCTCTCGTGTGACAATCAAATACAATCTCCTTTTACACACGCCAACTTTCAGTTGTGCTTACATACAAATATTATGTTTAAGACTGGGATGACAGTACTATGATCTGCAGTATGCTATGTATGTATGATTGGATGTCTATCCCATTGTGTTCAGTGAGGCTTACTACTGGCGTACGGCCACAAGTTTATACAAGTTTGCTTTGGGGGGGCTGTAGCCATCAGCTTTGCAAGCAGAAAGTGCCAGGTTCAGTCCCTGGCATCTCCAGGCAGGGCTGAGAGAGAGAGAGTCCTGCCTGGAATCTTGGAGAGCTGCTTCCAGTCTGTCTGAGCTGGACAGACCAATGGTCTGATCCCATATAAAGCAGCTTCTGATGTTCCTACTTAGGAGTAAGTTTCATTTCTGAAAATGGGACTTTCTTATAAGCAGACCTGTCTTAAGATTGCACTATAAATGTACAACTTTTTTTTACTTTTAAAATAAAACTTGATTGAGAGCAGGCATTGGATTGTGTTGCTGTTTTGCTCCCTACCCCCTCTTTCTATTGCTTACAGCCCCCAGAGGCCAAGTGTCTAGCTGTATAGTCATGGGACTCTATATACTCATCTCTTACAATAGCCAAGTTGGGAAACAATTGCTTTCCATTAGGTCGGTAAACTTCTTTGGGTTTAGTTGAGCGTACAATCAGCACTGCCTGATATTGAACTTACAATGGGCAGGCCAGTTTCTTAGACAGCTGATGCCTGAGATAGCTGTGTGTGTTTGTGGGTTTCTATTCAGCAGTATTTTAGATGAAACAATGCTTTCAGTGTATGAAGGAAGAATTCTAGTAGAATTCTAGGTAGTTGTGAGGAAACGGTCCCAAGTCTTGGTGGTAGAAAATGTACCTGAAGTGACTTTCCCACAGAAAGAGAAAAATGATTGGGTGAAACCCATGGTACACCTCAGGCCAAACGCAAGATTTTGCTAGATATAAACATTTTTCTAGACAAATGTGGGATGTCTCCAGGAAGCATACAAGCAGGGCAAGAAGGGAATAGACTCTCCCCATTGTTTGTTGTGCCCCCCTCCCCATAACTGGTGTGCTGCCTGTTCCAGATGAAGTCTTCATTTTGTTATCATGACTGGCAGCTGTCACCAGACCATCACTTCCTGAATTTGCCTGATTTCCTGTCTTGGCCAGTAGCCACTCTTGTTGAAGCAAGGTCCTGGTTATAATGTTATAAAATAAGAGAGCAATTTATCCTTCTCTACTCCATTTATAACCTCTATAATACCTCTCTGTCAATCTTCCCCATCTCCCCAAGAAAACACCTTAAGCACAGTGCTATACCTGCCTACTTGGGAGTGAGCCCCATTCAACTCAATGGGACTTCCTTCTCCATCCTGGAGAAACTTGCTCCAGTTTCTTAATCCTTTTGGTTACCTTTTTCTGTACCTTTCCAAGCTCTATGGTACTCGTTTTGCAGATAGCACTGTAAACAAAGCAAAAAGGACAAACTTTTTCCCCCTTTTAAAAAGGGTTTCAAATAGTTGCTTTCCAACAAGGATCAAAGTAAGTTTTGCCAAGAAAGAATGTAAATGCTGCTATTTAGTAATAAGAATCTTATTCCAGACAAAGAAAGAAAATTACTAGTGTGAGTTCTAAGAACAAAGGGGAATGTCTATCAATGAAAATCACAGCACTCTCTCTCCTTAGCCTGCTACAAATGTAAAACTAGACAGTTTAACTTAATCCCACAGGAGGTGTGAGCGGTTCTCTCCCTTTCCACAATAAATAAATAAAATAAATAATGGGAGTTGAAAACAAAATGGTATCCGAAATAGAATTGGCAAATGTGCATCTGCGTGAAATGAAAACAAGCTTGGGCGGCTCAGTTCATAAAGATGCTGGGCCTCATCTTGGAAACAGAAACTGGATCCTGCTGCTGTGCAGAGATGCAGACATACACGGGCAAGCCTGCCTAAGATGTGCTGAGGGCATTCCAAGCTAAGAATGCTGCTTCTCACCTGTTCAGTGGGTAGCAGCGTTTGGACATGGACCAAAAGCTGCTTCGTTATCCCCTTGCTAATGCTCAACAAGTGATTGGCACCTCTACAACTGACAGCACTGATCACTAGCTACCGGTAGTTACAAGAGCTCTGCTCATGCAGTCATTGGTGCTGGGTGACGCAGGTTTTCATGCTCCAGAACCTTTTGCTTTTACTGTGGAGCTAGTCTACATTTAGACTGGCTTCTATGTACTAGGGTAACTGCATGCAAGCAAAGGTGCTGGCTTGGGCATACCTGAAATTCTAGAATTTCCTGAAGGGTAGTGTCTGCTTTTAAAGAGAACGTTTTTCATATTTTCTAAGAACTAGAAGGGAAATATAGCACCAGTTCCCAAACACAGAAAAGGTTGGAAAGATCCAGCTTTGCAATGCTTTGCTAAGTTTTACGAGTCAAAATTACATGGAAAACACTTGAAGCTGCCTGCTATCACGGGTGACCCTTAAAGAGAGGAACATTTTGCTTAAAAGTGCAAAGGATATAATGTAAGAGTTGCTAATTTTAATGGCTATCAGGACATTGGTAACTTAGAAATGAAAACTACAGAAGAAATCAGCCTAAATGATGCAGTAAAACTTTTTATAGCTTGTTAAAGTGCTACCAGTTCATTTTTATTTTGATTTATTTTGATTGATCCTTGGTATTCACACAGTGAAAATACTGGAAAAATATAGCCTAAACAACAACAAATTATGATCTAAAGGGAGCTTTAGCATGCAGTTGTTTTAGTTCACTGGTAATGTAAATATAGAAAAAACATAAGGCTGCAATCCTAAACAAGGGACAGTGGGGTTGACAGCTCATGGACTGGACTGTTCATGGGAGTTTATTTTTCTAGCAATAGAAAACTAGAACAGTAATTTGAGCAAGAGCACTGCTTGATTTAGAAATACATGAGCATTCTCCTCATTACACCTAGTGTAAAGAAAGGTAAGGAAAGGGGAAACTTACCTTAAAAAACAAAGTACAAAAAGAGATAATGAAGGTCCCATTACATTTTACTGAGCAGGATTCAATGTTGGTCTGAGTGATGGGACAGAAGTACAGGCATGAGCACACAAATGCATGAAAATATAGAGGTTTCTTAGAGCACCCTTGTATGTTATGTGGAAACATCACTTGCGCTTTCTGCTTCACCACTTCCACATAATATGTGACATTGGCCTTAAAGCGTTGCTAACTACTGAAACCTGCAACAGCAGGACCGCATAAAGCAGTCTAGTTCTTCTTTGTGGGATCTGTGCCATACCACTTTTCAAAATTTCTGGCACAGAGGAAGGCCAATACTTACTGGTTTAAACATTATATTGTTTCTTTTGGAATATTACAGTACTTGTTTCCTTTTAAAAAAAAAGAATTTTAAAAAGTTTTTGTTTGTTTGTTTGTTTTTAAAGCACATTGTTTCATGTTCCTGCTAGATGCAGAAAAATGAATTCAAATCTGTGGGTCAAGATATGCATTTAGCCCTATGCAAGAGGATGATTTTAACAGTTGCAGATATCTGTTAGTGGCTTTGATGAAGTGCCTTGAGGTTTATACTACTCCTAGTCAGAAGAAGTAGACTGATGTTAGACTTATTGACTTGAGCATCTCTGTTTCTTAAACTTGTTTTAATGCTCATTTAGGAAATGGGCATATTTTAACACCTCTTTGGACATGCAAACTAAGAGAAACAATGACTCGCTTGTTTCTTATTTAGGTAAACCACAGAAATAAGAGGTAGGTTAACCCAAATGCCTTTTGTAGCACAAAATAAATGCCCCAGAGATTAAGAAGCAACAGAAAAGTTATGTGTTGATCTGTCCTCCTTGCAAACCTCCAAGTGGGAAATGGATTGCCAACTAGTGGAATGTCTGAAACTGCAGCTGTAAAAACTGAAATCAATTTCACTGTTCTATCCGTTGGAATATTAGTTATTAATGCCCAAAAGATTAGAAGTAAAATTGTGAGGTAACATGTAG
This sequence comes from Darevskia mixta, assembly GCA_034641385.1. Classification (NCBI taxonomy): domain Eukaryota; kingdom Metazoa; phylum Chordata; class Lepidosauria; order Squamata; family Lacertidae; genus Darevskia; species Darevskia mixta. The sequence goes on along the minus strand of JAWWNH010000013.1, from coordinate 41,103,695 downwards.
CTGTACATGTTTTTTTTTTTATCATGGGCTTTTGGGTTATTTTGTATTTATATTGGATTGGATTGGGTTTTCTTCAAAAGTCATAAGCAAACTCTTGCATACCAGTTACATTCAGTTGCTACGGTACCAAAATCATTAACTATTTCCATGAGTCTAAAGATCTTGCAGATTTTATCCTACTTTATAAGTGCTTCAAGGCTCATCAAGTCCAACCCCCCTGGTCAATAAACATACTGATGTGGCAACCGTAACTTAGGTTTAAGGTGCCATTTGGGGCTTAGCTTATATATCCGAGTTTCTAACACTGCTCCTTGTTCCTCGGCAGCTGTGATGTTCTTTGTTGCTTGTGACATTACCTCCTTTCGCATCTGTATCACCAGTGTTCACTTCTCTATATCTTATTTCATATAATTCGTTTTCAAGCTTTCCAAATATGTTTAGATGTGATGGTAAGGCACTTAACCAGTGCTGAACAGGTTTGGTTCAGAGCTTAAATGAGCCTGAAGACTCCATAGCTATAGAGAGATAAGCTTTAAGTCAGAACATAGTCCCATCACCTCCAGAAAGCTGAAAGATTCTACCTGAGAGACAATTGCAGTGCCTCTGGTTTTAGTTTGTTTCAGTATACCTATGTGTAAGTGCTGAAGATCAGGGCTTGGCCTCAAGGCATTTTGTGGCTTGAGTCAAAGGACAAGATGGTGTGCCCCCCCTCCATTCTACATACAGAGCCAACTCGACTCCCAATTGCACATTACTCTCAACGTTAAGGATGCACCTGAGGGCAGCAGGCTTGTTTTGGGGACAAAGGACAGACTGTATGGCACAGTCAGCTCTGTTCTCCAACAGAGGTGAACTACAGTGGGACATAAAAATGGTGGGTGGGGCTGCTCCTGCTACTGTCTCCCTACCCCCAGGATTTGCCAACTGTGGCAGTTACCTCACTCTGCCTAATGTTAGTGCCAGTCTTGCCAGAAATTCCCAGCTGAAGCAAATCTGGAGAATTCCAAGGTGAAGGAAAGAGACAACTGAGCTGGCAATTAAGATGGGTGGAGGTAATGAGAAAGGCAACACTGAATCTGGTTTCTGGCCAGGATTCTGCGAGCAGAAACACTTGGGGAAGCCCGTAAATACAGTGGTCAGTTGCTCTACATAAATCAATATCAGCCCTGCAGCACAGGTGGCTTACGGAGCAGGATGCAGGAACAGAGGTAGAGCACATGGGCGGATGAGAAGTAGTAGCTGGGGCCGACAGATTATTCCAACGGGGTGAGATCCAGCTAGATATTGATGCCTGAAGATTGATTGGGCATCACTCACTCAAGGTCCATAGAAAGGGATTTATGTGACCTGCCCATTGTTTGATTGCTGGGAATGAACTGGCCTTTAAAATTACCTGAAGCTTGGCCAGCCCCCCTGTAAAAGCTTTAGATGAAGAGTTTCCAGCAATGTAAAAAGTTCCTGAGAGCGTTTTGTGAATTCCATTGGGAGCATTTCCATTGAAGGGCTGTTGGAAAGAGTGGAGAAGGCAGCAGGAAGTGTCAATGAAAAGCTGGAATAGTTGCCTGGTCAATAGTGTCTCCATCCACCGCAAAAATAAACCTCTCTGTCCCCCCCACACTGTGCCCGATTTCATTGACTCACTAAATTTTCTAGCAGAGGTACTTCTATTGAATTAAAATTCTAAATAGATTCTCACTTTCCCTTCTTTTCCCGAAATGAGATTACTGTGCATTACCCATGTTTAGTGAAGGGTGTATTATTTCTTGTCAGGGTTTCCTGTAAACATATGTAGGAGGTTGGGATTAATTCTGTAATCCTTTTCTGCTCCCCTTCATATGCCTCCCTCTGGAGCGCTGTTCGAAACTGTCAAGGGTCCTGTTCTGCTAAACCACCAAAGAGTAAGTACTTCAGTTATAATAATGTTTCTCGGGAAGATCAAGGGCATGCAAATCTAGTTTGGCACAGTGGCGTAGCGTGGGTTGTCAGCACCCGGGGCAAGGCAAGTAATTTGCGCCCCCTAACCCGTGGATTTTAGCACTCGAGTCTCTTCCACTAGATTAGTTAAAGAAGGTCCCAGTTCCAATCCTACCCCTCACCCACCGCTGCAACATAGACTCATAGGATTGTAGGGTTGGAAGGGTTCCCCAAAGGTCCTCTAGTCCAACCCCCTGCAATGCAGAGGAATCACAGCTAAGGAACTCCTGCCATATAGGCATCCAAACTGTGTTTAATAACCTTCAGTGAAGGAGAGTCCACTACCTTCCAAGGCAAAATAATGTAATTGTGGAGTTGAAAGGGCCCTCAAGGGCCATCTAGTCCAACCCCCTGCAATGCAGAAATCACAGTTACAAGAATTCCTGACAGAGGGCCACCCACTTTCTGTTTGAAAACCTCCAGGGAAGGAGAGTCCACACCCTAGCTTCTTTGCAATATGTTTTGTATTTTATCTGTCTTGTTTAACTTTTTGTAAGCCACCCTGAGTCCCGTTTTTTTTTGGGGGGGGGGAGGTGGAATAAAATAAATAAATAAATAAAAATACTCCAATTCAGAAAGATCGCCTCCCTAAGGTTGGTTTGAATCCATTGGCCCTCTCCAATGGATTCAATTCTCCAAATTAAAAAGGCCTGGGCACTAGCTGGGGATGCCTCCTCGCGCGAGACATCGGAGAGCCGCCAGGCAGAAACTGCGGGGCGCAGAGGTCTGGCCTGTGGGAAGCGGCTTCCTGCGGCCGCGCTTCCTTAGCCGGGCTATGCGAGCACTTTGGATGAGCGTGTGCGTAATGACATTTGCTGGCACGGCTCCCATCCCTCCTCTCTTGGGCCGAATGCAGGCGGCAGGCTCCTCGGGGCAGGGACTCGCTCGCCCGGGTGCACAGCGCCATATTTACCGTGGTAGCTGGGCAAACCAATAACAAAACACCGACGGGCAGAGTTGCACGCAGGGGCGTACCCAGGATCAAAACTAGGGGGGGGGGCAACAGGGCCAGTGCTAGGTTTTTTTGCGCCCTAGACGAGATCACCTTCTGCCCCCCCCCCATTTCCCAGAGTTGTCGACCTTTTTTCAAGGGAGCTGACACCATGCTTATACATTATCTCTAACAAGCCCTTAGAACAAAATAAAATGAAAAGGCAGAAGAAAATCTAATGAAGTCCTCAATTCCAAAGCAAGACTCATTCAAGACTCAAGGCTTGAGAGCAGTACAAGTGAAAAGGATCTAGGAGTCTTGGTAGACCACAAACTTGACATGAGTCAACAGTGTGATGCAGCAGCTAAAAAAGCCAATGCAATTCTGGGCTGCATCAATAGGAGTATAGCATCTAGATCAAGGGAAGTAATAGTACCACTGTATTCCGCTCTGGTCAGACCCCACCTGGAATACTGTGTCCAGTTCTGGGCACCACAGTTCAAGAAGGATACGGACAAGCTGGAACATGTCCAGAGGAGGGCAACCAAAATGGTCAAAGGCCTGGAAATGATGCCTTATGAGGAACGGCTTAGGAAGCTGGGTATGTTTAGCCTGGAGAAGAGAAGGTTAAGGGGTGATATGATAGCCATGTTCAAATATATAAAAGGATGTCATATAGAGGAGGGAGAAAGGTTGTTTTCTGCTGCTCCAGAGATTCCACCTAAACAGTAGGAAGAATTTCCTGACAGTAAGAGCTGTTTGACAGTGGAATTTGCTGCCAAGGAGTGTGGTGGAGTCTCCTTCTTTGGAGGTCTTTAAGCAGAGGCTTGACAGCCATCTGTCAGGAATGCTTTGATGGTGTTTCCTGCTTGGCAGGGGGTTGGACTGGATGGCCCTTGGGGTCTCTTCCAACTCTATGATTCTATGATTCTATGAAGACTCGACAGTTCTTCTAATTCATCCTCATGATTCAAATCACCACATATCAAAAAGTTAAAGCAATCACCAGTTTGTTGTTCTTTAAATAAATTAATAAAGACACAGACAATGAAGTTCCCTGCCACCGAAAAACAAAGCCCAAAGTCTCCACACCACACGCAGCCCCACCCCCACCCCACCCCAGGCACACATTAGCTCTCTCTCTCTACCAGTAGCTTTTTCAATCAATTTTGTCCTCCTTCCACTCAGCTCTGCTGGCAAACAAAGCCGAAAAGTCCAACACGCAGCCCCCATCCCCACCCCAGGCACACACCTCTCTCTAGCTTTTTCTATCAAGGCTCAACCCAAACTGGGAGCCACTCCTGCAGTGGGAAGGAACGGTAGGCAGGCCGGGTCTGGAGGCTGTGTTTTAATCAGGAGTGAAGCTCCAGCTCCACGTGTTTGAAAAGTTCTCCAGGGCTGGGCGGAGCTGCAGAGGCCAGCAAGGAGGGACATGACGGGCATGCCAGCCAGCCACTAGCGTGGCGCCTCCTCACTAGCCCGCCCCCTCGCCTCCTCCCAAGGCCCCAGCCCGGCAAAAGAAAGCTGCTTTTGGGCTCGATTTTTGAGGTGCCGATCGCGGGGGGGGGGGCAGCCCCGAGTGTCACCCCCCCTCCAGCAGGCACCCATGCCCAAAATTGCGCCTGCAGCTTTCTTTTTAATTTTTTTCCCCGACGCTGGGAGTGGGCGGAGCCGCAGAGGAGGAGCATGACGGGCATGCCAGCCAGCCACTAGTGTGGGCTTTTCCCCGGCGCGGCCAGGGAGCTTCGCTCTCTCTCCCCCCTCCCCTTTCCCTCCCCCCCTCCTCCTTGGCTTCCAGCTGTTCCTGCCAGAGACGGGGGGGGGGACTTGCGGGGGGGGGGAGGAAAAGTGCCGGGAGGGGGGCGCTGGCCGCTTGGCAAAGCCGCCTCTCTCCTGCTCCTCCTCCTGTCCTGCTGCTGCTGCTTTGCTGCCGGGACCCCGGAGCGTCGGCGGAGAAGGAGCCGAGCACAGGCAGGGAAGCACGCCCGGCGTTGCAGCTGAGCGCCGAGGCCAGCGCGCCCCCCCAGATGTTGCGCCCGGTGCGGCCGGCACCCCTTGCACCCCCCACGCTACGCCACTGGTTTGGCAGCACAGTCCTAAATAGGTTTACTCAGGAGGAAGTCACACTGAGTTTTACAGGTATTACTCCCTGGTAGGTGTATTTGGGATTGTAACCTGAATGTTGTTATCTCAGCATACATTATAACAGGATCACTTACATAGAAGATTTGTTTCGATCTTAGCAGGACTATCTGTCAGCAGCAAACGGTGTCTGTGTGTTAGCTGGTATCCGGACATCTGAAGACATTTTCCCTCCGTATTCACACTGCAATGTATAATTTCATCACTAGGAAACTTTTGTTCTTAGCCCGGAGGGGACAAGGGAGCTCATCCACACTGGTGTTTAATGTGGATTTGAAGCTGCTTGTGTCCCTTTTTTACTTTCTATGTTTCTGCGCTGTCCACATGGTATAATCCTCCCTCAACTGGCAGCCACATCTCCTCCCCGCACCACAGATAATTTGCAGATAATCTGAGGGAGGACAGTTAAATATACCCACTGTTTTATTTATTAGATTTATATACCACCCTTCATCAAAAGATACCAAGGTGGTTTACAATATAAAAACACAAATAATATTTACCATATTAAATAATTTTACACCATTATGATATTTACATGTGCCTTCCCCCTGAAGAATGGATATTTAAACAATACTGCTTTTTGATTTCTAGGATTTAAAACTTGTAATATTTTAATATTGCTTTCCTGTTGGTTTTCGGGGGTGGAGTGGGTAGAAAGAAGGTGGCAGTGTTTTACTTTTCTATGTTGCGTCTATGTTGAGGTAGGCACAATATACATTTGCTCTCTTTGGCACCTCAACTCCAATAATAATAATAATAATAATAATAATAATAATAATAATAATAATTTATTATTTATACCCCGCCCATCTGGCTGGGTCTCCCCAGACACTCTGGGTGGCTTTCAACAGAACATTAAAATACAATAATCTATTAAACATTAAAAGCCTCCCTAAACAGGGCTTCCTTCAGATGTCTTCTAAAGGTCTGGTAGTTGTTGTTCTCTTTGACATCTGAAGGGAGGGCGTTCCACAGGGCGGGTGCCACTACCGAGAAGGCCCTCTGCCTGGTTCCCTGTAACTTGGCTTCTCGTAGTCAGGGAACCGCCAGAAGGCCCTCAGCACTGGACCTCAGTGTCCGGGCTGAACCATAATCTATTTCACTCTAATAACAAACTTGGATGGTTGAGTGCTAACAAGATTTGTGGTTGGATGAATACCCGAGGTGTCTTAGAAGTACAAAACATTAAAAAAAACCCCAAAAAAACACACCAAAGGGGAACTAAAATAAGAATCCTAAAATGGACCTATGATGACTGAGCATGCTCAGTGACCTCAAGAAGTCACCAACTGGAAAGGGGGTGGGGGACAAACAAACAGGAGACCGGGAGAGGAGTGCATTGGCTTGTTTGAGGCTTGTCAGAGGAAGCCATGAATGGAACAATCCTGTTCAGGAAGAGGAAGGCTTATTACAGCATTTGGTAGAAGTCTCTCTTGTCTGCTATACCGCTAAGTGTCTGCCCATGTATCAAAACATAGTTTGACCTTCAGTGCTAGCTGCAGTGTATATATGATAGGTTTAATCCAGCAGCTTTGAAGCTCTGTCTACCCTTACCAGGACCTCTCCTTGAAAGAGATGAAAGAGACAGAGAGACAGAGCGATGCTTATTGCAAAAACCTGTGTGGAATGTATCATCATCAAAAGCTAATTTTCCCCCTCAAAATGAACTATAAATCATAAAAGTATATCCTTTTTTAAATGGTACAAATCACTTTAAAACCAAATTGAGGTATCTCGTCAGTAGGTAGGTCTGCCTTTTAGGTGGTTATAAACCTTAAAGGTCAGACATGTTGAAACTTTGATCAGATTAAACTATTCTCCTTTCTATGGTAATATAATTAAGTTGACACCTGAGGGAGTTTTCTGAACATTGTTGCATCTTGCAGCAGGTCGGTAATATACAGCAGCCAAAAGGCTTGAAGAAGCACTTCTATGTTTCTTAATTTTGGAACTGGGTGTGTTAGCTACGGAAATGTGCTGGGGTTTCCCATAGGTATTTGCAGGCCAGACTTGCTCAGCCTCAGTCAACACAAGGACTCCCTTTGGCTTGAACAGGCTGAGGTCAGAGACATCCAGTTTTATGGGTTTAAAATAAACATTTATGATGGAAGGGCAGATTCTGGCTGTGTGTAAGCCATCTTGGGTTCTGTGGGTTTGTATATTAAGCAAAGGGAAAGTTTATTCCTTAATACCAAGTCGAAAGCTTGTTCGTTCTCTCTCTCTCTCTCTCTCTCTTCCTACCCCCCTCAATTGTGTGTTAAAATGCCCACTTTTCCTCTCTGTTATCTGAAATAGCTGTATGTCGTCTTCTTTTTTAAGTGTACATGTAGGAGAACCAGTATCTAGACCAGGGGTTGGCAAGGCTTACCGGGCATGGGCCGGATCACTCCCATGGAGATCCTTCGTGGGCCAGACCGGCGCAGCGCAACGCCGGAAATCACATCTTAAGCATGTCTGCAGCGTCAGAAATCGCTTCTGCACATGCTCAGACGCCGAAAATTGCACCTGTGCAGAAGTGATTTCCGGCATCTGGACATGTGCAGAAGCAATTTCTGGAGCCACGGAAGAGAGTCCCTGCACCACGCTGTGCTGGCTTAGCGCAGCGCGCAGGGACTCGCCGAGCGGATGGCTTGGTTCGGGGGCAGCTCGTGGGCCGGTTAAATGGCCTCCGTGGGCCACAGGTTGGGGATCCCTGATCTAGACTGACTTCCCAAAACAGGGTGCATGCACAGAAAAATTGATGCAAGCTCCTTCAGACATTACTGAGTGCAAATGGATACATCTTTCATCTTCAGTGCACCTCCACTTCTACTGCCACGTATGGAGTTTCCCTTTACTGTGTTAGAAGAACAGTTATCCATATAATCCATTGGGTAGTTGGTCTCTTCAGGAGCAAGCTAGAAGCAGCATTAATTGTGTGAGCACACTTTTTCTGTTATGTCAGTAGCATCTGCCAGAAGGGTGGGAGGCTGCACAGCATCCAGATTGCAGGGACTTTAGCCCTTTCCGCCTTTGCTGTGGTCACAACAGAAAGCACTCATCTGCCCAAAATTTCATTTGGAAGGAAGTCACCATCGGCACCTATGGAGGCTGCCCACCCAATGCCTATAGCAATTTATTTTTTTGGGGGGGGGAGGCATTTTTGTAGTGACCACTGCAAGCGTGTACAGGTTTAAACTCTCCTTTCTTACTCCCCGTGTCCTGATGTGGCAGTTGCTATTTACATAACAAAAACTTTCACATTTGTATTCATATGACTTGCATCTAGTTCAGCCTTGGATCTGCCAGTTCTGTATGCTTTGTCCCTTTACACTTTAGACCAGCCTAACATTTCAAAGTGTTCTCACTGAGGTATTGATGACGTTAAGCATGTTTACTTCAATAGAACTTGATTTTCTGAGAAAGCAAGACCAGGACTTGCCTCCATGAAGTGTGTCTGGCTATTAACCAGAAGGTTGGTGATTCAATACCACCCAGGGACGGCTGTGGGCAGGATTCCTGCATAGCAGGGGGTTGGACTAGATGACCCTTGGGTCCCTTCCAACTCTACAGTTCTATGATTCTACGAGATCCCACCTACTATTTGGAAAACAAGAGCAGCAACTGGCCCTTTAAACCTAGCAGTACTGCTAGTTATTCTCAAATCATATTGCATCGGTTTCTAAAAATGACCTGTATAACATGTGCGCGGGTGGGGGGGTCAAAAAAGGGGGGGATATTTTTACATTTGTTTCCTATTAATTTGATTGGGAACACTATTCACATTAATAAGAAAACCCTTTATTACACTGTAGTCCCATATAGCCAAGTGCCCTGTGGAATATTTAAAGCATTTATATAATGGGAAAATTGGATATAATTATCATCCTTACAAGGGTTACTGTGACATGAATCTATGGATGATACAAAATGAATGTGGATGATAATGAGCACCGGATAATTAAAGTCTGGGTAATGGTGCTCTTACTGCTTTTTCTTTTCTTTTTTGGCATCTCAGTTCACTGAGTATCCCCAAGCAAGTTACTTTCTCTCAGCCTCAGTTCTGCATCTGTAAAATAAGAATAGTAAGAATTAAAAATGGCTCATAGGATGCTGTGCAGGTGGGTGTGATAAAGACTATAAAGCATTTTGCATATGGAGTACTACAGGTGTGAGTCATAATTCTGTTATTCTTGGTCAATTAAGCACATTATGCAGCGAAGAGTCTAGCTATATATCTCCAGTCAAGATATTTGAATATGCAGTAGTCCCATTTCCCTACTTTTTCCCTTATGGTAGAATTTGTTTCTTAACCACATTTCTGTCCCATACTATTCTGCTAAGGAGTGCAGGGTGATATAGCCATCTATCACACTGCTTATCACACTGCTTTTCCTGAATCCTTTTTATTTTAAGGTGCATTCATGATTATAAGACAGGTCATAATCTTTCTCAGTATCACACCCAGTATAACCTGATGAGCCCCCTTTGTTTCAGCCAAGCCACATTTTAACATCGTGCAAAGCCATGGTTTAGCATGAAACTCACAAGCTGCAGTGAAACTCAGGCTTGTGCATTCCTTCCCCCTGATCCCGCTCCCATGCTTCTGAGATGAGGAGTGTGGGATATTTTGCTTCCATTTTTAAGTTATCCGCAGTTTGCTCTGTCGTGTGGACTGGAATTGTGATGAACATTAATTATGCTTAGTTTTCAATCAGCCAGCTTCAGAAACTATGGTTTGTTTGAAAAGTTAGTATTTATAACTATTTGTTGCAGCTGACATCATGAGAAAATAGTTAAGTTAAAGCTTTAGCAGCTGTTGATAGAGTGTGCAAGCCAAAAGCTTTTTGCAACTCCTTCCTCCTTGTGCATGTACAGTGCTGCCAAACCATGGTGTTGGTGTAACATAGCTTTCCCCTACCTAGTGTCCTCCATATATTTTGAGCTAACAGCTCTCATCAGACATAGCCAACGTGGTTAATGGTTAGGGATGATGAGAGTTGTAGCCCGAAACATTTGGTGGGGCACAGCTTGGGAAGCTGTTCGAGTGTGACATGGCCACTATGTCTCAAAAGATCAGTTTGTTTTGTATTTGATGTTATTTCTCTTATAATCTTTCCTTCCTCTAAGGAGGTCAGGGAATATGAGCCCATTTTACATCCCCACCCATTTTACCCTCACAGCAACCCAGTGATGTAGGATGTGACTGGCCCAAGATTATCCAGTGAGCTTTATGTCCAATCAACGCGAGGGTGTTTAGGTGTGTGTATGCACAAGATCTACAATACCCACTAGAGAAAGAGTGTGCGCTTGATTGTATTGGGCATGGTCACGTCACTGAAAATTCTCATGCGGCCGTGACAAACTTGATCTCGTTCACCTTTGGCGAACTCAAGATGAGAGACGTTAATTTTATATACCGGTAGTTCTATTTTATGTATATGTGCCTTGGTGGTTTTGTTTCTGCTTCAGAAGAAACAATGTGTTTGGTGCGCCTGACATGAGCTACATTAACTTGAGTGTATTGGAGAGGCATCAGTTAGGATGAAACACTGAATCATGGAATATCATAATTGCAGGGTGGAAACTCCAAGATCTTCTGATCCACTGCCCTGGGTTGAAGACACACACTCCTAAAAATACCACTAATAGAGCCAATTTCTTTATTATGGTCTGCCAGCCTATGCAGTATGAAAATGAATAAAAAGTATGTGTGAAAGTCCTTGTGTATTATGTTTATCTTTCATGAAACATCCTTTGTATACAATATTTCATCCATAGCTGCTGTGTTTTTATTAAGTTGTGTTCATTTTAACTGATGTTAAATCACTAACTATGTGAGTTTCTGAAGGCAGTTTTAGGCTTGTTTGTTGAAACAGTACAAAATCAGCTGTTTAGTTTTTCTTTCTTTCATAAAAAAAAGACAAACCAAAACCCACAAGTCTTATCCACGTTACAGATTAGCATCCTAGAAACTCTCACTTTGAAGAACAAAGTGATTTCTGAGCTAAATGAGTACACAGTGCATCTGCGAAATGGCAACCATTTTTCTTCAGCTTTTAATAACCCTAACTTGAAAAGAACTGAATAAGGCATTTTAAAGGCAGGGCGGGAAGAAAAGTTCTTTAAAATAACATTGCTCCAAGCTGGAGTTCTTGACTTGTTATATTTTATATAGGAATTGTTGTTTTTTAAAAACTGCCTTTGTTTTTTTAGCAGGCAGTTTTCAGTTATTTTGCTCAAATGAGGGCAGAACTAACATTTAAGGCATTATGCAGCTTAGGACCAGGTGTATGATGTGTTGTCATTGCGCTTTATCCCTCATAGTCTCTGTAAGGCTTAATTTGCACTATACATTTAAAGCAGCATTCTGCCACTTTAAACAGTCACAGTTCCCCCAAAGAATCCTGGGAAATGCAGTTTGTTAAGGGTACCAAGAGTTGTTGGGAGACCTTTATTTCCCCCACAGAGCTGCAACGTCCAGAGTTATTTAACAGTCAATCTCTTCCTAGTGAGCTCAGGGAATTGTAGCTCTGTGATGGGAATTGGGATCTCCTAACCACTTTCAGCACCCTTAAACTACAGTTTCCAGGAATTTTGGGGGAGAAGCCATGACCGTTTAAAGTCATATGGTACTGCTTTAAATGTATAGTGCTGATGGGGGCATACATTGTTGCATTCCGCAATAGAGCTGCTCCTTCAAGTTGCAAGGACATCAGAAACCCACTCCGCGGTAACTTGGGGGCAGGGCTTTCAGTGTTATGTAGAACACCGTCCTTGTTAAGATATGACAGGCAAACACGATCTGTACTTTCTGGAATCAAGTGAAGACAAATTTTGTTTTGACAAGCTTTTCCAGATGGGTGATGGTCTCTGCCTTGGATTTAAATCTATCTTTAGTTGTTCCGGTAAAGGTACCCCTGACCGTTAGGTCCAGCCGCGGACGACTCTGAAGTTGCAGTGCTCATCTCGCTCTATAGGCCGAGGAGCCGGCGTTTGTCCGCAGACAGCTTCCGGGTCATGTGGCCAGCATGACTAAGCCGCTTCTGGCGAACCAGAGCAGCACACGGAAACGCCGTTTACCTTCCTGCCGGAGCGGTACCTATTTATCTGCTTGCACTTTGATGTGCTTTTGAACTGCTAGGTTGACAGGAGCAGGGACCGAGCAACGGGAGCTCACCCCGTAGCAGGGATTCGAACCACCGACCTTCTGATCAGCAAGCCCTAGGCTCTGTGGTTTAGACCACAGCACCACCCGCGTCCTGTACCATGTTTAAAACAATTTTTAGCTGTTTTGTGGTATGTTTGTAAATCACCTTGAGACACATGAAAGACAATTAATTAATCAAACCTAGAATGTTTCAAGGAACACACAACTGACACCACTCTGTGCTTCTCCCTCCCCCCTCTTTCCCATTAATAGAATGGGGGAGCTCAGTGTGTTATGTGATTTCATTGCACTGTGTATGTGTTTCTCCCATCACCCAGTGATGTGGGAGAAGCAAAACACAAAGTGCATTGACTTCGTAGCACTTCTTCTAAAGAAAAATGGCTTCAGGAGGAACATGCTTTAAGCAGAGGAGCAGTGGGATGTGGAAGGGTGCTTTTCTCTTGCCCCAATAATTATCTGCTACAAATTGCCATTTCCAATTTGCCATCCCTTGTGCATTCACACACACAAAGTGTGCTTCCAGATACAAGCAAAAATGCATTTGGGTGAGAGAGGCCTTTGCATGGGAGTTAATTTGGATGAAGAAAACTCCTTGTGGAGAAAAAATTGTGCACCCTTCATTTCCCATCACCTCTCTGTTCAAAGATGGACCCTCTCGAAAGCCGCATTTCTTAAGAAAAAGTGTCCATTGGGCTGCATTTGCAGTGGTGACATTTTAGCATTGATAAAAAGATTGCTTATAAATTTGTAAACTTGAATAAGTTTGTAAAAGTATGGAATTAATGAAGACATTCATACAGAATCATAGCTATGCTATAACATTACATTTTAAGCAAAGTCAGAACAGTTTCAAGCTCTTTTGGATGCAAACTTATCAATTATATCTTTAAACTCAATAAGTCACAGTTTATCATTTTCTGTGCAGAGAATGCTTACCGGTAGATCAGACAGCCAATCTTGGGACATTATAGACCGTAGATCATTCTTTATCCTTTTTAGTCTAGAAAATGTTCTGTCGCCAGTACAGTTTGTAATCGTTAAACATAGGAACCATCTGAAAATTGTTTCCACATTTGGGGAAAGTGGTCTGAATTTTTTCTTGGAATATTATTTGATACATATCTTGGTGGCTGAAATTTTCTTTTTCAGGGTGACATTGTTTGACTACAGGTGGAAGTACAAGAGTTAATCAACTAGACTAAGGTCAACATCCTTTGGATGCTCTTGCATCAACATCTTGACGCCATTGTGAATCTGTTCCTTAGTAGCTTGCAGGTTGACCAAAAATGAAAAATCCCAGCTACACTCCTATATACTGTTTCTGCTCTGTCTAGGTTGGCTTCAAGAAAATCCATGTCAGGGATAAATTAATTTATCTTAAACCTGTCTCTTGGAAAAAGTTTATCTAAGGCTTCGGGTGCTGTGCCATCATTGTTTTGTTTTTGTTTTTACTTTCTTCTGCCTTTTGATAGATTTGTGCTCTACATCCAGTAGAGTGCATTTTTCTTGTTCAATTTCACCAAAACTAGCCTGAGCATTTGATACGAACTGCCATAGTGAGCTGTAAATATTTGCACATGTGCTCAATGAAATTTGTATACTGTGGAATGCCTTGCTAACTTTAGCAAATGTTTCCAAAGGTGAAGCATGAAAATGAATTCAGATTCTACCATTTTATGCAGAAGTTTGTCAGTTTGGCCTCTAGTATCTCCTTTTTCAGTTTCATAGTAAATATGACGGAGGGCTTCAACAATGTAAGCACAAGTCAACTGTGGTTTGTCCAACTAGATTTAGGGAATGTCCAGTACATGGAATGAACTTTGCATACTTGCATACTCCACAATTTTTTGTTCAGTGCTGTTATACTTTCCAGTGTCCTCTGCATTTACTGAAATCCATTTCAAGTTCATTGAACTTGTTTAGTATCAGCTCAGCCATACTTTCACCAGTGTGATCTTTCAGTTCAAAAAACTCAGGAACCATTTAACAGGTAATTCATCACTAGGAGAAACATATCTAGCAAGGACTGAAAGTTGATCAAGATGGGAAACATCAAGGATTGAATTGACTGATAAACTAAAATAACCTGCCTGTTTGATGTTGCTTAGTATTGCTTCTCGAACTGTATTAGCCATTAACTGGATAACCTCTTCACATATGGTTTTGGATAAGTTCGATGGCTGACCAAGAGTCTTTACTCATATACCTATTTATCTGTGAACATAGGAAGGGATCTGATTTGGCAATTATTTCAAGCAATCCAAGAAAGTTACCATTGTTTGGTAAACCAAATGTTTCATCACCTCCCCTAAATGCCAAGCCACATTCTACCAAATGAGAAATCACTGCAATAACTCACTGAAGTACAGGCCCCCAGTAATCCTTCTCTGCTTTGATTTTGTCTCTGGGTTTTGATCTGAGCATTTGATCACGCTTTCTTGTTAAGTATGTTGGCATAAAGTTCATAATGATTTTTAGAGTTTCCATGGGTTTTAACAAGATAAGTGTGAATGCCAGTCATTGAATCCAGTAGAAGCTAAAGCTTGTAATTGAAGTACCGGTAGTTGCTGAACACGCCTGGAGGATGCGGACCATTCGGATTCCTTCCAATTGAGATTCTGGCCTCATCATGGGACTGAAACTGCCTTGGTTGCTCTGGTCGATGATCTCTGGCGGGCTAGGGACAAAGTTGAAAGCTGTTTCTTCGTTCTTCTGGATCTCTCAGTGGTCTTTGATACCATCAGTCATGATATCCTTCTGGACCGTCTAGAGCAGGCTTCCTCAAACTCGGCCCTCCAGATGTTTTGAGACTACAATTCCCATCATCCCTGACCACTGGTCCTGCTAGCTAGGGATCATGGGAGTTGTAAACCAAAAACATCTGGAGGGCCAAGTTTGAGGAAGCCTGGTCTAGAGGAGCTGGGGGCACTGTTATACAGTGGTTCTGCTCCTTTCTCCTGGGCCATGTCCAGAAAGTGGTGTTGGGGGATGAGTGTTCAGACCCCTGAGTTCTCACTTGTGGAGTGCCTCAGGGTTCCATCCTCTCCTCCATGCTTTTTAATATCTATATGAAGCCGCTGAGAGAGATCATCAGGGGGGTTGAGAGAGATCATCAGCCGCTGAGAGAGATCAACCAGTGATCATCAGCCGCTGAGAGAGATCAACCAGTGAAGGTCCTATGTGAGTCCCTGGAGGCGGTTGGAGAATGGATGGTGGTTAACAGATTGAGGTTGAATCCTGACAAAACAGAAGCACTGTTTTGGGGGGACGGGGAGGGTGCGGGTGCCTCCCTGGTCCTGAATGGGGCAACTGTGCCTCTGAAGGAGCAGATGCGCAGCCTGGGAGTCATTTTGGACTCACAGCTGTCCATGGAGGTGCAGGTTAATTCAGTGTCCAGGGCAACTGTCTACCAGCTCCATCTGGTACGCAGGCTGAGATCCTATCTGCCAGCAGACTGTCTCGCCAGAGTGGTGCATGCTCTGGTTATCTCCCACTTGGACTACTGCAACACGCTCTACATGGGGCTTACCTTTGAAGGTGACCCGGAAGCTGCAACTAATCCAGAATGTGGCAGCTAGACTGGTGCCAGGGAGTGGGCGCTGAGACCATATAACACCAGTCCTGAAAGACCTACATTGGCTCCCAGTATGTTTCCAAGCACAATTCAAAGTGTTGGTG
This sequence comes from Darevskia mixta, assembly GCA_034641385.1. NCBI lineage: Eukaryota > Metazoa > Chordata > Lepidosauria > Squamata > Lacertidae > Darevskia > Darevskia mixta. The sequence continues at coordinate 41,087,817 of JAWWNH010000013.1, read as the reverse complement.
CTGACGTTTAAAGCCCTAAACAGCCTCGGTCACTTTCTCCAGAAAGTTCTGTACTTGTAGTGGTAGTAACTGACAACAGTTCTCCTTGAAGTTGGGGGGGGGGGCTGCATTCTGTATATAAGCTGGTGGTTTTTCAGTTTCCTCAGACTGCTCAGTGTAGTCTAACTGATTTTCGTCTGTTTGCAAACATGAATGTTCTATATCTGAGGGCTGTTTCTGCCTGCTGTACAAAGCCATATGATGTGTTTGACTTTAAATGATTGAGTATTTCCTTCTGTTCTTTTTGTCGCCTTTATTTACTAGCACCACTTTCATATTGCTTACTCATTATTATTTTAACAAAAAGACAAAATTAAATATTATTGTGATTCACAGTGATGTTAAAAGAATCCTCACTTGTTCTCAGAACACCTGCTGTAATGGTAGGCAGTGATCTGAACACTTGTATTTCTTCATAGCTGACTATCATTTGACTTTAGGTAGCTTTAAAGTCTCCACGAACTTTACTAAACAGTAAATATGCATTTGTGTAATTGTTATACAGCCATAGACTCATACATCATGTGTTTAATGGCACTAAGCAATTGGGGCCAGATAATAAAATCTGCCTGCCTGTTTGTTTGTTTGTTTTTAGAATAGCAAGAGGCTGCAGGCTGCTCAGCCTGAATGTAAATCCAGCATTGCTAATGATCAATGGGAGTTGTAGTCCAAAACACCTGGCAGCACCAAGCTGAGGAAGGCTAAGTTAGGGTGACTTGCATGACGTAACACAGATATCATATAAATTGGCTTGATGTGCAAAAACGAATCAAGCCAGTAGAGATCTTGATTATTTCTGCCAACTCCTGCTTTGCGGGCATGAAAATGAGTAGCAGCCTCTTCAACTTTGGTACTTTAGTCTGAGGTACTCACAGTTTGCCACTTGGAAAGTATAAAAAGTCTGTTATCAACAGAGTAGGTAATTTAAAACAAACAAACAAACACTCAAGCTGAGTGTCTTATGCTGATTTTCTGTGGAATGGCCTAAATTAATGTAAGAAAACAATAACCTTATTCTTAGTGGATGATTGCTAGAACAGAGCAGAGAACCCAGATGCTGGCATCCTAATAAATAAACTACCCTACAAGTGTAAGACATGAATACAGTGGCTGTGATCCAGTCACAGTCCAAATGTAAGCACAACTTCCAATGATGTCAGTGGGGACGTTAGGCTTATGCTTAACAATGCAATCCTATATGTAACTATTCAGAATTAAGTTCCACTGAACTCAGTGGGAATTACTCTCAGGTAAGTGGGCATAGCGTTGCAACCTAGTCTCGTGCATTTCAGTGAGAAGGTGCTTAACTGCAGATGGACTGTTTCCAGGTCAGAGGGATGGCGTTTCAAGACATGTGAAGTGGAGACTGATAAAATAGTTTAAAGAGAAGAAGGGAAGTGCCCTATAGATCACCAGAGATGTGAGCGCATAATAATAAGATCGTAACTCTCCTTTCAATGACACTAGATTCAGGTAGGTAGCCGTGTTGGTCTGACACAGTCGAAATATATAAAAAATTTAAAAAAATGTCCAGTAGCACCTTAGAGACCAACTAAGTTTGTTCTTGGTATAAGCTTTTGTGTGCATGCGCACTTCTGTGTATCTGAAGAAGTGTGCATGCACACGAAAGCTTATACCAAGAACAAACTTAGTTGGTCTCTAAGGTGCTACTGGACAATCTTTCAATGACAGTTAGACATTTACAGAAACTTTTTCAGACTTTGTATCTTTTTGCTCTTTTGATGGAAGTCAAGCTGAAGAAAATGAAGATTAAGAAATATTTAACTCTAAATCAGAAGAAGTAATATAAAGGAAAAGGGAGGAAATGGAGCCTTTTTATTTTGTTAAAGCTTTCTCTTATATGCAGCAAAATTGTACCAGGACTCTGCACCATATGAAACACATTATAAATGCTCTAGTAAAATCTACATCATTCTACCACATGAAAGGCCCGCTCCTAAAAATAGCCATTCAGAGAGTATGCAAGTTAGTTGTAATTTCAGTGATCATGAAATCTCTGTGTAGCCATTCACCAACCCAAGCATTTTGCATGTTGAATATGCCTAGCAACAGCAGCCTTGCGAATTCTCCCTCCCCCATCACCCATCCCATAAAGACCCTGAGACACACTCCAGCATCCTTCCTCACTGCTGATTTTTATTTCCTGTACCTGACTGCATTGAATAGGGAAATGCCGATGCTGTTTGAAAACTCTGCCAACAGCATCACTGCCAACCACTTAAAAAGTACCATCATGTGTTCTTTTCCGTTGCATACTTGTTTTTCTTCATTCCTCAAATCAAAAGATTTTCTTCTTAACATTTTCTCCTTGAGCAGTTAATTAAATATTTCAGCTTTTACATGGTGGTGAAAAATCTTTTTTGCATTCTTGCCCTTTAGAAGTGGCACCCAACTAATTTTCAGGAAGTGAAGGCCATACATAGAGTGGACGCAAAAGGCCATTTTATCATGTGGAGGCTACTAGCAAATTCACTCTGGGCTTCATGCAGCCATGTAGAAGCCAGTAATTTAACATCTGGAGATGTGGTGAACTTTACCACATTCCCATTACTCCCCGTTTCTGATTGGCTTCCCGTTTCGCATGGTAACATTTGTCTTGCCATGTGGTTGGCTTCCACAGATGTCTCGCTCTCCACCTACAATTACATAAATTCAGTGATCTTTAAATATTCTCCCAGCTACACTTATCTATCACTAGATCCCATTCAGCCGAGGGCTTCCTCTAAACGACCCAACCACTTGAGTGGGGCCAAGACAGCTCTGGAGTCAGGAGTGGGCTCCTTGTTGCAATGTGGGCATTGGTGGGTGCCCTACAAATCACTTATGCTGGCCTTGATAATGTTTTCAAAATAAACTTTTTATGAACTCTAAGAATGCCACAGGCATGCTGGACGAAGCATGTCCATGTATCACTTGGGATGTCAGAGACACTATCCCATAGCTGTCTCTGGCACTCATGCGGCCACACACCCCATAGCACTTAATAGTTCAACTGATGCTGCCAAAATGTAACTTCCCTGCAACAGTAGTACTTGTTTGAAGGAATATGTCTAGTTTCCCCCACAAATATTGATGTCACAACTGTGAACATCATTCATTCAGGGCCAGCCTGCCTATTAGGAGAGATGTGTCAATTGCCTCGGGGCAGCAGGCTCCGGACAGTTGGGAGGGCCGGCAGTTCTCCAATGAGTTTTTTGCTGCCACCGCTGCACCACCTGCTGCCCGCCTGCCCTCCCCCATGCACCGGTTGCTGTGCAGCTACCACACATCTTCCTCCTCCTCCACTGTGTGCCTTCTGCCCCATGCATGCCACCGCCCTCTCCTCTTCTGCCTCCTTTTACCTCCCAGGTGGGTGTGCAGTGGCGGCGGAGGAAGAAATGGAGGGATGGTGTTTTATGTTTTGCCTCTAGTGGCAAAATGTCCTGGGCCATCCCTGTGTAAACTGATCACTTGGGAAAGGCGTAACAGCCTATCGGCTGCACACAACTATGGTGCTTGATAGATGTCCTCTTGCTAGGTCTTACATCCTTGAGGCATAATGGTGGGTGTTTAAAAAAAAAAAAAAAACCTTTGAATAAATTGCAAGTTCTGATTTAAGATAGAGAAATAGTGGGATCCCAAAAGAAACACACAAAAGTAGAATGAAATATCCATTTGCTTAAGTGAAAATATTTTGTTTTCATAAAAATGAATTCGCATTTGGGATGATGGCACCTGAAAGGAAACTTGGCAGATACCTAATGAAATAATAGGATCCCCAGAGAAAGCTGCATTGTATTTTAATAGCAGGCATAAATATCATTAACTCCAGTGTTTCGTTTCAATTCAGATGGAACTGCGGTGCAGAAGGTATTGGGGAAATGTAGCATTAAGTGATTTCCTGTTGCTGTTTTTATCCCCTTTCCAAGTTAGTTTTTTCATTTAAATCTTTGTGGCATGTTAAGCTCCAGAGCTCTTTTCAAATGGTTCCATTGTACTTATATTTCAATCAAGCTGCTGAATTCGATTGCCATAAAAGTGACATCATAGAAATGTGCTCACTGTTGCTTTTTCATAAGCTCCTTAAGAGACTAGTGGAAAATCAAAGCATAAGACATAAGATACATTTAATATCTGTCGAGATCACTTATGTTTTAAATACAGCCAGCAGAGTTTCAAATGTAGATCCTTACCTGAGATTTGTAATTACTGATGTGACTGAATCTACAGACGCATTCAGATATGAGAGCACCTGGGGTGTCTCTAACCTACGGACCTCCTAATCTTGTTGGACTACAATTCCCATCAGCTTTGGTAATTAAGAAAGTTGTAGTCAGGGTCATCTGAAGAGCCACAGGTTAGCCAACAGAAGTAGGTGCAAAGGAATTCTGTGGACGTTTCTTCTTTTGCTGTGCTTTTGGTCCTCTCTGTTTAGAGTGGCTAATTGAAAAAGAGGCCAGGGCTTCTGTACTTTGAGTAGTTGTGTACAAACTATACCTGCTAAAATCCCCTCTTCTATAGAACTATTCAAGGTGCAGGAGCCTTGTGTCCCCCACCCCACACTTGTTGGCACCTGAGGTGAACCACAAAATGGTGTCCCCTCCCTGCCAGGGAGGAAGTGGTGAATGAAGATCTACATCAGGAACAATAGGAATAAAGATCTGTAGTCCCTGTGGATCCTGCCACCCAAAGCAGTTGCTTCACCTTGCCTCATGAGTACAATGCTATCCTATTGTACAGTGCTGAGCGGCCCTGTTCTCTACGAGTCTTGCTATTACTGGAGAAAGGAGTGTTTTCCCCATCCCAGTAGGTAGGCAAACCTCCACCTGTCCCATCAGTAGAGGTGAGGCAGCTACCTCAGGGAGTTGTTTTGGGGTGTAATGAAAGGGCAGCTGATTATTAGTTATTTTCACACTTTGGTTCTCAGTGTAAAGGACGAGAGGTGTTTCTGGACTTTTTTGCCAGCTTGGTTGGCTTTGGAATACTACACTTTGACATGCAGGGAGTAGGATGGGGAAAGAGAGTGACAACATTTGCTAAGGCAGCAAAATGTTTTGGGTTGGTCCTATGTCCCATCACACTGAGAGGCAGTAAAATTCCCAAAGATGAAGGAAAGAAAGACAAAAAAGCAGTCCACATTCTACCGACTTCTGTCTCCTGTTATGATCAAGTCCAAAGGCAAAGTACCGTAGAGAGGTTCCTTGTCTTCATATTAAGTGATGAACACTCAGTTCCAGACACTTGTGGATGAAGCTGATAATTTAGACAAGGGGTGGTGAACTTTTACCGCTTTAAATTTTTAAAATATTTTTTATTGAAAGTTAGGAGAGATAACACTGGTAAATCACAAAGTAATATTACAGCACACTTTTAATGCCTTTTGATGTGCTTTATTTGGGGGGGGGAGCTACTTTGAAATGAGATGGCAAGTCACCTGGCCTTGAAAGGCGGGATATACCGGTAAATGTTTTAGAAAGCTTTCCAGTCATGGAAAGGAACACGAAGCCCCTTAGCAGAGCCATCAACCCCATTACCATCTCAAAATGGGAGGCTTCAAGGAGGAGCTAAATGCCCAAATGTGTCCCAAATACTATTATGTACTTTTAGATGTATATGTGCATCTAAACAAAAAACAGTTTCAGAGGTAAGATCACTTTTTAAAACAAAAATGTGAATGTGATTATTAAATGTGCTGAGCTCAATTAGTGATGCCATCATTATAATTAAGAGGTTCTGCACTTTTAAACAGTTGCAGGACTCGCAGAAATTCAGTTTGCAGAGCCAGGAAAATCAGCACCTAAGGTATTCCTGCCTGTCACTCAGCGCTAAGAAGGAAAGCGCCTCTGCCAAGTTGGGGGCGGGGCGGGGTAAGGACAGGCTCTCAATTTGCTGAAAGCCAATTCTAGTTGAAATGGAAACATTTTTAAAGGAAGACTCTGCCATCTCCCTCTCACACAAGATTCTGCCTTTAATATGTCACAATATTTGATTCCCTCCAACTCCTAAATAAGAACAGTACAAATATGGGAGCTGGATTTGAAGACTGCTGACACACTGTACCAGAAAAAAATGATACAATATAAGTAAAGCATTATTGTGAGTAATAGTAGTATTCCCGTGGCAAGCTTTCCTTTGCTTGTTTCTCAGCCCGTAACTTGCTGGTGAGGGAAGACACTAGGAAGACTGATGAGTGTGTGTGTGTGTGTGTGTGTGTGTGTGTGTGTGTGTGTGTTGTTTAATTCCAATCCCTTGTTGTACAGAAGAGAGGTGTTTATCTTGGAACCTTTTATTTCAAGTTAAAACAGTAATCCCTGCCTGGGAAACGGTTTGTTAACAATAGCTAGCAGGCAGTCTGTCAACTCCTAGCTTGCCGGGGAGAGGAAGAGAGAGAGAGAGTCGGAAGCAAAGGGAAATTCTTTCAAGGGCCTGTTCCCAAGTGCGCGTGGCACTAAAAGGTTTGTTCGCTGGGAATGTTAATAGCTCCTATCCTTGCAATGCTGGATTCTGAAGACATGAAGAAACCGGGAACTATTTGGCTGCGACAGGGCTTCTTATTAGCACATCCATTTAAAAACATCAACGCTGTCAGTCATGCATGTGTGTTTGGCTTTGAAGTCCTCGTTCTGTACACAGGGGCCCGGGCATGGGCATGCCAAGCTCCCAAGCTCTGCATGACTTGATAGCTCTCCTGTCCTCACACTGTGCTGATTCCTCTCGAGGGCCTACAGAAGCAAGTGGAACCCTCTTGCTTCTTTTATTTGTCCTTTCCTTGTCCCTAATGCCACTCGGGCCTGGCTTGAATGTCAGGGGCATAAATTTGTTTCACAACTAAATAAAAATGCAGCCGTTGTTTTCCTCTGCCGTCTCCCTTGTTGGTCTCTTTCTCTCTTTTTTGAGGAATGTTTCAGAACATCCTGGATGCAATTATACCCTCAAATTACTGTTTACATTAAGCCAGTTGCTGTAAGGGGAGGCACCAGTAAAGTCCCAGAATTTACGGGAAGGAGGAGTATTGCAAAATGTAGATTTGTTCTGTAGCTCTTTCGGTCATATAGGGGTTGGTGGCAGGGGCTGAGGGAGTAGTTTCCTATCAACATGATATCCTTCCCAGGCACAAACATTAGAGAGAAGCTTCTCACTCTTTTCCAGCAGGACTTCTGACTTTGTTTATTAATTGCATTTACTGTATATTCCACCTTTTCTTCCAAGGAGCTCAAGGAGGCCTAAACAGCTCCCCCCCCCACCTCCTTTAATCCCCATAAGAATCCTGTGAGATAGGTTAGGTTGAGAGGCAGTCACTGGCCCCAGGTCACCCAGTGAGCTTCAAGGCCGAGTGGAGATTTGAACCCCGGCTTCCCAACACTCCGAACCATTTCCCTCCAGCATGCAAATGTTAAAAGGCATTGAAAGAAGTTGGCAGCTCTGCAGCTTCTAGATGTGCAGGTTTCATTACATGTTGTCTTCATGTGTGCACAATAAGGAGGTGGGTCATGGCTGTGAGATTGCTGAATGAGCCATCATGCCAGAAAATGGCAAAGCTAGGCAGGAGCTCAGAGGCCCTGTTCCCTTCACCTTCCCTCAAGACCCGTGCATGAGGCCAGATTTTCCCATGATCTTTAGCTTGAAGGAGCATGAAGAACCCCTTTCTGTGGCTGCCATCCCACTCCCTCCCTCTCTTCCCAAGCAGGGTGGTAACTCTCTTGCAGTTGATTTCTGTCGCGCTTAGGAGCCCTGCCATGGGAGGGGAAGATCTGGCTCATTATCATGTTGCCAGCAGCTGGGTTTGGGGACAGAACTAATTGTGTGGAAGCAAATGCAGTCAGCTTTTATTAAACTGGTTTGCAGATTACTTTTAAGTTGGTAATTTGTGTGTATGAATGAGGGTTGCATTTGTGTCTGTACTTTCTCCTTGGTAAGGAGGCGAATGTCTTCTACTTCAGCAAAATTATTTTCATCCAATGCAGGAACCTGTGGCCCTCCAGATCTTCTGGGGGACTCCAGCTCCCAGTGGTCAGGGATGCAGTCCCAACAACATCTGGACAGCCACAGGTTAGCCATCCCCGATTTAACCTGTGCAATTTAGCAATTCAAACCAGCTACCCAGGTGCTTAGAAAGTGATTTTAATCTGTTTTATTTTGCGAATTTTTGTTGATTTTACTGTTTTATCTTTTGTAAACCGCTTTGAGTTTTTTAAAAAAACAAATAGACAGTGTATGAATCTTACGAAATAAACAAACAAACCATATAGAACTTGGAGCTGCAAGTTTCTCTTCAAGTGTCTGTCCCAGTGCTAACATTCATTTCAGAGATACATTCAAGCAGAGAATGAGAAACCTATATATTGCCAAAGAACTGTGTACTGCAGCCTTCCCCAATCTGGTGCCCTCCAGGTATTTTGGACTACAATTCAGTCCCAGCCAGCATTGCCAATGGTGTACTGTATCTCAGACCACACTTTCTTTCAGTCACTTTTGAGCCTCTGTTCCTCTCAACTGTGCCTGTTCCTTTTTATTGAGCTGTAATTGTCAAGCTTGAACTCTTTCCCTCCCCCTGGAAAAAAACACATCTTTTACTGTAGACCTGTAACATTCTTAATAATGGAACTGCTAGCTTGGATTTGTCAACACTTAAAATCAAAAGTCTCATGGGAATACTGTATCCAATGAATGTCTGAACTGGACATCACACACTCCCCAGAGGCATAGCAGGAGTGACTCCTATGCTGCTTGGTCTGTGAGAGAGAGGTGGGTTCCTCTTCAGAAATAGAATCTATGTAAATATAAATAATGATCTTCAAGATTCTTTCTGTTTTTTGCCAATGCAGGATCTCATGGCCCTGGAGTCATGAGCTTGCAAGATAAAAGCAGGAGGACATAGAGAACTGTTTGGTTAGGAAGGAAGGCTAGGGCTGGATCAGGGGTCCCGGAGATAGTTGCTGAAATAGTAGGGGAATTTTCCACAAGGTAGCCTAGAGACAAGGAGGTGAGCAGGGTAGTTATTGCACCAGCAATTGAGAGTTCTTTTAGGAGGCTTTGCAATCCCATCTTTCCTAGTGCAGTAGTGGTAGTGCCAATCCTGGAAGCACTTACGCCAGGGTCTTGTTGTCAGGAGCAGAAGTTGGTGCCATTCAGCTCTCTGCCTTGTAATTGTGCTTCTGCTGGGGATTGCTGTCTTCGTTCCTGGGAATGAGGTGGTGATTGTAGAGAAGAGCAAAATCTCATGGCTTAGCAAGAACCCGGGCAAGAGGTGTACACTCAGTTCTCTTGATTCATCAGGGTCCAGCTGTCTCAGGAAGAGCCGAATGATATGAATGTGCAAACGCTGCATTTCTTCATGTGATTCCATACATAGGGACAGTCAGGAGGATTTGCATGGCAGAATAAAGCATCAATCCTTGTCAGGCAGATGTTGGGCAGAAGATGTATGGGTTTGCAAATATGCATGTATTTATCTAATCATGCATATTCGTTATATATGTCATTAATTTGATATAAAGGCCTGTGTAATCATTTCAGAACCATTGAAAATTCATGGCTGCCATTTTAACCCAGGTATGAGTCATTGGCTTACTCTTATCTCCACATTATTTTTGGAGGGGTTTTTAACAGTTGGAGCCATTTCATTGTATTGTTCCTTTATGGGGGGCATTCCTTAGGACTGGCGAAAAATTTAACCATTCACCATGCTGAGACTTGCAGTGGTGTTGTCAGTCTTCATTGCATAGTCATTCTACCAAAAAGATCCTCCATTCGTTGAATAGTAACCCAAGAATACAACTACTAACAGCAACACTGCAAAATGTAATTAAGTTCATGGCTTGCTGCAATTCTATACACAATTGGGAATTGACTTAGTAGGCCTTGCTTCCAACTATACGTGCATAGGACCAGGCTGTTAGCCTTCCCTCCTCCGACCCCTAATAAATGTTTTAAGGATGAATTTGCCACATTTGAATGGGGGGAAAAACCAATATTGCCTGTCATACACCAGATTTTACAATGGCTCTCTTCTGCTTTCTATCTACAAGTGTCACATTCATGACTGAATATAGCACTTTTAGCCTCACTTTGCTGGGAGGGAACCATGGGTTTTACCAATAGTAATTACCATTATGAGCCATTATGTTGTATTAATCTTTCCAAATTAAATACATAGTTAATTAGCAAATGCTCGAACTCTTCTTAATCTCATGATCATGGGTGGCTGGTGAGTTTGTTTTGTTTTTGTTATTTTTTTGCCAAGTTTGCATGTGCTCTGCTCGCTTTGTGTTTTTAATTACAAATGTGCTACTTACTGCTAGCTCACTTGCCTATGCTAGTAGTCGGCAAATTAAAACTTTGGACCTGGTTCGATGGGCAGGTTTCAGTTTAGAAATTTAAAGTGGCTGTCAGACCATTGTTAATGCAGTGTTTGCATTTGTGCTGAAGTGGATAATCTCTCTATTTGTCATTTCCCCTTCTCATACTCTTCTCAAAGTGCACCCTTCTCTTGAAGTGCTTAAGGAGCAGTCTCCCCTTAGAGCAGTGGTGGCTAACCTTGACACTCCAGATGTTTTGGGACTACAACTCCCATCATCCCTGACCACTGGTCCTGTTAGCTAGGGATGATGGGAGTTGTAGTTCCAAAACATCTGGAGTGTCAAGGTTAGCCACCACTGCCTTAGAGATTCAGTGAGCACCTTCAGTGATGTGTTTCTGCCACTAGTTCAAGCCATTCTTGCATTTCCATGTATTTCCAACCTTTGATCAACCAGATAGGTTTTTGTTATTTGTTCTTGGCCTACTGTATGATATGTGTATGTACAATTCCCATTATAGCTGGCCATTCGCCATGCTTGCTGAGGCTGGTGGGAATTGTAGTCCAGCAACATCTGGAGGGCAAAAGGTTCCCCACACTTAAGGAAACATTTGACTTCCTGTGGGAGGAAAGAAAATTGTGAAGCTCAGATAACATATGGTGGCAGTGTACCCATTTGTGTAGACTTGAGCCTGTCCCAATGACTTCTGGAAGGGAACAGGAGGAGGGACAGCATGTGAGTGAGGGGAATTGAACACTTCCCAACATACCTCACCACAATCTGTCCCCAAACTTCTTTTTCCAGTCCGGTACCAATAGTGGATCTCTCTAGGAGGAGGTGGGTGGTAGTTGTGGTGAGGGTTCAGCTGCCTTCACCCACATGACCCTTGGCTTTTAAAATTGGCACCCTGCTATGCGCTTCATTTTATGCACTATTATGGCAGACATGAGTTTAAATGAATGGGTCTCCTGCTGAAGCTTGATAGGACTGTTTTCGGAAGTACAGTTTTCGGAAGGAAAGCATCTCTGTGGAAAACTCTTAATGTACACTTGTTGTGAGCTTTCTTGCTTAAAGCCAATTTCTCACGAGCCTCTTTGCACATAGCAGCCAGCATTTCCATCCCTTCGGTGGTGAGATATGCCATTTGGCTAAACAAGCATTGCTTCCTAACACTGACAAGGCAGACTCTTAAAGAAGAAGAAGAAGAAGTACCTATGGAAGAAACACAAAATAGGTAAGTAGAAGATAATGGAGATAAGCTGCTCTGCTGCCGTGCATAGCAAGTTGCTCCGGGGAGATCTTTACACAGTCTGCGTAGAACACTAGGTAAAGCGTATTTCCCCCTGATTTAAAAACAATGGAAGACGCAAAGTTCCACTGCAGATGGAAAAAAAAAACTGGAGTATGTTTTAATTCATATTTGTTCTAAGTATCAAAGAGCATGTTGTTGAATACATTGTACCACCCTTCCGTTTTATAACAAAACACCTCATTGCTTCCGGCAGACTTTTGGGAAACTGTGCATAGTGTATTTTTACAGCATGCCACCTCTGTATGAGAGTCTTCGCGCTGTGATGTTTTGGCTAACAAATGCAACTTCAATTGTTCATCGAATCTATCTGTACACGCATCGGGCTCCTGTTGAGCTACCAGAAAGTCACAGGAAATAAACATACAGCTACAGTAAGATCAAAGCTCCACGGTGCTACGCATGCGCCAGCAGGGACAGCTTACAAAAGTTCCTATTTTCTTTCAGCAAAATCATTTGTGTATTATCTGTGGGGGGGAAATTCGCTGTAATTTACTTCAGAGACAGAAAGCCCATATTTGCTTGATAGCACCTGTGTGTGTGGATGTGTGGGTGTGGTTAGCTAAGAATATTTTATGTGAACCACGTCCTTTTAATGCATGTGCGATGCTAGCATGCAGACCTTACATTTGCTCTGACCAAGGTACCCGTTATCTGATCCTTTCTATTTTAAAAGAAATATATATCTTGAGAGAGATACAGTCAGTGACAACAACATGCAGAAAGCAGGCTGAGGTAAACTGTCATATAACAGTGGTAACCACAGTCACACCTGGTAGGCCCCAGAAGAAGAAGAAGAAAAGTCTGCAAACTGTTAACGTAGGATATGAGGTTACAGCAAGGCTGAGCGTGATTGGTGGTGTTTAACGGCTTTTAAATACCCAGACCAGCTTAACAATGTACAGGTGTGTGTCTGTGTGTGTGTGTGTGTGTGTGTGTTTTAAGTAAAACATTCCAGAGGGGTAGTTGTGTGTGCTTTCTTTTGGGAAAACAACCAGAAGGGCATGATTCGTTACTGACTTAAATTGGCTTTAACATTTTAGCTGGAAGCCTTGGAAACTGTAGTACATCAAGGTAGAAATGGATAGATCAGCCTATTTCCAGTCTGTGTCACTTTTAGATGCATTTTTATTCATAAATCTATCCTATTTTTGCAGTAAGCTGTGATAAAAACAATCCATACAAAAGGACTGTATTTAAATACATTCTTAAATATTTATTTTGACACAAAATATTCATTTAAATAGTATTTTTTATTGATGTATGCATTTCTAAATATGTTTTATCCTAAAATACACAAGTTCAACACGTTCTGATGCATTTTTATTAGCTGAGGTGTTTTATCAGAAGATGTGGAGAAGTGACGCAACCAAAGGAGGATGTTCCGAGCCATGTGTTAGCCCAGGAGGTGTGAATTAGGATAGTGCCCAAGCAAAAGTCCTCTCCGTATGTACAATCCCTCTGTATCTCAAGCAGATGATTCTGATCATCCTACCACCTGGGAACCATAGTCAAAGGTTTAAGTGGTGTAAAATAAATATTACTGTACAGTACAGATAGGGGACATGACTCTTTCCTAAGTTCCTAAGGTGTCACAAAACACTTTGGACTTCGTTAAGTCCAGTGTGGGCCTGTGTGGAGGTATCTTAATATAGGGTAGAAGGCCCTTTCCATCTTGCAGTGCATGTTTGGGCGCCCAACACACTGGGTTGTGAGGGAGGAAAGGGAGACAGACCCATGTGCACTTACTCATATCTCTTTCAGCTCAGTTGGTAGAGCATGAGACTCTTAATCTCATGGTTGTGAGTTCAAGTCCAACATTGGGCAAAAAAAAATCATGTATTGCAGATGGGTTGAACTAGATGAGCTTCATGGTCCCTTCCAACTCCACGATAAGGGATGCAAGCTCATATTTTGTGTTCCTTGACTGAATCAACGCCCGGGGGGCTGGACAGGGATATGAGAGGCATGCATAGGTCTAACGTGCTAAGGGCCAGTTTGTGCATGAGGGGTGGAAAGCCACCTCTTTCATGCCATATGGGGATCCCTCCAGACACAGGCACTGTGCCCACAGTGAACCAGAGTTAGCCATGTTACTGTCCCAGAGCCAACATTTTAAATGGACTTTTCACATTTTGTATCTTGCCTTTCCTCCAGGGCACTTAGGTACTTCTGCTGTCTGGGCTAAAACCAGAATCCCACAGATCTGTGTGTTGGTATTCCATGTGGTGGTCTGCTGGGGCTACATAAGAGTATAATATCAGTGGAATTATTGTAGAGGTAGCTGGTGTCAATAGGATTACAGTCCAATTCCTATATGTGTCTGCTACTCAGAAACAGCAGAGAGTCTTGGGACACCTTAAACCACAGGATAGCTGTGTTTGCCTGTACTGCAGCAAAAAGAACCGAGATCATCAGGTGCATGAAACACAACCCTCGTAAGCAGTGGCATCAGAGGGAAATGAAATGCGAAAAGTACCAATAGTGACAACTCAAACAAGATTCTTTGGCAATTGTTACCCATAATGAAGTGCAATCAAGTTCAGTAGGTGCTTACTCTTAGGGAAGTGCTGATAGGATTGTATCCATAGATTCTACTCCCAGGGTAGACAATGTGGTATAATTTGGATGATGTTGGACTCCAAATCCCATCATCTTTGACCATTGGCTATGTTAGTTGGGGCCAATGGGAGTCAGAATCCAACGATATTTGGAGGACACCACATTGGCTATCCCCGGTCTTCCCAGGTGATGCACAATTTCCAGTTCACAGAGTTAAATAAGAGGTGATGCCTTCACTGAGCCATCAACTTGTTAAGCCTCAAACTCTTACCTAGAGATCCACACCCTGTTCCTTTTGTCAAATCTTCACGAACATCCTCTTACAACAGACATACAACTCAGCCCAACATTTAGAAGTCTCTGACTTAACATACTGAAAGCCATCAGAGTGGCTATGATCAAACCAAATGAACCACTTTAAAGACTCATTGCTTGAAGTGAGAGGATGTTTAACTTTGGCTGGGTCACTCTGGTTGAGGTTTCTACCATCTGTGCCATTTAAAAGGAAAAAGGAAATGTACATGATTTTTTTGAATTGCATCAAAATAATCAAATTGAAGATACCTAGATTAATAGTTACAAGGTCAGATTCTTATAAAGAGAGAGCTTTTTACCATGGTGTTGCACTGTACTTTACTACAGTACAGTGGTACCTCTGGTTAAGTACTGCACTTAATTCATTCCGGAGGTCCGTTCTTAACCTGAAACTGTTCTTAACCTGAAGCACCACTTTAGCTAATGGGGCCTCCCGCTGCTGCTGCGCCACCAGAGCACAATTTCTGTTCTTATCCTGAAGCAAAGTTCTTAACCTGAAGCATTATTTCTGGGTTAGCGGAGTTCTTAACCTGAAGCGTATGTAACCTGAGGTACCACTGTATACATTTTCTTGGAGCCATCTTCTTAGAAATTAAAAAAGCCTTAAAACACCAGATAACAAACAAATTTCTCTGGAAATTACTGGAAAGAATTTTTTTTTAAAAAATTTATTTTGTTTTGACTATGACAGACCAACACGGCTACCTAAAATTTCTCTGCTGTTACTGAAAAGTTAATAGCAGAAATCTTAACCGTGGGTTAAAATGCACTTGTGGAACCATTTTTGGAAAAGTCCTTACAGTCAGAACATACTTGGGTGAAGTACTTGAAACCCTGTGTCAGTTGTGGCCATTTCACACATTGGTTAGGGGCTGGAGGAGCCGTATGTCAGTTTTATTAACCTGCTGCATTCTGTGCTTGTTCTTTTAGTTCCTTTTTTCCATTAACGTTGAACTGCAATCTGTCTGTAATCTATCCACACCCTGTCAGTTACAAGGGTATGGGAAAGTTTGCATCAAAAGGTGCTTGTGCTGCCGTTCTAATTAAAACATACATCATGAAGATGCTGTTCTCTCTTTTCTCTAAATTATGGACAGGAAATGCACAGTTAAGGTTTTAAACTGTCATCTTCCCACATGTTAGTCAACCTGCTAGCTTTTCTCTGCTATAAATCCCCTGTAACCACTTTGACTTTACAGTTTAGGATGTACAGCCATCATTCAGATTATAAGTAATTAACATGCCCGACTCGTTAAAACTACAACTCCAGGCTTTTAAGTTTGCAGATATGCCCTTTGTTTTGCATGTTTTGACTGCTCTCAAGGTATGATTGGGAAGAAATCCCAATCATCCCAATTACCCTATATACTCGAGTATAAGCCTAGTTTTTCAGCACATTTTTTGTGCTGAAAAAACCGCCCTTGGCTTATACTCGAGTGAGGCAGGCAGTGGCTCCTATGATGCTTTCCCAGGTTTTTTGTGGTGAAATTGGGTGCCTCGGCTTATATTCGGGTCAGCTTATACTCGAGTATATACGGTAAGTGTCATCGCTTTCCCCAGAGAATCCTGGGAATTGGACTGGGAGGATGGTTTGAGAGCTCTAGCCACTCTTGACATAACTGCAAATCCTACAGTTATCTGGGACAAGGAAATAGCAAAACTCCAGCCCTGTGCACATTTCCTAGCAAGTGAGCCCTGTCAAATGCACTGAAGCTTTTTTGTAAACATACCTAGGATTGGGCTGCATCATTGGGGTGTTCCAAGTCAACATAGGCTGAGTAATGAAACCTGTAATGGGTTGGCATTCAGTATATTGTTGTATGCTTGCTCATACCTCGCAGAAAAAAGTTGTGGAGAAGTCAGAAAGTTCTCTCAGTGGCAGCCAACTATGAAAGTTGCTTTTGGGGAAGTACAGCTACAAATCCTATGTTTGTAGAGCTCATGTGGAGTCAGGCCAGTGATCCATCTAGCTAAGGATTGTCTACTCTGACTGGCAGCAGCTCTCCAAGGGGACTTTCCCAGCCCTACTTTGAGTTGCCTGGGATGGAACCTGGGACCTGCTCCCCTGCAATTATAATAACTCTCACTATTGGCTTGTGGTGAAGGGGGAGTTTAGCTTCCCTTACTGAAGGTCAATAATAATAAGGAAGCCTAAACTCCCCCTACAGCAGTGGTGTCCAAACTTTTTTCAAAGAGGGCCAGATTTGATGAAGTGAAGGGCCATGGGGGCCGACCAAAGTTGTTGAGCTTTTTTTAGGGTTGGAGTTGTTGAGCTTCTTTTAGGATTGAAGTTGTTGAGGGTTTTTTTTTAGGATTTTACCCCAGGAAATAAACTGCCACAGGGGCTGGATTAGGCCCCCGAAATGGACTTTGGACATGCCTGTCCTACAGTGGTGTGGGCACTTCTTTCCAACTGTTTTATCCTTTCTTCCTGAAATGGCAACTTCTTCAAAGCTGAGACTTCCTTGTGTTTTGGCAATGGTGTGTGGACCCTGATTGACAGCTTTGCACACCACTCAGTATAAGTAATAACCTTGACAGCTAGGAGGCTAGAAACAATTTTCTTAGAATGAACTTGATCCTTCAACCTAGTTCTGACTAGAGGAGAGTCTTCAGGAAATTATGTATCTGCAGGATGGAGTTGTCCCATTTCAAATGGTGCTGTCCCGTGCAGCAGAACTCTACATCAAGTATCATATCGTCACATGCCTGAAGCAAATTTACTTGTAGTGAAGTGGCGCTCTACACCTGTCAATCCCAAAAGATCAAGCCTCCTGAGATTAAGGTGGTGCGCTGCTCCAGGCTAGATGCAGTAATGCACCAAGCTACCTAGAGTGTTGCCATATCTCCTCTCAAGCAAGTTTACACAACAAAACCTTTAGAAGAAATTAATTTGGTAGGTGTGGATACGATCTTTATATGTTTTTGCCTCATTAGTAAGCTATCTCAATCAACTGATGAAATATAGCTGTTTCTGTCTTTCGGCTTTTGCAAACTGGGTTGGTATGGAGATACTAGATTGTATTCAATTAAGTTCTACTCAGAGTAGAAATAAATAGACCCCTTAGTCATATTGGTTGATTTCATTGGCTCTACTCTGAGCATTGTAGTGTTACATTGGTCACACGAAATATTTCAGGTTACATCTCATTACATTTTCTTTATGCTAACAAGCTCAAATAAGAGAATAAGGTTAAAATGTACAGATTTTTCTTTTCATTTGTTAAGAGATAGGGATATCTGTTTTTGTGACCAACATAACACTCAACCATCCCATGTAGTGTAGTGGTTAGAGCAGGCTTCCTAAAACTTGGCCCTCCAGATGTTTTTTGCCTGCAACTCCAATGATCCCTAGCTAGCAGTACCAGTGGTCAGGGATGATGGGAATTGTAGTCTCAAAACATCTGGAGAGCCGAGTTTGAGGAACCCTGAGTTAGAGCAGGCATAGGCAACCTCGGCCCTCCAGATGTTTTGGGACTACAACTCCCATGATCCCTAGCTAACAGGACTAGTGGTCTGGGATGATGGTAATTGTAGTCTCAAAATATCTGGAGGGATGAGGTTGCCTATGCCTAAGTTAGAGTGTCAGACTAGTTGCTGGGAGACTAGGGTTCAAAGACCACCCAGCCATGAAACTCACTTCTCAACCTCACAGGGTTGTTGCATGTGTAAAATGGGGAGGGATATGCCACCTTGAGCTTCTTGGAGGAAAGGTGGGATATAATTATAATAAAATAATAATAAATAATATGTTTTATTGTCCTAAGCTCATCTGATTTTATCCTTGAAATAAAATTTATCCATTTACCCAAACAAGAAAGCAAAACTATCACTATAATAAAGAGTCATTAATCTATTTCCTTGGAGAGGTCCTAAACCAAGTTTAGAAAAGAAAAGAAATTCTGAGTCATCTTGCATGTCACACTTGCGGTTGTTTTTCTCACAAACAAAATGCCATTTTGAAAAGCTGTGACCAGATAGTGAAACTTTGGAAAACTATCTTTAAAATAATATAGAATAGTTTAGTTATATATGAAAATGAAAGATAAGTTGTAGGTTGACACTTTCATGGCATTACCCAGGAGTGGATGTGATCCTGTGCCCCAAATTCAGGGATTAAGAACCCAGGTGTGCAATAGCCCTTTCGTCCCACCTTCCCACCTTCTTCCATGTCTTGTGAACTTAGGGGTGACCTGACTTAAGTCTTAGAACTGTGAAGTGCCAAGTTTCATTATCATGAGGATGAAGATTTATTATGGCAATTGAAGATTACTGCACATACAAGCAGTCCCCCAACTGCCAAATGGCAACTTTCAGACCAGTCCAACTGGGTCCCCCATTGGTTATTGCAGGTCCACTACATGATGCCATGTGACTAGTAATAGCTTCCTCCATCCTAAACAGCACCCTGCCATGCCTCCTCTTGTGTAAACGTACTGGAGAGAGGAGGCATGACAGCGCATCAGGTAAAATGGCACGTTGCTTTATCTATTCTGGAGTTAGTTAGTTAAATTTATATACTGTCCTTCATCCAGGGATCGCAGGGTAGTTTACAATATAAAAACACAAAATTACATATTTTTCACATTCACATCAGTGTGCCACTTGAATCCCAGGGGTGGGTGCTGACACACTTTGCAGGAAATAAATTAACACTGCTGCAGCTAAACTTACAGGGCACAACACCACTTGAAAGGGCACCTTATGATTTGATTTTGTCACTTTGGGCCTTTATTAATCTTGTGCTGCACTTTCAAATGCATTGAAAGCATACAGACATGTCATGTCACAACATTTGGACCTCTGGCTCTGCTATTGTAGCAGATCCTCTTCCTTAATCTGTCATTTTTGTATGGAACTCTTTAAAAAAAAAATTCTTGAGCCATAATCCATAGATTCACTGCTTATCACGTAGCTGTATTTCTGTAATACCACCCAGAGAGGTTCAGCACCTTCAGCCAAGGTTGGCAGTGTCCAAAACCGTGACATGAACAGTGCTATCCTGTGCAAATTTACTCAGAAATCAGTGCCACTGAATTACCGGTAAATGAGACTTATTCCTAGGTATGTGGGTATGGGATTGCAGCCTAAAATATCAGAAGACAACTTGATTAGCCCAAATAGCCAGAAACAGAACCATGAGGAGACTGAGAGGAGATAAGATAGCCATCTTCAAATATCTAAAGCAGGCTTCCTCAAACTCGGCCCTCCAGATGTTTTTTGCCTACAACTCCCATGATCCCTAGCTAGCAGGATCAGTGGTGAGGGATGATGGGAACTGTAGTCTCAAAACATCTGGAGGGCCGAGTTTGAGGAAGCCTGATCTAAAGGACTGTCACATGGAAGATGGAGCTAGCTTGTTTTCTCCTGCTCTGGCGGGTGGGATCTGAACCAATGGAATCAAGTAACAAGAAAGGAAATTCCGACTAAACGTCAGGAAGAATAGTGAGAGCTGTTTGACAGTGGAGCAGACTCCCTTAGGAGGTTGTGGACTCTCCTTCACTGGAGGCTTTTAAGCAGAGGTTGGATGACTATCTGTCATAGATGCTTTAGTTGAGATTCCTACATTGCGGGGGTTGGACTAGGTGACCCTCGGGGTCTCTTCCATTTCTACATTTCTATGATAGCAGAGAATGCTATGATTCAGCAGGAGATTTCTTTTTAGATAAACTTAAACAATTACTAGAACTGGCTGCTCCCAGACTTCGGTACTCCTTTCCTACAGAAGTTCTCTGAGAGATCATTTCATGACAAGCATCACTAATTCAGTCTCATTATTTGCCGTGACTCACCACATTTTCTCTCCTAACTGTAGGCCTAGTACCTTTCAAAACATGCTGCGTGTTCCATACTGAATTAGAACGCAGAGTCTCTTACAATTCTTGAGAGCTGAGGTGTAGTTCTCACCATGGTGGGTAAAATTGTGTCTGTACTATTTCAAACTGCAGGTGGGGCTCTCACACAATCCCATACAGCCGTACCTTGGAAGTCGAACGGAATCCGTTCCGGAAGTCCGTTCGACTTCTAAACCATTCGGAAACCAAAGCATGGCTTCTGATTGGCTGCAGGAAGCTCCTGCAGCCAATCAGAAGCCGCGGAAGCCCCGTCAGATGTTTGGCGTCCAAAAATAGTTCGCAGACTGGAACAGTCACTTCCGAGTTTGCGGCGTTCGGGAGCCAAAACACTCAGAAACTAAGTTGCTCGAAAACCAAGATACAACTGTAAACCTACACATAGATGGCTACCATGTCAGGAAGAAAGCTAAGCTAGAATGCTTCTACCTAAGGAAACTTTTTCTATGTGCGACGGCTTTTATTTCTGTACACAGAAGCATTCCTTCCTACCGGTATGAGCCTCCACCTGCATTCTGAAGTGCTCCCCAGGTGGAGGGCTTATCATCTTGTTGGGATCTAGCCCTGGGGGTAATTCAGGTGTTCTCCCTGAGAGCTTAAGCTTTGTGCCGTGTGATTCATTTTGTATTCTTGGAACTGTGAGGGTTCTGAATTCTGTTGAACCACATACATCGTTATGGTTAGGTCGTACCAGAGGCAAATGTTTGCCACAATGCGTTGCAAATACTCACTTTGGTTTGTGGACACTTATAAATTACCTCAGATTGTGACAATACAGTGCCATACTGTGAGGTTTTCTTCAAGATCACTGCATCTATTTTTGGCACAGTAAAAAACCTTGACATTTGAATATCACTGGCTGAAAACACTGGCTTGCCCATATTCAGTATGCATCTTTCAGGTAGACAATCATGTTCAGTCTTTGAAAAAGGTTCTCTGAACTACAGACTTTTCCAGTTTGGAAATTCCCTGAGCCTTTCAGATACACAGCGAAACAGCAATCGCTCTCAAGCTTTTCTGTTTTGTTTTCTGTATTGTTGCCTGTCTGGGTCTTTCCACCACATAGGCATAATTAGCTCATGAGGATTCTCTGTCTATGTTACAAGCTGCAAGTACAGACTGTGGGTGGAATCTGACTGGAGCCCCCGTGCCCACGGAGGCGTTTTTGATCTAGGGAATCCCTCTATTAATAGGAGGGGTGGGGAAAAGAAAAAAAATAGGAGGGGTGGGCAGTCCATTTTTGAAAATCTCCCCATGCAGCCTCTCACACCACCTTCCACCTAGTGGAAGCTGATTTCGGAAGGGAACGCTAGTGGCTGTAGAAGGAAGAGGGAACTGTCTTCCTTCTGCTTCCATTAACAGAGGCATCCACTGAATGTAAAGTCCTTCTGTTAGCTCAAGGACACCAACACTTTTCACTGTCTGCTCAAACTGCTGCCTGTCTTTTCCCTAGTCTGCTCCTGAGGTTCCTTGAGTCTCCCACACTCACCTCACTAGCTAACACCCTAGTCTTCTTCCCAGCTGCATTAAACTTCATGATACTTTCTTACCTTCTCCTTCTTCAATTTCTGTGGGCTGAGTTTCAACCATCTCATTCTTTCTCATTCTTAGAAGCATTGTGTTCATTTTATAATCCGGGCAAGGCTTACTCGTCTCACAGATCTGGCGAAAACATACCTTTAGTTTGCTGTTCCTGGTCTGGCTGAAGTCATCAATACATCACAGCTACCCAACAGTCAACAAGGTTGACTGGCTATGCAGGGGTCAGCAAACTTTTTCAGCAGGGGGCCGGTCCACTGTCCCTCAGACATTGTGGGGGGGCGGACTATATTTTTTGGGGGGGGTGAACGAATTCCTATGCCCCACAAATAACCCAGAGATGCATTTCAAATAAAAGCACACATTCTACTCATGTAAAAACACACTGATTCCCGGACCATCCGCGGGCTGGATTTAGAAGGCGATTGGGCCGGATCCAACCCCCGGGCCTTAGTTTGCCTACCCATGGGCTAGAAGGTTACTACTCATGGTTGCTAATAGCATCCATGAAAGTAAGCTATGATGTGGTGCTAGTACTGATATTATTTAGAATGTTAAATAGATTTTGACCATGTCAACATCTGGACCTGGGAGTATACATTGCTTTCCTAATAAAAAGTAACTTCATACAAGATTCCTAGACTTGGGATGTAGTTTGAGTCACTGCATGGCTTTATGATTGACTCATCGCACAGTTCCTGTATACTGTGCCGCTGCAAAGCTTATTGTTGCATTACAGGAAATTGAATTAAGTGGCAAACAGGCTGTATGGGTTTGCAGTCATTAAAACCATTTCACCAAATACCGAACTCTCCATGGACTCAATTAAACAGGAGCAGAAATCAAATTCTGAATGTTGAATTGAATTGCATTTTGAAAAATTTTGCTTCAAATTTTTTTGGAAACTCTTTTCTCTTTCAGTAAAAAAATGTCCAAGTCAATTTTAAATACACTTCAAAATTAAAATGTTTTATAGTGCAATCTTAAGTTCAATAAGACTTATTCTCAGGTATGTGTAGGAATGCAGTCTTAAATTAGTTGGCATTTCTTCATTTGTTTTGATAGGCATCAGATATAGACCATGACCTGCAAATGTTTTGTAACTGTCAAATATCTTCACATATTTGTTTGTTTGTTTAAGGAATGTATAGCTTTCTTTTCACTAGACATCTCAAAGCAGCTTCCATAAAGCACAAAACACACAATACACACAATAAAATTAAATTAAAATAATAGTTTGAAACATTAGAAAATAGAAACTTTTACAATAGCATTGCCATTGCAAAGCCCTCCTGAAATAAAACCATTTTAACCTGGCCTCTGAAATTTAGCCAGACGGTGCCTGCCTGCTTTCTAATGGCAGGGAGTTCTGTAGAATTGAGCCTACTACACTGAAGACCTAACACTTCATAGGCATGAGCTGTGTTTCTGGTCTATGGAAGGGGGAGCACTAATGGTACTTCCCCTGATGACCTCAGTGATCAGCTTGAGACATCTAGGGTGATTGTATGTGAATTGTCAAATTCTGTCAATTGACAATCACCGAATACTAAAATCAAATATAGTTAAATGTCAGATAATATTGGAATTTTTGGTGAATATTTGAAGACGTTCCTGTGAATACTGAATATCAATACTGGTGGGAGGGGGGTAGTTGTTTACTTAACTTTACCCCTCCATTCAGTCCTCACCTTCAACCTGCCAATTTAGTCCTGTGAATTGGCTCTTGGCCAAAAGTGATTCAGTTTTATGTATCATGCCATACTTTCTTCACTATTAATTGTATGGCAGATATGTAAATGAAAAGATGTTAACATAACTTGTTGATGTGTGTGCTATATAATGATTTATTAGGCCTCACATCCTACACATTCTTGTACAACGAGCGTCCTTCACTTCTGCTGCCTGACAGGCTTGTCTTTGACATCATGCTTGTTGACTGCCAGCCTACAATCCTAACTCATTTTAAAATTCCTGTTTCAGTGAAGCTGATATGGTCTCAGCAGGATTTCTACTGTATATCAAATGAGAGTGTTAGTGGTATCTGAAGAAGTGTGCATGCACACGAAAGCTTATACCCAGAACAAACTTAGTTGGTCTCTAAGGTGCTACAGGACAATTTTTTATTTATTTCGACTGCGTCAGACCAGCACGGCTACCACCTGAATCTAGAGTGGTGATACATTTACTCATTTGGCACAATTAGCAAAAGTTGGTCTTTGGTCCATTACACTCACTGTGTGATTAGAAACCACTCCTGGGACCCCAATTTTAAACAAGACTGCAGCATGTGAGGAAGGAAAGTTCAATCCTTCCCACCTCAGATCACTACACTTAACATTAGTAAACAAAAAACCTCCCATTGGTGGCAGTAAGAGCTTTCCCCCTAAGGCTAGTTGCTGTGGGAAGGGGCAATTTTTGACAAAGACATGTTGTGAGCCATGGAATTGCATATGCGGCCAGCGTTATGCATGTATGCTCAGGTGTAAACCCACTGAGTTCAATTGAATTTACTCAGAAGTAAATATGCATAGGGTTGCTTGGTTAGTCACAGCCATCTTTAATTCCGCTTATTTCTATGGGATTTGGTTGTAACCAACCTGAAGGGATTGTAACCATTCAGTATAACACAAAAGTGGTTTGGGAAGACTCTGTTCCCTCCTGGTGTCTTTGTAAACCTTCCCTTATTTCCATGCAGTTGGGCAATGTCAGTTAAGATGAAGCTCTGTTTCTGAAAGAGCATGTTTGATAAACAGGATGGAGAATTTAAAGTGGTTTGGCCAGGTCTTTTTTTTTTTTTTTTAATCTAGTGTCTTCTATGAAAATGGAAATCCTTTCCTTTTAAAAAAATAACCAAAATAAAATAACCACAGATGGTACAGATAGCTCTAATAATTCTGGCCTGTCTACCTCCCTTGCTTGTGGCAATGTATAGTCATTTGTACCAGCAAAGTAATGATGGTGAAGAGACAGCTAGAAACACCTTTTTATATGAAAATTACTTTACCTGCAAAGAATGTTGGTGAGCTAGATTAAGTGCTGCAACATTATTATACAGCAGAGTTTGCAGCCTATGCAGATAATTTAGCAACATGCAAATGGTCATATTTTCTTTCCTTTCTTCCATTCCTGCTGGTTTAGGGTTGATTTTTAAAAAAAAAGTTTGTTTGCTTTTACTTCTGCCCTTGTTTTTCACATAAACAAAAGATTTTGTAGAAGGACACACCCATGGTAACATGTCAAATCACCATATCCTGAAAGGCACTCATTGCCTCTCAGAGGGTTTTCTTACCTTAAAGAAGAAAAGCATTATATTTTCTTTTTCATCTAACATGATTGATGATATAGCTAAAAAATATGTAATGGAAAGTATTCTTTTGGAAATATATTTGATTAAATATGTTTTCAGATGGCTTTGTAAATCAACCCTTGTTTGCCTTTAGAAAGGACAAACTCTTAAGCTGTAATACAAGTGAAGCCTTTTTCTGCTCTTCCCCAGCCTTTCAAGAACTTGCCAAATAGGAAGGGGGTTTGTTTTTGTTTTGTGTGCTGGACTATCAGAAATGGAATGGAATTTGGGGGAGGAAAGTAGAATCTGAACTTTTTTATTTTTTTATTTTTTAAAAAGCCTGCTAAGGCTCTCTTGTTGCAGCAGTTGTGTAGCCGCATCAATCAGTAGATTCATTTGTTGAATCATTTTGTGGCACTCTTAAAAAGTGTCTTACTGTATACTTAAAAACAGTGTTAACATCACTTGCGGGTTCAGATAACAATGCAGCAAGAAAAACCATAGCTCTGCCAGAGGGCTTATATGCTCAGCTCCTTAGCCAAACAGATGGTTTGCGCTGTCATTTCTGACAACCTTGATCACTAGTTGGGTAGGGGATGGGCGAGGCTAGAATCACTTCCTCCGTCACCCAATAAAAAGTCAGTGTTGTTAAAGGTGATGTGTCTATCAGCTGTTTGACAGTGCAACACCGCCTACGGTACTGGATGAGGCGTGTGTGTGTGTGTGTGTGTGCGTGTGTGTGCGCGCGTGTGTGTGCGTTTTTCTTGCTGTGTCCCACGCGATTACTATTTGAACACGTTGGGCCACATCCAGGATGCCAATCTGTGTGCAAAAGCCAGTTTCTGTGTACTGATCCCCCTTACTAGATTAACATATCTTAACTATAAAAATCTCAGTCTAATTTTATTCAAAGCCGTTTGCAACATAATTAGCTGGAGCAGCAAAAATAGCTACAGCCTGACCCTTTGGCGCTCTCCAAGTGCCCAATGAAATTTGCAGCCTCTCAGTTGCACAGAAAGGTGGGGTAGAAGAGAGAGTGTTCTCTGTTTCCTTTCCAAAAAAAAAGACACACCCCAGTGGTCATATTAGTCACTCTCCTGTACCATGGCATAATTTAAAATCGAATAGCATTTTTTCCTTAGGTGGAAAAAAATAAATTGATAATATAATTTGTATATGTAACTGCCAGTCTGACTTTCATCATTAAAAAACATGGTGAGCAGTGCAAAGGCAGAAAGAGATGATTCACATTCAGAATACATATTAGAAAATGTTAGCAGCACCGGGCACCATCACCTTGTGCAACCTGTGGCAGCTTGGTGCGCATTGGGCCCTTCCACCTTGGAGGCCATCCAGAAAGAGCTGGCAATATGTGCACAGGTGCTTCCCCTGGATGATGCAGACCAAATATTTCAGCACACCTGTTGGTTGGTGTAAACATGAGGCAAGCTGATAGCAGGGTGCTTGGGGGTTGAGTGTGCATTCTACCTCACTTGGGAAAACCCCTGGGAAGACAACGATGGACACATTGCATTTCCAGGAGGCGTCTTCAGTGAGTCAGAGTTCAGAGTCAACTGACCCAACTGACCCCCCCTTTTAATCTGTGCATTACACAAGTCTTTGTTCTCCACCCCTCCTGTTACTTGTTGGTTCTCAGAGTGAAATAAAGCAAGTGTTGCCATGCCCACTGCCTTGGTTTTGCCATAGTTATGTGGCAACTTAAATATAGCGTTTCTTCATTTGACCAGCTAACACATTTCTTTTTGGGTGGTCACTTACACATGACCGAAACAAAGGATTCTGTTTTAGATAAAATGTTTTAGATACGTTAAAGGTGCACACTTTAGAAAGAATTACTGTAATTTACATAGGAATAGAATGCATCTCATCCTATTGGGGAAGACTCTGACCAGGTGAGCTGGGTGCCTGCTTGCTGTTGATGGGCAACTTCAAGGCCCCTCCTGCTCTCCCTTCCTATGGTTCCTTAGCTTTAAACTGGACTTGGACCAGACAGTTGGCATTCAGACAGAGGACTCCTTCAATTAGAGAGCTGTCCTCTGTAAAGTAGGGTGCATGACCACTCTAATTCCTATTTTAATGAGAGAGAAAGAGCATGTAGGGGACTCTTGTACCAACAACTACAAGTGAACATCTGCCTTTCAGGCAGCCTGCTAGGATGCGTATTACAGGTAAGAAGAGAACTGCCACTTCACCCTCCCAGAAGCTTCTTGGCTCCCCTTCCCTGCCTTGCTGGAACAAACAAGGTGATTGCCACACCACTTGTTTTTCCTTTCTTGTTGGTAGCAGCAGGTGTTCTTGCTGGGGTTTGCCAGCAAAGCAGCCATTGCCAGTAAGAGCAAGGACAGAGCAGAGAAGGTGCAACATTTCTCTTCTTTTCTCTGGCAAAGGAAAGTGAATGGTTACTGTGAAGATGAGTCAGTAGCTCTCTCCCCCACACCCTCTCTCTCTCTCTCTGGATTGAAAGGGGGACTCTTCTGGGACTGATACCTGTGGTGGCTGTCAGGCCACTACCTAAGGCCATAAGAGCTGCAGACTGGGCTCTTGGGGTTCTCCAAGTCTGTCAGAACAAGCTATCCCAATTTTGAGAGACAGGCATTTTGAGAAACAGCCCTCCCACTGTAGCAAAGGCAAAATAACAATGTAATTAGCCAGAAATACTCACGTCCCAGACATGAGAACAGACAGATCATTAGAAAGGAGTGGCCACAGCAAAATGAGCTTGTAGTGTGTTTTCCAAACTCCCGATAGCTGAGGCATACTTTTTTCTGAATTAAAATTCGAGGCGTGTGTGTGTGCACACTCACACATGTTTCAAGGAGGGGCCATGGCCTAGTGATAGAGCACACATGGAAGGTCCCAGGTACAAGTCCTGGCTTTGCCAGTTAAAAGGATCATGCTAGTGCACTGTCTGCAGTTAGCTAGGGCAAAATTATTGGGAGGTAGCTCTGGGTCCTTTTTATCAACATGACTGGGATAGCCTAGGTGCACTGCTAGTTTGGCAACACTGCAGAACTAATTATTTGTCTCGGGGGGGTGTGCAGATAGACTGACATCCTGTGAATTTACTACATACATGATATACAATAACTTGGATAATGTTGTTTGAGCCAAAAAAAGTAAACATCATAGTGCATGTGTGTGCATGCAGAATTTGAATTTTGTGCAAGTGCAGATACATGCATAATTTAAGAACTGGATTTCAGCCTAGTAGGTAAAGGCTTCAAACCCTGAGTCCCTTACAAGACTATCTGTTGTACCAGATCAGTTGCAATTACATCTGAGGAACTTCAGAGTTTCAAAACACATGTTGCAGTGAGTCTGGCTTTAGGTGAAACCAAACCAAAAGTAACTGACCTTGGCCCTCTTGAACTTGTGTCATAAGTGGTATATGTGCTTCCATCGCACTGCAGCATCTTTCTCTTGTGGATCTCCATGGCAACTCTGCAGGTGGTAGATGGGGGCACATAATCTGCTCCCAACCCACCCACCAAACCACGATTCTCTGCCAAGCAGGGGAAGGCAGTGGCATCAGGATTCGATCTGCCTCAGGGGGCATAATGCCTTGAACCAGCCCTGGCGTCAAACCAGATAGATCTTTGCCTGTCTGGTTAACGAGGAAGGGAAATCCAGTGCTTTTTAGTGGTGCTACCACAAACAACATTGGCCACCTGACTAACAATAGCACCATTTAATAATATAGCTTAGCGATCTGAGATATAAGGTTTTCCTTGATCAAATCTAAAACCAATAGGATAGGTCTGCTTAACTATTGTGAATATCTGCGAGACAGCAACGGAAAACTGTTGGGTGGCTTCCACAGATTTCCCAAAAGGAAAAAAGATTTTGTTAGGATAATGAGGGGAACATGGTGGATGGGTCAAAACATTGCAAGCCACACATTGTTCTTATATTGCTCCAAAGCAGAAGTTCATTATCCATATCAATAATAAATAAAAAAAACCCATTCCTCACTAATCTTGGTGGAATAAACTAAGTAGCAACCTTCCAAGCAAAAGCTCCCCCCACCCCATGGAAGCATATGATGTATTTTTCTGTTTTTAAGACAGGCATAGGCAAACTCTGCCCTCCAGCTGTTTTGGGACTACAATTCCCATCATCCCTGACCACTGGTCCTGTTAGCTAGGGAGTTGTAGTCCCAAAACATCTGGAGGGCCAAGTTTGCCTATGCCTGTTTTAAGACTTGTTGGGGATTAATAGTAAAATGTTATTATTAATAAAATACCGGCATATCATTATCGTTCTTATATTGTTGGCATCGAGAGACAATGGAGTGTGCCTCCAAGGGTGAAGTCAAACTTGCTGCATTAGCAGCGCTGTAGTCACCTGGGCAGTGTGCATGGGGGTCCTGGGATGCCCAGATGACACAACCCCACTCTCTGCCTCGCTGATGTGGTCCAAAGGAAAGCGAAGGGATACATTTGGCACCAGCCTGGCTGCAGGAGTTGGCAGGAAAGGGGTGCACAAGGTGCCATCCAGCCATCATAGGGAGTCCACTCCGGATTTGTTTAGCGTTTACTCCTTAGTCTTTTCTTCTCCTGCAAGGCAGTGGAGGTTTAGGATCTGAGTTTTCTTTTCCATAGATGGGCTACCTTCCCAGGTTGACAGTGATGCCCCTTCTGTTGCGGTTCTTGTTTTCTTCTTCTTTTTGGAGTGCTGCCATCTATCAATAAAGAAATAACTATTTAGAGCTTATTAGGAGCATCTTTAAATTTATATTTAAAGCGGGTGAAGCTTGAGGCTCTTGGCAAGTGGCCAGTTAGGCCCTTCATGCTGCAAAGGGTTTTTGCTCCACTGATGAAGAAGATAAACCTGTCTCCATTGTTGTGCCTGTGTTCTGTCTGCCTAAGCTCTGCATCATTTGTATAACTGCTTGAAGGTGTGGACTGAGAAATGCTGTTTTGGTTACTGGGCTTGTGGCTGGTAGCTTTGTACGTAGAGTTGCACATCACGGCATACACCCATGGAATCTATTAATGTGTCTTGTTTGGATACCTCCTAATTCCTAGGGCATTAAATGGTGAAGCATCAAGATCCAGGATGAAGATAAGATAATTAACTTTAATCTGAGCTCCTGCCTGAGGTGGGAATGCGTTAGGTGCGCAGTCTGTCTGCTTCCATTTATACTTAACCTGTTTAAAAAAAAAAAAAGCTTAAATGGGACTCTTCAAAACTCAGGACAGCAGACACACTTTAGGAAAAAGTTACAAAGTTTTCATCATTACACATAGAACTTGTCAGTCATTGCTTGCTCACATTTCCACAGTTGTATTGAATTAAGCAAATTGCATTATGCCACGATCCAAAGGCCCTAACTGCAGTATATATTTAAAGCAGTATCATACCCCTTTGAACAGTCACGGCTTCCCCCAGTGAATCAAGGGGAGTGCAGAGTGTTAAGGGTGATAACAGTTGTAAGGAGACCCCCTTATTCCCTTCACAGAGCTACTGTTATCAGTCATTTAACTATCTATCCTCCTTCTCAGGGAACTCTTTAAGAACTGTAGATTGATGAGGCACTTTTGAGGTACTGTGTGTAGCATGTGTGTTTTCCTCCATGTTTCCACCTGCAAAAATATGTTATGTTAATTTAGATTTCTGTTCATATGCATGTTTATGTTTTTGTTTTCTTAAATTATCTGTTTTGTCAGTACTTAATTGAAAACCTTAATAGGTGGTGTTGTTTTTTAAGTGAAGACAAGGCTATTCCGTAACATTCAGATATTTACTCATCTTTACAGAAATAGGTTGCTTGGCTGATTTTGCTTTAATTGGCAAACAGGTGGCAGAGTACAGCTTCTTTTTGGCTGGGGGGGGGGGAGTTCACCACTGCTACCCTCTTAACGATCCCACTGCATTACGCTGTGCTCCCAAGGCTGCAGTCTGGCTCAGCCACCTTTGGTACCTCCAGTTATCCAACTTCCAAGTTAGCAAGGTCTTTAAAAAATATTTCTGCTCATAAAGTTATGGTTTGCCATGAAATTTCCCTTTATCTGGGATTCTCCCTAGAGATAGGGATAGTGGTCTTGGATCTGCAAATTCAGTGTGCTTAAAGGTAAAGGGACCCCTGACCATTAGGTCCAGTCATGTCCGACTCTGGGGTTGCGGCGCTCATCTCGCGTTACTGGCCGAGGGAGCCGGCGTACAGCTTCCGGGTCATGTGGCCAGCATGACAAAGCCGCTTCTGGTGAACCAGAGCAGCACACGGAAACGCCGTTTACCTTCCCACCGGAACAGTACCTATTTATCTACTTGCACTTTGAAGTGCTTTCGAACTGCTAGGTGGGCAGGAACTGGGACCGAGCAATGGGAGCTCACCCCGTTGCAGGGATTCAAACCGCCGACCTTCTGATCAGCAAGCCCTAGGCTCTATGGTTTAACCCACAGCGCCACCCGTGTCCCTGTGTGCTTAAAGTAGTGTAAACGGCTGTGGCTGAAATGATGCCATATATCGGATTGCCTTTTTAATGCTTAAAAAAACCCATGCATGCTATACAGGAAACTTGAAATTCCTACTGTGCTGGAATGACTGTTTAAATTCATTGGAAATATTGCAACACTTGAGAGGATTAGTTTTGTTAAACATGATAGGCTTGATAAATGGAGTATGTGTGTGTATTTGAAATGAATCCAGTTTACTTTAGTATTTATCCTTTTGTCATCATTCCTCTTACTCTGGAGAAAAGCCCTTGCTCATTGTTAGATCAAAGTCAGTAGTAAAAATCTCATTTGGATTTCTTGGGTTGGGGCCCAGGAGGATGAAGAATTTCTCCTGTCAGAGTTTCTCCAGCTTTTGTGAGCAACATTGGCTCTGTAGGTTGGACAGCATAGCTTATAATATTTTTAAATTAAGACTATGCATATTTGTTTTAGTAGGACTCAGCTAACATGAGGACATCACTAAACCAGTCTGTCCAGGTTTTGTGTGTGTTTACACCTCTATACCATATCTTTAACGTTAATAAAAAAATCTGTATTATTTGCAAGGCAGCATCTGATCAGGTTGTCCAAACAATGGCAGGAGTTGTAATCCCACAGTGATATGTGCCACATACAGAACTGTCATCACACACAAAGTACTTCCTGGACAATTTTCCCCTGTATATGTGGGCTTCCATTTTTTTTACAAAGCAACAACCTGGTCCATTGAAGGGTATAGCACAAAGGGAGACTCTGGAAGAGCCCCATCTGCCCCTTCCTTGCACAACTGCCTTGCCGAGTAGGAAAGTTGCATCTTTTGCCTGGTAGTCAACTCCACCACTTTCATCTGAACTTACCATACATCTCTCTGAACCAATACACTCTGGGTTTTCCAGTTGATTCCTTTCCATTCTCTTTGAGGTTAAACCCAGCACCCAACTCCTTCTATCCGTCCCAGAGATCAGAAGAGTTTGCTTTTCTCTGACCCCCATATCCTATACCCAGTAGAGTGTCTCTGCAGTTTTAGGCATTTAGAGAATTACAAAGATCCCTGAGGTTGGCAAACATATTAATAACCAAAATTATATTAGTTTTTATTAAGAACAGTTTGACGGTACCATCCCAATAGTGTTGTACCATGTGATTATTCCAAATGTGTAGGTCAGCTGTCTAAGCTATAGAAAAGATATTATTACCTCTGTTAACAAGCTAATCATGGGAAGGCAAGAGTATGTTTACCATACCAGCGTATGGTAATGTGAGAAGGGAAGTCTCTTCTTTTTCTGCAATGTTCTGCATTGATCTTGGATTTTCCATAGATATGGATTATTCAGTATTACAATTAAACGCTTTTTAAAAAATAGCAGATGAAACCTTTTTGGAGGAGCAATACCAAGCCTCTTTATGCAGCTCCCTGCCATGCCGAAATCCAGTTAGTATTACAACCAATTAGATTGTTACGAGCCATTCTGTCCAACTATTCTGCCCCATATGTTTTGTCATCGCTTGGCCACTAATTAATGGGCAGTCAGTGGAGCAATCACCTTGACTATTTGGGCAATCAGCTCATACACTCCTGTGGGATGCTAGGTGACGAAAGAATTCCATCACCTGACCTCAATGGGGTGTGGGAGACAAGAAACTGAAAGTAACAGATTTCTTTTTCTTCTCTTCCTTTTAGTTCAGAGCTAGGTTGCAGAGCCTATAAAACTGTTTCTGTTAAGTAGTTTTTGGCTTTCTATGGTACTACTGTTGTTTTGGGGCAGATATTGCTGTAGATCTAACACCGCCTGCTTGCGAGTTCTTGTTCCTGTTTCCCTGCCATACCTGTACATTTATTTGTAAATAAGCAGCTTGCAATTGGGGACAAATGAGCAGCTGTTGCTCTCCATTTCTCATTCTTCCAGTCTTCACCAAATTTTCACATCAGCTTGTGCGGGGAATGGGATTAAGTTTTTGTCAATTTCTCCTTGAGATGCATATTTTGCAAGCAAATTCTCCCAATATATTGCATTTTTTTGTATTTTTATATGTTGTTTTCATTAATGTATGCATTTTATGCACACTAATGTAAACATTTCCATATACTTCATTCGGTTGGAGAACAGCATCAGAAAATTCGGAGAAGTGTGAGTTCAAAAGGATAACTCTGTTTGGCTGTGTTGAGGAGTATGAGTTAAATGCAAACAAGACCAAATTTCTCTTTCATCCTTCATTACTACAATGACACCTCAAATCTTCAACTCTTTTTTCTCTCCAAAAGAAAGCTCATTCCTTACATTCCTGCCTAAATCTCATAGCTCACTAGTCAGCCATGCTGTAAATAGTTTTATTACTAACAATAGTATTGGTAGTAGTAGTATTAATAAAAACTAGTGTCCTCTTAGCTTCAGTTGCCCACTAATAGTGATCGGTCGCAGGGTTAATGTTGGGACAGCAAAGTAAAAATTGCAAAGGTGTTTGCTTATTTTAAAGTGCTGTCTAAATGACTGATGAGAGTTATTCAGTAACTAGTGCTGCATTTGAATATGTATGGTATCAGAAGTTATATATTAGCCCTTGATTCCAACTTGGAGAGGTACATGGCAGTGGTAATTCCCTGTGGGACTTGCTATGAAATACACAGAATTTTAAAAGGTGTGTGTTGGCAAGGCTTTCAAACAAGGGATTTTGGAAATGAAGTGAAGATGGGTGGAGTAAGTGCATTTCTTGTGCATAATTGATGCTTTATGTGAGCTCAGTTTCATTGTTCAGCATTTCTCCAGTCAATTACTTTAATAAAATGAGCATGTCCCAAATTCAGGTTCAGACTTAAGGTCCACAGTGCCTGGGACATTGTCAGCAGTAATCACTATCACACTTGCTTAAATGAGTTAATTTTCTAGTGAGTAATGCATAAATACATCTTCAGTGGAGTAGGCTTATTATGCACCAAACCACCAAAAATAAGTGCACATATTCAAAAACTGAGAATACAGAGTTAAAATAGTAGTAGCATGTAAATGAATGCATAACTTATTTTTTAACTATATATGTGTGTGTGTTATTGTATTATTACTTGCCCTTACATGGGTCTCCCATCCAAGCTGTGGATCAGGTCTGTGCCTGCTTAGCTTTAGCAGAATTACTATGCTTGTTCCCGACAGCTAAAATAGCCTAGGCAAGTGAATAGAGGCTTCCATCTTCTCTCAAACAAAATGAGTTGATGGCAAAAGTGTGGAGAATGAATATTCTCAGGGTATGTCAGGATAGGAAGACCAGAACTGATACACGGTCCTCATTTCCGCCCATATGGCATGTTGCTTGGGGGCAGGTGGGGTGTGTAAAGAGAAAATACACAAAGTCAAGAAGTTTATTTGCACCGCACATCCAAAGTCACACCTTAGCTTAGCATGAGCTCCTCTCCAGGAGTCTGCCCTGCAGCTTTGCATGGTCTCCCTAGGCCAAGATTTGGCTTAGCGTGTCATCCGAACAAGGCCAATATAAATGCACAATGCTGCAGTTCTATACTCACCCTATAGTAAGCCCCATTGAACTCAATAGGGAGTACTTCTCAGTAGACATGTATAAGATTGACCTGTTTGTCTTGTTGATGGCCAAGTCCATAAACTGAGGAGGCAGGGGACAGTGGTTTCCAATGAAGAGAGATGCATAGTTTATTGAACTGCTATATGTTGTGCCTTGCTGAGTGGAGACTTTCTCAGCTGTTTTTCTTACACCTGCTTACATGTGTGGTTATCCCCTTGAGTTGTTTTTGTTTCGTTTTGGGTGCCTTTTCGTAGCCCATTTCCCCCCTTGTATTAACTGCACTTCTTGGGGGGGAAAGTGTTTAACAAAACTCAGTAAATACAATGTTTTGTTTTTAATGTGCGCAAGAATCAAGCCTGTTTCCTTTTTAATGGCCCTTCTTCAAGGAATTTCCTTGGGAAGAAAGGGAGCTGGGGAATGGGGAACCTCCATTCATCCTTTAGGTGCTGCTGTGGCAGCATTACAGACACAAGGGTCCACAGTAAATTAAACTTCCATGGATCCTGACAACCCTGCTCCATCTACCATGGATCCTTGCACCAGGATGCTGACACAGTACAGTATAATGGAGGTCCCCAGGCAAGCTTCTCTATTGCACAGCCTTGTCATTATTTTTTTGTTTTCCTTCACGAACTGGGATAAAATTGATTTTGTCCATGTGCAGCATATAATTTCTTTTTTGAGAACCGTTTCATCCATGTTTCATTTTTAATTGTTGTGTATACCACTGTGACATACAGTATTGTAATGTTTGGCTGTATATATTCCAAATTAATGGATAAATTAAATAACAGCTTAGCATCGTTTATATAGCATTCGTCTCAGCCTTTCTTTCAACATCCATGTAGAATAGAACAGTTTTGCTACTCCCGTATTGTAGATCGGAAGGACAGAGGATAGTGGCTTGTCTAAGGCTAAGTGGTGGCCTTAGTGGGCATGTTTACTGAAATACAATTTGAGGACTTCTTTGCTCACATTCTTAAGCCCTTTTGCACTGCACCAGCTCCTATATAGCTACCCCAATACTTCAATATCATTATCCTGTGCCTATTATATAGCAGGCAGGCATCTTCCTATGCTATAAAATGTGTGTATTTAGAGCTGTCTTGACAGAAATGTTTTAGCCTGCAAACCAAGAAAAATAATATGCATTTGCATTTAAATCCTGCATCTCATTATAAGAGAAAATCTGTGTCCGCTATGCTGATGTGTGTTATTTGGTAATCCAGATTCTACCTTTAGAGTGTGAAAAATCTGTCTACTTTTCCGATAAACACAGCTTCTGAAGTCAAGTTTGTAGTTAATCACAGGCCCAACCATAGGAACTGAACTCCTACAGTCCTACCGTAAAATCAGTTCTTGTTAGTGTTGTTAGGGTTTCGTTTTGTGTTTTTTCACTAATCTAATTTTAAAATCTGTTTCTTCACTAATCTAATTTTAAAATCTGTTTCCTCGCTGTACACAGAAGACATACTTTTATTTCCCTGCAGGTACCTCTTTTAAAATGGGAATTAAAACAGTTTACTAAAGTTGCCTTACAAATACTACTAATGTTATTAAACCCTCTGCCAAAAGTAGTAGCAAGAGCCACTGTGCATGAGAGGGAATTTGTCTTGCCAAAGATGGCATACAAAAATTGGTTTTGGTTTTCAGAACTCAAGATAGCTTGTTTACTACAGTATTTGCTTCCCTGTGATATTGAAAGCATGATTCCTGCTGCTTGAATTCTATAGTTTGGTTCAACCCTTAATCCTTGAGCAGGC
Organism: Darevskia mixta; assembly: GCA_034641385.1. NCBI lineage: Eukaryota > Metazoa > Chordata > Lepidosauria > Squamata > Lacertidae > Darevskia > Darevskia mixta. The sequence goes on along the minus strand of JAWWNH010000013.1, from coordinate 41,050,864 downwards.
GCCAGCTGTAATGACAAATTATGGCTTGTGCAAACAAGTAATTGAGGGGTGAAATTGGAGTGTCCAAAGGGAGGAAGCAGCCTGAGATTCAGGCACAGATAAATAAACTATGGTTTGTGTTTTGCTGGGCTGTTGAGCTTGAACCAATGAGTTGACTGGGCATGGAGGTGCTCCTGGGGTGCTCCTGCAAAATAGAATGCAGTCTGAAACATAATACAAAGACATCCCTGCTTTGAATAAATGCCAGTCTTTGCTTAGGCCAGTGATGGCCAAACCTGGCTCTCCAGCTGTTTTGGGACTACAACTCCCATCATCCCTAGCTAGCAGGACCAGTGGTCAGGGATGGTGGGAAATGTAGTCCCAAAACAGCGAAGTTTGGCCATCACTGGCTTAGGCCAACCTTTGTCAACCTGTAGTCCAGTGGCTGTGCTTAGCTGGGGCTGATGGGAGTTATAGTCAAAAAAAATTGGAGGGCACCAGATGTCTGAAGTCAGGCTTAGACCCTATCTTTCCGTCAATGCATAGATCATAGATTGAATCATAGAACTGTGGAGTTGGAAGGGTCTAATCCAAACCCCCTGCAACGCTTGTTAGCCAGGCTCCTGACAATTTCTTCACTACCTTTGTGTAACCCAAAATACTTACTAGAAGTGAAAGCATGCAAGAACAAGACAGCTCTTTGCATCTGTTATTGCTACAAGGCATCTACAGTAGAGCCAGGGCATCGTAACCCATGAGATTAACATGTGAGCCTCCAAAATAAGGTAATATGTAAGAAAATTCAAAAAGTCAAGTAGTGAGACTGGATTAATTAGGAACCTTGTCTAATCCATATAATATTGGCACTTGCTTTTCGCTGCAGGAATTCTTTATTAACATATGCATAAGTTTATGTTTTACTCTATCCTGCTGCTGTCTTGACAGTTAGGTTAAATGATGCTGAATACACTTTGGAAAGAAGAAGAATCCAAATCTCTTTTCCACCCCCTAATCTGAAAAAAGCATTGCATACAAGAGAAGCAGAATTCATTCAATTTCCTGTTAATTTCCTTGGTTGTCTAATTTTATGTAAATCCACAGAGCACAGGTTTTAACTCAGCCACTCAAATCAAGAGACCAGAGACAGACACAGAATAGGGGTTGGGGTGGGGATAGGATTTACCATTTGGGGGAGGGGGGGCTTTAAAAAGAATTCAGCAGGAGAAATTTTACACTTTAATTGAAAGTGTTTATTTTTCTCCACACAATAAACCTTACTTTCAACAGGAAAGAGGGGGAAGGGTATTAGATAGTGAAAGGAACTAATTCTGCATCTCAAGAAACTGACAATTTCTTCCAGGCAGACCTATAGTATCATCTGGGATTAGTGATGGTGGCATTCTTTGTCAACATGTCATCCTTGAAAGTGAGGAACAAGGGGAGCGGCTATCATTTTCCCTGCTGCAGGGTGTCAGCAAAAGATTCATTTGACTCTAAAGGGGATTATCCCTTCTTCTGTCCCCTGGAGAGACAAGAGAGTTTATTACAGAAGCTGAGGAAAAGGGGGTTAGCACAGATTAGTATTATATTATTGGCAGGGCAATGATGTATGTTACATACAAAAAAAATTGCAATATGTCTCTACCCCTCCCTTTCTTATTTCTGACAGAGTCCTCATCACTCTGTCCCCCTAGCTGTATCATCAGAATGCAGGACGTCACATGAAAATAGTGGTTGATGTGACTCTGGATTCTGTGGCCAAGGGCACTCTGATTCTTCATCATGCCTGAACTACAAACTGGAATGTAGCAAAACTGAGAAAACCTTTAAGTTTAAAGCAAACTGAGGCCCAGCCAGAGCTCAGGACACGACTGCAGTCTCTCCTGCTCCACTTAGCACCCCTAAACTCCACCTGCCTCGCTGGGGACAGTAAGGGGGTGGTTCCAGAAGGCAGAAACAAACACACACACACACACACACACACACACACTGTGTTTTGTTGCTGATTGTCTGCAAGAAAGAGAGGGAAGTTGGAATATACCACGCTTGATAACGCACTAAGGACTCGGCTATACAGCTGCAAATGTAACATCGTTTTAAGTGTGTTTTAAGTGCATTATACAAATATGACACTAGATGGCGCTGATGAGCCAATGACCAATTCCATATATACTTTACAACTTTTTAAAAAAACGCATTTTCCACAGCGTTTTTTATATCTATGTAGATTCAGCCTGAGAGAGACGGGAGGCAGAAGAGACACACACATACTATCAGTGGTGGGATGGAACACATACACAGTGCAAATATTTTGTTACAGATCCCTGCATGTCACATATTAGTACAGTATGCTCAACCAGTATCCAGCTGTGTATTCACCCCCTCTGATGTTAGCTTATGTAAGGGGCTGTGTCTAGTAGTCTCTTGGTGTTATGCATCTTGGGAAGCTGAGCTGCCCTTAACATTATCCACTGGAAATCGTACACACCCAAGCTTTGAAGAGGAAAAAATGTTCCACTGCTATACTTTTATCATAGGTAATACTAGGTTGTCAATGAGGTTATTCCAAAGTGTGTAGCTTAGGGGCTATGGCATAGTTCAGGGGTAGGCAACCTAAGGCCCGGGGGCTGGAGGTTAAGAACTTAATTCGTTCTGGAGGTCCGTTCTTAACCTGAAACTGTTCTTAACCTGAGGTACCACTTTAGCTAATGGGGCTTCCCGCTGCCGCTGTGCCGCCGCCGTGCCGCCGCCGTGCAATTTCTGTTCTCATCCTGAAGCAAAGTTCTTAAGCCGAGATACTATTTCTGGGTTAGCAGAGTCTGTAACCTGAAGCATCTGTAACCTGAAGCGTCTGTAACCCGAGGTACCACAGTATTTAAAATGCATCTCTGGGTTATTTGTGGGGCCTGCCTGGTGTTCTTACATGAGTAGAATGTTTGCTTTTATTTCTAATGCATCTCTGGGTTATTTGTGGGACATAGGAATTCGTTCATTTTTTTCTTCAAAATATAGTCCGGCCCACCACATGGTCTGAGGGACGGTGGACTGGCCCACGGCTGAAAAAGGTTGCTGACCCCTGGCATAATATGAAGCAGACTTCTTTTGAAGGTCATTGAGTTGAATGGGAGTGCTCTGGCCACTCATTTCAATTGGGGTTGTTTTTTTTAATGGGCCTGGTGCAAGTAAGTTGTTGTGCTCATCCCATGAATCAGATGATCACCAATTGACCCAGTTTTGTTAAATGGCTTCTATATACTTGAAGCAGAAATCTCGGAGCATGCTACCACATCAAAATATGAAAGTAATGAAAGAATAAGATCCTGGCATGAATAGGAATAGAAGAACTCAGTTCACATCTTATGTAAGCAGATGTAAATGGTCATCTGCTGGAGTTAAAAGATATTATGCTCAGCAGTGAATCCAGCCAGTATGTTACATAGTTAACACTGGAGAATGAGACATGTCTGTCTTGCTCACCAGTGATGCCTTTTAAGGACTTTAATTAACCTAAGTTTGCATTGATTTGGTCCTTAATTCATTCAGTAGAAGCTGTAAAGGGGCAGAGAAATCTGCCACAGCGATGTGACCATTGAAAAAGTGTTTCTTCTCAAGCACAAGGTCAGTAAATTATTTTTCATCTGTGCATTGCCTGCAGTGTAAAAGGTGTCTCACGCATCAAAACTGTGTTCTGCATAGATAGAAGTCCGTACCTGATTTGAAAGAAATGGCATGATTCATATTTTATTAATGCTTCCTTATGTTTGCTCATTGTCATCTCTGATTAATCTTTTGGAAACAAAACAAGTACAAAGGAACTTACAGTGACAACAACTGAAAAAATAATCAGCCAGTGCAAGAATGAGACCTTGAAGAAGAGAGATTCTCATGGTTTCGGGGGATTTTTACATAATTAATAAAAACTTTTTTAGGTTAGGCATAATCAGTCATGAGCTTTGTAGAAAGGCTTGCAGCTGAAATGATGAAAGTGTGTGGAAACCATGATCTCCCCAAGTTCAGATGTGCAAATTCAAAATGAAATTCTTCATTTAACTTGTGAAGTTAAGAAATGGGAGTGTGGTTGCATTGTGATATCATTGCAATTTGTCATTGGAATATTTAAAACTGGTGTTTATGAATGCTGCATAGATAGCAATTTCCCGCTTACTTTTATCTAACCTATTTCCCCCTGTTTTTAATTAACCTATATCAAGGATGGGGAACTGCCAACCCTCTGGATATTGCTGTACTACAGTTCCCCATCATCCCTAATCTTCCACCCAGCTGGATGGCACTAATAGGCATTGAAGCCAAACAGCTTCTGGAGGACCACAGGTTTCACAACCCTGACCTTTATTGGTCTATATCTGTGCTCAGATTCATAGCTGTAGAATTGAGATTCTAAAATGATCCAAGATATATCCAAATAATGAGTCAATCCACTTTTCTGAAGTCCATTTCTTATTAACACGGAAACTGGTTGCAGGGTGGTTTCAGAGGAATGTGAGTTAAGCTTGGTTGCACGGCAAGGTGGCCAAACAGCTGTGTTAATCCACCAGACCCATGTTCCATTTAAAGTAGTGGCAGAGATAGGCAATTTTTCCTGCCGTGTGCCTCCCTCTATCCCCCTCCCTTCTCTACCTGCTGTAGCAAACAGAAGGGTGAGTGTCAGCAAAGAGGCCAAATGAGAAACACGCGGGAGAAGTTGTCACTTCATTGTCTTCCAGCTCTTGGTGGCACTTTTCAAAGTACCTATGTGGCATCTCCAGGTTGTGTGACCTGGTCTCTGTGTGGAAACAGTGGCTGGCAGACTGAGAACAACCAAGGGAATAAAACACCTGCTTCAGTTCTGGTGCAAAGCTGTCAAGGAATTATAGTCTGATTTCAGCATTTCAGACCAAGTAGTGGTAGTCAGGCATTATGAAACACATCGTGGAAGGTAGGGAGAAAAGGCTCATAGCTTCATGGTAGAGCACCTGCTTTACATGAAAAAGGGCAGGGCTGGGAATGCCCCCATCTGAAAATCTGGAGTGTCTCTGCCCGTCAGCATAGACAATATTGTATGAGGGAGCTTTCTATGTTCATATATTTGTACAAGGCAAAGTGAGTGAGAGATTCTTCTGCGGATGCCTGGAAGTCCACAGTAACCAGGTAGCATATCATAGACAGTCAGCTTCATGTAATGCACCAGGCAGTGTTTGGTGGTCCCCACTTGACCGCCTCTATTCCCCTCCTTATATTTGCATAGGAGAAACGCAAGTCATTGATAAGCTTGCATGAGTGTCAGATTGAGAGGAACTCAAGCAATCAAGTGTGAAGCAATCAAGTTTCACCCCTTCTGATGTTGGAAGAATCGAAACCCCCATGATTCACTTCAGATATTTCACATTTCCCTTCCATACTTTCAGGGCAGTGTTTTTGTTTATAAGAAGTAGGAATTGGTGCGATTAAGGAGGCGTCAAGTCCAGTTATGAGCAAATAAATAAGATGTTAAACTCTGTTTAACGATACTGCATGGTTTTCTCTTGTTCTTTTCCATTAGATGTGCAATTTTGTACAAACGAGCTGAGGTATTCAAAATATTCAGACTGTTGTTCGGAAAAAAGAGAATCTCCCCTTTTCTAGGGTTGTATCAGCATGTTAATTTTTGGTGGGTCCAGTCAATTCAGACAACCTAACTTGAAATGTCAATAATATTTCTGAAAACTCCTTTGGAAGTTCTTTCAGAAACCTTTCTGTATCTGAATGTGATTTATTTTAAAAGGATGCTGTTTGACTGCAGTTTTAGTTGTGGGTATTTTGTATATAATTTCCAAGTTTGATCAATCCACAGAGCGTCTTTAAAAACAAACCACACATACACACAAAGGCATCTTTTTACCAAAGGATCAGGTTATAACATATGTCCTCCATCACCAAGGTTAGAGAAGAAAGGCCTTATGTTGTACATATAATGTGCCTTAACTAGCACCAAAAGTGAAGGGGATTGCACACTTTAAAACAAAGTATGATTTGATTACATGGAACAAAACTTTTATTATGATCATCTCAGGCCTTTGGTACAATGTGGGGAAATTGTAATGATGCACTCTTCCAACACAGCCTCCCCCCCCATTAATGTCATTCTTTTGTTGAAGAACATAGTGACATAGCTGTCAACCCTCCCTTTTTTTGCGGGAAACTCCCTTATTCCAATGCCGTTTCCCCGCTGCTATCCTGGATTGTTGATATCCCTTAAATTTGCCGGATTTCAAAGGAAGCCGATCCTCTCCCTCCCTGCCGGCCAGGGAGGCTCCTCAGCTGCCTTGCTCGGCTGCCAATAAGGAGTCTGAGACCGACTGGGGGCGGAGCTTGCATGCCTTGTGCAGCCAGACCCTCACGCCCAATCAGACGGCCAGCCTGCCTGCCGTCTACGCGCTCGCTCTTTCGCTCACCCGTTTGCACACAGCCTCTGGAGCGCAGGGTGGCAAGGCTACTTGGTGCCATTGCACCGCCCTCGCGGCATCCCTTATTTTCAAATCCGAAAGTTGGAAAAAATCCCTTATTTTCAAACCCAAAAGTTGACAGCTATGCATAGTGGTGGAGCATTTGATAACAACCAAGTATCAGCTGGAGAGTGCATGGGCTTTCTACATGGGTAAAATACTGGTCAGAGTGAGGTTGGGGTTTTTCCCCCTTCTAAACATAACTGGGAAATTATATGAGGCATCACATGACTTCTTTGCCCCAGCAGAAATTTAGTATCTTCACTTCTCATCTCCTTCAACTGTTGGGGCAACACAAATAGCCTCTGGTGAACCTTTTGACCTTTATTTTTCCACATCCAAACTATTTTTTCTCTTCTGAAGCACCCGCAACTTCCTCTCAAACGAGAAATGCTTGCAAAGCAAACAAGAAAGAAAATGCTTAGTTCTTCCATAATTAAAAACCTCCTTTAAAAAAAAATCAGAAACTTACTGCAAACTACCATTTGCATAAAGAGTATAATGTCTACAAATTTAGAATTTCTGCATTTACTCACAGTTATTTGAATCCATTATGTCACTTAATGATACATAAAATGGATTATTAGGGCATAAACAATTACATCAATAAAGCAAGAATGTCATGGTCTTCCGCAGATGGATTCTGCACTAATAGGTATCTCTGGAATATGGTTATGAAAAATATGACAATTCTTCCCATTACTTGGTGTTTTTTGCCTTGATTTTTTTTTTCTAGCACAACCCTATCTATACATGTTTACTCTAAATCTCACTTGGTGGGGCTTGTTCCCAGCTTAGTATGCTTATGATTGCATCCTTAAAGATTAAAATGCACTCATCTGTTTATCCCAGTAGATAAAAAAGGAGCTATAATCCAACTTGGCATCCTTCTCTGCTGGTTTCAGACTCACACCCCAACACTCCAGTTGCGCAGAGCTGTGATATTTGTGAAGAGCATCTTATGCCATTGTCACTATAGTGACATCTTACGGAATGGACTGCTGCCCAGTGCTCATTTGCACACCTAAAGGTCCCAGGTACAGTTTCCAGCATCTCCCGACAGGGCTATGGAATTGCCACTGTCAATCATTGTAGAAAACTAGATGGGCCAAGGGCTGCTTCCTGTCTCCCTATGCAACTTCTGTTAGACTACTGTTTCGTCTGTTGACTGCAGAAGTCTCTCTCGTGATTTTGCACTGCAGTACTTAAAGCATGCAATGCACCCGTGCATTAACAAAACACCACCAGTTCGTTCTGCTGTCTAACCCTTCTGGACACACTGGCCCTCCTTTCTTTATTGTGATAAAAACTTTGCATGTAATGATGACTGCTGCCTGCCTCCACTTCATAAGCTGAATGAGGCTAGTTGTGACATTTTGTCTGAGTGCAGCCTTTACATGCCAAATCGTTATTTATTTGCTGACCCAGCAAGTCACAGGCTCAACCTATACGTAAGTTTCGGGCACAGTTGCGTATAACTGCTCTTATCGGGCTAATCATGTACCCAGTGTCAGAGGAAAGCTTACGTATTCTGCTATAATGTGGTCAGACACAAATAGCATCAAAGATACTTCTCCTGAATTCAGATCTCATGGCAAGGACAGTGTGGGAAGGAACCAGCAATAATAAAACCCCAAGCGTAGGTGGTATTAACTTTCCCTTATTTCCTTTTTGTTATGGCAGTGGGCTGAAGCAATCTTGTCTACAGCAAAAGTGAGAAAACAGAAACAGTCCACCGAACTCTGAAATGACTAGATGTTGATCACATCCTGATAGCGGGTTCAAAGGAGTTACTGACATTGCTCTTGCCATATTCTGTGACATGTACAAAAAGCTGATGTGAAAAGTTCTAAGCCCATTTTGGAGAGTGAACTTTCTCTCTTTGTTCAATTTGCAGTAGCCTTTGGTGAGCAGCTGTAGTTCGACAGTTTAAGGCAGGCATAGGCAAACTTGGCCCTCCAGATGTTTTGGGACTACAATTCCCATCATCCCTGACCACTGGTCCTGTTAGCTAGGGGTGATGGGAGTTGTAGTCCCAAAACATCTGGAGGGCAGAGTTTGCCTATGCCTGGTTTAAGTGCAGGTGGCGGCAACCGTGAGCTTGAGATGCATATCCCAGCCCTGTCCATGGTTCCTTTTGGATGTGGGCCACTGTCTTTCAGCCCCAGTATGAAACTTCTAGTAGAGTTCACTAGTAGAATTCTGTCAAGCTTAAGTTTCAGCTGTGAAATATAGTGAGAGGATAAGTGCAATAATGAAAGGTGGTTGCCTGCAGATGCCACAACACTTCCAAATTCTCAAGTTAGGGCTCAAGAAAGCTGTAAATATATGCCTTACTAAAGTGTTAGGATGGCTCTTTTTCCTCCCCCTCCCTTGCCTACTATTATTTGTCCCATCTCCAAAATACTCTTTGATCCATAGCTCTTTTTGTTCCTGAACTTTCCTAGCTGTCTCCAGAATCCAGTAGCTTCCAGCAAACCTACCCCCCAAAGTGCTCACATTGTCAACATTACAGTGCCACAGAGTTAGCGCTCCTCTCTCTCTTGTGTAGAATACTTTCCCTTCTTGTATAAGCTGACAGACTCAGCCACTCTTCTTTTTGTTTTTAATAGCTCTTTTGGGGGCTAGCAAGCTGGGAAAGTTTTGGGGGTGAAATGACTAATCTAGCATACCACCAGTTGATACACTTGCCTGAGTGCAAGAACCACAGTGGTAATTTGCTCAGCAGCAGCGGCAAAGTTGTGTACAATGTTTGGTTGGGAATAGTGCACAGCGAGTCATATCAAAACTTAGTGGGGTGTTTCCGCAGTGGCCTCACCAGTGGCCAAAGATTGCTACTAGGAGCTTGCTGTGGGCTTGGATGCCCTGGACCACAAGAGAAATGGAGCTATGAACATTACAGTGTCAAAAACAATGTAGCCCAACTAGCTTCTCTAGCAGGAACACTGATGTCTGCTAACTAAGCCATCCTTCTGGGTTCCTTTTCTGTCATTATCTTGACATGGGAACACAGGCATCCACTTTTAGCCCCTTCTCCCATGCATCTCCATCAGAGGAGTAAAAAATCTTTAGCTTTTCAAGGTGAAAGAAACTCTATGCAGCTGGTATTGGTAAAATATATGCTTGCAGAAATGGAACAGGTATTGCTCGCTTGTTGGCCACATTCACACAAAGCCAGATGTTGACTTCCACTGCTTCAAGATAGAGCTACTCTTTCTCTGCATTAAAGGGCCTGGTTGTGGAAGGCCTTTGCCTTGCTTATGCTTATAAAAGATGTTTTATTCCTTTCTTAAGTTGTTTTTTAAATGAGCTGGGGAAGCAAATAAGCTGTCCAGTGCCTCCCAAAATATTTACTCAGTTGTCTTTGCCTACTTGGACAGTTTTGATAATATCTTTGCCCAGTTTTATCAAGACATGGAACAGCATACTCTGGCAAACCCTGTGGAGAAAGTTTAGGAGCCAGGTCATCTCGGGGTCGGTTCTGATGTTTCTCCTTTAGTGACAGAGAACACATGAGCAAGGGATGGTTACAAGTAGATATATTAGATTACTCATATATAAGAATATTCGTCCTAGTCTAACTTCACTTTGAAACACATGGATGAACATCACATGTGCTAATGAAATTTGCATTAGCTTTGCCATCTCCAAAGAATTATTGCCTCATCAAATGCAAGGTACAAACTCAAGAAGGATGCCCTCAGTGTAGATGTTGTCTGTGGTCACTAGCTGTTTTCTGCTTTCTTTAGGCTGATAAGTGATAGTCACAGTGACCTCAACATTTGGTTACATCTCTTTTCTCATACTACATCCACGGGGTTACAGAATATGAATCACAATGGCAAAAAACAAAAATAACTTAGTTTATTCCATTTCTGAAAGCAATATGAACTAAGCCACAGGTTGCAAATATTGTAGTCAGTGGTCCCAAGCAGGGCTTGCCCTGCCATTTGGTCGAGTGAGGCAGCTGCCTCAGGTGGTGGATGCCAGAGTATGTGTGTGTGGAGTGATGGCAAGATGTTTGAGGAAAAAGCTGTGTGTACCAAGTTACGTCTTTTGCCCTCAAGTGCGGTGGAGGATGTCCTGGTCACCTGTGTTCAACTGCCAGCCCAGTCAGTTAGTTCTGTGTATGAAAAGAAATTGCCACAGATAACAACATGTCTTGGGCTGGCCCTCCTATTTAAGAATGCTTCCAAAAGGCAAAACTAAGGGGCAGTTCTCAGTTATTGGCATCTGTGTGTCCTCTGTCGGTTGCGGAGAGAAGACTATGGCTACTGCTGCACTCTTTCCTTGGTCCTGTAGTTGCTGCCCTACCTACAGGTAAGGGATGGTTTGTCACAGCATTATGCCCAAACTTGGGCTTATGATAGATCTCATTCCAGGCGAGCCACAAGCTGTAACCACGTTTTGTTCTTCGCTTACCACTCATGGTTTGTCTGGGAAAGATGAACCATGAACCTGGGTTTGGCTGTAACCCTAAACCAATCTACAGCTTAGCTCTGGGTAGTGCAGTAGCAGCAGGACCAAACCCACACGTTTACTCATTCACACTAAGTTTTGACAACATTATGCGTGAACTGAGTCTATATATAGCCATACTTGGACCAAGTGGTCCCAAGTGTCCACTTTTGGATCTGTCCAGTGTTAAATTGTGAAGAAGCTAGGTACTTTAGCAAACTGTCATTATTTTCTGGATCTCATAATGCTGCCCAGTATAAAACCAGCATGTACTATGAGCAAGGCATACTAACATATGGTCTTAAATATGGGGGCGATGACGACCATTCCTTGACTTAAACTTTTTGCAAATGCAGCATTTCCCCCCCCCCATGTGCACATTTCTGCTCTAAGAGATGTGTGTCGCTTGTGCACTTTTCTTTAGAAAACTGGCTTTCTTGAGAACCTGAGTACAAAATCTACAAAACACAAGAGACATTTCTCAGACTTGCATGTGGCTTTTCCAGCACAAGCACACACCCCTTTTGCAGACCCTGCTAAGGTACGAGGTTCACCACAGAAGTCAAAAGCCTCTTTACTGTTATGTCATTTGAACTCTGTGGTTAGAATGGGTGTATTTTTGATTGACTAGGGTAGTACCTGCTTATCTCTTTAAAAAGAAAAGAAAGAAAGGCATTATGTATCTGGTAAATAACAGAAATGAAATTGCAGGTGTGTGTCCACAAGAAGTTTGGGAGTGTGCCAACTACTTAATTTAGCAGTTAACTTCTTATGGGCTGCCTGAAAGATCTGAGTGCCAAGTCTTAAATTGCTGAAGTCCACAAGAAAACTTTATTTGAATTTAGGAATCGCCCGATCTACCAAGAGACTAAGAGAAGAGCCTGTCAGAGACTCGCTGTTGAGGCAGTCTTGTAGAGAATGAGAGGGTTGGGTGTATTTACTTACTTACTTACGTACATACGTACGTACGTATGTACGTACTTAAACATTTCAAAATTTGCATTTTAGTCATAACATACTTTTTATTAAGAATCTCCTCGACCTTGTTATACCAACCACTAAATATTCTCAGTGGGGAGGTTACATTAAGTAATATGTTTGAACATTGAATGTGTAAGTTTATGTCTTGAGTCAATGAATAAAACAAACACCATTAGATGTTGTTGTTGTTGTTCAGTCGTTCAGTCGTGTCCGACTCTTCGTGACCCCATGGACCAGAGCACGCCAGGCACGCCTATCCTCCACTGCCTCCCGCAGTTTGGCCAAACTCATGTTAGTAGCTTCGAGAACACTGTCCAACCATCTCATCTTCTGTCGTCCCCTTCTCCTTGTGCCCTCAATCTTTCCCAACATCAGGGTCTTTTCTAGGGAGTCTTCTCTTCTCATGAGGTGGCCAAAGTACTGGAGCCTCAACTTCAGGATCTGTCCTTCTAGTGAGCACTCAGGGCTGATTTCTTTAAGAATGGATAGGTTTGATCTTCTTGCAGTCCATGGGACTCTCAAGAGTCTCCTCCAGCACCATAATTCAAAAGCATCAATTCTTCGGCGATCAGCCTTCTTTATGGTCCAGCTCTCACTTCCGTACATTACTACTGGGAAAACCATAGCTTTAACTATACGGACCTTTGTTGGCAAACCATTAGATGTACTGCTGGATAAATGTTTAATGGTCCTTGTATTTGTATTTGTTTAAAAACTAATGAAAATTGGGTTGTTTTTTTAAACAATAAAGGAATCTCTTCAATCTAAGCTTTTAAAAAAAACAACCCACAAATAAATCTGCAAACCTTCAGAGAGGTATATTGATGTTAGTCTTTTTGCAGCAAACCACCAAAGAATCTTGGGGCACCTTAAATACTTTTTAAAAAATGTGATGGCAAGGCTTTGGAATAAAATTTCTGCAATTTAATGAAAATCCTGTGCTGGATAGTTTCACAATTAATTTGATTATGAATTAACCACATGCCGTAAAAGATAGGGTTATCTTTTCAAATGGAAGGTTGTGTTCTAAAAGATTGGTCAAGCAGAGCACTCATGCACTCTAGAGTAGTTTTAAAGCGGCTGGTTGGTGGCCCTGACCACCTGTGCATTTCTTAACATTTCCAAAGACCTATCTTTATGGCCTTACTTATATGACCTTACCACCACTCTTCTGTGATTGAATGCTCCAGCTAGATGTGCCACTTCGGACTATCTGTGCTGACATGGCCGTTAGCTGAGAAGTAAAGCACCAGCATAAAAGAACTCACATATGGATGATTACCCAAATTACATATTACGTTTATGCCAATACATGCATGTTTGGCAGACTGTTGGCAGGGCTGGCCTAAGATGTTTTGCAGAACTGCAGATGGCACCCCAAGTTAAATTTCAAGCTATTTTGGTACTTGAAGCAGAAAATCCACAATTACCTTCCACCTCCTTGGCAGTAAAAATCTAACCATCTAAAAAATAAAGAAATATTGACACCCAAAAGCATTTGGAATTGCTAGTGCAGGCATAAAAGGTGCTGTTGCATTAACCAGCTCTTAAAGTAAAGTAAAGGGACCCCTGACCATTAGGTCCAGTCGTGACCGACTCTGGGGTTGCGGCGCTCATCTCGCATTATTGGCCGAGGGAGCCGGCGTACCAGCTCTTACTTCCAAGTAAATGCATTCACAGTTGGAATCGGAGCTGGCCCAACCAAGGAGGCGAACTAGGCAATCGTCAGGTGTGACTCAATTTCAGAGCTGCCTGTCTTGGTTCTATAATGCATTGGAGAGAGAGGCCACTGCTTGCACTTATGGAGGAGAGGTGCACAAAGGCATCTCTGGCTGGTCAATATTCCTTTCTGTCCAGGAGGAGACAGTAGGAAGCCGCTTGATGTCCATTAGCTGTTTGTGGCATAGAAAAAAAGTTGTAAGGGGAAGGAAAAGAAGCAATGGGCATAAATAACCAAATAAGCTCAGTGTCACAGCTAGCTCATCATGTCATGTGTTGCTGTGCTGTTTGGAATATAAAGAGTTTTCTTAGGAAAGCAGGGGGGAAAGACAACCTTGGGCTAGCCCTGGCTGAGATGTTAAGCTTGATTCACTACAATGAGATTAACTACTAGTGCTCTAATTTTATAGGGCTGGTATGTTTGAGAGTACAGTATGAACAGTTATCAAGTGGGAGACCTCGTTTCTCACTTCAGGAACATCGTGCTCACATTCCTAGCTTAGGGGATGCTTTCTCCTTGGTTGCAGTTCAGTGAGCATTTAGCCACTTAATTCCCACTGATGTTTAATTTGCCTAACCACCTCCTGGCCTGCTGCCTCTGGGGGTGCATCTAGACAGGGGTTTACTATTGCAGATGAGTCACTGTAAATGGGTCATTGGCAGCAGTTTGGTTTTTTAAAAACTTACTAGATTTTGCATGTAAATGGCAAATCCCAATTGAATTTGATGGGGGTAGGGGTTAGGGCTGGCAATTTTTGAACCCTGAAAAAAATATATCGCGCGTGAGCATCCATTCCCAGAATAAGCCACCCATCCGGAGGCACCCTGGGTGCACTGGGGAGAGTTGCTCTGGCTTCTAGTTCCCAGTGTTGGCTCCAGAAGGCAAAAGACCTGAGAGTGCTTGGTATTCTCAAGCCGGCAGTGGCAGAAACTCAGCAGTTGCCAAAGTGCCATTTTACTTTGCTGGTTAGGGATCTTCATGATCAAGCTTTTATAAGTCAAACAAGCAAATATGGGGTTGCATTGGCTGCACATGTGGCTGCAGTAGCATGTTGGGACTTCAGGGGAACTTTGTGCTTTGAACCTGGACCCGTGAGGCACAGAAGTGAATGCAAGGAGTGTAAATCGTTGGCTATGTGAAAAGCAGCAGCGTAAAGCCTCTCTAGGCTGACCAAGATGCTCAGAGTTTGGCCTTCTCAACTTTAAATTTCGGAAGCAAGGCTCAGGACTCCAGGTCTCAATTTGGATATGGCTGCACACAGTCCAAACAGGACTCTGATAGGTGGCCTCTTTATTCCATCCATTTCACAGAAGTAAAACAACCCCCTAAATTTCATTCTTTTAAAAAATAGGAGGGGCAGGGATGTGAAAACTGAGGTTTAGGGGGTTGCCTGCCTTTGTTTGCCTGTGTTTGTTGTGGGGAGGTCGTCTCAGCATCACCAGTTATTCTTCTGTGAAATTGGTATTCGGTGGTTCCCACAATAGTTCCTATGGCGGGGGGGGGGGGATCTCTGCCATAATACAAATGTGTGACTTTACTCTGTGGCTTCACTTACTTTCTTCAGTTGTGTTCTATACATGCTTGTATTATATTTTAAAAGATATGTTTAACCATAAAGCCGCATAGAGGTTTAATTTACAGTTAGGCAGGGTACAGATTTGGTTTGATAAATAAAATGTACGTAGGTCTGAGAATACGGCTATTTCCTGTCTTGTTTCCCCCTCCTGTTGTGGCACAGTTGCATTGTGTTACCATCTGCTGTGGCCTGATAATCATGTATGATTTGGTGGCGGCACATGCAGTGGTTGCATACCTTAGAATGAACAGAGCATTTTCCATGGGCTCTAACTCCTGACCCCTGGCAACTCTAGCGATGGTGGGACATGTGTATTTCGGCAGCACATGCACAGCTGATGTCTTCCTCTGGAGCATTTCTCTATCCCACTCCAGTTCACTGGCTGATGTTTGCAAAGGGCATCGGAAAACTAAATGCAATGATGTCCCCCTGCATATTTCTTTTTATGAAATTGGAGATATTCTGGGAGACATGCAGATTCAGATAGCAGTTTCATACTCTCCATAACATATAGTTAGGTCCTCAGAAGCAGGAGTTATTAGCACCAACGTCTTGCTATCATGTGTACAGTCCACAAAACATATGTGTGACATTATCAATCGCAGCTTCCTTTCCTTCCCCTTCCCCTTCCCCTTCCCCTTCCCCTTCCCCTTCCTTTCCTTTCCTTTCCTTTCGTGTTTTTCCATGTTGAACATGTGCGATGCTCCACTTTTAGCACTGAATAAGATCCCTGCCTCTACTGATCCCGCCTTTATTATTCCTCATGACATTATTTTCTGAGTTTTTTCTCTGTTTCTGAGTGACAAATTTGATTTTTCCAGTTCTGGTGAAGTCAGTGTCAATTTAAAGGCAACTGTGGGCGAAACTGGGCAAGTATGAAATGGCAGAAATGCTTGAGGCAGTCAGGAAAGAAGCAAAACTGCTTCTTCATATGCTGCTTTTAAAACAAGCTCCTCTGTGTTTGCTCTGTCAGAAAAGGGTTGACGGTTCATGGTCCAGTCTTCTCTTCCAATTCTTGCTTTTAAATAATAATAATAATAACCTTAGAGGGATCAGCTACTATATCATGTCGTCCTCCTTTTGGAAGGTGAAAGGTAGAAGCTGAATGTTGTGTGCTTGTTTGACACATTCCTTATGAATGAGCTGAAATTCCCAGAGTGAAGGCCTGCATGTTGCGTTTACGGACCCTAAGACTGAATAATAATTTCTTAATGTGAAACAGCTTCACATAAAAGCACTGGTGGATACTCCCCATTCAAAAGTAATTCTTCTAAGTGGGTCCTCTAAAACTGAGACACATCAGATGTGGCCCACAAAGCATGGGTTTGAGAGGTTGTGCATGTGTGTTTGCCATACTCAGGTGTTCTATACACCATGCAGTAGTGCCATGGGAGCTCCTTTTCCATGGGCTCACCCCACAGTCTGGTGCAATGTTTAAAGGCCTGCAACAACATGGGTCTTTCCATGGTGCCATCACTCTACAGAGAGTTCCATGGGAAAGACCCATTCAGTGACTTCAGCAACATGCCTGCAAGCTTTTAAAGCAGGGATGGAGACACCCCCCCCAAAGTTGCTTAACTACAGTGCCTATTAACAGTTATCATCAGTCACGCTGACTAAGGGTGATGGGAGTCCAACAATATCTGAGTACTCACTGGTTCCCCATCCCTGCTTTAAAGATTGCAGTAGTTGTGAGACAAGAGTTTCCCAAGAAGCTGTCAAGATGCACCTGAAAGCCTGTAGTTCTTTGACTGTATGGTGATCTTCACCATGCATGCAAGCCTGCTTGCCTGCTTCCATGAGCTCTGTAAAAGTAAAACATATCACTCTAAAGGTGGTATGTTACGTTAGTTTAGATAAACTGATGGAGATAAGCACTTCATCTGGGAAGACCATGTCACAGAAACCATCTCTAGACTTTGGCCAGTGCTTCACACAAGAGCACAGCACATTTAGACAATTAGAGTGGCATGATAAATGGGCCTGTGAATCCTCCCCTTTGATGGACCTGTTTGCCATTCATTATCATTCCAACCATCTTGCTAACAAAAGCAGAGCCAGACATGGATTCAGAACTTGCAGCCATACCCAGGCTGGAGTGTTTGCTTTCACGTATTTTTCTCTAAGGCTTCTGTCCTGTCTGTTGAACAGCCCCTGTGTTGCTTCTGACATAGACAGCTACTTTAAAACATACTTAGCCAACAGTAAGGTTCATTTTAGGATGCCTCCATCTCTCTGTCACCCCACCCTCATGAATTGTGAAACTCAAAAGGCAAAAATTACTCAAGCCCCTCTCTCCTCTGACTTGTATTTTTCAGTCCAACAAGGTTCCTGTAGTGCAGCCGTCCCATGGCGTCCATCCACTCACCCCACTCATCCCATACAGCAATGAACATTTCAGCCATGGCTCCCATTCGCCACACCTGCCAGCTGACATCAACCAGAAACAAGGTAACCATGATGCTATCAGCTTCCTCTATTTACTTTGCGGGGGGATGGGGAGGCGTCTGAAAATAATTTTAGAAAACCCATGGGTTTAAAAAAAACAGGTAGGCTGATAATAGGATTGTAAACTCACTAAACTTTACCCATATCAATGAAAGTCAGAATGCTTACTGCAAATATTCACTCTTGAACTGTATTTCACAGCCATCCTCATCCATTTTGCATCACCTCTGAAGGTCTCAAAGCTATTCTCAAGCACATGTATTAGAGAACCAAAGCTGCTGGCATATGTATTTCTACTTTTAGGAGCAGCATTCAGGGGCCCTTGTGAGCAAAGAAGCAGCAGGAGGAGGGGTGCTTAACCCTTCCCTACCGGCCACTTGACTCTCAAAAATTGTCCCAGTTTGCTGCTTCTGCCCTCCTCCCTGGGATTAAAAAAATACTTCTTACAAAGGCAAATGTGCTTTGATCTTGGTGGGTGATTGGATTGCTAGATGATTTGGAATGGAGACATTGCAGGAAGGGGAAAGGGGTCAGGCACTTCCTCCCAGAAGAACACTTCCCTAGACTTCAAGGCAACCATGTGAGGTTGCTAATTAGATTAAAATAAAACCTGAAAACATGTAGGATCCTAATCATGGGCCTCCTGCTTCTCATCTAAGTTTGGCCCTGAGTGATTAATGTGGGTTCAAGAGCAAGTTGTGGTCTTGGTCACACACTATTTTCTCACATTTAGTGGTGTTTTCTTTCACAACCCCCTCACAGTGTCAGAGTGTGCCTAAGCTGACTATTTAGATACAACTGGAAGGACCCAAAGCATTTTTTCCTAGTGGTTTCTGCATGACATCTCTTCAAAGAGCCCATCAAAATAAGTGAGATATATGCCACTATGCTGTTCAATGTATTATGGCTCATCTTCCTTTGGTTGAATAATTACAGTATAATAATATTGTCTTTAAATTTCCAGCATAAATTTGTTTCCTTTCTCATATTGTAGTGGGCACAGTGTCACTTGGTAGCATTTGTCCTGTAAACTATGGAATATATGCAACTTATTTCTGTGTTAATGAAAATATCTGATTTAAAAGAGTTAGTGGCCACTTTCAAATGTCAAGATGAACTAAGATCCCTAGCTTATTGTTGTTTTGTCTCTTCTCATATGCAGATACAGCTAATTAGAATGTGATAGCTTATCACAGAATCATAAAATTTTAGAGATGGAAACACAGCCAATGTCCTTCTTGGTCTGCATTTTAGGGGAATTTGAATGGGAACATAAAACAATATTTAAATATGGTTATCGTGACATGTGAACCTAGGAGCCTACTCTCAATCGAGACAGAAACATAAGCCAGGGTTAAAGTTGACTCCATGAATCCTGGGTTCACACATCATAATAAGATACCTTCTCCTGGTTTGTTTTATCCACTCATGCAAAGGAAGAACAGGTTGTGTGTACTAGAATGCTCCTCTTTCACAGTAGGTCAGGGTCAGCCAGGGGTCCTGGCTTACTGTGTCATGAGAATGCGGTCAGTGGTACAAAACTGTTAGGTACTTCCTACCCTTATAAAAGCAAACAATCAAGACCATTTTGACTGCTTCAGTTCTTTGTCACAGGGCAAAGGAAAACTGATGGGTTATGTTAGGATGTGCAGGATTTTACATTTACCAGCGTTACAGCTTGTCATTTAAGAACTGCTTTAACTCTCTGATAGTGCTTTTTATTACTTCGTTTTAAGGGTGTACTTTTATATAGATCGGGAACAGACACACAAACAAGCAACAATCCAGATGTATCATTTCTTATTTGAAGTTCCTTAATGAAGATGAGGTGTTTGTGGTGATGATCGTGATAAACCCATTTCATTTATAATCCATAACTTACCCAGATTCACAAGCCCGCGGGAATCGTCAGGGGGCAGTTTTCACTTGTACCTGTGGTACTTTTGGTGCATGTTCATTCTCAACTCTGAATTTCTGTCCCCGAAACAATTTTGGCAAGTGGTATAGTCCTAACATGTTTATTTCAATGGAGAATGCACCTGGAATAGCACACAGTAGGCTCCAAGTCCTGTTGTCGTTAGTTTTCCATAAACAGGGATTGTGGCTTGGATCTTCCACCGACAGAAGGCCATTTCAACCCAGCATAGGAATCTCCTGTGAGAAAAGTAAGGTCCATCCACCTGCAGAAGCTCTTGGCTCAAGAGATTTTCATGGCCCAGTAGAGTTTATATGCTGCAGCCCATATCTTTCTTATTAGCCTTGCTTCTCATCCTGTAACACAGCCCAGCTGCCCACCCCCAAGACATTGTGATGCTGTACTTCTTCCACTCATAGCTCTTTGGGCCTTCAGACAGGTGATTCTCCACAGTCCTACACTTGTACCACCTGACCTTCCTAGACATTTGCATCCACTCTCAGTGGGGTATTCCTGAACAAACATGTCTTGAGAGATGTAAAGAATGTTTGTTTTATAGAATTTTTCCTTACAGCTTTCTGGAGTTGGATATGGTTTCGCAGCAGTAATTACCAATTGCATATTTCCCCACCACCACCCTACTCAGGCTCCTAAGCAATGCACCTTGTATGGTTAAGCATGCGGCCAAACACCAAGGCTGTTGAGAAGTGTGTTTAGCAAATGTCATGAAGTTAGCACATGTGCTATCTTAAGCCCCTTAGAGAATTATTCTGCTACACTTTACACCCCAGAAAACGTTGACCTGGGCTCAGAAGATTTTTCATTCTCCTGCTCCCTGCAAACTAAACATGCTCTCTACACTTCTAGTCTCTTGGATCTAAAATTTCCCACCAGCATTCAGAGAAAATTAAACATAAAACATAAAAATAAAAAGAGTTAACAAATTATAACCTACAAGAAGCTTAGCTAAGGGCAAATATTGAAGTCTGGCAGGAAGTGGTGAATGAGGATAGTTCAAATCTTGCTTGGCTCTTCAGGGAATCTAACACAAAGCACCTTATATCCAGCTGTCCTTGAACATGCCCACAGAATAAGTCCCATGACTTTTGAAGAGGCTTTGAAAGTCTCTGCGAGTGCACCTCAAGAGACTTATTCTTAGAATAAAAAGCCGCAACACAAGTCTACCCTGAGGATGGAAAGCTCCCCTGTTGCATGGGCTGGCTTGAAGTTAAGCTTGTTGCTGTGGCTGCTGACAGCATCCCAGTGTGACTGACTGTAGAAGGCCCATGGCTTAAGGACTCTCATGGATTGGACATGCGCCAAAGCAGACCCACAGCATCCTTAAGTTTATGATGAGGCGGCTTATGTGAGAGAAAGGAGCTGTCTTAATTCATTTTTACAGACTGAAAAAATAATTAAGGCTGCTCATTCCAGTCAGCGATTAAAATTGCAACGTGGGAATTTTGATGAGGCTTACCACTTGTTTCTGATTTCGTGATTTTTACTCTCATGTGAGAAGCCCATGGGAACACTTACATAAATGAACATCACCATGTTGGAAGTACGTTGCCCTGAAGTGGGAAGCATAATCCGAAGCGTCCTTCCGGATGTGACCAAAGTGTAACTGCCCATCTTTGCAGATGGAGAATGGAAGCAGGAGGCTCCACTTATGCATTGAATGGGTATTATCACATCCCATACTGCTTTGGATTTCTAAGCAGTTGTGTGATATTGTGACATTGGCTGGAGGCCGCAGAGGGCTGTCTCTCAGGTAGTTACAACCATTGCCACCACCTGCATAGTTTGTTCTCTTTTTCCCCTGCACGCAAGGTCATGTATACAGTGTTTGTGATATCAAGCGATGACTTTCACACATGAAACCACCATCACAGATCAAACACATGTGACAGAATTTCCATATCACCTAAAAGATTATTATTCAGTGAAGGCCATTCAGCCAGCCTGGGTGCGTGTGCTAAACATAACCTGCAGTCAGAAAGAAGCAGAATGCACTTTTTCCAAACACAATAAGAATGCAACCTAATGTCGCAATAGTGCTCATTCTATTTAAGTTTCTGTATCTTGTTGGTAATTAACACAGATATATTTTAAACTATAGAAAGTTGGAGTGGAAGGGAGAGAAAAAACTGCTCTAGGAACTAACATACTCCAGTTGGTCAACAAACTGGTGTGCTAAACAGAAGCAGCAGAAACCAAGAAACTAAGGTCCTAAAGGAGGAGGAAGAATGGAGACTAGGGCATATAGTTTATTTTAGCAAACTGATGTGCACTGGGTGAATTGAGAAGAAAGAAATCCTTTTCCCCACCCCTTTTCTCCCACACTCATGCTCCTTCTAAGGACCATCCACTCATTCTTGAGTAAATTACCTTTCCAACCCCACATATGAATATCGGTGACTTAACTTGGTGGTGGTTGGGTTTTTTGGTACTTTGATGATAATACTTAGAAATTACATACCACATTCAAAGTACTTCACATATATTATCTCTGCCATCCTTCCCACAGCACTGTGGTATAGGCCCACATTGCTATCTCTCTACTGTATTATAGATAGGGGTTTGGGGATGAGGCTGAGAAGGCTGTCCCAAAGCCATCTTTTGAGTTTGTGGGTGGCTGAGGTGAGATTTGAACTGAGGACTCCCCAACTCAATTCTTTTCTGCTGCATTGCACCAGCTTTATCTTATCTCTACTCCATGTGCTTTTGTCCCATTCATTTCCTGTACTTACCACCTCCTTCAGGGCCCTACCTTGGCTGACTACGCCGCACCAACTTCATCTTTTGCGTACTCCGGATACTTTTGTCCCACTCACTTCCTGTACTCCTCAACCCATCAGTGCTGTACTTTGATTGTCTGGTTGCAGTATTCTGTTGAAGAGAATCTTAATAGATAGGAAAGCCTAAGGATATTTATTCTGTCCAGAAATGGGGGACAAGGGAGAGACAAAGTAAGTTAACCGATTCTGGTTATTGGCTGCTAGGAAATACTGAACCTTTGGACCATGTCCGTTTTAGCCAAATTAATGCTACTTAAAAGAAAGCTAGAAATTGCTTCGCCTAAACTTCCTGATTTTTCGATTTTGTGCCAGGTGTACACCGTCCTTCTCAAACATCGGACATTTCTGGTTTCTATTCCCTCCCTCCTAGTGGAGTTGGACAGATAACACCTTCTATGGGATGGTAAGTATTAAACACCTATAACTGAGGGAAGTTTGTCCAAATTGGGCTACCTGGGCAACACCAACCATTCTCCACAACACCTGTAACTGTATGTGTACACACTTCAGTATACTTTTTCCTGGCACCGCAATTAGTTCTTGGCACTGGTCTAGGTGTGAAAAAAAGTTTTTGAGCAAGATATTGGTTCTCTCTCCTGCTCTCCTACTTTGATCAGGGACTGTTGTGTTGACTCTTGGCCTAGAATCTCTTGTTCAGCCCCCTGCTGCCATTCTGAAATGCCAATAACAAGGAAGAGCGTGGTAGGTCATAGAATTTGCTTTCTTCTCACCACGGACATGTGCATACCTGAGTCATTGAAGAAAGATTGTTGTTAAATTCTGTCCCTAAAACATATGGTTCTACAGATAGCCTTTCCCTTCTTACAATGGATTAATGGTAATCCAATGTGGGTCCTGGTAAACATGCAAGAGAGAGGGAAAATGCAATCTGTGGCAGCGTCTTTTAAATGAAGATGGACAGCATTTTCTCCACTTTATGGCTGTATATTTAGGCCAGAAGCTGAGGAGACAAAGGCATTCAACACACATGCAACCATAAGTAGACCTCTCCCCACCCCTTCCATGTATTAATTCACTTACATGATGCAGCAGGCGCTGGTAGAACTGTGCAATGCATGACAATGTGGAATTGTAGCTACTTCAACCCACCATTTCTGAACTGAAGAGGTTGCCAGAATATTAGTACTACTACTACTACTGCTACTACTACTACTACTACTACTAATAATAATAATAATAATAATAGAGAGCAAAGTTCCTGCATATCAGTTGAATGCACTCTGTAGAGATGGGGGAGATATTTGATTCAGTTTGCATTTAAAGGTGAACCTAACTAATTTGTGTTTTCCAAAACGATACCGAAATCTAAAGAGAGCCTTCAAAATTTGTGCTTTTCTGAATTTTGCACTGTAGTTCTCCAGCCAAGTAATGTGTGCAGAAATGAATGTACTGGGACAAAGTGTGCATAAAAATGCACATGTTAGTGAAAGTAACCTACAAAGAGGCATTATGTCTCTAAGGCACGATACTGTTTTGCAAAAATGTAAAACTGCATATAAACATGTGCATATTGGGAGAAATTCACACTAAAATGTTAGTGAATTTCCACAAAGATTTTTTTTAAACACACACACACACACACATGTGCAAACTGATAATGGAGAACTGAACTTAAGATTGGAAGAATGAGAAATGGAAAGAAACCAACATTTTCAGATTCACCCATCCTTAGCAGTGTGCAGATAGGAATTTCTGCCATAGCTAGTAAACTGTGGCACAGGCATGTTAAGTGCATCACCTAAGGGAGATGCAGTAAAACACATCACAAAGCAATACAATACAATATTTGACTACCAATATGATGTTCCATATATTTATTCACAAAGAAGAGGCACCTGAGGCTTCAGGCTGTATGGTTGGTTGGTTCTTTAGATGTTTTATGTTTAACATTGTGCCTGTCCTAGACTTGCTACAGTTTGGGCGATGATTAACTACTGTTTGAAAGGAATAAAGTCATTTGGAGAGGATCGGAAGACCTCTGGGTTACTTTTCTGTCGGCGTGGAGGGGTGTCCGCAGAAAAGACAGACAGGAAGTATGTAAGGCACAAACCCTGCTTCTAGAAAGCAAAGCTGATCCTGGGGGCGGGGCAGTGGCGGAGCTTTATGCTCCAGCACCAGGGGACGGAGAGCAGGTGGGGGCGGGGCTGGCGTGCGTCCTGGGGGCGTGGCACGCCATCTGCAGGAGCATAGCGCCCAGCACAGGCGGAGGGGCAGCCATGATGGCACCCCACCGGGATCGCGCTGCCAGGGGCGGTGCGCTCCCACCACCACCCCTCTTCCTCCGCCAGTGGGCCGGGGGAAGCAATCTGTTTTTCAGAATACTTTTTGTTTGTTGCTTGATCGGGCAGCATCTTCATGCTTTTACTTTCTATTATCTCCTCTTGCCAACTTTAACCACTAGTGATCAGACAGCCAGGTTTTTAGTAGGGGATTAAAGAGATCAGGAGGCAGACATTTCCATTAGCGCTTTCTCCCCATAGCCAGCACAAAGTATTTCTCCATTTTCAATGCAATGTCTGTTTTCATCAAAAAAGTTGCATCTAGAGGAAGCCCAGTTTTTCTTCCAGTTGCACTGGGGCTGGAATCCAGAGGCCTGCACATATGTAGAAAACTGCTTTGTATCTGACCATGGGCCAGGCTACATGTTACATTAAATGTGTGTCTTCATTTACATCTTTCTGTTTTAAAAAACCAGCAACACTGCAGCAGGACCAAAGCAGGAATGGGATGCACAGCATACTGGGAGAGAGTCTATCTCTCTTCTCCAAACATAGGTGCACAGCAGAGTCAGACCAATTTCATGCTTTATGCAGAAATTGTGTTTGCTGATAGTACACCACCGGTTTTTGTTCCTCACAGCATACGTAAAAAATGACAACCCAGCTGTGTCCCTAAATGCACAACAGGGAGACCCGATATAGCCATGACTTTGCACTCTTTCACTCATATTGACATTCCTAAATGAAACAAAATTCCTACACAAAATTCAAATACCTATAAAAACGTTGAGGAAACCCATATGTAAATCATAAAGATGTTAAGATAGTGTTTTCCAGAGCTTGCTGGATTGCAGCACTTGGCTATGAACTCCTGGTGCATCAGTGTGCAGTGGAAAACCCCACAATGTGTGCACAGTACCATTTGCATGTGGGTGTACTTCAGATACTTTCGCAGAAGTGCACTTTGTGACCCTATAAAACTCTGGTGCAAGTTTATCTTTGGATTGCAGTCACTGCATAGAGCTCTAAGAAAGTTAGGTATGAGTTAATTTATCAGCAAGCTCAGTAAGATATAAGCATTTAGTTAAAAACTTGTTCTCAGGGGGATTTTATATTTACTTGGCTTCCCCAAATTTGCAGTTTAATGTTTCCCTGCCTATATACTGTATGCGATCTTCTCCCACTTGTATACACTGAGCTGTCTACAAGCAAGTGCAACTGATGCCCCTCCAATAATACGTCCAGGGATGTGTGTGTGTGTTATTTGGTCTCTCCACACCATGCTTTGCAGAGGTTTGGCAGCGTTCGCAGTGCTGAAATTAATTGTGGAGGAGGAGGAAGACTTCAGAGCCCCCATCTGCCAGTAACAAGCACTGTGGTATGTGAATGGCTCTGAACGTTCACTGATCTGGAATGAGGCTGACTTCAAACACAAAGGGGTCTGAATGCAGGAAGCAGCTTTTCCTTAGCAAGAAAAGAGTTCGGCAGGAATGTCCTTTGTACCTGCCAAGTATTTTGGGGAAGAGGCCCTGTAATAAGTCTCCCTTTAATTAGGTGGAATGACAAGTCAAGAACCTCAAATAAAAATGACTTGCAGTCCAGTCTGGTGAGCTTGTTCACTGAAGCTTAGCTTAGCTGCAAACACACCTTCCCTAAAAAGCCTTGTAAATGGTGTCATCTGCACAATATGAGCTACGTATGCAACAATTTAACTTGATGCCTCATGCTGGTTTTGAAATAAGTAAATAAATATTTCCATTCTACTTTCACAGGGTTTTTTTTTTAACACACACACAGACACATACAAAAAAAAGCACTTTCATTCTGAATAGTCAGAATCGTGGATTGATTTTCCAGTTGAAATAATTTCCATGTCAGGTTCACATTGATGAAAATCTTCCTTGGCTATGACCATTTCTTTTCTTGGGGAATCCTGGCCTATGGAATAATGAATGTCACCAGAATTAAACTGGGTTCTCAACTCCAAGGCCCAAATGTTGAAACTTCAAAAGCCTGCTTCCTGTTGTAGCACTTGGCTAGTGTTCGGCATATTTTACATGTGCTCCTAAGTTTGCAGCAATGTTGCCTGGGTTGCAAGTTTTTAAGCAAGTAATGATAAGAATTAATTTAGTCATTAGTAGGAATAGTAATAATACTTAGGAAGTTTAAAGTGTTGCATATGTCAGTGATCCTTATGTTAAGCCTGTCAAGTAGGCCTCCATTATTATTATTATTATTATTCAGGCTTAGGGAGAAAGAGCAGAGAGTTGTCTAAGTTCACCTAATGAGTTCATGGTGCAAGTGTGATTTGAACCTACTGACTCAGAACTCAACAGCCACTGTAATATGACTATTAATATTGATACAGAGAGGTCTACCCAGGCCTTAACACTAACCCACGAGGGGAGCAAGGGCATAGATCAAAGAGGAGGCACAAACTATTGTCACCCTTTAGGGCTATAGGGATGGTGTGTCAAGAAGCTTGTGTGCAAATCAACTTGGATCTAGGCCTAGTTCTTTAGCAACGTTGCAGAGCTGAGAGTATAATAAGCACAGGTAGGGTTTCAAGGTGGCATTAGTGGAACTTTCCTGTAGACCTGTTTAGACCCACCTCCAGCTGAAGCTCACCTCACTTCACCTCCCCATCGGGACAGAAGCCAATGTACAACAGGAGGCTTCTCCTTTTCCCAAAAATACAAGTCCGTGATGAGTCCAATTGGGAAAAGGGTATGCAGGAAAGGTGGCACCGATATAGATGCTTTATGGACTCTTTCTTCCTGATCCCAGGCAGAGCCAGCCTGTCTGTCCTTTCCAGTCATGTGGATTTAGACAGCCCTATACGTCGGCGCTCACTGCTGGGGCTTCTTTCTCTAGGTAAGTATGAGCTGCCTAAGTCAGGACAAAATCGCTCTGCTTCTTTTGCAGTCCACGCCGTTCAAGCTTGCAGCATTTAGGGAGGCTTCTGGGTGGCAGCAACAGGGAAGGGAGTCTCCTGTTTTAGGCAGGTGGCTTTTAATAATAATAATAATAATAATAATAATAATAATAATAATAATAATAATACTTTAAAACAACACACAAACCTAGCGCTCTCTCAAAAAGGAGTAACACAATTTTGGCTTTGGTCAACAATAGTAGGGGGGTGGAGAGAGAACCCTCATGAAGATGCTGTAAAGTCCGTCTTCATGTGAGCACTACCACTGCAGCCTCAAACGTCAGTATGTCTCTTAGTCTTATGTGGCTGGAGACAAAAAATAGAGTTTGTAAGTGCTTTGACGAAAGGTTTCACCTCTCATGGTGCGCACACATTTCTTTTGTTCTGTTGTTGCCTGTGGTTAAACAGTTCTTCCTCCCCAGATTTTTGTTTTTTTAAAAAAAAAAAACACAACAACAACAACGCAAAACTTTGCAAATGTTATTTACCAGGCCTGGTAAGAAGGATGAGCACACACATTGCAAGCAGTGGTGTCCCTTTTTGCTTTCAGCTCTCAAAAGAACCAACAATGCTGTTGTCTGTCTCCAGCATAAGGCTCCCCTTGTGGTGTTACTTCATAATACTGCAGAACATAATGGGCACCCTTATTACTACCTCTGCAATGGTTGTCATCTTCAGCTAACAACAGTAGAAATTGGTCTTGTTTGGGACAGAGAACCTGATAAATTCAAACCATCAGGTCAGGTTCCCATTCCTACCTCACTCCACTGCTTGAGTCCACTGTCAGCTTTCCTCCATGCATCATGCTCTACTTCAGTGCAAGGCAGATGCCTGGCAATGTCCTCCTTGTTCATTTAATTCCTTGTATGGCTCCTGACAAGAGCCATCCCTTGGCTTAAGATTGCTGACTTTGGTAACCTGGAAATGTATGGCAATTTACAACAGCTAAGGGTGGTACCGGTAGTAAACTAGAAGCATCAGTGTACCATGATACAAACCAAATATTTGCTTTTTTCAGGCTGTTCCTTTTGTGGTGGCAGGACTGTGTACTGCAGTGCCTCCCCCCCCCCCATGCAACACTTTAAAAAACTTAGACCTGGCTTCAGAAGGGAACACAAATTTCCCATTGGCAATCCAGATCTGCACTACCAATCCAGATGCTGGTTGTGAGTTCAAGAATTCATTAGAACAATCTGAAGCCAACTTCCATCTTCCTTGTCTGTCTTGAGAAGGTGTGACAGGGATGAGCTTTAACCTACGGGGAGTGTGTGTGTGTGTGTGTGTGTGTGTGTGTGAGAGAGAGAGAGAGAGAGAGAGAGAGAGAGAGATTGAGAGAGAGAGAGAGAGAGAGAGAGAGAGATGATATAGATATGTGCACCACTTGGTTGGGCATTTCTCTAGCTTTGGCTTCTACTCTGTGTAGTCCTAATAAGAGTGCTCAGTACGTCTCTTGATGAAGACATCATGGGATTTGCTTTAGGAACAGTAGTCGAAAAGGCACTTGATTATGATGAGGATGATAGTACTATTGTTATTACCTTAATTTTCAGCCTGCCGGAGGCAACTACTCCAGTCTAAGCATCTTAATATTTAAGATAAATGACTCTGCAGACCTCCTTGGTTGCCTGACAGTTTCATTCTTCATCATACCGGCATTCCCACTTTACAGAGAAGAACAAGGCAGGTTTCGCAGACAAGAACACACACCTCGGCAGATAATGATCAAGCTTCAAGTCATGCCAGTAGATTAAAATCAAGCATCATTTCTTTTTGTGCCAACAGAGCTAATGAACAGTTGGTTGTCTCCCATGGGCAATCCTGCTGTCTCAAGCTTCAGTCATGAAGCTTGGTAAACTGACAGCATCATTCTCCAGTGCTGAAAATATTTTCCAGGCCTGACGAAGGGTGTATAAACTATTAATCTTAAGTAGCTGTGTTATGATCGCAATGATAGCATTTGCTTTGCCCTCCCAGGTCCCATTGTGCTCAGAATTGCTCCAGGGAGGCAACGAGGCCTGGAGACGGCCATAATGTTTGTGTTACAGCCCTAACAATACATTGTTGACAAGTGAAATCTGAATATCCAACGTGAGGTGCTAGTTCACACTGTTAGGCTGAGGCTTAGTGAGAGGGCATCTGCTTCAACCCTTGGTATCTCCAGATATGGCTGTGAGAGAACCCTGCCTGAAACCCTGGAGAGCCGTGGCCAATCAGAGCAGATGATACTGAGCTAGATGGACCAATGGCTTAATTCCGCATTGTTTTTGCAAAGCAGTTGTTATAAAAATTTTGCCCAGGGCCTAATCTGAAATGGGCTTAGCCACACTTCACAGTGTCACTAGGATCATGGATTACTTAGGCAAGAGCAGTACATATGCAGCCAAAAGCCAGTGCAAAATGCCCACTCCTTGAAACTGAAAACTGGTGTGTGCGCTGAGAACAGTTAAGTACAGCCCTTTAAGTTTAATCACACACCAAATTAAGTCTTGTAGCCTCTATTTAACTGCAGGCCCGATGAGGAGAAAATACCAAGTCAGGCTTGGCATTGCCTGCCTCGGCATTGCCATCAGCTTCGTGAAGAGCTGCGATGCAGCACTCTTGGGTGTTATTAGTTCAGGAAGAATGCTTCACTTACAGAAACCCAGCCAGGTGGGTGGGGTATGAATTATAAATTACTACTACTACTACTACTACCGGTACTACTACAGAATGTCAGGATGACCTAGGATAATGTAAATGGATGTCAGAGAGGCACTTCACATGTAAATTATACTCAATTAATCGGCTCCTGCTCAGTTGCTACTATGAATATAGAAGGAAAAATTCAAAGAGTGCCACCTAGTGGGCAAACCTCTGTCTCCCAAACACTTGAAAAACAAATCATTAGGTAGGATTGCCATTGCTAAATGTCCCAATGTTGCCTGTCTTAATTCAATGGCCCTGTTCCAGAATGTGGCAGCTCCACAGAATATAACTAAGGATCCATGCTACAGACCTTTTGCAGCTGCGTAAGCTTTTAGAAACCCATCCACCATGTTTCCGCTGCTGTGTGTTTTTTGGAATTGTCATTGAATATGCAACCATTCCGTTTTAATATCAAACAGTCTACTGAGCATTCTTAAAGGCGGTCCTCTCTCTCATTTATTTAGAATGAGTCCAACTGCAGTATGAAACCCAGGAGGTCTGTAATCTGTTTTAAAGCCCAGGCAGTCACAAACATGCTTTATGTTACAGGATCACGCATCCCTTGATGCTCGGCTCTGGAATGCACACCACAGGAATCCCGCACCCGGGTATCACATCTCCCTCTGGGAAACAAGAGTTTGACCATTACGACCGGAGCATGTAAGTGACCAGGTCTTGGGAGAAAGTTTAGGCTGGAACGATATAATTCCACATCCATTTTGCACCTTTTTGAAGCTGCTTCTCCTTGGCAAAGCAGAGCCAGTATGGTGCCACTTCCAGTGGGGAAAAGGTAGCTAGGAGGATGACATTTCACACTTCTCTCAGCCACTCTGCTTCCCCCACCCCAAGGCCTGTTTCGATGAGGGTGGGGAAACTGATGCCCTTCAAATGTTTCTGGGTTCCTGTGCCATCATCCCTGACCATTGCCAATGCAGGCTGGGGCTGATGGAAGTTGGAGTCCCAACAACACCTGGAGGACCACACAGCCCAGATGCAGACCATTTACAGTTCTGCAAACTGGAACAGTAAATGCAGGGGGTCTTGCCTCACATTTAATAAATCACAGGTAATATCTGTCTGTGCTGAATCAGATCAGAGACTGTACAGAGTCCAGCATTGTGTCTCCAATAGTAGCAACTAGGCCATTGCTGGAGTCTGTATTTTACTGTTTATATATATATATATATATATATATATATATATATATATATATTTAAATCTAAGTTTTGGCTCATGGATTTTAGTATTTTCCCAGCAGCCAAGATTTCCGGTTACCACTCAGTTCTATTTTACTAACTGGTTGTTGTTTTTTCCTGTTTCCGGCAAGGAAATCACAACCAGAACCAAAGAGAGAGAAGGAAGCCAAGAAGCCTACCATCAAGAAGCCTCTGAATGCTTTCATGCTGTATATGAAAGAGATGCGGGGGACAGTCATTGCTGAGTGCACCTTGAAAGAGAGTGCAGCCATTAATCAGATATTAGGAAGGCGGGTAAGAGCACAAAAAGGAGGTGAGGGTGTTCTGATGTCTAGGGAGGCATCATGGATATGTGCTAGCAAATGCATCTTCAGTACTTCCAGAGGCCATGGGCTTTTTGGATCCATGGTTTAAGAACGTGAGGAGAGCCTTGACTAGAAGATCAGGCCTGTCTAGTCCACCGTATTGTTCTCACAGCACCCAACCAGATGTCTGTGGGAAGCCCACAAGCAGGATCTGAGCACAGGCTTCATCCAGCCTCCTGAAGAGCAAATACAGACCCAACTCCACTGGGTTGGGAAAGATGGTGGAAGATGGCTGGACTTTCATGCTTGGTGGTATAGATTCCCAAATGGCCATTTGCCAACTGAATTAGCTGGAGGTTCCCACAGCACTGTGGATAGGCTGCTATGCTGCTGTTAGGGTAACCATGCTTAGCAAGGAGGTTAATGGTGTGTGGGTGTCCGTGTCCGCTCGAGTGAAGCTGGGACTGATGACTGTGGCCCATGCAGGGTATTTCTTTTCTTTAGGATACTCATTAATGGTTTTGAAACCACTCTCTTAGTTGTAGTGGCCTGGCAGACCGTATTACAGACTTGCAGCAGAATCTGAAAGGGACAGCAGAAACTTAGGGAGCCAAGGCCTCCATGCTTTTGATCCACCTTCTCCCTATTTAGCCTAAATGTCCTCCACTGAGTGCATTTATGTGGGCTTCCAAAATCCACTATCATGAATTTCATAGGTTGTCTTAAGGAACCTTACATTGCTGTAGGAACTGCCAAGGAAAGCCTTCAACGCCTTGCTTTGTCTTTTATGTCTTTTGCCAGCCCGCTGCCACCTGTGGCAGACTGTATGTCACTCCTCACATCACTGAGCATAATTAATTTTATTATTGGGGTTTTCCAAGGCTGCTATGCTGTCAGAAAATTTAAGTTGCAGCTATATGTTTTCAGCTAAGACCCCGCAATCGTTTCTGGATCACTTCTAACATGTAAAGTGCTTTTCACTTCACAAAGCACATGTCTGCAAAACTATGTGAGGCAAGTCCCAACTATTTTCACTGGGAAAATAATTAATTAAAATTAAAATAATTTCACTGAAAAAATAGTGGGGAACTTTGAGTGAGGCCTTGGGACCTACCAGTGACCACTCAGTGAGTCTATGGTTGAGCAAGGATTTGAATCTGGGTTCCCCACGTTCATAATCAGTGGATTTACTGGACTCCTCTCCCCCCCCCCTTAACCTTGGCATACAACTCTCCCTTGTTTCTGTGAGCACAAACCACTGAGCCACACAACTTTAAATTTAATCCCAAGAACTCTACATTTATAACTCTGGTTTTAGATTTTGACAGTAAAGACCTGGTTTTTCCCGTACTTTTGTTTGTTCTGTAGAAGCCAAAGGAGGAGAAAACCCACGAAAATAAATGGTTTTCAGTCCAATGTTGGCTTCTTCATTTCCCCAAAACAGTTTTGTCTTACTTGAGCAGTCAAAATGCTTCACCATTCATGTCTAGAAATAAGAGACTGTTGCTTTCTGGTTATATGGCAAAGGCTCCCTGCACACAGTGGTCTATTTGAATAAAAACAGAGAACTGTGTGCAACTAGATTACAGTGACTGGAGTAATGATGTATAAGGACCAAACTAAGTCTTTGCTTAATATGTAGCAGGCAGCTCAGCATCTAGCATTTCTTTAGTTAATTACAGGTACTGGGGGTGGGGCAGGCAATTGTCTGCAGTGCATAGGGAGGGGAGCTTTATCTACTCTCCCCAGCTGCAACCCACCTGAAAATCTCCACTACCATCACCACCACCACTTGGTATGGCTACAAACATTAAAGATATCCCATTGATACCAATGGAAACTTTATTAAATTATTCCCTTGCCTTCCAAAATTCCAGGAACTTTCTGTTTTCCGATTTAGGGTGGTTTTGCCGGTCTTCTCAGAAATGATTGTGAGCTGCCTCAGCACTGTTTCCATTTGTAGCAGGCCTGGGGAACCTTTGGCCCTCCAGGTGTTGCTAGCCACACCTCCCATCATCCCTAGCCATTGGAGCTGGTGGGAGGTGCAGTTCAGCAACATCTGCAGGGTCAAAGGTTCCCCAGGCCTGGTGTCTGGTACCCACTCTTAGTATTTGCTCTTTTCTGATCAGAGGGATGGTGTCTCTTGGTGTCTCACGGCTTTCTGTGGTTTCTGTTGCAGTGGCACGCGCTGTCACGGGAGGAACAAGCCAAGTACTATGAACTGGCCCGCAAGGAAAGGCAGCTCCACATGCAGCTCTACCCCGGCTGGTCTGCAAGAGATAACTACGTGAGTACTCTGGGTCTCTGGTGGCCTCGTGACCATCATATGTCCATGAAGTTTTGGTGATGCCTTTCAAACTGTGTGCCTTTCCAGACATTCGGGGGGGGGCTGAAGTGGGAAGGGGGCACGAGCATCGCGAAAGTGGGGTGGGGAACTGGGAGCATGGGCATCACCCGCAGCCCCTCCACGCCTGACCTTCACTTGTTTGGGATGGAGGTCTGAAAGGGACTTTGCAAGTGTGCTTGGGCAAATGCCTTATCAGGGTTCCCAGTATCAGAGAAGCTTGTAAGCTTGTGCACCCAAATCCACTCGTTGGTTTAAAACCTTCAGACTTTTGCAAGTGAAGGTCAGATTTAGAAGGGGGGGGGGAGAAGCCATGTGCCACTCCCATCACAACCACTTTAGCCCATAGGGCTCCAGGTCAAATCCCTGAAGAGGACTTCTTTTGCAGATAATGGTTTACAGCAATTTGTCTCATAGATTGTTTGCAGACGACACAAATTCAGAGAAGCAATTCCCAAAGGGTTAGATCAGATAAGTCACAGGGACATTAAACATACATATATAGATAGATGGTCAGGTTGCCATTAGACGCAAGGCAGCCAACAGTGCTGAGAGGTTTTCACTTTTAGGCTTCTGAATGTTTGGTGGGGCTTCTGGCTCTTCTCCCCTACCTTAACATCACCTTCCCACACTGTGTTACAAACTGCTTTTGATGTACCCAAGATCTATATTATACAACTAGTAGGCACTTCAGTTAGAAAAAAAGAGTTGAAAAACCCCTACCGATCTCAAGGAGGTCACCACACTATTTCCCGGACTAGCATCCAGGTGTTCAAAGGAACTAATAGAGATACACATTTAACTGGAGGGCAGGAGTGGATCTACTATGAAACTAATGAAGCTTAGGGCCCTAAATTAGAGAGTGGTAGCACAGGTGTTAGGGACGCGGGTGGCGCTGTGGGTTAAACCACAGAGCCTAGGGCTTGCTGATCAGAAGGTCAGCAGTTCAAATCCCCACGACGGGGTGAGCTCCCGTTGCTTGGTCCCTGCTCCTGCCAACCTAGCAGTTTGAAAGCACGTCAAAAAGTGCAATTAGATAAATAGGAACCGCTCTGGCGGGAAGGTAAACGGCGTTTCCATGCGCTGCTCTGGTTTGCCAGAAGCGGCTTAGTCATGCTGGCCACATGACCCAGAAGCTGTACGCCGGCTCCCTCAGCCAATAATGCGAGATGAGCGCCGCAACCCCAGAGGCGGTCACGACTGGACCAGGGGTCCCTTTACCTTTACCTTAGCACAGGTGTTATAAAGGTGTGGTGATCTGTCACAGAACAACCGCATTGAAGACGATAACAGGACTTACTCAGACCTTGTTGCTGGTGGCAAAGGGGCCCCCATGACAGTTCAAGGTTCAGGGCCCCCAAAATGTAGTTTTCTCACTGCTGGAGGGTCCCTGCAGTAAACTCTTCTGAAACTACTGGGTTTAGGGGGTTAATTTAATAAACTATAATACATCACAATATTTCCAGCAGATTGAACATTGCCATGCTGCAGCTGTTATTCAACAGCTCTTTTGAGCCCAGATGTACTAAAGTGCAATCCAGATAAAGTTATGTATACCTGATATTAATATCTACGTAGAGAGTGACTGTGGGTGTCTGTGTTTGCTCACTGTTAGTTTGGGTGGTTAAAGTGATTATATATGTAAATTGCCCTGTGATATTAGGATGAAGGGCGGTATATAAATTTAATAAATAAAACAAAATAAAAATATACAGTGGTACCTTGGGTTACATACGCTTCAGGTTACATACGCTTCAGGTTACAAACTCTGCTAACCCAGAAATATTATCTCGGGTTAAGAACTTTGCTTCAGGATGAGAACAGAAATCGGGCAGCGGCAGGCCCCATTAGCTAAAGTGGTGCTTCAGGTTAAGAACGTTTTCAGGTTAAGAGCGAACCTCCAGAACGAATTAAGTACGTAACCATAGGTACCACTGTATATTGGAAGGGGAGAAATAAGAATGCCTGGGGGCAGATGGGAGTTGGGAGTCCAACCATATCCAGAGGGCCTCAGCTTCCCCAACCCTGCGTTAGTGCTTCTGCCTCCGTCTTTCCTGCGCCAGCATGGTGTAGTGGTTAAGAGCGGTGGACTCATAATCTGGTGAACTGGGTTCACTTCCCCACTCCTCTACATGCAACTGCTGGGTGACATTGGGCTAGTCACACTTCTCTGAAGTCTCTCAGCCTCACACACCTCACAGAGTGTTTGTTGTGGGGGAGGAAGGGAAAGGAGATTGTTAGCTGCTTTGAGACTCCTTAAGGGGAGTGAAAGGCGGGATATCAAGTCCAAACTCTTCTTCTCTTCTTCTTCTTTGCTTCCCCTCTTTCTATGGATCTCAGAGGCCCTTGTGCTCTGTATGCCTCCCTCCTTGCTAGCTAAACACAACATCCAAAAATGTATTTCTCCTAAACCTTTAACCTCTGATCTCTTTCTCCCCCTTCCCTTTTTGCCCTTCTTTAAATTGTAGTAGGCAAGATAGTAGTGGGAAAATATGGTTTATATTATTATCATCATATTAAATAGTGTTGGTTTCAGGATATGAGGGCCCTTAGCCATGCAGCCATCAGTGAGCCTTCTTAACCCTGAAGAGGCAGCACATAAAAACTGAGAATTCTCTTAATGCTGCATTGGATCTTTTTGGATACTCTTTGCAAAGTGGGAAAGTATTGCAGTGGCCTCCTCCACGTTGGGCTTGAGCCCCTGGCAAATGTCCAACATCTGGAGCTGTCCGAAGGAATAAAAATGCAACAACTGCTGACTCCAATATATTCAGTTTCTTGTTTGATTGAAACTTAGCATATTAAGGGTCTGTTTCATAACTAGTAATTTATCTGTTTACACTGTGGAGACTTTTTAGTTTGAGGATTTGCGCTCCCTGTTTAGAAGTTCATGGTAATACCCACTTTCCTACTGTCTGTCTCCAGGTGTTCGCAGTGCGAAATAGGCAGGAAAGCTGTGAGGTAATAAGCAGTGGTTTCTTTTTAATTTATATGAGCTTGCACTAGATTTATGGTCATCAGAAAAAAGGCCCTCAAGAGAAATTAAAATGCACAGAGAGAAGAGACTCGCAGCTAATAATAATAACCACACCCATATTTGTCTTAGAGCTCTTAATTATATCAATGTAAATTAACACGTATTCTCTCTTGGGTGATATATCATACTTAACTTTTGTTTGACATGATCATACACTTACCTGGCGAGAGATTAATACTGCTCGATCCATCTTGATCACGGCTCGCCCCAACGTCATGTGCCGCGCTTTGCTGACTCTGCATTTTGCATTTGCCAGGTTCACATTACTAGGTCCTGCTTGGTTTTCCATTGCCTCTTCTGATCTCATCCATCGAAGGTGACAAAAGCCCAGGATTTAAAGAAGGCAAATACTGCCCAAACATCAGCTGATAGCTGAACTGAAGCAAATACTTCGAATTTGATAGTTCCCTTCCCTTTCTGAAATGTGTGTCAAAGATCTTGGGGTTTTAGGAAGCTGTCTGAATGAACCCAGCATCACCCAAACTCCTTTGAACTCTACAGTTCATTGATTTGCCTTCATTCTATCATATATTTATCAAATTTATATCCCACCTCTCCTCCAAGGAATTCAAAGTGGTGTATTCGTGGCTCTCCGTTTCCATATTACCCTCACAACAACCCTTTGAGGTAGTTTGGGCTGGGAGTTGGCAACTGGCCAACTCAGTGGCCAACACCCAGTGAGCTTAGTGGCAGAAGATGGAGATTTGAACACTGGTCTCTCGGGTCATAGACTCAGCACTCTAACCACTACACCATTCTGCCTGTACCTGTTTCTAATGGCCCTGCCAGGCCAACACTTCTTTGCTTTAAATTTGAGAGACGATTGGGAAAGGAAGTTGCAGTTTGCAACTATACTTCTCCTCTGCCCCC
This sequence comes from Darevskia mixta, assembly GCA_034641385.1. NCBI lineage: Eukaryota > Metazoa > Chordata > Lepidosauria > Squamata > Lacertidae > Darevskia > Darevskia mixta. The sequence continues at coordinate 41,012,895 of JAWWNH010000013.1, read as the reverse complement.
CCCCCCGAAATGTGAGAGTTTATATATCATTAAAAGAGGTTCAATCCAAGTTGTTTTCGTTGATGCATGCCTGGTTGGTGGCGTTGGAATTTTAAAGTTTTTAAGAGAGGGCTTCCCACACCCTCCTCGTGACTTGTTAATGCACATGAACATGCAATTATGGGGCATGTGCCCATCAATGAGCCCTATATACATTTAGGGAAGTTTTTAAATGTTTGATGTTTTACCACTTTTTAAATTATTATTATTAATAATATTCTGTTGGGAGCTGCCCAGAGTGGCTGGGGAGGCCTAGCCAGATGGGTGGGGTGTAAATAATAAATCATTATTTTATCTATCTATCTATCTATCTATTTATTATGTGCCAACTCTGTGACCTGCCTTTCCACCCCAGAGTGCAGCTGCAGTGTTTAAAAGCCTGTAGTCGCCTGGGCAGGGCTGCCTGCCTGCATCTTCCCTGGAGACTCAGCACCCCGCAAACGCAGTTTGTGCTCCATTGTCAGGTAGCTCCACATCCCAACTTCCTGCACAAGCGCGGCATGTCACCAAATTTGCATAGGCGGCTATCTTATACTGAGTCAGACCACTGGTCCATCTTGCTCAGTATTGCCTACACCGACTGGCAGCAGCTCACCAGGGTTTCAGGCGGGGCGGGGGCGGGGTGTCTCTCCAAGCTGTACCTGGAGGTGCTGGGAATCGAACCAGAGACCTTCTGCATGCAAGCAGATGCTCTACCACGGAGCTATGGCCCTTTGGCTCCTGTGCATCATTCTCTTCCTATCAGGTGCATGCCAACATGGGTGGTACAGTTTCACAGCACGTGAGCCTAGAGCAAGGTTGGGAAGATCTCTGGTGCTTGGAGGTTACTATGCAAGAAACGTAGTTAGCCTTAAAGAACAGGGTACTTCTGAGCACTTTCTGAGCCTAGGAATTTGTTTTCAGTACCAGAACTGAACCAAGTTCACACTCCCTTTTGCGCAAAGTCCACCCACACGGTTAGCTTTCTTTACTTCAGCAGCCGGATTTAGGTGGCAAAAGTCAGGTTGCTGTTAAATAATTGAGAGTCAGAAATCCTTGCTCCAGTGATTGCAAATCATCCAGAGATCTGCTCAGGGTCCCCCAGAATTTCTGAACTCAAATCTTTTCCTCCATGCAGATATGCAACTAGCTTAGCCTGGAATCATCCAGCTAAATGTAAAATGAGGATTTTGCATATCGTTTCAAGTGTTTTAGCCAGATTCTTCTAGGATGTTTCCTTTCAACTTTTCCACCATTCCCTATTTAGACTCATTTATAAATAGCCCGCTCTGGGAACTGGCAGAGCCCTCTCTCACTTCAAAGTAAGAGTTGGGCAACAACCTGGCCCCATTTTCCGTTGTTTTCATTTTTTTGCCACTGGAGGGAGCCTGTTTGCAGGTAATAGATGGCCCTCTGCTCAGCTTCACCTGTTTGCTTTTCATTTTGAGAGACTGTTTACACATCTACTACCATGTATCATCTAGTTAGGCCAACATATTACCCTTCAGGTGTTCACCTTAAAAGGCCTGTGAAGTAGTGGTGTATTGCTTGGGATCCCAAATCCTCATCCCAGGGATAAGAAGGTAAGAAGAGGAGAGGTGATCAAAGAGATCCTCTAGACTGGTGTTATATTTTGGGTATATTCTTCTATGTGTTCATTACAGTGGATTTATTGTGCTTTCCTTGTTGTTCTGCAATTCTGTCCCATTATTGCTGTCTGGAAAGGGCTGTATACAGTGCAGCAAAAGTGGGATAAAAAAAGAAACCCAGAATATTCATGCTATGGAAAGTTATTTGATTTCAGCAGAAAGTTACAGGATATGCACTGATTGAAAATGAAGCAGTATAATAATAATAATAATAATAATAATAATAATAATAATAATAATAATAATAATAATAATAATAATTTTATACCCCGCCCATTGGACTGGGTTGCCCCAGCTACTCTGTGTGGCTTCTAACATAATATTACTCCCCCATAACTTTTGCAGACATTTGCATATGGCCACCCCAACATGAATGTGCAATTAAAAAGATATCTGGCGGGGTCCATAGTTCAAGTGGCCACATGCAAGAACTTTTGCATGGAAGAACTTTCAGGTCCAACTCTAGATATGTTCTGTTGAGGCTTCTCAGCTAGCAGTGGTCTATTTAGCATAAGGGCAGCATGATAGGTCTAGAGATGTTCTCTACAGGCAAGCTGTAGCTGCTGAAGTGCCCTCTTTTACACAGCTAAGGTGCAGGAGTCCTGTCGTCTTTTGCATTTGGCCCCCAGAAAGAAAGGTGGGTGGTGGGCTGTGCAGAACAATTATGTGCAGGTCTCCTCAGCTAGCTAGTTTCAGTTTATGTGCTTCCAAACAGCACACGCCTACCACAAAGGGGACAAAATTCAATGGAATTTATTGCCACCTTGTACTCAGGCTTCTTGAGCAAGTTGCTTTGTTGCTGAGATTCACCACTTTATCTTCTGTGGCTTTGGGGAGCTGCTTTGCTGCAGCGGCAAAACATCAGCGAATGCCCATTTTGCGATGGCACCAATGGCAATTTTTCTCAAACATATATTGGAGAATCCCCAGCCATAACAAGCTTGGGGGACCCCGAGTTAAAGTATTTAACCTGGAAGGACTGAGTGTTCTGCCTCGGAGCAACAAGACCAGTGATGTGGGCTGGCTGAATATAAGGAAGTCAGTTCATGAAAGCGACTGCCTGACTTCTGGGCACTGCATGTTTCCCTCCCCTGTCAAATGGACAGCCCATGGGAAGGCTTAGGAGTAGACTAGGCCCAGGCCCAAATGTGCTTATTGTGATATGCTGGAAGCCAGGAAGCAGCTGCTTTGGGAATCTCTCTGCCACCCTGCCCACACTGACTGTTAAGCTCTATCCCTGAAGGGAGGAGGAGGAGAAGGAAGAATTTAGGTCAGCTTGCCGTCATGACTTGTCAGGCAGGAAATGAATTCACTCCCACACTTAGGAGCTTTTCTACCTTTACGCAGAGTACAAGGAGTTGCATTTAAATGTTTGCAGGTCTAAAACAGCAACCCCACCAGCAGCCATGACTCCCAAGCCAGCTTTGTTCACGAAGCTTGTGATGGCAACTCATGAGAAAGCAAAGGATGACACATATTCAGTGAATGAACCAATGAAAGGACTGAGTGGTGTTTCTTTAATAATTGCTGAGGAAAACAACAGATACGTGCAAAGGAGCCAACTATTTGCCCCCCAAAGTTGATGGACGTTGCCATTCAAGTAGTGTGCGTGCACCGCATCATGTGATCGATTGTTTGTTTGTTTGATTGATTGATTGTTTGATTGATTTGATTTATATACCGCCTTTCATCATAAGATCTCAGGGCAGTTCGCAGAATAAAATACAAGATAAAAAGCAAGTAAATAAGTAAAACAAAACAGCAAAATATTAACCCCCACTTCCCACAGACAGATTTTAAAGGCTGTAGAATATTAATCGGCCAAAGGCAAACACTTATCTGTTCTTCCCATGTATTTTATTCAAGTTGGCACCCCTGGACATACGGGTGAAATAACGGGGTTGCATCTAACTCTGTCCATGTGCAAGTTGAACAGACTTCTGCATGTGTGACGAAACTTCACCTTCATTTCCTTCCCCCTGCAGCCCTCTCTACACACCGTCAAATTGGTTCTGTAACCCATGGGGATGTTCCAGCCAGATTTTGAGGGTTCATAGGGGGCTGCAGGGGGGAAGAGAGGGAGACAAAGTTCAACGGCATTAGCAGATTTCACTCACTGAAAACGCCAGCCTAGATGTCTTAACAGTCTTTTGCAAAAAGGCTTCCTTAATTAATGCATGATCGCTTGCTCTTGTGTCGCTATGGCTACTTTTCTAATACCCTTTCCTAATAGCTCTTCATTGACACATCTTATTTGAAGACATTTCTGTTAGGCTGCTGCTGTGTTTTGTTTTTTTGTTTTTAAGTAAAGAAAGATTAAAGTCCCAAAATGTGGAGGTTTATTAAGAACAAATATAATGGCATCATTTCCCAGTACTCTTTCTATATGTTATTAAAAAGTGATGTTCAGTAAAAGGGTTGGTCAGCAGAAGACTTTCCAAGTCTTCTGGAGATAAAACAACCTGATGGAAAATGTGCTAAGCACAGCAGAGGGTGGGGGAATCAACATGGATTCACAATCCACAGGGAAATCCTGCACATGAACTGCAGCTGTGCATGGCCACACTCGATCCAATTTAAATACAAAGAGCAGGTTTCCCCTAGGAAAGGAGTGGGGCAAGGGGAAACTGCTCTACCCTGTGCTTTCTAGGCATGGGACAAGTGGAAGTGTGGGTGAGCCCTTAGTGTGTTGATGCCTCCTTCACCTCCTTCTAGAATGGGGGCAGGGAGTGACACTGAGGAGGCTTGCAGGGGAAACCAGCAAAAATTCTACTTTTCCATTAGCAAAAGCTTCTGCTGGATCAAAAGCCCTTCCCAGAAGTGCACCGTTGGATGTGGCCCACTTGAGGTTTGGTGTGTGTTTTGGCCCCTCCTAAGTATCTGCAGGATTTTCAAGAGGCGCTTCATGGTGTGTGAAGACTAAGCAGCGATCACCTGCTAGCTGGCTACAACTATTCTGTCTGTAAACCCACAGTACTATTTTTTACAACAGATGTGACCCAAAATAGTAACTACCCAATGGTTAAAAAAGAAAAAAAATGTATGTTTGCTTCCTCCCTCCAAGGCCTTCAAAATTCATCTGCCATTTTGTGACTCGGGGCGCTTATAGTTCCCAAGGTTCCTTTTCAGCTGCACAAATGGCTTGTTTTAATTAGCCGGGTTGGGGTGCTGTTCTCTGTATAGGCTCTCTGCTAGGTTGTTTTTCTATCTGCTTCCTGATGTGCTTTGTGTACGTATTTGGTGCATTGTTTCAGTGCTCCCCGCAGCTGCTCTTTTAACGCTTTCCCCCTTGCTCTTCAGTCTTCTTCAGGCTCTTCGTCCCGTGATCACACAAAGTTTAACTCAGGGCCCCTGGAATTCAGCAGCACCTCGGGGCCGGTTTCTGCGGCAAGGGTAAGCGAATTCTGCAGCGAATGTCCTTCTGCATTACGGCAGTGAGAGTCTGTAACCATCTGCCACTCATGCATCCACCTAACCCAGCGTTGGCTGCAGAATTCCAGGAGCCCTGAGCTTTTCCATGGCCATAGAATTGCTCATTGGCTGTGGAATTTGTTGAGTTGAAGGGGAACAATCAGTGGGCTATGTGTGCTTGTGGCGAGCTTGTGCATCAGTGAAGCGTGTGGACACTTTTTTAGGCAAATAGGTCATTAATTTCTGATCAGCCTCAAAAAACATTGCCCTTGGGAGCAAGGTTTAGGGAAAACGCTTGCACAGAACAAAGAAATTGAGGGTTTGCAGGTTGGACAGGGTGGCTTTCCTTTAAAAGCAGTAAAAATGATGCATCCATGACGTGGAACGTATTGGCCTTGCACATGGTCAAATGTGACCAGGAATATTTTTTTTTTTTTTTTTTATTTTTTTGAGTGGCAATTTCATTTTGAACACAATCAGGCTTCTGAGCTGCAAATGCTGCGGACATTATTTTATTTAAATTTGAATCGGATGCAGCAAAGTAGACAAAGGATGGATTGTTTGCATCCCACAAGGAAACAATGCAGACTCTACTGATTTGATGTGTCATTGCACGAATATATTTTTTAATAACAATGGGGTTGCTCTTTCTGGATCCAACCAACAAAGGTCCATCTGGTCCAGCATCTTAGTTTCCAGCAGTGGCCAGGCAGAGCCTTCCAGGAAACCCACAAGCCGGCATGAAGGTGGTGCCCTTCCCCTTGCTTGTCCCCAGCATCTGGTAATGATCATGGGTTGTGAAGGTTTGTGTGTCTTGCACATGCGTATTGCCTCTCTTAAGATGGCTACTACTGTCCATGCCAGGATTTTATCTTACCTGTGGCTTTTGCTAGTCAGCTTGTGCACTAAGGTGACAGCCCATGCATTCCAACCCCCTTTCAACTGAATTCCATTCCCACGCGGTGTGTATGATGGATAAGCCACCTTGGCTTTTTGCCTCAGCCAAACTGAAAGGGAGGAAGCCTTAAGGGGCTCTCCAGAAGTCTATCCATAGGTCTTCTGCCTTTCCCCCATCCTAGTAACTTATTCAGGCTGTCAGTCATGCACATTTTGTAGCCCACCCTGTCCCCAGGGAGAGCAATAGCAAACATGAGGGCCATAGAGCAATTGTTGTGTTAATCCAAAAGGCTAATGGGAGAGGCTGGTACTGGTTCCCCTCTCACCTACTGGTAGTTGATGCTTTCTGGTGGAAGCAACTGGTAAAGCAGCTAGAAATCTGGCTTTTGGTTCTTCTTGGTGACTAGTGGCAGGAGGACCTGAGCTTTTCTTAGGGGAAGGGTCGTGGCTCAGTGGCAGAGCACCTTTGAATGCAGGCGGTCCCGGATTCATTCCCCGGCAACTTTAGGTAGGGCTGGGAGAGACCACCTGTCTCAAATCCTGCAGAGCTGCTGAGTCAGTGCAGACAGTCTGACTCAGTACTGTATAAGGCAGCTTCCTATGTTCCCACAGGAGAAACAGCTCAATGTGCCATCTTCCTTGACTGCAGCCAACAGTCAAGGCCTCCTTAAGCCTGTTATTTGGTGCAGGACATCAAGCTCTGACTTGGCTTTTTATCTTCCGCTTCTCCTGTGCAAAGAACGAGGGGCGCAATTTGCAACAGAGAAGCTCTGGGAGGAGGAAGGTGTTTCTGCTAGTCTGTTTCCCTCTGCAACTCAGCAAGCTGCTTTTGTCCTGTCCAGTGTTTCTGCTGCAAACGTGTGTCCTGAGCCTGGAAATGGGAGAAAGCAGCTAAGGGGCAGCTGAAGAAGATAGCTGGCAAGGAAGGGAAGGGTGAAGTGCCCTTCTCCTGCCCAAAGCTCCTCTATTGCAAATGGTGCCCTCTAGCCCGATTTGCACAGGAGAAGCAGCAGTTGGGCTTTCAGGTTAGAGCATAATGTGCCGTGCTGTCTTTAGAACTCGAGGCCAGTGGAGGAGCACATCAAAAATCAAATGCAAGTAAAAAGCTCGTACATCAGAGACAACACTTGGCTAGAACCTTGTTCCTTGTCATGCTAGCTTTCCATGTGCCACAACATTTGATGTAGGGAAGCATTCAGATATGCAAAACCCCACGGCCATTCCAGTGGGAAATGTCCATAAGGATACCACCACTAGCTGTCTTAGAATGGTGGAATTGATTTTTCAGCATTGGAGAGGTAGTCCAAAAACTGTATGTGGTGACTCAAGACAGTTTCACAAAACCAAACACATGGATTTAAAACATGTTTCCATCTTACAGCCGACGCTGGCACAGAGCTTGTAAGATAACTGCCACCAGCATTATGTTTTAATTGTAGTGTTGGGCAGCTGCGTAATAATGTAGGCCTCCCAATGCAAGCAAAATCAATACTATGTGGAGGGGAGTGTAAGGAAAGACAATCTGGTTTGATTTTGCCTGCTTTCATCAGCAAAGCGGTTTTTGTGCCTCGCTAATGACAAACATGTTTAAACACTGTTTGAACTTAAAATGGAAAAGGCTTTGTTGTGCTCCATGTTTGCAATCTCGTCTCTGGAAGTGAAAACAAAAAAGCTGCAGTCCTCAACATGTTTACAAGAGCGAGTGTGTCCTCTTGAGGGACTTCCTTCTGAGTAAAATAGGACTGGGACTGGGCTGCCCAAGCTTGCAAATACTATGCACTTTTCAAGCTGCTAGTGAGTGCAGTTTCTGTACCCAAGAAAAATCTTGAGGCTAGCAAGAAGACATCACAAATGCTAGTGCAAGAAAGATGTGAATAACGAAAAACAGACCTTAGGTTTATCTCACTTTTATTTGTAATAGTTGCTTTGACATTATTCTTAATTCAAGGAAAGTTGCTTTGACCAAAGCTCATTTTTAACTATGATGTTCCATGTGCTGTTCCTGAAATACAGTCCAATTTCTCTCCCCGCTTAAAAGAAATTTTTAAGAGAGACCTTTTTCATTGAGAAAGTAACTGTGTGCAGGCTGCAAGCCTGCTGAAAATGAGATCACTGTCCACTTTATTCCACCCATGCACAGCAACCTTTTGCATTCTACACTTTTGCTGGAAATACATTCCTTCACATATGCACACAATGCAACTGGTCTTTGTTCAGATGGCCGCTGTGTGTGCATAATGAAAATTACCGTAGGTTCGCTCCTTAACCCAGGTCATTGCACCATGGTGGCAGCACACTTTTTTCTGACCGTTTGGGACATAGGAAAGATTGTGGCACAATCCTCATCTATGAGCTCAATATATCTTAGCTGTGGGGAAGAGTGGCAGTCTTTCCAGTATTTCAAAATGTAAGCCAGAGACAATCTATGTGCAGGTAGGCATGAAAAAGGGGCTGGATTCATACCCTTTTGTTCCAACTATATTGTCAGGGACCAGAATACCTGAGAGAAGTATTTTATCAGAGACAATGAGCAACAGAGTAGAGTTTGGAATTTTTTGTTTTTGTGTACTGTAAACAGAACTGTGGCCCTTGGATAAAGGGCGGCATAAAAATTTAATGAATAAATAAATATTCATTAAATAAATATTAACTACCAGTATGGTGGGGCAGTGCTATTTATGGGGAAGGTCCCTGGCCTCCCCATGCTCTCTATTTTGACCTCTTTTTATATTTGCAATCTGCCTTTAGCATATGTTAATTTCAGTCACAGCATAAAGCACATGAACTGTTGATGTAAAAAGTAGCCATAATAAATAGCTAACCAGTCTCCTTGGGGGGATTAACATCCAATACTAACTGATGTTGGGAAGGATGTAAGGTTTCTTGCTTTTAACTGTAATCGTAGCTTTTCCTTCTTTTACATCTATAGGTCCCAGGGGCTCCTCTCCCAAATCAGCTAAACTGTTGCTTGCAAGATGTAGGTCTGGAAATGGCAGACTGTCAAAAGCTTTACCAGGCTGGTGCCACTCTCAGCCGGCTGGGCAGAATGCTGCAGTATGAGTTAATGAGGGGTTACTTCCGAATTAAGAGTTTAAAGCAATAAGTGGATCCATCTCATTTGTGGTTTTCTTTCACAGTGTCAAGAAGCATTTGTGTAAAAATTATGTACCTTTTAAACAACATGTCCCTGACTGCCTGTAGAGCACATTTTGACCACTAGGGGGAGGGTGCTACCTGCAATTGCCAATTGCACACCAATACAAGGGGTCTAGATAAGCAAGAATCCATGGTGATCAGAAATGAAACAGGCAGTCTGGAAGGGATGAAAGTAGGAGCCTTGGCCACAACCCCCTTATTCCCTCTGGAAAGATATACCTATATTTGTTCACTTATGATTTGTGTTCTCCCTCCCTTTTCTCTCTCTGATTCTAGGGGAAAAAGAAAAGACGAACAAGAGAAAAACAGCAAGACTCCAACTCAGGTAAATCCACTGGTGCAAACTCCAGTACATTATCTGGTAACCAACGCTTTGTTTATATTGGTAGGGGATTAGTTGAGGCAGCTGAACAATAGCTATAATCTTCCTTTGGATTTGCATCTGTGGCTTAATGTGACTGGGGTAATCCATATCTATGCTAATACTACCTCCATTTCATCTGTAGACTGGGTTGCTATCTGTGCTTATAAACTTTAATCTGTGTTTCATTTTCATATGAGACCTAACCGCTATTTCTTCTAGCTTTGCTGCTATCTGCAATTGTCTCTCCTGTCTGCTCTTCTGTGACATTAGCATCAGAGAAAAGGAATACTATTCAGCTCATTCCTAGTTGCATTTTGACATCAAATTTAGTCCCTTCCTCTTGCCATTAACTTTTGTGGTTGTAGTTTCCCAATCACCTAGTTCTCTGCAAAGATGCAGAAAGCAAAAGGTCTATAAAATGCAGTACAGTAGCAAATTATTTACCTGTTATGCAAGATGGGAATATTTTGCCATGTTAGATTTCTAGGGCAGGCAGAATCCTAACCCACAGAGTCCTACACATCTGAACTATATCTTTGGGTGCTATCAGGCTAAAACATCTCATCAGCACAAGCATTTCCACTTGTGAAATACAAGCCCACACTCTCCCCAAATCTGCTCCACAGGATTGAGGGGAACTCTGACCTAGAACAAAGTTAGGGGGCACACAGAGTGGGAGAAAGACCAACTACACAAGCAGTGCTTTGGATAGGAGAAGAGGTGGTAAGGGAACAGCTAGCTACAGATAGAACAGGTGAGGTCCCTGTGGACTAGAGGTGGGCAAATGTTGGCCCCCATCTTCAAAAAGTGGAAAAAAGAAGGCCCAGGTAACTACTAACCAGTCAACCTGACGATACCACGAATGTCCTAGAACAGATAATTTAACAGGTAGATAGCCGTGTTGGTCTGTCAGTCAATACAAAATAAAAAAATTCCTTCCAGTAGCACCTTAGAGACCAAGTTTGTTCTTGGTATGAGCTTTCGTGTGCATGCACACATTTAACAGTCAGTCTGTAAGCACTTAGAAAAGGATGCGGAGATTACTAAGACCCAGCATGGATTTCTCAAAAGCAAGTCATGCAGTAAAAAAAATCTTTTTTTTTTTTAATGGAGTTACAAGCTTGGTGGATAAGGGGAATGCTGTGGACACAGCGTATCTTGATTTCAGCAAGGCTTTTGACTAAGTCCCCCATGATATTCTTGCAGAGAAGCCAGTAAAATGTGGGTTGAGTGATGTAGCTGTTAGGTGGATTTGTAGCTGGTTGACTGACCGAACCAAAGAGTTCTCACTCATGGTTCCTTGTCATTCTGGGAAAAGGTGACAAGTGGGGTGCTGCACTGCAGGGTTCAGTCCTGTGCTTGTTGATGTTCAACGTCTTTATAAATGACTTGGATGAAGGAATAGAGGGGATGCTCGTCAAATTTGCAAATGACACCAAACTAGGAGGGGTAGCTAATGCCACTGTTCTCCCAGTCACTGCATTCTTGGCCCTGCTGTGTGAGATTAGTTTTGGTATTTGCCTAAACATGCTTTGTTTCCTGAAGAGATGCTGCTTCCAGCAGAAACTGGGTTGATGTGGCCTGTTTAGTTTTGTCTCCAGCTGCTAAATTGATGCTGCATCTTTTCTTCTTCCTCTTCCTCCTGCTCTTGCTGCTGTTTGCGCCTCTGCCTTGCCCATTCTCCACCACGCATGCTCCTTCCTCAGATCCTGCTTCTCCTAAGAAATGCAGAGCTCGCTTTGGTCTCAACCAACAAATGGACTGGTGTGGACCGTGCAGGTGTGTATTGGACATCTTTGCTTTCTAAGCTTGTTGCTTACCATGCAGGTTGTTCTTTGCTGTGCGATTTTTATTTTTCATGCCCCTTTTCTGCAGCTGCCCTTGCCCCTAACACTACTAATGGTGCTCCTTATGGCCTGCCTAGGATTTCCATGGATTTCACCTGTTTATGAGTGCTGCTTCCAAAAGCTTTCTACTTCTGAGATGGGAAAAGTACAATTACGGGGGGGGGGGGGATCTTAACCATGCAATCCTGTGTATTTCTACTCAGAAGTAAGTTTCTTCCAGTGCAAACAGATGTCTCAGGGTGTTTTTACATAACAGGAAGGGTGAAAGTTGGCATTCATTTCTCCCTTGTAGCATGGACTCGCACCTGCCTTCCCTTACACTTGAAAGATCTTCCTTTATGGGGTATCACACTGGCAAGGTCTGGATGACCACATATAGTCAGGAATCTGGAGTTGGGAATTTCCTGCACTGACGGAGGTTTAGATTAGATCACCTGTTGAGATGCTTTCCAATGTTGTGGTTTTCAGCCCTTCAAAATAAGTTTTTCTAGGTCCAAAAACCTGCTCTTGACAACCTTCCCATGTCCCTTTGTGCCATCATCCGTTTTCTCTCATTAAGGGTGGAGTCCTGTTCTCTTATCAGGAGACTTCAGTGAAGAGAAAATTGGTTGTCTGAAGAGGGCCAGTATAAAAGGGGCATTGGCAGCCACTGTGTAACAAGTTCTTTAAGACTGCCTAGTTCATTCCTGTTCACACCTCCCCACACAACACAGCATTTGTTACAGGAAAAACTGGTAGTCTCCAGCCACTGTCTGATAAAAGTTGGTGATCCAGTTATTCTCATTAGCCATTAAGTGGCTTGTCATCTTTTACTAGCAGTCTATATTGAATAGCCTAAAATTATGTAAAGCAATATAAAAGGTCAACTTACAAGACTACACTGCTGATTCCCACCCAGCAGCATAACTAATGCCAGTCTTAATAGCTTTCCTTTCAAAATGCATGAAAATGATTTGCATTAATTAATGAACACTCCCTTTGCTTTTGTGCAGCACTGATTAGTCCAGAAGCAAATGAGCTGGGGCCTTCCTTACAGCACCAGCAGAGTATTAGGGTCAAGGGGACATATTCCTTTTATATGCTATAAGCAGCTCAGAGTGGCTAGGGAAACCCAGCCAGATGGGCGGGGTATAAATAATAAATTTATTATTATTATTATTAATTATGATTATTATTATTAGGCCATGACCACCTCTGTGCAAGTATATTTTGTTCATATATCAGACCACAGGGTAGCTGGTGATAGGGAACACAGGTTTGGAGTATGGGATATACCTGCACCCTCATTTGCACCAAAGGGCCTTGTTTGAGAGCTTCGATGCAACAGGGAGCAGAAAGCAGGGCTCTGTGCACACGTATGACACCTGCTGTTGGCTGGTCTCATAATATTTGGTTGCTGGCTTTCGTAGCTAGGCTAACTGATCTGTGGTGTGTACATACACATGCACGTAGAGAGACATTTTTTCACACTATCACGCTGGTGCTCCACCCTAGAGATATGAAGAACTGCAATAATTGGTAAGAGTGATTTGTGACTTCATCATCTATGCAATTCAAGTGGGGCATGTTTATTTACCCTACTCCACCTCGACAGAATATTTGCATGTAGACAATTTTTTTAAAATTTTTAATAGCATTTATTCCTTCCCATTTAGATTTCCTTGACCTCCATACATTTTACTTAATTTTCCCTCTCCCCAATTCTGTCATGGTCTTTGAGGGCCACATCCCATGTGACCTTTAGAACGGTCATACAGTGGTACTTCAGGTTACAGACTCCGCTAACCCAGAAATACCGGTAGTACCTCGGGTTAAGAACTTCAGGATGAGAACAGAAATTGCACGGCGGCGGCAGCAGGAAGCCCCATTAGCTAAAGTGGTATTTCAGGTTAAGAATGGACCTCCAGAATGAATTAAGTTCTTAAAACGAGGTACCACTATACTGGAATGGCCATTTGACCCATCTTTCTAACAATGCAGCACAATATTTCATGCTAAGAAGCTGATGTGCACATAGCATTCCAACTTCTTCAGTCATGGAAAATACGCTGCATTCACATGGCATTTTGCAAATGATGGCATATATAGTTGATCACATCTGCAATTTTTCCATTTCTTTGCTGCTACTCGTAAGCTGAACCCTTAGAACCTGCTGATCTCCCTTTACAAGAATTCTGATGCCACAGAAGGCTAATCTGCTTCTACTTTTGTCCACTCTGAAACAGGCTGCAGCACCATGGTTACACTGCCACCCAGTGGTAAACACTGCAAATTGTCAGTGTACTTTAGAAAAATGTTTTTGAGGCAAGAGTGTGCTGACCAGAATAAACATTTACTTCCCACCACTTATCCAACCTTTGCTGTGTGCTGCAGATAAATGACTGTAATGACTGCTGTCCCTCTATCATTTTAAGAATATGACCCTGTAAATTCACCCTTTATTTACAGATAACTCTCTTCACTGTTCTTAGGAGGAAAAAGAAGTGCATTCGGTACCTACAAGGAGAAGGACGCTGTGCCAGCCCAGTTTCTTCCGATGGAAGTGCTATAGATTCCCCTCCCTCTCCCTTGGATGTGCTACAGTGCATATCCACTGCTTTTACTTCAGACAAGCTTGCTGCCCCTGCCGATTTCACACACCAAAACCAAGCCAGTCCTTTCCCTGCATCTACGTGTATCAAAACTGCTACAAGCACATCAGGACTCACTTCTAAATGCTCAGCAGTGTCTCACACATCTGTAGCACCCAGCGAATCCTCAGGGTACAGTGTCCTATCAATAGGAACGTAGTACTCATGCAGCAGTGACCAGCAAGGCCGGCAAATTCATCAGGCACTTTGATGAGTGGTTTCACTATCTGTGGAAGCTGCAAGAGACAAGCCTAGCCTTCCCTACCATGCCATCAAATGGCAGTCTCAAAGTCAGGAGAAAGCTGTCAATAATTGGAAAACATCGGAGCACTGAAAGTGCTTTTTATAACGTAAGTAAGGACACACAGTGTCTCTCTTCAGAAGTAGGAACAAGGACATAAAACTTCGTTCTGGTCAGTAAATTGAGAATTTCTTTGTCTACCAAACCAGCTAAAACTGAAATAGGACACCCAGATTTTTAAAAGTAGCTAAGAGGTGCTAAATGTTAGGCATTCTTTTCTTTCTTTCTTACCGTTCAAAGATTTGCATTTCAATCATAGTCCTCTTGTAGATATGACACAGGTATGCCAAAGCAGCTGAAAGAACAGTGTGGTTTTGTTTTACACAAGCCTAGTTGCTTGATAGGGGCAATGTAAAGTAGCTGACCTGTCTGGCATGAGAATATTTGGAATAAATTATTATGCCTCATCTTGTGAGGGGAAATGTTGATTCCAGGTGAAAGTATTCTTAATACATTTTGGAGGGGATACCCATTGCTTGAAAACAGAAATACTTATCAAATTATAAAGGAAGCATGCACTGGCTCCTTTAAAGTTTTAACTGTCAAGTATTATTTTCTTGTCACTACCTTTAAACAATGTTACAACTCTTTTATTACCCCATTTCCATTCACTATATATACACTCTGGAAAACAGGGATCTTTCTGCAGGGTTTTTAGTTTTGTTTCTGTACAAACTTAGTGTGCATTTATTATGGCCATGCTTTGCTTTTATCACAGGCATCTTTCACTTTCTAAACAACAATGTATTTTTGAACATCTCCCTAACAGCATATTGTAGCTTTTGTAAATTACAGCAATGGATTGCAGCTGCAAAAAAACAAAAAAGGCATTCTACTGCATTCCAAACAAAAAACAAAAAAATATTTTCTGCTATGACACTGAGCTCTGCAATGTGCATTAATTACGTAAAATTTATAAATGCTTATTTTGCATGATTTATTCTGTATCTGCTAGTCATTGGGACAGGCCAAGGTGTGATAAAAGGCACTGAAAAGCTAGACATATACAGCACCACTATAAATTTTACTAAGCATATTTTTGGTCTTCCAAAAGCTTACCCAGACTAAGCCACCACACATTGTTAAGCCTTTGCTGACAGCCATTAAGACTAGAAAAGTATGCAGTGATCCTGATGTTGCTGAATTTTCTCACTCTGTACTAAATACAGTTACACAGATCATGAAATATATTACAAATTTAGCAACACAAGCCGTTAGCAATAGTATGCGATACAATTTCTGTCAGAGAGCCGTAAAACCTAAGCCTAGTCCCATTCCATTAGTTGCTCAAACATCTCACCCTATTGTGCAATCTTTATTTTTAAAAATGATATTTGGGGGCTATGCGCTCCCTGCTCCCATTGCATTCCCAGTGCTGGGCAAAGATGGCTGCTTATTAACCCTAATACCAGTCAAGCAACATCCTGTGTGTTATTTTTCTTGGACGACCCAAACACACACAGAATGCCATGTGTATTAAAATACTGCAGAAAGGAACAGTGGCCTCTTGGAGAAAGGATAGGAAAATGCATATTATGGAATAGCTAAAATTTGCAGATGGCATTATTCTCTCACTGTGCAGTTACTACTTCAGCAAGTTTTAATATAAACCCACTTGTATACAAGGAGCATGCAAGCACCTACTCCAGTGTGTGGACACAAAGTTGAACCACACAAGAGATGCTCCATTCAACTCAAAAGCATCAAATGAAGCTGGAAAGGGATGTAGCTTCAGGCAGGAGTGACAAATATAATGCAGGCAAATCTTAAATTCATGTTCACTTTTCCTCCTGTAACACTTCTTCTCTAGCCTGACCAAATTAGCACCATTACTAAAAACATGGGCAGAAAGTTGCCAAAACAATTTAACCATTTGGTAAAACTGAATCCAAACATAAAAGAGATTTCTTGCCAAAATAAACAATTTCCAGATACTGAACATATGGGCCAGATTCAACTAACTAGTCCCACTAGCGGAAGTCTACACTAAGACTTCCACTAGCGTAATGGCGATATATGGGAGTAGTGCTAGGATTACAGCCTTTAAAACCTATAGGTCACATGAGTCATATTCACATTAACCTCACTAAAATACTGTTGTTCCCATTTTTTTAGCAAACCTGTCCTTCCTGTTTGAAAAAAAGTGCGCACTAACACAACCAGGAAGTCTCTTCTTTTCACCTGCAGCATTCTGAACACAAAGCACACATAAAGCACAGTATTGCAATTATTGCAGCGGTATAATCAGAATGCACCATTTTAATATCCAATCTATTTTTGTATTTAAAGCAAATACGTGAAGGCCTAAACTATTTTTCTACATATTGGAATAAGCTCTACAGTATATAAAGCTTGTTTGCACTAGTATCCCCCACCCCCTTTTAACAGTATTTTTTTTTTTTTTTTTGCAGTATTCCAAAACCTATTCCTAGACAATCTTTAAAAATGTTGCTTAATTGTAGTGGAACTTTGCAAGCACAAGTACACTGGTGCATAGAGGCACACATCTAAAAAGCCCTTGTGTATTATGTGGTAATCTGGACATGTTCCATTTATATCACTGAAATATTCTTGATTTCCTCCCATCTCTGCACCCTGAATTAATGTCACTCTCATTTTTTCTGAGATCAATATAGTATGTATATGAGAGTATATTTTCTGGTTACATATTTATATACCATACACAATCATTGTTTCTTATTTTTAAAAAATGTTAAGGTTTTCCTGGGGGTTTTTTTAATATACAAAATATGTGCACACCACTGCCCTCACTCTACTGGCAAAGCCTTTCCTCTTGTACATATATGCATGTGAATACACACACAACATAGGCTAAAGTGATCATCAGTTAAAAGCAGATATGTTCCTACCCAACTACTAAAGAGGAAACTGTGAAATCTAAGGCCCAAATCTAGGTAGCAGCTGCATTACACTCAGTGTATTACTTGAAGAAAAAAAGTTACTTGAAAATATGATTTTGCAGCAAAGGCACAAAATCTCAAGCAGTTTGCAATATGGGGGAGTCAATCACCCAGGTATTTCACCTTTTCCTCTTATCCCTGAGACAAAGTGTCGTCCTTATCTAGTAAAAAGATCTGTGAACCTCATGAGGCATCTGTTATCATGAGCTTTTTAATCAGTGAAAGAGCTGGACAGGCTTTTCCTCCAATATCTGTAAGAGAATGCATCAGAAAATTTAAATATATTTTATTAAGACAGTGGCTGCAGAAGATGACCACGCTGGGATCATTTTCAATGGTCCCTCCAATTCAAAGCAGTGTTTGCTTCTCCAACTTTGGGGAAAATATATCCAACATTTTGCTTTGGAAACAAATTTAAGATAGGAGATATTCTACCAATGCAAAAAGGATTTTACCAGTTTGCAACTGTAGTCAGTGCAATTTTCTTGTAAGACAACACCCATTTCTTCTGCACACGTAATAAATACTCTACACTTGTCCTGAAGTCTCCCCACAACATGGCAGGGAAGTGGTAGAGAAGATATACGTGAAAGGCCAGCCAGCAATTTGATATAAGAAATATATTCAACAATACATACCTCAGATTTAGACTTAAATTTGGTGTGGATTAAGGAGTGCACCCCTGCTGAAACACACTGACAATTCCATTTTTCATTCAGCCACAAACAGCATACATATTTCAAGCCTTCATCATATGCTAGTCCTTTTCTTTTTTTCATAAAATAAATACATTTAATGTAAGTTATTGTTTCCCAGTTTGGGGAGTGGTTCAACAATGGCATTTTCTATGTTTTGACGGTCCTCATTTTTATATGTAAGCTGCCTTGAGCCCTGTCGGGAAAAGGTCTAAAGAAATATATCAAAAGAAGGAAAGGTAGATTGGATTTCATATTTCTTGCATTGTTTTTATTCGAGCAACCTGAGAATTGAACGAAAGATAGCAGTAGGGAAAAGATAGGGAGTCCTATCGTACAAGTCAATTTAATGACTGTGCAAAAGAACTAGTGCCACATTTCTCTCTCCTTCCTGAAAAAAATCTGTCCCATCTATTCTGAAATTCTGTGTAGTCCCCTTGCCTATGCAACAACAGCCCAAGCAGATTTGCATCTCAGTATACGTACAGATTCAGGGCCATTAGGTGTACATAGCTACTTTTAAAAAAATGGAGCTGAGTGTGTTGATAAGCATGCAGATTAACATTTATGAAACTAGGAACAACTGCATTGTTTTTAGCAACTGTTTACAATGATGGATTACCAAAAGGCACAAACTATCCATATCCCATACAGCAAGTAACAGATTCCCAAAAAAGTCACTTAAATGCCAAAAAGTAGATCTTTAGAAATGCTATATGAAGTCTTGTGTGTCAATACAATTTATATGTTTTTTAATGAAAGCTTTACCCTTCATGTTTTACTCGAGTCTATAATTCATATATGACCATTTCAGTACTTTAATCACATATTTGATTTCCTGAAGCCTGTTTGAATGTACAAGTCATGGAAATACCACTTCAACAAATCATTTAAAACCACTGTATGTAGCAGGAAAAAATTTCTGCAGCAGCTCTCTCAGCTATCATCTGTTGTAATTTTTTTTTTTACTTTGAGCTTGTATTTTTTGGCTTATGTTCAAGATTTGTTTATGGCTTTATAAATAAAGTAATCTACCAGATTGCCCATTCAAAAACAGGCAACTGGAGACTATAATTCTACAAAATCGACTGTTATGTGCTCCCTTGCTTGGTATACCTTCTCTATCTTTCCCAGATGTATCACTGCTCTCTAAATATGGGATGCAGACTGAGTAAAGAAAGCCAGACTACAACGATGTGGGGTCTTGTTAAGGGGGCAAACCCACAATTGCTTAGCAATGGTGATGTAGACCTTTTTCAGCAGTAGTAATTAAGGATTGCATCCAACTAAGTCATTGCATGAGTGGAACCTCTCCTCCCTGCCTCCACACATGCCCTTCAGACTGTCTCTAGGGGAGCACAGAGACATTCTTTTGCACAAGTGGAAATTGTTCTACCCATGCAATGAGTTAACTGAATTAAACTCCTGGAACTTAATTTAAAACACAGTATGCTAAGGCATTATCTTTAAGAGCAATGTGGGTTAACAGCCACAATCCAAAGTCCACAAAATAATGTTAAGCACACCTCTTATGACCAAAGTTGCAACTATTTTAATGTGACTATTTCACAGTACAGTACTCACCTTCTCAGGTTAAGCTAGAAAACAAACACCACACACTTCTCTCTCTCAAAGTGCAGGCTACCTGGCATATTCAGAACTGTGCCCTTCTAAGCCCTGCAGAATGCTTTCAGCAGGCAGTATACCAAATCGATCTCCTTCAGGCAACAGCAAGTAGACATTTTTCTACTTGAAATATCACAAGAGTACAAAGGGTATTCTCTAGCCTGCTGGAGCAAATTTATTGTTTGCTCCATAACCATCCGAAAGTACTTTGCATGGCCAGGCTTTTAGATGCTCTCTAACCCACACTGGCATCAAAGTTCTTCACAACCAAAGAGAAGAAGGCAACACTAACTGGAACTAGAAACACTGAAAATGTCTGGCTTAATCCCACTCTCTGCACAACAGAGTCCTTTAGAGGTTAAAGGGAGATGCTGCCAACATGTCAAAGGCAGATTTTCTATTATCTTGCCTTCTTGGCTCTCTGGATAATCAATTCTTTACCCCCTCCCCTCCAATGTTTACAGATAACAATGCAGAGAAATGGCTCACTTTTTTAATAAGACAACAGTGAAGAAATAGAAGGTACTCACTGCATTGAGTATTATAGGATGGTTTCAAAGAGACACAACCTGGATAGGGGATTAGTTGTGGCCTCTGCTCTGCCAGAAACTCTAGGCAAATGAGAAGTGTCAAGTATTTCCCTGGCATCAGTCCCTGTCTGACATATTTTCCCCTTGCCATGCTCACAAGACCCAGGGTTAACCTTAACCCGGAACTGCTAGTTCTTTCCAAAACCCATGCATCTTGAGCATCATCATCATGAGTCATGGGAACATTTGAGTTCCTTCCTTCCCATAGACTTCCACAAAAGACAACCATCCCCACCCTGAGGTAGATCCCAGTAATTAGAACTGGTAGAATATTGGACTTTTTCATGCAATCCAGTGCTGGAATCAGTGGTTGAGCAAGTGCAATTGGAGACTTGATCCTGGAAAATGAAAAGTAAGCATATGCAGTTTGATTACTTTAAAAGACACAGGGTTATAGGCATAAAAGACTGGAAACGGAGACGTTTTGATGAACCACTGGGGTTGGGTTTAAGCAAGAAGACTACTTGAAGAATATTTCCGCATTCATGTACTGGTAACTGAAGCCCATCTTTTGCAACCCCTTTTTCTCCTGACTGTTTCTTCTGAAGATGCCAGCTGGTGCTATCAAGTATACAATCATTTCATGTTAACAGCTTGTGAAGTTGTGGAGCAATATGCACATTGGTTGCTATGCATGTTTCAATTTTAACTGCCTCATTTAACTCCAGGTATCTTATTCTGTATAGAACTCAAAGGTCACCACTGATCTTTGAAGTGAAGTATATTTATTAGGGTTTTGTTCTATGCTAGTGTGTATACAGAAAATGGAATGCAATACAAGCCAAGGGGATGCCTCAATGCTTACTACATACGAACATCCTAATTCCTACAGGGGAACTGTAGAAACTGAAAAAAGAAACAGTCTTACTTGCAAGTGTTTTTTTCCTAAACAACCATCAAATGGCACAACATCAGTATCCTACTGTGTATGCACAGTGACAAGTCACTGCAATCTGACTTCATGTACAACACTGCAGACTAAGATTTTCACAGAGTAAGTTATTTTTTAAAAACTACAGGAAAATACTGCAGCTTGCCTAACATGACAAGCACCAACATATACTATCCAAGGAATTTTAGCTTTGGTAATCTCTTTTGATCACACAGTGGGATTTAATCTGCTGGTTCGGAGGACTAAGCAACTGACTGTAATTTCCAGAAAGAAGCATGATCTTTGCTATCTGGCCAAAAATGGGTTTAACTGTCTACCTCTAACGGCCGGAATCAATTCTACATTACGCCACTAGAACTGACCCTTAGTTAACAAAACCAACATGGTTTGTGGCAGTTGTCACCTGTCCTCAACAAAAAAAAGGTGTAGAATTGAAGAAACAATTATTGCAACTGGTTTTTCAAGACTTCCCATTGTTCTAAGAAGCCATTAGGATGTGAATGAAAACAGGCTTCATTAATTCTGTTTCAGAAAACTTGCAATTGATTTTATTTACAGTGCCAGAGGTTGCTGAATTTCTGACATCCTATATATTTCAAATGATACAGTGACACATTTAAAAGCATGGAAAGGCTAGCTTGTGGTTCGAATTGCTATACGGAGTCCACACTTAGTTTAGTTTTATTGGTATCAGAGGAAAAGTAAGGGGACATTGGATTACACTGGTAGAAACTCAGCCAAAAGGATTTAAATCTATATTCAAATATTACACATGCAAAGAGAACACCACCCTACAAGAACAACTTCATTTGCTGCTGCATTTGTCTAATATTAACAGTTATAAACAGAGCAGTGCAACTGGTATTTGGAACGATCCTTACAGTGTCAGTTGTCAGGCACAAGACTTCACTTTTCTTCACACCACTGGTTTTCTTTGCGTACCTAAAAATCAAGACAGCCTTTATTACATTCATAGTACTTAAGGATTCTGAAAGTGTGCAAAGCAAAGGAAATGGCACTCATGCCTGAAACCAAGGGAATGGTATTTATTTCCTATTGAGGCAATTTCCATACAGGCTTATCAAGCATGTGGGCAGGAGGAGCACCATAGAAAAGTGTGAAGGAAAACTTAGTCACATGCATGGGCATGTCTCTCCTATGGCACATCTTAGATTCACGTAACAAGCTTTGAGCAAGTACTTTATCTTTGGGAGGATCATTATGACAAAGATCCAGAATCCTAAGTGAGACTACAATAATTGGGATAGAATGTCACACAGAGACCAGCACCAGTGATTTGTTGCTCAACAGATGAGATCATGTATTTTCGAAGGACTGAGAAAAAATGAGTAGTACAGATCCTGTTTTATGCAGAGCAGCTAAATTCAAGGTAGAAACTATGGCATACCTGGGCTTCTTCTTCTTCAGTGAAGTCATTCTTGATATTGAAGGTCTTGCGGATTTCTTCTGGTGTTTTTCCCTTAATCATATTTGCAACTGTCTTGCACGTCACATCAAGTAAGCCTTTGATGTCTAAGTAGTTTGCAGCCTTTAGGGAAAAAAGACCAATTTAATGTCTTGTGCTCAATGCAATACCACCAAAATATACTACACTGTCAGGTTTTTATTTATATTGGCGCTGTGGGTTAAACCACAGAGCCTAGGGCTTGCCGATCAGAAGGTCAGTGGTTCGAATCCCTGTGACGGGGTGAGCTTCCGCTGCTTGGTCCCTGCTCCTGCCCACCTAGCAGTTCGAAAGCATGTCAAAGTGCAAGTAGATAAATAGGTGCCGCTGCAGCGGGAAGGTAAACAGCGTTTCCGTGCGCTGCTCTGGTTCGCCAGAAGCGGCTTAGTCATGCTGGCCACATGACCCGGAAGCTGTACGCAGGCTCCCTCGGCCAATAATGCAAGATGAGTGCCGCAACCCCAGAGTCGGTCACGACTGGACCTAATGGTCAGGGGTCCCTTTACCTTAACAGCCAATAACAAAGACATAATCATATTTCATTGTAATTTACTTATTTGCATGATATTATAGTAAGATGTCTGGTTTTTTGTTTTTGTTTTTAATCGAGATAACTTTATTGATACTTTTTTGTTTAGCATTTACAAGGACCATTAATTAAGCCAGGCTGGGGGACCCCAGGTGCTGAACTGTTATTAATTAAATCTCTATCTTGCCCTTCCACTCAAGGAGCCTAAGGTAGCAAATAATAAAACAGCAAAATGATACAATTTTAAGAAATTAAAATTATATCAAACATCTTAAGAACAGTCACATATCACAGCTATTAATTTCAAGGTTACCACAAATTGTCCTTCAGCTATCAAATGCCCAGGTGAACATAAATGTTTTTAAATTCCTCTTGAATATTAATAATGAGGAAGAAACAACTCACCAAGGAGGGCATTGGAGAACAGTTACCAAGAAGGCCGCCACAGGTCAGTGTTCATCTAGCACAGCGTTTTTCAACCGGTGTGCCGCGGCACAGTAGTGTGCCGCAAGACACCGGCTGCTGTGCCGCGGGAAGACACCGGCTGCTGTGCCGCCCTGGGCCGCTTCCGCTTCCGGGTCGGTCCGGGCTAGCGTCGCTTTGGCTCCGCTTCCCGCTCACCGACCGCCGCCTTCGCCGGGGCTGCCGGGCGCTTCGCCCGCTGCCTCTGCCGCCCCGGTCGCGGTCGGGGACGGGCGGGAGGTGCCGGTGCCACCGGGCTCGCTCGGGGCCGGGTGGAGGTGCTGCCGGGGGGCTGGGCGCGGGAGGCGGAGGGGGGGCGGGCGCCTGGCCCGCCGCGGTCGCCGATCTCCTGCTCCGTTTTCGCCCGCCTGGGTCCTTCCCCTCCCTCCCGCCAGGGCGCGCGGACACCCCGCCCCCGGGGCGGGGGGGCGGGGTGCATGTGGTGGTGGTGTGCCACGAGATTTTTTCCATGGGACAGGTGTGCCGTTGCCCCGAGGAGGTTGAGAAACACTGATCTAGCAGCATCAACATGTCGATCATAAGGTTCAATATGGTTGATAAAGGGGAGATGCATTTTTAGCTACTTGAGTCCCAATCAGATTAGGGCCTTCTAAACCAGCCTGTCATCTTGAATTGGGCTTGGTAGCTCACTGGCAGTCAGTGCATCATTTTCTAGACCAGTGACACATCGTCCCATCAGGATGTCCCATTCATAACTTCAATCACTCTAGACTACTGACCATATTGGCCTGGAAATGTGGGAGGCATAGTCCAACAACATCTGAAGGGTCTCAAGTTCCCCGCCTCTGAATTAAGCATTTTCAGAACACATGGTCATTCAGTTATGGAGCATGCATCTATAATACACCAAATCTAAACGTTTATGCCATAGAAGTCAGCTAGTTTTGCTTTGAAAGGGCCCTAGGGGCAAGAAAACAGAGTCCTACTCATACAAGTATTGTTGTCATAGACGCCACTTCATTTCATTTATGGGATCAGCAGCAAAATTTGGCAGTGTCCTTTAGTTGCAGGCTTCTAGTTTACATGTATGGTTGAAGTAATATTCACTTACTGAAGTGCGACTTTATTATGCATGCAGGACCAAAAGAAAGGTTTCCCCTGAAGATCAAACCCAGGCAGGCTCATATAGGGAGATACAGTCCTTCAGATAGCCTGGACACAAGCTTTATTGGGCTTTATAGGTCATAATGAGCACTTTGAAATGTGCCCAGAAACAAACCAATAGCCAGTGGAGCTGTTGTCATAAGGAATTTCAGTTCTTCCTGTAACCAGCTCTGGTCAGCATTCTGAACTGAAGTTTCCAAAAACTCTGCAACGGCACACCCGGATAAAGCTTGATATAAATGGGATGTAACAAAGCTATGGATCACAGTGGCCCGATCAGACATTTCCAGAATGGAAGCAACAAGCCAACAATCAAAATATTGGTCAGGAGCTACCCAGCACCACCATCTGGGCTTGGCCTTCAAGATAGACCACAGCCACCCTAAAACAGTTCCTCCAAGTCTCATACTAGTAGAATACCATGGTCAATGGTATCAAAAGCCACTGAGAGGTCGAGCACACTCTCCCTGTCCAGCTTCCAGCATAGGTCACCAAGGAACCCAAAGCCATTTCTTTCCCATAACCAGGCCTGAATCCAGATTGAGATGGATCTAGACAATCCATCTCATCCAAGAACGCTTGAGGCTGAAAAGCCACCAGATGCTCCAGCAACTTGTCCAAGAATGGAATATTAGAGACTGGCTAATAATTATCCAGAATAGTGGGACTCCGGGAGGGCTTTTTCAGCAAAGGTCTTACCATTTAGGCAGGTTGAAACCTCACCTTGCTGAAAAGTTGTTCACCTTTCCCTTACCCACTCAGCAATTCCTCCCACCTGGCTACTCTTATAAGCCAGGAAGGACAAGGACCCAGCCACGTGGTGTCTCTCACTTCTCCAAAACAAAACATATTAGAAATTTCTATAATACCTTTTAATATTCCATTGATCTACAAAGTTCATTACAACAATACATGGCACCATCTGAATATACAAAACCAACCTACCAGGATAAGTTCAAAGAGAGTTCCTTGGTCTACTTTAAGAAATTCTTGGTCCCACACAGGGATGTCATCTGTTCGTTTCTCTTTGTTTTCATCATCCTCAGGGGGAGGTGGGTCATCTTTATGGTGGGTACACCACTGGATTACCTTAAGGAATTAGAGTAAAGTAGCTTATGAAAGATCTTCATATTTGTTTAGTCTAAAATAAACGTTTGTTCTTAAAACTGCAAGCAAATTAGTTTTATCAGTGTTCAGAGATCTTTTTACACAGCCACTACTTAATACAATAACACAGAACTGTTAAAACATTCATCTTTTCTGGAAGTTTTACTAATTTAAACGAGTTAAAGGTAGATAGCCGTGTTGGTCTGTCATAGTCAAAACAAAATAAAATAAATAAAAATAAAAAAATCCTTCTAGTAGCACCTTAGAGACCAACTAAGTTTGTTCTTGGTATGAGCTTTCGTGTGCATGCACACTTCTTCAGATACACTGAAACAGAAGTCACCAGACCCTTATATATAGTGAGAGGGTGGGGAGGGGTATTACTCAGAGGGGTGGTGGAAATGGGTGAAAGGTTGATAGCTGTGGTAAACCTGTTGACGACTGTTAACGGCTGCAATTAGTCTTACAGGAAAAAGCAAGGGGTGAGAAGGTTAAAAAAGCTTTGTCATGTATAATGAGATAAGAATCCAGTCGTCAACAGGTTTACCACAGCTATCAACCTTTCACCCATTTCCACCACCCCTCTGAGTAATACCCCTCCCCACCCTCTCACTATATATAAGGGTCTGGTGACTTCTGTTTCAGTGTATCTGAAGAAGTGTGCATGCACACGAAAGCTCATACCAAGAACAAACTTAGTTGGTCTCTAAGGTGCTACTAGAAGGATTTTTTTATTTTATTTTGTTTTAATTTAAACGAAGCACCCTGCCATTTTTAAGCATACCACCAGCTGCTCATAATTATCTCAATACAAACCTTTGGGGGGTGGAGAATTGACAGTAGCATAATCTCAAAACACAGTCTGCAAACGCTGTAAACAAGATTTCACACACTTAATACTGAACTGCTTTCTCACATTTCAATCTTGTGATGCCATTTAAGTACTTTCAAACTGACAGAACTACTGTAAAGAATAAGTGGGAAGAGGCAACAAAGAAGTCAAACAGAATGAAAATTTGAAAAAACTGGCTCACAAATCCTGCCTTATCTGAAACTAGTTAAATCCTAAAACATTTATACATGCTTAAACTGTCAATATCATATTGCTGTAATACAAATCTATGATGCAACATCATTTAGAACATTGCGTACAATTCTAGTCACCTCACCTTAAAAAAAAGGTACAGTCAAGCTGGAAATGGTTCAAAAAAGGGCAAACAAAATTATCAAGGGGCTGGATTAACTTGCCTATGAGGAAAGGTTGGAACTTGTGTGGCTTTTTAGTTTAGAGAAAAGGTTAGGTAAAGGGAGGGGAGACATGACAGACATGGTATGGAGAAAGTGGGCAGGGAGTTTTTCTCTCTCATATTACTAGAAATAGGGACGATTCAGTGAAGCTGTACGCCTGAAGATCCGGGACCAGACAAAATAAAGTACAGTGGTACCTTGGTTTAAGAGCAGCTAATCTTATGAACAACTTGGATTAAGAACGCTGCAAATCCGGAAGTAGGTGTTTTGGTTTGTGAACTTTGCCTTGGAAGCAGAACATGTTTCACTTTTTGTTGCGTGTGTTCCATTTGTAAATTAAGTCCCCCACTGCTATGGGAAAGCACGCCTTGGTTTAAGAACGCTTTGGTTTAAGAACGGACGTCCGGACGGATTAAGTTCGTAAACCAAGGTACCACTGTATTTCTTTACACAGCACACAGTTAAGCTACACAATTCACTTTCACAAGATGAAGTGATAGCTAGCAATTTGAAAGGCTTTTAAAACAGGATTTGACAAATTAAATGTATGATAAGGCCATGTATTTTCTACCTCCACTGTCAGAGGTAGTATGCTTCTGAATAAAATTTGCATGGAATCACAAATGAGCACTGTTGTACTCGGGTCCTGTCTGTAGACCTCCCATGGGCATCTGGCTGGCTACTGTTGAGAACCAGATGTTGAACTATGCAGGCCACTGGCCTGATCCAGCAGAGCTCTAATATTCAAAACTACACAGGAAACTCTACCCAGAAGAAGCAGAGGCTTCCTGCTTCAGGCTTTGCCATCCAAACTGTGGTATGTGGTAGAATTGAGTAAAAGACAAGTAACAGAGGGGGTGGGGTCAGCAAGAATGGCCCTGTTCTTCCTCCCTCCACGCAACTGGAATTGTATGAGGTTGCTCACACAGAACTTATAAATAATGCAAATATAGACTCTGTCGTGTATAGGGAAGATGGCAGCAAGTAAGGCTGCTTAGAATGGCACAGAAATGTAAGATGAACAGTTAAGCCACATATACAGGTAGCAACTAAAAGGTTCGTGTATATGCTCCATAAAACTACTGCAATAAAAATGGATGCACTATCTGAATGTAGTATTGTATTATCCCAAATAAAAATATAACCTAATTTTCCCAGCACTGGATATACTTCTCACAATAGAAGAAACATTTTCAGAAAAGATGACTATACTGCATACAACAAGGTTGAGTCTGAAAGCTCATGTTACCAAAACAAAAATCATGTTCAACATTACCTTTTTTAATATAGCTGCATTAACGTTTGGAAGAGGGACAGGATCATCATCCCCTTCATCATCCATTCCCAAATCTGAGAATAGAAAAAAAACAAGTAATTTACATAGACAGAACCGCTACATTTGTTAAAAGGCACCTTCTACTACAATATAGGTACATTCAGATCCTGTTCTTGACTAAAATATACTCTTTTCCAACATGTAGCTTATGCAAAATGCACAGGCTACACAGTGCAAATTATTAATAAATTGATTCTATTTGTATTCAAGACTGATTTTGTTAGAAGTAATGCTAGCCATATTGCCTAACTCCTGCTCAAGGGAGGACATATTCCTGAGCTGAAATATTAAAACAGATGGTCAGGCCATCTAATCTTTTCTTGAAGATTTCCAAGAAATTAATATTCATACTCTCTCTAGGCAACTGATAGAAGTGCTGACTTACTTGACTAGTAATTTGAGAGGCCTGCAGCTGATATTTTGGCTGGTAAATTCCCCCCAGTCTGATCATATGCATATATGAAGCAAGCATTCTAGTTCAATGTGCACAGAACTGCAGTCTTAAGTTGTTTGCCTTTGCCACTATCTTGTGTTTTGTCTGGTAGGGAAAGGAAGAACCTGATATTCTATTCCACTTCCTCACTCATGGAATTCACAGTCCTCAGCCAATAAGCCATTTTGTCTATTGCTGCTGCAGCAGCCACCTTGACAGACATTGATACCTTAGCAATTAACAGTGTCTTTGTGAAGGTCCTTAGCAGTTGATGCTAACAGACCAACTGGTGAACATGAACTTCTGCTTCTTCGACTCCCAGGCAGAAAGAGAGTCAATGTGTGTGTATAATACCAATGAATGCACATGGAACTTACAAGAATGTATATCATCAGACTGTAAAAAAGTATGTTCCTCTGTCCTGATCTGCCTCTCCTTCCCCAACTACTAGCACACATGGACTGTGTGAAGATTCACCACCACCACAAGGGTAACATACTGCATAACTGTAAGGAGCCCCAAGGATTCCATTTGGTCTAGTTTCTGATTAACAACCTAAGTCCCTGATCCTAAGCACTCCAACCACAAAAACCGATTGATTTTCCCCAGGCAAATCAGCACACGTGCAAATAGCCCTTTAAGCCCTTCTTTAATGTTCACTCCCCTTTCATAGCATAAAATGAGCTGTGCACAAAAGAAGAACCTCAGCCTTCTGTTGCTCTTCCATTTGTGCATAGTAGCCAATACAGAATACCTCTTAAAGCTCTTATCTACACCAATGTACCCAATACTGTAATTCATTCAGAGTATGACCCCTTCCCCCCCATTAAGAGTTTCAACTTCAGGAAATATGGCATGCCCTTCGGTAAAATCAGAGCTGCTGTTTAGCTTGTGAAGTACTTTTCTCAATGCATAATTGCCATATTAGAACTTAACAGAGAACAGACTGCTATGAAGTAAATAAAATCATTTTTAAAAGCTTGCCAAGCTGCTTGTAATTATCTAAACACATCTCAGAACTCACATCAACATGGATACACATGCAGCATCTTTATGCTCTATTGAGTTAAACCAAACATTTTTAAGCACATGGAGCAATGGCTGACACAATGTCCCAATCATGATTAATGCAATCTAAAATCTAGAAGATAATCACATGAGCATGATCTTGGGGGGGGGGGAGCCCACATGTTCAATTTTGTGGTAACTTCAGATAGCAGGTCATAAGCATTTGGTTAGATTAAGAGCTTAAGAAGTAATAGATCAATGTGAACCACTGATTATTAAAAGTCAGACGTTAAGCTGTGCCATTACTTGATGGATTTATCTGTTTTACAGCAACTGTGTACTGCCCTAAAATAGCAGCAAAAAGAACAAGGCATTAATGTTGGCACAGCAGTGCCAACTCAGGGGCTTTCAAGAATACTTTAGAAATTTTTAACACATTTCCTGTTTTTTAGTTACCCTATTACCAAGATTATCTGGGCAACACCAGCTCTTTCTCCCTTAAGAGTCACAAACAAACCACCAGCTATGTGGAATGCATCTCTTGAAGACTATGTTGAAATAGCAAGACACTCATACGGTCTTACCAGCATCTTCTGATATGTACCCTTGTATGGGCTAACATACCTAGCAGCAATGGGGAAATATAAAAATACAAATTCTAAATGAAAAATACCACAAACTCAGAAATAGAAACAGCTACCAGAAAATATTGGGAAACAGTCCGTAAGACTGTTGGATCCCTGTTTCTAAGGATTATAAACAGTTCGCTTTACATAAAGGCCATATGGTTAAGTTCCATGGCTCCCTTTTAATTTGCTGGCAGTCAGAATTAAGCTTTCATCCTGCAAAATTTAATTGCTTCCAGCTCACAATTCCAGCTATTCACTCAAATATATACTATCACTTTACAAAGGCTCAGCCATAACTGGAACAGGCATGGTGAACATTCACTACGTCCTAAACAAAAGCTTTGTTATTAAGTGTTGAAAAATCTGCTGTGCTGAGCTTTGAAATACCTCCATGATACACTCCCGAGTACATATACAGTTCCAGTCCCAGCTAAAAACATGATCCTCCCCAAGCTCTATCAGATATGTGGCATCCAGTTTTAATGTCTCATATTCCTATGACTGTTTTTCCATTCCTTTGAAGATCCGCTCCCTAGTTCAATCAATCTAATTTGACATAGAAGATTGCCTCTGAATGATTAGTAAAGTTTAATTTCATATTTTACTGCACGTGGGAATCCCTTTAAGAATTTAGCTGAAACATACGTCATCCATCTTCATAACAGCTTTTGAACCAATGAATAAACAGAAGTCTGCATTCAAAAGCTCTGATTAGAAGTTGAAGAATCCAAACCAAATGCCCACATTTGCTTCCAGTACCCTGAAGGTGGAAGGTAAGTGACTCCCATGTCATGGTAGTCATGACTAATGTGGTAGTGCCTGCGAACAGCTGTTTTACTTCAAAATCGTATGAGAAACAGCTCAGACTTTAAAGCCATTACACTAGCGGCCCTCATCACATCCTCTAGTCCTATTAATTACGTTATGTGAATTAGTACTTCTGCCAATCCTGAAGCTCCGGCCAATCAATTTTGGGATGACCCTCCCCCAAAGATCCACAAATGAGAGAAGACAATTGCCCTCTTTCTCTCAAATTATTCTCAATTTTACAAACTTCTATCACACTCACTCCAAGCCAAAGACAAAACTAATATGTTTAGAGTTTTTCAGTGTAATTTTAAAACTACCAAGAATTCAGGGGTGCGGATGGCACTGTGGTCTAAACCACTGAGCCTCTTGGGCAAGAGTTAGGCACCCTGCAGCTGCCAAGGAAGTTTCTCACCTCCCTTTCCTGCTCTGGAACAGGGATGCAGGGCAAAGGCTTCCTAATTAGTCTCTGCATGGCCAAAGCAGTTTGGTTACCTGAGCTACACAGCTTACAGGCCCAGGTCTCCCCCCAGCCCTTCCCCCAGCCATGGAGCTAGGTGCCATGTAATTGCTCAGATGATTCCCAACCATCTCTGCAGCTCCAAGGTTTGGGAGGAAGGCTGAGGCACCAGAAAAAAAAATAGTAGTTAAGAATACACCCCATTTCTAAAGTTCAGTTTTCTGCTCCCTTATGACTGCTTGGTGAAGGAAACCTTTAGCAATATCAAATGCAAAGAAGTAATTGGAAAAACTGGAACAGTTAACTACAAATTTACTAGGGAGCTACATACTTACACCAAAAACAAAAAGGAGGGCTTTGGAACCTATTCTATCATGGACTAGAGTCCACATCATCCAATAAGTGATGGTTGGCAGGTGTGTGTGTAGATTCTGGGTTATGAACACACACAAAATGGTTCACTGGACAAAAAAATGCCATGAATAGAAAGTGGTTCCAGTCTGACATTTCTACAGTGGTCAAATATGTCCTGTAAAGGTGGTGAAGCCATGACCTATAAGCCACATCTGCCTTATAAAAACAATAATTTTATTATTTATATGCCACCCATCGGACTGGGTTGCCCCAGCCACTCTGGGCAGTTCCCCACCAAATATTAAAAACACAATCGAACATTAAAAACTTCCCTTCTGGCCTACCAGCTCTTCCTCTTGAATTAACTTATTTGCAAGCAGCCCCTTCTTCCTCTGGAACAGCACCACTGCTAGAAAGTCTTAGCATGCAGGGTACAAGCCTTCCTGCACACTAAGACACATCTAGCAATGCTGAGAGCGATGAGCCAATTTTTGGAGGCTTTCATCCCCAGCATGAGTTCCTCTCTTCCTAGCCCAGCACTGCAATGGGGAGGAGAGGAAATGCTGTCTCTTGATTTCCATGGTGGGTCACTGAAGAGCAAGAGACAGACTTTCCTATCATCTGTATAATAGCAGGGAAATGAGGAAACTGTCTATGCTCTTCAGAAAGATAAAAGGAGTGAGAGTAAAGGGTGTGAGAGAGAAGGGAGCTGTGCACCTGCATGTGTGGCAAGTGAATGTGCTCTGTGTTGGGCCCATTATATGCAGTGAAAGTATGTGTGCATAGGGAGGTGCTGTATGTATTCACATTGGTCACACCGACCTCCAGCATGAGACCCCCTGAGGGACTTTCTATGTAGGACTTGTGGAAAAGGGGGAAAAAGGGTTAGTTGCACTCATGTGCATGATGCACATGAGCTGAAATATTGTATGGCCTAAACAGATTTACCTTTATGTATCTCAAGATTTCCAGGTATGATTCCTATAGTTACTTCATGTTAAGCTGAGAATTAATCTATTCCTGGTATGCAGCAACCGTCTTCAGACCCACTCATTCCAAGTTACATATCTTCATGCTTCCCTTACCTTCCAACATTGTCTTGATGGTTACAGACTGCTTTGCAATTTCAACATCGACCTCAAATATTTCTCCATCAGAACTCTGCAGTTTAATTGAAGGCATCTATGGTGGGAAAATATAGTTAATGTTAGCTACATTTTAAATAATAAAAAGCTACAAAATTATTTTTATGTTGCAAAGGGCAGATCTTTGAATGAAGTGCTATACAAATTTAATAATAAAATAATTTGTTTATAGGACAGTTTTGTTACACAGTGCATCTTCTACTGAAAAAAAAGATTACACGGGAAGGGAAATAAATTTTGTCTCTGTATTGCAGAAGGGAGCTGACCAGAAGTAATGGATTGCTAAGATCACCACACACATTAACGGCTAGAAAGAAATTTGAACTCGTTGCAGCTCACCTTTTGCCCTTGCAGTAGCTCAACATTTGGTTTATAAAAAATGTCTTCTCAGTTGCCAGAATATGCAATACTAAGTAGGTTATTTAATCAAGTACTGAAAGTATTGTTTAATAGGGATCTCAAGTTACATTTGGATAGAAAGTGCAGTATGAAATTGCTTTCATTGAACCTGACCTGTTTGTGCACCACTTTTATTTTTTAAAATACATGCTCAGCCACAAATTTGGAGAACTGCTTGCGACTTGAATCTCAGCCAGTGTCCTGACTTGTTATCTCTAGACTATGTTCTAGGCAAGGTTCCAACATATGATGCTGCACTTTTAAACAACTTCTTAATGCATTTTTGCTTTTAGCACCCAGTGGAAAGAGAAAGGTTTCATTTTTATAACAAAGTGAAAACAACTGCAAAGTTGCTAGATTGCAAGTAACAGCGTTCAAAAAATTCAGCATGTTTTAACCTTTCCGACTTTCAAATTGATTTCTGAAAAAACCCAACTGCAAGAATCACAGGCTATTATTTTTACTATGTAACATCAGAAATATCATTACCAGAATTTTGTTGACAAATTACTGGAAATAAGCTCTATCCCCAAAGCACTGCAGAAAAGTACTGTAAGTTGTGCACTTACCAGCTAGGTAAGCACATTTTTAAAGAACCTCACCACCCTTTAGTAGCCAATTCTTGTAAAATCTCTCACAGAAAGCTGACAGAAAGTAAATCCAGTTTTAGAATTGGACTCTTGGGAAAGAACTGCAGACAAGATTTCCTTCATCTCATACAATTGTGTTGGTGCACAATGTGGTTTTTTCCTTGAGGGAGGCTAATAGTCCACAGATCCAAGATCTGCTCCATGCAGCAATAACCTCCCATTCTATAGGTTTACTGTACCTTCTCAGTACTGCTGATCTTGGCAGCAATCAACTTAGCCACTGCATAACATTGAGTACATGCCAAGTGCATCACAAGCTGAAATCTAAATGGCACACAATCTTTTCCAGCTGCTTATCTTCCATAGTTTATTACCACAATATTAAGATACCTTCATCAGATTTTGAGTTCCAAAATATGAACATTAGGGTCTTGTGCTTCTTTTAAAAGTAATGTGTCACATGCAAACACACTAAGCAATTTAATGACAGCAAAACAAGAGTATATACTTTTGCAACACTACGTATGTCTGAAGAAAATATATATTTAAAAGATAACCCTTCAGAAAACATTTTAAGACCAAGCTAAGTTTTAATTTCAAGATCAATGTATGCATATATACACAGTGAATCATGTTACAGGAAGTTGCATCATCAATTTGGTTTGACTGCTACCAAGTCTATTTTCTAATGTGCCCTTTTAGCTGCTCTAGTTTATTATGACAGTATTTTGTATGGCTCTTCACTAGCAACTGACTACTGTATACTGCACAGTAAAAAAAAATGTGCGGAGTAGTGAAGAATTGTTGGGGCAAACAAGCATTTTGTCATTAAGTGTTTGGTTTTATGCCAGAAGACATTATATATAATTACGCTATTTTTGCATAGTTGTTTTCCTTGATTTTTACCAAAATGCAAGGTTATCAAAGACACTGCATATTATTCTCTCAACTCTCAACTTTGTTATTCTTCCCAGTTCTCTATTTCAGCCATTTAACTATAATTCTAGTTACAATAGAGAAACCCTGCAAAAACTGATTTGAGTGGCTTTGTGTACAACGGGTTGGAAAACAACTAATTTATACTGATATTTTAGTATGCGTCTGCTACAAAGTACGCAGTCAGAAGTAGTGGAGAGCAATGCCTCAAAGCTCAGACTACCACACTAAGTGCTCCCCCTGGCCTTTTCCACAGGATAACTTTGTCAAACAAAAATTCTACAAGCTTCTCTTTACAGACTAGCAGTTTGACCCTGCATTTAACAGAAGATTCAATCCAATGGAGGGGAGCTTTGTATCTAAACGGTTGTAAACAGTGATTAATCCCAGCTAGCGGATCAGTCTACTGAAACACAATTTATGTTACTGGTCATTTTTAAACTCCCAATCTCAAGGCTTTTTATGTAAAAAAAGAGTAAGAGAGAATATTGTTTATAACGCCGTTTCATGTTGGTAGGGTAACCAAGCAAAACGGTGAAGCGAGTTATACATATACAACAGGCACAATAAAAAAAAAAATCATTTCCACCTTTTTCTCGAGTACTCACATACAGCGGAGGGGATCTGCCCCTTACAAGTCTACATTGGGGGGGGGGGGAGAGAGAATAGTTCATGCCCCAACATGAACTATTCCGAAAATGCAACACACGAAACCGACTTCTTTTGTTAATGCTTTATTGTGCAAGAACATTAAAAATTGGGGGGGGGGAGAAGAGGCGAAAAGGAGAGATAAAAAGAGCCTGTTTTATTGGCTTCAGAGATGTGGGACGCATAGGTAAGTGTCGTGGGGGGGGTGCTTGTCCCCAGGCAATTTACGGGTTACCTTTTCTTCCTCCACAGCACTCTCCAATCCCGCTGCTGGAGGAGCAGGTGGCGGAGACACCCCTTACCGAGGAGGAGGAGGAGGAAGAAGAGACCGCTCCCTTAGCAACCACCTGCAAATAAAGTCCCTCAGCCCTTCCCTCCGCTGCGGCCTTCCAATCCCGCCTGCTAACTTCTCTCCCTTTCCCCTTTTTTCCTTCCGCGGCTTCCTGCCTCAACTCCCCAGCGCCCCCAAACTAAGGTGCGAGGCCTACACGCAGGCCAGGCCTAGCCCTTACTCACCGTGAGGCAGCAACAGCAGCGGCTCTCGGCCCCTCCCTCTGCGACGCCACCCGAGTGAAACCAGCGAGACTACTAAAGGCGGCTCGTGGCCGTCGCGTCTTATAAGGATAAGGCGGGGCGGAGCCGACTCGAAGCGAGGGCCCCTAGTTGCTGCCTCCGCCCCCACCCTCGCAGAGCACGGGGCTGTCTACTGCAGCGCCTGAACTAAAGGAGACCGGCAAACAGAAAGGGTCATCTCTCTCTCTCTATATATATATTATGTCGCTCTTCCCCCTCAAGGCCTGCCTGTCTCCTCTTCCAACTGGGAGAGCGAGAGAGGCAGAGAGAGAAGAGCACAAACTACCACTCCTATGTAAGAGGGAGAGGAGATGGTTAACCTACACGTCGTTTACTGCCTCTGGGGGTCCTTCAGGCAAAGCTGAAGCTGCCTTCGTAGGGAACAATCTCATGGCAACGGCCGCCTCACAATGGCGGCGGCGGCGGCGCGCGTAGTCAGCGGAAGGACGGCTCGGACGCGCATCGCGCTATTGCTGCGTCTTGCGCGCGCTTCCTTCTTCCCCGTCGGCTGGTGCATTTTGAGGTGAATGAGCTCCGCCAACTCCCCTCCTCGAGCGTTTTCCACTTCATCATTCTTATTCCCCTGCATTGCGTTCTCCGAACCGTCGGACATCTTGCCCTGGATGCTCCGGCAGCAAAACTCATCGACCCAACCTTGGGTGTTTGTTTTTAAGTTCAAGACGCTATGCCGTAGCCACACGCTCGCGTACATTGTCCCGAGAACGCGTAAGAAAGAAGTATAACAACGCCTCGAGCATACAAAGTGCTAGTTCAGCAAACCTTGAATATGAGGAGTCGAACCTGCGGCCCGCCAGCTGTCTTTTGAACTCAAACCATCGTCAGTCCCAGCCCGCATGGCCAATGGTTAGGGTCGGGTTGATGGGGAGTTTTAACCCGGCAACAATGTCTCCAAAAGATATACTTCTGAGTAAACAGGATTGTACTGAAAATCTGCAATCCCAATAAACTCAACAAGGCTTCTAAGTAAAGAAGCCTATTATCCGACTCGCAGCGCTGTGTTTTACTTAAAAGCCAAGTCTCCCTAAATTAAGTTGCATAGTATACAACGAAGGCATATTTGTGCGTAAGAATGATCCCATTTCTTTTTGGGCCAACTGCAAGGGAGAGCACTTTCTTGCTCAGGTCCTGTTTGCTGGCATCCTATAGGTATCTCTACCACTGTGCAGACAGGATGCTGGACTATATCAGGCACTGGCCTGATCCAACAGGCTGATCTAACGTTCTTAACATTCTCCAGTTTGGACTCCTGCCAGTTTATTTCCAAAATCGCCTCTACTGCCGTTTGCTCCCTAAATGCTGTTTACGATATAGTACAGCATCTATGGAGCAAGTAGTTGCCAGGGAAGGGCCAGTTTCCAGCAGGAAACATACAGCTGTGCAATCCAAAGTAAAATCACATAACAGAGAACAAGCTCTATTAATTTTGAGGACTTCCAGAAAAAAAAGTTTCCACATGCCACTCCCATCTGTAAATATTATGTCCCGAACAAGCAGTATTGCCTCCTGAAGCTTGTCTTCAGAGTATTTTAAAATAGGGCTTTCTATAAGGACATTTTAACTCTGCTAAGGGTGAATTAAAAACACAGATCCATGTATGGACATTTAAAATTAATTAAGCCACTGCTGTTCTCAAAATTATGTAAATTGTTAGTCCAAATGCAAGTACAGTAGTGGACAAACTGACCACTGGGAACTGGATTTAATTCATGATAGTTGCCAGATTGGTTACTTTTAACAGCACACTGGGCAGGGAATAAATAAAAAATTATTATTCGTAGTAGTAGTAGTATGCATGTCTACTACCTTGGCAAGTACCAACCTTACCAAGTCTCATTTTCAAGGCATACAAGTGGAAAATGCAACAAAACACTTCAATGTGGTAGGCTCCTGTTCAGGCTTCTAGCCAGCCAGCTATGGCCTCTTCCAAGAGATTCCATTCTATTCCCCACTACCCATCAGTCAGCATTCAATGGCCACAGGGCAAACGGTCTTTAGTGTGCTGTTTCAGGGGTTTTTTTTGGGGGGGGGGGAGGGTTGCACTTCTGAAAACCTTGGTGTTCCCTCAAGGCTGCCAATTCTTCTCTTGCATGGTATCATTTTGTCTATATAAGGATCCACAAGAGGATGAATTTGTTGTTCATATACAGGATATTCATGGAGTTTATGCACACATAACCGATTATCACATACAGTTTTGCTTGTTTCTAACTTTTTTGCTTTTGTGACCAGCAGTACATACCATACACAGTCCTCCTTAAAACATGTCTATTGTATGTACACACACACAAATTGTAATAAAATATACCTGAAAACTTGTTGAGTCCCCTTTGTGTTCAAACCTTATAGCAGCTTTAGCTGAAGCAAGCAATTAACAATAGTAAGGGCTGTTTTTCAAGGAAATCCCACTGCTTGGAATTAAGCAAGCTGCTTTTGGATAACTCAACTCAGTGCTTTACAGCAAAATTAACATCAAATTGGTTACCTTTTAATATATACAAGATATTTTCTTGTGTACTGAAGCCACAATTCATACTCTCTTATAGCAATCAAAGTATGCTGAGATTTACAGTGGTCCCTCGACTTCCGTATTTTTCGAGTTACGAGGGATCAAAGCGGCTGTGCGCTTCCGAATTTTTTCGACTTCCGAAAGTAAGTCGCGGCCGTTTTAGATAGTTTCCTCAAGTTACGAAGTTTAGATGCGGTTTTTTTCGACCTACGAATTTTTTCTCCCCAATGCATTCCTATGGGGACTCGACTTACGATGTTTTCGATCTACAAAGGTCCCATCGGAACGGATTATCTTCGTAAGTCGAGGGACCACTGTATTATGTTGCTATTAAATACCAAGCCAAAAGTTTTTATAATAAACCTGCAGGACTGATATTTTGCAGCTGTTTTTGTGTACTTCTGTTCCTTAACCATGCAATTACAGTTTTGTTTTTTACAAATAGCCTCCTTCCCACCTGCACCAAAAAAAGGGGGGAAGCAGCTATGCAGCTGTTGCTTGATATAATTGTGAGAATCTGAGCTGCATTTCTAATACTGTGGGGGTATTGTTTTTGTTAGTGTATTACGGTATCTATTTTGTGATTTAAAAAAACCCTGTGTTTTTATATTGTAAACTGCACTGTGATCCTCAGAATAAGGTATAGAAACTTAATAACAATAACCACCACCTGGAAACTCAAGATGTGATAAATGCAATACAATGGTACACTGGTTCTCAAACTTAATCCATTTCGGGAGTCAGTTTGACTCCCGAAACCATTAGAAAATCAAGACGCTGCTTCTGATTGTCCGCAGGAGCTTCCTGCAGTCAAGCAGAAACCACGTCGGATGTTCGGGTTCCAAAAAACAGGAACACTTGCTTCCGTGTTTGTGGTATTCGGGATCCAATTTGTTCGGGAGCCAAGCCGTTCTAGAACCAAGGTACCACTGTACTGGAGTTGCTGCTCTCCTCAGGTTATACTAGGATAGTCTCAGGAAGTTTCACCATTACTCACAACTAATGTGCCATACTAACATTTCAGCAAGAATTAAACTTCCATCTTAGTAAAGAATGGAAACATTTTTCCCTTTGAAACCCATGTGCTGTATGGAACCCAAATTGCTCAAGTGCTTGGACTATGGCAAGATCAGCAAGTAAATTTAATCCAGTGGCATAGTGCAGTATTCAGTCCTTAGTATTATGAACTTGTTCCTCACCTCCACCCTCAAAGAAAGGAGAATTACTACAGTGCATGAAGTGCAGCTACATAGAGACAAAAGTGACTGAGGGAATGACACCCTGGCCTTCATTCTACAAGTTTCAATTTCTCTTTTTCCTCTTACTGGCTGCATAACAGTAGGCATAGTCAAGGCTACTGCTATTCTTTTGCTTGCAAGGTAGATTTCAACAAGATCAGTACTGAGAATATATTATGGTCATTTAAGACTGTAGTGCGATATCCAATACTAGTCATAGAGCAGACTCATTGAAATCAATGAACGCAAGTCTACTTATTTCAATGGTTATACTCCAAATATGACTTTGTTGGACATCATCTACAGCCTGTTCAAAACAAGGCTTAAATGCAAGTTAGTAATCCTAGAAGTTTCTTCCAACTGAAAGGGCTAGAATGAAATATTAGACAGTCTTTCTGTTAAAATGACAATTTTATAAACGTAATTTAATAAATAAAGTGAAAAAATGCTAATAGGTGAATAACAACTCAAAGCCATATTGCTATCAAAATGTAGGACCTCTTTTCACATGCATTTGCTCTCTGAGAAAACTTAAGTGAACTTATGAACCGAACACCGACTCCCAGTACATTGCCACTGACTTCATTCAGCATAATCTGGATTCTGCATAGGTTCAAAGAGACATAAAAGCTACTTTTTATTAAACACAATATGGTATGAACCTGCAATATATTTAAAAGTCAACTATCTTCCATTATTAGTTCACAAGTTTATTATGAAAAAATGCTGCAACACTCTTCTGCAGCAACATCTTACAGAAAAAAACCTGTTCTGTTCAAAATAACTCACTATGATGGACAAGTACACGGGACATTATATAGAGGGAAGTGTGAGGGAAGAATGTGGGGGAACCGAGTGCAGACAAAACAACCATACAATTAAATTAAACAGTTTTCCCTGGAAAAAAAATCAGAACACAAATAAGAAAATCGGTCTTGGTACTTATTTAAAATGTTCATTAAGCTTCAATGATAGTTTGCTATCCTTATCTACAGTCATGCTGGAAAGCTATAGCTAAATGGAAAGTTAATTGTTTTCACAAGGTGTTAAATGTCTACATCTTAATATTTGCAGTCTCCCAGAGAAAGCAAAAGTAACTACAAGTAGAGCTATGCCAGAAACTGGTTTCTTGACCAACAGTGTTGCTTCAGCATGCAATGAACTGGTTCATTCTAAAGTGGTCACAGTCGCTGACAGACAAGAGGCTTTGTATTTCAATATGGCACATCTTTTGGTCCATGTGAAAACAGGTTTCAATGTTAAATGTTTTCTGACATTTTGGAGTTACTGTTGCTCTTCCCATATCCTTTAGGTCAACACATGGTTCATGGCAATACTGTACAAGTGTAAAATCTCGTTACAGGAAGTAGTCTGGGGTGCGACGAGTAACATGTGGTTCACCTCTGCGTGGCGCTGGATCAAACTGCAAACTGAAAAAAAACCAACACTTTTAATCAATATTTATGTGGTTCGTGATATCCAACGAAAACACAGCAGACCCACTGAAATCAGTAGACTTACATCCACAGAATTCTGTTTGACTACTCAGGGATAACATTAGATATCAGACATAGCTTTTAAATTCTCTACATTATTCCAATTCATTCTGCGATCAAGATTGTGGCTGTTTTTTCTTTACACTTCTAGATGTAGAAGACATCAACCATCTCTAGAATGCATGTAATATCCGTCAATATTAACTTGTAGTTATATTCTACCAAGCTCTTCCTTTAGATCAATACAAATGAATGGAGGATCAGTGTAAAACTGACATAGCACTTGAATATAATATTTAACTATGCTCCTTTGGGAGGAACAGCAAGATATAAATTTAATAGACAAACTTCAGAAGGACTGCAATTTCCAGAGCTAAACCTTGATATAGACTGCAGAAAGATGAAATTATAGAGGAAGAGCCTGCCATTCATCTAGGAGTTCAATTAAAAATGTATGCAGCCCACCTAACTGTCTAAGGAAGGTGAAAGTGATAAGCATATAGATCCTTTGCTCAAAAGAAAGTCTTGCTGCATTTTAAGGATAAGTTAGAGAATGCATACTGTTGCAAAGAACAGAAGCAAACATCTCTTCAAATACCATTTTAAATAGAGGAATTCAGCTTTACTTTCCCCAAAACTGACAAGCAAGAGAGGCAATTACTAAACTCCCAAAGCAACTTCCTGAATCATTGGGACTTTAGGGTGAATAACAAGTGGTAATAATTTAATAATAATAAAATATAATAGAAGAAGATGATGCCCAGTCTTACAATTTATTACCCATAAGGTTAGTTTTATACTTTTTATCAGAAGCCTGTTTAGGGAAGTTTTTAATATTTGATGTTTTATTCTGTTTTTAATCTGCTGGGAGTCACAATTATTATTATAAATTATTACTACAAATTAGCAGTTTCAGTTATATAGTAAAGCAAATTATAACCAAAAAAGCCCACACACAGTATTCCACAACCACCCACATTTTTCCAAGTATACAATCAGGTAAGATTTGTCAACTTTACTCATCTTCAAACAGCCAGATAAGGCAATTTATGAACAGCATTCTAACTAGAATTATAAATGACATGTTTAGTTAGTTCTCATAGGAAAAATCTTTAAGCACTTACAATGAATATTTTAGAGTATCATCAAGTTCCATGATTGCAGCTTGGTTACCACACCGGTAGCAATAATTTGGAGCACTGAAAATGGTTACTACATTCCGATCATGACACCAATTGTAACCCTGAGGAAGAAAAAAAAGCACACAGATGCACATCATTGTAACATGTTTCTCTATGGCGAAGGTAGTAACCTATAGTGGACAGAGCATCCGAGTAAGATAAACAATTTATTACTCTAAATTACCACTTTTAGCCATTTATGTAAGAAATGACAACAAATGAACTTCCTATATAAAATCATATAAATTGGTCTAACCCAGTGTTATCTGCTTTGAAGAAGCTGCTCTCCAGGATCTCAGGTAGAGGCCTTCCCAATCATTCTATCAAATACCTTTTTAACTAGAGTTAAGATGAATTAAACCTGGAAGCTTCTACATACAATAAATCAGCAATACCAATCAACAATGGCTTCTTCCTAATGAAATTGATCAATGTCAGCCTTAGCTGTCCATTTGTAGAGACAGAAAGCCCTTAGGGTTGAATATGAAGAAATAAAAGAGGTCAGTCAGTAGACTGAAAAATATTTAGTATATAAAATCCTAGTGTCATCGAGTTTGGCTAATTGTACTGCGGTAATTTGTCATGGAATGACACAGTAAAATACAGGTCTAGATGACAGGAGTCACAGTGGATTATCAGAATCACAAGCCATTCTCATGGCAATAATTATGACTTCAAGTCTATCCTGCAAGCTCATTTTTTAACAAAAGTACAAGATATACAAGTTACTTTGCCACCACAGGCTTAACATGCCTTTATTTGTATGCCAAAGCTATCTGGTTATGCAGGGAGATTTTCACCTCAAGAAAGGAAACAACATAAAAAGTCTGGGGCTTACCTCCATTACCAACTGATGAGCTCTTGAGACCAGTGTAAGGCCATTAGCATGGTTGAAGGTTTCTGAAATATCTTGTCCAAAAGTATAACCAGCACCTCGAGGAGAAATGCCCCAACCGCCACGATCATCTGGGTCTGACCACAGCAAATCACACATTGGACCCTAGGAAACATTTCAGCATCATTACATAGACAAAAAAAACCTGAAGAGGGCTAATACATTACCAAATTTTTAAGAAGAAATGTTTGAACAGTAGCTGAATGACTACATTAACATGGTACTTTGAACCAATTTATTAGTTCCCCAAACCACCTGCACTGAGCTCTGTGGAGGAAAGAAGCATGCCCAACACTATGTTCCCAAACTGACATCAGTGCTAGGCAAAAAAACAAGATTATACTCTGCAGCATCTGAACACAGAATTGGTGATGCAGATGTTATTCGGTGCAAAAGATGATCCTCCCAGCTTTTAAGAGTTATGTGGACCACTAGTTTACCTACTCTTAAGTTGAAGAACAAGCTACTTGGAGATGTGTCATTTGTAATTAGCAAACAAATTTCCACCTTTTAACTAAGATTTAAGTGCTGCTTGTAGTTTTATTGTTTGGATAAGGGAACAGGACATGAAGTGCAAACCTTTTGGAGTTAAGAGGACATATGGAAAAATAAGGTTTAACAACAGACTCCCTTATAACGCAGAAGAGGAATTGGGCATTGGGTATGATTTCACACACTAACACAACACAGAAATTGTAACACAAATTACATAGTTACCTCATGTGGAACTTCTTGCAGACGATCAAGTGCTCTGATGTGATCCAGTGTATCTATAGATGGGGAAAGACCTCCATGTAGACAGAAAATCTGAAAGATAAATTCATTTGTTGGGACATGAATTAGATCCAAATACTATAGCTACAAGTGTTTTTCAAAGTTAAGAGTTTCTCTAGGAAGAAAATCTGATACAAAGGTAACAGATCTTCCACTCTGCCTTTCTTCTCTGCTAATATTAGTAACACATCAGTATTTTCAACATACCTGTCCGTCCACCAAGGCAGTTAGTGGAAGATAGTCAAAAAGGTCTGTGAAGTATTTCCAGACATTTGCATTTCCATATTTCCTTAAACATTCATCATAGAAGCCATATACTTGTGTGATCTGTCTGCTTTCATGGTTCCCTCGAAGAATAGTGATGCGTTCACGATAACGGACCTATAAAACAAGATAGCTACTGTGACTAAACCAAGTATGTACTTCTCCAGCATTTCTATG
Source organism: Darevskia mixta (assembly GCA_034641385.1). Taxonomy (NCBI): domain Eukaryota; kingdom Metazoa; phylum Chordata; class Lepidosauria; order Squamata; family Lacertidae; genus Darevskia; species Darevskia mixta. Next base: position 40,968,092 of record JAWWNH010000013.1, on the reverse strand, counting down.
AGCAGAAGTAAGCCTTAACTTATGGAGATATTATTATTATCATCATCATCATCATCATCATCATATTTGTACCCTGCCCGTCTTAATACAGACATCACATTTTAATAAAACATATTTAATTTTGTGGTATATTTTCTGTGGTATGGTTTATTTTTGCAGGCTAAATCCCGAAGTTAAACTTGCAAGATAGATTCTTCTTCAGGTCTGGAATGAACTTCTCCATCCACTTCTGATGGAGATACAGACCCAAGGACAATGGAAGTTCGAACAGATCTCTAAAGCAACCCATTTAATATGTAGTCTCTTTGGGCAATACAACTGTGTTGCCTCCAACATCATTTTTGCATTAGTGTAGGACCTCCAACCCCAATGACTCAGTCATTATAGTGTTCATTAGTACTAGAAGTCTTACAGTAATTCAGACTATACAGGCATTATATATTTCAATACCAACATTCATTTTAAAATATTACCTTGAGAGCTACCAGAAGTGTTACGGTTTCAACAGAGTAATATCCCCTGTCAACATAATCCCCCATAAATAAGTAATTTGTGTCTGGTGATTTTCCTCCAATTCTGAAAAGTTCCATGAGATCATGAAATTGTCCATGGACATCTCCACAAACTGTGACTGGACACCGTACTTCTTGCACATTTGATTCTTTTGTCAAGATTTCTTTAGCCTGCAGCAGAAAAAAAAAACAGCTTTACATGAATTTGCAGAGATAATACTTGTTCATTTATTTTAAAGCATTCCACCTGCTCACTTTTCTTTAGTTACAAATCTAAGTGCCAGGTAATACATTTGAGACACACATTCCTGGAAGCAAGTTCTCCTGAATTAAGTGACCCAACTTCAGGAATGAAATTCTTAGATCTGGGTCCACAGGTGTCAGGCACACATGGCTCAGACTGGCAGTTTAATAGAAAGTGGAGCAGTGGAGTAGAAGAAGGGGACATAACTGAGAGACTGCAAGAGGAGAAAATGGAGCAGTCAGTGGGTCAGATAAAAGAGAAAATGAGTGCCAGACAGAAAACAGAGACAAGTTGGATCTAGCAACAGATCCTCTTGAAATTGCCTCCCCCCCCCCAAATGTTCACCCCCCAAATCACAGATCCTGTTTCCATTGGCTAAACCATTTTTTTAATGGAGCTGGTGCTTTCCAGACCTTCCATGGCACAATACAGACCCTTGTGAATTCTTAATTTTAAAGAAGGAGCCCCTCAAAACAACGACACCTCTGTGTACAGCAGCCTTTCTCAACCTTGGATCCCCAGGTGTTTTTGGCCTACAACTCCCATCATCCCTGACCACTGGTCCTGCTACCTAGGGATAATGGGAGTTGTAGGCCAAAAACATCTGGGGACCCAAGGTTGAGAAAGGCTTGTGTACAGTGAAGTGTTATATGATTTGTAAGTGGTTTTGCTGTCATACTACGTACATATTAAAGATGGATCCACATGGATCCATGCCTAGGATATGTGTGGGTGGTGTGTATGTGGGTGGGTGGTGTTGGCAAGCACCAGATCAGTGATTTTTGATGCGTAGTCTAAAACAATATGTGTTAATTTTATGGGTGGTAGTCCCCATCTTAGATATTAATCAGTGTGCTAAAATGCAATGCAATGTGTTTCTCTTAACCAAATCCACAAAGAAAACTCTTCTGCATGCAAAGAAGAGTTCCACTTGCAGCTGGCTCATTTGTATGGTTGTTCCTATCTCGTGCTTAGATCACAATGGAAACCCTGGTCAACCACACTACTTCAGCACAATGAATATAGGCAATACAGGTACTTTAAAATCATGAAGTCATAGCTGACATAGATTTTTTTCTTTTGAGAAGATACAAGAGTTCAAGAAGGAACTCCATTACCAATGGTTCATCCAATTCTAAAAAAAACCAATTCAGCCAGTGTACCTAGGAATAATAAACTTGCAACCAGATCTCATGTTCCATGTATAAGGGAATTGTTTTTAGGGCAGCAATCTCCAATGAAATAAATGAGGAAACAATTCCAGATGGGGGAGCTCCAAGCATGCACTTTACCCAGAATAGATTGTTGGGTTAGGGTGAAGCAGCAATCTTCTGGGAACCCTAACTTTCTGGGCCTCAAGTTGCAGAAAAGCCTTAATTCAACCACAAAAGGTTACAACATCCTCAATTATCCTCATAATTGGTCATACTTTGATAGAAACCAGGACCCTAACAGAGTACCCAATAGTACAATGTGGTTAAACACCTTACCACAATCCTATACTGTACTGAAAATACCTTGACAAACTAATGATCTTTGGTACTTGTTCTTTTATACATCAGCAGATAAACACTAGTGTTCTATCTAATTACTTAATTCATATTACCAAGTTTTCTTACTTAAGATTATCCAGTGTTCCAATTTCTTTTTCTGATGAGCTCCATCCCATGTGTATAATTACTGTCAGACAATGCTGCGCTAGATGAACCAACAGTCTGATTCAGTATATGTTCCTAGTGCTATATTCCCACTTCGAAAAAAGAAGTGGCACTCAAAGTATTGCCTTCTTGTAGCATTTTTACCATGTGAAAATGGGTATGCAGTAAATATCATAAATGATTTATCTGCCCAGAAGCTATCCAGAAAATTGTAATGTAAGAGTTGTTCAGGCTGACAGAAATGCTTTCCAGCACCTTGTTAAAAGAAACTCCATCAATGAAATACACATTCAGAGCTCAAGTTTTGTTTGGTTTCTCTGTCTAAACATTGTATTGCTTTGGATTAAAAGGCAGCATGAGTAGCAGTACTCAAAGGTACTAGATGACACACTAAACTCCAAGGCACACTCAGGCTCATCAACCAGAGTATCACTACTATTTATTTTCTCCCAGTTGTACAAGTGCCACCACCAAACCTCCCTATACCACCATAACCATCATGGAACAAATCAGGCTCCATTTTTTTGAAGGGAATGGTCTACAGTTTTTTAATTTGAGTTTTTACCGAAATGAGGCTGAACTTTAATGTTGTATTTTAATCGTTTTTAAGTTGTATTTTAATCAATTGTTTTTATACCTGGTGTTAGCTGCCCTGAGCCCGGTCTTGGCTGCGGAGGGCGGGGTATAAATAAAATTTATTATTTATTACTATTATTACGACTTCTGTGCCACTGCTGGTGACAGTGTCACAAAAGGATGAAACCACAATAATTTTTACAACCTCCTGTTAGACCTGGGCCAAAAGAACAATGTTGGAACAGAGGAAGAAGTGTTCAAGCAGCAGATATTCACTTGCCATAATGGACTGGGATTCCTCCAGTCCTGACTATTCAAATTCCAGGTTTCATGCAGTAACAATGCCTCTGCCTCATTAGACAAATCCACTCAGTGATGAGTTTTCTAGAATATTCTGAATTGAATTTTTTCCAGAAAATCTTGTTCTGCCCTAAATCAACTGAGATCCAATTTAACATGCTAAAAGGGTATTTACATTTAATATACAATAGATTAATTTTAAATGCTGCATGAAGGTCTCAAATCTTTTCCAACAGCTAAGAGAGGCAGAGGTGAATGTAGAATATTATGTGATCCCATTGAGATCCCAAGATGAAATTTTGCAGGTAGTTCTTAGAAATATTAAATAACCAATACATTTTTGGGAAATATTAAATCATTTTTTCACTTTTTAAAATTTTCAATTTTGTAATTTAAATTTTAAAGTAAGTGATCTATTGTATTAAAGCCAATGAAGTTCAGAAAATATTGATGTTTTTGGTTTTGATGTAGCTCAATTCTGGACTGAGCTTTTAAGGTTTATGTGTAGTCCGCCAAGGCCAAAATTGTCAATTTTTTTGAAATTTCAAACCCTTATAACTCACAAACGGGATGAGATAAATAATTAAAACTTTAGATTTAAACTTAGTTTTGATCATTCAACAATTGTACAAAATATTAAGAAAATTGGATGACATGAGGTAAAAAAGTTGGATCACTTGATAAGGAATGACCCGGAAGATATGGTACTGAGCCACCTGCATCAATCTATTTCTAAATAATCATTTACATGCAATAGCCCAGGACATATTATTTTCCAAAGCTGCCATGGCCATAACAAGATCTGAATCATGAATAATTTTCTTCCATTTTACAGAAAAGCCTAGCTACAGTCCAAAGGCCTTGAGCCAATTCACTTAGTGACTCAACTGTGGACTCCTGCATGACCTTAACTTGGGTGGATATTCTGAAGTGCTTGTTGATAAGAATCTCTATAGTTACTGAATTAAATACTGTACCTGTGATGCAAACCAGTCCTGCAGCCACCAAATCTGTCTCTCTACTCCCCGAGAACTCTTCAATTACACCCTTCTGTCCATTTTCTCATACACACCTCCCATGAACCATTTATATGGGTTCAAGAAAGGTGAACAATGAGGAAAACCCTGTCAATACATTAATATTTTCTGAGATCGTACTGGGTGTTGAACAACAATCTGCAGGAATTGCTCTGTTCTCCAATCATATCACCTACCAAGTGTGTGTGTCTTTTAGCATTAGTGGAAATATTAATATTGGTCACCAATATTGAAAAGAAGAGTGAAAAAGAACTTATCTTCTTGAAGGTAAGCATTCCTTCAAAGTCAGACATACTTTCCTGCTAAACAGAAGTTTAGCACATTCATTCTCAGAGGGATGAGGCTTGATACTTCAGAGTATTTTTAGGAACTTTTGGCGTTTCCCAACGTCAAACACTACTTGGGGACCTGTCCTGGTTGAGTATAGAAATCAGTAACCAATAGCCGCCACAAGCCTTTGAGAAGCAGAGATGCAAGAGGGCATCAGAGGAGGGAGATAAGGAAAGAGGGACAGAGGCCTGTGTTGCCCGCGGCACCCCTGACTATCATTCAAGGCACCCCAGGATGCCACAGCACATTGGTTGAAAACCACAGCCCATGACAGTTACCATGCTTGGGGGGAGGGGCTCAGATTGTTAAAGTGCTATGCATGGGGCTACCTCTGAACACTGACCAGAAGCTATAGTTTAACCACTGGATTGTTAACTAGGATGGGACCTTGGGGTAATATAACATGAGACAACATGGATTTCAGCCATATAAGTACAGTTCTTAGGATGCAGCCTATTGCACTTCTCACAATGAGGTCACAAGGAAAAGGTTTTGATTGTTGCTACCTTAAAACTGGTTAAATAACAAAGTTTTTACCACTGGCTATTCACTACCCTATCTTCTGCCAGGCTGGATGAGAGCTTGTGCCTGCAAAAGCAAATCAGTTGAATTGTGTTCCTAAAAAATTATGCAGGCTAACAAGATCCAAATTTACCTCCCCAATACTTTCTCTTTCAGATAAAGTCAATCTTTCAATTTTAATGGCAGCCTCCAACCCAACATCACAGAAAACATAGCCAAGTTCTCTGCTGTAGCCATCAAAACCAGCCCAAAATTATTAGAGGCATTCTAAATGTCTGCATTTTTAACTATTTCCAATTGTTAATTAATTTTGTTATATTCCCTTAAAAGATATAGTTTGTGTGCATGTATGCTGTTTTTTGTTCTTTGCTCTGCTACTGTTGCATTGATAACCCTATGCTGTATTTTATGTTTATAGTCTGCAGACCAAATGAAGTGGAACTTGTTAGCTTAAAACAATGGTCAAAAAGCTTCATTAATTCTTATGAGAATACTGTATTATAAACTCATTTCCAGCAGGTTCCTATTAGCATTCAATTTAGTTCTGAGTTTCAAGTCCAGTTCTTGATTGCTTTTCTATTACTGAAGTACTTGAACTAAAAAGGCAATTAGGACCAGCCACAGCTTTGGAGATAGGTAAAAAGCAAGAAGCTTGGGGAAGGCGGGTTGGTTTCTCTTGCTATCAACCCATCAAATAGGAAGGAACAGCATGTAGAAGAAGTATTTTTGTGTATTTTCAAAATCTGCGTCAGTGGGTGATATTTCCTGCTGTCATTTCTGTAAGAGTCCAACAGGCAAAACCAGATTACAAGGCAAATTTAATCTCCTTACCTCAAAACACCCCCATTACTTATCTAGACTCACCTCTTAAGCACTTTGCCTTAGATTTCTGACTGTTCTTTACACTAAAGGTGATTCCTCCTACACCCATCTGTTATTCTTTGCCTTGACTGCAATATAGACTGATTATACTGAAAGTGATCCCTTTTCTTCTCTCTGCAGAATAAAAAATGTTTCAAGCACACTCTTACCTATCAATAAGAAATGTATTTCTAAATGATCATAACAAAGCACTTCTCTCTAAATGTTCATTTTCCACCGAACAAACCTGTTTATTGAGAAGCCTACCTTCCAGACCAACTGAATTTTTGACAATTTATAAGTACCAAATTATGTTCCTTAGAAGCTGTGTGGCCATACACATTTCACTTAAACGGAGAAATCATTCCCCGCTAATAACAAACTCAGGTGGCTTACGCAAACAGGATAACAGACATGGAACCACAAGAGGAAGGTATCAGAAAAGTCAGGCACAGAGGTTTTCAGAAATACCCCCCAAAATTAAGGGGGCAACCTAAAAAATAGCCCCATGAGCACTGGGCATGCTCTACCTGCCATCACATAATATCAAATGCTAATTGGAAAAGGAAAAGATGCGGAAGACAGAATGCAATGCTCTGCTTGGAGGGAGGAAATTGGTGGCTGGAGGACACACTCAAATTTTATTAGTGCTCTCATTTGGGTTACCAATGCATATTCCTTATTTGTTTGGGAGTAATTAAAGTGACTTATTTATAAAGGGGGGGGGACTAGGGTAAACCAGAGGGAAAAGATTTTATTTCTGTCCGTTCACAAGCTGACAGCTAGGTTTGCCCCAGAAGCCTTGTCAACCATGAAATATGGTTAACAACAAAAAACTGAAGTATGTTTCTAGTGTCACAGTTAACAAACTTCCCTTGATACTAACTTTAAGAAGCACTCCAAATAACAAAGGATAATAAAAAAGAAAAGCTAAAAATGCCAAGCCAACTCTTTCAACCATTACTTATGTTTTCACATTGGCACCAGTCATTTGAAGGAATAAAATCTATGAGACTTCCATGCATATCAATTTTCTTGTATTTCAGCACAGTAAAGACATGTTTATACAATACTGTATAGTTGCAAGAACTTCTTTGTCTCAAACCCTAGTCACATCCATCTTAGCAGCAGAAAAATGCTGCAAAAAGTGAAGGGATGTACAATCTACAAATTAAATGCATGTTGTGCGCACAAGTTACCACTTCTAGTACAGCTCTGTGTCACTGCTTGCTCTCCTCAGAATGCCCCAGGTTATACACATACAGTAGGAAACTGGGTAGCTCCGTGAATGTAGAGGAAGAGTTTGCTTGCCATTTTAGAAACCAAACCAGTTAAGATCACAAAAACATCCAATTTTCCCAGACTGAAGAAATAAGTGACTCCACAAACTAGCATTTCACAATACACACACCAGAAACTATGGACATCTGATTCTTCTGGGTACTTTGCACAGGACAAATGGAAACACACTGTAAACAGCAACTGACAGCACAAGGTTGAATTCAACAGGCAGAAACTGGGGAGAGAAGAGTAGCACAGGACCTTTGTCTTTGTACATTAGTATGAGGCCAAACTGTATGATACATTCCGCTTCCCAAATCATTACAGTCTGAACAGGAGTGAATTCCCACAATTCTGTTTTCTGTATAGATAGCACTGGAATACTGTAGACTTGATTCCGACTTCATATGGGACTGTAATATGCTACCACAGCAGCTAAGTTATACAGAAACAAGAGAACCCCAATAGTTAACTCGGCCAACACTGCACATGCTCAACATGTTGCTAATTAGCAATACTTTTACAAGCAGTTTTATACCTCAACCCCAAGCAGAGGCATTTAAAAGTGCCTTACACAGATTCCAATGAAACCTACAACTAAGTGTGCTCAGGCTAATTGCCACACAAGAAAATACAGTAAGCAGAAATAAATTCTAAGAATTCTAATGAAAACTTGTCAGTCCAATGTACTAGTAACTACCCTGATTATGTAAATTTCCAATAATAAAATTTACCTGAAATATATTAGGAAATTCAAACCTTCATATCTTAACATGCCAGGTTAATGTGATGTCATTTAGTATTTCGCATACTTGCACTGGGGCAAATTTGTCAATCCCTTCCCCACCAAAAAAAATCATTATGTTCATGTAATTAAGATAAATATAGCATTGAATTTTTTTTAAAAAAAGTACTAAGATGAAATAATTTGACAATAATTATTCAATTACTGCATGCAACAATACAAAACAACCCTACACAAAGCCTGGATACTTTGCCACTTTTATCCCCCTTATTTTCCCCCTCTCTCCTTATTAACTATTCCCAACCGCTACCCATTCATGCTTAACCACCCAGATAGTGTTCAAGTGACCAGATCTCCCCTTCCCTAACGCAAAGCAACAGAACAAGGCTTGGTAGTAAGAGACCCAAACAAAAAAAGTGTGCCTGTGCAAAATACATTGACGTCTTGTCAAGATTTTCTTTTCGCCAGGATCTTACTGCCGCCCCCCAGAGAAAGAGAAACCTTTGCCCGCTAAGAAGCACAAGGGGGTTTCTATCAGCACAGTAATGCACTGTGCATTTTCAGCGAAAGGCGCCATTTTAAGAGTCAGCGGAAAAAAGGAGGAGCGGAGGAACTAGATAGAGAAGCGGTCGATGCGACAGGGGGCGCAGGGCTGCCGGGGGGGGGGACCGATCCTCTCGGCCAAGACCGGCTCCTCCATGGGGTAAAATACCCCCTTCCAGGTCGGGAGGGGGGTGGGAGGCTGGAGAGGGGAGGCAGCGCTGGCGGCGGCCTTTCCCCTCCAAAGACTGCACCTGCCCGAGGGACACACCCCGCTCGCTACCCGCCCTTCCTGCCCCCTTCAGCGGAGTCCCCACGACAAGCAGCAGCTCCAGGCAGAAGCCGCTGTTCTTCCACCGTGGGGCTCCCCCCCTCCCCACAATCCTCATCCCGATTCCGTCTTCGGCCTTTCCGGCCCTTCCACCGCGACGGTGCCTCTTGCGCCAACTGCGGAACCCCTGCGCTGAGATGGAGGGGGGGCTCTTCTGCACCCCCCCCTCTAGCTTCTCCCCCCCCCCAGAGGTCGCCTAAGCAGACCTTCCTCCCTCCCTCCGAGGAAGGACCCGCCTCCCCCACCCCCGCTCTCCTCGCTCCCTCCACCTGAGCACCCTTCCCGGGTGAACGTCCCCCGGCACCCCAAGGGCCTCCCTCCCTTTCCAGGCAGCGGCCTCGGTTTCCCGCCCCCGGCAGGGTCCCCTTCGCCCTCCCCCTCGGAGGCGCCCCTGGCTGCTACCCACCTTCTCGCAGAGGCTCTTCACCTGGCCCTCGGAGAGCTGCTTGCACTCGTTCAGCTGCTCCACCCACTGGTCGAGCTCCTTGGTGAAGACCTTCTCCTCCATCCTCGCTGCTCGCCCAGCCGCCGCCGCCGCCGCTCTTTCCCCCGCTTCCTCCTCTTCCCTTCCTCCCTTCTTCTGCCTCTCGCCGGCACCCGCCGCCCCAGCCCAGCCCCCGCCGCCGTCCTCCTCCTCCTCCCCCTCCGCACAGAGACTGGACTCCCTCTTGCTGGGAAAGAGACGAAAGGCGGAGCGGCAGGGAAGGAGAGAGAGTGAGGCAGGAAGGGCCGGATCCGTCCCTCAGGCGCGGCGAGAGGAGCAGCAGAAGCAGCAGCAAGGTGGCGGAGGCGGCGGAGGCTACTCGGAAGCTCGCTGGTTCTCTCCCCTCCGTGTAATGGCTGCCGCGCCTTGACGTCAGCCGGCCACGGTTCCCAACCTCCTCCTCCTCGGAATAGGCAAAAAGGAAGAGCCTCGCTCCTGCTCGAAGAGGAGTTGCGCATGCGTCAGGGGGCCTCTCTACGGGTGGCTATAATAGCGAGGGAGGGTGGGGCCGCCTTGAGGAACCTGCGCGCGCTGCTCGGAGCAGGCGCAGAAGCGCCAGGCGTCGGTGCTTTTCTTATCCCCGCCTATTGCACGTTCCTCGGGGCGGGGGCATCGTGGGATTCTGGGGCGGGAGGGGAGTTTATTTGACAAGAAGGGTGATTTTGGGGACGAGAGGAGAGATAGCTAAAAATTTAAATCTATAGGGTCACCATAGAAACGCAGGGGGGTTATTTTTGCTGAGCTGGCTCCATGGGGGTTGCTAAGAAGACAACTTCTTAGCAAAGCAAAATAAAAAATAAAAAAATTCCTTCCAGTAGCACCTTAGAGACCAACTAAGTTTGTTCTTGGTATGAGCTTTCGTGTGCATGCACACTTCTTCAGATACCAAAGTGTGCATGCACACAAAAGCTCATACCAAGAACAAACTTAGTTGGTCTCTAAGGTGCTACTGGAAGGAATTTTTTTTATTTTTTATTTTGCTTTGACTATGACAGACCAACACGGCTACCTACCTGTAACTTATTAGCAAGTTGTCCTCTAGCACCCCACCCCACCTCCATGTACTACTCCTGCCTAGTGACTTCCTCTTCTCTTATTGTGAGCAGGGCGGCCAGGGATTGGTGGTGGTGTCTAGGAGCTGACACGCACCGCCCTCATGAAGGGCAGTCAGGGACTCAGTTCTGTTCCTTGCATTCATAGAATTGCAGAGTTGAAAGAGACTCCGAGGGTCATCTGGTCCAGCCCCCTGCAATGCAGGCATCTCAACTAAAGCAACCATGACAGATGGCCATCCAACCTCTGGTTACAAACCTCCAACAAAGGAGAGTTCACCACCATCCGAGGGAGTCCGTTCCACTGTCAAACAGCTCTTACTGTTGGAAAGTTCTTGGGTAAAAGACCATTCGTATCCTGTTGGTTTTCCAGCATTTAACACAGCAGTTTTTGTTCTTCAAAAGTCAAGAAAATTCAATTGGAAACATCAGACTGTAAAATCTGTTTGTCTGAACAATGTTGATGTAAATGATGTATCTAAGGCCCTACTAGATATGAGACTCCTCACAAGTACTGGCTACTCTATGAATATCAGGTGGTGTTTGTAATATATATATATATATACTGATCAGGCCAAAAGAGAACTTTTCTTGATAAAATTGCAGTTGTTGAGAAACATTATTACCTATCAATACTAGTCCCTTCCCTAGATGCTTGAAAGACCTGTTTCACCTGCTGTACATTCTTGCAGAATTTGCTATAGCAAAAATGCTTCCTACAGGAATCCAACTTGTTGCATAATCACCAGTGGCTATTGCTCACCACACCATTGGTTTTACTTTATGGCACAACATTTGAGGGGTGTTCACATGTTACATTCAACAAGTGTACAATCCATGCACCTGTGTACATAAAAAGTAGTACATTATGTGTAATGTTTGATAACTATAGTTTATCCACCTTGGAATGCAATGGTTGAGCAGTACAAATGAACCAGTATACTCTGTCACACAAACACTTGTACATGTATAGAGACAGTTTGTACCAGTGTTTAGTATAACATGTGAACAGCCCTATGATTGGCTTTTGCCTCTCTATTTATTTAAATTTTCACCCTAGATTCCTTGGCTTATGTTATTAGGCAAGACCGTTGGATTCAGGGTATTAAAGACAAAAGGAAATTAAACCAAAATGCTCTTGTACTGTATGTGAATAGCACCTTCCCATGATAACTGCCAGTGCTAAAATTGTTACCGTGAAGTCTCTAGACAATTAAAATGGCTATATTACTCCTAAACTGATGGGATTCTGATATATTCTCCCCATAATTTTTTTAACATGTAGGTAAAGTGTTTAGAAAATTATTGTGCACAGCTTTGTGCAGATCACACTCAAACCCAAAATTCCAGTTGTCATAGAATTTTAGTGTTGGGAGGGACCTAGAAGGTCATCTAGTCCAACCCCCTGCAATGCAGGAATTCTCTATAAATAATAAAGTATGATTTGTTGTGCCAGTAGAGCATCTAATGGAATCCTCCTTTATGAAGCAATCTGGTAAAATCTTGTCTTTATGGAAGCCGGTGGATGCTTGCCATTGACTTCAATTGATCAGTCTTTTTCCACATCTTTATCTTAACAAGTGGCAGGTGGTAGTAAATTTAATTATAGTTAATTCAAATTAATTCAGATTCATACAGTGAAGAATGAACTTACACAACATGAATCAGTGCTGAAGAGGAGGATCAAAGCAGAATGGATGAGCTATTGACACAGAGTCTAGCAAATTCTCAAACAGATTCTTCTGTAGGAGAAAGTCTTGTTTGATGTGATAGTTTAGCTGTGGAAGTTATTTTCTCTCTCTTTATACTAATCAGAAATGATAGATAGCTGTGAAATGGCACGAGATTGCCAAAGCAACAATTTAAAACAATGAAATGTTCAGAATCCATTATTTGTGAGGTAATCTGGCAAACGAAAGCCATGAACAAACAGATCCTGTCATGAGTTACAGTATGTTCAGAGAGGCATACCTCGGGTCCCTTGCACCCTTGGCAAGGAGCTGTATTGGTGCTCCCCTCAACTGAAAAAGTGCAAGAAGGATGGGAAGATTTTCCTGCGTTTGATCTTGCTGTGACAGTGATGGCGTGTTGCCACACACATATATGTCTGATAGGTGCTTTTTACACTCGCTCACCCCCGGGCCTGCACCCCTGGTAGGGGCTGATTTCAACAACCCCTTGGTACGCCTTTGCGTATGCTTTAAATGTGACATAGGTGAGCAAGTGTGTGCACGTGTAAAACACAATATACTTGCCAATACAGATATACTGTAATTCAGGATTTACTGACCTGTTAAACTCTGCACCACACCCTTTCCAAATCAATATAATTAAATCTGTGTGGCAAGGACATGCAATTAACTTGCCCTTTTGGATCCTTATATCCAGGAATTTCAGGCACCGATCTTAAACACCCAGCGTGAGGGGACCAAAGGCCAAATACAGCCCTTGAGATCTCACTGGTTCTACACAAACCATGCCCCTCTCCTCAAGCCTCTCTTAACTAGTCCTGCTCCAGGTCCTCCTCAAATGCTTTTGCTAGTTTGAATGTGCCCTTGAACTGTGATAATGTCTCTTGCTTGCTTGGATGGAGGTGTAGAAACATCTGGTTTTTGCCTGGTTGGAATGTAAACAACAGTAAAAAGGTCAGTATATGTGTGTTGCCCTGCCCACTTTTGCTTTTGACCTACCACCAAAGGCAAAAGAATGCAACCCTTGAGCTGAAAAAAGGTTCCCTTCTGCACACTATGCATACATTCCTGGGATTAAGGTCTGTCAAACTCTATGGGGCTTACTTACTGTTTTATGGGCAGAAGTGCTTTTAAGTTCCGTGGTTTTTACTTCCCCTATTCTTTTAGGCCAGGCTATGCTGCTGGACTCTAACCCTCCTGCATGTCCTTGTGTCCCTCTGTCATATGTGAACAGGAGTTTCGCCTCTAAAGCACATACCGGTATTTACATCCTCAATTGACCATTGCTGCACAGAGCTGTTCACATTTGGGGGCAGCCTCCAGGTTAGGAAAGTGGATGGTGTGGCATGGTAACATTGAAAGTGGGAAAAGCATAACTTGTGAATGGTGGAGATGCGCATTGACTGTGGTCGGGGAAGATTCCCAAGTGATCCCGAAAGTGCTTGGAAATGCATGTGTGATCTTTGCTTTAGAGTTAAGAAGCATATGGCTTCCTTCCAGGGCAGATGGCAAAGCTCCCACGCAGGCCTGAGTCCTCCTGGCACCTCTCTCTTGGAAAAGGAAGCACTGCCGCCACCTCGACAATGTTCTGAGAACACGAACAACACATTAGCAAGCAACAAAGCTTCAAAAATATACCCAATTATTGTGGAACTGTCATACGTCACTTCATTGTAGGAGGGCCTCTGTTGGTTGGGTTGGGCAAGAGCATCCAGATTGGCTGTGAAAGCTTTTCCCAATTTTTATTCTGCCTCTGAGCATCAGGGTCTCCTCCAGCTAGCCTGTTTACTGAGCATTTATCCTGATTTTCTTGCAGAAAGCTTACATGGTCAGTCTTTATTGAACATTCATTCTGATTTGTACACAGGCAGGTTGTATTATATTATTATTATTATTATTATCATCATCATCATCATCAGATGCGAGGGTAGGCTATATACCTGAGTCCCTCCTAATTCCTGGATCCAACAAGGATCCAATTGCTGGAGTAGCCAGGTAAGTTTCTTGGTAATGGCCCCTAAGTATGGGTGATTAGGGTAACAAAGGAGGTAGCTCTGTGCCAGACAACAAATGGGTGGGGCCCCCTCTCTCAACTGCCAGTTAGTTAGAAAGAAAAAAGCCAAGGGTGAGTTGTGTGAGGTAGAAGCTGGACGCAGGCTACAAGATGGACGGCTGAGAGCCACAGACAGTGGCGGAGCTTCATGCCTCGGCACCGGGGGGCAGAGAGCAGGCACGCGCGTCCTGGGGGCGTGGCACACCACCTGTGGGGGTGTGGTGCCCAGCATGGGCGGGGGGCAGCCACGATGGCACCCCACCGAGATCGCGCTGCCGGGGGCGGTGTGCTCCCCCCACACTCCTCTTCCTCCGCCATGCCTGATTTCTGCTAAGTCTAAAGTTGTGGCTATGGGAGAAGCAATGGAGTGTAATACTGGGAATGTCTCCATTGTAGGCTCAGGTTGTATATATGTGTAAATAAACCATATATCACAAAGGCATTGCAGTATTCACTGTCCTTCATTCCTAGGAAACCAAACCATGAAAATCGAGCCTGGAACCCCTGCAATCTTATACCACTCGCAGATTGGGGTGGCATGCAACATTATATTGACATGGCAATGATCATTCATCCAAATTTGCTTTCGCAGTGGTTATAAACCTTCTCATTAATAACTTATTTAACCCACACCTTTTGGTGCATTTCTCTGTCATTTTCTTAACTGGAAAAAGTCTGAATTTGCTATTAAGAAATGATTTGTTAAGATAGGGGGATGGAGTATTTTAATCCACTGTGATTGTGCAAGCTTACATTTACATTCTGTACTTGAATCTCTCCTGCAAAATATGGTTAGTCTGGAGGTGATCCAGATCAAAATGTATAGGGCCACTAACCCCCTAACAAATAGCCATCAGCATTTGTAGCTTAATGGGGTGGGTGGGTGGACTCTCACTAAACTTACACTGCTATTCAGACCCTGATTATACTTCCACTCTCAGAAATTGGTTGTCCTGACTGTGTGTCCTTGGGCTTCTAAGATATAAGTACGTCAAGCAGGTGTTATGTGCTTGCCAATCACCAGTGCTTAATTTCCAGGGGAGTGGGGAAACAAGTCAAGTCTGGAAAACAACACTACCTGATTTAGAACCCCTTCCTTTCATCTGTGATCAGTAGTGAAGGAAATGCACTGTAAACTTGCTGTGGAGTGGATTTTTTTCTTTTCTTTCTTCATTTAAAAACCTTTCTTAATTCATATATTCAGAGGTATGGTATTCCTGGAGAGGACTTTTTCAGCAGAGGCTCACCTGATGCCAACATTGCAATATTTTCAGTTCCAGGCAAAAGTATTTTTGTTTACTCAAGTATTTGAGCCAGTTGGAAGTTAGTTTTACAGATTATATTTATTGATCTGTTATTGTATTGTTCTTCTGTTTATTGGTTTTTTGCTGCCCTGAAATCCAAAAAAGGATGAAGGTAATTATAAACATGTTTTTTAAATATAGACATACATTCCCAGGTTAATTGCTGCTATTGTGAAGAGATGTCAGGGTGGTGAGCCTTGGTAAAACAAAAGCTTGCAGTATTTAAATTAATATGCTAGAAAGTACGTATCAAAAGTCTCTTGGCTCCAACCATTCCCAGAGTGATATGCCACATAACCCAATGAATATTTTCTTATTCCCTGCTCATTTACAGAAGCTCTGTAAATATGGCATAGATCATAGGGATAAAGAGGCAGTTGCCATGGAGATAATGTGATGCTACAGCTTTGCATTACAATTGCATGCATTTGGCAATTGGCTTGAAGAGATATAAAATCCATCCCCTTAAAACAAACAAAAAAACAAAAAAATTCAGGAATTCTGTCTCTTCTCTTTATGCCCATAAAAAAGGGATTGGCACATTCTGGCTTTGAGAGATATGAGTACCGGTACCTGGGAAGGAAGTTGAAACTCCAGGAAAAACAACTCTCATGGGTTCTTACCCATATGAATGAACCCATCTGATAGAGTGAGAGAAACTTTCTTGTACCTTTCATAGACAGATTCCCCCCCCCCCGGGCTTGATTATGAGGTTCAAAATGGAACCTAAGTACTTGGCCCACAGTAAGTGATAGACTAATACAGAAGCAGCCAACATAGTGATCTCTAGATGTTGTTGGACTACAGCTGCCATCATCCCTGACCACTGGCAATACTGAGCTGAGACAAGGATATTGGCAAGGCAGCTACAGCAATGCTTCACCTCTCCCAAAGGCAAAGGGTATGGGAGAATGTGATGCTAACAGCCAATACCAAGATGAAGATCTACCAGGCTTTTAAGTTGAGCACACTGCTTTATGGAATTCCTGGATGCCAAGATTCAGGTTTGGGGCAAGTACTTGGGGAGAGAACCTCAACAGAGACTTAAAATATTTTTTAAAATGCAGCAAAGTAAAATGTGGAAATATAGTCCGTTAGACATTTAGAATTTGCTCTTCTAACTTCTTTCCAAAGTTTCCCTCCTCCCAGCATAGAAAAAGACCAAGGTCAAGTTCATGTGCTTTTTTGTACAACATTCTGGAAAAGTTGCACTGGCAGTAAAAGTTGGCTTGGTTACAGTGATGAAAGTTCCTAAATTATTGGCATAGAAACACAAGAATGGCATGTAAGATCCATGTGGTCTGAGCCTAGCTCAAAACCTCTTCATGTGTTGAGCTTCTCTGATAGGGAAGGAGATATTGAGGGGAACAAAAGCTTGATTATTCAGTCACACCCAAGGTGAGCTAAACCTAACAGGACAGCTTACTCTATGGTCCTAACCCCTTAATGCATTAATTAGACTTTTAACAAGTTGGTTATCCCACAAAGTACTCCAGAAAGCTGTCCCATTGACACTGAGATTCACACTAAGGAATCTGTGTATGCTTCTGACCTTTCAGGATTTTAATAATTGTAACACTGTTTGAACTCTGTGCGCTTATACAGTAAAGTAACACCACATTCTTCATCTGCATAATTATAATGAAGACACACTTTTCAAAGCTATTGTTGAATCATATTTCAATTTGGATAAACATTTTCCCTCTATTCCTCTTTGCCCTTTGGACAAGTGATGCCAAACCTCATTGCCTGGTGCCTTTGGTGTGTTATAAATAGGTGGTGATGCAATTAGGATAATTATTGTGGTACTGAAAATAGTTTGCATCCTTACATAACAAAATGTTCTAACTCAGAGCCTCTATTAAGAGGGAGGAATAGAATGGTGTGGCAACCTGAAATTATTTATGTATCACTGTTCGGTTACCATAGATTAGATCATGAATCTACCTTCTCTGTTTAGTAGGAGCAATATGCAGGCAAGTTTCATGAAACTTGGTCCCTGAGTCCAGAACTGAACAGATCCAGGGCTCTAGAATGACCTGGGGCATATTGTGTGTACTTATGAAATCAAATAAAAGCAGTCATGCCTGTCCACTTAAAATACATCTCAGCATTCCTGAATGATAATATTTAGTATTTACAGCTTTTAAGTGTTAAAGGTGCTCAGGAAATATTACAGCAACTCGTACAACAATCCTGCAAGGTAGGTCAGTATTATTACTCCCCTATTGCAGGATGGGAGTTGCTTCTAAGAGACTGCAGCTTGTGAACCAGGAACTTAGTAATTCAAATGTGAAACAAGTGAAATAACAAATACTGTAACTCCAGGCCCAGAAACGTGACAGGTTTCAGCTAAACTTGGTTGGTTATTAGAATCTTGTACCACAATGGCACACATTTCTGGACCTGTTTTTCTATCTAGTTCAATTATTGCAATGATATATATCTCAGTTGCAAGGTGAGCAAGGCAGTACTGAGAATACAGGCTGCACTCCACTAGGTTGTATCGAAAAGCAGCAACAGGTCTTTCCTGCTGTAGGCTGTGCATAGGGGAGTTGTGCCTACTGCACTGGAATACATATGCGTGCAGATCTCTGGATGTTGTATAGTCCTGGAGTTTTTGCCACGTGTTCAGTTATTACTGAGCATGTTCTAGTGGTGAGGGATTCTGCATAAGACCTAAAGGGATCCAGGAAAGCAAGAACCGAGATTTAGCAGCCAAAGACATTCTGTCAGCTCTCAGGAGCAAAATCAATCAGTTACCTCTGAGAGTGGAGCCAATATGAAGAAGGAAATTCAGAAGAAGCCTAAAGAGAAATTGCTTACCGGTACTTGGTTGATAGTTATACAGTGTATCTGCTACTATTGGACATCATTCGACCAAAAATAAAAGTGGGAATACCAGTAACTGAAACTTGTCTTTTGCCAGGTGTGCACTACATGACTTTCCAAACCAAATGCCCAGTACAGTACTGTGATCTGGCATTTGCTTGATAGCTCTTTGCCCCAGGCAGGTTGCAAAAACAGGTGGTTTGCTGAGTAAGCAACAATGTATCATAGGTAAGCTGCTTATGGCTTGATAGATCACAGGTTGTGCTGATTTGGCTGGATAAAGAAAGTAATATCTGCAGTAATCCCAGTTGATGAGAGTCATATATATCAGTCACTATATTTTATTGAACCCGAGAAATGGCAGAGCTAGCAAAGGAGAAAGCAAACTGGATCCATTGTTTACACCAGGCATAGGCAAACTCGGCCCTCCAGCTGTTTTGGGACTACAACTCCCATCATCCCTAGCTAAGAGGACCAGTGGACAGGGATGATGGGAGTTGTAGTCCAAAAGCATGTGGAGGGCCGAGTTTGCCTATGCCTGGTTTACACAGTATCATTCAATTCAGCAGTGGTTACATTCCATTTTTTTAGGTTTGCCCACAAAATATACAGTATTGCAAAAACAGGGAAGAAACATGTGCAGCACTCCTGACATCATCATCATCACCATCATTAATAGTGTGTGTGTGTGTGTGTGTGTGTGTGTGTGTGTGTGTGTGTGTGTGTTTTAGAAGCAGGCATGTGAACTCCTAAATTAGATTAGGATAGTAGCCTTAAGAGAGGGGTATTTAACTCTTTCTACCCACATTATCTCAGATGGAAAACACTCCCCTGATATTGCTTTTTGGGCTGGGAGACAATACGTATACACTTATCTCTCCCCTCCCCCCCCCAGCCACCACATGCACACTCTTATTCAGGCTAGCAGCAGGGGTCAATTTCAATATTAAAAATGACATGAGATAAAGGGTTAAGCAACCTTCCCTTTGGCACTGCTGTCCCAAACCAATGTGTGGCCTCCCACAGATGTTCTCAAGGTCCTCAAGGATAAAGCAAAACACAGAATTCTTATATGATGTCTGTTTGTAACTGGATAATTCTGAGGGTTCAAGAATGTCCCCCCCACCCCAGCCGCCCTCACAGACACCAACCCCTTGTAGGACAAATTTTATGAAGTGTGGCATGAGAAATTGACAGCCAGATCAGGCAGGGAGAAGAGAAAAGCAAATGCTCTGACAATGTTAAAAAGAGGCTTGAGGCAGGGATTTCAAATGGCCTGGGACTCTGAAGAATGACAGCTACTGTAAAACAAAATAAGGAACAAGGAGATGAAATTAGGGAAGGTTAAATACACAGAAGTGGCATTGAGCAAAGGGAAATGTGCAAGTGTTTCAAAAGAAAAGGCGTGTAAGTTTCTGTAACCCAGAGGCCGGAATGACTTACCCCGAAACAGGTTTTGTTGGGTATCAAGTGCTTCGTTTGTGTTAACTTGACAGTTCACTCGAGGACTTGATGTTCTTTGGAATGTTGTATTTCAGGGGTGGGGAACCTGTAGCCCTTCATACATTGCTGTTGGACTACAATTTAAACCAGTTTAATTTATGTTACAAATGTATAAACCGCTTCACAGCCTGAGGCCATCAAAGCCCTCAACAGGATAAAAATGAGAAAACACAAACTTAATTTTATTCTGTTCATTTATTTATTTATTGAATTTATATACCACCCTATACCCGGAGGTCTTAAAAACAACAAAGTCATTTGTGGTGTTACCTTCAAACCCACTTGGGTCCTGAAGAAAGAGAAAACTGTGCTTAAGACTTGACTCTTAAGGAAGTACAGCTATGAACTGTGCTCAGTTCCATATGTGGAAGTAACTAGGGGGAAAAGGAGCAGTTTGAGCAAGGAGAACAACTAGGTGAGAGCAAGCTTCCCCTTGTATAATAATTTTTTTAAATTAAACAAATAGCCAATATTGGTCAGGAAGTCGTGTTTCGGATCAGCACGACAGCCTGGGGGGAGGAGGGCTTTAACGCCTTGTTCCTGCCACGATTCTGATCCAAACCAGTGCCCCAGCCAGCTATTCACAACAGGTGGAAAGCTGCCATTGATGCCTACACCCACAATTCCACCACCGCCATCACAGTACTGTATATTCGTTCAAAATAATAACAATGAGATAAAAGCAAATGTCACATCTAATTTATTGGTGTCACGTCACCACTAAAGTGAGCATGCAGGGCTCATGAGAGCTAAGATTAGGACCAGGTTTGTTCTGGGGTGAGGGTGGAGGCATGGGGCTGGCATGCTCAAAGTATGACTGCCACCTCTTCACCAGAGAGAGGTTTCATATCCTTATCTGGATTCTTATGAGCTGCAGAAATTCAACAGGCAGCACTTTTCTCACCACAGAAAAGCTGCACCTGTGGAATGTTTGCTTTGTCATCCTGCAGATGTGTAAGACTCAGAGCGCCTGTCATCAGCAATATCAACAAAGTGAAAAGCATGATGGGCAGCAGGATCCTCCCATGCCACGCTCATTTCTGCTCCCCAAGATAAAGTGTCTCTTTAGTGCCCAACTCCTGCTTTGTGCAGTGTCACAGTGACGAGAACACGTAGTGTAGCCCATCCCAGATGCACAATGCAAGGACTAACGTTATGACTGACTGAACATTCAACAGTGAAACTTTAACCAACCGAAGAAAAGTAGGGTTGATAGCACTGAACAAGGGACTTGGGTAGAGTAAAATACTTGACAGGGCTGGAATATGTACATGTGCATCTAGATTGCTCTCTAATTTATATTTTATTATGCAATTGCAAATTATTATGATTATGATTATGATTATTTTTAAAAATGTCATTAAAAGATGGAATATATTGTGAAGGCTTCCTCAAAAACCACATCTACATTTCTTTACTCTGGCAGGCCTTTAACTCCACTGAAGTGCAGCTAAAAGGAATATAGACCTTGGGAAATAATTTACTACAGGGAAACTGCTGTTAAACAAACCCTGCTGCATTTCACTACATCATGCTTTGAAGCACAGCCAAATTCCAATCATATGACGCACTTCAGAGGAGAAAAAAAATAGGGTGTTTCCCTGTGCTATTCATAATTCACATGTGCACCCATGCCATTCTCAGCGTCACTCAAATTCCGATCTATACACCAATTGCAACCAGGTAAAACAAGATGGGGAAAGAATGCATCAGAATGCAATAGGTTTAGAAGACAGAGAAGCCACATTCAGTTACTTATTAGCTTATTTCAGTAGTTTGTTACAATAGCAGAACTTGTGCCTGGAAGAAATACACCTTGAATTTGAAAGGCAGAGTTTGTGACTGGGGAGAAAGCTAGTCTCATGATGTGAAATTTGCTCCCAGCCAGATCAACTGAGGTTTTAATATAGGGAATGGAGAGGCCAAAGAAGCTTCTGCCATGATATTATTTGAGAGCCTCACGGTACCTCTATGCATTGGGTTCTTTTAAAATTCCCTCTAAGCCAAATCATAATGGTTGTTGTTACTTCAGAGAGCACATTGAGCCACATTCCCAGCTGTGTGGAGCTTTTAAAATGCTCCAATCGTGGGAAGCAACAGAGATCTGCCAGAGACCTGCGCATTTAGGGAGTCATAAATTCAATGTTAATAAGCAACTGCATTTTGCTTTTATTTAGTTGATGCAATTATTACTATAGAAACAAGAGATGTGGCAACAGACTCTCATGAGTCAGCCTGGCCTTGGGCAGAAATGGGTGCAGTTCTTGTGACTTCACAAAAAGGCTTCAAATCATTCATGTCAGATTCTGTCCTGTGACTTTATGTGGGGAACACAAAGAACATGCTAAAGTAACTCATGCTGATTATCCATTGGATTGCAAGGGAAGTTCAACTGTAAGTCTTTCCGAAGACATCTGAAGGCAGCCCTGTCAAGTTTTTAATGCCTGACATATAGTTGCATTTCTTTTTTATGTGGGAAGCTGCTCAGAATGGCTGGGACAATCGACTCAGATGGGTGGGGTATTATTATTATTATTATTATTATTATTATTATTATTATTATTATTTTCAGCAAAGTCAGAAAGGTTACAAAATGCTAATAGTTGCTTCAAATTGAATCACTGCTTGTATGATCTAGCAGTCTGCCAGGCTCCAAATACTATGGTTTAACTACTGGGGTAGAAGGATTCGTCTGCTATAGTTTTCAGATAAATTCCCATACGAATTCATATAAAGAATGGCCACATTGTTCTGAACCGGAGTTTCTCATGTGACCCCAAAAGCTTTTAAAACTGCAATAAGAATGAATTCTCAGTGTTAATTAGCAGGTGGACACTGTTGACTCAAGAGTCCCCCACATTCTGTTAATTATAACTGGATAGTTGTATGTCTGATGTAATTTTGCCTTATACAAGTTTGTATAGTTTCCATGCATAGGAAACACAGAATTGGCTTAAAAAAATAAATCTTTTTTTCCTAATTACTCCTAATTTCCTAATTCAGGTCTGAAAAACAAGACTTGCTAGCAGAACAAGACTTGTAATTGTAGCCTCATGGCCAGAATCTGGATTGCTTCTGAGAAGCTGATCAACAACTGACTATTTTCAGTGACTCACTGCCCCCTCCATCAATGCTGCCACATAGCTGGCTAGGGTTAAACATCTGTGTCATCAATGAGAAAGGAAGAGACGACCATTTGTTTCTGCAGGCCACGGCAAATTCACTCTCCCTCAATTAGAGATTGGGGGTTGGAATCAGTTTGCATTTAAAGATGATGAATTTATCGAATTTGGACTGTCTGAAACAATCTGGGAACCGAAACCCAGCCATCCTTTGAAATTTGCTGTGCAGTTCTCCAACCGAAGAATGTTTTCAAAAATGTGTGCATTAGGGGGAAATGTGTGTAAAACAGAAGACAGTGAAAAATAACATACAGGCATGCATTGTATTTGGAGAAATTGCTTGCAAAAGCGTGTACATTAGTCAAAACTGCATACAAAAATGTGTTCATTGGGAGAAAGCCATACTAAAATGCTGAATAATTTTTATGAGGATTAAAAAAAAACAAAATTCACAAAGTGCTGCAGAAATGTGGTAAACCAAATTTAAGATTCATGCATCCCTACCTGTAATCAGAGGGCTGGTTCATATTTGTGAAGAGAGAATGTCTCTACCCCTGGAGTCCATTGCGTATGAGTGATTCATTACATGATGGCTTACCTTCAGCAATTGTTAGCTACAATAGAAATGTGCTTTCTAGATAGTGTACATATAAGTTGTATGTTATATATAGTGTATATTCATTATTTTCACATGTAGAGTTTAGAAAGTCTTGCTACTTGTCCACCAGCTCAGTATGTCTTGCTGATGCCTGCTGCACATTAGAACTAAGGAGTAGAAAAGCTTGCGTGCCACAAAAGCATAGGACAAGACAATAAAAATGAATTGGCTTTGCTGTAGCTATCTTTCTGCGTCATTTCTTATCATCCAGATTCAATAAAAATATGACAAATGATAACTCCACCACGCATATTGTCATTGTGTTCGATTAGCTGCAGTAGATAGCTACAGTAATTGTATACCACTTTTCTGAATTCACTACATTCAAAGAGTACTTGACTTTGGCATCAAGACTTCCTCACCACTGGAAGATGTTGCTCTGGGCTTCCTGTGGAATGTAATTCAAAGTGTCATCTTGCTTTGTTAACTTTTCGTGAATTATTGAGCCCGTTCCACTTTGCAGCCCTTTCTTTTTCATAATTTTGAAGCTCTTCCATTCCTGTGTGCTTCACTTGCAGGAGATTTCATAAGACTTCAATGTCTACTTTCTTAAAAAAAGAATTCTGCCTACGTAACCAGTAAGGAAGTACAGTATTGTAAAACCAAGGGAATGGAGCTCACTTGTGTAAAATATACCTCTGAATACCAGTTGCTGAGGAGCACAAGATGGAGAGGTCTGCTACATTCATGCTCTGCTTATGGCCTTTCTATAATTAGTGTGGTGTGGTTTGAGTGGTTTTTTTTAAGATTTTATATTGCTGATCCAACATGCATTACGAACAGCAACAATAGGACTATACCCTCCTACTCCTATAAAAAGGTTCCCGATTGAACACCCAGAGAAATTCAGTTTAATGTCCATGATATGTGCAGTGAAAATAGGCTCTGAAACATCTAATGAGCTAAGCTAAAATTACTTTATACACTCAGACTTTTAAAAGACGGCAACATATAAAGATAGAACGATTCACTGCCTTGTGTTTACTGCTCTCTATCAAGAGTTTGAGGAGGGAGGGAATGCAAAACATAAGCAGTGAGAAACCATAAAATGTGTGTGTGTGTGTGTGTGCGCGCGCGCATTAATTCACTATTTGTTGGATTAACATGTTTCCGAAAGCTTCTCTGACCTGGAAAATACAAGCAGTTTAGCAAAGTATGTACTAACTGATATGAAAAAAATAAACTAGGGCTTTTCGAATGTGCCTCATAATTCCTGGTATGCCAGCTGGTCTTTAATAACCATGCTGTTCAAAAAAACAATTCCAGCTCACACTATTCCTCCCACTTGCTTTGGCACAATGGCTTCCAGACATCTAGCAATATAGCAAGTGCGTCCTTTCAAAATAACAGGGTAGTTCAAATCAATTGAAATCCCACTGACACTGTACTGAATAGAGTTCCAAAGTGGTCCTGATGATGTCATCTAGGGGGAGGTAAAACTGCCAGACTTCCATTAAAGAATATGGGGACAGGCAGGCAGCTTCCCAGCCTTCTGCTGGTCCCTTCTCCTGTTCCAGCTTCCTTCCACATGAGTAACACATTTTGTGATTTGCTTTCAGCTACCCTTTTCTGGCAGAATTGGTTCCAATTAGGCTACCTTTTCCACTTTTCAACACCCATTTAAGCCTGATCTACCCATGTAGAATCCTGAAGTGACGTAGTGTACTACTATACCATTTCAGATTGCCAGAAGAGGATGGAATTTATGAATATCCCCCCCAATATAAAAAAGACCAGAGCCATCCCGACACTTTGCCGCTCTAGGCAAAGGACAAGATAGCGTCTGTCCTCATAGATCAGAGCCTTCACAAATTGTGACTTGTGGACCACTAGTGATTCACAAGCTCCATTCAGGTGGTCCACCAAAATGGTCAACATTAACTGTACTTGGCCCTGCACTGTTTATTTTAATTGCGACTGTTTTGACCATGGCCAGATTATCAGGCAGGTTAACAGATCATCAAGGCCTTGGCCCAAAGCTTGTGGTTCTCATAATATAGTATGAGTTTTGGCTGTGCTGAAGGGGGAAACATTATTAAAATCAAAGTTTTGTATGTGCGTTGATTTGCAGGGGAAAGCTTATTAAGTGCTTCACTGAGACCCCCAGTAATTTGGGGGTGCTAGATGAGTTGTAAAATACAATGCTGTATTAAGTTGCTTCAAGGATTTACCCGACCACCAGCACACATCCACACTCACACACGTTAGCAAGGGCCCGAAGTTGTTTCCGGAATGCAGGAAGTTCTCCCGAGTAGCACTTTTCAAAAGGGGCACAAACACCAGCATTTGGGAAAAGAAATAGATAGTACCGTACCTGTGTGATACCAGCCAAATCAGACAGAAAGCTACAAGCATATAAGCGAGCTCTGCTTCAGTTCTGCACCTGGTGAACAATCAGGGATAAGAAAGAGCCTAGCTAGAATTTGGAACCTATGATGGAAGCTGTCTTTCTCCAGCACCCAATGATTTATCTCAAAAAATTAGTAGCTATTGTTTGAGGAAATTATCCACTTGTTTTCTCCCTGACAAAGTCATCTCTTGCTGCTAGAAGCAGCTAATATTTAATTTTTAAAAAGATGATATCCTGCTTTTTTCCAGCAGGTGGACTCAAAGCAAACCAGGTAGACTCAAAAGCTAGCTAGAGCTATTCCACAAGCCAAATTCTTGCTCTTACGGTTTTCTTTGGGCCTTAGTAGTACTTGCCAGATCTAACAATATCCTTATCCCAATATAATAGCAAGGTTAGCTTTGTGCAAGTGGAACAATGGTTCTTCTCCCTCAACAGTGCATGGGTCTTTCTTCCCTTTCACTTCTTCCATTCTATGTCAGATGCCCAGGAGGCCTAATTGGCTGATGTATAGGTAGCCATCTTTCATTAGTGAAGCTCCTATCTGCAGTGGCTGAAACCTTTTTTAGGCCTTTGGGCAAATTTTGGATTTTTGAGCAAGTGCGTAAGCTTCCAGTTAGTTTTCTCCCCTGTATCTGCCCCACCACAGGGGCGGACTTTGGTCTTTCAAATTCCAGCAGCGTCCTCTACAAGGCCAAAATTCAACACCTTCCATTCTGCATGTACACTATGTCGTAGCTGCGTCGTCCCCCTTGTTTCCCCGCACTGGGCACTGATCCCAGTCACACTACCCTAAATCTGCCTGTGCCCACCACTCACAAAAGAGAAAGTGCACACACATTTTTTCCCAAGGGAACTGGGTAAAAGTCCAATTCAGTATAATTATTCTGAGCCTTCAGAAGCACATAGAGCAGAAAGAGGAAATGGGAAAGAGTGTCACTCTTCCAACTTCCTTCTTCTGTTCTATATGCTTTGCAGTGGTTCCTCGTTTTAACGTACTTAATCCATTCCGGAGGTCCGTTTGTAACAGGAAACCACTCGTAACATGAGGTGTGCTGCGCTGCCGGAGTGCGACTTCTGCTCGCATCCCAGGGCAAAGGTTGCAACAAGGGGCATCTACTTCCGGGTTAGCGGAGCGCGTAACCCGCAGCATTCGTAAGGGGGACGGGTACATAACACGAAGGACCACTGTACAAGGGATAAAAAGGTAACCACCCCAATTGTCTCATGACCAAGGGGCAGAGGCCTCATGGGCACCAGTGGAATACCTCAAAGGTCCCATTGCATCTATAGGCACCACACTGGTGACCCCCCTGCCTTAAACATACTATACAGTATATTGTAAAAATGAATGTTTTTGTGACCATCACATTTCAAAATACTTTATTAGAGGATCTACACATGGTATGCAGAGTTATTCATGAAACTTTTTTAATGAAAAGCTTTTTTGAAAAGCAGGTGTCTTATTCCTCCAGACATTGTACATCTTCCCAAGATGCATGCTGTTTCACGGGCAAACTTGGCTAGTTTTCATTTTGTGTATTTCCTGCATTTCCTGTGTTCTAAATATTAAATTAAAAAATAGGGTTGGATGACAGAAGCCAATTAGTGAAAACTCACTTTTTCATCAAATTAAAACTATCTCCCTCCAAATAAAAAAAGCAAAGCATTTTTAAACATACAATAAATATTTCTAAAAGAGTTCAGCAGCTTTTTAGCAGACGTCTAGGAAATGTTCCCATTGAATGCAATTATGTATTATATTTACTTGTAAATGACTGACAAAAGGATGCAAATATTACCGGTACATGTATTCTCTAATTTTCAACATCTCAGTAATTATATATTTTAGCTAAGTCCAAGAATACTTGTACCTTGTCCAAATATTGACAAACTCTTTTATCACAATTCAACAGAGAGTTAGCTATCTTTAATTCCATTATTTTAAACTGGCATAGCCACACTTAACTCACTGTTCAGTTACAGAATCCATGTTTTTATGCTGGCTAAGAAATTTGAATTTACCTCAAGTTTTTCACGATTCTGATCCACATTTAGTAAAGATGGTATTTTAGATACTTCAGATTTCTTTGACTCCCTCTTCAGCACTCTTACCTGTTTAACTTTTACAAACAAATACCTAATTATTTCTAGATTTGGATGCTTTTCTAGTTTGAATTATCCAAAATGTACAATCCAATAGCTAAGGAAACAAAGAAAACCATGATTTAATTGAAGATTGTTTTTTTAAATGAAAGATAACTACCGGGTAGTTCTTTTTGGCTTTAGAGCTTATTATATCATGGAAGCTTTCATTTGTTAATTCAGATTCTTGTGAACACAATTCTGTGACCTCCCACATGGGGAAAAGCAACTGAAGGGGGCATTTTTCTGCTGAACATTGGCTAATAGGAAAATATTTGAGCACTAATTCCCCTGCACAGCTTTAGTTCTTGACTTTAGGACACCCTCTGGGGCCCTGTAGTCCACAAACCCCACAAATGACCACCAGAGACAGGCATCAGCACCCCGGCTTTTTACAAAAACACAGTTTCACATTGGCAGGCAGGCAGGCACTCAAGCAGCTCCAAGACTCTAGAACTCCCTCCCTAGAGAAGTTAAACTGGCTCCCTCCTTGTCCTTCTTCTAGCAGGTGAAGACCTTCTTGTTCCAACAGGCTTTGGGGAACTGATTGCTTTTAATGAGGGGGCTGATGCTGTGCTGTGCTGTTTTTGTTGTGATTGTATGTTTTGAGTCCTGAACAGTGGGAAAAGGCAGGGTATAATATATAAAATAAAATAAATAAATAAAATAAAATAAATAAAATAAAAAATAAAATAAAATAAAATAAAATAAAATAAAATAAAATAAAATAAAATAAAATAAAATAAAATAAAATAAAATAAAATAAAATAAAATAAAATAAAATAAAATAAAATAAAATAAAATAATAATATGCTGAACTGGCTACGGTCATGCATACCATCAACTTCATTTTCCCAGCCTTTCTCTGGTCTGTTTTTTAAAAAAGAAAAAAAATACCTCTTCATGGTGACACCTGGTAAGTTTGTGGGGCAATGGAGTACCCACCCCTCAGTTTAATAAGTGGTGTTGAGAAGAGGTTCCTTTTGCTTCATTTTTATAAATTTCGGCAGCTGCAAGCACAATTCTCGGAGGTCAGATTCAGCCATGCCCACCCACCACTTCAACTGCACACTTGCCAACACCACTCAACCTTTTTAATCACTTCAAATACAGAACCATAATACAGCAGCCATAATTCAAGGAACTCTGAAATTAGTTCTGTGGGCCCAAGGAAACCTTAGCCTTAGTTTTCTGAAATGGAAGTCATTCCTCCTCTCACCTCAAGCTACATGGCAAAATTTTGAAACTGTGTGTGTGTTGTGTTCAAAAGCAGTTTGTGATATGTAGAGTAGGGGTTCTGTTATTGAAATAAAAATCTATACAGAAGATCCATGACAGTATTTTTCAACTTTTAAAATATTTACTTAAAAGCAGCTCCAAGTAAGGGTCTCTTTTTATGAAACAGCAGTACTGGGGAGGGGATGTTTTAATTCACTGCCCTTTCTAATACCAATAAATAAATAAAATCAGTACTTTTTGCTGCAGAAGTACAAGTGGCATTTAAACAATGTTTGAAAGAGAGCCAAACTGCCTGAAACAATACTGAGGGCTAAATAAGCAAACAAATATACAGCATGAAGATTACTTCCATACATACATGCATACATTCCAGCCCTGAGCTGATTTCTGTTTTTTAGTTCTATTTGCATGCAGCTTTTGATTTGAAAAGGAAGGAATCTGCTCTAATTGACTCATCAAAAGAAAGCCTTAAAAAAACTGAGCAGACTGTTTTGCAGCACGTTTCACAAATCTTATATTTAAGTTTCATTTCACATTAACTCATTACAGCCTTACAATTTATCTGAAAAAAATCTATAGAAGATAGCAGGCATACTTTCCATTCCTTTCAGTTCTTTCTGTTGCCCCGTGGTTAGCTCTGGGAAGTGAATGTCCTTCTTCTCACATCTTGAAATATTGCGTTTCTTTCTGTTTATTGCGACCATTTGATCAATCTGAGCAGCTCTTTCATACAGAGAGGCCTTCTCCATTTGGTTCTAAGAATGGAATCAGTACGGTATGTATCCAAGATAACATCTGTGCTACAGTTTCAACTTCACTATGCCTTTATGTAGTTAATTCTGACCTTGACACAAAGTACTAATAATCTTTAAAATCTCTCTTTCGAGGAAGCTTATATCACCAGGCAGGAATAAATCACTATTATGGGCTAGAACAACTATTAGAAATTTCATCTTTCAGACAAAATCAATAGGTCTTTTTCCTTAGTAGCTGGCAGCACCCAGCTACAAACATATTTGTTTATTTCCATGGACGGTTAAATCACCTGTTCAGTTTACAACATCTACCAGGGGAAGAATGACAGCTCTCTTATCTGCTGAAGACTCCCTTGAGCAACAGTAGTAGAGTTACCTGGACTGTATTCCACACCACCTTGTGAACACTGAGACATTATACAACAGACCCAGTACCCAGAATACTGGGACATTTGCTATGGCCCATGAAGTCCAGCAGAGATCTCTGGGGTTAATGCCTTGCATGCCCCATCCCTCCAGCATCCATTGCCACTTGCAACCAGGCAGTTCGGTGACTGTAGTCACTAGCCTCAACCTTGTGCACACTTGCAAGGCAGCTTACCAATTGGTGCTGTAATGAACTAGGAGCTGAGCATCTTTTTGCTCCCTGTCCAATTAGTGCCATAGCTGCTTGTGATCAGGAGCTGACACCTGCCTTTGAGAATTTGGAAATTTCAGCTGATGCAAAATTCAGTGGTCAGACTTACAATTGGGACCAGGAGGTTCAAGTATATAATACCCATGCTTATCTGTCTGCACTGACTTCTAGGTTGCTTTACAGGCCCAATTCAAAGTGCTCATTTTAGCCTGTAAAGCTTTATACAGCCCAGGACCAGATTGCAATATAGAGCACCTTTTTCTTTTTAAACCTGCATGGAGTCTCAGGTTCTCCTTGGGGATCCTCCTCCAAGTATTCCTTCTAAGGGTTACATGAGAAAACACCTTTTCAACAGGGAGGTCTAACACATTTTCAGTGCCAGGTTAAGATTTTTTTTGTACACTCAAGCGTTTGAATATTGATATTTGTCTTCCGCTTCCTCAATAGATGGTTTTTCGTTGCTTTCACAGTGATCACTTGTGAAAAATTTATGGTGGGAGATGTGAACTTGTGGGGTAGGAGTTTAGCGTGAACACTATTAGTGTTGTATGTTTTTAAGGCGTATTTTTTGCTAAGTAAGTAACCTTGAGACCTTCAGGTGTAAGTGGCCATATAAATAAAATAATAATACAGCAAAAGCAGAAAAGAAAAGCAGCACTAAAAAAAGCAAAACAAAAGGAGAGTGAATGAAAAGTTGTGCAAAGCTAGTGCTTAGAAGAAGGTTCCAAAAATACATGAGTGAGTTGTTTTAACTGGACAAGGAGATCCTTTGCCCTGAGGGTGATCTTTGGTCAAAATGCAGCCAGCCTTCACAGAAAATCTTGCTACTTGCAATACCTCAGCCTAAAGCTTCCTTCTTCCTTCACTTTTCCCTGGGTGTAAGCGCCAACAAAGGCAAAACCTATGCATAGCTCTTGGGATGGAGGGTGGGGGGAGTAAGTCTATTCACTTGAAGCTTAACAGCTGTGGTCCAGAAGCTAGGAAGGTATGAATGTCAGCCTGCACATATAGTGCTTTAGTTGTTGCTATTTTTTCAACAAGTGCTCTTCTAGTAATACCAGCAAGTATGTAGAGGTGGAAGGCTGATTCTGAGTGCAGAAGGGGCCCATGGGTGAAAACGGAAGCTCATTTCTCATAGCAAAGCTGGGCTAAGTAGAAAAGCATGTAGGTAGATACTTCAGAGAGGTAAGTGTTGATGCAGGGGGACTGTTTAGCAACTCTGTGTCTGAACCCTTGTTGATAAAAAAGGAACACTCCCTGCTTTATATACAACCTGGCAGGCTCAAGTGGGATTAAAGAAAGAGCTTGCTGTTCTTGCATCAAATTTGGCCCTTAGGAATGTCAATCATTCTCTGGATTGCAACCATCGGCTTAAAAAGATACTTCAAAGACATAACTAGTTGAACCAAATTGATCTTTAAAACTGTACACTTACTTGAGATATAGTCCCTTCCTCTTGACGGTTATTTGGACCTATTTGTGAGACTTGTGGCCAAGGACTTCGTCTTTTCTTTGCTTTTTCAGGTAATCTGATAAACAAGCAGATAAATGAAGTAACAAATGCATTCTCAACTAAGAACTCATGTCATCAGATTTTTATTTTTTTATTAAGCATGCTCCATATTTAATATCTCCCCACCCACCCCATACGCTGTGGCAGGGATAGCTCCTCAATAAGAAATCACACATAGCTTATCTAAATTCAGCAGTTAAACTGTTTCTTTTTAAAGCTTGGAGCAAAAATTGATCTTTTCCAAGCATTCTAATTCCCCACCTGTATTCACTTTTGCTTTACATACCTTGAATTAGGGCACAGGAAGTGTGAATTGAAATTTGAAGTAAGATTTCCACAGTTTGGGTTGATGCGTGGCATTGTCATAGTGGGTGTCTGTGGAGAATCCTCCTTTGTCCCACCAGCGTCAGTGCCAGATGCCAGACCAGTGCCATCATTGCCTGTCAGTTTGTTCTCATGAGAAAGGTTTAGAGCATTCTGAGACAGAGAAGCCCACTGCGAAACTGCGTCTTCTTGTTCATTCCTTTTCAGATCTGAGATTTCAGATTTCACCCCTTTCAGTTTGATCCCTTTGACCTTCATCTCCTTTGGTTTTTTGTCCTTTTCAATTTCCTAGAACAGGTAATACACACAAACATTAAGCAATTCCTTCTATTAACCTATATTCTGATCCTACAGAAAAAGTTGGGAGTTGAGATCCATGGAGTTGAAAGAAAAACAGTAGTGTCCAATTCATTTCAGAGTGTCAATCACTTTTAATTTATTCTTTGATACATTCAACAGGAAAAGATGTATAATCCCTACATAATTCCCCAATCCACCAACTATGGATTAATAGCTTTGGTAGGCAAATGGTCAGGCAATCAAAAGTGAACAACAGTTTCACTTTCTGGGTCAAATCCTGGAAGTGACATGTGGATCATGGACACAAGAGAAAAATCCTGAGTGAGCCAACAGTAAAATGTTTATGAAATACTAGAACACAATCTAAAAATGATCTTGAATTTGCTTATTGGTAATTAGTATTAAAAATAATGCTGCACTATTGTGGAATTTTCTCCATTCCCCACAGTTTCAACATAATAGAACAGTCATTAATTCTGTAGCCTACTTAAAATTGCAAACAATTCTTCCTTAATTTCTCTCACTGTTCATAGCCCTGAAAATACAGACCAATAAGTGCTTTTCAGACTTTGCTACCATAGCAAGACTCATGTCTTCTTATTTCCTTCTTTGGGACACCGACTATCTTAATTCAAAACATCTCAATCATGAAGGCAACAATCACATGACCAACATATAACTCATTCAGCCTATGGCAGCTCTGCTAAAGTCAGGTGTGGCTGACAAACAATGCAACAGAGGCAGATTCAGGAGAGTGTAACCAGTTTGCCCAAACTGGGTGCTGAGCCGAGAGGGTGTTGCAAGGGGCACCACAAAAATAATGAACAACAGAAGGCATGAGGGCGCTAAATGTTGGTGTTGCACAGGGCACCACTTTGAGAAGCTCAAAGTCCACCACTACAATGCAACTGGCATGGGCTGAAACTGTTGTGAATAAGCTCTGATGAATAAGTATCACATTGACCTTTCATTTAATAATATGATTGCATTCCCAGAGTAAGCTAAAATTCTCAAGACAAATCAAATTCTGCAAGCTGTGTACATTAGGCAGGTTTATTCTGTTTACACTAGTTTATTCTGTTTACACTAGTGGGATCTGGGAATCTAATATATGGTATGTACAAAACGATAAGCAAGTAATTAATGGGAAACAATAATTGTATACCTGTAGGTATCTATGGCAGCTCTCCTAACTACTCAGTGTGGGGTGGCATATTGCTAGCCTATAGTTTTGCTACATGTAAAATAATAATAAACATTCTTAAAAAAGTAATCATTCTTACTTTCACAATAGCTGGGCCACTCTGAGACACGTTAATGTGAACTGTTCTTTTTTCATCCATCTCTTTATTATTGTCTCTGAATTTTGAAAGAAAATTCAACTTTGCTTCTTGTAGTAATTTGGATTTCAGTTCTGGTAAGAATCTGATAATGGAAAGTGCATTTACATCAACAAGCATATACAAACAAATTCTAGAGGAGTAGCCATGCTAGTCTCCTGTAGCAAGAACAGCAACAAAGAGTCTTATGGCGTCTTCACAACAACACATTTATTATGGCATAAGGTTTTTTGGACTACAGTCTACTTCATCAGGTGCCTGAAGTTGTATCCCAGGTATAGCAGGTATATGTCTGATTCAAACGGGGAGGGAGTATAAACAGGTGAGAAGGAAATTAAATACTTAAAAGTACAGATTGTGGGTAAATTATATTATGAGTGGTCATTCACAAAAAGTAGTTGCTAACACAGGCATCCAGATATTGGGAAGCCAATTAACACATGTGATAAAAATCCTTTATGGTGATTCAATCCACAACTGATACCACTGAATTGCTTGACATATCATGATTCAATCGTTTCATGTTGCAGTCTTCCTTTGAAGTTCCTTTGTTCAATGATGGCTACCTTAAGAACCATCACAGAATGGCCTGGGTCTGAAATATCCCTCCACTGACATTTCTATATTGCCATTTTAGTTATCTGGTTTGCCTATTTACTATCTTCCGAAGACACCAACCTGTTTATCCTACGCAGAATGCCAACCATGTCCACTATGGTCCACAAAAGCTTATGCCGGTTTGTAATACATTTGCTAGCCTTTAGGGTCCCACAAGACTCCGTTGTTTTTGCTGCAACGGATTAACACAACTGCCCTTCTGGAATATATTTAGCAGAACTAGAAAACATGCCAACCACAACACATCTGTTCTACATCTTAGCTGTGGCCCTAAAGGCAAATACTTTAAAGACCACTTGCTTATAAGTGCATTGTGTTCCATGTAAAATGTTTATTTCTCATTGCAAACTATCTTCCAACTTTCAAGTTCTATTTCAGCCTTCATAAATTATACATCGGTCTATTTATTGTATTCTAAAGATCAAGCATTCTTTCTTGACATGGAACTTTAACAAAGCCCCTTTGAGGTTTGAGAAAACAGAACAAATGCTTAGAAAGATTTGCAACAAATTTGTTCTTTTTTGCCTAATGCTTGACAAGACGATTAAGTCAACAAAAACAGTATCATAGTGACTGATTGTCCATTTAGCTGAAAATCATAACACTCAATGATCTAAAAATACATTTACTAAAGTCCTATTGATATGAATGGAATTTATTTCAAAATACATGTCCTTAGAATTGCAACCTTAAGGTCCAATCCATGAGTTGGATGTATGAACTGGAAACAGCCTTCTAAACATGGATTGTCCTTCTGGCTCTCCCCCCCCCCACCCGAAAACAAAACAAATTGCCACCTGGAGCCAAGAATATACAAGCACTTAGGACAGTGATGGCTAACCTTGACACTCCAGATGTTTTGGGACTACAACTCCCATCATCCCTGACCACTGATCCTGTTAGCTAGGGATGATGGGAGTTGTAGTTCCAAAACATCTGGGGTGTCAAGGTTAGCCATCACTGACTTAGGATGTGTGTGTTCTGCACAACATCCCTTCCTGAATAGATTCTGACCATGTCAGACTTTAAAGTGTCAGCGACTTGTTGAGGTGGGTGGCAGTAAATCTGTGCATCCTGTTGCCCTTCTCAAAAGGTGATTTACACTACCCCACTTGTGACCATTTATCTTTTAATGATGGAGATTCTAATGAGCTTTGATCATTCAGAGACACAGCTGCAGTACATAGTGGGGGCTTTTTTTGTAGCAGTAGTTAATTTTCAGAAACTTAAGTTCAATTTACACAGCATCCGATGTGCAAAAACACAGGCCCCCAAGCTGCCGCTGTGCCTAAATATTGCTCCTGGCACCCAGCTGGCTGAAGAGCTTAGGAAGCAAGTTTCTTCCATGTATGCTGATGTGTATGAGAGTTGGCTTTCTCCTCCTACTTTGTTACACCACAATCCTACCCATGTCTAGGCAGAAGTCCTAAGGAATTCAATGGAGCTTACACCCAGGTAAATGGGATTAAGATTGCAGCCATGGTTCCTAAATGGAAATAGGAGTCACTCTTTGAATGAAGGGCCTCCAATTCTGAGGCTGTGATTTTCAGATGAGTTTGAGCCCTGATACCTCTCAATTAAGCATAGCCTGGAAAAAGGATGGTAGAGACAGACCAGAGCAAGAGTTCTCCTTGATGGTGTGTTCACACATCAATCTCATCCTCCTTCCAAGCTGGCTCCCAGAAGATTGGATCAGATCAGCTCCTATGTTTTGCAAAATTATTTGCACTCCTGGACATTGTCACAGTGTTGTTAAGAGTTTTTTTATGTATACAGTGGTACCTCATGTTACGTACTTAATCCGTTCCGGAGGTCCACTCGAAACATGAGGCGCGCTTTCTCTAATGGCGCCTCCCGCTGCTGCCACACCACCAGAGCACGACTTCTGCTCACATCCTGGGGCAAAGGTCGCAACAAGGGGCATCTAATTCCAGGTTAGCGGAGTGCATAACCCGCAGTATTTGTAAGGGGGATGGTACGTAACACGAGGTACCACTGTACAGTATTCACAAATTTTCCTGGTTAATGCAGGAGCCATCAGTCACATCTCAAGCATTGGCCAACATGGTGTTGAGACATTTGAACAGTTACAATCACACACTAGTTACATTTGCAATGGTAGTATTTTGCATTTCAAACCAAGTAAGAAAATCGGGTTTCCCAAAAATTAAGTATTTGAGCATAGGGAGTATGCAGTATCTCACCAACAGAAGCATTACTATAGGTGGAGATGTTTTGATTCCTTCCTCACCCCTAACAAATTATTACCATGCATTTGTCATGAAAAATGTCAATCATCTTGAAAGGCTCTCATAGAAAAATCCGAAGCCTGAGGTCATGTCACTTACTTTTCAACAAAACCATCTCTGGTAAAATAGTCATGCTGTAACAAAGCAGCAGATGATATCCTATCTGCAGGATCCATTTGTAAGCAAGCCTAAAAAATAATAGAACAATTATTTTAGAAGGCAGCATTTCTAAAAGTTTATATAATATTATCCAGGGGGGAAATGTATATAATAAACTGTGTACTATATACTGGTAACATTTATTATTTATTTATTATTTATTAATAAGTAAAATAAACAAAAAAATGAAAGCATATTGTTATTTAACAATTTTAAGGAGTATTAGCATATTTTCTGCATGCAGTCATTTTGCCATTTTATTACTGTAACAAATAAATCTCTCTTAATTACTGTGAAAATTGAGCTGAAATTCCAGTTGAGAAATTTTGTTTCATGGTACTTAAAATAAAAGATAAATATCTTTTTTCTGATCTTTGAAATCTCCCCTCTTCCAATAATGTGGTACTTCAGGTACCCAGACCCCTTTTATAGCAAAAGAACTATATAACTGCTGATCATTTACTGTATTACATGGGATCCAGCCATTCTGCCTACAGGAAGCATAACTTGAATTTTCCCAACACAACATGTTATTTTTGGAAAAATGCAATGCTTTTCCCAGCTAGCAGAACCATTGAGTTTTGGAATGCTGTCTGAACTTTATTTGGAAGGGCTGTGAGCATTTATTCGATAGTGCCTGTGAAAGCAATATAACAGAATAATAACCATGTAAAGAATGTGGCTTACATGAAAGTTAAAACAAAAGGCCAAAGAAGTAGTTATGATAACTGCATCAAAAGGAAGCATGTTGACCTTTAATCAAATTAATAGTTGATGCAATGCAGGAAGATTTCATCAGGATCGCAGAACATACGGAAGGGAGATACTTCTCTAGGACCCAATGCACAACATGTTCTTTCTAGAAAAATGCAATAGTACTTTCACTGGGGTTTTAAGTGCTATTTTTGAGCATAAATTTGTTGTGTGATTTATTTTATGATGCATCATGCTATGGTATCCATACGTATGAAAGGTGAGCTACCAAAACGTCTCCCTCACAGTGCTATTGTGCAAGGGAGCGGGAGCTCCCATTGGTGCCAATTAGAGCTTTTTCTGGACTAATAGCTGCATGGAACAGTTAATTTTTATCGCTATCATAGCTAGGGATGGAAGGATTAAACCTCCCATCCTCATGTGCTGAGGTCCCAATGAAAAAATCCCCAACACCATTTTAAAAAAACCAAACCTGACAAACTTCCCTAGTGATTTATTTGTCATAATATGTAATTTGGCTCTATGTCAAGAAAAAGTGTGGATAGTCCTCTTTTCCTTGAGTCTTCTACTGTATATGAGTCACTGTACACCTGACATCACCCAGCACTGTCAGATGGATAAGAGTGACACAGCCATTCCAAATTCCAGAGCAAAACTGCTCTCCCATTTATGAAGGATAAAGTGGCTATCATGACATTGCCTTTGTACAGGCAAAACTGTAACACCAAGATTAAAATGAAATAGTGGTATGCTTTGAACTGAGTTAGGCTCATGCTTTTAAAAAAAAACCCCCAAAAAACCCAACCTAGCAGAAGCTTCTCATCTTCTTCCAAGACAGAAAAATACTTTGTGCACACAAAAGCTACTTTGAGCTTTTTAAAAGAAGAGTGAATACAATTAATGGAAAATTGAAAATCAATCTGGTTGCCAAGACCCTAAAAATTAAAACGAAAAAAAGTGCCAGTTCTCTGTTTACAAAGGTGTTGCTCTGAATTAATTAATATCTAAAAGTATGCAGCTCACAGAGCAGCTAATTCATATTTATACCTGCTGGGTATTTATTCTTTGTTAAGCTGTTTGCTTGCAAGTGGTGAGGGCAGATCCCCAATGAAAAGTAATGATTAGGAGGGTTCCCTCTCCCGGTGGACAATTTATCTGCAAGGAAGGGTCAGTGCTCAACAGGGAGTAGCCTGGTGGGAAAGGGACCTGCAGTTTTGAGTTGGGGAAGAAGGATGAGCAATCTGTAGTTAGCTAGACTGGAAGGAAGCAGCCTGGAAGACAGCAAGTTTGCATAATGTTGTTTTGGGGATGTGAGGCAAGAACACCAGGCTTCCTGCCTATCATTGAGAGTGACATACCTCTTTCACGTGCTCAGCTTGCACCTTTGTAAATACAACAGCTATTACAAGGACAGTGTAAGTTTCGAGGGCTCTCTTCCAAAGAAAATTAAACTGTCCTTGGAACTTCTGATTCCTCAAAGAAGTGAGGAACATGCAAGCCTATTTTTCTGGAGCAATGCTGCCCATCAGCCAGCTGCTCCATATTTATCAAGGAGCAAATGTTGCCTAACATTATATAATTGACCCACATAGCACACTGTTCAGGCAGGGGGTAGCTGTTTTGGGATGATGTTATGGTAAATCAAAGTTTTATTCCTTAATCTTTATTGTGCTTTTGATCAGAAATATAACTTAATGGACTCAGTCCAATACTTTTGTAAGTTTAACACAAAGGCATCCAATGAACAAAATAACTATCACTTTCTTAGCACAAAATACTTTGTATCGCCAGCATTGTTTAATATGCAACAGAACTGTGTAACAAACAAACTGAAGATGCCATAGCATCTCCATGTTTGGCCAGGGCCATTATTGGTTCATGAATACTATCATTCTGTGACTTACAGAACCTTGACTTCATTAACCTTTCACAGAATAAATAAGAGCCTTCATTTCCTAGAAACCAATCCTATCAGTGCTAAAGAAATTACTTCTGGTAAGGGCACTTTATTATGGCAGGTCTTGTTATGTTTGTGAATCGAATACTTTAGACTTTTGTTCATGTATGAATAATAGCAGTGCAATGCACATTATTGCAAGTGTGCCTGGCATTGCTGTTGTCACGAATGATTTGTTACATTTGTAATGGCACCTTCTTCAACATTTACATAATTCTCTATTAAAAAATGACTTCAAGCTAAGATCTGACAAACAAACACTGCCTAGAAGCATGTTTGCAGAAACACATCAGAGAAAAATAATAGAAAAATGCATTTTGCAATTAAAATATTACAAGGAACCCTAATAGAACATCTTTCAAGATGACACCAGAAAATACAGGATGACTGATTTATTTACACTGATGTTGTTTTCATTTTGATTGAATTGGGCTTGACTATTATAGTATGCTTCAAAATTTCAACTAGATCTTCCAGTACAATTTACCACAGCTGAGCCACTGCAAACCCTATTTTGGAGCCAGGATACTGTTTGGCCCAGTGACCATGCAACAAAAGCCAGCGTTGCTGTGATTGCTCTGAGCAATGTTTCAGGTGACAAGGACCAGGCTCGGATAGGACAACTGATGCAACATTTCAAGCCAGTCACAGCAGCCTTGGCAGTTGTTTCATAGCCACTACCAGAAAAAACAACCCTGGGGTTTAGAAGGCTCATCAAGTGCAGTGCAGTACTGTTGTGTATCAACCCGATTGATGTTTGCTCCAATTCAGCAATAAACAGTGGGTTTTTCCAGGGTTAGTGGTGGTGGTGGTGGTGGTGGAAACCATGCTCATACCCGTGCCTACAAATCACAGACTGTGCCTAGAAATTGTGCCACTAACAGAAGTGTGGGCAAGCCCTTAGTTACTGAAGTTACATTTGTAAGCATACTCATAGCTCCAATTGATTCCATTGTAGGGTTGCCTACATTAGCAATGTGGATACATTTAATAAGCCATTTAAAATTCAACAGAATCCTTCAGAGGATTAATCTGCTGAATGAAGTTCTTAGGTCTCCTATTTCAACCATAAACACTCTCATAAAGATTCTTTCTTCCTGAATTTAGATTCTAATGGACAGATTCTACTTGAAAATAATGTATTGAGGATAACACCCAGAGAATAACATGCACCATGGAATTAGTTGTTGTTATAAGGAAAAGCAGCTTATACTTTAGGAAATTTAACATTCTCTTTGATAAAGACCTTATCAAAAAGTTGCCTTAAAATTTTGCTCTTAAACTTCTGCCAAAGAATTTTAAATGGATTTGAAGGTGTGTGTTTTTTTTTAAAAACAACCGCACCAGTTACGGTATTTTTCCATGTATAAGACTAGGTTTTTTTTACCCAAAAATTAGGTTTAAAATTGGGGCTCGTCTTAAACTCGGGTAGTGCTGAGGGGTACTTTCTTAATTTGGAGTCCCCAAAAATAGGGGGCATCTTATACACGGATATAAGAGAATGGATGGTAGGTTCAATCATCAAAAAACAGAGCATCACACACATTGCCCATACCAAATGAAATCAGAGGCACAAAATAGTTGTTCAGTGTAGTAAAACAATCATTTAAAATGAAACAGATTTTTGTCTGTGAAATACAGTAAATAAGTGTGGCTTTCTTAACCTTCTGGCATTGAAGCTTTTAGGATAAACTTTTCTTTAACAGCAGCAGGAGAAATTAGAAAAACGAAACCTCATGGTCCTACCAAGAGATTCTGAAATGTGTAAAAGTGATAATTAATGAGGCAGAGATTTCAAGTAATCCACATAGCCTACTTATCATCTGTAGTGGGGGAGTCAGTGAGAAAGCAGGGATGTGGGGGTGGGGAGTCGGTATACAACAGTGCAGGTCTGTGGGTCAATCCTAAATACACAAAGTAACAGAAACACTGATATGCCAATTACAGAACACAAACTATACCAGGCTACAAATAATGATCATCAGTAAGCTTGATACTCAGACCTCTTCTGACATACATGAACCATATCTGCAAGCAGTGCACTGAGCTTGGGATACTTTTTCCTTGCACTTTTAGGGTGCTGAACTTCAGGAAGGACCATCCCTGAAAAAACTGGACTCCTTATAAAAATATTCTGAAGGTGAGGTGTCAGGTTACCTGAAAGAAAGAAAGAAACCCAATAAGCATTAATGTGTCAGATAAAAGGTATATTTTGTTGACAAAAATCAATTTAATCTCAGGTGCACTCCTGACACTTTGAAAAACAGAGCATGCTTCTTATGACTGAAATTGACAAAACGTTCACACACATTTAATTATGCTAACAGTGCAATCCTATACAGAAGTAAGGTCCACAGAGTTCAGTAGGACTTACTTCAAGGTAAATGTATATAGGATTGTAACCTAAAATAATATTGATGAAGATCTTAATGTAATTGTACTTAAGACTCATTCAACACAACACTTGTGTAGAAAAGCCCAGCCCTCTTGTCCCTCCACTTTGCTCAAGTGAGGCAAGCACATACTCCAACCAGTTCCTGCAAACCCAGAATAGGTTAGCAACTATGCATGCAGACCTAATCTTGTCAAATTATTTAACGTTTATTAGGAATATGGAAAGCAAGGGAGACCACAAAGGGGAAAAGCAGATTGAAGTACGTACAAACTTCAATCCTTCTGCATTCCCAAACATCAACAAGATATTTGCTCCAAAAGGGGAAAAATAGTTGGAATACTAAGGGTACACTTCTGTAATGCCAGCTGAGAGTATAAGATTTAGTAGGGGCTCTGCTGTATCAATGGAACACAAGATACACCAGCAACATGGAACACCTCAAGGCTGTTCTGTCACAACAATAAACTGGTGGAGTGGCTAAAATGGAGTTCAGTCATGTGTAGGACAAGGCAGCAGGAGGGAGGACCACACTTATAATATATCATATGCCTCTGATCTATGGAGACTCCTGCATCAACAGTATAACTTTACACCAGCCTCTAGACCTCGCATAATAAAATAATAATAATAATAATAATAATAATAATAATAATAATAATTTATTATTTGTACCCCGCCCATCTGGCCGGGTCTCCCCAGCCACCCTGGGCGGCTTCCAGCAATTATTAAAAAACAAAACATTAAAAT
The DNA here is from genome assembly GCA_034641385.1 of Darevskia mixta. Lineage (NCBI taxonomy): Eukaryota > Metazoa > Chordata > Lepidosauria > Squamata > Lacertidae > Darevskia > Darevskia mixta. The sequence continues at coordinate 40,925,017 of JAWWNH010000013.1, read as the reverse complement.
ATCACAGATTAAAAGCTTCCCTGAACAGGGCTGCCTTCAGGTGTTTTCTAAAGGTCATGTGGTTGTTTATTGCTTTGACCTCTAATGGGAGGGCGTTCCACAGGGAGGGCGCCACCACCGAAAAGGCCCTCTGCCTGGTTCCCTGTAGCTTCATTTCTCGGAGTGAGGGAACCGCCAGAAGGCCCTCGGCGTTGGACCTCAGTGTCCGGGCTGAATGGTGGGGGTGGAGACGCTCCTTCAGGTATACAGGACCGAGGCCGTTTAGGGCTTTAAAGGTCAGCACCAACACTTTGAATTGTGCTCGGAAACGTACTGGGAGCCAGTGTAGATCTCTCAGGACCGGTGTTATGTGGTCCCAGCGGCCACTCCCAGTCACCAGTCTAGCTGCCGCATTCTGGATTAATTGCAGTTTCCGGGTCACCTTCAAAGGTAGCCCCACGTAGCGCGCATTGCAGTAGTCCAAGCGGGAGATAACTAGAGCATGCACCACTCTGGCGAGACAGTCTGCGGGCAGGTAGGGTCTCAGCCTGCGCACCAGATGGAGCTGGTAGACAGCCGCCCTGGACACAGAATTAACCTGCGCCTCCATGGACAGCTGTGAGTGCAAAATGACTCCCAGGCTGCGCACCTGGTCCTTCAGGGGCACAGTTACCCCATTCAGGACCAGGGAGTCCCCCACACCCGCTCGCACCCTGTCCCCCCAAAACAGTACTTCTGTCTTGTCAGGATTCAACCTCAATCTGTTAGCCGCCATCCATCCTCCAACCGCCTCCAGGCACTCACATAGGACCTTCACTGCCTTCACTGGTTCTGATTTGAAAGAGAGGTAGAGCTGGGTGTCATCCACATACTGATGAACACCCAGCCCAAACCCCCTGATGATCTCTCCCAGCGGCTGCATATAGATGTTAAAAAGCATGGGGGAGAGGACGGAACCCTGAGGCACCCCACAAGTGAGAGCCCAGGGGTCCGAACACTCATCCCCCACCACCACTTTCTGAACACGGCCCAGGAGGAAGGAGCGGAACCACTGTATAACAGTGCCCCCAGCTCCCAACCCCTCTAGACGGTCCAGAAGGATGTTATGGTCGATGGTGTCAAAAGCCGCTGAGAGATCCAGCAGAACTAGGAAACAGCTCTCACCTTTGTCCCTAGCCCGCCGGAGATCATCGACCAGTGCGACCAAGGCAGTTTCAGTCCCATGATGAGGCCTAAATCCCGATTGGAAGGGATCCAAATGGTCCGCATCCTCCAGGCGTGCCTGGAGTTGTTCAGCAACCACCCGCTCAATCACCTTGCCCAAGAATGGAAGATTTGAGACTGGGCGATAGTTGGCCATATTGGCCGCATCCAAAGATGGTTTTTTAAGAAGCGGTTTAATAACCGCCTCTTTTAGCGGGTCTAATAATTTCCCTCGAAATGATTCCAATAGAAAGGGGACAATATGTTAAAAGCCACCCCCTGTATCAGTGGCTATCCCACCTACACTGCCACTAGAGAACTCAGGATATGTTATAACATAACACCTAATCATAACACTAGTATATAAACTATATTATTATTTATTTAAGATATAACGTACATAGCACTTAACTGCATGGGTCTCTAAGCAATGTACAAGTAAGATCCACTGAAATAAGTAATTCAGACAAACGTGCTTAAAAGTGCATGGTCTAAGTGTTCCAATTTAATAAAACTGTGGGGATATTGTTTTTGTTTCTTACTATGTTGTATATTTTTTTGTTTTTATATTCTAAACTACCCTGTTTATAGACATTTAGTAAAGTAAAGAAGTAAAGTAAATCTACTTATGGAGAAATGGAGGGGTAATCTGCTCAGCTGCTCAGGATGACCAAACTAGAAAAGACTGCAGTAAATCTCCTGGATCTCCTCAGCTATTTTCTTTTCTCTAAATGTAAAAGCAATTTGGCTGGTGAAGGGGGGGGGGGGGAATGGATCACAGCTACACCACTGGGAGTGAGAGGGGAGTTAACATTTTCTCCTATGCCAGTTTCCTGATCCAAAAGTTCCCTCCCTCACCCAAAGCTGCTCTTTGCATCAAAGGAGAACACAGAACTCTACTGAACTGTAGAGAAGGTTATGTTGAGCATATTCCTTCTAGAATGCTGTCTGTAGCTTTTGGTGGCAAATTATTTCTTTTTTTAGGTGAATAATATATTTCCTCCACTTCCCTTAATTAACAAATGGTGATTGAAAGCCCAAATCTTGTGTGGAAATCTTGTACAATGGCTAATTATTGAGCTTAGAGTAGCAATAAACAACATTTTACTACAATGATTTCAGCAGAGATCATCTGCAGCAGTACCTACCTACTTTGGTCACAATTTTATGAAGTAGGTCTAGGTCAGAGCTGCTGGGTAGATAGGGGTTGCCAGTGGCCATCTCGATGATCATACAACCTAAAGCCCAGATGTCCACAGGTCTAAGATCAGGAAATGAACAAAGTGCTCAACAATACAGAGACTGGAGCTATAATAAAGTCAGCTAAATCTTTTAAATAAGAAATTTAAAGAAAAAATTGAAATGTTTATAAGAGTACAAAAAATTGAAACTAAAAACATGGACAATTAGCAAAAGCCAAGGGCATAACAGTCAAATTTTATTGTCCACGGAAGTCTGCTGACTTCCAGTAAGTGCTTTGAGGACTGCAGCCTGGCAGCACCCCAACCCTAAATGCATTGTGTTGGCATGTATCAGAATGATTTCAATGGAACTTGGGATAAATTTTATATAAGGCTGGTATCAGAATCTTTTCCAGGCTTCACTCAATTTACCTATCCACCACAGGGGACTTTCACAGTTGGTCAAGGTGTGATATTGTAAGACTTCTGCCAATGCCTACACCACAGAAATAGACTATTGCTGACACCCAGAGCCCCCTGACTCTGTTCCTTCTCATTCTCCTTCCTGCTACAGCTACCTGCCCTCTCCAGGCTTAATAGCAGTGGCAAGAGGAAGGAGAAGGAGAAGCAGCCTCCATTCAACCTGCCCTCTCCTTCTGGATAGTGGTACAGACTGGCTATTGGGGGGGGCAAGTCTATTGGGGGGGGTCTGTGGTCACAGTGGCAAGGAGTTAGACCTACTCAGGGCATTTTGCCCTTGTGCTCTCCAAAATCTGGGACTGACACTGCAGTTGGCACTGGGGAAATTGTTAGCCTAATTGTATCTTGCCTATTATGTGCAACTATGTTCCACTGAAATCAATGAGACTTGTAAACATAAAATAAGACTAGGGTGTAATCCCAATGTAACACAACTACTTCAATTTCAAAATATAGCAAATAGCAGAAACCTTCATTAGTAGACACGTTTTATTTAAAGGTAAATGTTTTTTTCATATCACTGAATCCAATGCTGTATGTACAGTTGTGTAGGATTATGAACAATGTTATGTGAATTATTAAGATTGGATATTTTATCATTCTCACCCTTCATCAAAAGAGGAGTTGCTGTTTAGATGTGTGTGAGGGCGCCATCTTATGTCCCTCTGCTATGCCCCACAGCATCCAAGTTTATATAAATTTGTTTTTTTCAGTGCTTTCATGTGAATATCCTTTAACAGTTACCTTCTTGAATATCTAAATATAAGATAAAGTGCTGTCCAATGCAGGCTCATTAACAGGATTTTAAAAATACATACTTCCCATATGTAGTATCTTTTAATACCAACTCTGGAGCTCTGTACCACCGTGTGGCCACATAATCAGTATAAATGTCACCAGGGGCTGCTAAGGTCCGAGCAAATCCAAAATCACAAAGTTTAGTAATTCCAGTCTGTGAAACTAAAATATTCTCAGGTTTGATATCACGATGAATGACCTGGCAAAATAAGAATAAAGCTTAAGGACAAAATCAGTTGAACAAAAAAAAAAAATTAAGAATCAGTTGACAAACAAAAAAGTTTGTTTTTAAGGAGGAAAATTAATTGATTACCCAAAGTTATGAAATAAACAGGCAAGTTTTGCCCATCAAACAATTAAATTGAGATATGGAGACAAGCTATAAAAAGAAATGGAACTCAGAGAATAGTAAGAACATAATTATTCTGGTGTTATAAAAAATCTGGATTTGAGGGAAAATGTATCTGGAACAAAACTAAAGACTATGGTTGTATCTACATTTAAAATCAAGCTTATCTCATGTCCCTCTGCCCTCAAATTCTTGGAACAGACATTTGGTGAGGGTACTGAGAATTCTCTATGAGAAATCCCTGCCTCCCTCACAAAACTATAATTCCAAAGATTTATTGGTGAGAAAAATGAAATTGTTTTGACAGCTCAAGCCTATACATGTATACTCAGAAGTAGGTCCCACTTAATTAAACTGGGCCTACTTAAAAGGAAAGTATAGAACTATACCCAACACTTCTATCAGGTAGGTATGTGCTATGCCATTATCACAGGATTTTTCTGATGCAGTGTTAGTTCCTGAAGCTTGTAATGCAGTTGGATAAGGGGATTTGCACTGAACAGAATTCATAAGTGTGCTATCCTGTGACAGCACATGCTGTAAATTAGTGCCACAGCTGTTGCCAAAGTATGGACATTATTTGATTTATAATTTTGCAGCCTCCTGTACCTTAATGATCTTTCTTCTTTAAAAAATCATGCAATAGTTTTGTATTTTCACAATTGCAATAGTTTTTTGAAAAGCCTCGTTTCACTATGTATTCTCAGTAATGAAGAATATAAAACTTTATTATATCTACAGTATTTTGCAATTATACAATTATATATTGCAAATATAATGGGAGTAAGGCAGTAAGAAGAATATGAACGCATTGGTCAATAAACAAAACATATTATGTGGCATTTACATTCATGACCATATACATGAGGCAAATTAGAGGATTTTTTTCTCCTGCACTTTAACAGAAACACAACAGGTATAGTTTTTCTTGAACTTCTGTAATAGGGAAAATAGCATCTGTAGATCTTAATATCCTGAAATTATTAAAGGCAGATAAGCCTCTGTCAATAAAAGATGTGATAAATTATTCAGATTGAGATTATCCTGTTTCAACCTTTGATTTTTCTCCATGACTTTTATAGTGTACTTACATTGTTGCTGTGAAGATAGTCAATTGCTCGAAGAATCTGGTAGAGATACCTTTTAAGTCTTCTATTATCCAGTCCATGAGAGTAATGCTGTAGCTCATCTAAAATTGTATGGTCAATAAATTCAAAGACTAAGTTGATTTTCTTTTTCTGTTTAATGACGTCAATTAGATTGACCAAATTTTCATGACGAAATTGCTGTTGACAAAAGAGGAAACAAACTTCTATTCTTCTTCCCTTTGTAAGAGTTTTGCAATTCATCTACTTTCTCGCAATTAATTTGAGCCTACACAATTTGAAGTGATTTAACAAACATATTCCCAGTACTTGTATTGGGAAAATACAATATTTATAAACTTTGTTTTATCATTTATGGAGCGATTAAGAAAAATAGCTTTAACTACAGCTATAAAATAATTCTATGAATAATTAACATATAGTTTACTTCATTTAAGGTCTATTAAACATTCTACCACTGTGTTTTTATTCCTTTATGTGAGGCATAATTATTTTAACTGGTATTAACACAAAATAATTTCACAATGTGTCATACTATTAACAATAAGAAAAGGAATAGCAATAATGTTTGCCTACACAAGGCACTATATATTTTCAACATTAACACAGCGTCTAAGGTATCTAATCTGAATATCAGAAAATCTGTTATCACTTATGAAAAAGCAAGTTTTCAGCCCTCATGGTTGTGAAGAAAATCTTGGAAGAAACTCATATTGGAACACTTAGCACTAAAATACCACTGAATTCACCAGAGCATATCTGTGTACTTAGAAATCAATTGACATCCTGATTCTAATTTTAAAGCATAGCACAAAATAAATCTGACACAAACACTATCCCTTCTCTTTTTCTGATATGTGTTCAGTAGGTAATAATTAAAAGATATATGTTACAATTATGCATATTTGATCTCTGGGGATATCAAGGCATCGATTTTCAAAACGGCAACAAAAGAAGCAAACCTTCAGGAACTTTATCTCTCTCATTGCAATTTTGTTGACAGACTTTTCAGGCTTCTCATAAAATATCTTAATGGCAACTATATGTCCTGTTTCCTTGTGTTTACATTTCATTACCGTTCCATAACTTCCCTCGCCCACTTTTCCGAGGATCTCATACATCTCCATACTCAAGTCTGAAATCTCTTCAAAGAAGGGGGGAAATGTTATTTTGAAGTACTCAAACTTTTTCTTGCTTCTTAAATGAATTCCCCAAATAAATTTAAAAGGAGTTATTCCTACACAGAAACTTTTTCAACCAGTTTCACACCTAACAAGCGCTGTAGCTGTTAAAGACAGTAACACAAAATACCATTAACATCTCCCCACTAAAAGAAGGAAGAGCTGTAAGTACCGGTATCAAGACCAGCTGTTATTTCTTTTTGTGCAATCTACCAATGCTGTTTTACTTCAACAGGGCATGCACATGACTTGGGGCTTGGTGTACTGAAACCTCAAGTTAGGTAACTAGGAGTGGCCTGCATCTGAGTGTGCAAGGGACATCTGACACCCCACTTTGAATTATCTCCAGATTACTGTATTGTAACAAGGGCAAAGTGTGTATAATTTAAATCAGCGTTTCCCAACCGGTGTGCCGCGGCACACTATTGTGCCGCGAGACACCGGCTGATGTGCCGCGGGAAAAGGGACCTGCAGCCCAGGGCTGCACAGGACCGTGGCGGCGGCGCTGCTGGAGCCCGGCGGCGAAGCGGAAGCCAGGGCGGCGCTGCTCCCTTGGCTGCTGCAGCAGCAGCAACAACAGCAGCCTCGCACGAGAATCCCGACCGGAAGCCTCGCACGAGAATCAGAGCCCAGGGTGCCCTGCAGCCCCGCGCTGCACAGGACCGTGGCGGCGGCAATGCTGGAGCCCGGCGGCGAAGCGGAAGCCAGGGCGGCGCTGCTCCCTTGGCTGCTGCAGCAGCAGCAACAGAAGCCTCGCGGGAGAATCCCGACCTGGTGCCCCAGCTGATGGGCGGGAGAAAGGACGCCGCGCTACAGCTGATCCCAGAGGTAACTCTGGGTCAGGTGACCCGGCGCAGCCGGGTCGGGGAGGAGCGGTGTGCCGCGAGATTTTTTTAATGAAACAAGTGTGCCGTTGCCTAGATTAGGTTGGGAAACACTGATTTAAATAATCATACATTCTTCCCCACCTACTCATGCATCTGTTTCTTTTAGATTGCTAGGGACCTGCCCCACCTGTTAATTGTAAGGTGTCATGCCATGGATGGTCTTAAATAAACAAATCAATCCCCAAGACTTTTCTTACACTGTAGCTACTGCTGGTGTTCCCACTCCACAACCTTGTAAACAGTTTTGATCACAGCAGTACAATATAACCAAAGAGGCAATGTGGAATAGTTCCTGTTTTCATATGGGGGGGTAGGGAAGTATCACTCTTCATTCATTGATTGGAGACATCCCACGACCCCTGCTGCCACAATTCACTTGTAAAAAGCTTCACTGCGAAGTACAGTACATGGGAAATGCAGTTGCACAAAAGAGCTGCCTGTCTCACCTCTCCCACCCCCACCTTGGGTGTTGGCATCTGCACCCTCTGTCTGTGGTTTATCGCCCGGTCCACTTATGTTCCGCCCTCACACTGCCTAATGACAGTTCAGCTGCCTCTCTTTCCTACACAGATCTGGCCCTTGAGAATCACCCTGCCTTGTTTTTTTGACAGGAAATCTCGCCAGCCTCTCAAACACTTCAACCCACATTTGGGGCACTGGTTCAGAACTATTGGGGCTCAACCCCTGCCAGGTCGCATGAGCCCTTCTCTGGGTTTGGATGCTCTCTCGGGTTTAAATCTTTGCTTTGGAGTCACTGGCCAGTATGCATTTGTTAGAATCATAGAATTGAAGAGTTGGAAGGGACCCTGAGGGTCATCTAGTCCAACCCCCTGCAATGCAGGAATGTCAGCTAAAGCATCCATGACAGATGGCCTTCCAACCTCTGCTTATAAACCTCCAAGGATGAGGAGATCGTTCGATTTTTCTTTTTTTCTTTTTTTTAAGGTCCCGGCAGGCTTTTTTGGCGAAAGAGCAGTAAATACAACAGATGTTTTAAAAAGAAAACATTTTGCTTTTTGCGATGGCGGGGGGGGGGGGGGAGTGCCAGCTTCCTTTAAACTTGCTCATCTTCCCACCTTGTTTTGCGCTGCCACCCCGCCCCACCGGCCCTTCGACTTTTCCTGCTGCTCCCCAGTCCCCGCCCCGAGCAAGCTTTTCCCTCCCTCCTGCGGCTTCCCTTCTTTCCCCCGCCTCTCCCGCGTGCCGGCCCCTACCGGGGCCACCCTGGTTCCAGGAAGCGCCAGTGCACCCACCCGCCCACGGAGCAGCTCCTATTAAAGGTGCTCCTGCCTCTGACCTGCTCTGGGGAGCTCCCCATGTTGACTCCTCCTAGGCCCAGCCAAGCAAACCGGCCCTGTTACCATAGCAACCGCCGGCTATAGCAACAGCCGGCCGGCCTACGTCACCCGGGGAGCGAGAGGCGGTGCTTCTCTCTTACCTCATCGCGTTCGAAAGGCGGGGCGAGAGGTGAGCCCTGGCCGATGGGTGACGTCAGCTTGTCCCGCAACATGCCTGCGGATGGGGCCGGAATCGCTCCTCTTACCTAACGGGGGTTTCTGAAAAACGACCCTTTCGCAAGGCTGCCGGGCCTCCGTTAGGGTTTTCCTTGGAAGCACCATGAAATGTCGACTGCCCCAAATCCATCTGCCCAAGATTGTAACGCGTTCCGATGACGGGGCAGTGCAATCCGAAAGGCTGCCATTCGGAATGGCGTTTACTTAAGAGAGTAAGCATCACTGAATGTAGTGGGTCTTTTTCTCAGAGTCAGCATGGGAAAAGATGGCACTGTGTTGGTTTCTGATTATGGAAGGGTTCAGAAGTGCCGTTTGATAATTCGCTTTATTTATGCGAGTAAACAGGTATGCCAGCAAGGCAGCAGATCCCACAGAAAGCACCCTGTACCCCAGGTTTCAGGTACAAACTCAGATGCCCGTTGTTATCCTCCAAACTGCCAACCACACAAGCAAGCCTAGCTGGCTTCAAATGATGGGGGTGTCACCTCCTCCAAGCCTGATAGTTAGGAACCATCTATCAGTAGACCATTTCCTAATATTTCCATCTAACACCGCTTGCAAAGGAACAGCCGGACAGCACCCGTCATAGTATTTTATTTCCCACGGCTGGATATTTTTACTCCTCATCCAAAACATTCCAACTTTCATAGGTGCCCTCATTAATGATAACAGACAGCATGTGAACTTGTTTGAAAAAGCAATGGAAAGTTATATATAATAGAAATTGGCTATCCACCTGCTGTGTGCCAGGCAAGACAGTGGGAACTAAAATGTACACACACACACACAACTAATCTAACCATAGGAAGATTGCTGTTAGGTTTACACCTCTTCTTGACAAGGGACTCTTTCAAGGCACTCCAATCTATAAAATAAAAATAAAAAACAGAACACAAAGTTAATGGACACTGGTGATCAGTGTTATCTAGCTTATAGAACAAAATTACCACACGCATGAGCTAAGTGTCTTATGACCTATCCACCAATGAATCGAGATTTTTTTTAATTAATTTCTATTTAAGACATCCTTCATCCTTTTAAACAATACCCTGATTTAACTATTACAAGCAACCACCTCAATGTAGTATTCCAAGTATGAAACAATTTGTATCTTATATATACAGTCAGTGCTTTTTTCTGGGGGGGGGGGACGCAGGGGTATGCATACCCCTAAACATTTTATGAATCTAAGTTTAGCTTCATTGAGGGGCAGTATTTCAATATGAGTAGGAAAATGAGAGTACCCCTAAACATTTTTTAAGGAAAAAAAGCACTGTATACAGTTATTCATTACTTCATAATTAAATGTTATTGTTTTAGGACAAACCTTTAATAATTGATCAGTGGTGGGTTTGTGTATGGCTAGCCTGAATTCAGAAAGTGCATACGGTAGGAAAAAAAGTGCTCTACTGTATTCTGCCCAGGTAATGCAATCAGTGACTATTATCAGGTATCCTGGCTGACAGGATTTCTGCTGTAGACCGCCTCCTTTGCTGTAGACCGCCTCCTTCTGTGAAGTATGTATGATGTTTTAGGGGGTGGTCTTGGGCTACAGGGTGGGCAATTTCAAAAGTCTATGTAAGGGCTTGCGCACCATTCTTCTGGGTTTTCTCCTCCCTCCTTCGTATGGTGAGTGGGGACCCTGTTGCAACAGTTTAATAAAGATCAGGCTTACTATCCACTTTGCTTCTCAATATACTCTGGTTGGCCTCTGTTATTTTCTCCTACGGATAGGGAACCCACTTAAGGACTCTATACAGGCTCTTGGATACCCCATAAGGGAAAAGGAGCGTTTTTTTCTTATAACATTACTTTAAGTATTTCATTGCTGAGCCATGGATCAATCTGAGTCCTCAGAAATACCTTTTGTTGCATTTTGGGTGGCAATTACCCTCTTCAAAATCCTCTCCCGTTTGCCAGTTGTGTATATAAAGCCTGTTTGCCTGGTCTCTCTACATTTCTAACTTGTGGTGCACTCCAATCTTCTCTAGAGGGTGTGTCTTCACCAGAAGGACCAATGTGACTAATGATAACAGATGTAGGGAAAATGTGTCTTTGAGCACCAATAATTGCAAATAATAATAATAATTGCAAAAAGGGGTTACAGTATAGAAAAGCCAGTGGTCAGTGATGATGAGAATTGTAGTCCACCAACATCAGGGGGATACCCCATTAGCTACCACTACTTAGTTTATTTTGAACTATGGTTTAATGCAACATTTTTAACAGGGCCAGTAAATAATAGATAATGTTTCATTAACTACATGGAAACAGTTTTTGACTTGCATAGTGGTACTTTGTCAATGCACTGCCCCTCTGGCTTGGTATGAGATTATTCTACACTAGCCGCCAGTTCCTGCATATCAATTTATTTCATACCCATTGGGACTTCACAACTCAGTTATTCTTGCCTTTGAATTGCCTCTACAATTTCATGGACATTGCTTCTGACAACAACAATCATAAAACTTTTACAGTATGCTCCCAAATCCACTTATGGAGATGTAATTGCATTTAGGATTGATTTCCACCACTGTGAGAACTACATTTTAAATGGCGCCACTTCCTTACAATCTACCTAGCTCCTACACTTCCAGCACTCCCCCACCCGCTTTGAGCTCTTAAACACAGCACTTGGCCTTCTTCTAGCAACAGGTTAGCTCCATCCTGAGTTAACTGGATCTGCAGCATAGCCTACATGAATTACTTCCAAATAATGCACTTCAGGATGCCAGATTCCAATATTGTAATAAACTAATCTTCACAGCTTCTTTCATGCACATCATTCACTTGAAAATCGGTGCTTGCAATCTTATGCTCAATCTTACTCAGAAGTAAGACTAATTGAGTACAAAGGGGCTTACTTCCATGTAAATGGATACAGGATTGAAGTCTAAAGCATTGGATACCAAATGGGATTTACTCTTGAGTACACATGCAAAGGATTGCATTGCACTATACATAAGTTAATTTTTAATTAAATACTGGGACTTTAGAAACACAAAAAATACTGGATCAAAATAATCAGGACAGATAAAATGCCATATACAGTCTTCTTCTCTTCCCCACTCCAATGTAAGATGATGTGTAGCTACAGGACAAACTAGAAAAAGATAACAGCCGGTCAAATGGGATTTTTTATTTTAAAAAGCACTGGGCAACATCTGACACTTTGGAATTAATCTGGACTAAAATCAGATGCTATCACTTCTTCAGTGAGGAAGCAATAGTTTATGAGGTGGCAACTATGTAAAAGAATCTACATAACCAGAAAATTAAATTAGTATGATTATGGTGTTGTTGCTTTTTGGAATCAACAAAGTCAATTATGTTTTGACTTCTTATTCTGGGTAAAAAAACAATACAGTAATCCAATCTCAAACCTTACCAAATTAATCATACTATACATTGATGAATAAAGAATTACATCATGTCACAAATAGAAAATAGTTTCACTTAAGTGAAAAAGGTGAATAACTGCAGTAATATATTAAGGCTGCAATCCTATTGCACAAGCCTAACCATGTATACTAAGAAGTAAGTCCTATTTAATTCAATCAGCATTACTTCTAGATAAGTGGAGCTGGGATCGTAGCCATCATCTACTCTCAAATGTGCATAGGTTTGCATCTTTAGGCTGTGATCCTGAAGGAGCCCATTTATATAAAGTCAAGGTTTTAAGGCTGCAATATTACGCATACTTAAAGGTAAAGGTAAAGGTACCCCTGACAGTTAGGTCCAGTCGCGGACGACTCTGGGGTTGTGGCGCTCATCTCACTCTATAGGCCAAGGGAGGAGCCGGCGTTTGTCCGTAGACAGCTTCCGGGTCATGTGGCCAGCATGACTAAGCAGCTTCTGGCGAACCAGAGCAGCGCACAGAAACGCATTTTCCCTTCCCGCCGGAGCGGTACCTATTTATCTACTTGCACTTTGATGTGCTTTCAAACTGCTAGGTTGGCAGGAGCAGGGACCAAGCAATAGGAGCTCTCCCCATCAAGGGGATTCGAACCGCTGACCTTCTGATCGACAAGCCCTAGGCTCTGTGGTTTAGACCACAGCACCACCCGCGTCCCCCATACTTACCAGGATGTAAATCCTGCTGAACTGATTGGCCATTTCTAAGTAAATGTGCTGATGACTGAAGTCCATTATCTACAACCATCTACACTAATTATTTAGGAGAAACACAATCCACTGAACTCAGTGGACCTTATATTCACAAAACATGTATAGGTCATGTGTAGATCAAGGTTCTTAAACCAAGAATTGAAGAGATTCCTTTCCCCCATAAAGAATACTGTAATGTTATGGTGTCTGAAATCAGGAACAAGTACTACCATCTAGACCAGGGGTCAGCAACCTTTTTCAGCCGTGGGCCAGTCCACCGTCCCTCAGAGCATGTGGTGGGCCAGACTATATTTTGAAAAATAAAAATAAAAAATGAACGAATTCCTATGCCCCATAAATAATCCAGAGATGCATTTTAAATAAAAGCACACGTTCTACTCATGTAAAAACACCAGGCAGGCCCCATAAATAACCCAGAGATGCATTTTAAATAAAAGGACACATTCTACTCATGTAAAAACACGCTGATTCCCGGACCATCTGCGGGCCGGATTTAGAAGGCGATTGGGCCGCATCCGGCCCACGGGCCTTAGGTTGCCTACCCCTGATCTAGACCCTCATATGGTGGTTTCTGTAATAAGGAGCACCTATCCCATACTATTTACTCAGGTTTTTAAATGTGTTTTCTCACTTTGGGCCTCTGACTTTTAAATGAGTTTAGAATATGTTTTAGGGTTTGATTGTTTTTAAACCAGCGGTAGTTTTTATTGCTCTATACTGTATTTTAATGTTGTGGTTTTGTATTTTGCTTTGAGAGTTGCAGCGAGAATTTCTGCTATACAGGAGCTATAGAAATGTAAAAAATCTTGTTGGACGAGACTGTATTCAGACCAACCAAAAAGCCACAAAATTGTGGCAAGTGTTTCGAGTTATTCACAATACTTCATCAAGGTAAGATTGTGACAGAGAGGCGAAAAAATAAAAATACCAAAAAAAAAGTACAAATGGGAGGCTAAAATGTTGCAGCATACGGTCAGTTTAAGAACCAAGCTCAAGATGGGTTTATTTTTGTTTTACATTTTGGCTGGCTCCAATAAAGGCTTTTCCTCAACTTTGGATTTTAGATAAACAAGGCTACCTTTGCACTTTTATATAAGGATGTAGTCGGTTAACAGTGCAACCCAAACCATTTCTACTTCGGATAAAATTCAAAAGGGATTACTCCTGGGTAAGTAGCACTAGGGCGGTAGCCTTAGCTAAGTAATAAACAACGATATTGTGACAGCTAAAAAATAAAGGGAACAATGATTAAAAAAAAAAAAAACCACACCGTCACTGCACTCTCTGCCAACTCAACGCCTCCTGCCCGCATCGAGGCACACGCACGGCAGCCGCTGCTCCGCCTTCGAAAGCTTCTGTAGGCGAAATCTGCAAAATATATCCGCGCAGCAACCCGTGCCCTGCTGGAGGACAGGAGAGCCAATCACAGCGCAGGGCGACACCCTCGCGCTCAGAAAGCCAGAGAGAGAAAAAGCCTCCTCACCCCCTTCAGGACGGCGCAGTGGTACATCCCTAAGGCGTTCTCGCTCCCCTCCCCAAGCAGGCGCAGTGGTACAGCCGCGAAGGGCGGCTGGTTCCCTCCCCCACCGGCGGAGGGAGACGCCATTGCGGAGTTGTTTGTGAAGCAGCAGAGCGAGAGCAGGCGGCCGCCGGGGAGGGAGACGTCGGCGTTGCCAGCGGTGCTGAGGCCTTTTTTTTGGAGGTGGGGAGGCCCGAGGATTCATTTGGCAGCCGAGGGGAGCGGGGAGCATCATGTCCACCCCAGCTAGGCGGAGGCTAATGAGAGATTTCAAGAGGTAAGCGCTCTTCCCCCTTCCTTCCTCCTCCAAGAGGTCTGGCTGCTTCCCAGGGCCGGAATGCGCCCCCTCCCTCCCGCCTTCTCAGGAGGAGGAGGAGGAAGGGGGTGTCCCCCCCCCGCTCTTGGGGGACCCCCTTGTGAGAGCCTAACTGCTCACCTTCGCCTTTTGCCCTTCCAGAGGAGCTGGGGGGACCTTTCTGTGTTTAGGGCGGAGGGGAAGAACTCCTCTAGATTTCGCCTGCCCTTCTCTACCCAAAAAAAAACCCTGCTGGGAGGACAAAGAGTTCAAGAGTTTCCACTTCCTCCCCTCGAAGATCTGCCCTTGCCCCGCACCCAGACTGCCCCCCACCCTCCCTCCTTCCTTCCCCTTCCTCCTCTGTTAAGAAGGAGAAAGTCAAGGTGCTTCTATAAGAACAAGGGTTGTGCTAGCTAGACAAAAGACTTTTTTTCCTCTTCTCTCTTCTACACCCCCCCCCCAAAGAAAAGAGAGGCCAAACTGA
This sequence comes from Darevskia mixta, assembly GCA_034641385.1. Classification (NCBI taxonomy): domain Eukaryota; kingdom Metazoa; phylum Chordata; class Lepidosauria; order Squamata; family Lacertidae; genus Darevskia; species Darevskia mixta. Next base: position 40,909,913 of record JAWWNH010000013.1, on the reverse strand, counting down.
TTCGAGAGACCATTCCCAATTTATTTATTTTTTTTGCTTTGACGCCCCTTTGTAGAATACTTGTCTTGTTGATATAAGGGAGTTGGATTGAAATAGACTGGATTGACCACGTCATAGGTACAGATGAAGGCCCCCCCTTCCCTCTAGTTCAGGGGAATGACCTAGGGGGCCAGTTTGTTTATAGCATGGGACGTTATGCAAAATAGTGATTGGGTCACTGGTTTTAAGAAATCGCCTCTTACCTATTTTTTTCTATCCTGCACCCACCCCCCACCTCTCCAAGTACTCAGCATGCAAAGCTGCCTTTGGGGTTGGCCGAGTGTGAAAATGGGTTTGTTACATAAAAGCCACAGTATGGTATGCCCAAGAAATGATTTCCAACGGTTTTCTTTTCTTTTCTTTTTAAGGAAGGAAACTGGTAGGCCACAGAGCTGTATTAAATGCAACCTTTGTTATTTCCGTTTAATAGAGTTTTTCTATGCTCTCCATCCACTGATCCCAAAGCATCTTGCCAATGTGATGCTTCAAAAATAAAAGAAGCCATTGTCACAGCCTCAGGTTACCCAGTGAGCCAACAGTGGAGCTGTAAATAAAACTCCTTCCAGTCCAGTGTCCCCCTCTTTCATTTAGCCATGTTGAATCTTTTAATCCCCAAGGATCTGCTCCAGGGTAGAGTTTCAGTGCATTTGGTATTCACTCTACTCTGTTCCCTTATGACTTGGGCTTATGCAAAGAGAATTGGTACAGTATATGAATTATGTCTCAGAAATGTAAACTCTTTAAAAGACCGGCCTGTGAATTCCATAGCTTCCTGGGTGGGGGGGATAGGGAAAATGGTGGAGAGAAACATTGAATTTTTTAATTTTTGCTATATAACCAGCTGTGTTCTTCAAAAGTAGGGAGAATGCTAGCTGTGCTTAAGTGAATGCAATGATTTTAGTCATGGCATATAGAAAATGCTAACTTTCTCGCACTGAAGTTGTTTGTGCCTATTACAATGGAGGCTTGTGTTGTTTCCGTGTTTGTTTAGGGCTGCTTCCTATAATTGCTCTTTGCCTCTTAGCTTTTACTGACATCTGGAGGCATCTGTGAAGGTTATGCTGAAGTTGGCAAAATAATGGCCATTTTATTTTCTCAAGCAGGTTGCCAAGAAAGACATCCTATCCAAATATGCTTTTCCTGGCACTGCAAATGGATTCCACAAAGAAACCTGTGCATATTCTATACAATTACAATATATACATTCAGTACTTAAATATTGTTTAGATAACATTACACAGGAACTATTGCAGCATGGATGTTAAGTGTACAGACAGCTATATGGTCTCTAACTTGGCTTAAATTTGGAATTAATAGAGTAAAGAAACAAAATAATTGTTTGAACAGGTGAACATTTTAAGATGGGATCCAGTTGTTGCTGAATTGCCATAGGACTGCAGATAGTTGTATTTCCCCAGTATGGCAAATGTGGTTATGCCATGCCACAGAATGGGTTGGTGCTGTGACATGGTGGCCATATCCAACAATGCAGTATTGCACAAAGCTGTGATCCTGAACAGTTTTCTTGAATGCATTCCATTGAAATCAGCAAGGCTTACTTTGAAATAAATGTGTCAGAATGAATTTCAGGAACTGAACTTATAGGTACATTCCTCAGTCAAGCTAAGTTTCATTATGGGAACTAGGCCTTTATACTTCCAGGTTACTTTTAATAATTGTTTTACCGGTTTCACTATACTGACTTAAATTTAAAAATATGCTCCAAGACACCTTGTGTTGCATCTGAAACAACATGGAAAAAATTGTTACGACCCCAGAACCAAGCAATATTTTCCCCAGGGCACCAATGTTTTGAAAACTGACACAAAAGTTAGAAAGGTTATGATTAGAATTTAAACTGCACTTAACTTGCTAGTTGTTTTTTTTAAAATCCAGTGTTGTGTGAGCTAGGACAGTCCTTTTGAAAGAGGACATAAAATGCACTAACTAGAAGGGATCCCTAGCCTAGACATTCCTTAAACAACTCCACATGTAACACTATTGACGAAGGCATTTTAACTACTGAATGGGAAAATATCTGGCACTAGAAATTTCAAAATGGAATGCATTTGTTTCAAAGTGCATGCTAGATAGCTGGTTTCACATAGAAACTGAGATTCATGTCAGGAAATGCTTAGTTCAAAGCTCACCTCAGCTGTTCTAAGTATTCTTGGATAACGTATGTGAAATGTTTTAACATCTGAAATTTACTATATAAATGTTGAGTATTTGACACTCAAGCCATTTGAGTTAAGGAAGGTATATTTTGCTTAAGTCTTATTTCATTTAGGTTGACTTAGTAGTAAATGGCATCCTTGCTTCCTCTAATCTTCAATTAACTCTGTTTGCATGTGAAATCCCAGTCAGGGCTGCAAAATCTTCATAGCTGAAGGCTTTTCACAGCATGGTGTTCATGAAGCTTCAAGAACCAAAGCTATCTCTGAACAGCACATGGGGCTTAATGCTTTTGCTGAGACGCTGGCATGCAAGCTGGCTATCATGTAGCAAGAAGTCACGTTCCTTTGCTTTCCAGCCAAGGTTTTAGGTAGCTTGTGCTGTTGACATTAAACTGATTGAACTGAGCATGCTCCAAGAAGAGAGCTGTATAAATGCAGGTAGTTTTAAGGGCAAGGAATTGTATGTAGACTGACATTGCAGCATGCTGTTAATTTGCTGTTATTCCTAATGCCACTCTGTGGCAAGTCTTCCTTCCCAATAAATGGAAATGTACTTTTTGATGTGAGGTGAGGGCTACTGACAGAGAATTATTTCAGTGTCTTAAATCTCTTAGTTTTCCTCTGCAAAATGTTGCACGCTCTTAAATAAACATGATTAACAGACTATCACTAATATTGCAGTTCTGCTGTAAAAATGTTCGCATACAATACTGGCATAAGTATAACAAGGCAAGCTCTTGTGTTACATAAAGTAAGAGTGTGTAGGTCATATTTGTCACATGGAAGGAGTTCACTCTGTCTCTTCAGCTTTCTTTAAGAGATGTCCCTGTATATAATCCAGCTTGAGGAACTGAATGACTTTAAAAAAAGATGCATCTTGACCATGTTGGGACTTTTTTTTTTAATGGAGTAACATATGGAAGGTGGGTTGAAATGGGCTGGCACAGCACACTCTGAAATGAAATTGTTCCACCAACCAAAATAGAACAGCACTGCCTCACTACAGATATTATTAATGATCATCATTTCTCTACTGAAAACCCAGATAAAATATATTTCTGTAGTGTACAGAATCTCAAAACCAGAGCAACATAAATAAAATTGAAGCAAAATACGTTTAGGAAGCTTAAGTAGAGTCTGGGTCACCTGACAAGGTTATGAAAACTATAAATTATTTCCATGGAAAAGCTTGCTGAAATAATGACATAATAACACAAGTTGGCACCTAAGACTCATTACAGATGATGTCCACTTGCTTTCATTAGGTATAGAGTTCCATAATCCCATGCCATCACTCTAAATTCACAATTTCTTGTTGAGGGTAGCCAGGCACCATTTGACAAGTCTTATGTGGCAGGATACAAAGTTCAAGCAGGGGCTATGGAATAGGGTAGTATTTTAAGTACACTGGTCTTAGGTTGTTTAGATTTTCATATACTAATAGTAAGGCCTTGAAGAAAGATAATCAGCATGTGATAGCCAGTGCAGCTCCCTCAACACAGGTGTTATGTGTTTGTTGGTAGCCAACACCCAATAGCAACAGGGCTGTGGAATTCTGCACCAGCTGTAGCTTTCATACCAGCCTCAAGGGTAGCCCAACATAAAGCGCATTACATTAGTCTATCCTAAAGGTCACCAATGCATGAGCCACCATAATGGAGCTAACCCACAGCTGACAAACCAGCTGAATCAAGGGTCTTGATTTCACCTGATGTTTCAGTAATGTTCTGTGTTTCAAACAGACATAATTTATGGCTTCAGTAGATACTTGCCAATATGTAAACAAATAACAGTTCATTTTCCGTATAGTTATCTCCAAGTGATGGTCTGAATGCTCATGAGAAGGATGCAGCTTGCTGGTAGAGCATCTGTTTGGATGCAGATGGTCCCTGCCTCAATACCCAGCAATAGCCACCACAAAGCAGATCTCAGGTTGACTACCAACACTACTTACGTGGTGGCATAAGTGAACAGACAAGCTTTGCTTACATCAGGCACCAGAAGTGCTAAGCCTGAGAAAAGATGTGCAAGTGTCCCCAACTCTTCTCCTCTTACAGCTGTAGAAAAGAGGATACCGGTAATCATCATAGACACCTATACAGTTAAAGTAAGTTAGATAAAATGAGTGTTTTCTGGGCTGAAATGTAAAAGGAGTGCAGAAGATTAGGTTGGCAACAAGTAACTTCAGTCCAGGATTGTGGTAAGGACTGAACCTTGGTGGCAGAGCATATGCTTTGAATATAAACATTCTCAGGTTCAGCGCCCCCCCCCCCTAAGAACTCCAGTTAGGGCTGGGAATGCATCATGCCTGAAGCCCAGGACAGCCATTAACAGTTAGTGTGGACAATACTGAACTCAGTATAAGGCTGCTTCCTATGTTCCACAGAATGCTGACTGACCATTGAGGAGACAGAAAACCAGATGGGAGGAGGAATGGGTGGAATATCATAAAGGAAGGCCTGGCTGGCTGGCTGGAATAGTGTTGTACACTATGGATTTTAATGTCTCCATGCATTCTGCTTTCTTGTTTAAAGATTACAGGAAGATCCACCCGTGGGGGTCAGTGGTGCACCATCTGAGAACAACATAATGCAATGGAATGCAGTTATTTTTGGGTAAGTGAACCTTTCCTTCATTATAAAGGAAATGAATGAATATATTCGAAGTTATTTATTTTCTGTGACACTTTCACAAATGCTGAATGACGACTGAAATAAATTGAGCTCATCGTTGAAAACAGATTGTTAAGGGCCAGGTCTTGCACTCCAGAGTATTCAGTTTAACAGGGCAACATTGAACATAAAGGATAGGATTCAGCTAATAAGCCCCACCAGTGGAAGCCCATGCAAGGACTTCTGCTAGCTCAGCGGGGCTTCCCCCTCTCCTGACTTGCACACACACACATGCCCAAAGTGGGGGTGGGGTGGGGTCAGGAGAACCCCCTGAACAACATGCAGGGGGAGAGCCACAAATGTTTGTGTTGATGGAGCAATCTGTTTATCACTAAATTGAATCCCTCTCAAATCATTCTCTTTTAAGCTTTCTTATGATATAGCATATAATTGTACAAGCATGGTGCTTTTAATTGAGAGCGGAACAAGCTGAGCACTTTGGCTGAAAATTCCAGTGAATGTATTGTCTCAAATTATAGCTTTGCAAGTGAGACTCTTTGCAGAGGCACTGCAATATCTAGAGTTTGGGAATCAAATATCTTTTCAGTAACACATTTATATACCATGCTACTGGCCACAGTTTTATGGGAACCTAAATAGCAGAAAATAGCTTGTGAGTTCTGTTTGTTCATTTACAGTTAAGGAATAATTAATTCTAAAAATGTATTATATCTCTTTCCAGGCCAGAAGGTACTCCCTTTGAAGATGGTAAGCTTTAAAAACATTTTTTGCTTCTGGTAGCTTTTCTAAATTTTAGAATCTAAGCATAGGAATCTTGCATTATGTTGCCATATATTACCTGTAACAGTTGTCTGATATTGTTATATTGATGATAACATTCCATTTGTAGTAGTAATACATGTAGATAAAGGTAAAGAAGCCCTGGACGGTTAAGTCCAGTCAAAGGTGACTTTGAGGTGCAGCTCTCATCTCACTTCAGGCCGAGGGAGCTGGCGTTTGTCTGCAGACATCTTTCTGGGTCCTGTGGCCAGCATGACTAAACCACGTCTAGCACAACAGGACACGGTGACGAGTGCCAGAGCGCAATGAAACACCGTTTACCTTCCCGTTGCAGCGGTACCTATTTACATACTTGCACCAGTATGCTTTCGAACTGCTAGGTTGGCAGAAGCTGGGACAGAGCAATGGCAGCTTACCCCATCATGCGTATTCGAACCGCTGACCTTCCAATCGGGAAGCCCAAGAGGCTCAGTGGTTTAGATCACAGCACCACCTGCTCCCTACCTGTAATACATGTAAACCTTGGTAACAAAAGCCAGCTACCTGTTTTTAAAGCCCATTATTCTTACAGCACCTACCAGCAAGAAGTCCTAGTACTTTAAATCATGTAAATTTACTTGTTTGACCATAAGCCCCTAACAATACTAGGACTCCAGTCCTAACCCCACTCACCTTGGAGTAAGTCACATTGAAGTAAACAAAACTTACTTTTCAGTAGACATGTTTAGGATTGTACTGTACAGTATAAATAAATTTCGCTTAGTTAAAAGGGTCTTTTATCATGTAGGTTTGCAGCCCGAGTGCACAAAGTGCTAATCAGGCTGATGGTTTCATGAAGTAGGTTGTCATATCCCTAATCTAAAATTGGGTCATCTGGAGGAGTTATAAATTAACCATGACTGACAATTTGGAAATATTTTAATGCTTGAATTTGCAGCTGGTTCTACTCTGACCGCTCCAAAATTCCTGTCTCCAGTGACAATTGCATATTTGCCAGAATGGAGACCCTGACGTAACAGACAAGGATCCAAAGAACCCCAAGACCAATTCTGTTTGTTCAGTTGAGCTTTGGACTTTTATTTCTTGAATAGAACTCCCACATGACACATGGAAAATAGATTTTACATTTTGTTGTTCCCCCTCCCCCCCCAAAAAATATTACTGAGCATGCCCAAGACCTTGGGCATCGCTAAAGTAGCTGTTTGGCTTTTAGCCACAGTTTCCATCAACAAGGCACTTAGGCACAGAATAAAGCAGTCAGATATAATTGTTGATGGACAGCTTGGGTGTCTTCCAAATGTGGTATTCAACTGGAAAAGAGGGGGCCCACGGGATGGGGGGGGGAGAGAGAGAGCCACTCAAGGACAGGACCTAAAACCAGACCTTCAGTATGATTTTGAGCTTGTATTCAGTAGAGTCTGCTAAGATTTGGGGAGAAGTTCACATTAGTTCATTCCAACATTTTTCATGCTTTTTGGTAATGCCTGGCTTTGCCCATAGCACATGATCCTGATTCCTCTTTTGATACTGAAAATAAAAACAACTTCACGTTCCCTTGAACTGATCTGTATATAAAACTGTCTCGGTAAAAAGTGGATTTAAAGCCACCTGTTTATCACTCTCTAGTGTTGTGTCTTGAAGAACAGGTTTTTTAAAAAGTTGAAGTTCCAAAATTTTGTGTGGGTGTTCCCCCCCCCCCCACCTTTTGTTTCTTTTAAGATCTGTATTGGTCTTATTTAGAACTAGTATATAAATGTTTCCTGTGAACTTGTAAGTCTTAATGACCATGGAGCTGTTCTGTGCTCATACTGATTATTCTGGTTCACACTAGTAAAGGGGATGGCTCTTGGGTGTCCTACAAAAAAATCAGCGGAAGGTTCAATTTTGTAACCTGTTATATTTTGTGTGTGTTTTAAACTTGATTCTGTCAGTTGTAGTTGAAAAGGTGGGGCAAAGCAGTTTTTTGTAGAACTTCCCAGGTTCGAGAGCAATTTTTGCTTAGAACCTGTAGTGAAGTAAATGGCTACTTGCAAGTTCCAGACACCTGAGGCTCTCATGTATAGCCCAGGGGAACTTGTTAGTGCAGTGGAAATACAGGCTGTCATCACAAAAATGACGGCAAATGTTTCTGACAATCTATTTGATGATAAGTTGTTTGTCTCTGGACCAGCCCATAGATTCTGTTAGCTTTTGATACCCAGTTGGATGTAGTGAAGACTTCAAGGCTGTCAACTGAATGTTGGCAGTTCTCTCTCTCTCTCTCTCTCTCTAAAAAACACACAAAAGCAGCAAAAAATAGGGATGCTTCAAATTACTGCTGAAAATGTAGGTACTAGAAGCCTTGTGTATTTCTAAGAGAATGTTACTTCTTTCAAAATAAAATTATGGCTGAGGTAAATGGGAGTTGTAGTCCAAACTGTTTGGAGGGCACCAGGTTGCTCCAGAAGAAAAAAAAGTTTCTAGAGAAAGAAGTTTTCTTTTGAAAGAAAAGCACATCTGTACTTACTGTCCTGGGAGCAAGTTTTCTTTTGAAACATTGGCATTTTTACATGTATAGGTGTGCAACTCCTCGTTTGTGTATGTATGTTTATCTTATAGCTCTTCGTCCTCAACTGCCCAGCTTTTTTCCTTTTCGTTTTCTCCAAGGATGTGTTTGACTGTGCTGGATAATTTCAGGCCAATTTACACATTCAGCTTCTGTCCCCACATAGAACACATTCTTAATTTTAGAAACAGTGTGAAATGCATGAGTTAGTTCAGATCCTTGAAATGTTTCTGTATCTCACATATATGTATGTATGTGTGTGTGTGTGTGTGTGTGTGAGAGAGAGAGAAATATCACACGATGATCTTGAGCATGGATTTCATACTACTTTCTTCACAGAAATACTTTCATTGGAGTTAATGTATAATGTATGAAGACCTGTTCATTAGAACAGTTAATCAGCGCCAGCTTAAAATGCCTGTTATGTAACTCATGAATTTCTGAGCTGAATAGGTTTGCCAGACATTTATCTAACTCCATTTGTGTTTGGTTTTTAATATCAAACTGATGTTACATTCTCAACCTGTGGGAATTCAAAAGGAATACACCTGATTCATCTGCATATTTTTCTACACAGTTTATAGCTGAATAATGTACATTGTGTTTTAGGTTCTACTCCATATTCTCTTGAGTGGGCTGCTAAGATACTCTCAGGATGCTGATGTTATTTCTATTCATAGCTGTGTACTTCAGCATTTTATTAACTCTAAAAATAATGTTGGACTAAGTTTATTTTTATTTCAAGAGTAGTAGCCCTGTTGTTAATCATAAGTGCTTTTGAAAGGAATTAGTTTTACCGCTATGTATTTGTGATCTTAAGATGTTTGTAATAGCTTTGTTATATAACTACACTGCCTTATGAGATGGGATACAAATGTATTAAATAAAACGTCACATTTAGGCTTTTAAAAGCAGATTCATCTACATGATTTGTTCTTTTTTTGTCGCCCCCTTTCTCTCTCTTTTTACAGGTACCTTTAAATTAGTAATAGAATTTTCAGAAGAATATCCAAATAAGCCTCCAACTGTTCGGTTTTTATCAAAAATGTTTCATCCCAATGGTAAGCTTTCATGAAGAATATGTAAAAACCTTAGGTGCAAGCATGTGCAACAAAGTTTTAATATCCATATCAATTGCTGAAGGTAATTGTCATGGCAACTACTTAGCACAGAAACTCTTCACAGCCTGCAGCCAATACTTCATTAAAATAATTTCTGAACACTGAACAGCCATGTCATACTGGCAATCACAAAAATAAATGGAAACTAATTAAGATTAGAAATAGTTTGTTCTATTAGAGACCAATAAAGAACTTCCTGATTAAGGGAATTGCTTTGGAGGGTACAGTGGGGAATGGGGAAAGATCCATTGCATGAGTGGCCGCATCTGTTGGATCCAGCCCCCTACATCTGCAAAATCCAAAGCCTTAATGAATGTTGCAGCTGGAGCTGTAATCTTCCTTAATATCTGTGCTCCTTTTTGCAATCTTTCTGTCTCAAAATTTGTTGCTGAATCCTCTGTGTATAGCATATGGCTGCTTCTCTTTCAGGCAAGGAGAGCTCAGTTAACAGGGAGCTGTATTGATGCTGTCCAAGCACTGATTCAATCATTTGACAAGACATTGAGGCCCTGTGTACTATATTTTTAAAACCTTTCCTCCCATTTTCCCTGTAGCCTAAGCAACCTGCTGTTCATCAAGTGAAGAGTGAGGAGGAATGAGGGATTGTTATTACTGAGATGAGCTAGACAATGTACGCTGTTTTAAAGAGAGACAGCGAGCCTACAAGCCAATAATGTGAAGGAGGATTGATCCTCCTTTTGGAGAGGAACTTTTATGGCCCTGCGTAACTAACATACGCATAGAGGAACTCTGATTTGTGACCCATATATTTTAACTTTGTTAGGAAGATTGGTTAGAGAAAAAGTGAAAGGGTTCCTCTTCTATTGCTACAAATCAAAGGAAAACAAACACCTTTCATATAATTATCTTCAGATTTTGCATCAGGATTGTTATGAGTCATGAGTCTCTATCAGTACATTCAACTGCAGAAAAACCCATCTTGGGAACGAGAATTTCACTTTGATTTTCTTCCTGCACAAAAGTAAACAATAAATAAATGGGTGCCCACACAAGATTAACTGCAGATTGCCTCATTGGTGAAAAGTTAGTGTGCAGTATGCTCTTCTCAGATATATTTTCTGTGGCTTGATCTATGCATGTTTATGAAGATTTCAATATGAATTAAAATGCTGAACTTTTGAAGAAATATATCACCCGTTCACATGTAGCATTCAACTGGCATAAACTTGAAATAATAGTGGTATAATTTTAAAACCTTCTTTTCATTTTAGTATATGCAGATGGTAGCATATGTTTAGATATCCTTCAGAATCGCTGGAGTCCTACGTATGATGTCTCATCTATTTTAACCTCAATTCAGGTAATCTTAGTAAATAACATACTGCTCTTCATAGTAGTCTGCTCATCTGAGAAGCTGATGTGGGAAATTGCTGATGAAGATTGAGTCCTTTCTATCTTGAGCAATTTATTAGTGAATATTTTGAACTATTTCTAGTAATTGTACGGCTACTTAGTCATTTTGTCTGAAGTGCTTGTCAAAAGGATTCAGTTATTTTTCTTTTACCATATCAGTTTAGATGTAATATTAAATGTAAACATTGCAAGAACAGGGCCTGGGCTTGTTGTAACCCTCAAGCATGGCATTCTACTCTGGTTAGAGCTCTGCATTTTGATGGCTGCTGCTTTATATTTCACCCCCAATTTTGGCTTCCTTTTCTCTTTCCAGTCGCTGCTTGACGAACCCAATCCAAATAGTCCTGCCAACAGTCAGGCTGCACAACTTTATCAGGAAAACAAGCGTGAATATGAAAAAAGAGTTTCGGCTATTGTTGAACAAAGTTGGAATGATTCATAAGAAATAACTACTTCATTAACCGACATCCTCATAATCATCATGTACAATTTAACTCGCGATAGGAAATGCTATCAGAACTTCTCAAGTGCCACGTTTGACTTGCATACAGATGTGTTTGCAAAAATAAGCCCTTCAGTTTCAAAACTCTAAAAGCTTGTGTACCTTGATTAATGTACTTTCTATTGCATGTTATGACCTAAGTTATTGCTACATAAATTTGTAATATATCCTGTTTGTATTTTTTTCAAAGTGTATAATGTTGGTGTGAAGTTTTCATGACAGAATATACATATTTTGTAAATCTGTACTTTTTTCAAAATATTGAATGCCTTATTTTTGAATTCTTTAGATTTATAAATTGGACAAAAATCACTTAACAGAGTTTTATATATAAAATATTTCATGTAAAGCTGAAATACATAACCTCAGTGCAAGACATTTTTCTGTCACTTCTTTCAAGTTTTCCATGGGCTCACAGATCGCTTGCGTGCAGATCTAAAATTCTGCCTAGGTAAGATATTTTTTCCCACCAGTGTTGAAAGAACCTTACAGTTCTCAGCACTTTGGTGTGGTAGAGAAGTACTTGGAGCTCCATTTTTTTTTCAACACAGATTTTGACATTATTTACATTTTCTTATATGGTGCTCTTTCTCTGGAGAGCTTGGTACATAAGCTGCCTTCTGCCAGTCATGCAAGATAGGATAAAGTGGCAAAAAGATGGACATGCCACTCAGACATGCAACTCACAAATATGGGCAACTCACAAATAAGTGCCCCATATCCAAACTTAACACTAGTCATTACATTAGCGACTCTTAACTGGCCAAAACCATTCACAGCAGAGCCAGTGGACAAGGTGCAGAGAGTGCTACCATTCACTAATGCAGACCATTGCCATAGCTATGTATATGCCCAAACAACCGAGTTTTAATCACATGCAGGCAGTAATTCTGCCTTGTATCTGATTTTACCTCTCTGCTTACAGAAAGCTCTTTGCTCAGAGGAGAGAGGAAGTTCTGTGAATGGAAAGCCAAATCTTCCCAGGTTACCTTTCATGCTCTTCCATAGTAGATTTGGGAGGGGAAGATGGGGAGAGAAAGAGAAGCAGTAAAAATGGCTTTCCTGCCTTCTGTGACTAGAGGGACACAATGAGATGCAGTCATTGGTTAACTTGGTTATTGTAGGCAAAATTTGGAACTACATCAATACAGCCAGGCTTCCAACTTAACACAGAATCAAAATGAGAATCTAAACCTGTTTAAAATGGAGATTGAGGAAAACAGGATGGCTCTAATGACCAGGTCACTTTTTGTCAATGGGACTTATTCCTGCATGATGGGCATGAACAAATACAAGAAATCCTTTGTATAGATGCTTCCCCTTTGCTTATTACATTATTATCCCACCTTTCTAGTAAATGGGTCTTAAGATGCCTAACAATCGCATCAGTACAATAGAACAGCAACAAAATAAAATCAAGCCCGGAGAAACAGTTTGCAACCTCTGGAAAACCAGTTAAAACGAATATCAACATAACTAAAAAGCCAGATGTTGAGTCTAAGGCCTGTATAAATGAAAATGTACCGGTACTTGCCTGCTGGTGGTAGATCATCAAGCCTGGTTAGCCCCTTCCTTTTCCTTGGCAAGGCATTCAAGAGCCTGCGAGCAGCAGGTGAAAGGGTACTCTCTCTTTTTTAATTCCCATCAAATGCGCTTCATATGGTGGAAAAGGCAGACTTTCAGATGACACAGTCCCAAGTCATTTAAGACTTCATAGGCCACACATCTTGCACTTTGGATTCTACCTAGAAACAGACTTGCTAGCCTATGAAGTTGTGAAAGCATAGGAACTGCATGCCCCTAATAGCTGACCCCACTCACTCGGTGCAGCATGCAAAACCAACTTGAGCTTCTGAATACTCTTCAAAGACTGTCTCATGTGGAGTGTCACAGTAGTCCAAATGAGATTTAAGTAAGTTACGTGCTAACGATGGCCTGATACTCCAAGGAACAGGCACAGTTTTTGCACTTGCTTTAGCTGTGCAAAAGTGCTCCTGGATGCTGTCAAAGTTCATCCAGGCTCGGGGTTGAATGCAAAGGTACACCTAAAACTACTAAAGGAGTGCAGCCCTATCCAAAGCTGATTGAAAACCCAGCTATCTTACAACCAGCCAGGAGCATTCTGTTCTGTGTGGTTTAAGCTTCAGTTTACCCTCATTGAGTCTGTTACTGAATCAGGCCTTCATTCAGAATTTGAACAGTTTCCATGGATTTAAACTTAAAAGGCAAAAGTTTTGGGTGCCATCAGAATACTGGTGATAGCAAAATTTTGCTGAGTTAAGGTACTTTTATGCGGGGGGGGGGGATCAATATTTCCAGGGTCACATGGTGAGAAATTGAAAACTAAGGAAAAGTATGATATGATTTTATTTATTTAATACCTCTAAAGAATCCTGAAAGTTAAGATGCATTTAGTACTTTCTGGTTTAAGGAATTGCAATCCTAGATCATTTCAGTTGCAAGATTCAACTGTATAGTTTATTTCCAATTCTGAAACAAGTTAAAAATAATATTCCCTACTATGACTTTGAAAACTCAGATTTATGAAAGACACAACATTAATTGTAAAATCAAATACTAGGAAACATTCTGAATTTACCTTCATGTGTACTCTGTTGAACATGGTGGAAAACGATTTGTACAAAATCACCGGCTAGAAGTACAATTCTTTAATAACCAAAGTAGAAAGTTCTCTTTTGTGCTCTATCATTGCAGCTATTTCACAAGCATCTAATTCAGTTTTCCTTAACTGCTATGCGTGTGTGATCTTTGTTTTGGTTAAGATCATGTTACTTCTATATAAATAGTACCCATGTACTGATATCAGAATACATGTTACTATAACAACCTTCTCATTAACAGGCATACTAGGTCATTTAAGTCCTGCCTTTGCTAAATGAAAGATAAACACTACCTTGGCTACAGAATATGCTTGCTTGGTGAATTGTAGGGATGGAAACTCTAAAAAGGATTGGGAAATGTTATCAAATTCTCAGGGGCTAACATTTTTATATAAGGCCAGGAAAGATGTGGTGGTAATACTATCACTTGCATTACATTAAAGAGGGACTTTAATATTCTCTCACAATAGATGTAAAAGCAGATTAAGACAGTGGAAGTTTACAACCCAACAGTAGGAAAAGAGGCTTCACAATTAACTAGTGGTATTAGGGTGGGTATTTTTGGCTATCAGTAACGGTTGCTGGGATAAGAAAATGATAAAATGTGAGAATGAGTTTGGTGATGTTTTTGGTTTTTTTTAAAGAAAATAAACACATGAAGCAGTAATTTTCTTCTGCTTCTTTCCGTAGTTCAAATTCCTGTCATAACTTTTACCCATAAAAGTTATTGGTAGGTTAGAACTGCACAACCAAAGAGAATATGCACAGGAGCTGAATTGTGCTTAGCATGAACTGCAAGTCGGACAGATAAAGTGAAAATGTGTTTTCAGAGTCAGGTGGGGGTGGTAGAGAATATTTCCCCCCCACCAACCCTGGATCAAACCTGTGAGAACATGCTATAGAGACTGTTTCTAGTGAAGGCAGGCAATACCTGCTAGATCAGGTGTGGAGAACCTTTGTTCCTCCATGTGTTGCTGAATCCCATCAACTCCAGCAAGCATGGGAGTTATAGCAACACCAGGAGGGCCAAAGGCTCCTTACACCTGACCCAGGTAGCAGCTTCCTATGTTCTGAAATGTGGCAGAGTGTACTCTCCACCTGACAACTCCACACAGGGGAGCTGTGCTACTGGTAGGAGCAGGGGAAAGGATTCTCCTAGCCTAATATGATAGCAGGCCTCTGGTAGGAGTGACATAGGTACATTTGGAAGCACTTTGCCAGCAACCATGTCAAACTGACCTGACAGTCTCCCCCCCCCCCCATGAATAGCCACTTCAGATGAGGTGATTGGGAGCAGAGGGCATTTAACCCTTTCCCTGCCTTGTTTATCCACTCTAAATGATCACATGTGGTTTCATTTTGAATGCTGTGAGGGAAAGCCACTTACATGGAAGGCACTTCAGAACATAGAAAGGTGAGGTGAGGTAGGAAAGCGAAGTGCCCCTCACTGTCCCCCTTCCCCCCGCCCCCTGGAAGTCAACTTCCTGGAAGTTTTTCAAACAGAGAGTACAGTTATGGCACTGTTACAGACAGTGCAAGTGTTAATATCCACATCTCAAGCTGAGGTTTGTGTGTGTGGAACATAGAAACAAAGCTTTTGCATTTTTATGTAGCCAATCTTCTTTACATAAAAATAATTTTCTTCCCTCTCAATGACCAAGTCACACAAATATCAGTTTTTGCCTGACGGTTAACAAGTTAGACCATTAACAACAACAAAACAACAACAACAACAACAACAACAGGGATGTAATATATGAAGAACCCCAAGAACTGGAACCACTGTAGATAACAGGCTCATTGCTAGCACATCATTTACCATGGGAAAATAGGTGTGAGTCACTGACACAGAACCTGCCTTGTGCTCCCGCCTTTCTTTTTATTGTGGTATGGCAGTAGCACTAACATTTTTATTTTCCTGCAATGCTGTATGTATAGAGTCCAGCCATGCAGGCCTAGGGCTCCTTTCAATACTCCTTAAAGGGTGTCTCGCAGTGAGCCACAAATACCCCAACAGCAGCAGTTCTAGAAGCGCTGACTGAGCCTGAGCAGCTAGACCTGCCAATGCTGCCATTTTCTTTCCTACAAAATGCGGTGAGCTTCATAGAATCGTAGAGTTGGAAGAGACTCTTAGGGGCACAAGGCAGGTTCTGCAATGTAGAAATTGAGGCTCAGGTTGCCTCAGTGGTGGGGAGTGCCTTCCATCCCTGTCTGGACAGGGATAGCCTAATTTCTGTCCTCTATGCTCTGGTGACCTCTAGGTTAGATTACTACAATGTGTTATACATGGAGCTGCATCTGAAGACAGTTTCGAAACTTCAGCTGGTGCACAATTCAGCAGCCAGGTTGTTGACCAGGGAAAGATGGTTTGAGCATACAATGCCAATCTTGGTTCAACTGCACTGGCTGCCAAGTAGTTTACAGGGCCATTTCAAAGTGTTATAAAGTATAAAGCCTTAAATGGTTCAGGATCACAATACCTCAAGGACCACCTCTCCACCCCAGACTCTGTGATCATCTGAGTCCTTCTTTGGGTGCCCCCTCCATGAGAGGTCCAAAGGGCAGCAACACAAGAACAGACCTTTTAGGTTTGAAGACAGCTATCATATTAAAACAGAGTTGCAAACACCACAATTAAAAATGCTACAATTTTATTATAAAACACACACAAAATTCAGTTCAGTATAGAGACAGCTGCTCACAAAATATTTTTACAAGCTTGTTTTAAAAAGAACACTTTACACAACAGCTTAAAGGCCTGTGAACCTGTATTCTTGTGGGGATCAGCTGGCAAAAAGAATTTTGTAACACGAGGACAAACTACAAAAAGAACCTGGCTCCATTCCCCATTACAATGTGTGTATTCTTAGGATGTTTATGTGATTCTTTTGATCTATGCTTCACCGTCTCTAATATAGAGTCTCCATCTCAAAAGTGATGAAAGCAAGTAAAGAAAAATGTATGGCAACTTTTTACAGACAGATGGGGATGCTTTGTAAATTTTTGGATACACACTTTAAAAACCGATGGCTTGACACTGGTATTAAATTCCCCTCTCTTTTTCTTGAGTTAAATTTTGGCATGAAAAATGTTTTAATGAAAAAGTTGACTAGCATTTCTCTTCTTTCATCTCTTAGCTTTGTGAAAAAGTATTCAGTAAATATTTTATACTATTTTGTATAGAACATTAGTGGGAAATGGTCTGATTATTTGGCTCCTGGAAAATGATCGCCAAATGTGGAGCTCTGAATTATGTACAGGGTTAGCAAGAGAGAATCTGACCCTAAAACACAACACTGGCCTCATATAATCTCATATCGACCATTTCCTGTTATGCAAAACTAGCTAAATGTTCCTCACAAAATGCTATAAAAGAGAGTGCCAACTTTGAATACGTGTGGGAAACTGCTCCTGGTCCTGAAGAAGATCTGCTTGGTTGGTGGGCAGGATGCTAACTCTAGTGCTACAATGGCTATGCCTGCTCCTAAGGAATTCAGAGCATGAGCTGTACATCTGTATTTATTATACTTCTATTCCACCTTTCGTC
The DNA here is from genome assembly GCA_034641385.1 of Darevskia mixta. Taxonomy (NCBI): domain Eukaryota; kingdom Metazoa; phylum Chordata; class Lepidosauria; order Squamata; family Lacertidae; genus Darevskia; species Darevskia mixta. Next base: position 40,892,574 of record JAWWNH010000013.1, on the reverse strand, counting down.
CAAGGAGCTCAAGGTGGCACACATGGTTCTCACCCCACCCCATGTATCCTCCTCACAACAACCCTGTGAGGAAGGATAGGCTGCAAGACTGTGATTGACCCAAGGTCGCTCAGTGAGCTTGATGGCTGAGTGAGGATTTGAACCCAGGTTTCCCAGGTCCTAGTCCAGCACTAACCACTACACTGGCACCTGAGGAGGGGTGCAGAATGAGAAAACTAACTTCTTCACCTTCAGTTTTCTCAAAAGGGAAAAAAGAAGGAAGTTGAGGGACAAGAGTTAAAAGCAAAGCAAACTGATAACAGGAAGACCACAGACAAAAACTGTCACCTGAATAGCATTAGTTAACTAACATTATTGATTCATTTATTCAATAAATTTGCTGTTATCAAGTAAGTGGGGCAATGGGGTGTATTAAATTCCCGTTAATTGTAGTCTGTCGGTGTTGAGTTTTTATTTTAAGAGAAAGAAATGTGTGCATGTTCTTTAACTTCAGAGTGATTGTGCCTGGTCCTGATTATAGAAATGCAAGGCATTAAATTTTGCGTCATCAACAGGATTGAGGAGTCTTAAGAAAAAGAGCACAATCATCTCAGAGGCATCATGAGCCTTGCTGGTGAGAACGCTGGTGATGAGGCAGAAAGGGTACAGGTTCAGTGATCCAGGGAACAAACTCCATTAACTTTCCTTTGTTTCTTTAGGGTACCCTAGGTTTTTAAATGGTAAAATATGCAAGGGAACAGGACAGTGTCTGGCGAATTTAAAGCTATTCTGCAAGGTTTATGTTACGCATAGCATTATTAAACTAAAATGGCTCTTTTGGCAAATGGGGAAACATCCTTCTGGGATTTTTAGGAGAAAGATTTCTCAGCTTTACAGAAAACAAAACAAGGCTTTTGTAGAGAATCTTGCCAGGGCTTTTGACTGAATCAGTGCATTGCAGCAAAAGTCCAGTGATGTTGATTGTGCACAGATGGAGAGGAGGAAGAGGCAAGATGGAAGGAGCTGAAGCAACTGAAAGCAGGAAGAGGATGTTGGAAAAGATACAGAGGGAGATGCAAAAGTTGAAAGCAGGCCTGACGCACAGCGTTTACAAGGCTAAAGAACAGAGCCATGACACAGCAGAAGGGACTGTTGGTTACAGGATAAACCTGATGAAGATGGCATGCCTATCTGCCAAAGACGTGGTAAAGCAGGGCACATTGCCAGCGGAGAAAAATGATGTTGGCAAGAGTGTACATTAGTTGGGAAAGTCGAACAGAGCTCTGGAGCAGCTGATGAGACAGGTGCAAGACATGGAAGTGGAATGGGGAGAGGAAAGGAAGCAGCACTCCATGGCTGTGGCTGCTAGGAGGCTGGAAACAGATGTGATAATGGATCTGAAGGCCCAAAGGGACTTTGCTAGCAAGAATCATGAGGCAGCCATCAAACAACCCTGCAAATTGCAGGCCCAAATGAAAGATTAAATGCATATGAAATGTTAACACAGGCCATTGAGGATGAGAAGACCTCCCTCTCTTGCTGCGTCTGACATTTGACACACTCCTTTTCATGGAAGCAGAGATTATTCGGTTTGAAGGAGGAACTTGCAACTGTTGAACATGCTAAATGTCAGACACAGCAAGAGAGGGATGAGATTGCAGTGCCTGAAGGCTTGGATAGCTCTGCTTGAAGAAGAACTAGAGGAAGAACAATTCAATACTGAGCTGTATCTAAAGGAAGCAGATCTTCAGATTGACCAGATAAATGCAGACCTAGACATAGATAGTAAAGCCCATAAAGAATGAAAATGGTCACCGGCAGCTTCAGCATCAGAACAAGGAGTTTAAGGCCAAGCTGCAGGAAATGGAGAATGCTCCAAAGTTTAAATACACATCTCCCATCACTGTTCTGGAAGCAAGGACAGTACAACTGGAAGAACAGCTGGATGCTAGAACAAAGGTAAATAAAGTCCCCAGCAAGCAGGTGCAATGTACTGAGAAGAAGCAAAAAGGTGTGGTACTGCAAGTGGCTGCCTCAGTTTGGGTTGCTTCACCTCAAAAAGGGTATCATAGAATTGGCAAAGGTTCAGAAAACGGGAACCAAAATGACTGAGGGAATGGATAAACTCCCATATTAGTAAAGCATCACAGCATTTGGGGCTTTTTGGTTTAGAGATGAGGCAAGTAAATGGTAACATAACAGTTGCATAACATGGAGAAAATTGAAGATACAGTGGTACCTCAGGTTAAGAACTTAATGCATTCTGGAGGTCTGTTCTTAACCTGAAACTGTTCTTAACCTGAGGTACCACTTTAGCTAATGGGGCCTCCCGCTGCCACCACGTGATTTCTGTTCTCATCCTGAAGCAAAGTTCTTAACGCGAGGTACTATTTCTGGGTTAGCGGAGTCTGTAACCTGAAGTGTCTGTAACCCGAAGTACCACTATAAAAGCTTTTCCCCCTCACATAAAACTAGAACACATGGAGATCTAATGAAGCTGAATATCGAAATATTCAGGACAAATAAAGCTACTTCTTTACACAATGCATGAACTAAAGAATTCACGCCCATGAGAGGCAGTTATGGCCACCAGCTTTATGACTTTTTCAGAGAGGATCAGAAATTTACGGAAGGCAAGTTCATCAATGGCTACCAACGCCAATTGCTATCTTCTACCTCCCCAGTTGGAGGCGGTATGCTTCTGAATACCAGGTTCTGGAAGCCACAGGAGAGGAGAGTGTGCTTGCACCCAGGTCCTGCTTCCTGACTTCCCATGGGCATCTGAGTGGCCTCTGTGAGAACAGAATGCTGAACTAGGTGGGCCACTGATTCAGCAGAGGTATTATTAAGTTATTATGAGAATTGTAATGCTGTTAAGGTGACCTTAAGTGAAATTCCCACAAAGCAATGGTTTGGGATGCCTACAAGTGGGGGACAAGGAGTTAGCTCCGCTGATTTTGACTTCAAGACAAGAGTCTTAGGCACTCCAAGAAGCCCCAAAGAGACATTCCCTCTGGAGTTCTTGAGAGTGGTGGAACCTCTTGTTCATAACAGGGGATGATAAGTTGTGGCTCTGAATAGCTTAAAGGGACAAACACAGTCATGCAGGATACATGAGGACAGGTATCATTAGAGCAGGGCGAAGTATGTAAGGCCAGCTCCTAAGGACCTTAGAACACAAGCAATGCGTCTGGGAGGGGCGTGGAATGGTGGTGGTAGAAGTGAGTCTCCGTGAAGGAAGTACAATTGGGGCAGGGCAAAGTAAGAGGCCAGAGAGAAGGCACAAGGGGAAGCAGCAAAGTTATGAAGAAGGTGGAAAAAGGGACCTAATGAAAAAAGGATACAGAAGAAGAGTAGAGAGAGAGAGCACACAGAAAAGTGAACTCTGAAAGACCAAAGATAGAAACTGTCACTTAAATAAAAGCAGTTAACTGACAATTCATTTACTCAAGAGATTCACTGCTGCGAAATAACCAGCAGAGGTTTGCAGTTGGGAGTTTTAATTGTTCATGAATTATTGTAATTTTTGTTTCTTGGTTGTGTGTGCGTTTTCTTTTTATGACAAGTAGTTCCTTGATGCGAGAGTGATTGCAGCCTGCTCCTTCTCATCCTAATCACAGAACCCTTAAGCATTATAGCTACATCTAGTCAGATATGCACCTTGTGTACCCAGCAAGTCCAAGGCCCTGCTTAATGAGGTTAGCCGGATAGCAGGTCGCAATGCTCTACATCACAGCTTTCCAAACTGTATGTCGCGACACATTTGTGTGTCGGCTGCAGCGTGTAGGTGTGTCACACGAATGCTCCCCACACTCCTCACAGGGCTGGAAAGGAGTTAGTTTGACCTCTGGTTTGTTAGTAAAGTTGTATTACTGTGTCGCGAAATGATGCACGTCTAAAAAGTATGTCACCAACATGAAAAGTTTGGAAAGTTCTGCTCTACACTCTATCCCCCTATGCCTTCAAGGTATTCCATAACAGGATGACCTCCTCAAGGGTCACAGTAACATTGCCAAGTCCTTTGATGGCATCCTTTAAAAAGCCTAAAGTACCTAAGACACAGTAAGCCACTGTTTCATGCTCAGTATTCTCACGATCCTATGACCATCCTCCTGTGCCACCTTGGCAATATAACCACAAACACACCATCCTTCACCACCTTCTTCCTACTGCTGATGCCATCTGCCAAATTAAGCATCTGGTGACACCTACTTCCCCACCTAGCCATCTCTCCACTCCATAACTGCTGGTCTCCAATAAGTGAGCAGGCATATTGATCTTGTCAAGAACCTGGGCATAGAGCAGGCACCACTTGTATCCTAGTGCCTACTCTCCCTGCCACCACAAAGCAGAGGCAGACAGGCATATTTACACTTTGGCTGCTCTAGATACAATATTTGCCTCTCTGCTCTGAGCAGCTGGTCCTTCTCCTCATCTTTAGCAAACCAGTACACAGAGAAGACAATCTGCTAAACATGTTAGACTCTTGAACCTGGGGGAAGACCTTTGAACCAGGCCCCCATACCAATTTCTGGAAGGGCTTTTCTGTGCCAGGTGATCAAAAGGGAAAGAATAAGAGTCTTGAGTACCTTTTAAAATCTGAATCAATATACTGTATACATTTTTTTAATTAAAATAAAAACCCCATTAAAATCAGTATCCAGTGTAAATATAGCCTTATTTAAAATGCATCTTGGAAGTGATCCTTCTTGCAGTATCAGGATTGCAGTCTTCCATGTTAAGCCGATGGTGTGGCATAATGAAAGCCTGACATCTCTTCTCTTGGACACTAGTGTTGATTCTAAAAGAAAAAAGGGAAAGTGTGCAGTAGAGGGCAGTTAAGTCAATCACAATCGCATCTATCTGAAATAATGAAATTATTATTAAAAAGGTTTAGTTTAGTCATACATTAAATAAGGCACCTCAGCTATAAGAAATCCTGCAGAAGGGCATGATTGTTCTCGAAGTTTGTAATTTATTATATATCTCCTGCAGGATGAACGAAAGCCGTACTCCCAGTTTACTCACTTGTAAGCAATTCTAAAATAAGTCATTAACAAGAAAATAAGTCCAGACTACCGTAATTCACATAGCCATTTCAGCCCTTGGCAGCTGGCCTGCCTACCAGATGCTGTGGTACTCCAACACACATTAGCTCCGACCTGCATGGCTGATGGTAAGATAGGCCATCAACATCAACACTAGTTACTACTGTATTACAGTTGTGTGAGGCCAGCTGTGGGTGTTAAGTGGCATGTGCACACAACTATGCTTAGTATAAATCATAAATCTTGCTATGACCTGAGCTGCTGAAGTCAGCACTAGCTTTCCCCTATGGCTACTATATATTAAAATGATTGTAAGTGAGCCCTGGGACACTGCATTATCATATGTTAGCGTTACTAAAACAGATTTTTAATGACTTTTTTAATACAACCAAGCAGACAGTCTGATCAGCACATACCTGTCACATTACATAGTTTTGATTCTTTTCCTGACACTTAAGTCACAACAGATCAAACTGGCTTTCACCTCCTTTACTATATGTTTAGCACAATACTATGTATTGTCTACAGCACAGGTGTCAAAGACAAGGCCCGCGGGCCAAATGCGGCCCGCGAGACCTCGTCATGTGGCCCGTGAGCGTGCGCTGATTGGCGGTGGGCGGCGAAGGTCAGCGCGCGCGAGAGGAAGGGAGCAGAGCGGAGAGAGGAAGACTCGGAGTGCTTATTGTTTCCCGCCAGGGACAGAGTCGGGAAGGCGGATTGGTGGAGGGAGCGGTGGCCGGGGCCACTCGCGAGAAGTAGGTGGGGGAGCCGAGGCGCGAAGCTCTGGGGTTGGCTGCGGCGTCTCCGCACCATTTTTGCCTTGCCGGGGAAACCCGGCAAGGTTTTTTTCCCCCGGGCCATTTTGGCCCAGCGCGGCTTTTTGCCGCCTCGGGGGTGCCCCGCGCGGCTTTCTGCCGCGTCGGGGAAGCCCCCCGCACCATTTTTTCCTTGCCGGGTGAGCCCGGCAAGGCTTTTGATTTTCGGGCCGTTTTGGCCCAGCGCGGCTTTTTGCCGCCTCGGGGGTGCCCCGCGCGGCTTTCTGCCGCGTCGGGGAAGCCCCCCCGCACCATTTTTGCCTTGCCGGGAGAACCCGGCAAGGGTTTTGATTTTCGCGCCGAAATGGCGCAGCGCGGCTCTTTGCCGCGTCGGGGGCGCCCCGCGCGGCTTTTTGCAGCGTCGGAGAGGCCCCCCGCACCATTTCGGAGCCACCTGCAAGAGGAGGAGAGCTGCGGGAGCCTGGCCATCCACCTTGAAAAGGTAAGTGACCCCCGATTTCTCTTCCCATAGGAATGCATTAATCCGTTTTTAATGCATTCCTATGGGAAATATGCCATATGTGTAATAAACAGTGTTTGGCAATATTTGTATGTTTAGTTATTACTTAAATTATTACAAAAAACAGTAATAATTGAATGCAGTGACAATAATTTATGATAATAAAGAGTGGACACATAGTCCTACAGATACAACCGGCCCTTTGAGGGTGACCAAACTGCTGATGCGGCCCCCGATGAATTTGAGTTTGACACCCCTGGTCTACAGGGACAATTTTCCATAGTATTTTAGTAAGCAGTAGTGCCATGCAATTATCAAAATGCAACTAGGTGCAACATTTGCTCAAAATTCCACATTTTGTGAATAGTTAAAAACTGATCTAGTGGAATAGAGCTTTGGGAAATAAGAACAACTAGGATTTGGGTAAAGGAAGTCAAAGAACTATTAGGCAAAAGGGAACTAGGGATGTTGGTAGTCTTTGACCTACCTCTAGTTTTTTTCAGCTTTCCCTAAAGCTGCATGCATGTATTCACACTTTTCCCTGCAACCATAAAGACAGAAAATGTTTAATTTATAATGGCACCAGGTTACATAAGTTAACAGCTCTTAATGAAATAAAGTCAAAGGGTTCTATCCAATGGTGGCTTTGCAATGTAATGTGCTGCATGAAAGCAGTTTTTTCCAAAGTACTAGAACACAAAGATCAAGAGAGAACTAGGTTACTTTTGGGGAGCTATAATAAAATACTCAAAAACGGATCACAACATTCTCTTTCCAATTGAATTACTTCTGTGTATTAAGAGATCCTATTCTGATCCTAACCAGTTTCAATATTTTCAAAAGTAGGTCCCTTCAGCATTTCAGGTTCCCCACCCCAAGAGTTCCCAAATCCTGAATATTCACCTTTTTCATTAACTCATCGCGGGTTGTGAAATGTGGTGCATCTTCAACTTCAATTCCCTCAGCCATTTCAGTTACCTTCTCCAAGAGATCTTTGTTGTAGCTGAATAAAAAGAAGAGTAAATGGAATATTTGTCCAATATTTTGCTGTTCCGTCTCAGTTTTCAATACTCACAATCCATGTATGATTTTTTAAAAGTTTAGCCCTTGTAATTTTAGCAGCTGAAACTGCAGCATACATTAATGGTAGAAAAGGCTGAAAGGGTGAGGAAAACTGGGTTCTTCTAGACCAACTCAATCTTCTTCTTGGATTTTAATTGCATTGCAAGACCAACCTCCCTTGTGTGTTTCACTTATATATGTACGAACGGATTCAACAAACAAGTCCTACCAGTGGAAACCTGTGTGCAAGGGACTTTCAATAGCACAACTGAGTTTCCTCCCTCCAACCCTAACCCACAATTGTCTGGTGGGGGGAAGGGTGTCAGGAAAACCACCAGGAGAGGGCACACTGCTTCATCGGGTAAGCAGAAATGCTTGCGCTGTCTGAGCAACCTGTTTAGCACTGCACTGAATTCCTCCCATTATTCCCACACCAAGCCAAGCAGCTAGGAAGTAAATTTTATTAAGTTTCTCTTAACAATGCCTGGAACAGTTTACTGAAGTGTGAAATGTATCTGCTCAGTCTTAGCAGGGGAAATCTTGTTGCCACTGAGGCTGCAATCTTTACAGGGCGTGACACCCGCCCTGTGGAACGCCCTCCCAGCAGATGTCAAAGAGAACAACAACTACCAGACTTTTAGAAGACATCTGAAGGCAGCCCTGTTTAGGGAGGCTTTTAATGTTTAATAGATTACTGCATTTTAATGTTCTGTTGGAAGCCACCCAGAGTGGCTGGGGAAACCGAGTCAGATGGCTGGGGTATAAATAATAAATTTATTATTATTATTATTATTATTATTACTATTACTATTACTATTATTATTATTACCCTCTCCTTTAAACACAGCAAGATCGAGGCTTGCTGTAGCTTCTAATTACTGTAAACAAGTATAGGATGCTGCTGCTGCATCGGAGCCTTTCAAAACCTGAGTCACACAATATTTTTATACTAAAAACCTACAATATGGCCACAGAAGGAAGGGGATTTCCACGGACAGAGACAAACACGTTAGCTGCAACTCTCAGCATCAGCAACTGTTAAAAAGCTCGCATGTAGGCAAATATGGAAGGGAACCATGTGTGCGTGCCTGTAAAAGCACGTGGGGTGGGTATTGCCCCCCCCCTTTTACTATTATTATATAATGTGTTTTGTGATTTATGCTGTAACCCGCCCTGTGGTCTTTGGAATAAAGGCGGTATATAAATTTAATAAGTAAGAAAACAAGGGAGCGGAAGTTGGATTCTGCCGGCACATGCCGCTAGTCCTCTGGAAGGCGGGAGGGAGAGGGGGCGGTACCTGCATCCCATGAAGATGTGATTGGCCCAAACCATAGAGAGCGAGAGCAGCTGGTCCACGCGGAGCGGAGAGAGCGCCTCCCCATCTCCCGGCGGATAATTGCGCACGATGAAGGCACGGCGCGCCTGCCAGTGCTTGTCGTTTTCCGAGTAGGAGCGGAACCGCTCGGGGAACTCGGCCTCGCAGTCCTCGCTCACCATCCCTTCCGCTCTTCCGTCCTCTACAGCCCGCCAGAAAATAAAAAAGGGGGGTGGGGACTGCGGGGAAGCGGAGATGACGCACCCGTTCGAAAGCGAGGGCGGGGAAGAAAAACAGGAAGAATAACATTGCCGCTCTGGCCTGCCCTCTCTACTCCTCCGGTGAACCTCCGGCTGCTGAATGCGCCCCGCACCCTCCACACCCGCTCTCTAGTCAGGTCGCGCATGCGCTATGGGGCCGTATGGGATCATCTTCCGTTTCCCAGCTCGCTTGAGGCTGTGGGATCGCGAGTTCAGTTGAGGCGTCTCAAATGGACGTCGTTTACATCTCTTCGCCCCCCCCTCCACGCCCACTGCTGTCAGCGTGAAACTGCCCCCACCCATCCTGTGTTTTCATGTGTTTTCCTACGTCCCCGGCTTCCTTTTCCTACGCTGGTGATTCCATAGCCCCGCCTGACGTCATCGGGATGCCAACTGCGCTGCGTCCCTTTCCCGCCCTCTATGCGTCGCCTCTCACAGGAGGACGAGAGGAGCTGCGTTTGACTGCGCCAGATTCACGCAAAGGAATGTGCAGATTACGTGTTTTAACACCCCCGGCCCTAAAGCTTCAGATTCTGCCAAAGCACTTCACTCACTCACTGATCTCTGAGGGGCTTAGCTTCTGGGGAAACTTGAGCCCATGATGTGCCTGCACACGTTATGCGTAAACCTTGATGCAGAGAGCAAATTCTAACTACGAAACATAAAGGAGATGCCCACGCTTGTGCTCACACTCCTGAATTTGCCCCCACAGGGATTATAATCCTCCCCTGAACCCAGTATCCCGAGGTGGATCTTTGCTTCAGACTCAGACAGTCTACCCTCTAAATGTCAACTGACCAGTACTTTTTCCCCTGGGGGTACTCAAGGATACACAGTACCGGCACCTTTCTTTCCAAAATGTTAAAAGTGTGGCATTTAACTGTAACAACTTCATGGTGAGTACTGGCGCCTTTTTTCATTTTTTTTAAAAAGCACTGCAAATCATTATGTTCATTAAAACCACAGCTCCGACAGAGTAGTCAGGCCATCCTATGGAAGCCTGGCTAGGCAGGTAGATACAAAATGCTCCACAAGGTTCAAGAATGACATTTTAGTTTACTCCAGTGTACTTCATACAGCATTAGATGACCATCTCTGAAAGGGAATTAAACCATATGATAATAAATAATAATAATAAACTTTTATTTATACCCCGCCCTTCCCAGTCAGGAACCGGGCTCAGGGCGGCTAACAATCATAAAAACCTCAACAAACCACAAACAATCAATTAAAAACACAGATTAAGATGTGGTTTGGGGATTAGATTATGCATGAACAAACCTTATTTCATAGCACAAGGCTATGCATGTTTACTCAGGTGTAAGTGTGCATTGGATGGCAGCCATTTATCTTCCTGCCCACATCTTTCATTTTTAAGGCAAGGATGGGGAACCTCTGGCCCTCCAGATGTTGGTCTGCAGCTCCCATCATCCCTGACCAATAGCCATGCTGGCTGAGGCTGATGGAAGTTAAGAGTTCAACAACTTCTGGAAGGACACAGGTTCCCTATCCTTAATAATCTAAAATGGCATAGTCAAACATGGCCTTTAATTATTTTCCCTTCCTCTTAGTTGTACTTAGAGATGCTAGTGCACAAACATTACAGAGGCTAATGCACACAAAGCCCATTATTGCAAAGTGTATCCTAAATCCCTGAAACTAAACTAATTCCAGAGCCTCACCAGATCTCCTATTGCAGAAACCCTATTTGTTCAGGTAAAAATAACTCCTCGTTGATTTCCACTATCATTCCACTGTCCCCTAAATCCCCAAGGCCTAATTTAACAGAAATATCTGAGAAGAGAAGAAGACACTTGGGGCCACTACAAGGCTGTGCCATGTTCTATAGTGTAATTAGCTCTGCAAAGCCAATAGATTTCCTTATAGCACATTCCAGCTAATACATCAAGGGACGAATCAAGGGGGAGTATGAGCACTTTCTGGTTCTCTGTTGAGCCCCCTAATGTACACCAGGAGCTGCAGTTTAGACTGGCTACCCCATTTACTAGTCCTTTTGTATTGAAAGCATGCTACTTTGCACCAATCTTTATCAACATGATGCTACCCCCTTCCCCATTTAGTATGATGACATTTTTTTTTCCTATTTAAGCTGTGTAGTCCTTCTCTATACAGCCTTGTATTATGCTGATGGGCTTCCCACTTCTGTCTCATTTCCTATAAAAGTCCCATCTCCCACCCCTTTAGCTAATTAAGACTGCAATCCAATACACACTTGCATGAAAGTATGTCCCATCCAGCTCAGTGGGGCTTACTTCTGAGTAGACATGTTTGGGATTGTGCTATAAGACAGCAATTCTAAACACTAGGGCATAAGTCCTATTGAATTCAGTGGGATTTCTTTCTGAATAACAATGTTTGGAAGTGGGCTGCACAAACTTCTGCAGCTTGCAAGGAATGTCATTCTTCAGATGAGCTGAGGTTGAGCTACTGTATCATACAAGTTGATCCAAATTATTGCTTTCCTGTTGCCTGTGCTCAATAAAAATAAATCCTCACACAGCATGTAGATACAAGTTAGCAATGTCTGGAGTTGAATATTTATAGTACTGTATTTGACAGTTGCAGAATGTTCGGCAGACTTCCCTTAGTACTGGAGCAATCCAGGCACAATAATCACAGGCATCTTCCAGAGGTCTTTAGAAAACAACAACAGTGAAATGGATGTGGGTTTCATTTTCCATTCTCATCGTATTCTAAGCAGTCGGGGTGAGAGGCTGAATTTCTAGAATCTGCTTCAGTTTAAAAAGAGTGGCTTCATGCAGCATTCCCTTGCTGCTTTGCCTCTTTGGATTCAATTCTTTACCACTGTCTTCCATGTGGGGCACTTTGATTCCTGTGCTGTCTGTCAGAGATGCAGTACATAAGCGAGGATGTCATATTTTCAAAATGTGATTTAAGCCAGTCTGTGTTTTAAGCCTATCTATGAAAAAAAATGATGTTTAGAAAGGCAGATTCTCAGGCTTGCATGCATCTTTAGTTACTATAGATTGGCATATGGCTGAAATTGTATGTATGCTCTCACCTGGAAACTACTTCAAAGTAGACATATATAGGAATGAGGGGTACATTTACAAAAATAAATAAATGTTGGAACCTTTTTCAGGACCAGCTGACAGCATCCTAACAATAGATGGTGTTTGGTTGCAGATACTGCCATTTTGGTTGCCTATGTGCATACCTTGCCATTCCTATTGTTAAGCCTGCCTGTTTCTATTCCAAGTTCTGTTTCTCCCAAATTACAAAAACACACACATGCAGACATTGTATTCTGCTAGGACAGCCTTCTACCTCCCTGCTCCCATTTTTAACCTTATTTATGAAGGTTTTAACCTTATTTAGTCATCCGCCTAGCCTTAGTACATTATGGGCTAGTCCACACTTGCACTTGTCCCATGCCTAGAAAGCATGGGTCCGAGTGGCTTTCCATTGGTCCCACTCCTTTCCCAGGGAAAACCCGCTCTTTAACTCTAAATCGGAGCAAAATGTCAATCCGGAGAAACCCCAAAATGCTGTTTGCTCCGAATGAGAGGTAAAGAACAGTTTTTCCCAGGGGAAAGCTGCAAGATAAGAGGAAGTGTGGCTAAGCCTTCAGCCTACATTGCAGCAGTTCACTTCCAAACACTATCCAGCTCAGCTCCCGGTTTTCTCTTCTTGTTTGCTTATGTGGCCCAATCTTGGCCAAGAAGAATATGTGTGCTAAGAATATTCCCATTCCCTCTAGCATACTTGGGATAGTGCCTAAGTGTACAGGAACTTCCTGTTTCAGGGCAAATAACCAGCAGAATGACCTATATTGATGGGGAAGCCTATGATGCAGTTTCCATGCATTGTGCCAATTGCATTAGCCGGACAGTACTAGGGACGGGATGATACTTAGGAGGAGAAAAGGAAGTGGCAAAATACACTCGGTGGGGCATACTTGGGACTGTAGAGGAATGGGGAGTGGGAAGAAAGGTTGGATTAGCTGTGAATGCCATTTCCAAGGGTTGCTTTTCTGCCTGACCCACAAAAATGTAGCAGGTGGTTTCCCCTGAAAAAATGAAAATGAACTATTGGTAGAAATGAAAAGCTAAAAATCTTAATCCTTGTACAACACAGTCCTATGCATGTCTGCTCAGAAGGAAGCCCCACTGAGTTCATCGGGACATGACCCCAATTAAGTAGGAATAGGATTGCAGTTTGTGATACAAAGGAGGAGCACCGTAAGATTAAAAGGTGACAACCCCATAACCATCAAGAAAGTCGGGTGACATTGCTTGTGGTTTTTTTGTAGCACAAACTATTACAGCAAATAGCTTGATTAGGAATAATGGGGGGAAGAGAGAGACAAAGCATGTGTTGGTGTAAAAATGTGTTCTAAATAATTTGTGTAGGTAGGATTCCACAGCTTTACAGCCAAGAGATCAGTTGTATTGAGCAATCTGACAGACTGGAGAAGACTTTATTCCTAAATTCATGTCTGCTGAACCTATAACTGTAGGTATAAAAGAAGGAAGAGTGTGTTTTCAAGCTATACTACCGGTATACAGGCAATCTGCAATGCTCTCTCTACTGTGGCTGTCTGGCACAGCACTGTATCATCCCTCCAGTTATTTCTTCCTCCTCTTCTTCTTCTAGAGGGTGCACCTTGGCCTCTTCAAACTGGATGTTGTCTAGTCGTGAAAACCACTGTCAGTTTTGACATGTATTCAAGATAATATGTATGTTCGGGGCTGTTAGTTTGCCAGCAGTTTCTTTTGCTGTATTGCGTCTCTCGTATCACACTTAACCATGAGCAAAGAACATACACAAGGAAAAAACTTTTAAAGATAAGAGCTGTAATTAACATCATAAGACTGTAGAAACAATCATATGCCCCAGAGATTTCCTGTCATTCTTGTCTCTCACCCACCCCCATTGCATTTTTAAAGCAGTATATTTTGTTGGCTGTTGAATGAAAATTAATATTCTGGTCCTTCATCTCGTTATCTATATGTCTGTTAAAATGGCATCTCTAGGTTGATACAAAGCACTTGTAACATAAGCAGCAGAAGACTGACAAAAGTGATGATTATCTATGTGTCTTCATATCTCTCTCTCAGGGGTTTCTAGTAGTTTAACCAAACTGCTAGCTGATTAATACTTTTTGTAGGCCAGATAAATCATTTTTAAAAAATTAAAAAATGGGATGCCTTTTTCATGTAGTTTAAACATTTGAAACTAGGAAATTAATTTTACTGAAGGAAAACAATATTAAAGGATGGAATCCTAATGAACACATAAAGGGGGGCAAATCCCTTTGAAAACAGCAGAATTTAGAACTAAGCAAACGTGCATAGGTTTGTGGTGTTGGGCTGCAATCCTGCCAACTCAGCTGGGATTAAGAGCAACACGGTGAATTTATGAGTGAATATGCTTAGGGTTATGCTGCACAAAAGGCTCTTAAATGGAGGTGGAGCAATTCTTGGTCTAGTTCTTTGGCTTTTCTAGTCAGGGACGTACCTAGCGGTTGGTTAGGTTGGCCCCCGCTAAGGGGGCAGGTCAGGGGAGAGAGTGCAAAATTTGTGCTTCTCTTTTTGCTTTGACTGGGGAATCTGGGTGCTGATATGGACCATCACAGCAACACTGCAGAGTCCCCTCCCCAGTCCACCAGCAGCACTGGTGGTTAGTTTGCACAATGGGGCTCCTGGTGAGGACACCACTGCTTGACCCTCCATTCTCCCCACCCTCCGCTCCTCCTGCTTGCCCCAATAATTTCTCCCCCTGGTGATGGGTGTGTGTCGATACATCTCCTTGCCAGGGGTGCAAGAGACCAGGGTGAGGTGCGCAGATACAGCTCTTTGCCAGGGGCACAAAGGAGCCTAGGTACGCCTCTGTTTCTAGTAACCTGGGAAGCTGTCTCATCCTGAAGGAGTGTCTCCACCCCCATCATTCTGCCCGGACACTGAGGTCCAGTGCCGAGGGCCTTCTGGCGGTTCCCTCACTATGAGAAGCCAAGTTACAGGGAACCAGGCAGAGGGCCTTCTCGGTAGTGGCACCCACCCTGTGGAACGCCCTCCCACCAGATGTCAAAGAGAAAAACAACTACCAGACCTTTAGAAGACATCTGAAGGCAGCCCTGTTTAGGAAGGATTTTAATGTTTAATAGATTATTGCATTTTAATGTTCTGTTGGAAGCCACCCAGAGTGGCTGGGGAAACCCAGCCAGATGGGCGGGGTATAAATAATAAATAATAATAATAATAATAATAATTATTATTATTATTATATCTAGCTCAGCATCCTCTAAATACCAGCTAGGGTAGTGGCTCTCCAGGATTTCAGCCAGGGGCCTTTCCAAATACTACCTGGAGTTGGCAGGTAGGGGACAGAACCTTGGACTTGAACCTTATAGGAGGAAAAGCTGCTTAGGTAGGGGAATGATTTGCAGTGAGGAACCTATAGATGGAGGAATGACTCCTTCGTCTCCTTCTCCTCCCCTGCTCCGAATAACATCTTACTGAAGTATTGCATCTTAGCCTGGCTGGACAACTGTGTGAGCTGAGCTTAAGTTCCTGGATCTTTTCAGGTTTCCAGGACTGGCTGGGTATGAGCAAGTTGCATGGGTGACCCATTCCAGCTACTGGTGATATTTATTTAATTACATTTATATCACACCTTTTACTCCAAGGAGCTCAGGGCAGCATAGGTGGTTCTCTCTGCCCACATTGTATCCTCACAACAATGTTGTAGGCAGAGAGATTGTAGCTAGCCAATGGTCACATCCTGAGCTTCGTGACTCAGTGGAGACTTGATCCATGCTCCTTGTCCAACACTCTAATCTTGTTCTACATAAACCACTTAGAGGTTTTTGATGATTCAGTGGTATATTAGACAAAGATACGGCAACAGGGAAACACCCATGGTCAACAACATAGAATCTTGTGTCACCTTAAAGACTTACACATTTATTGTGGCATAAGCTTCCGAAGACTACAGTCTGCTTCATCGTTATGGCTAGGGACACTATACCCATGACTGTGAGTTGTTGGGGAATACCAGTGAAGAGTGGTGTTGCGCTCATTGTCCGCTTATGCGCTTCCCATAGGCATCTGGTTGGCCACTGTGAGAACAGGATGCTGGACTACATAATTTGATCCAATGGGGCTCTTACGTTCTTCAAAATATCTTGGATAGCTGCACTAGGGAGAGACCTCTGTGAGGGAGACACTGTCACTTTAAGAGGATTGTGCTTAAATGTATTGCTTGTGTGATCCGAAAGCAGTCTTCAGTAGGAAATGGTCTGGTGGCAGCAGTGACTATAGTTTTTCTATTAATCCTTCATTATGTAAATAGTTAATAAAAGTTGGTTTGCTGCATTTTGAACCCTGTGAGTTATAAATACAACTACCTCTGGCTGAGATCTGCTGGCAACTCAAGCAAGACAGTACAAGGCTAGACAAGCCATCATCTGACTTGGAATAAGACAGAGTTCACATGTTTCTGTGATAGGGTGGAGCTGAAACAACTTTAAGAAGCTCTGTGGCTTCTGCTGCTGCTGCATTTTCACCATCCAGGCGACTGGCTTGGAAGCCCTCCAAGTGGTTTAGGAATATGGTCTTCTGTGATTACATTCTGTTAGCCAGAATTGGTTGTGATCATTCATTTCCTGTGTTCAGCTGTTATGCAATGTTTCTGTGTTTTGATGAAGAGGTGCTGGAGGAAGTGAGCATTGTTATAGTTAGTGGGAGAAACAAAAGCTTTTGAACTTCAAATTTCTGGGAATAAAAAAAAAAGTACCTCCTACTGTTTTCTGGGAAAAGTAGACAGAAGAAAACCTCTCGTTCTACAGTGTTGTGCAGAACTGTCATAAGCAGTTCTTGGGAAGTAGTTGGCTATAATCTGCACTGTTCTTTCAAAAACTTTGGCAGCGAACTAAAGGACCAACCAACAGCATGAGGAACGAACTCTATACCAACAAACATCATCCCCAACAGAAGACATTCTTGTGTTACGTTTTGTAGTGGGGGAAACATTTCCCTCCCCTTGTAAAGAAAATAAATGGTGTGTAGGGAAGGTGTTTCCTTCTGCTGATGCAAATGAAATCAAATATATGCTTAATGCTTACAGTGTATTTGAAATATTGATTGCCCTAGATTGCTGAAGAATTCAGACTCATCCCATAAACTACAGCTAGGTGTGATGCTAATATGCCATTGATGGCTTCACTCCATTTAGACAAAGGATAAGGAAGCTTTCAGTGGAAGTTGTGCATACATCCTCTACATTTGGGAGGCTAGACATCACACTGTTTCATAAATCTCATCGAAATTAAATTTGGTCATACAGTTCCTATGACAATTTCTGAAGAGCAAGCATGCAATGTGTAAGAATGTGGTAGGGGTGAGAAACAATATGCTACTTGCAGCAGTTTTGTGCAGCCTCCAGGACCTCGACAGATAACAGAAAACCTCAGCCTTCCTATTAAAAATGGTCCTTGTGGATTTAGGTACCTGGCACTTGAAAATAAGATGGCAAAATAGATTACAGGCTTAGGTCATCCTCCATCCTGAAATCAGTTTTATAATCTCAAAATTATGTGAGTGGTTTCTTGGTGGTTTGAGCCCCCCCAGAGATGGCTGTGAGCAGAATTTGTGCATTGCAGGGGGTTGGACTAGATGACCCTGGGTCCCTTCCAACTCTATAGTTATGATTCTATGGCAGGAATGTTCACTTCTCCAAGTTCACTTTGAGATGCTGGTGTCATCCAGAAGGAAAGAGGGTGGCAAAGATACAGAGGTTGAAAGAAGGGGTGGTGGTGGTTAAAGGGCAGAAATACAGTTTTGAATGTCACCAATGTAAAGGTTGCAGCTGAGGCCATGAGAATGAATATGAACTAAGAGATATTGTAGAGTGTGGTTGCTGCAGGGCCTCAATGAGAAATAGATTGGAGTAGAGACAGTAACAATGTAAGTGGTGAGGCCATAAGCATCAAAGCAGGCCACACAATTGGAAACCTCTTGAAAAATATACCAAGGAAGATTGTCATTACCATTTCCTCTTATTTATTCATCTAATAAATTCATTTATAAATCACTTGCCACGAGGCACCCCAAGATGATTTATTATCTAACTTACATAAAACAGTTACATAGATTAAAACAATGGCATATATTACTAACATGCAGCTAGTAAACTGAAATGTTTTTCATTTCTCTCTTATCGAGGTTGTTTCACTAGCCTTGGAAATGCCAGGTAAGAGCCATGGCCGTGCTTGGGATTACTGCCCCTGCTGTAATATTTTTATTATCTGTTTTTTTTAACAAAAAAGCAGAGTCGTCAACTCCCATTAACCAAGCCTAGTTGTGTGTCCAGTATTCTGTGCTGAACACTTTACCCTCATTTATCCCATGATGTGCAGGAAGGCAGGAGACGGGAGCAATCTCCCATTCTTGTTAACGGGAATTGTGTACCTCATTCTCTGTGCATTGTGCTGAGAATGAACGGGGAAAGACGTGTTTGGAATCAGCAAAAAGCTTCTTCTATTCAGCTGGAAGAAAGCGCTGGCTAGAGCTGGCGAGTAGAGGGAAGGATTGGAAACAATTGCTTAAAAAGAGAATCGGTTGGATTTCTCCCCAAATTTCTGCTGAGGCAATGACAATTTGGAAGTGTTTTGCAGCCTTGCTCCCAACCTGCTTGATAACCTTTGTGTTGTGTGCAATAGTGCTGCTACCAGCACTTTCATTGGTACGTCAGTTTTTCATCTGTGCTAGCTAATGACTAAAACAGCCCCGGTAACGCAGTTGCTTATTTTCCAATATAATTATTTCTGAGTACTCCTACATTTGCTGCTTATCCCAGGGGACGGGCTCTCTGCTGTGCTGCTTTGATAGAGCAGTCCTTTGCATTCTTCTACACCTTCCCTTCAGGTGTGGCAAGTCAGGTTGGCAGCACCGCACTGTTTTCAAGCTCTGGTGGCATCCCACCCCTTCTTCTTCTTGGCTCTTATGCTGGCTCTGTAATTAAGCAGGAGGTGGCAGGTAAACACACTGACTTGTACACCCCTAATGATGCTACTTTCTGCCTTGACTGAAGACCCGAGAGCATCCTAAGCATTAATGAACAAAGCCTCACAATGCCACCGAGAGCAAAAGCAATAGGGAATTAAGGCCCTGTTTACTGGAGCTGTTTGTGAGCAGTTAAGAGCAAAACCGTGTCATTGTGCAGCAAAGGCAATCAGAGAGCAACTAATACAGACTCCAGAGTGCATGCTGCTCACCCAAAAAATATGTGAAGTGCTGCATGTTATTCCAGCCAACGTTAAAAATTTAGAAGGAACCTAAAAAGACATCTGGTTAACTTCTTCAGGGTGGGACCTTGCTCCTCTCTCTCTCTCTCTCTCTCTCTCTCTCTCTCTCTCTCTCTCTCTCTGTCCCCCCCCCCATTTTAAACCTATTATCTTCAGGGAAACACACTGGGATAGTTACCAGCACACCCTAGACTTGGATATGATAGGCAAAGCCAGCAATACCATGAAGATGGGTGCCATGTCAAATTTCAGGAAGGGACTGAAATCCAATGGGATGTGGGTTTCCTAGAGGCATCTGGTTGGCTGCCTCTGTGGGAAGGAGGATGCTGGCAGAGGCAGTTTTAGGGTGGCACAACCAGTGCGGTCGCTCTGGGCACCGTGCTGCAGAGGGTGCCAAAACAATGCTGTAGAACAGAGCACGAAAGGCAGAGGGTGCCGAATTTTAGCATCGTCCAGGGTACCACTTAAATTTGAGAGCTCAATGTCCACCACCATGTTGAACCAGATGGACCTTTAGTCTGATCTAACAAGAACAGCTGTCATATTCTTATGCCAGTTGAATTGCAAATATTTATTGTGATTTTGTTTTTTCATATATCTCACGTACCTATGGGAATGTTATCACCATAAGATAGTTATTATTTCCCTCTTTCTTGAGAAAAATCAACCCATCAAAGGATTTGTCTCTTGGGACTAGCGTATGGAGGAATTGAATATTGTTTATAATAGTAGTTGCACATCATAGACAACCACTGTGCTTGCCAGAGACATAGATGTTCCTGAGGGACAATTCCATGGGTGGTTGTATCCAGAACAGATTCATTGCAATTAATGAACATGGCTAAGTTTGGTCCATTGATTTCAATGGGTCTGCTCTGAGTAAAACTTAGGTGACCTGAAGGGGGGTGATGACTGCCCCCTGCTCAATATTGCCTCTCTTGATGCGCTATGTTTGTTCAGTACCATGAAGCAAAGCCATTAATTAGAAACATACTGGCTTTTAAGGCCCTATTGCTGTTACCCAGCATGACATCATTTTAGTGGTTTGATTGGTAGAGCACTGGCTGGCTGACAGCTGTCTTTAGGTCATTGGCATCATTTATCTCATTCAGTGTTTTAATGCAATGAAGACCCACAATATCTCTGCTTTCCCATCTCTCTTCTGCACAGCAGCTGCCAATTACCACTACACAGGTGTTCAAAGAGAATCTAAAGGATTTCAGATTTAAGTTTTGCCCAGAGGGTTTTCCCTCTCTTTCTTAAAGCAATTTGGTTTGCTAATCTCTCCAGTACAGCAATTCTAGGCCTGAGGCACGTATTTATTTTCCTTTAATAATTTCAAAATTAGGGATACCCAAAGAGGGTGGTTTTATTTACATTTTCTTTTGTCTGTCCTCCCCACTTGAACTTCTGGACTGGGGTTCAAGTTGTATTTCTGTGCAGAAGAAATACAGGGCAAACTGGCTATCCAGCTGTAATATCCACAGAGGTCTCTTGTATTCTGCCTCTCAGTTCCTCAGGAAGTGGACCAAACAGAACCTTACATATAGGTGCTGCTTCCTGGGTTCATCCTTTAGTTGAAATTCCTGCATTGCAGGGGGTTGGACTAGATGATCCTCAGGTTCCTCCCAACTCTACAATGTTATGATTCTATGATCCTGGAAAAGGTAAAATGCAAAGCTTCTGTATAAGCAAATTAGTCTGAAACATTAATTTATCCAGGGTGCAAGCAGTAAAAAAATCACCCATTTATTAGAGATGGGTGTGGATGTGGAGAAGAAATACTAAGTATTTTTTTTATTAAGATACTAAGTAAAAATTAGATTGCAGGATGTTATGTTTTAGCTATATTTTAAATGTGGCACAGGCATCCCCCTCTCCCTCTCCCGCTGAGAGGAGCAGATTTCTAATATGTATGCATTACCTCTCATTAGGAAATGAGCATATTTAATGCTGGGTAGTTCTTTGAACTGAATGACTGCAAAAGGAGGGATGTTTTTCACTTTGAAGAGTTGCCATTATTTCAAGGCAACACACTCCTGATCACCTTTTGAGTTAATCTCAATCTGACATGAGCAAAGGTGGGATGCTTGATAGTTGGAAAGAGCAGCCAGAGTTGAGAGCAGAGTTTGGCAGTGATGTGAGCCAGAGGAAAAAGCAGCAAGCTGGAGAGAGTGGGAGCCATGTTTGATTTCTGTTTGAATCCAAGATTCTAGTTATGGGGAAAATAAGGCCATTTTGGGGTGTTAATGCTGCAAACCCCTCCATCGTAGGCTCAGGTTGTACATGTAAATCATATATCATAAAGACACCGCAATCTCTTCTGTGCCTCATTTCCAAAGGAAACACAAACCCTGGGTAAGCGCCTGGAACCCCTGGAATCTCGCGCTGTTCAGAGACTGGGGTGGCATACAACTATACTGCCTCATTGCCAGTACAGAAATATGATTCAGCTGCCAGTCCAGTTGGCTTTTGTACATAGAATGGTAGTGGTGGGATGCCTTTTTATCCTCAGGCAGCAGTATGTCTTGAGCTGGCCCTGATGCCGCAGAAGCAGCCGCCAATGTGGCTGTATGCCTTGGAATTCCTGGCTGTCAACACTGGGTAGAATTCAATGCAATGCTAAGTGGGGTTTGCATGCAGGGAAGGAGGTAGGTTCACACAAGGAGACTCCCTCCCAACACGTGCACCCGCTGAACCTGTCCATGGGTTCTCCCATCCCTCAAGAGCATATTTAAGGGCCACAGAAGGGGGAGGACAAAAAACTCCTGTTGTGCGAGTGGATCCCGTTCCATATTCCCAACAACTTTTTTTTTAATCCCACCCACCAGGGAGGAAAGAGGAATATGGAGTCTGCTATAGGCCCTTGTGCATGTGCTAAATTATCTTTCAATGGTAAAATAGGGTCTTGTGATGAAGAAAATTGTATTTGAACCTAAGATTAAGAGTAATGATGCTATTTTACCTGTAATCAGGATAAAGGTGTGGAGAGGTGTTAATGTATCTGTGACATATGTTCCAAGAGCTACGTTGGTGAGACTGAGATGGGGCTGCTTCACTCATTCCTGTTGTGTCCCGTCGCTCCTTTACACAGTCAGATCTGAGTCTGGAGTGTAATTATTCTGATGGGCATCTTCCCCTCTTCCAGTGGCCAGTAAAGACATGATGGATCCTGACCCATTTGAATGGCAATGTCCATTAACTTTGGAGTGTGTGGGCCCTTCAAATATTTTATGGGGAGGGTTGAAGGGACCTCGGTCCCTAGGAGTTGGCACACTGCCACATTGAGTAGAAGTCTGAGTTTGGGTATCCAATTCAGATATATACTAATTTTTGTTTATACATCTGAATTGGTTACCCAATTTTTATCCAGTTTACCTTGATTCCTAAAAAGCAGAGAGGCTATGCTAATGATGTTCTGGATTTAAGCAGAACACACCAATAGCGGTTCCAGGAATAAACTTTACAAGGTTGGTTGTCGTTATCTGTGGCTTCTGATAAAAAGGTTATGCCTTGAACTGTAACTCCACATTCAATTCCTCAGAATTTCACCAAAGCCGCCGCAACAACAAAACAGTAGTTTAATCAGTGATTGCTAAAGAAAACAATGTGTCACATCCTGAGAATGTAGGCATCAAGCTGCCAAATCCCTGTAGGTGGGCAGCCAACAGTGCAAGTAGGATAATGCAGCATTGATATCTGGGGAGGAGGGTGAGTCACAGAGTTTTCTAGAAACAGGAAGTCAGGAATCACTCCTCTTCAGTCCTGCCCCAAAGCCTTTTCAGCTTCAAAGCTCACTGGGGGCTAATTTGTTTCATTGGTCCTAGCCTCTCAGTAGCCGTTGTAAAAGGTACGAGGTGTTACTACCGGTACCTTTAGGCTCCTCAGCAGTTTATAAATGGAGTTTACCTGTATCCTTAAACCTGCCTGCTTTGTTTGCATCTCTTGCTCCGTTTTCATTGCTCTACTCCAGGCTTCCTCAACCTCGGCCCTCCAGATGTTTTGGGACTACAATTCCCATCATCCCTGACCACTGATCCTGCTAGCTAGGGATCATGGGAGTTGTAGGCCAAAAACATCAGGAGGGCCAAGTTTGAGGAAGCCTGCTCTACTCTGTCCCATCCTTTCCATTGGTCTCTCCAGCGCCTGATCTGGCAATGCCCCTTGTATCCCTGTAAGCTCCTAAAACAGAGTTCAACTTCAACAGCTGGTCAAAGGAAACTTCCATCTGAAACATTTGTTGGCCAAATTTGTTGGGGTGGAGGAGGATTGTGCATGTTTGGTCTATAAGCATTGTCTGTCACGTCAGTTTGATGTGAATGCATCATTCTGGACAGATGATATCTTTATCATTGTATTCCGGTAATTTTATTCACATTCTCATGGTGATTTTTTTGGTGGGACTAAAATTGGTTTTGTTTATTCTATACACATTTTTAAACAGTGTTATATAAATATTTTTTGTGTTTCCCAGTGGTATAGTGCCAAGTGGTTTTTAGAAAGCATTACTAATATAGAAACATTGACAGTACCAAATTTGTAATGTGTTTGAAAGTAAAATTATCATTGTCTAACTCTAAACAATCAGATAGGACCTACTGTAGCAACTAAGGCTTTGGTGTTTTACATCTGAACTATGTTGTCTGAAAACATCTCTGTAGGTGAGGTGTACTATCCTAAGAATTTCATAGTCTGAAGATGGGCAAGTGTCCCCACATTGCAACATGCCACATAAAAACATAGATGAACAAAAAGCCTAACAACTAGCACTTGTAATGACAGTATATACTTGATCATCCTTACCATTCTACATTGCTATCTTCCCCATGATTCCTGGGGAGTTTCCTCAAGCCCTTGGGCCACTGTACACTTTCTGAACAGCAAGAAAATCTAGCAAATTGCATCCTTTGGCACCAGGGGAAAAACATTTCCCTTTAACCTTCTATGCCATTTTAAATGTATTTGTGGGAGAGGGGTGTTACTGGTTTTATTTTTGTTTTTATTATGTATTTTGTATTCTCATTCTGTATTTTTTATATTGTGAACTGCCCTGTGATTTTAATCAATAAAATCCTTCTATTTCCTCCAGCAGTGCTGTGCCCATTTTGGGTCTGGGGAGTCACTGTCTTGCCTCCTGCTACAAAAGCAAGCAAGCAGAGGCTCTTACCTGTAAGAAAGAAAGAGATCTTTATTCATGCAATGAACTATACAGGCTCAGCAGCAGACAGAGGCCGAGGGGTCATGATTCAGGACTTCAGGAGCAGGACAATAAGTTTGGAACTGGATGGAATCAATGAAGATGTCCCAACAAGTTTCCATGCCGTGTCTGCCAAGCTTTTAAAGATGAGGTATGGCAGTGTTTCTCAACCAGTGTGCCTCCAGATGTTTTGGGACTACAACTCCCATCATCCCTCGCTAGCAATACCAGTGGTCAGGGATGATGGGAATTGTAGTCCCAAAACATCTGGAGGCACACTGGTTGGGAAACACTGAGGTATGGCATGTTCACTTGCGAGACTTGCTTGCTTTGCGGGAATGTTGGGATGGCATATGCATGCTTCATCAGGGTTGGTGAATGTGCTGATCAGAGCAGACCAGCAGAGATCAATGGGATCAAGATAGGCATTACTAACTCAATGAATGAGTATTTGGGGACCTAAAGGTATAATGACTGGGAGCCGCTGATAGCTTTATCCTCTGTGAATTTGTTCAATGTTAACTATGTTTTGTGTGACTAAGTCCTTCCCTTTGTCTGTCTTGAACCTTCTGATAATCAATTTCATTGGACAATTCAAAGTTTTGGTATTATGAGAAAGGAAGTAAGGAAGGCTCTCCATCTACTTTCTGTCATATCCCACTTACTCACTTTTTTCTAAGTCTAAAAGCCTCAATTGTTGTAGTTTATTATCATGGGGAAAGGGTACAGCTCCCTAATCATTTTGGTTGTCTTTTACTGGCCATTTTCCAACTCTAAATAATCTTTTTGAGGTGAGTTAACCAGAACTGTACATGGTACTCCAAGCATGCCCACACCATAGATTTGTGCTGACTCAAATATCTCTCTTCTAGTTTGTAAACACCAGTTCAGCTCCCTGGTATGCAGACTGTTTGTAGCTTCTTCTTCTTCTTCTTTTAAAGAAGATCGACCATTTCCTGTGTCTTTAATAAATTTTGGCTTGATGTCATCAGGAGCTGGTAATTTGCTAATGTCTTAGGATTTTATATTTTGTTCTGTCTATTTGCTTCAGTTCTTCAGACTTCCTTCCTGAGAAAGTCTGTTCAGGCACAGGTATCTGACCTACTTCTTCCACAGTGAAGGCAGACGCAAATAATTAATTCAGCTTCTCTGCAATCTTCCTATTGTCCTTCAGCATACATTTCTCTCCCTCCCTTGTCAGTTAGTAATCCTGGTTCCTGTTCTTCCTGCCTCTGCAGTATGGAGATAGAGGCTGCAGGGTGTCTGAGTCTGCATGGCCTTTTCCAGACAAGTGCTCAATCAGGGACTGTGGGCCTTGGAAAGGAACTGGGCCTAGTGGATTGGCTTACCACCTGTTCCTTATTTAAAGGAATGGTTCCTTATTCAATTAAAAAAAAAATTGGATAAGGAACCCTTCCATGAAATGAGCAACAAGGCCTGACCCAGTCTACTGAGTTACTATGTGCATGTTTTTGATATTAATTTTTTGTATCTTTATTTTATAGCTTATGATTTATGTGGAAATTGTTGAATTTGGTTGTTTACTTTTTGATGTTTTATGTGATGTTTATGACTACTTTTGCTATGGAAGGGTGGCACACAAATAAAATTAAGTATGTAAGACATCGAAGTTAACATTCCAAGTTGACTGTGCTACCCAGGCCTCAAAGCCCTCTTCAAGAGGCAAACAGAGATGTTTAGTGCAGCATAGGCTCCTGGGATTGGCAGGCTGCATGCAACTATTGGAATGGTCAGGTCCGGTATAAAGACTGGTACCTTGGCCTGCCTTGCCCTGGTCAACAGAAATACAGCTTCCAGTTCAAATCATTTAGGGACCCAAAGCACCATCCATGTCCAAATTTGGGAACAGTTGCCCTTAGCCCTAAGTAGCCTGCCCTGGCATGCTTGCCTCTTCCTCCTTCATGAAGATGTTTGCTCTTACATTTTCCCATATTAGGGGAATATGTGTTGACCACAGACAGAGTCTTGAAAATACCATGAAATTGTTCCCAAATTCACTTGATTTGCAAGACCTCCTCTGTGGCAGAGGCTTCTCACAAACTAATGTCCATGTGGCTTAAGCCAAACCGCACAGAAATTGTTCTGAGGATGCTGAGCCTCACTTATTTTCAACCACATGTATATTGTAACATGGAAACATTCTCTATGGCTTTGAAATCTTCCACATCTTGTTAAATTGTCTCTGCAAAAGTTCCTGTGGTTTTGACAAGCTTTTGAATGTGAAAGTGCTGGTGACTGCATGGCAGGAATTCTTGGCTGAAGGCTTAGAGATGAGGAGCCTTAATATGTCTGGAGTACCTGCTCAATAGGGGTCAGCACAGACCACTACATGAAAAGCGTATCTGCTTGAGCCATGTGCCCTCCCCAGCAAGGAAGGACGGCTGGGTTCCTGTGTAGGCACATTACAGGGGTTCCACTTCCCCAACCCCCCATGTAATGTGGGGGTGGCCAATCAGAAACATAAAACAGTTTGACACTGGGAGAGATGAAATGCACAATGGCAACTGGTGCCAAACCAGATTATAAACTATTGAGTAAAAAAAAAAAGGAAAAAGAGCATTTGAATGATACTCTGTCATCTTAAAACACACACATAAAACTGCATTTTCCTTTTGAGAACTATAATTTTATGAATGAAGAAGCAGAGCAGTCAGATTCCTAACCAGCTTAAATATACATCTGGAGTACATATTATTGTTTCCATTAGAAGCAATAGCTCTTGAACACTCGAAGGATGCTAAATATACCATCATTATGTATACAGGCAGATGAAGGCAATGCCAGAATGTGATCCTTCTCCCCTCTTAAGAGATGGTTTTTCAGGATCAACAACCCAAGCAGGGGCATCTTTGGCTCAGGCTCCACACACACCCATCTCTTGCCCCTTCCTTTTCCCAAAAACTTTGCTTACAAAGTAGCTGGGCATGATGCAAAGTGGAGTGCAAGTGAGACTCCAAACACCCACCATCTTCCTTTGTTCAGAGGACTCAATGTGTGCCTATGTACATACAGTTTTTATATTTTATACATACATTATATTTTATACAGACATTTACATATTTTATTTATTTCAAATATGCTTAGCCCACACTTCATCAGATGATCTGAGGGCCAGTAACAGCCACAAAAACCTAACAGTATAGAGAATAGCCCTAGGGCAGGGGTAGCCAATGTGATGCCCCCAGATGTTTTTGTACACTACAACTCCCATCATCCCTAGCCAGTATTGCCAATTGCCAGGAATGATGTGAATTGTAGTCCGGCAACAGCTAGAGGCCACCATTTTGGCCCACCCTGGCTGGGGACCATTCAAATTGATTAATCAGTACAATTTTCTTCCATGCTTTATCACAGTCCTGTCCGCACATAACATTTTCAACCCTTCTTCTTTTTAAAGTCTTCCTTCTTTTCAATGTCTGGCAAACAAACAAACAAAAAGATATTTATCTTACATTCTCCATCATCTCTATATTTTAGTAAGTGTGAGGGATCGTATTGAAGCCACTACAATCATATTAGAAGACAAAAATAGCTCAACATCCCCCCCCAAAAAACCACACCACCACCAAAGAAAGTGGATCAGTATCATTCTGAAAGTCGGCAGCATTTAAGGAAATAAATTTCACCTTACTTTGTAGCACATGGAACAATTTTATGAAGCCTCACAAACTCTGAGTGGGCTGTACCATTTCAGAGCACAGTCAGCTACCTTCTACTGAGTGAGAAGAGGGAGCGGGTGGCGCTGTGGTGTAAACCACTGAGTTTGCCAATCGGAAAGTTGGCAGTTCAAATCCGAGTGATGGAGTGAGCTCCCATTGCTCTGTCCTAGCTCCTGCCAACCTAGCAGTTCGAAAGCACACCAGTGCAAGTAGATAAATAGGTACCGCTGTGTCTGGAAAGTAAACAGCGTTTCATTGCGCTCTGGCTTCCATCACAGTGTTCCATTGCACCAGAAGCAGTTTAGTCATGCTGGCCACATGACCCGGAAAGCTGTCTGTGGACAAACGCCGGCTCCCTCAGCCTGAAGTGAGATGAGCGCCACACCCCATCGTTACCTTTGAGTGGACTTAACCGTCCGGGGGTCCTTTACCTTTACTGAGTGAGACCATTAACATCTATAAGTCTACTTTGAGTAGAACTAGTACTGGATACAACCCATAATTTGGGATGAACATTAGAACTATGTTTTAACTGTCATCACTAATTTAAACAAAAACTAATATACAAAAACTAATATACAAACCCTTCGGAGCACAGAATTAAGGCTAACTGTTGTAATATCAGCAAGAGACTAAGTGCAATAGCACTTTGAATATGTTCAATATATCAAGCACCATTGTCTCTAGATACTCCCTTGTTGTAGCACTGAATAATAATGATTTTTTTGGTCATGTAAACTTTTACCTCTTGAGCATAAAGCTGAGTCATCACACAGACCATTAGCTTTATCTGCAGTAAAATGTACAGTCTAGTGGGAGCCCCCAGGCCCATATGGTTTCACATCTGAATTGTTTTAAGCCATTTAAGTAACAACTTGAAACAACCTTCCTTTCCCCATATGTTGAGGAGTGTTCCTATTCCCTTGTACAAAGCAACTACTGCCAGCCTTTGAAGAGCATGAATCTGTCTTTGATCTGCATGGAAAGAAGTGGCCCAGTCTTATGGTGGCAATACAGCTCTGTTTCTTTCACAAGTACCTCATCCAGAGAACATTATTTATGGTTGCCAAACATTACTGATCTTCATCAGGCCAGATTAACTTGAATTTATGCTATGTATTTCCATTCAGACACTAAAGGAGCTTAAAAGGGCTTATTCTTATCAGGCCTTCTTGCAACAGAGCTAAGAATGTGGGGAAACTTAATATTTGTGATGCAAATTAAAATAGTTGGGCAGGAAGAAGAAGCCATTGTTGCTGATCCCCAGATTTTACCATAGCTATGAAAGTCTCTTCTAGCTATTACTAAGCACATTTAGATGGGCTGTTGCTTTTTATGGATTCACTTGGTAGAAGAGAGTACAGGAGAACTCTAGATTTAATTGACCAAATGCTTCTCTTCATAGTTCTATAAATAACCTCAAAGAGACAAACTACATATTATGTAGGAGATTCATGATTTAGTACTTCTTCACCTGAAGGGCCCAGACATTTTTGCAATTATGCTACCCACATTTTTCTACAACTTAATATAGCAGAAAACTATAAGCACTGTACATGAAAGCAATAAAAACACACCTACTACATTCAACAAAAGAGTCCTAAGAGCTAGATTAAAACAAAATGCAACTGTCTATCACAAATAAACTTCAGCAGTGTACAAAACAAAACAAATAGTGTGGGCTTCACCTAATAGTCCTGTCAGCAGAAGCACTGTACAAGGACACAACTTGCACAAAGGGGCTTTCTGCCCCCCTCAACTACCCCCATTCCCTGAAATTGTCTTGGGGGGTCAGGAGAACCCCCAAAATAGCATGCAAGGGGGGTAAATGCGCAGATGGAACAACTGGAAGAGTGTGATGTTAAATTCCCCCCTAAGAGTCAGAGTGCAGGAAAGCATGTATATTCTTAAGAAATATCTAAATGTCATTACTGTCTTGGCCTCATAAATTACCAAAGGGAAAGGACACCAGAAGGATGGTGCTATCACTGAGAAGGTCTGCTTCCATGTTGTCACCAAGTGATAATGCACTGATCATGGTACAATCAGCAGAATCTCCTTGGAAGATTTTAAAAATCTGTTTGGTCTGTCTCAGAGGAGGCACAATGCCCTTCAGAATTGTGTGGAAAAGACAATACAATAATGAGATAGCAAAATAAAAGATTTATTCAATCACATTTTAGTTTACCTGAGATTCCTTTTACCTGAGGCTCCAAGAAATCAACATTCTGATCCATAGGAATGAGAGATAGTAGAGGAAGACCTGAAGTTAATAAAGTACGCCTTAACTGTAGAGCCATGTTAGCTTTATTAGTAACAGAGTGACTTTTGCTTTCCATGAAGAAAGTTTCTTCCATGTGAGCTTCTTTGAAGATTAAAAATGTTCTCAGTACTGACCCAGCAACCTATATATGTCTTCTCATATGCCTCCTACTTTTTTTCTGACCTACTGACCTGCATACATTTTTGAATGCAACTCCTATCATCTTTTATCATTGGCCAGGCTGGCTGGAGCTGATGGGAGTTGTAGTCCAAAAACATATGGTGGGCAACAGGTTGGGGAAGGAACAATGCTCTAAACCTGGGGTGGAGAAGCTGTGGCCCTCCAGCTGTTGTTGGCCCCACTCTACATGGCTAACAGTGAGGGATTATGGGAGCTGTAGTTCAGCAACATCTGGAGGACTTTAAAAAAAACTATGCCAGCATACATGGGCAGCATAGCATGTGTGAGATCCTCAGCAGACTACAGTAGACTTCATAGCCCCCCCCCCAGGAAAATTCCACTTTAGCTCATTGTCAGGTTCAGGGGAAATATACATAACAAGGAATGTGAACAACTTGTCAGTCACAGTAGCAAGCATCCAGTTCTGGGGCTGGCACCCAAGTCTAGACATAGCTGGAATTTATTTTAATTCAAGTTTCATAAAGCACCCTTCCATTGAACTTCTAGGGCAGCGTTTCTCAACCGGTGTGCCCCGGGACACAAGTGTGCCGCGAGACACCGGCTGCTGTGCCGCGGGAAAACCGTGGTTCGGCGCGGCGGCGAAGTTTGTTTTGGCCCGGCGGGATGAGCCTCCCTCCCTCCTTCGCGCCCTGAGGGCGGGGGCTCCCTTCGCCGACTTCCCCGGGCGCAGTCACCCGCTTTCGCCCCATGGAGAACCCGGCGGGCGGCGGCACCGTCCTAGCTGCAGCGCCCGCGGAGCAACAGCCCCAGCCGCCGCCTGCAGCGGGAGCGAACGGGGGGGAATCGTCGGAGCTTTGTGCGCCGCCGGGCTCCGAGGTGCTGCCAGAGGGCAACGGGCCGGTGCTTCGCCAGCGCTCGCTGCGGGCGGTGTACATGCTCAACGACGGCCCCAAGGGCGGCTCGGGGGCGCAGAGCCCTGAGGCCGGCGCGTTGCAGTGCCTGGCGCAAGCCTGCGAGGCCGAAGGAGCGCAGCTCAGCACCGTCAACTTTGGCGAGCTGGACTTCGGCGAGACGGCCGTGTTGGACGCCTTCTACGACGCGGGTGAGTGAGGGCAGCTGGCAGAGAGAAAGGAGGCTGGAGGGGGCGAAAGCGAGGCGCCAGGCTCCCTCAGCAACAGGCGCCCCCCGTGAGGCTGGGGGAAGGCAGGCGCTTCCAGCCCCCGGCCCGTGCCTGCCTGGCGGCGTGTTTTTGCTCAGCAGCTTGAGAAGAAGCTGTTTCCTTGGCAGGGCGAGGGGCGCTCAAGCCCGAACATGGATTTCCGTTGCCATGGCGACGTTGCCGCCGCCATTTTGTGGGTGCTGTGCCGCGAGATTTTTTTCATGAGACAGGTGTTCCGTTGCCCAGAAAAGGTTGAGAAACACTGTTCTAGGGTAATTTACAAAAACATTTTATCATATATATTAAATATAACAAACAACATGTTAAAAAGAGCTAATATCTAATAACTAGTATATTAAGCCCGTTGAAAAAACGGGCTCTAGCCGGAGCCGGAGCAGCAGGAGCCGGGGGACCGGGAGGCTTTGGCGGGGGCGACCGGCTGGCCCATCAGCGGAGGCCGCCTCGCCTCGGACCCCCGCCGGCTGGGCAGCGCGCAGGGAAGGGCGCATGCCGGACGGGGGGCCTCCTTCAGGCGGCGGCGGGCAGCGGCGGAGGCCGCCTCGCCTCGGACCCCCGCCGGCTGGGCAGCGCGCAGGGAAGGGCGCGTGCCGGATGGGGGGCCTCCTTCAGGCGGCGGCGGGAGCCTCGATAGGCGGGCGGCGGCAGGCGGCGGCAGGGGGAGTGGTGCTTCGCGCCGCTTCGCGCCGCTTCCCCCCAGCAATGGCGGTGGCGCAGTTTCGCCCGGCCGGAAGTGTCTCTGCGTCGTCCCGCCCCCCTCTCCGCCCCCTCCAATCCCTGCGTCCGTCTGTGCCATGCGCAGAATTGACTTCCGTGACACACAGAAAATTGCAGGTGGACGCAGGGACACTTGAAGATTATAATATAGGATAACATTTTAAAGCCTAGGATAATGAAAACATATTTGCTGGAGAGTCTAAAACAGGCTTCCTCAAACTAGGCCCTCCAGATGTTTTTGGCCTAGAACCCCCATGATCCCTAGCTAGCAGGACCAGTGGTCAGGGATTATGGGAATTGTAGTATCAAAACATATGGAGAGCTGAGTTTGAGGGAGCCTGGTCTAAAAGGAGAGTCTTCTCTAGCGTTCCACCACTGAAAAGACTCTCCATCTCTCTTATTGCCACCTTCCTCATCTTGGATATTCAGGGCACCTGGAAGAATATGATCTCAATGCAAGGGCCATCAAGGATGACCTCAGTGCATGGACAGGTTGGTGTGGGAGCAGGTGTCTCTTCTGGTACCTGGTTCACAAACCATGTAAAGGTTTGGAGGCAAGAACCAGCACTTTCCATTGTGACAATTCCAACTTACTGTGTTTTCCGAGTGTATGAAAATAGTTACTTTTGCAGCAAGTATAAATTAACATCAGTTGGGAGCTGCATCTATCCATTCCTGGAACAGATACAGAAGGCAGAGAGCTTTTCAGATGGCCAGGCTTTAATAAAAATCCAAGTGACACGCTTATGGTAAGAATCACAGGTTGTACTTGGTTCTTGTGACTGTTAATTAATGCGATATGTGGTAAGCTACAGTATATGTTTTCAGAGGTCTGCTTCACAACAGGAAGAATTCTTTTATCTCCACACAAGTGGGTGGATTACAACTTGGCAGCATCTCTTGTTGGAGTTTAGCATGAAAATATTTCCCCCCAAGAAATTAGGACTTTGTTATACAACTTGATAAAGACTGCATCTAGTCGAAATGGACTTTTACTAGTATTCCATATTATTCATTGTATGGTGCACTGCAACTATAAAAATGTATATTCATTCCTGTTGTTCATGTTATTGTGTGTGTGGACCCTCATTGTGTATACTTTTGTTCTCTTTCGATACCAGAGGCATACGTTCCCACAGATCAGGCCTAGTGCAGAGCCCAGTGGATGCATTTTGAAGTAACTGAAGAGGCTTCAAAGGTGGGCCTATTTATTTATTATTTATACTTACAACCTGCCCTTCACCAATTGACCCCAAGGTGAGTTACAAAAATGTCACAATTAAAAGCAAGTACAATTTACATTATATTAATAAAATAAGACCACAAAACAACCAAGAGAAAAAGTAACAAACAGTAGCACAGAACAGTAGTGGACAGCAATGCAGGAGGAGGAAAGCCATCTACTCTACCAAAGATCTGGTGGTGGTGAAGAAGAAGAAGAAGAAGAAGAAGAAGAAGAAGAAGAAGAAGAATTTGGACTTGATATCCCGCCTTTCACTCCCCTTAAGGAGTCTCAAAGTGGCTCACAATCTCCTTTCCCTTACTCCCCCACAAGAAACACTCTGTGAGGTGAGTGAGGCTGAGAGACTTCAGAGAAGTGTGACTAGCCAAGGTCACCCAGCAGCTGTGTGTGGAGGAGCGGGGAAGAGAACCCGGTTCACCAGATTACGAGTCTACCGCTCTTAACCACTACACCACACTGGCTCTGGTGAAGAGGTGGGACTTGACCAACTGCTGAAAAGCATACAGTGATGGTACAAGACACACCTCAGAGAGGAGGTAATTCCACAACATGGGGGCAACCACAAAGAAGGCCCTCTTGTGTGTCACCACTCTTAAAACCACTCCCAATTGAGCTTGTTCTGCTGGGAAGGTTGATGTTGGGCTAGAGTAGGGCTTTATATGACAGTATTGACCCATTAAATTGGACTTGGTAGAGAAGTGGAAACCAGCAAAGGTCGTTCGGCACTGTTGGAAGAAGAACTGGCCAGAAACACCATCAGTACTTGTGCTACTTGGAGCTTTAATTGAGAAGGGGATGCACCACCACCTCTTTAAAGGGCCAATCCCTCTGCCCTGCAACACAGCGTTCAGCACTACCTGGACCCTTCCAGCCACACCCTGTTGGCTAGTTTTTATAAATCATGATGGACAAGGGTCAAGAGGACATAATGCATTGCAGCAGTCATCCCTGGATATCACTACAGCATGGATAAGTGTGGCCAAGTGTGGCGTAGCCAAGGTGGGGGGCTTGTGATGTCAGGTGACTGACAAATGTGTGATCCCACCTGCCTGTCAGACTTGACCTTCCAATGGACCAGATCCAGTTCTCCACCCTTGGGCTTAAGGAGAGGAGGCATGGTCTTGGAGGACAGTGTTCAGCTGCCAGGTCTGGTGTTCGCCACTCCTGTTTTAGGGGGAGTATAACCCCATCTGAAACGGCTTGAATATACTTTCTCTTAACAAATACACTACCTGTCCACATAACTGAGTTGTTTTTCCAGCCCATTGCTGATTCCAGGCCCTGGTTCTGCTGTTCCACTTGCTCACCTTAATCCAATGAGGAAGAGACAGCGCTGGGTATTGTCAGCATGCTAATAGCACCTCACTTCAAATCCCAAAATGACCTCTCCCAGCATTTCCATGTAAATGTTTGAAAGTTGGGGGGACAAGACAGCATCAGTGCAATGGGACTGGGCAGCAGCACCTTCTGAAATTGACAGTAGAATTTCCCTGTCGCCAAGCCTACAACTCTCAACCTAGAGAGCCCATCCAGAAGCGCACCATGGTCGATGTTATTGAAAGACCGGAGAATTAGCATAAGTGAGCTCTCTGCAAATGTCCTTCTTCTGGCATAGTTTATCCAGGGGTCAGCAAACTTTTTCAGCAGGGGGCCGGTACACTGTCCCTCAGACCTTGTAGGGGGCCGGACTATATTTTGAAGAAAAAAATGAACGAATTCCTATGCCCCACAAATAACCCAGAGATGCATTTTAAATAAAAGGGCACATTCTACGCATGTAAAAACACACTGATTCCTGGACCGTCCGTGGGCCAGATTTAGAAGGCGATTGGGCTGCATCCGGCCCCCGGGGCCTTAGTTTGCCTACCCATGGTTTATTCCATCTGGTGTCCAAGGCAGTCATCAGACCTGAAATCAGATTAAAATCAGTCCAGGCAATCACTCTCATCCAAGAGCACAAAAAAATGGGATATTAGTGACTGACCAATAATAATAATCCTCAGTGTCCAAGGAGGGTTTATTTAGGAGCAGCTTCACACCTGGGCTTTGAGACTCCAAAGCCTGCATTGATGAAACCCTCAGATGTGCCCTGTCACTTTGTGCTTACGGTAGATCTTTATACATTAGCAGAATAAAAACGTGTACAATTTTAGGGGTGCTGCAGCCTCCTCTCCCCCACACCCCAATATATACATAAACTGATTATCTTCATGTTTTTTAAAAAATAAGTTTGCAGACACAATTAGGAGTGAAGATTGCCGCATGGATTCAGATTCCTTTCTACTTACATACATTTTTAAAATGTTAATTCCTTCTTGTTTCCTCTTTATTTCAAAGATCTGTGCTACTTTTAAGAACATAATTTGTCAGCTTAGAATACAAAGTATTGATCAAAGGACAACTGGCAACTCTTTTATACAGTGAAACAGAAATCTAAGCATCAGAACTCTGCATCAGCAACTGTAAGTTTTTTAAGCTTCCATCAGCAATTCTATTGCACCACATTCCACGTAGCACAGATGGTTTTATGGAGAAAAACAGATTTTCCCAAGCAAACATATTATATTAATTAGGCTTCTCTCCCCATTCAGGTTATGACAGACAGAACCATTGGCTCATAGCTAGAAATTAGGCTTATCACCTCATCCTTTAATTAAATAACAATAAAAAATAACAATTATTCGTTTGTTTATCACCCTTTCTAAATATTCATCCCAGGGTGGTTTACAATGAAAATGAAAATTACAAAGCAACGTCAATACAAATGTACAATTAAACAAAACAAATAAAATTATTAAAACCGTAACACAATCAAGTAACAGTCACCTAGAGTGCTGGAGTGAACAACTTAATTCTCAGTGTTTAAAATACAACTTCCTCCCAATATGTATACTCCAAATTTAGCACTTTGTAATGTAAGGGATTCAGATACTGTACACTATTGCAGTGATTACAAACCCCCTGTAAGCCTTACAGTGTGAACATGCTGCCCTCCAGATGTCATTAAACTCCCACCATCCTTAAACTCTGGCCATACTAGGCCAGATGATGATGATGATATTATTTATACCCCGCCCATCTGGCTGGGCATTTCTGCACATCAGAAGGGACACAGATTAGCACCCTTGCTGTAAGGTAAGCCAAATACTGTTATCCCCATATGCTCAAAGATCTGCATTGTTTGCCCAGTCTGTTACTGGGCCAGGTTCAAGGTGTTGCTATTAGTATATAAAGCCCGTAACAGTTTGGGATCAGTTTCCTTGAGGGATATGCCCACACAACAACTTCAATCTTTGTAACTGTTATTGTTACATGTGCCACACAGTATTCATTCTGCACTTGTAAGGAATAAGTCTTTTAGTGTGACAGACTCATACTTTGGAACTCCCTGCCTATTGACATCAGGCAGTCTCTTTGCTGTATCCTTTTTTGGGGCTTGTAAGCGGAGGAAAGTAATTATAAATGTCCTTGTTTCCAGGAAGTACATCCCCGCCCCCTCTCTTATTACTGGCAGGCTTTCCTGAAGGATATTTGCATTTAGACAAAGGTATATTGATTGCAGCTGTTTTGCAGAGAATAATAGGCAAAGAGAGTAAACATAGTTTTTAAAGAGGCTAAAATATACCCTGAAATAAACTAAACTAAACTAAACTAAACTAAACTAAACTAAACTAAACTAAAATAAAATAAAATAAAATACAGTGTGTTATGAGGAGTTTATGACATTCCTAAGAAGTGAGAATCCCACTTACCGGTACTTGCTTTTCTTTTTGTTCTTTGGATCTTTATAAAGACAGTAGAGTAAACTAATCGAAACAGAGAAGTGAGGAGAAAGATGTGCAGTGTATGTGTGTGTGTGTGTGATAATGTTGTGTGTCCATGTCTCTGTGTTCAAACACTGAGAGGAGGTATTACTGGAGGCAGTGGCATAGACTGAAAAGAGCCAGAGAAAATACCAGATGGACTATTGAAATGGTGGCAGGAGGATTCAAGATTAGGCCTAAAATGACTGAGGAAGCCTTCCTTAAGTTGTAGCATGAATATAAAATAACATTGCTTAACATTCATATTATTTGAGTATGGTATATATGTTAAGTGGAGCGAAGAAATAAATGGTCTGGTCGAAAGCATAAAGAAACGTATGGTTGAAAAAGTAAATATTGTGTATGCCAGGTTTCCTCAAACTTGGCCCTCCAGATGTTTTTGGCCTACAACTCCCATGATCCCTAGCTAGCAGGACCTGTGGTCAGGGATGATAGGAATTGTAGTCTCAAAACATCTGGAGGGCCAAGGTTGAGGAAGCCTGGTGTATGCTAAAATAAACCAAACTCCATATTTAATCCAAGCCACCAAATGCCTACTGGAACACAAAGGTTTTTAAATGTTTTCTCTTCATACTAAGGTTCTGTGAACCTATAGGTCAGGCATCCCCAAACTGCGGCGCTCCATATGTTTTTGCCTACAACTCCCATGATCCCTAGCTAACAGGACCAGTGGTCAGGGATGATGGGAATTGTAGTCCAAAACATCTGGAGGGCCGAAGTTTGGGGATGCCTGCTATAGGTGAAGGGAGCTCCACAAATCTAGGGCTGGTCTCCAAAATGCCTCTTTGTGTAAGTCCCAGATGGAGGGCCAGAGTGTAGCCCCCTTCCCCCCATACAGATGGATTGATGAAGGTGATTGGTTTTGTTTTACACCAGTCACACTATGGTGTGATCCTGACCTCAAAATCAATAAAGTAGAAT
Source organism: Darevskia mixta (assembly GCA_034641385.1). Taxonomy (NCBI): domain Eukaryota; kingdom Metazoa; phylum Chordata; class Lepidosauria; order Squamata; family Lacertidae; genus Darevskia; species Darevskia mixta. The sequence goes on along the minus strand of JAWWNH010000013.1, from coordinate 40,854,184 downwards.
AGGAGACTAAAATAGCCATGGCACAAATCAGCAGTGAATTAGGGGAGAAGAGCAGTGGCAAGGATGACTCAGTCACTTGTCATTAACCATCTTGAATTGTGTGAAGAATTAAAAATGGTGATTAAAGTCTGTTATTATGGAATACATAACCTGCAATAAGTGATCTTGAGTGAGCACCCACAAGATCAGTCTCTCACGCTTGCTGATAAATTTCTGTGCTAGCACTATTGCATTACAGCATTTCCCGCATTCCATTAAGCATTGCTCAGCCTAGCTTGACAAGCAACTTGGCTGCTGTACCCTCTTGTCTTGCAGCTGTGTGAACAGCTTGCACTTTGGAGCAGTTCTCTGTACACCTTGGACAAGGGAGCAGCCAAAAGCCAAGGTGAGACTGCATAAAGTTAACTGAAATGTAATGGGTAAAAGCATGAAGTGATCCAAATGTTGATGGATTAGAGTTGGAAGCCACACTTATAAACTGTTGACAGTTTGCTCTTTAGAGATGCAAAATGACATTATTGTGAAGCTTTTGTATAGCTTTCTAACTGAGGATGCTTGCTTAATGGCCTTGGAAGGCTGGTGGCTACTAGCTACTGCACACCCACCTGGTACTGGGGACTAAAGGAAGCCATTGACTGTTCTGAACACAGCCAGAAAAAAAGAGAAATAAGTATGAAAGTTTGCAGCTTTCTGAAAAGAAGCAGTCTTGTGTAGACTGTGTGCTGTTCCTTTGGGGAAACGGATGCTGCTTTAAATATCAGCTTTGTTTGTCTAGGTGTCTGCCTGCTGCTCTGTACTTAACTTGCATTTTTGTAAAGAACTTTAAAAACCACAACATCAGAAGTCCTCAATATTCACAAGGGAACTGGTCCTGTGTAAAAGTTGCTTCTGAAACTTCCTACTATTAAGGAAAGTAGGCTTGTGAATGAGTAAAGCAAGTGGGACAGCGGAGGAAAGAAACCCCAAATTACAACCCTGGATGTTTTTAATCAAGCTGATTCATTCTAGTTTCTAAATCTGTAAGTGGAGACATCAAACTGAATTTTAAAGTCCTTTTCATTCAAGGTACAAGTTTAAGCCGAATAATAACCATTATACTTCATCTATGACCTATTTAATGCTCAAGTCACTATAGTACTTTTCCGGTTTCCCCTCTGATATATCTGCAGGTTTTTACTAGGCTTCCAAATGCTGTTTCAGCTTGATTTATAGAAAATGCTTAGTCACTGACATTAGCTTTGCTTTTTATGTGTGAAAAAAGAGACACTCCTTAGCGTTCCTTTACAGCACTTTCTGCCAAGAAGCTGCAGCTGCCCTGCTGTTGAGAAAGCTGACTGACCAGCTTCCTAAAGGTCTTCCTCTAAGGCTGCAGATGAACTGTGGTGTAGCAGTCGGACCATCAAACAAAGGGATTGGGTGACTTAAGTCAAAATCCCCATGCAACAGTGAACTTCACTGAGTGAGTTTAGTCACCACCTCTCAGCCAACTTTTCCTCACAAGGGCTGTTGTGAGGACAGGGGGCATGTATGCTGCCTTGAGATCCTTGGAATATAAATAATGGATTCATAGGATCGTAGAGTTGGAAGGGGCCCCAAGTGGGATGTATATAAATGAATAAACTTCTGAAATTGATGCACAGAAATTGAGCTACCTGCAAAAAGTACAGGAGACTCATTTTTTTCCTGAAGAACAAAACAAGTACTGTACACAAAATCCTCTGCGACTAATCTGTCACTTTTCATCTGCTCTGATGAGAAAAAAAGTGCTCAATTCAGTTAAGATGCCCGACTTTTAGCCTAAGGAGACCCTTACAAATTTGGAATTTCTAGGCCTAGTTACTTCAGCCAGTTATTATTGGTAGGGAAACAAAAGGATTGTAAATCTGTGCATGGAAATTACCTCACAGAGGAAGGATGTGGACAGTTTGGTGAAGACTTAACAGCTATCTTGAAACATTTGGCTGAGAGGCCTGCTGCCTTGTTATGCAAAGCCATTGGCATGGCTTGGTTATTGTTGTTAGACAAAGGGTGCTAGCGGGCAATTTAACCTTTCTTTAAAGCCCTTACAAAAGGAATGTACCTTGACTCACCCTCACCTGCACTGCCTGGGGCAGGGAACCTTTTTCAGCTGAAGGGCCATATTCCCTGCTGGGTAAATGGTCCCCCAACACAAACCAGTGATGAAAAGGGCCAGGGACAAAAGTAGGCAGAGCAACAAATGTTGCTTCTACCTTTGTGCAGGAGACTCATTTCTTCCAGGGCCGGCCCACCGATGATGCAAGGTGAAGTGATTGCCTCGGGTGGTAGGATTGACAGGGGAAGCAGATCCAGCCTCCAAGGAATGCATTGCCCACTGCTGCTGCCACAGGTGAGGTGGCAATGATAGCTCCTTTGAGGCCAGATCTGTCACCCCCTCAGCAACCCCCCATCCCCATGCTTCCTCTACAGTGGCCTTGTGGTGAATAGGAGGTGCTGCTGGTCTCCTCTTACCCTTGTTCTTCCCCTTGTTCCTAATATAGATCTTCACTCACCCCTTCTTCCCTCGCAGGGGAGGATGAATGAATTTATTATTTCGGTCACAGACCAGTTCCAGCCCACATACAATATCGAGGAAGTCATAAAACATAATAAGAATACATTTTAATTTGCAATTAGGTATAACAGGGACAATACAGATATAGCAACAGTTAAAAAATATATAAATTAAAGGGATGCCATTATGTGATTTCCCCCAGGTGCCAAAATGTCTTGGGCCAGCCCTGGTTTCTTCATGCACAGAATCCCTTTGTCTAGTTCAGGCTTCCTCAAACTCGGCCCTCCAGATGTTTTTGGCCTACAACTCCCATGATCCCTAGCTAGCAGGACCAGTGGTCAGGGATGATGGGAATTGTAGTCTCAAAACATCTGGAGGGCCGAGTTTGAGGAAGCCTGGTCTAGTTCAGTAAGAAGCATGAGCAGAGCCAGACAAAAAAACAGGGCTGGGGAAGGGCATGGTTTGGGAGAGTCCTGAGGACCAAACATGGAGGAGGGCCATATTTGGCTTCCAGGACCAAGGTTCCCCACCCTGGGTCTGTGGAGCTGAAATCTGTTTTACTTAATATAGGAGAACGTATTTATTATTATTTTTTCAACATAGTTTCTTCCCCACTTTATGCTCACAACAGCCCTGTGAGGCAGTATGACTGACTCACTCACTCAAGGTGAATTTCATAGCAGAGCAAGGACTTGAACCTGCCTTGGTCTCCCCGATCATTGTCTGACAGATTAATATGCTAGCCATACTATCATACTGGTTCTCTTGGCAAGAAATAAGCAAGTAGTTTTTGGATTCTAAGCTGGTCTTACTTTTTTCTGACAAGTGCTACCTGCCTGAATTTTTGCATTTGCAGTCCCATCACCTGTCCACATTCAACAATGCTACAGCTCTCCAGTTTACACACTCATATCTTACAACACTCAGAGAAGGGCTAGTTTGAAGATCCCATCGTGAGCTGCTAAAGTTATATTCTCTTCCTCCTCTGGGGCAGGCAGGGGAGGATAGTTAGTGGTTCAAAGCTATTACTAAAAAAACAGACCTCAGATCACAGCCAGTAGACAAGATAAGCTGCATCCCCCCCCCCTTTATTCTATTCTCCAACTCCAGAATTGGAAGCTAGAAATTGCAGCTTTGGATGTGAGTGGCAGAAGTTAAGCAAGACCTCAGTACTGCTGAATCTAATTCACAAATTAAAACATTAACTAAGAAATATAAACATTGCCAAGTAGGAAATGGGAAAGACATGTGATGACATGTTATAGTTCACATTTTTTATTTGCCCCCAAACTAAGAACATTTCAGCAGAATAGTGTCCTTTGAATTTGACGACAGCATCTGTGAGCTGTGTAAGTAGGTTACTTGTAGCTGTGATTCATCATTCTAATATGAATTCCAGAAGTGTGCCCATATTAGTCAGTAACAGCAAGAGGGTACTCCTGAAGCACTTTACCTAGTAACTCGTTTAGCCTGGCATGAGCAACAGCCTTTTTCAGCACAGGCATAAAGTGGAGTAGGAAGGTGGAAAGGATTCATACCGGTATCAACTGGCATACAGAAGAGGAAAACCAGGACTCATCAAAGCTGCTTGTGGTCTTTATAATGAGGTTTGACTCACATAACCTTTCCCAGGGATGAAAGTGTATTACCGGTACATGTCTCCCCCCACCACACACCAAGATTATATCTAGCCTGGGGAGCAGTGCTCGTGTGCCTTTAACAATTATATACCGGGCAAAGATTCAGCAAGTGCAATTCCTGATTGCTGCATTTCCAGCTTGTGGAGTAGAAAAAGCACTTTTTCAAATTCTAGCTGTTGCACAATTGTTAAAGGCACAGGGGATGCTACCAGAAAAAGGTGGCATCTCTATAAAAAATTTTTTTTAAAGCCTCTAGCCCTTATACTTCCAGATATATTAAGGGAAAACATGCAGAAATATTTTGCTCACATTTTCAGTATGAAGTAGGCTTGCTCCTGCTTTCCTGCATCCTACCCAATGAATGGAAACTGGTGTTTAATGATTAATTGATCAAGGAGAAGAAAGCAGCAATAGCTCTGCTAATTGGACAGAATTTAAAGGATTTTAACTGGATTTTGATGTGTGGCTGTAGGATGACTTTCCTTTTGGGCCAGGGATAAGAAACTAGTGGCCCTTCACACATTGTTGGATTCCAGTTCCCCACTACTGATCTGGACTCAACCTTAAAATTAAGACTTCACAATGATTGCTTAGTAATTTCTGGTGCTAATTGCAGTTACCTGCAATGCATCTTACTGTATTACATTTACTATCCATGGTCTAGAAGGATTGTGTGACTTTATCTTGGGGAGGTGCTTTGTGCTCAGTCTGGCTGTGCAACTGGGGGGACAGAGCTTGGATCTGTTGGTTTCCTCTGACTTTAAATGCTTGTTTATACCTGTGAACTCTGAAGAGAAAGGTTGTTTTCCTTGACCCCCCCCCAAACATGAATGTTATTGATCAAGTTCTTGTTTTCACCCTCAAACACTGCAGGTGATATTATGGGTGGGTGTGATAATTATAATAGCTTCACAAGCAGGCCCCACCACTACCAAAATGATTTTAAAATTTTGTTGACTGAAATTTCAAGTATCGTAGAGTCTACCTGTAGCTAAACTGTTCGACTGATGCAGTGCTATGGGTGTGACCTGAAAGAAGAATCAGGTTGTCACCTTTTTGTTTTCAGAAACTCAAAGCTGGGAGCCTCTGAGCATATATGGAAGGCCTGTCCTTTGACAAGTGCTTGCTTCCTGCTTGCATTAGTGAGCTGGGGAAATCTGGTGGTTTGAGCCTTTAATCACATAGGGTAGCTTTGTGGTGCCATATATGTTACGCTGCCAAAGAGGTGGCCTGGGGTGGGAGAGAGATGGTTTGCAGCATCAGGACTTAGGCAGAGAATCTCAGGTTCTGCCAGACAGGGCTCTTAAAAGTAAGAGTCAAGTACCAGTCTGGTCAGCTTCTGGATGTGCCAATTTGTCCTTTGCCATGGGCAGCAAAATGTCTTGGGCCAATCTTGTTTCATGCTAGAATGTCTAGTCCACGAGACTGATTGCTCTTATAGTGATGGCTGATCCTCTAATGACCTTCCCATCCTGCATCTGAGGACTCCTCTCTTAGCGCAGGGGTGAGGGTGTTGTTGAACTACAACTCCCATCAGGCATAGCAAGCAAACATGGCCCCAGGCCAGGGATAATGCAATTTGCAGTTCAGCAACATCTGGAGGGGTAAAGGCTCCACATGCCTGTCTTAGTGGAAGAGAAAGTACTCTCTGCTATGGAAGATACAAGAGCAAGGTTTTTATTATTATTTTGTTTTGTTTTTTAAAAGAAGTGGGAAAGCTTTTCCTTTCAGTCCGTGGCCTGTTGCTAGGAAAAATTACCTCAAGGCCTGTTGTTAATTTCCGAGACCTCTGACCCCACAGATTTGTGCTAATCTTGCCCATTAGCCTTGCCTTGTTCTTTTGCCTAATAGGCTCCAGGGACTGGCCTCTTTCTGAAGCACATCTTACTGATTCCAAGCCAGGGGGTTGACATTGATACGGTTCTACAGACCATGTAAACTAAGACACATAACTTAGAGCAGTGGCGGCTAACTTGTGGCGCTCCAGATGCTGTTGGGCTCTAACTCCCATCAGCCCCAGCTGGCACGGTCAATGGTGAGGGGTGTGGGGAGTCCAGCAACACCTGGAAGGCCACAGTGTAGCCACCCCTTGCCCTAGAATTTTTTGCGCCTTTCAAAGAATGTAAGATCCTTGGTTTGAAACTCATGGTTTTGTTTGGTGGAGGCAAACTATGAGTCTGGGCTTAGATGGTAAAGGTAAAGGTAAAGGTTAAGGGACCCCTGACCATTAGGTCCAGTCGTGTCTGACTCTGGGGTTGCGGTGCTCATCTCGCTTTATTGGCCGAGAGCCGGCGTACAGCTTCCGGGTCATGTGGCCAGCATGACTAAGCCGCTTTTGGCGAACCAGAGCAGCTCACGGAAACGCCGTTTACCTTCCCGCCAGAGCGGTACCTATTTATCTACTTGCACTTTGACGTGCTTTTGAACTGCTAGGTGGGCAGGAGCTGGGACTGAGCAACGGGAGCTCACCCCGTCGCAGGGATTCGAACCGCCGACCTTCTGATCAGCAAGCCCTAGGCTCTGTGGTTTAACCCACAGCGCAAACCATGGCTTAGTGCTGTGTAGCACAGCAGCAGCAGGACTGGGGAAGGAGCACAGCAGTCTCTCTAGGAACCCAGGTGCTTGTTTCTTTGCACTACACTATGGTTTGACTTGGGGTTACATGAGAACTGAGCCAATGAGAGAGTCCATTCTGTGCTGGCAGAAGCAGGTGGTCAGGTATCTTCTAATTGCTCCTTCCTGGACTTTTGTGGTCTTTGCTAGGAGCAAAACACAAAGCATTTGGTAGAGAATGCACACATTAATGTGCCTTATTTGCATAATTAGCAAGTAATTACATATCAGGCTACTCATATTGGGAGAACTGGGTTTTGACCATCGTGGCTGCTGGCATTGATTGGTGCTGACTCAGTTTTGGTCCTGGGCCTTGAACTGTACCCTAACACGCACAAAAATCGAGCCTAGGAGAAGGGGTTTCCTTCACTTATTTTGGTGCCTGGAAAAGCTTGATTTCTGCTTGCCAGTCTGCTGTTAAAGGCACAGCTGCAAAACTAGTAAAAAAAAAAGTTGGCCACTTCATTCACAAGAAAATAGAGTTACAGGATCCCAGTTTGCATTTTTTCTGACAGTTCTTTGTATACTGGGGTGGGGTAAGTTCCTCTGGTCCTTCTAAATTAGATAAGGTGCAACCTTAGCAAGGAACAAAGAACTGATCATGTAAGCAACAAATTTAAAATCCCTCTGACCTCATAGGCAGGGAGAATGCCCTTGTCCTTGTAGCAATAGCTCCAGACATCATGCCATGAAAGCTAACTTTAGTCCAGGCTTTAAAAGGTTTCCTCTGCCATTAGACAGAATTTGCCTCCAAGTTTTCATTTCAGTGTTGGCATTTACTTCTCCTGCTCTTGGCCCCAGCTCTCTGGCTTTAAAACTTTCTCTCTCTTGGGGGTGGGGACAATGCCACCAACCAACAATATCTCAAGGATTATCTGAGCAGTAAACGCTAAGTAGGCAAAACCAGATAACCCTTCCTGAGTTCTCATTGACATGCCAACCTTTGTTTGCCAAGATCTGATTTAAAAGAAAAGAATACAGATCATATTTTTGGTGCTGTCACTTTAATGAAAGTATCACTTGACAAAACCAACAGAAGAGAGAGACATTTGCAACCAATTATGTTATTGCTGATCAGTCAAATTGCATTGAAAATTACATGTTGAGTTTTATTCAGGGCTGCTGATAAATTAACTGGCAGCCTAGTGCTGAGATCCAGTATCAGTCTAATATCACATTGGTTTAATTTGAAATGCAAAAGAAGTGGGGGCATTTGTGGCAGGAGGCTAATGTAAGCTACATGGTTATTAACACAGTGTAGCAATAGCCATCATTAGCAATGGCTGGAGAGATCCCATTTTTTGTACCCCTGACCCAATCAAAAGCAGCAGCATTTGAACAGGGTATAAATCAGAATGGGATTTGGCTATGTCTTATGTAAATTCATAGCTGTGGCTACTTTTAAACTTCTGCTTTCACAAAATATAAAATTATTCCTCATAACCACAAGAGGAAGTTGGGTACTTCAGCATATAATTCAGAGGTTACCAAATTGCTGGCTAACAATCAGTTTATGGAGAAATACTTGCTTTGCACTCCTGCTTCTGGGGAAGATGATATTTCCTCCCCACGGCAGATGCACTTCTTGGGGGTTTGCGCACAGCTCCATTTTCTTAATTAGTACTGACATTTTGATCAAGTCATAAGCTTTTTTGGGGGGATGGAAGAGACCCAATCAAATGATGTCTTCAGAAAACAGTTTGATTTAAATGCATGGAAAATAACAGGAAATAACAGGTGAAAAATGAAAAAGAAAATTCATATCTTAGGACTGGATAAAAAGGATATTGCAGAGGTAGCAGGGTTTTGTGTGGTTTTTTTTTACATCCATGGCTATTGGATACATCATAGAATCCAAGCTGCGTGCCAATGACATTTATACTATGCACTCAGAAAAAATTATGTAGATTGATATTTTTTTTATAAAGAAGACTCCAATTCCCTTTTGCTCTTCATTTGGATAAATTGAAAGCATGCAAATCTTATTTCTGCTTTTGAAATCTGCATTGATTCCTCCTTTTTTGGTGCTGGCAGGGCGTCTCCACTTTTACCAACTGATAACTAATAATAATAATAACAACAACAATTTATTATTTATACCCCGCCCATCTGGCTGTGCCTCCCCAGCCACTCTGGGTGGCTTCCAACAAAATATTAAAAAACAATAATCCATCACACATTAAAAGCTTCCATAAACAGAGCTGCCTTCAGATGTCTTCTAAAAGTCTGGTTGTTCTCTTTGACATCTGGTGGGAGGGCACCCACAGGGCAGGTGCCACTACCGAGAAGGCCCTCTGCCTGGTTCCCTGTAACTTGGCTTCTCGCAGTGAGGGAACCGCCAGAAGGCCCTCGGCGCTAGACCTCAGTGTCTGGGTAGATTGATGGGGGTGGAGATGCTCCTTCAGATATACTGGACCGAGACCGTTTGTGATGGGCAGAAATCAAGCCAGTGCAGCTTTTCCAACAAAGAGGTACAATGTGCTCGAGTTGAATTTTTGCCTTTCTGTTTCATTGTTAAAGTCATAGGATGCTGGTAGAGAGAAAAGGTGGTAGCCTTCCCTACCAGGATTGGCTGGCTGGTGCAATGTGGGATTCTACAGTGTGGGATAGGTGAATAAATTTCATCTGGCTACAGAAACCACAGGCCTTCAAATTGGGGATAGAGAAGGGAAGGACTGGGTTTGCCTTTTGATGCATGGTTGCCTGGAGTCCAAAGGGTGTAGGGGTGATTTTGAGTAGTCGTCTACCTATTTTTTGTTCTCTATTGCTTCTCCTTCTGCTCTATGAGGTATGAAGAGGAAATCCCTCCAGTTCCCTAATTGTCTTCTGCAGGCTTTTTAAAAGCAGACTTTCCAGTTCCCTACCAGACACCCCACTCTGAAAGGAAAAAAAAAAAATTCAAAATGAACACAAAGAGATAGGTGTCTCGATATTGCAAGAGGTTGCAGTGCAAAGCGTTGTGGTGTGTTTCTTGAAGGTAGCATGGTGAGACCGTTCAGTACACGAGAAAGCCACTAATGGCAAGTGATACCAATCACGTTTAGCATCAAGTTGAATTCAGTTGCTGGAGTTGGCCCAATCTGTGTGTTTGCGGGAGGGGGGGGCGCTTCGGCAATCTTTTGCAATATTTCACCCTGTGTGAGGCCCCCCAATGGATCTTCTCAATTTTGCGCTCCCTTGCCTCAATGCCCTCTGTGGAGGAACCACCTGCACCGCCCTAAATCCGGCGCTGGTGTATGCAGGGACATTTCGAAACCTCGGATGGGTTTCAAAAGCCACCTGCAACATTCTGGAATTTGATGATTGTATTGGAATGGCTGGCTTGATGCTGATACCAAGGACTGCACGTGAGAGAATACAGAAGTGCTATGTGTAGCTGGCTCTCTCTAGCTCAGGGGTCGGCAAACTACGGTCTGCGGGCCAGATACGGCCCGAGGGGGCCGTTAAACCGGCCCCTGGCCTTTGCTGCCCACTCGGTCAGTCCCTGCGCAGAGCTAAACTGGCGTGGCATGCCGGTTTAGCTCCGAGCGGGGACTGACTTCCGGGACGCAGCCACGGCTTCCTATTGGCTGCAGGAAGCTCCAATAGGACATGAGTACATGTTTCAGAGAGAATTGTTCCGTCAGACAACCTGAATTGTAGCCACTGCAAACCAAAATTCTAACGACAAAACCCTCGAGCAGTTTTCCCGATCAGCTCCTGCAGCATCTAGGAAGCAACAAATGCAGTTATTCTTTTTCCTTGTTCAAGGATATTCCTTCACATGCAGCCCAGAGTACATATACCTTCTTTATTTATGGTGAGAATGTGAACATCACACTTCTCTTCGCACGCTTCATGTTAAAACCTAGGTGTTTGGGTAAACTGGTAACTTAAATGTTCCGGAGATTTAATTACCACAGCTGTGGGTGGGTGGGTGGGGAAATAAAAAGGTATTTAGAAATATAGATTACAAATAATTTAGAAGAGCTAGTAAAGATTAATCATGAGATATTATCAATCCTCCAGAGCCTGCCTTTGCATGCAGGGAAAGCCCCTAACTCACTGAGGGTTTGAGACCCATCGGCTACCTTCACGTGGTGTAGGCAACCAGTCAAAACTGTTTCCTGGGGTGTGGCTGCTGTCACATGCTGACAGCTTCTAGGAGCCACAGGTGAGAGCTAAGTGCGGGATGGGGACCAAAGGTGGATAAACTACCCCAGAAGAAGCACAATGTGTCCCCCACCAGAAGTACTATGCCTCCCCTAACACCCCACAAAATATATTAACTTTTGAGGAAATCACAAGATTTATGGAAGTAAGGAGACCATGGTTGTTTCACTTTCTTCCAATTAGAGGAGCAATGCATGCACTGAATACAAGCTTATGTTTACCAGTACAAATAAATTATAGGTAAATTATATTCTATAGTGTTGCAAAAAGATAAGAAATTAGCAGGTTTATGAGGAAGTAGAATACAGATATGAGACAATACGTAAATAAATATGAACAAATAGAATTAGATATGGACACATATTCTATCACATTTATATCAGCGGACTTAAAGGAAAATTAAAAACTCTTCTTTGGAGATTTTTCAAGCACAGGTTGGCTGGCCATTTGTCATGTATGATCTAGCGGAGATTCCTGCAGTGCAGGGGGTTGGACTAGATGACCCTCAGGAACCCTTTCAACTCAATTCTAAGATTGTGTGATCCACAAATGGCATTTAATGCATTCTAAACTCAATATACATAAATTTTAATTAATGACTGATTACTTTGTAGTAGGTGACTTCCATTTTTTTATTAGTTATTTTAAGTTTTTCTCCATCCGTGTTTATGTTATGTGCCTAGAGATTTATTTCCAAACACCACACAAAAATATACAGTGTCTGTCTCTTGGAACAAGTCTCTCAACCCTTTAGGCTGCCCCTCTCTGCATAATCATTATTTATCTTTGCTCTTAAAATGTTCCTTCTCTGAATTTGTCCTGTCCAAGAGGGCTTAGATCACTTCCCTTGCTGCACCATAGCTGGGAATTTTCAAAGACTTTTATTCAGTTTGTTCTATATAGCACCTCTTACTTCTCCCAGATGCTGGCTTTCGGAATTCTGGAAATCAACGAGGTACAAACTTGGATTACCCAAACTTGCATAAATAGGAACACCCCTTTACATGCACACTCCACAAGGTAGTTAATAAGGTCTTCTCTTTGGGTGCTTTTGGGTAGCCACAACAAAGAAACACAGCAGTCCTGCCTCAATCAGAGGCAAGAGATGCCCTGGACCGCCAATATGTACAGTATAGTGTGTGGGTCCCACTTAGACTTGTCATATTCTTTTTACAAAAAATTTTTACATCTGCAATGTGAATTTCACAGGCTTATTAAATGATGAAGAAAAAGGCCACAGAGTGTAGGTAAGCACCTAGTGCTCATTGGCCCATTTATCTTGTGGGTTTCTTAACAAAAGGGCAGTCCAATCTTAGACAAGCATGGAGAATCGGAGAATATGAGCTGTTGTTTCAACTTATTTTATTCCTTTCACTTTATAACTGAAGTAAGAGAGCCTTGGGCCTATGGCTGGCCCAGAACATTTTGGTGTCTTGAGGCTGAAAATACAATAATAGTTTAAACAATATATTGATCAAAAATATCCTGCCTTTTAATAATACCTGAAATCTGACACCCAATGCAGCCATTTAATTCTACCTTATTGCATCGGCAGCCTTGCTTTATACAAACAAAATTAATAATAATAATAATAATAATAATAATAATACTTACATTTTTGTCTGTGGTGCTTGACTTCTTAGCATTTTAGTATATTTCTGACATGTGTCCTTCCAGTAAATTCCAATAATCTCCTAGAGACGGTAATACTTAACATATTACAGCAGGCTTGGGGAACCTATGGCCCTCAAGATGTTCTTGGACAGCCAGCATGGCTGATGTTCAGGAATTATAGTCCACAAACCACCTGAAAGGCCACAGGCTGCCCACCCCTGTGCTATGGAAAAGGAGTCTGCAGCTGTTCTTTCCTCACTGTTGAATGGGATTTGCCAATGAAAGGGTTGTCTTTTGTCTAAGGACCCAGATTGTATCCTGCTCATGTCTAACAAGGGGGAATAACATTCCTGGTGAATGCCAGCTCTGTTGCTTGTCCCATCCCCCCATTACTCTTATCTTGTGAAGTGAATTGAGACTGATAAGAGTGATGTCCGGATCTCCTCTGTCTACAGTCTGACAAGATGGAGTGAAAGACAAGTATTAGTGCCTTTAACTTTGAAGTATTTTGTCAGAACAGGTAGTTGTTGCCTCTTTATGGGAGGGAACACGAGTCTTCCTCCTGATAGTGACCTGGAGGAAATGTGTTTGTGTTTCTTCTGTGATGGATGACACAGCAGTTTACCCTTGAAATCGCACACCCTGGAAAAGGATGGTTTCGGTTTCTAAGGTGTTTTAATATTACCTTTATTTTGTTTGCCATGTACATTGTACGGCCTAGGGAGTCTCAAAGCTCCCTCTAGAAACAAGAGAATGCAACTTAATTCTCTTTGCCACCTTAGTAACTTTCTAGAAGAGGGAGTTGCTGAGCTTCAATGCCAGCACTGCTGAAGGCAAGAGGACAACATTGCAGCTAGCATGCAGTCATGTGACTCAAGAGACCAATAGGGTTTGCTGTAGGGCAGGAGTGCGGAACCTAATTTATATGCATACAGTATATGCAGTCCGTTTTTTCTTTAAAAAAATGTTCAGGGGTACTCTCATTTTGACTCAAGAAAATCAACATTTTATAGTTCAAATTGGGAAAAATAAAAACAGTAAATGGACAAAAGTACAAAGATTCACAAAATGTTTAGGGTTAGCGTCCTCCCAGAAAAAAAAGCACTGCATATATGCAAATTTAGAAATAATTACTGTAATTTAAATATAAATACAATACATTTTACTATGGTGAGGAAGACTGTGACCAGGTGACTTGTGCGCCTGTTCAGTTGCCCAGGTGCTAACTGTTTAATGGGCACCCTCAAGTCTTCTCCTCTTCCTTCTTACTTGATTTATTTATTTATTTATTTAATGCCTGAAAATGTGACTTAGAGGCCGACAACATCAACCCCACCATATGATAATCACTTACAGACAATCACAGTCAGGTTGTATATCCACAGCGCTTTTCCCTAGTGCCTAAATATATGTAACGAAGGTTCCAGGCAAGCCTCCCTGGGGAGAGCATTCCACAAACAGGGAGCCAACGCAGAAGAGGCCCATTCATATGGTTCTTTATCTTTATAATGGACAGCATTTCAAATAGCATTTCAAACAGAGGACTCCTCCAAAGAGATGACTGTCACCTGCAAAGTACCCTACTCCTACCGGTACTACTTTCTTCGTGATGCCTGAATGAAAGCCTGATCACCATAACCAGAAATGATGCAGAGGAACCTGCCCTGGCCTACAGAACACATCGTTATCTGGCACAGAAGCAGAGAATAATGTTTACAGAGTTCCAGCACATAAAGCGGTTTTGCTGAGAGACGCTGCACATTTTGTTTGTCATGGGTGTGGACTAGAGTCTGGAAGCAATGTGTCAGAGCTTACCAGGTCTACTTTTGCTCATCATGCTAAGTCTTTCCTCCTCTTCCTTAGCAGGATAAAGAAGCGTCCAGTTGGCTGAAGAGGCTTATCAGCTCTGTCTGTCTGGGTGTTAACAATCTATTTGTCTAAGTACCTGTCACATCCACATGCCATGTTTCCATTGTGACTCACTATATTTGTCTGGTCATTTCCCCCCCAGTTCAGGATTGTGTGTGCGTCTGTGTGAAGGCTCTCTGCCTTGCCTTATTGGTGCCACCATTCTGAGGCAACAGCTAGTGACGTTGTCCAATAACAAATCAAGCTCAATTCATTGTCCCTTTGGGGCCATTCCTATATCCCACGTACAACTCCTGAAAAACTGTCTCTTAGAAACCAAGGCTGTGTTTATTTAAATCAACAAGCTGAAATAAGTCAACCTTTGAAATCAGTAGGATTTGGCTGTGCAAGATGGCATCCTCAATGGGGAACCATTGCTGTTCTTTGTATTTAAGGATGAAATCGGGGCTGAACCTACCATTAGGTAGTGTGAGAGAAGCCACCTCAGATGGCAGATGCTATGATGTGGAGAGTGGAGGCAAGTTGCTGGTACTCAGAGCTGCGTGTGCCACACAGCATGCCCTGTGCCCTCTAAGCTAGCTTGTGATGGAAGACGGCTTTCCCATCAGCAGCATTACAGTCAGATTCAGCTACCGGTCTGATTAGCTCCTGCACATGGAATGCAAAGGGGCGCCATCTTCTCCTTTGGCTCAGGCAGCAAAATTAAATTGGATAAAATTAAGCAGAAATCCTACCTCCTCCTGCCGCACTATCTGCTACCATCAGGGACCAAGAGCTCATTTAGACCTGATGTGCCACCTTGCTGTGGTTTGGTGGCAGCAGGTAAAATCAGATAAAGGCAAATGAGTCAGGTGATCCACAGGCTGAAGGAAAAGACAGCTGCCACAAGCCTGCTGGAAATATGAATCAACCCTTCCCCCATTGCCTGTACTGAAGGCGCTGGCATTATTTAAAGGTGGCAACAGGAATGGTTCCCAAACTTTGGATACAATGGTCATGAGTGTTTCACCTCCTCCTGGATTATATTTTAAGCACATTGCACTCTTACACCCAAAAACATACTAGGTATTTTTTCAGTATTTCTTCTAGGGCTTAATTCTGCTTCCACAGATTTTACTGAGTTCCTGAAATGGGTCTTTATAACTTGTAAAGAAAGTGAGTGAAGCTTATCATTTTGGGATTGTAGAATGAGTGTACAGAATGTTTGCGAACCATTCTTGTATTGAAATGCAAACAGAAAACCTAGACCAGGCTCCTGTTCTTCAATGTTTGACTATGTCGATGATGTTCCTGCCATACTCAGGTTTGCTGTATTGCATTAAATAAACATACTGCCCAAATGTGCAAATTGTTCTTGAGGGGTCCCTGAAACACACTGACTGTGAACCATGCTTCTAGTGAGTTTGCTAAGGAACCCATCGACTATAAAACTGCTCTTATATACTGTAATCCTATATTATTATCTCCAGGCTAGTGGAATACTGCTTTCCATGATATTTACTGAGTCAATATTTGTTGTAATGAAAACAGAATCACCAGAACAACACTTTAAACACAAGATAACGGTTTATACTTTAGAAACTCTACTAAAATTTCTTTTTTCTTTTTATCAGTGCCTCAGTGGTGATAGTGCAACAGGAAACTATTCAAGTATCATCTGATAGCTATATCACTTACACAGCTGCAATTTATAATGCAGATATATTTAATAGCACTTCTAAGCCAAAGCAAATTCTTCTAAAATGCAGTACTTGTGGAAAACAAATGTCATTCTAGCTATTTGTTGCTTATTGTGTGCATGTGTGTATGTACTGTATATACTGCTCCATTCTGTCATGCAGTAAATTAGGCACTTGCTTTTGGTAAATTTTTCCCTTGGGGGAACTAGAGGCTTTAAAATGGAATTCTTCCTCTGTTTCCCAGGAGAAATGCTGTGGAAATTGACTAAGTGCTTTATACACTGAGCAGCTGAAGGAAATTCATATAAAATGTTGGATCTATACAGTTTTAATATATGTAATATATGTAGTTTCAGGATCAGTTGTGGGAATCCTAATATTGTGGTAAGGTACTCTCTGCTCAACACCTGTAACACTTTAGTTTGGCTTCAGGCCCAGTCATCACACTGAAACCACTTTGGTCATCTTGGTTGATGCCATTTGTCAGGATGGCAATGGGAAGGCATGGCTGATGACAGTCTTTCTATGGGGCAACTTCTGGTCCTTTTAGGCTGAGTCATTGTCACTAGCACAACCCTGTTAAGTTAGAAAATGGGAGGAAAGTCTCTATGGCAGTGCACAATGCCACCTGGCATTATCCTACTTACAAGATTCAGGAGGTCTCTATAGCTGCAGTGGCACCAGCACCGAATTGTTGATTCCATATGCTTTTTAGTTTAGCTACACCATCATTTATTTATTTTCAATTTCCTCTCCGGTGTATTTGTACAAAATAGGTAAGAAAATTCTTCTTGCAAGAGACAGTTAAGTAAAAAGAGGTTAGCTATAGAAAAAGAAGCACAAGCGAAATAAGATCCTTTGTGGTAGTTGTAAAAATTTCTAGCCACAGCTAAAAACCTTTTGCGTTTACAGCAGGAGTAAGGAATCTGCGGTCCTCCAGATGTGGTTGGAGTCCAAGCCCCTCAGACCAGCCACCAGGCCAACAGTCAGGGATGATGGGATTTGCTGTAATCATAATAAAAAAATTATACCCCGCCCATCTGGCTGGGTTTTCCCAGCCTCTCTGGGCGGCTCCCAACAGAATATTAAAACAATAAAACATCAAACATTAAAAACTTCCCTAAACATCCGAACAACATCCGAAGGGGCACAGGTTTCCCATCCCTGGTTTGCAGGATTTAAGTTGTCCCCAATTATATTGTTGCTATTATTGATTGATTTGTATTTGCCAATAGGCCCCTAACATATTGGAGGTGTCTTTTTATTTATTTAAGAAACAGCATTCTCTCCCCCCCCTTCCCTTTCCTTAGGTTCATATAAATCTGCAGGCCTCTGGAATGCCCTCTTATGTAGTTAGTGTAGGAACCAACATTTTAAAAATAAAGCCTGCATATTAAACATTTGACATTTTAAGGGGTCATGCTGAAGTGGTGCAAAATATAAGGGATCTTGAACTTTTGGATAAATTGTGGTTGGGAACATTAATTCTTGTAAAAGGGCTATTTGAATGACTGTTGAATAATGTAGGCACTATTGGCCTGTGCTATGAACTATTCTGTAGTTTAATTTTGACAAACTTTGGTACTGCTCCAGCTCCCACTCCCCATTAGTGTTCTTTGGTTAAAGGTAAAGGGACCCCTGACCGTTAGTTCTAGTCACAGATGACTCTGGGGTTGCGGCGCTCATCTTGCTTTACTGGCCGAGGGAGCCGGTGTACAGCTTCTGGGTCATGTGGCCAGCATGACTAAGCCGCTTCTGGCGAACCAGAGCAGCGCACGGAAACGCCGTTTACTTTCCCGCCGGAGTGCTTTCGAACTGCTAGGTTGGCAGGAGCAGGGACCAAGCAACAGGAGCTCACCCCGTCGCGGGGATTCGAACTGCCAACCTTCTGATCAGTAAGCCCTAGGTTCTGTGGTTTAACCCACAGCGCCACCCGCATCCCGTTCTTTGGTTAGTAAAAAAAAGGTGGTAGTAAAAAAGAAGAAGAATCCCCTCATTCTTCTAAAATGTTTGTCTCAACAAAAGCCTATTTGGGGTCTAAGTGGGGAAAGGGGCTGTGAGTAACAACTGGAAGGAAGGACAAGGAGCAAAGTATTATATCCCAGCAGGTAGTTCTTTTAATAAGTATATCTTGTATTGATGACTTGTAGAGATTCAGGGAATGGGGTTGGATAAAGCAGTAACAACGCAAAACATTTATTTGCAGCTTATGACAAGCATTTGCATTTTCTTTTATATATACATATGAAACGTATACATATAAACGCCGTTTCTGTGCACTGCTCTGGTTTGCCAGAAGCGGCTTAGTCATGCTGGCCACATGATCAGGAAGCTGTACTCCAGCTCCCTCGGCCAATAAAGTGAGATGAGCGCTGCAACCCCAGAGTCATCCGTGACTGGACCTAATGGTCAGGGGTCCCTTTACCTATGAAACTGTAAGGTGCCTTTTCTTCTACCATTGTGCCTGTTAATTACTTTTCCTTGTTTGTTAGCATTGGGAATGTCACCTTTTAATGGGCAGAAATACTGTGTTTGTAATAGAGAAAGCTTTACAACAGGCGGGTAGACGAAAGAAAGGCAACTTTATTGTGGCTGCAATTTTTTGCACAGCTTCCACATATCTTCCTCATAAAAATGCCGTCCCATGTTATTTCTCCATTTAATCTGGATTTACCATTTCCGGAGGGAAAACACAGTAAGTAAAAAAAAACCTTAAGAACACAGTAGATTCAGATTAACTGGAGATGGGGTGGTAGATATGGAATGGTATTTTGACGAGAATGCTGTAGAAAAACATGCATGCATGAATGGCACCAAAACCACAATAAATTGTTGTGTGGAAGCATGGCCTGTGTTGGGAGAAACCAATTTTTGCCTTTCATGTAGCTGTTCATTGCACAAAGCCTCGGTTTATAAAGTAAATTAAACTCTTAACCAGGCAGCACTGCATTTTAGGCAGCACTCTTGGCAGGATCAGGACCTGATGAATGAGTTTATTCTGAACCAGAGGCCCCAAAAGGCAAAGAAGCACAAAGGTGGCAGACAAAGCTCAGAATCTGAAATCCAAGTTTGACAACTGAGTGAAGGTTTTGAGAGTGCAGAGTTGTAAGAAGAAGAAGAGTTTGGATTTGATATCCCACTTTATCACCACCCTAAGGAGTCTCAAAGCGGCTAACATTCTCCTTTCCCTTCCTCCCCCACAACAAACACCCTGTGAGGTGAGTGGGGCTGAGAGACTTCAGAGAAGTGTGACTAGCCCAAGGTCACCCAGCAGCTGCATGTGGAGGAGCGGAGACGCGAACCCGGTTCACCAGATTACGAGTCTACTGCTCTTAACCACTACACCACACTGGCTCACTGAATAATTAGACACTCTAGAAAATAATTATCAGATTAATAAATAAGAAACACGGTTTACATAATACCTAAAGTGGGGCGGGAAATGCAAAGTTCAGTAAGCATTTGCTCACTGCAGAAATGAATATAATAATAAATATAGTAGATACTGCATAATATTATGCAGTCCCATTAGCTAAAGTGGTGCTTCGGGTTAAGTACGCTTCAGGTTAAGAACGGACCTCCGGAACAAATTAAGTACTTAACCCGAGGTACCACTGTAGTGGCTTTTACATGATCTAGCTAACAAGGTTTGTTGCAAGCAATTATTGCAAGGTAATTTATAATGTTTTTTTATGTATGCTGATTCAATACTGTTGTATTAATTTGCAGAAATAAAAAAGGGGGGTTGCAGTTATGATTAAATGCAAAGAAGTAAAAGTGTGAGCAGCACCTGTTCAAGCCTTCAGCAGTCTCAGTCTGCGGAATATTTATAGGAAAAGTAAGTAAAAATCTTGCGGTTCTTGTAGAGAGCCCTCTTTAGTTACTGATTTAAGACTATATAAAACCCAATAAAAGATAAACTCTTTGTTACAAAACATCTGGTAATTCCACTTGTGTTTTCATCATGCAAAGGCTATTTCCCTTTTTCCTTCCAGATAAGCAAATGCAAGTGGGAGTATGGTCTTAGTGAATAAAGATTGGGGGGGGGGGGAATAAAGCAGACATCATCTCCAGAGATTATATTTCTTACATATTAAACTGTTAAGTGCATCGTTCTGCCCTTTCAGTAGAGAGAATTCCTTTTGGGGTTCCCAGTAAAGTCTGCAGCAACACTACCATACTCCATTCACATTATTGAACCATCTTCAGGGCTAGGATGTGGTTGTTCTTAGTGGGGCAAGGGGTCAGATTCAGCAGTGGCTGCTGCTACAGGAGACTGCATCAGATTTTCACTCTACTCCACCCCCACCCCAATTTAGCAACATGGTTTTTGTTTGGGTTATTGCTTTTTGTTTGGGTTATCTCAAAAAAAGTATATGGACATGGCGGGGGTGGGGGTTCACTTCACGAGGGAAGGGTAAATAGAATAGCACATTTGATTTGTCCACTCTCCACATTTGTTATGCGATGTGTGGCAAACAAAGGAAAGAGAAGTGGCGTAAAATGGGATGCACTGAAAGAAATCAAAGCATGGAATTTATCAGAACGGAGCAAAGTGTTATGTGTGTATATAACCTTTTCACTATTATCTCAATTCTGTAAATTGCTCAAGGATAGTTGGCCAAATCCTATATAAAAAAGGTAAGGGCTTTTTAAAAAAAGTATATGAGCATTTAGTATATTGAATTTATGTTTGAATTTGACACCTCTGCTTCAGAAGAGATAATATTACACAGTATCTACTATATTTATTATTATATTCATTTCTGCAGTGAGCAAATGCTTACTGAACTTTGCATTTCCCACCCCACTTTAAGTATTATGTAAACCGTGTTTCTTATTTATTAATCTGATAATTATTTTATAGAGTGTCTAATTATTCAGTGAGCCAGTGTGGTGTAGTGGTTAAGAGCGGTAGACTCATAATCTGGTGAACCGGGTTCGTGTCCCCGCTCCTCCACATGCAGCTGCTGGGTGACCTTGGGCTAGTCACACTTCTTTGAAGTCTCTCAGCCCCACTCACCCCACAGAGTGTTTGTTGAGGGGGAGGAAGGGAAAGGAGAATGTTAGCCGCTTTGAGACTCCTTCGGGTAGTGATAAAGCGGGATATCAAATCCAAACTCCTCCTCCTCTTCTTCTTCTTCTTCTTCACACCAGCATATCTTTATGTCCCCTAGGAAGCTGAATGAACAGTACATGGAGTTCCCACATGGTCACTGAAACTGATCAGATGAAGACCTCCTTCTCAACGGTGTTGCTCCATCCTGTAGATCAGAGATGGGGAACCTGCGGTTCTCCAGATGTTGTTGTATTACACTTCCCATCAGCCCCAGCCAGCATGGCCACTGGTCTTACTATTTTACAAACGCAGAACACCTGAAGAGGGTTTGTATTTCTGAAAGGGAAGCCGGTGGAAATGGGCTGGGGGCAGTGGCGGAGCTCCATTCTCTGGCACCGGGGGCGGAGAGCAGGGGGGGCAGGGTTGGCACGCGTCCTGGGGGCGTGACGCGCTGCCCAAAGGGGCGGGGCACGCATACTGGGGACGCGTCGCGTCGCCCGCAGGGGCGTGGCGCACGTTCTGGGGGCGCGGCGCGCTGCCTGCAGGGGTGTGGTGTGTGTTCTGGGGGCGAAGCGCACCATCCACGGGGGCGGGGCGTGTGTTCTGGGGCGGGGGGCGGAGCCTGCGGGGGCAGGGCACCCAGCGCGGGCGGGGGGCAGCTGCGATGGAACCCCCCTGGGATCGCGGCAATGGGGGCGGTGCGCTCCCATCGCCCCCACCTTCCTCCGCCCCTGGCTGGGGGGTGAGAGGGGAAAGCTGCTTATGATTGCTAAAAAGCCACGAGTAGTAGAAGACAATCTACTATTGATAAAATCTTTGGCCTTAGTAAAAACAACTCCAGTTAGTTCAAACAAGTGTGAGAGATAGAGCAAAATGGAGACTGTGATTCTGCTGTTGATGTATTCAGTTGCATACTGGAGTATGCAAAGCATATGTGCCGCAGCTAAACCATCCTGCCCATCCAGTTCTTCACCCTGTCATGACCTACTGATGATCATGCCAGTTCAATACACTTTGATATTTTGTTCCATATGCCAGACAGAAGGCATATGATTAGGGCTTGAAAACCCCACTGGATCCTTCCAAAATATCTAGCATATGATCAATGTTAATTGTATTACATTAATTATTCCCTTTCTCTGGCACAGGACATGTGTGTTCCAAGGGCCAAAAACAATGTGGTATGTTCCATGGCATGTGGTTCTGTGGCCTGGCAGATCAGAAGGGGCTAAACACAAATGTGGGAACAAGGTGATAAACTGACCCATCCTTATGCCAAAATATCTACCTAGAAACTTGTGTATGAGGCACCCCAGTGGCTTCATTGTTTCTAAAATACACCAGCAATTTATATGACTATCGCACTTCTAAGGTACATATGCTAGAGAGTTAGTCATCAATAAATCAGAGGCACCATGGTTTAATGAATGCAACACAGTGATCTGTGCTTTGAAAACACAAAAGAGGATTAGATACTCTGCCCAAGAAATGCACCAGGGTCTAAAAGTTTACAATAATATTACCACAGAGTTAAAACAAAGTGTAAAATATTGCACACAGTTTGAATGCTACTATGAAGGCCTCATTCATTTGGCTAAGTTCCATTTGTTCCCTGTGGAATATACCCTAATGATCACTTTTCTTAGTATAATTGCTGAGGGATGTGTGTTAACTCCGGGATTTATTTATTTTAAATCTTCACTGGGAAACACGTGAGTGGTTTTCCTAAAATGGCAACTCCCCTGAATCTTGCAGTGGTTCTGAGGCATCCCCAGATAGTTTGAATGTATTGGGGTTCAAACAGTGAACATCTGGACAGAAAAGTTGTTGAGGTGGGTTTTTTTGGCAAAGTTGTTGTTGTTGGCCAAAGTTGCTGACCTTATTTTGGCAAAATTGCAAAATAATGCCGTTTTTGAGCTATTTTTCATAAAAATAGGCAAAAACGGCACTGTGACATGGGCTTCCATACATCTGGATTTTCCCGGACATTTGCTGCTGCTGTGAGTGCTGGAAGGAAGACCTGCTCCCTGCTGCAAGACCCATTTCCACCTGGCCTAGGGACTCAGACTCACCCTGAACAGCTAAAAGGCTCCTGGGAGGCCACTGGGACATTGCTGGAACAACTCTTGGGTTGGGGCAACTGGCTGAAATGTTTTAAAATATTTCAAACTGTTTAATTTTGGTTCCTCTGTTTTGTTTTTGTCAGGTTGGTGTTGGTTAAATGTTTAGTTGGGGTTGGCAATTATTTTTATTTTGGTACAACTGTAAACTGTTGTTATTGGTTTCTATTGATTTATTGGTTTTCTATGTTGCTTGTATAGTAAAGTTACCAGATTTTTTTCAATGAATCTGGGGACACTTCATTAAAATGAGTCGGAATGGATGGATTTTGTCAGGGGACTGATTTGTAAATCTGGGGACTGTCCCTGGGAAATAGGGACGTCTGGTAACCTTATTGTATAGGATATTTTGTTTTTTAATGTTTGGTTGTGTGTTTATATATGTTGTAAGCCATCAAGAGTGGCTGGGGAAACCCAGTCAGATGGGTGGGATATAATAATAATAATAATAATAATAATAATAATAATAATAATAATAATTATTATTATTATTATATTTACCCAAATTCCACCCAAACACTGCTAGAGACAGCTGGATTCTGGTATGTCTGGGAAATCCCGGACATATGGCAACCCTAGAATGTATAGTTCCAATACATGAGGTAAATATATAAATATTTTAGGACAAGGGTGGTAGCTCTGTGATAGGGCATCTGCTTTGCTTGCAGAAGGTCCCAGGTTCCATCCCTGGCATCTCCAGGTAGGACTGTCTGATATCTTGGAGAGATGCTGCCTGAACTGCAACAGCATAGTACTTTGTGTTTCCCTAACCACAACAATACTGTAATGTTGAGTGTTAGGAGAATGTAGCTATCATATCAATAAGAAACCCTATGTTAGGAGGTATATCTAGTTTTCCTACCACATCTGAATAACACTTTCTTTCTTTCTTTCTTTCTTTCTTTCATTGTACAAGTACAATGAAATTGGATTAAAATAATAATAATAATAAATCATTTTTCATTTAAACAATTGTTTCCCCAACCAAAAATGTACTCAACACGAGTAACAGCAGTAAAAGCCATGTACCGCTGCAAAATCCCTTAGCAAGCCTAAATCTAGAACCCAGAACTTTGAGCAGTAGCTCCTGAGGAAAGTTCTACTTTTGAAAATGCACAATGTTCTTAGTTAAGTGTGAACCACTCTAGAAAGGCAAAGCATTATTAACAAGTGGTGGTGGTGTGCGATGGTTAAGGAGGCACTTGGGGGAGAGCTACTGCCTTGAGTGGGCGACAGTTGATCAGGCAGAAGGCCTCCCCTGCGTGAAATAACTGTTATTTTATGAGAATTAGGTGCCTGCCTCAAGCAGGCAGCAGTGGGTGTGGCCAGCTGGATGTTGGAGCTCTTCTCAGCGGCTGCTGCTGCTGCCGCCACCACAGAAAACAGACAGGCAAGAGCAACAGCAACAAACACCCTTCCAGCAACGGATTGAAGTGTATTGTTTGTGCATCACAAGGTCAAGTCGAGAACTACAGGAGGGCGGACCTGGCTCCTCTTCTTCCTGTGCAAACTGGGCAAAGTTCTTTTTCCTCTTTGCCTTGTGGAAACCTTTTGGTAGTAAAAGAGGGCATTTGGAGGGATCGAAACAAACAGGCTCAATGGGGCAAAATGTTAAGTAGTCCCCCCATCTCTGTGTGTAGGGGGGGGAGTCGAATCATGCCGTTCAACCCCTGCTTTCAATCTCTCTTTCCCCCCCTTTTTGGCACGGTTGCTGAAAAGGAGCAAGTGCTTAACGTCAGCATGCTCCCGGCTGTAAGTGATCTGGATAACTATTTGAATTAAAAGCGACCCCCCCAATGCCCGTCTCTCTCCAGAGTGGTAGTATTTCAGCACAGAGGTGGCCGCGCAACTTTTGTGACCCGCGGGAAAACGATTCTGTTCCGATCTCGATTTGCAACATCTCTCCCCCCCCCGCTTGCTTCACTCCCTCACCTCCCGTGCCCTCCTAGCGAATGCGAACTCCCCCCCCCCCAGTCCCCACGCGCGGTTTTCGCTGCGAGGGTCTCTTCCTCCTTTCCGCGGAAGAGGTTTCTTGGTCGGTGTTTCTTTCCCCTTAATACCCCTCGCCGTCCGCCTTGCACCTCATCTGTTATTTGCAAGAAACGTCTTTTTGACGCAGGAAGAAATGGCAAATTTGAAGTACGTCATTAATATGGCGCCAAAAGATTTTGTTAAGTATAAGCTTATTTTTTGTAAGGTTGCAGCAGCAGGCTAGTGTGTACGCCTGTGCATAGCTCCGGGGAGGTGAAAGCGGCGCGGTGGGGGGGGGGGGCGCAGAGAGAGGAAAAAAGAGGGGGAGTGTGTATATATGAGAAGGGGAGGAAGCAAAGAAAGTGTTGCAGCTCTGTGAGTGCACTGCCGCCGCCGTTGTGTGTGCGCGCGAGGCTGAAGATCATTGCGAAAGTGACCTGATCAGGCTTGTAGAGAGAGGGAGAGAGAGAGAGGAGAGAGGGAGAAAAGGAGAGCGAGCCCGTGTATGCAACCCGACCTCTTTCCAGCTGCCCAGGGCACAAGAGAAAAGAGATGGGGACTCAGCGCATCGGAGGGAGGTGAAGGCGAGGGAGGGGTGGTGGGTGAGCAGTGCGTTGGGGTGGGAGGCAACACATGCCGAACACAATCAGGGATGGGACCCACGTTTGCTACTGCCGCCGCCGCCGCCGCCGCCGCCGCACCTGGACCTGCTGCTCGTCAGGGAGAAACAACAAACAAGAAAATAAGAAATTGAGGGAAGGGGGTACGAGGGGGCGTGGGGGGGCAAAGAAGGTGGGCTGAAATCGCCAGCATCACCCTAATTTATATACTACTCCTTTGAAGAAGTCCCTTCTTCGCCAGCAGGGGAAGGGGGGGGGAGAGAAAAGAAGAAAAAGGGCAGTCGCAGGATTTCGGGCAATTGCAAAGAGATCCGAAAAGAAGTCTGGATTTAAAAAAGAAATAGGAACACGCAGGGCTCGCTGGATTTTGCACAGAGCGGCCATCTCAGCTGGAAGCAATTCTTTGGAATTGATTTTTTTTTGCTTTTGTTTTTAATTTTGCATCCATGGAGTTACTTTGTATCTACTCCTAAAAGAAGGGCATCATCTTCGGATCCTACAAGGGGGATGGTTCGCGCCCTGCGCAATGGTGCCGGATTAGTCTTTGCAAAGGGAGATTCCATGAGCGGTTACGTTTTTGGAGCATCTCTCCCCACACCTCTCTGGTAACCCGAGGGACGGTCTCAACTCTTGGAGGACGCTCTTTCCCAGCCAAGGTAAAAAGGGTGGAGAATTGCTCCATTTTTTAATATTTTTTTTGCAGCTTCTCTCGATTCCCCCCTCCTTGCATTTGTTTTACTGCTCCCTGACTGTGCTGCCTGCAAAGGAGGATGGGGGGGTGGAGGAGTGTGTAGCGTTTTTAGACATTGATTGCGCATGTTGGTCAGTCATGTTTTAAAAGGGAGGCGGCAGGAATGTAAACAACAACTTTTTAAAGGATCAGAAGCCTCAGGAAACGTTTCCTCGAATTAATGACTGCGGCAGAGCTAACCCCAAAAGGTCTCGAAGCAAGAGGGTGGCTGGGAGAGGGGAGTTAAACACGTTTTATTGAGGGGGAAGGGGGAAGAAGGCGTTCGAGGGGCAAAAAAGGGTGGCGGGCGAAAAGTGCGCTGTGTGTGTGTGTGTGTGTTGTGCCCTGTATGCGCGTGTAAAAAGAGGTTCGCGCGGCAATTAGCAGAGACACGAGTTTCATTTTTGTTGATACGCAGCACGTTTTGGAGCCTTTGCCTGTCTTGAAGCTGCACCCACATGATCCGCTCCTCTCACGTGCTAGGGTTGTGGGGTCCCTGCCAGCTCCTGCAACAGACACAAACAATGCGCCCAGGAGGCAGGCAGACGAGGAGAAGAGGCGCCTTTCCTTGGCGAGGGTGGGGGAGCCCGGGTGGGCTTCGAAGGGCACAGGCTTTTCCGGGGTGCCGGTGGCTTTTGCATTCGGGCTGCACAGCACAGCGACGGCGGTGGGCGGTTGCCCGGGCTGGGAGGGGGCAGGGCGAGAGTCGCGCCGCTGGGGGGCATGGAGAGATTTGGGAGTGGAAATGTACAGGCAACGGCTGCGACGGAGCTGCGCGGTGGGGAGAAGGACTGTAGGGGGCGTGGCTGTTGTTTACCTTCTCAAACTCTCCCGGCTCCCAACGGGCTCCTCCGGGGGCGTCTCATCTCTTCCTCCGTCTCTGCCACTGAATCCCTCCCTCCCTCGCGCGGACACGCGGGCTCCTCTTTTCCTCCCCTCCCCGAGGCGTTCCCTTCTTCACCCTGCCGCCCTCCCTGCACTTCCTTGCAGGCTTTGCACTTTGCCTGGGCTGGGCATTCCTCCTGAGGGCGGCGCATCCTCTTTTCTCTGCCCTGCAGCCCCCACCCCTCGTGCGGACACCCGATGCCCCGCTTGCGGCTGCTTCCTATACAGTGCATATATATGTAGTCAGAGATACAGAGACGTCCAAGGCGCAGGTTCGGCCCTGGAAGCCCACCCCTCGTCCCAGAAGTGTGTGGGCAGGTTGTGGTTTACATGACCCTGAGGACAGATGGTACCTCCCCCACGGTTAAACCAAAAGGCCTTTTCTTCCACTATTGTTGTTTGGTCTCTAGGGCCGAGTCCTCTGTCAGCTTAACCCCTGCAGACCTTTCTTCACTCAAACATTCTTCTCTGCTACAGGTGCCGCTTGTACTCTCTGTCCGCCCCCCCCCCCCCGCAGGTGCTGAACACCTTTCTGTCTTTCCCGGGCTTGGTCAGTCATCTTTTCCAGCCTGAGGGCAGGCATTCTGAATAGGGGGAGATACCCTTCAGCAGGGGTGAGGTGCCTGTGGCCCCGCAGGTGGTGTTGGACTCCAGTTCCCACCAGTCCCGGCCAGCACAGCCAGCAGGTCAGGGATGATGGGAATTGTAGTTCAGCAATGTCTGTAGGTCACTATGTGAACTACCCCTGGCCTTCAGCCTCCTGAGCTTTCATCATGGTGGGAGGTTGAATACAGATGAAGGAGAAAGCAAACAAATGGCTGGGAATCCTTAAAATAATTTTGGTGTCGGAAGATGCTCAGAATCAACATGGAATGAAAATAAACACATAGCTCACCCCATCCCTCCTAATCCTTCATTCTTGTGTTTCCCAAAGGATTAGATTAGGCCTCATTCAACACTTCTTTAAAATGAGTGTTAAATCTTTAAAAACAAAACAAAACTTCCCCATACAACTTGCCCACCCCACCCCACCCCACCCCACCCCATCTCCCATTTGTTCTCTGCTCCTTTTCCAAACTCTTGGGCTTGTGTGATTTTTGTAGTACCGGTAGCGCCTGAGCTTCCTACTCTTACCCAAGATTGTTCTCTTGCCTCTTTAACATTTTTTGACACATTATGCACTTTGCTGTTACCCATGCTTCAATGGGATCTCCTTACCCTTCTGTTATGTTGTCAGTTATGCTGTCACACACACCCCTTGCTATTTTCCTGTGCCACTGAGACAGTCATACCTTCTTTTGATACTTTTCCATTGCTGGCACACTGGGACTATGTCTCTTCTGTATAACTTTGCTTCTTCGGTAGTCCTTAATAGTATTAGCAGCCCTCAAAGATGCCCAAGTGCCCATCTTCTCTAGCTTCAGTAAGCCCCACAGCAACAAGATCATGTTCACTCTGTATTCCTGTTCTTAATTGCAATCCTCATCCTTTTTGTCTGCTACTTGTTGATATGTGGATGCCTCCTTCCTTTGGCGGGACTGTGAACACCTGGAAGTACCATAAATCATGAAGACTGCTTGGTAGATTCTGGGTTATTTTCCAGAAACTTATAAGTAAACAGAAATGCAGGTTAGCATTTAACTGTGTTAACTGTTGGTTAATCTCCCTCCAACTCAAAGCATCTGGAGATAGTCAGTTTCTCTTTGCCTGTTTCTCCCCCAGTCAGCTTCCTCTGTTACTCCTCTGTTACTCTTCATTCCTCTATAAATGATGCTTGATGGTCCTTGCTTTTGCCAAGCGTCTCTTTCTCATTTCTCATTTTGTCTTGCTTACTCTCCTTCATCTTCTGTGGAATTGAGTTCATAGAAGCAAACATTTTAATCTCTGTCCTTGCTTATGTTTGCATAAAGAAAAAACATAATCTCCAGAAGGTTGATTTCTTCAAGTAGCTTTGCAAATTGTTGGGGCCTCCCAGCTGTCACTCTGGGATATAAATTAATCTCTTTGCCCTCCACCCTTGAAACTTTGAGCACATTTTTCTTACAAATCAAATGCCCGTCTTTGATCGTGTGGCTAACAGCATTTTAATTTTAGACCCAAATTGAATATAATATCCTAATTGCCTTTTCAGATGCTAGGGAATCTGTCAGCCCCCCTCTTAGAAATTGCATTTGTAGTTTTAAGTTGAGGAAGATGAAAATGCACCTGATCATTGTAAAAAGCAACTGAATTTCACATGCAGCTGTATAGATCCCTAGGTGCTGTGAACCTTATGCACAGCAGCAGCAGCTGTTTGCAAACAGGCAATTGATTATTCCTCCAACTGTCATTAAACGCAGTGCACTAATTTGGTAAATCTACATGCAAAACAATATCAGAAAGACCTTTGCAAATGAGTCTTTTGCTCCTGATAGGGCAGCAGTTCACTTCCCTCATCTTCTCACTGGGGTTAAGCAATATTGGCCTTTAAGAACTATACTTGACCTTTAAACATTTGCTGGCCCCTGAAGTTGAAGCATATTTGAGACTGAATGAAAAATAGTTTGTATAAAGGTCAGGTTTGCTGTAGGAAAATTCAGCTTGGGTTTTGACAGTCAAGGCTGCTGAAACAGGGCAGGAAGGTAAACATATTCCTTGCTTATGGAGGCTGGCTTTACTCAAAATTTCCCTAAGGTTGTTGCCACTGAGGATATAATTGGAATAACTAGTTGCCTACATTAACATGGTCAGATGTTGAGGAGGACAGAACTTTTAGTGTTAGGTAAAAGGGAGTTTTGTCAGCAAAAGCTTTTATCATACAGAATTGAGAAAAGCTGTCCCTGCTGAAATTGCCTTGTTTATATAATTATTGAAAATATTGAAAACTTGGCTTCTTTGGACTTCTGTCATGCTAGTCCAAATAGGTATCTTAAAGTCGCATTAACTTCTGCTCTGTTTCCAAGAATCTGAGGCCTGACTATGTTTACCCTGCATTAACCTTGTTTGTATGAAGTTAAAAATGAGTAATGAAAGTTGTAACCTGACAAATCTGGCTGTGTGAATGGAGCCCTGGGTACTCCTCTGATCTTTCATTAACCTTCTGATCTTGTTCTATAAATAACAATTCCTGTTCTATAAATAACAGAAAATGGGAGGTGAGAAGTTGTGGGAACAGAAGACTGAAGTATGACTTAAGTTGTCAGTTGTCAGAGACATACGTTGGAGCTGCTTCTGATTTGGGGAAAATGTTGAATAGTTTGGGACAATAGTGCACAGATAACTGTGGAGAAGATAAATTTGCTGCTAGGATTACTACTCTTGAGTTTATTATTTTATTTATTCATTCCATTTAATCCCACCTTTTTTCGAAGGAGTTCAAGGTGGCATAGCTGGTTCTCTCCTCTCTTTAATCTCCACAACAACCCTGTGAGTTAGGTTAAACTGAGAGGCAGTGGTCATCCAGACTAGCCCAAGGTCATCCAGTGAGTTTTGTGGTGAAGTGGAGATTTGAACGCTGGTCTCCCAGGTCCTAGTCTGACACATTAAGCACTATGACTTCACTGGGATAGATAGCTTTCAGTTAAAAGCTGCAGAAGGTAGAAGTTATTTTTCTCCCTTTGCTAGTAGTGCAGCCAGCAGCTGGCTTTGAAAGTTTGTTGCCAAATCATTTTCAAGGTGCATATTTGCCAGTTATTGTAGGATTCCAAAATCGGCCTGGAGCATGCATATTCTGTATTTGGCTACCCACCATCTTTCAATAATTCTGTTTAGAGTGGGCTATGCTTTGTTGTATTTTATTATTGTTATGCTTAGACATTACTATGTTGATGATGCCCATCTCTCCTCCCTGTATCTAGATTAACATCTTCTGTTGTCATTAACTTAATAATAATATATCAATAATTTATTATTTATACCCCGCCCATCTGACTGGGTTTCCCCAGCCACTCTTGTCTGTCTCTGTTGCTAGTTCGTCTGGATATGTCTTTGGATAACCAAAGGGTTAGCAGAATAAAGAGAGTCAGAAAGGGAAAGCAGGATCATAAATATGTGTGATAAAAAAATCCTCCTAGATATGGAAAAAATTCAAAGCAGACAAAGTAAACACAAGAGAGTTTTGTTTTAAATTTAAATGAGCTTAGAAGTTGCTCCAGGAACCAAGATAGTGAGCATGGCTAAATCAAAATCAAAAATACCCAACCCTAAGAAGTACAGTATGTGTTGATCAAAGCACACAGTGCTAGTTTAACCCCTCAATCAGAGTAATTGAGCCCTTGTTGGATCTTGAAATGTCTGAATGCAACTCTTTGGTAGCTTTTTGCTGGGTGATTGCACAGACAAAAATGTAGAGTACCGGTAGTTTCACTGGATCCATCTACCAGCTGCTTTTTGGATACCAGAGACCAAGCAATTTCAGATGGAAGCTGCATGAGTCATGGGGTAGGAGAGAGAGAAAATATGTGGTGTTCGGTGACCTCTGAATATGGCCAAACAGGGCTTTCAAAGCGACATTTTTATACTGATGCTCTGCTAAATAAATAAATAAAATGTTTACATGCTGTCTTCAGACAGCAAACTCGCACAACAGCTTGCAAGATAATAGAACAAATCCAACACTGATATAGCTGTTGATGATTAAAGCTATGTAAAGTAATACAGCAGAGCACAAAAATGCAGAGTATCCAAAACCAGCAGAGAACAGTTAAAATCACCAGGTTAAAATCATGTAGCTGACATCCTAGAAGACCTGGGCATATAAAAATGTCTTCTCTTGGCACTGGAATAAGGGTAGGTGAGCCACCCTCGGAAGGGCATTACAAATGTGGGGGCGCCACAGCTGAAAAGGTCCCCTCTCCAATTACCACCCTGCTACCTTCAGAAGAAAAGCCTCAGGTGACAAATGCCAACCCTTGAGGAGGCTCATGTGGAAGGAGGCAGCCCTTTAGGATAATAGAAAGTTGCCATCAACTGGGTCAAGCCATTGGTCCATCTAGCTCAGCTCTGTCCACACTGATAGGCAGCCGCTCTCCAGGGTTTCAGACAGGAGTTTCTGGAGATGCCAGTGATTGAAGCTGGGACCTTCTGCATGCAAAGTAGATTCTTTACCACTGCATTATAGCTCCATTCCCCTTAGAAACCCAGGTCCCCAGCCATTTAGAGCTTTAAAGGCCAGCACCACCACTTGTGTCCAGAAACTGACTGGCAGCCACTGTTAGCTGGACAAGCAACTTACAGTTTTCTTCTCCTTTTCTTCTTCTTCTTCTTCATTTAATAAAACTTAGGCACTGCTTGATTGTAAGCAACCCTCAATCTTCTTATACTCAGTCTCGGTTAGCAGCATAGTCACTATATTTTGAAATAACTAAAGTTTCTGACAAGTCTGCAAAGTAGTTGCCTGTGTAGTGCAGTAGTTTAATTTAGAGACTACTGGAACATGAATAACTGTAGTTGGGTTATCAGCAGGGATTGAAGCTGATGGCAGGAGGTGCATAATGTGACCTCCAGCGACAACACTAGATCTATCGGCACCCACAAAATACAAACTTGATTCTTCAGGTGGGTGTAACCATGCCCAGAATGGGTATTGTCACAATTTGGCTTCGAGTGTATTGCTTCTTGCCTGGTCCATTATTATTTTTATTATTATTTTGTAAAGAACAGTTATAGCAACAGAAGAAAATTAAAAGATGAAAAAGCGATAAAATAGGCACATAGAATGAGTACAGTTGCACATGGGCTAAAACAAAGTCCAAGTAAAGACTATCGGCGTTATCAGATTATGAAGTACAGTTCCAGATTTGCCAGACTTGTGATGAGGGTTGTCATGAAAATGATGGTTCTGCTGACCTAGTCCATTATTGAGCCTTAGCACTGGCCAAGTTAGCTTGTGATCCTAAACTGTGGTTTATCACTATGTACATGAGCTGCATCCAACATAATTAAACAAGCCAACTTCATAGCCAGTGTTTTGAAGTTGGTTTGTTTGGAAACTAAGCAGAGTTGGTCACTGAAGTACAGGAAAATTAGAAGGGTCTCACCCTCCCTGTCTTTTCACTTGTGTAGGTGATCAAGGCTGTTTCAGTGTCAAAACCTGGGGTGACGCTAGATTGAATGGATCTAGATTTTTCATATGTTGGAGCTGACAATGATTCTTTAAAAGAGGAAGAAGCAGGAAGTAACTTTTCTCTTTGTTTAGAAAGATGACTACTGTACAATTATTGGAGTCATCCCTTTCAGTGGGACCTATTAAGTGGAAAATGTTTACAGGAGGCTCACAATTCATACGTTCCACACAGGCCAATCTCCCATTCAGTTTCTAGATAATCCAAAAGCAAGAGTAAGCGCAGGGCTTTAAATATAATGGGACTTTTCCATCATGGTATTTTATTAGTTGCTGCTTCCTCAGGTATTCAGATCCATCATATTTTTAGATGTTGAAACGTGTAGCGCATTACATACTCGGATATGTGCATAACTACTACTTTGTGTAGTTTTAAGGGAAATGGATTACTTTTTAGTGAAAGCATTTCTGCCAGGGATGGGAAGCGCCTAGTCATGCTGGGGGTTTGTATCTGAGGCTGGAGAAGGCAATAATTTGCACATCCTTTCCACAGGATCCCCACACACAACTAATGGGAATTCTGCAGTTATTGTCCTGAATTGTTATTCTGAAGTTGTTTGCCTCAAATGGGGAAAAAATGAGTATAGTATTGAAGATGACTGATATGTAAACACAGGGACTGAAAAACAATTGAAGCTTTTTTATTTGATTCTGTGTTTCTGATTCTATGGCATATTTCTCATTGAAAACTAGAAAATAACTTAAAAATGAGAACTAAAATTAAGAGGATTATTTAAAAGAAAAAGAAAAACTAAATTATTGGACACAAAACCCAAAACTTTGTGCATACCGCATGGAGGGGGGGGGGTCACCTTTGCTTTTCAGTTATGCACCAGGAAAACCTCTCTCCCATGGTAGAGGTGCAAGGGATCACCCAGTGTGTGTGTCATGCTTGATGGTGCAAATGCAAGAGTTTCTCTTTGGATCTGTTTAGTTAGTCTACTCCCCTTCTCAACTTTGTTCTTTCTTCCAGTAGAGGGCCTTCTTATCAGTTTGGAAACTTCTCTTTCCTGGAATAAGTAGAATGCTAAAAATAAAAATTATCCAAGAGAAAACCAACTAGGATAGTTAGGTATGTGGAAGTGACAGGGTACAAAGAGCGCAGTCCTACCATGTCTACTCAGCAGTAAATCTTATTGAGTTCAATGGCGTTGACTCCCAGATTAATGAGATTAGGATTGAAGTTTTAAAGCATGGTTAGGCTTACATCCTAAGTGTGGTTAAGCATCTTATTACCAAAAAGTACAGGACATAAAAATAATGAGTGCCAAGTCAGTTCTATGCATTAAATAAAATATTTATTGAACCATTTAAATAAAATATTTATTGAACCATATAGATACTATAGAGGGAACTTTATCCATATTTTATTGGCTTATTGGCTTGTTTATCTCTTTCTGTTCCATGGTATTGAACTTAGTACATAAGAATCCCAAACTTTATATTACTAAAGTTCTTTTTGGAAGGTCACTTCTTCTCTTCTACTTTCATAATGTGCCTCTCTTTTGTTAGCCACGAGGTGGGTGGGGGGAATGGTAAGAGTTCCCATTGGTTTAGTGCTGGTAAAACCAATCAAAATAGCCAGGTTGTTGACCAGGGCTGGTTATAGGAAGCATATTGCTACAACACTTCCACTGGCTACCAGTCTGTTTCTGGGCACAATTCAGCATTTTGGTTATGCCCTATAAAGGCCTACAGAGCTTGGGTCCAAGCTCTCTGAAAGACCACATTCCCTCATAGGAACCTGCCCTTCTTTCAGTTTCTCTACCCTCTCAGGCATAATGCAGGAACAGGCCAGCTGCTCCCTCCCTAGAGAAGCTAGACTGGCTTCCTCTTTGTTGGTCTTGCTGCAGCAGGTGAAGACTTTCTTGTTCCAACAGGCTTTTGGGAACTGACTGCTTTTAATGAAAGGGGTTGTGCCATGCTTTTTAAATTGCAATTATTGATATATTTTAAATAGATTTTATATATGTATATGGTTTTAATTCTATCCATGTTCAATTGTTGATTCCCCCCTCCCCAAATGTTTCTAGTGGTTCTTATTTTATATGTAAGCTGCCTTGAGTTCAGTTAGGGGAAAAGGTGTAGTAGTAGTAGTAGTAGTAGTCGTAATACTATTACTACTACTACTACTAATAGAATGGAAAAGTTAGCTATATTATTATTATTTCCCAACATCTGAAGTTTGAAAAATGCACAGCACAAGCTAAACAAAATGTCAGCTTGGTCAGAAATACGATAAAATGAGATCCTGGAGCATAGTTTTCAGATGTGCTCTGAGCCAGTCTTAGGAGTGTAGGAAGCAGCACAGTCAGATGACACTGGCTCTGCCTAGCTCAGTATTTTTTACACTGACTGCCTGTGGCTCCCCCAGGTTTCAAGCAAAAGCTTTCCCCAGCCCTACCTGGAAGCGACAGGGACCGGACTTCTCGCATGCAGTGCTCCATCACTTTGAAACTAGAAGCTAGTCAAGCACTAGTCGATGGAGCAGGTGTGGAGGGGCATGACTAAAAAGCTTTAAACTTCATTTGCTTTACTAGCTTCAGGCTTGAAGATGGGCTTAGAGTATTTTGAACACATTCGTGGGCTGTTATCATACACAAAAGCCCCAGAAATCTGAATTTGATTGATAGCCTTTGAGAATCACGAGAATGGCTTTTTTTGCTTTTTAGTGTGGAAGAGGAATTTAGAGCACCTGGCTTGGACTCATTCTTTTCAGATTCATGAGCCCTCTTGTCTGAACCTTGAGTGAGGCCTAGTTTTTTCTGAGGTACTAAATGTGGGTCTTGATCACTTTATAGTGCAAGTGAAGTTTTATACGGCTGTGAATGCTGTATGACTGCAAATAGTTCTAGCCATTCCGCCCCCCCCCAAAAAACCCTTTCCTGTTATTATTTGATATAGAGTAGTATTCAATCAAGTGGTGTTACCCAGGGTTACCTAGGCCTTACATAGTTTTGATTCACAAACTGTAGAGGGGAATATTTTATGGCACGAAGCAAAGAAAATACAAAGAAGAAGAGAATGAAAACCCAAGGATCAGTAAGATACTTTTTAAGGAAAAAGGTTAGCTACCGGTATGTTTTCTAGAAGTTACCAAGCAGTTTCCATGTAAGCTAAAAGGCAGTGAACTGTCCTGTGTGTTTTTAGCTGACAAAAAAGAAAAGTGTCAAAATGGATTGCTAGAGAAGAATTACGGATTCAGAAAGAAGATTCCTAACATGCCACCGGGGGTGCTGTTTTCTTTTTTTAATTCAGGTATGTAGGAAGAACAAACAGGAAAGTGGTTTCTTTCAGCCGTACTGCAACTTGAGAGAACACAGAATTCAGTGTGTGTGTTTCCCTTGACCACCATAGGATAAAAAATGACTAGGGATGGGGAAATTTGAGCCCCAAATGGGACATTGTTAAGTAAGGTGTTCCAAAGGCAGACTATCTGATGACCAAACACTTTTTTCCTTTTCTACAATTTGCTCTCCCAAGACGGTATTTGAATAAATTAGTAATATTAAAGATAGAGATTCTATTCACATGTTGGAGTGGTTTAGGCATTTGCACATTATGGTTGCTGTATAATTCTCGCTTTCATGTTAAAGAGTGCCACTCTGGGAGAGACTTTCCAGGCAAAAGTACTTTAGATCTTATTAGCATCTCATTTTATTCAGCTTCTTGGTGACCTGCCACAGGGGGAAGTCTCAGAAGTTGCCTCCTGCAGTTAGCGTTGTCAATTTAAAGTGTGTGTGTATATTGTATGTGTGCGTGCGCGAGCGTGTGTATGTGTATCACTTTGAGGCAATGGCTTTGTGGATTGTAATGCTGTTGCAAAGCTTATTCCTACACTGGGTAGGCTGGCTAATTGACCTGTGGGGAAAAGTTAATGCAGAGGTGTGCTAGTTTAGAATTTATGCCAGAATTCTGCCAGATCCTTGCAATATACGCCATACAAAACATTGTTGTTGTGAGACGGATGGGTGTCTCCTCGGAAGTAAGCATCCACAAAACGCAGTCTGCTAAACTAATCACTTTATTTCATAACATTGATAATCCAGACCTTGCGATTATGCATCCGACCCCTCGGAGTCAGATCCTTCTAGTACGGATTTGCGGCTCCGCCCCCAGCATAGGAGCTTCGGAAAGCCTAGTCTCCGCCTCTCCTTTTTCCGCTTCCGCGCCCTTGACCTGGGCAGCCCTACGGCTCCCCCTTCCCTTTCGCTTTCACCTTCCCCGCTTGTGGTATCTGATGCTCCGGTAGGCTCTCTAAGCCTCAACTCCTCCTCGGTCTCCATATTCTGATCCCTTCCCATTGGCTGTGCTAGCGCTCTGGTGGAGCTTTCCTCCCATTGCTGCACTACCTGCTCTGGCGTCAGCAGGGGCTGTGCCTGTTCCTGATCCCAGACCCTCAATAACTCTTCGGGCGTCAGCGGAGCCCTATCTAGGTCAGCTGTCTCCTCTGGCACCGCTTCGGAAACCGGCCAGCCCCTGACATCCATCCCCCCTTCCAAGCCCCCCTTCC
The DNA here is from genome assembly GCA_034641385.1 of Darevskia mixta. Classification (NCBI taxonomy): domain Eukaryota; kingdom Metazoa; phylum Chordata; class Lepidosauria; order Squamata; family Lacertidae; genus Darevskia; species Darevskia mixta. The sequence goes on along the minus strand of JAWWNH010000013.1, from coordinate 40,816,086 downwards.
CCTCCTGAAAAGGCACACCTGGTTGGGGCAGATTGGTTTCGGAGTCCCTTGCTAGATCTCCCAGCTCCCCCCAAGACTCGTCTGCTGTGTCAGGGGAGGAAGGGAAACCTAAGAATATTGTGGTGTCTCCACTGGACGATGAGGCAAATATGTCTTCCCAATCCTCCCTGGCCATGGGTGGAGAAAGGGGTTCTGCACTCTCGGTCCCTTCTCCTACCATTGGGTACCCTTCACTCCCCCCTGATGGTGGGAAACCCCAGAAGTCCCCTTCCTCCGAGTGTGTGGGCTGAAACACGTCTCTTAGTTGCCAACGGTATGGTTTGGGCTTGTGCGGGAATAGTTCGTGAAATTCCCACACCAGATGCTCCTTGGTGACTTCCTCTGCCGGGATCCATGCATTTTCCGACGCTGGCTCCCCCTCCCACGCTACCAAATACTGCAGTTCATCCCCATGCCACCTGGAGTCCAAAATCTCGGTGGCCTCGTTGAAGAGTTCCGGTTCCACCATCGGTAACCCCTGCGACCCCTGCTGGTAGCCCTGTTGGTACCTGTGAGGTTCCCTGTACTTGGACAGGAGAGACCTGTGGAACACCGGGTGAATCCTCATGTCGTCCGTCAGTCGCAGTTTGAAAGCCACGGGGTTGATCTGCTCCACTACCTCAAAAGGCCCCAGTCTACGTTGCTGCAGCTTCTTGCACCTGCCGCGAATGGGCAGCCCTTGTGTGGACAACCATACCATATCTCCCACCTGGATGTCCTCCCCCTCCCTGCGGTGCCGGTCCGCTGCCGTCTTGTAGGCTGCTTTAGCCCGCTCCAAATTGTCACTGAGCAATTGGTGCAATGCTTCCAACTCCTCAGCGAAATTCTGTGCAGCGGGCACGTCTCCATCCCCCTGTTCCCCCTCCCTTCCCGGAAAGGCCCTGGGGTGGCTGCCGTAGATCGCCTGGAACGGGGACATGCCTGCTGAGGAGTGTTGAGCATTGTTGTACGAAAACTCTGCAAGGGCGAGTTTGTCACTCCAGTCGCTGTGTTGCTGGGAAGCATAACAGCGCAGATACTGCTGCAGTATGGAATTAACACGCTCCGATTGACCGTTAGTTTGAGGATGGCGTGCTGAAGATAGACACACCTGCACCTTCAAGATCTGCATGAGCTTGCGCCAGAAACGGGAGGTAAATTGGGCGCCGCGATCCGAAATTACTCTCACTGGCATACCATGCAGCTTGAACACGTGCTGCATAAACAACCGGGCCGTCTCCTCCGCCGACACCACTTTGGGGCAGGCAATGAAGTGAGCCATCTTGGTCAGGAGATCCACTACGACTAGTACAGCCGTGTTGCCCTTGGACTTGGGGAGATCCGTGACAAAGTCCAGCGAAACCGCTTCCCAGGGCTTGCTTGGGGTGGGAAGCGGTTCCAGTAGTCCTGCTGGTACCCTTCTCTCCCCCTTGGCCCTTTGGCAGACCTCGCACCCCCTGACGTAGTCCTTAACGTCCTGCCTGACCTTTGGCCACCAGAATTCTCTAGTGACCAGTATCATGGTTTTGAATTGCCCAAAGTGCCCTGCTGTGGGGTTGTCATGAAGCTGTCTGAGAATTTTGGCCCTCATATCCTCCCCTGGCACATACAGTGCCCCCTTGTACACCAGTAGCCCCTCCTTTTCCTCAAACCCTCCTGCCCTGGGATTCCCCTCCTTGAGTTCCCTCAGTTTGTTCTGGGCAAAGGCGTCCGCCTGTGTGAGGCGCACCAGTTCTTCCCTACCACCCAATGTCGCCCCACACCGCCACTGTTCAGGCTTGAAGATGGCCCTTGCCACCGGAGGTCCTTCATCTTCCATGTATTCTGGCTTCCTGGATAGGGCGTCCGCCCTGCTGTTCTGCTCGCCAGGAACATACTGGATGTGGAAATTGAATTCCGCAAAAAACTCTGCCCATCGCATTTGGCGCTGGTTGAGCACTCTAGCCGTGCGCCAGTACTCCAGGTTCTTGTGATCAGTGTGAACCTGGATTTGGTGTTGCGCCCCCACCAAGAAGTGGCGCCAGTGTTTGAATGCTGCGACCACTGCCAACAGTTCTTTGTCCCAAATGGCGTAATTGGCCTCAGACCGGCTCAGCTTCCTGGAATAGAACGCACAGGGCCGCCATTCCTTTGCTGGATCTTGCTGCAGTAGTATCGCTCCTATGGCTCGATCTGATGCATCTGTCTCTATTCTGATGGGCTTGCTGGGGTTCACATGCAGCAACTGCTCCTCTGAGGCGAAGACTTTCTTGAGTGTTTCAAAGGCTTGTTGCGCCTCGTCCGTCCACTTAAACTTCTTCTTGCCTCTCAAGCAGTCCGTAATTGGTGCTGTCATGTCTGCGAACGCCCTTACGAACTTGCGATAAAAATTTGCGAAGCCGACGAAGCGCTGCACGTCCTTCTTGGTCTTGGGGCTTTTCCATTGCAGGATCGCCTCCACCTTATTGGTATCCATGGCTATTCCTGTATCTGAGAGTCGGTAGCCTAGGAAGTCCACCTCCGTGGTGTGGAACCGGCACTTCTCCAGCTTGACCGCTAATTGGTGTTCCTGGAGTCTCTGCAGTACTTCCTTTACGTGGTGCACGTGCTCCTCTGGGTTCTGAGAGTACACCAGCACGTCATCTAAATAGACCACTGCCTGTTTGTACAGCAGGGGTCCCAACACGTGATGCATGAACGCTTGGAAGCATTGACTACCTCCCTGGAGGCCGAAGGGCATCACGAGGAACTCATAAGCACCCAGGGGTGTGAACATGGTTGTTTTCCACTCATCGCCTTCTCTGATCCTGATTAGGTTGTACGCACCCCTCAGGTCCAGCTTGGTGAAGATCCTGCCCTTGCGTACCGCCGCCAGCAGGTCGTCGATCTTCGGCATGGGGTAGGAGACAGGGAGGGTCAGGGAGTTGAGAATCCGATAGTCACAAATCAATCTCCGTTGGGGGGTGTCCTTTTTGTCCACCCAGAACACTGGGCTGCCCCCTACAGCCTTGCTTTCCCTGATGAACCCTCTGGCCAGGTTTTTGTCAATGAAGTCCTTCAGATCTGCCATCTCCTGCTCCGACATTGAATAAAGCTTGCCCGGTGGCAGCTGAGCTCCTGGCACCAGGTCGATTCGGCAGTCGTAGGGGCGGTGGGGGGGTAGCTTGTCTGCTTCCCTTTCGTTAAACACCTGTTGAAACTCCGCATATTGCGCAGGGAGGGTGACTTCCCCTGCTTGCATCACGGCAGCCTTTGCCTGCTCCTTGGGATTGAGCTGCTGCAAGCAATTCTCCATGCAATACGCAGAACCAAACACTAGAGAGCGCTGATGCCAGCTCACTACTGGGTCATGTCTGTCCAGCCACCCCATCCCCAGTATTAAGGGGGGGCCTGCTAACGTGGTGACGTGGAAAGCAATAACTTCAGAGTGCCTTCCCATCCCCATCCGCATAGGTGGAGCGCTTTGCGTGACCGCCCCTCCTTTTAATTCCCTCCCATCAATGGTGGTGACTTGCAAGGGGACAGGCAAAGGCAGGAGGTGAAGCTGGTGCTGCCGTGCAAAGTCTATATCCAGGAAATCAGCCGATGCTCCCGAATCTACCAAGGCGGGAACTTGCATGGTGAAGCCATTGGGTAGCTCCAGTGTGACTTCCATCACGATGCCTGGCTTGGGAGGGTTGGGGAGGGTGTGCTCGGGCGGGCTGGGGGGAGGCGTCTCTGGTGCGTTGCTGGGGGGACCTTTTACTGCTCCTGAGCCGGGCTGGCCGTCCCCGTGACTTGCCAGCCGGCATTCCCGTTTCCCTGCCTCGGCGTCTGCTCCTCCCCTTCTCCTGTTACAGCCCCCGTCATGCCTTGCCACACCTTTTTCTTATTACACGCTTTTGCGAGGTGTCCTATTTGGTGACACACATAGCATTTTCTGGGCGCCTTCCCGCCTTGCGTGTCACTCCCCTTGGCAACCGTTGCGTTTGAAATAGGGCGCGCGCGCGCTCCTCCCAATTCCATGGGCGTTTCTTCCGGGAGGTGCGTCTGCGCGCCAGCCGGTCTCTCTGTTGGTGTGGGAATGCGGAAGTTGAACCACCTTCCCGCCTTCCCCTCCTTCCTGCTTTTGTCTCTGAGTTCCAGTCTAATGCCGATTGCCATTGCTGCTTCGGTGAGGCTTTTCATGTCATTGTAGGGACCCCCCCTCGCCAAAGAGTCTTTTACTTCATCGGCCAGACCTAACTTAAAGAGCGCTATCATTTGAGGCGTATTGATTTCCCATCCCAGACGATGGGTTAACGACAAAAACTTTGCCTGGTACTCGCGCACCGTCATATTCCCTTGCCTCAAAAGCAAAAGTTCCTGCGCTTCCAATTCCTGTTCCGAACTGCTCGTATAAACAGCGTCCATCGCTTTAAAGAACTCCTTTACTCTCTGAAGCGCTGGGTCCTTGGCCATAATCAGTGGCCTCACCCAATCTCGAGCATGTGATTCAAAATGCGAAATTACAAATCCGACCTGCTCTTCCTCATTTTTAAATGAGTCTTTTTGTAGTTCCAGGGCATATAGCATGTCCGTTCTAAAACCTATGTACTGTTCTGGTTTGCCCTGAAACCTGCTGGTTAGCATGGTGATTCGCCTGCCCGCCTGCGCACTCCTGCCCTGCTCAGCGTGGATCCTTGCCTCCTCCAACCTGGCTTGACTAATTCGGTACAGTACCTCTAGCTCACGAGCTCTATCTTCCCAGGTAGGGGCACCTCCACCGCCGGCTCCTTGGGCAGCTAACGCTGCGGCTTCTTCCGCGCTGCTCATGCTGGTTGTGCTTTACTTCTGAGGAGGTGACGAAGACTAGAAGGATGCTGTGAGACGGATGGGTGTCTCCTCGGAAGTAAGCATCCACAAAACGCAGTCTGCTAAACTAATCACTTTATTTCATAACATTGATAATCCAGACCTTGCGATTATGCATCCGACCCCTCGGAGTCAGATCCTTCTAGTACGGATTTGCGGCTCCGCCCCCAGCATAGGAGCTTCGGAAAGCCTAGTCTCCGCCTCTCCTTTTTCCGCTTCCGCGCCCTTGACCTGGGCAGCCCTACGGCTCCCCCTTCCCTTTCGCTTTCACCTTCACCGCTTGTGGTATCTGATGCTCCGGTAGGCTCTCTAAGCCTCAACTCCTCCTCGGTCTCCATATTCTGATCCCTTCCCATTGGCTGTGCTAGCGCTCTGGTGGAGCTTTCCTCCCATTGCTGCACTACCTGCTCTGGCGTCAGCAGGGGCTGTGCCTGTTCCTGATCCCAGACCCTCAATAACTCTTCGGGCGTCAGCGGAGCCCTATCTAGGTCAGCTGTCTCCTCTGGCACCGCTTCGGAAACCGGCCAGCCCCTGACAGTTGTGCCTTCTGAAAAGTTGTAGAACTTGAGATACACTTCTGAGGGACAAGGCTGCTGGGCTTGCATATATGATTTGTTTATGCACATTATCAACTTTAAAAAAAAAAGAGTGTGTAGAAATAATGTAAGTAGAGGATTAGTTTATGAGTGGTTTTTAGCCATGAAAGTTAAGTGGGCTCTCCATGTTCAGGCCAAACAAAATGACTATCACCTCCTGTAACTTGCTATGAGCCTTCATAAGTATCTGGCTAGCTGAGACTGAAAACAGAGTGCTGAACTAGATGGCTTGGAATGATCCAGCAAGAAAATGCATATGTCCACAAGTGAAAGTTTTCAAATAAAATGAGGGAACAGGCCATTGTAAGTCAGAATTTTCTACGCCTGAGAGAATGACACAGCTAATGCGTAAAGCAGAGGAAGGAATGCATAGAATGTCATTTCCCCTGCTGGATAGGGTAACCTAGTAATCTAATCAGCAGGTTGTGGTTATTTAGAGACTCTGGAACCGCATATAACATCCAAAGCCTGGCAGGATTGACTCAGCTCTTCTTCCAAGGGAAAAGGGGAGAGCACAATACAGCTTGCTGTTAGGAGGCTCTTTGAATAAAATCTTTGAAAGAACATTCATCCTTAATTTCTTTTTGGAAGAGTAAAGTTCTCAGCCCACATTCCCGCAGTTATCTGCCAGGCCTAATAACATTAGCTTGCTTATTGGTGGTCTGCTTTGTACATAAAGTAAAATTACTGCCAACATCGGGGCTTCCCTTACCATCCCTGTGTGTGGCACCTGTGCCGTGCAAGGACCACTGCCACCACAGCATGTCAGATCTTTATAAATGCCAATGGCTCAGTTGTTCAAGAAATATAAAAAGGTCAAACATAGTTGTTATTCTGTTGCACATGGATTTTGAGGAGTACCTTGGGACGGTTAAAAAAACATTCTTAGATGCTTAATCATCTTTGGCAAATTTAGTTAGTAGATGTGATGAACCAGGCTCTTGCCTACGAAATCTCACTTTAACAAATGTGCTGGCATTTAAGGAGCCGCAATATTTTATTGGGTTTTTTTTGCTGCAACAAACTAACATGGCCACTCTTCTAGAATTTCTCTATCTTTGCAGCAAACTTATTCAGTGGCATTAGGCAAGCCGTGAGCACTCAACCCCAGACCCCATTTGCTATATGAGGATAATAATGCTGGCCATCCTTACAGGGGTGTTGTATACTGAAGGAGTGCATGTGGTGCAGCTTGAGCACTAAAGTGTTTTTTTTAAAATAAATGCTGATTATTATATTGTGACTGTTTGCTAACCTAGAAGGACTTCACCATAATTTCACACAGTTATAGGAGCAGCATGAAAGAACATTAGCCTCTCAGCTTGGTGCAAAAGGGGAGGAGACAGGCTTTACTAGCATCATTTTACAACTGACAGCTTAAGTATCCTAGAAGAAGCCTGGTGATCTCTGCCAGGTAACTTGTTTACTCCCTGATTCAGTGACCTATAATAATAATATAATAACAATTTATTATTTATACCCCGCCCATCTGGCTGGGTCTCCCCAGCCACTCTGGGCGGCTTCCAAAAGAACATTAAAATACAGACCTAGGCTCTGGAGTGCAGTGCATGCTCATGGAGGTCTTACAAGGGTTTCTCCATTTCAACTCAGTGCCGAGGAACTGGGCACATAGCATCCTGTGCCATTGAAGCGGCGCAGGGGACTCTGAATTGGCACAAATAACTTTGCCACAGCTAGCAACAATATTAAGAAGTAAAAGTCTCAGTGGAACTTAGCAGAATTTTGTAGCTCTGAGTCTTGCACCCTTCAGGATATTTTTGCATTTAATTTGCCCCACAAATACTGTTTTGCAGGAGAGCTTGTAGGGGATAAATATCAAGTCCTCGAATCTTTCTCTGCCCATTCTTAGTTCCAAAGAGTAGAAGCTGCTGTGTTAAGTATTTATTTTTTTAAACTGACCTGGTCAGCAAAACCCCAGTAGGAAGATGCTCAGTTGGAATTTCAGCTTCATAAACTGTCTTCAAATCCATCTGCGGCATCTTTCTCTCTCCCTGAAATCTAATGGCCCTGAAGTGCAAGGCTGGTTTAATAACATCTGTTCCCCCTGAATTACTGGAGAAAAGTATTGATATAGCCATATTGTCAAGAAGTAATTTTAATCATGTTTTGACAGGGCAATTCTTTACCACAGCGTTGTCAGTAAAAATGTTTATGTTACTTCGCTGTTATTATCCTTCGTAGTGGCATGGTAAAACATTGCACATGTGCTGGAAATGAAGGCAGTGCTTAGGATTTTATGATTTAGTATTTATGGGAATTCCTTTGCGGATTGTCATCTTTTCCAAAGGATAATAGCATCCTGTGGTCTTGTCATCAAGTGCAATTTTCTCCTAATAGCTCTTGTGATTAAACCACAAACAAAACTATTTTCCACAGTTTTGTTCTTTCCTTCCTCATTCCTAGAAGAGGAAAAACAGGGTGATGGTGGTGAATGGTATCTAGTCATTGGTACCTTAGAGAACCCCTGCCCTTGTATGTTTTGATTTCTTATGGTGGCGGCTTGTGAGATAATGTTGTACTTAGGGATTAAAATATGCTTAATACTGCTTTAGTTATGATGAAACTAGGCGCATTTTGGAAAATCTGAAAATGCACAGAAGAAGCAGAAAAAGGCAGGCCTTTGTTCTTAGGGTTTGCCAAATCAGGACCCAGAGGTTATGTGGGCGGTTTTAAACCCCCCTTTGCTGTGAGAAAAGAGGTAGCCAGAGCTGCTTCTTCCTGTTTGTGTTCAACCAAAGGTGAACCGTTCTGGAAGCTTTGCTAATGTCATCTTGGTAGTCAAGATAACCCCACAATTAATTGGTAGTTGTTGCAGCAATGAGCTCATATATGTTTATACACACTTGCTTTGATATAAGCTAATGGGCTTGCTTTGATGTTATCCTTATCTGTGGGCTTGGGGTGCTGGGCTCTGAGTCCAGAAAAGGGGAACTACCTGTCAGACTTGGGTATTTGCCACCCATGCCCTCATCTGGGCAGGTGAAGTGATGGGAAGGCCTAGACAAAGTGACATTCGCTGCTTTGTGCATAAAGAATGTATGCATGTTTGCTTGGGCATGGACAAGCCATCTCCTTGCTGTGGTGTCCATCCCACGTCTACAAAGGCTGAGGGTGCTTACCTTTTTCCTCTCTTGAGAAGTACATAGAGCTAATGCAGGGAATTGGAAGAGTTATTGGAAGAGCTCAGATTGATTTTACTGGATCCAGTGTTTACCTGTGTTGCTTGGAAATGTAAGGCATGCGTGTGCATGTGCACGCTTTCTCTTTCTATGTCTCTGTGGGAGGGGCCCCCATCCAGGAAGGTGGGAGTGAAGGGATCGGAAGATGGTACCCATGACGCTTGCTCAAAAGTCCTAATGTCCCCATGGGCCTAGAAAGGTTGGTGATCTATGACTTGTGCAGTTCGGACTAGATGTAATGCCATCTGTTGCTAGATAGCAATATATAAGGGAGGAGCAATTGAGAGTAGGTATAGTAAGGATGAACTGCTCCATTTGTGTTGCATAGCATATCACTGTATCCAACACGGTTGGATTACATCCAACACGGTTAGCTGTGATGGTGTGTTCACAGCAGGGTTTCTGTACAATTGGTGTGTGAATCTCTGCTGCCCTTAATATTCTTTTTCTCTCAATATACTTGGTTCAGTGGACAGTTGGAAAAATGCTTTGAATTAACTGAGGATACTGTTCTTAAAAAATAAAGGAAAGCATAAGAGTTCTAGGAATAAGTGTTCCTAGAAATAACTTGGGCCATGTCTGCCTTATAGTTTATATGGAGTACAATCTGATTTCCATGCACATTTGACCTGTGCACAGATGTGCATTCACCCTTATGCACCATAGCAGAGAGTTAATTGATGTAGATGCAATGGGTTGGTATGTAACATGGCATCTGGCACACTTCTTCCTCTTGGGAATCATTTGTTTTGCAAACAACTTCCACACCTGCATGCAAATACTGTGAGAGGGATGCATAGGCTTTTTTTTAGTGTTATGTAGAAACAATGCCACTTACAATGAGCTCTGACCATTGAGATACTTGCACACCCACCCACTTTGTATGTACCAGCGGAAAGAGTGCTAGTGATAATGTGCGGCACAAGTGAGGCTTTGAATAATTGGAAGACAGTTGGTTTGCGGTATGGACATAAATGAACTGAAGTAAAGATTAGCTTCTTCCCTCTTATAGATTTGGTGGCAATCTTGTGTGCACCTCCCTCTCTCCTGTTTGAATATGAAATTGGGTTTGTGCCAAAAAAGAAACCTCCAGAGTGGCTTCTTGTGCTTCTGGAGTGTGCTGGGGGATATTCTGATGTGGATCCTCTAGTTTAAACCGGCAGTGGTTCATTGGTTTGGGCACTAAAGTACTGTAATAAAAGGTCATTGGTTGAGGAGAATTGTGCCAAGGTACCATCTTTAATCGATGGTGTCACCCTCCCCTCAAAGTACAGTGGTGCCTCGCAAGACGAAATTAATTCGTTCTGCGAGTTTTTTCGTCTTGCGAATTTTTCGTCTTGCGAAGCACGGTTTCCCATAGGAATGCATTGAAAATCAATTAATGCGTTCCTATGGTCAAAAAAAGTCCAAACAAAGCCAAATTTGGTACAAAAAGAGTTTATTAAGTGCTCTTTAAAGTCACACATACTGTAAAGAGCATTTCAAAAATTGAAGGAACAATAATTTAAGTTTCTAAACATGACAGAAAAGCATGTTTCCAGATTCCAGATTCTTGCAAACCCCTTCTCAACAATTCCCTGACCCCCCCCAGCCACCCACCACACAGAAATCCAAACCCAGAAATCTTTTTTTTAACAACAGCAGAGTGCCCCAATGGTCACAAAAAATCATAAAAATGCAGAAAAAAACACACAAGCTTCCAGATTCTTGCAAACCCCTCCCCAACACCAAGTCCTTGAATTCCAAACACCCCAACCCAAAATCCAAAACCCCCCAAAAAAGTTTTAAAAGTTTAACTTACCAAATGGCTGCAAAATAAGTTTTGGAAAAGCTTCAAAAATCACCAAAGTCTTCAAAAACCTCAAAAAAGGCTACCACACCGCGTGCTATGAGTTGCTCCTCGAAGTCAAGTCGCAACTGCACCTCTTCAAGCAATGCACCCTGGGTATTAACGGTTTTAAGAAAAAGGAAACAAACTTGCAAGACATTTTTGTCTTGCGAAGCAAGCCCATAGGGAAATTCGTCTTGCGAAGCAACTAAAAAAACGAAAAACTCTTTCGTCTTGCGAGTTTTTCGTCTTGCGAGGCATTCGTCTTGCGGGGTACCACTGTAAATGGTGTTTCCGTACGTTCTGGCTTCCGTCACGGTGTTCTGTTATGCCAGAAGCTGTTTAGTCATGCCAGCCACATGATCCGGAAAGCTGTCTGTGGACAAACGCTGGCTCCCTCGGCCTGAAGTGAGATGAGCGCCACTCCCCGTATTTGCCTTTGACTGGACTTAACCATCCAGGTTTGGCCAAACTGTGAGAGGCAGTGAAGGATAGGCGTGCCTGGCGTGCTCTGGTCCATGGGGCCACGAAGAGTCGGACACGACTGAACGACTGAACAACAACAACAAACCATCCAGGGGTCCTTTACCTTTTTTTTACCTAGATGCAGAAGCTCAATAGGAGGCTAGTCTTTTAACCCATTTCATACAGGAAACTTAATCATGAGCATAAATTTCTGGGAACAGAAATTTCTCCCTCAAACCCTTCTGAATGTTAGTCCTAAAATCTTGGTGAATACCCTCGTGAATGTTGTTGACTTGGTGAAATCCACATGATAAGCATTTTACATATCAGTGGCTTGTTGAATGGAGCCAGCCACCATGTGGTTCAATTTTCAAACAATTACCATGGGGCTATTGCTTGTCCAAGACTACGGTACATATCCACTTCTCACTGCATTACAATCTCCAGAGATTCTTTAAAGCAAAATAATTTCCACCTTTTATTTGACACCAAGTCAAAGATCCATGCTGTTGCCGCTTTGGGCCATGGATGGTTTCTGAAGGGGTTCTCCCAAACTTTTCATCAACTCATTTGCTCCATTAAGCAATTGGCTATAAGTAAGTGCTGACCTTGATCCAGATTTAGATGCATGGTATCCTTGAGTTCTCCACGACACAGTGATGGACATTCTTTAAATTTGTATTTATTGTAGAATTGGTTTGGAAGTTTTGGTTTTCACGAATTCTGCATGATTAAAAATAAAATACACCCAAGTGGCAGAGGGATTTAGAAGAGAAGTGTTACTGCACCTTAAACTCCAGTGGTTCAGTGATGTTCTTTTTCACTCTTTAAGCCCCTGGTAATTCTCTTGTCATTAAGCTAAGTATTCACTGGTATGGTTGGGTTAATGCGATGTGTGGATATCCTGAGATAACAGTGATTTGGTGCCATAATGAGTTTCCTGAACAGTAAGTGTAATATTCACTTTCTTTTGTTACAGATGGAAGAGAAACGGCGAAAGTACTCGATCAGCAGTGATAACTCAGACACCACTGACAGTAAGACCTTTAATTCAAGGCTTTGAACAAGATAACTAAATGATTCACCTCCAGCAGGGAAAGCATTTGAATAATTACTTTGCAGACAGTCGGGGAAAGCTACATTTTACTGGGTAGTCCCTGAACAATAAATTGTACTTGGGGATTGCTTTTCAAAATATGCTACAAGACGTTAATATCCACTTGCATATCTGGCGGTGGGGTGCCTTTTGTCTGATCTGAGTGTCCTTCTCCTGTGAACGGCGTGGGCAAGAGGAAGCCATAAAATAAAACTGATTATAAAACTTTGACTCAGACAAAACCCTTATTAGACAGCACACTGCAACCCATCTTCTCTCATAATAGCTTAGTCAAAGGACACTGGGCTTCAGGAAGGAGCAAGTGTTTGAAATAAACTTAACTTTAAAACTAAAGTAGACTTTGGCGAGGCTGGAAGCTATCTGATGGCTACGTTACAGGAATAAAAACTGAGGAAGACACAAAACGCAAGGAAGCGAAAAAGAGGCAAACCCTCCAAGTGGTGCTTAGAAATACAGTATTTTAATTGAAAGATGCAACATGGTCAAAACATTTTGACATACAACTTCTTCCATGTTTAATAAAGTGTTCTGTTTCCAAGCATAATTTTGAGTACTGTATGGGAACTGTTCTGGCTCAGTTTTCCATCAGTAAATTGTGTAGTTTAGGCTCTTAGCACTTCAAGGGCAAAATGTTGGCATAAAAACAAACCGTAGGCGGTTAAACTGGGTATAGTGTAGGAATTAATTTGGGATCTGCAACATGAACACAATTTACTTTAGTGTGCAAATGCTATGGACTCTTCTCCGGAACTTCCCATGCTCAGTTACCTTTAAACAAGCTACAAGATGTGGCATTTAAAACCGTGTGACAATGTGCAGCTACTGTCACTTCCTGGAAAAGGAAGGTCATGACTGTGTTTACAGTTACTCTGCAGGAGAGCATTTGTCAACAGTTAAAACATCACCTACTGCATAAATACCAAAGTCCAACTGAGATAAGGTGGTGCAGTTTAATACTGTGATTAACAATGTTTTAACCCCTCAAGAGCCCTGAAGCTCTCCTGCAAAGTTTTTGTAGAGGTTTATTTCTTGGGGTTAATTAAAGGGATAAGACTAAACCGTTGGGTAGCAGCTTGGCAAGGTTACTTTTGTAAAGGAGTCAGATTCATCCGCTGGTACAGCCTGGTGCTGAGAGGAAGGGGTGATAGTTCAGGGATAGAGTACGTGCCAGGCAGGCAGAAGGTTGAATGCCTGGCATCTCTTGTTAAAGGATCTCCAGTAGCAGCACTACCTCCAGTAGCAGCACTACCTTGCAGTTGTTGTTAGACTCAGGGCCGTCTTAAGCATATCCGGCACTGTGGTGCAAAGATCGCTGCCGGCGACACGCCCAGCTTTGCGGGGCTGGAGGAGGCAGGCAGCGGCTGGAGGGCAGCTCCTCCGGCGGGGAAGAGGTGGAGATTGGACGTGGCGGCTCCCGGCTCAGCTGGCCGCTTTGTGCAGTGGTGGCCACGGCAGGCGGAGGCTCCAGGCATGGTGCTGCTTTGCGGAGGCGGGCGAGGGCAGCGAGCTGATGCCGGGAGGCACCGCGTCCAGCCTTCGTCTCTTCCCTGGCGCCCTCCAGAACTTGGCGCCCTGCGCCACTAGCCTCTATGGGTAAGATGCCCCTGGTTAGACTCCCAACTCCCACTCAGTCAGTATTGCAAATGGTCAGGGGTGATGGGAGGTGTAGTCCAGAGCCTCTGGAGGCCACTAGGTTGGTAAAGGCTGATTTAAGCAAGACACTGCCAACTGAGTGGACAATACTGGTCTAGATGTTCTTAACTCAGTAAGAATCAGCTTCATGTGTTGTGCTTTGCCTCTTGAGTTAGCCATGTGAGGCTGGATGATTCCACTCTTGGGATCAGACACTTCCTGGGGATTTTCACTTGCTGACCCAAACTTCTAGGTGGAGTTTAACATTTCTTCCACATTTAACTTTTTAATACAGGGGTGTACACATCCAGGACTTGATACATTCAAATGCAAAATGAGAACATATTATTTCACATCTTTCATTATGTCTATACACATCTTTATATGCAAGTGTCTCTTTCTTAAAAGAATAACCAACCCACCTCTTAGAATAGAGAGAGAGAGTGAGTCCAAAAGCTATATGCAAGTACAGAACTATGATCTGCAGTGTTCTTTAACTCATGTAAGCGTAACAACACAGAACAAAAACTGACTTGCTTTAGGTTTTGGGGTAGGTCTCCCCACACAGATGTTTTCAGAATAGTATGCATGGGTAGGCCTCAGCATGGCCTATATAGAACTAATTCCATAGACTTTTACCGCTTTAGGACAGTGTGTGTGCATCATTACACATGCTGGCATGCTGTCAAAGAGTTCATCTTCCCATTCAGATTTATAAGTGTCAGACTCAAGGAGGAGTTGGCATGTGGGAGGGGAAGTTTGCCCTCCTGACCCACAGAATAAAGCAAGTTTATTCTGAACCGAGAAAGCCAAAAGAGATAAATGGCAGCATAAGGTTCTATGTTATGATTTAATTGGAACAAGTCAAGCAACAAGGACCTTTTTAGCCTGCGGGGACTTTTACTGCAATGGCAACAGCAGCTATTTCCCCTCTTTTTTCTTTTTCTTTTTTTTGCAGACTCTCTGCATGGAGAGCCTTTAAAAAAAATTGTAAAGGTGTGATCTCTAGCACTTGAGAGAGGATCAGAATAGAGCTTCTGCATAAACTATTTAAAGCAACAGCTAAAAGAGCAAGTTCTGTGGCCTTCCTCTAAATAGCAGAACCACGTAACAATGGATGGTTTTATCAAATACCCTGGCTGGCACGTTAAATTGTATTAGAAGAGACTTAACACAATTAACAACAGTTTGTAATCCTTGAATGTTTGCAACTTGTAAAATCCACTCATTCCGTGACCGCTTGTGTGAGTACTCAGCACCTCATGTGAAGTACACTTCAATGACCAATAAAATTAAGGCTTGTTGATGGCACTTGAGATGCTACAAGGGCTCTTGCTGGGCTGCTTCATTGTAGACCTCACCACTTGGTAGAGCACCTGAGTGGAGTTGCTCTAGCAAGAGACTCCTCCCAGGGCCATAGGAAGCTGCCTTAAACTGAGTCTATCTAGGTATATTGACCCATCTAACTCAGTATTGTCTACACTGACTGGCAGTGGCTCTCCAGGATTTCATGCAGGGCTGTCTCCCAGCCCTACCTGGAGATGCCTGTGGAGCTTGAACCTGGGAAATGCTTGCAATGATGGAGCGATCTGCTTAGCACTGTGTTGAATCCTTCACTTTGGGTCTGCATAGGTTGGCTCACAGTGACTGAGATATATGATTAGCACAGGGGGGAAAGCAGGAAGGAATCACCCAACTAAGAGTTAGAGCTAATTAAAAACCTCAGCTTTGTTATTAGATTTCCACTAAGGTTTGTCCACTCTTACTAGACATAAAGCTACTAGCCCATAACTGAAGCAACACTTGATGCTTCACCTGGATTTGTATTTTCTCAAGACCCAGATGCTTGTCCAAATTACAAGCATTTGAAGTACAATAGCTACACAGGGTATTCAAGAGCGTCATTTAGGAGAAACCTCTATTTCCAATCAAATAATGCATCTAGCAAAGAGATAATTCTAACAAGACGCAACAGGAGCGAAACAAAGCTGCTGGCCTCATGTGGGACCAGTTTATATACCCCTGCTAAGTTTCACCCAGTAGCTTTCTCAGAAGTTCTGGTGCATTGAATTATTCTCCTCAGCAACACAGTTGGTGTTCAGATTGCAGTCCATAGGTCCTGAAGAATCTTCAACAAATGAACTGTAAATTTCTTGTTAGACACCAATTAGATGGTGATTAGGCTTTTCTTCATGGAAGTCTTGCTGTTGTTCCCTTAATGAATTTTGTTTTCGTTTGAAGGTCAGACAACATCAGCTTCAAGATGCTCCAAAATTCCAAATACAAAATCTGGTTGGTCAAGACAGAAGGAGAAGAAACCCTCAGAGGTAAGTTGCGTTTCATCTTTCTATTCAGCCTCTGTGTTTGGCATTTATTGTGTATGTGTGTGTGTGTAGGTTTAAATACAAAAAGTAATGTTATCATACCTGAAGTTAAGGGCAGCCTTTGACACTTCAGCAGGGATCAGAGACAGTAGAAGGAAGCCCATATCTCTCTCCTTAGAAAGTCACAAACAATTCTAGTGAATTCCCATCTGAAGATACAGAAAGCACATTAGGTGACTATCCTGCACCATTTTAGTGCAGGGCCAGAACTCTGCTTCTCATAACACCTCTCCAGCCAACAGCTGTAGCTGGGGCTAGATCTGGTCCAAGGAATTACTGTATGACAGTTCCCAGTTGAGCTTTGCTAGAGCTGTCTGTCTAGTTGCTGTCCTTGGTCCTGCAATACCTACTATCTGTTGGCTTTCATTGCACTTTTGATCCAGGTAAACCCCTAGTTCATCCCAAACTTTAGTCCAAGACAAATGAAATTCTCTGCAGACATTCATTCACTGTCATTTGTATTCTGGTTCCACTTTTTGTCTTGACGTGGTAAAACCTTAATTACATGTTTACTCCTTGATATGCTTATATATGTATATATTTTAATTTTGCACACTGGTGTGGAGCTGTTGGGTAAGCTGAAACCAAGCAGAAGGCATCCAGAGTTGTGGTATATGACCATCCACAGAAAGACTTGGGGACGGTCCAGTAAATGGCTTTCCATAGAGCTCCCTAAAACCTAGGGCTAGCCTTGAGCATATCGTTTGTAGATGATGGAATGTTACCATCCTTGCAGCACTCATGGATCAGTCTAATGTGTGAATGAGCCTGACACAGTGGGAAATGCTCCAACAGACTTCCATATGGCTTCCAGTTTCTTTAGCTATTTTAAGACAATAGCTAAATTTGACTGGATGATGAGTATTCTCAGTAGACCACAGTTTAGAGTTATCCTGCATCTCCCAACACAAAGCAGTTTGTGTGTGCATTTGGGTGGGGCCAATTTTAACTACAGCTAAAGATGCAGTGCTGCACTAGTGGTGTTTGGGATGAAGACCCCGCGTAGTGCAGGAACGAAACAGCAAAATACAACTCAGCAGAGCACGAAGATCAAATTCTATACATCAGTTACATTTTGTAGTTCCGCTGCCTGGTACTTGTGGTGAAGAACAGCTCATTTGACAAGAAAGGTTAGTTATACATATTTCTCTAGGCCCCTAGGAAGTGTGTGACACACAGTACGCAACAGAAGAACCAGATTCCTCAGAGATGAGGTGAATCACTCATCACAGGCTGAAGGAGAAACAGCCTAGCCCTTTCAAATGACAACTCAGGGTTGGAAAACTGTTCTCTTTGGTTGCCTGAGGTGTCATTCTCCATTGCTCTGGCAGATACCATTCCTTTCCAAGATAACACATTTCAGGAATTATGCCTTTGCACAGACTGAGAACACACATTAATGTAGACTGAAAACATGAATTTTGTTGCCATGTGGCTGTTCGTGGTGAACAGGAAAGAAGATATAACGGGTGCTTTTAACACATTTATTTATTGTGGATACACCTATATGTGCAGTTACTGAGATATAGAGGAATCAAAAGCATATAGAGAGGCTTGAATAAAATTGCCTTGTGGGATCTAAAAAACATTCCCTGTCATAGCACTGGTGAATCTTCACTGTAGTGTAAGCATTATTAAATATTTATTTCTAAATTTTAGATTTTTTTTAAAAAAGTACTTAGAATTAGACAGCACTTTCAAGCACTCCACATACAGTGATTTGAATCCCAAGTTGCTCCTTCATTCACACCAGGGAGATGGAAGTTTTTGACTGCATCCCCCCCTGTCCCAAATCATCCCCAAAGGTTTCACAATCCCCAGGAGCATATTTTCAGGGGACATCAGCGGAAAGCTGAGGCATGAAAGCCCCATGATCGTGAACTCTGTTGTGATCCAAGCCATTACAATGAAACTCTTAAAACAACCCTGCAAGGTGGGGTGTGTATTATCAGCCCCATGTTGTAGATGTGGGTGTTGAGGCTGTGAATGACTTGCCTAAAGCTACACATTAACCGCAGATGTAATACTCTGGAACCTGATGATTCATAGCTCAGTCTTTTAGCCACTCTGCCACATTGACTCTCCAAATGAGCTAAGATGCTGTTTCAGGCACACTAAAAAGCAGCCCTGGATTCTGGAAGGCGTGAGATCCAAGATGAACGACCCTAGGACTGTCCCTCTTGAGGCTGTGTTCTAGTTCCATCTTTGAGCTGAGATGCCCTTCTTGTTTCCTCTAGTCTAGATAGAAGCATAGGCAGGAAAGATAAGGAATCAAAGGCATTAGTGCAACATAGTCATTAGCTAAATCAAGAGTGGTGCTTATTATGAAAGGCTGTGTGACAAGGGATTAGCTATATGCATTTGCAGTGTAACTGGAAAAACGAGCTTCTTTGCAGAGAAAAAAACACACAAGCGTTTTGTCAACACAGAGGTCATCATGCAGCATTATCAGGACACCCAGCAACAATTTATTGTTGGCGCTGGTTTCAGATTCTGGCCTGGCCTGGCCCATCATTCAGGGTGTTGGGCTTTAACCTTTCTGCTCCCTGCCTTAATTTTATTTTGGTATTAATGAGGAAAGAGGTCTACCTGTAAGCCTGAGGCCCATTCCAAACAGTCAAGGTGGCTGCCATGTATCTGTGGAGATGGTGAGAATATAGAGTCCTAACACAATATAGGCTTCTGCTTGCAGATGCATTAGCAATGTGGTTACAAACGTTTGCCATAATGGCTCTCCTTTGGCAAGACAACATATATATTCCTTTTGACAGCCTGAGGATTTATTTGAGTGGTGAAAAAGCATAGTGAAATCGTAGTATGGATAGAGTTGCAAGGCTTTTCACTGTTCACCTGTGTCTGTTCCTCTTATTCAGGGGCTGGTTAGTGACATATACCAAGGGAATATGTATGTAAAGAAGTACAACCAAGGGAATTTGGAAATACCCTTCTTTTGGTTGCACAGCACAGGTTAGCCATATACTGAAAACAAAGACTGTATGTGGTTAAGTTATCTTAAGTGTGACAACCCCTTTTGCCCTTTTCTGTCGCTACCTTCCCATTGTCCCCTGAGTTTCTGGTTCCTGGCCTCTGAACAGCATTTAGATCTGACCTTGCTGTGTTTGGGATCCATATTAGCTGGAAGCTGCCAGAAATTGTCCACTGAAACTATCAACTTAATGTAGCCATTCAAAGGGCAAATGGCATACTAAGAACCAATAGTAAAGAATATATAATGCCTCATTTACAATCATATTCTGCCTGCCTTTTGAATATTGAGCACCATTTTTGGTTGCTGTCTTATGGAAAGGATTTAGTAGGCTTTGGAAAATAAAGCAGAATAAATTGACCAGGAGGCCTTAGATAGCAAAAGGGAGAGATGGATGATAGTACTGTATCCGCATAGTACTGTTGTATAGCAAAAATGAGGAAATGCAAAAGTGAATGAGGAAATGCTTACTTAAACACACAGGTTTTAAAACAGATGAAAGGAGATACTTTTACACAACTCACTATTAACCCACAGAACTAATTATATCGGGAAGGAGTGAGGGCTAACTTGCAACCAAAAAAGGTTTTTATATTTTCACAGAAGTGCATCAGCGGTTTTGACCAAGATGTCCAGAGGCTTGGAATGTGGATTAAATTTTGCATAAGCCTTTTGTATACCTCTTCTGAAATTGCCAATACTTGCTGCTTTCAGAAAAAGGGTTGAAAACATCAATCACTTTCTAATACATAGATTTCAGAACAATTATTCACAATGGGGCCAGTTCTCAAACACACACAAATGAGAGCAACACAATCCTATAAAAGTCTACTCAGAAGTATGTCCTGTTGAGCTCTATGATTCCACATAAAGACGTGTAGGATTGCAGCCCTCAGTGCCTAATCTAGGTTCCAGTCCCACATCCAAGCTAAGTGAAAGCATTAAGATAAAAGCCAATTCATTCCCATGGCTCCAAGTCCCTATCTAGCTGCCCATGCTGGTCTTGGAACTCACATTCCCATTCCTTGCCAAAAAGGTCCTGAACTTTGAGCAAAACAAAGCATTGCAATTCAAATTAAGCATGTTTACAAAAAATGGCCTTATCTTCTAGTTAAAAGCAGTTTTATTCTTTGTTTTAGTTTTAAAGTCCAAAACAGAATCAAAAGCTTTAGAGCTCAGCCAGAAGCAGATTTCACACAAACACAGAAAAGTTAACCGATTAGGAAGGAACTCTGGTGTTTTCCAGGGACGCTTTAAAGCAAGCTAGGTGTCTAGCAGCACCAGATTTGCCAATCTGCAGCTGCTTTTAAAAGCATTGGCTGTTGGTGGAGGGTTTAAAGTGGCAGTTGAATTCTAGTGAGATTGGCTAGAGCTTTTGTAGGTGAATAAAAGAGCCTTGAAACGGATATAGAAAAATTAATAGGAAAGCAAGTGAAGAGGCTGATGGGAAGAGAGAAAAGTGAAGTGGTTAGATATGAAGCAGAAGTGGTTTTGTGCCAAGCCAGTGAAAAGCAGCACATTATAGGAGATGGAGAATTTCAATGGTTGCAAAGGGGTCTGACAAAACTGCTGACCATTATTATTTCCAGGTTTCTCTTGTTTGTACGCGTCACTGGGGTAATAAAGTTGAGTCTTCAATGCAGCAAGAAAATGGCTTCTAAAATTATCTTCCTCTAGATTAGGCTCCAGTGGAAGTCTGTTTATGGTGGTGAAGTCCCGCTTGTTTCAGCACTCTGCAGAGCATATAGGCACTTCTCGTAGTAGGCATGTACTTACTGTAGACTGCTAGCCACAAATATGCTTAGGCTGCTTAATTGATTTGACTTCCCTGTATTTAAAGCAATTTTATTGCTTGTAGAGTTCCTACTTGTTTGGTCCTGTTGGTCAGCTGACTGTTACCTGACTGTCAGTTGGAAACCAGACAGCGATGGTGGGGGTGGGGGAATCTTCAGAGCCCTATTTGAAGATGCTGGGGATTGAATCAGGAAACTTCTTCATACAGAGCAGATGTTCTGCTACTGAGCTACAGTGCTTCATGTGTAACATCAATTCATTGATTCCATTTACACCCATCTGCCCTTCCACCACATGCATCCATAAGGGAATGCTTTGCAGAATTATAGTTTCCCCCAAAGTATTAATGCAAGTAGGACTGAAAATGATCTGCCTCTACTCACAGTTTGAGGACTGTAAATTGTAGTCCTATAGGGCCAGTGAGTAGAGGCAGATTACTTTCAGGGACGCAGGTGGCACTGTGGTTTAAACCACTGAGCCTAGGGCTTGCCGATCAGAAGGTCGGTGGTTCGAATCCCCGTGATAGGGTGAGTTCCTGTTGCTCGGTCCCAGCTCCTGCCAACCTAGCAGTTCGAAAGCACATCAAAGTGCAAGTAGATAAATAGGTACCGCTCCGGCAGGAAGGTAAACGGCGTTTCCGTGCGCTGCTCTGATTTTGCCAGAAGTGGCTTAGTCATGCTGGCCACATGACCCAGGAAAACTGTCTGCGGACAAACGTCGGCTCCCTCAGCCAGTAAAGCGAGATGAGCGCCGCAACCCCAGAGTCGTTCGCGACTGGTCTTAACTTTCAGGGGTCCTTTACCTTTACCTTTTTAGGGCCAGTGAACACACTTGGTTACAGCTTGATCCTGAGATGTGCCCACTACTAAGTACAGGCTATGCCTGATTTGTGCGGGGTCGTGTTCTGGGTTATTGTGCGTGACAGTGGAGTGTGCATAAGCCCGCTCTGCCCCATTAAGCCCCATTCCACTCCCTTTCCTGGCCACTTCTGGGTTGCCGTGATGCGTGCGTGCACAGTTGTGCACATTCTAAATGTGTGTGAATTTGTCCTTGCCTGTAAATTGTTTGGTTTAGTACGGAATATACTGACCACAACACCCATGGAACAATAAAAACCGCAGAGTGTGATTCACCTAAAGATCCTGCATAAGGGATTCCACTTGTGCCATGGAGCCCCCCCCCGCCCCCTTCTGAATTTGGCTCTAGGGAATGCTGGGAGAACCCCCAGAACAGCATGCAGGGGGAGGAGCGATTGTTCTGTCTGGCCAGCTGAAAATTTTGTGCAGACCGACTGTGATCGCCTCAGCTTGACATTGAATTCCACCCATAACGTTATGTTTATACTGAAGGAGTGTTATACTGGCCTTCAGGGCAGATTAGTCAGAACAGATGTTTCAGATTGGAGTGTTATGCTTTGGTCAGTTACTTTGGAGTAATCTCAGTGGCTTCAGTATATGTACTCCATTCTAAAGATTCTGCAAATCATAGCCTTAGGCTCATTTTAATACTCATGCAATAGCATGAACTGAGCATAAACAATTGTTCCAACACATTAATGAGCCTTCTCAGTGTGAGAACTACACAGCCTGCATCAGTGTCAGATTGTTCCTTTATGGGCAAAGTCTACAGCTGATAAAGTATTCAAATTAAGCAAATTTATGCAAAACTGTCTGATCTGCTAATTAAAAGCGGTTCTAAGCAAGACTTCCTTCAGTTGTCTAAAACGAAAATGATCACTTCACCTAAACATGCTTGCTTGGAAAGTAAATCTCACTGTTTTCAGCAGAACTTTCAAGTAAGTGTGTTTTGGATCAGGGCTTGGAATCTCATTTCAGAATATGGCAGTGCCATGGATTGGCTATAAATAATGATACTTTGGTGGCTGGTTGTTTTCGGCATTGATTGATTATACAGTTTCTTTTAGATTCTGCCAGACTTCAAACCACTCATGAAGTTATTGCCCAGTTGACTTACTCTTGCTTGGTAATTCCAGAGCACAGTCCATTAGGGGCTAACCTCACTGGATTTTAATATTCTAGATTACATTTTCTATGTCTCTTAAAAATAATATAACATCTCTAGTTGAACTTCTTTTTTTTTTAAGAGCACTTTATATTTGTGCAGGTATAGCCATCGGATGGCTTCCAACTCTGACTCTATAAGTTGCTTATGAAAAGCAAGACGGCAGCCTTTATGATATTTGTTTATGATTATTCTTGTGATCTCAGGTTCACACAATCAAAGTATTTCCTCTGCCTTGAACTGAAACCTGTGATTGGTTGTTTGAGCTCCGAGAAGTAAAGAGTCATGCTGGTTGGGTTATCTTTTGTTATGGCTGTGGCTAATATATGGGGCTGTTGCTTCCTATTGATTCAAGGCTTTTAATTCTTCAGAAGTGTTTAAAAAGAATACCAACCCACTTTCCTGAGTAGGCAATAAATAAGAACCTTTGCAAATAGCATGTTGAAACACACTTGTGGTGATTTTATTCAGCCTCTGCCAGTCCCGGGAGCTCAGAGGAGTGGAAATGACATATATTTCCATTGAGCTGATTTTTAATGACAGTATTTATCATGTTAAAGCAGTAGCCGATGCAGAACCAATAACTCAGAAGGACAGATTGCCAGTCCAGCACCTGCAGCACTTCCTAATGCAGGGTTTCTTACTGGCTTTGGAAGTTATAGATGTTTGCTATAGGTTCTTTGGGAGCAGGAACTTCTCTCTGGGTGAATGAATTCTCCATTCACAAACTGTGTGAGGCAAGAAGAGTTCCAAATGGATGACACAGAGCTGATGAATTGTACGCCACAGGGGCGCCAAGTATGGGGTGCTCTGGGTGCCTGAGCACCCACAAAAATTTTGTTGTGGGTGCTCAGCACCCACACCACAGAGCCCCCACACAACCTCTGAGGTCTTGCAAGATGCCTTCTAAGGCCTTCCGAGGCTTCAGAACCTGAGTTCCGGTGCCACCATAGGCTTTATTGCTCCTCCTCTAGTGGTGTTCCAATTAAGTTCTCACCAGAGTTTTTGACTCTTGAGTGGAACCAAAAGAGGCATCAATCAATATTTCACATGCACGTTTGCATCTTTATTTATTTGGCTAATTTGGATTAATTACATAGTGGCACCCCCCTTTTTTGTCTATGAACCTAACAGAAAATACCTCAGTTGGCAACCCGAGAGCCAAGTGTGTCTTAATATTGGTTGTAGATAATGTCTTGCATAGAAGTCCAACAGAGTGTATAACTGATGAGGCTATATATTAATTGATCTGCTATTATATTTGAACAAGAAATGGCGCTGCAGTAGGATAACTGGGGCCATTCCCGATGCCAAGTATCTCACCCATTTGGTCCATATTTTAAATGTTGTCGATGTATAAGCATTTTCGAAGAAGTGTAAGGAACCAAAATTTTGTTTCCAGAATAGGAGGGTGCTGTGATGTGTCCTCTAACTACACCCCTCATCTGTACCCATTGTTCATTCTCATTCTCTATTAGCAAAGGAACCATATGGTTTAGTTGACATGTTTCAAGTTCATAAGTTTATTTTTCTAGCCAAAGGCCATGACAAACTTTTATTAGGCAGTAGTATTAATAAAATAATACAGAACATACATCCATAATATAACTAAGTATAACTAAGGCTTTGTGCATCACTGACAGCTAAAATTCTGTTATTTTGCCTTTTAAAAAGCCAGCTTGCCAACACCCATGATGTAAGAGAGAAGTTTCCAGAGACACCAGCAAACTGAAATCCAGCTTGATTTCAGGTTAAACCTCCGAATCACCACAACAATTTATAGTGATTTTCCTGATGCTTTTGCAGCCAGTGCATAGATGGCCACTCTCTGTGTTACGAAGCTATTATTTTCCTTCAAAAGAAACCAAATCCTTTCTGCTGGGGTATGCCTGCTTGCTTGTGTGAACACGGGTTTCCGAAAGTGATCTCTTGGATCTCTTTAGATGGGCAGTCTAACAGATAATGAGTGATGTATTTTACCTGAGGTTGACCACAAATACAAAGTCTGTCTGAGTATGTTATAGCGGCCATCCAATACTGCAGTGGATGTCGCTTGGAAGTGCAGCTCAGTAAAGGCATTTCTTAAGGAAACTGATGAGAGTTTGGTCAGATAACGAGCTCTGAAATGCTCTGTTCTCAAGAGTGGATACCAAGGGGGGAAATTGGTGTTTCTAATTAATTGTAGGTTCCTTCTGGATTCTATCCAGAAGAGCCAGTCCTTTAGTTCAGTGTTCCCCAACCTTGGGCCTCCAGCTGTTTCCGGACTACAATTCCCATCATCTCTGACCACTGGTCTTGCTAGCGAGGGATGATGGGAGTTGTAGTCCAAAAACAGCTGGAGGCCCAAGGTTGGGGAACACTGCTTTAGTCGACACTTATTCAAGGTCAAAATAGAGCTCATTTCTGAAAAATAAGAATACAAACATCTTGACAAGCTGCTTTCCAGAGCTGGTTATCGCCCGCTTCTATATAGCACAGTACAGGAAAATGCTCAATAGGCATACAGTGGAACCTCGACTAACGAATTTAATGCGTTCCGAATGGGCATTCGTTATGCGAAAAATACGTTAGTCGAAACGCGATTTCCCATAGGAATGCATTAAAAACGGATTAATGCGCTCCTATGGGAGGAGAAATCGGGGGTCACTTACCTTTTTGATGAGGATGGCCAGGCTCCCGCAGCTCTCCTTCTCTTGCAGGCGCCTCTGAAGGCTGCTCGCAGCCGCCACGGCGCGAAAAAAAGCCGCGCTGGGCCGCTGCGGCCCCCCAAAAAAAGTTTCTCCGGGCACCCCCGGCAATCAAAAAAACCCCATGCCGGGTGTCCCCGGCATGGAGAAATGCCGCGCCGGGCGTCCCCGACGCGGGAAAAGGCCGCGGTGGACCGTTTCGGCCCGAAAAAAAAAAAGTTTCGCTGGGCACCCCCGGCAATCAAAAAAACCCCATGCCGGGTATCCCCGGCATGGAGAAATGCTGCGCCGGGCGTCCCCGACGCGAGAAAAGGCCGCGGTGGGCTGCTGCAGCCCAAAAAAAAAAAAAAAGTTGCGCCGGGCACCCCCGGCAATCGAAAAAAACCCATGCCGGGTGTCCCCGGCATGGAGAAATGCCGCGCCGGGTGTCCCTGACGCGGCAAAAACCCGCGCTGGGCCGTTTCGGCCTGAAAATGAAAAACCTTGCCGGGGTCCCCCGGCATGGAAAAAAAGGTGCGCCGGGCTTCCCCGACGCACAAAAATGCCGCGCCGGGCTTCTCCGACGCGGCAAAAACCCGCGCTGGGCCAAAATGGCCCGAAGAAAAAAGCCCCGGGAAAAAAAACAACAACGCCGCCATGTTGTGGAAGGAGGAGAAGGAGGCTCCGCTCCAACCAAAATGGCTGCTGGAGCGAAGTCCCGCCTTCTCTCCCCTTCCATGTGACCTGTACCAAAAAAACCGCAAAACCTAAAATAACAACAACCTCGGCTTCCTATTCGCTAGGCAAAGAAATTCGTTAACCCGCGGCCGCCACGATCATTCGTTAGGCGAAAAATACGTTGGGCGAGTTATTCGCTAGTCGAGGTACCACTGTAGTAGCAATTTTAAAAATGTACTTCATCTGAGCACAGTCCACTTTTGCCTTAATTGTTGGACTGTACTCTGTACAAAGAAGAACTGCTCGTATCCCTGATGGTAGAGAGTAAAGCTTCTGAAAAAAAGGAGTGCCAGGACTGCCTCAAGCAAAGCCAAAATAATGCAGCCCAACTCTCGTTGGGGCAAAATTTCCAAAGGTGTTCGTGGCACTATCCAGACACTTAATTCCTGCCTTCTTCTGTTCCTGCCTTTCCCCTCATGGTGCCAACATCTGATGCTGATCTCTTTGCCCAAATTTCTGCTTGTGGATGTCCTGATTGTCTTTTGCCCTGTGGCTAGGGAAAGGCCAAATAAACTAGAGCCATAAAGCTGATTGACCTGTCATATTCCTCACCAGTTTATCATTCTGTTAAATTAGAGGTGTATCCCTTTAAACATTTCTCATTGTTTGGAGAAGCAATTAACATCTTCCAAGCAGATCAGTGAAACTGGTGTTGCTAAGCAGCAGAACTTTAAAGATAATTTGTCAATTTCTGCAGAGGGAAGAAAATAATAAACATTCCTATTGAGAGAAAATTGCTCGTTTTCCAGTATGCAACTTTCCCTCCACCACCAGGTCTTCAGTTCACCATTGCTCAATTTATTCTTTATTTAGCTTCTATAAATAATTCGGAATTGAGTGGACTGATTGAGTCTTTTCCCAAACGCTAATCCTAGATAATTTGAAACAAAAGGGGGGAAATGTTCAGATTACAGTCTGAGTATATTAGCTGTTGGTAGCTTTCCAGAGCACTGCTGTGGTTTCTTTTAGGCTTTTCTGCAGCGTTCTATCACTTCTAAAGGGCCCTAGTTTGAACATTCATAATTTTGTGCATTTCCAGCTCCACATCAGAAGTATCATCATCACTAGAGTGGTGGCACACTTCCTTGTCTTTGAATGTGGGAAGCTTATCTCTTCAGAGGGGCACTAAACAAGTGAGGTAGCAATATTACAAATCAAGGCTGTGCATGCCTTTCAATTTTCAAGGATAGATGCAGTCATTTGGCATAATATTAAAACTAATCTACTGTCTCGGTCCTGATATGAAAAGCCAGAAGTGACAACTTGGGAGTAGGGGATGCTGGGGAAGGGTAAGTTAGTGAAGGAAAAAGCAGAATCTTGCAACATGTGCGGATGTTCAGTTGAGATATTTGTCCCAAACATCCGTTCTGGATTCTACAAGCTCTCTTGAGCTTTGATACCCTGCGACTGTTGCGTGTTTTCCATTCAGTCCTGGCTCACCAGGTAGCCACAGCCTTGTACACAGCTCAGTAGTATGTAAGCTTCTCAGCAAAGAAGATGCTGCCAGAGGCTGCAGCAGGTGAGAACAAGTGTTCAAATGCAGAGAAGCCATGACCCCCCCATTAAAGCCACCCTGGTGATGTAAAGGTAAAGGGACCCCTGGCCATTAGGTCCAGTCGTGACTGACTCTGGGGTTGCGGCGCTCATCTCACTTTACTGGCCGAGGGAGCCGGCATACAGCTTCCAGGTCATGTGGCCAGCATGACTAAGCCGCTTCTGGCGAACCAGAGCAGCACACGGAAATGCCGTTTACCTTCCCGCTGGAGGTAAACCTATTTATCTACTTGCACATTGACGTGCTTTTGAACTGCTAGGTTGGCAGGAGCAGGGACCAAGCAACAGGAGCTCACCCTGTCGCGGGGATTCAAACTGCCAACCTTTTGATCGGCAACCCTAGGCTCTGTGGTTTAACCCACAGCGCCACCCGCCACCCAGTGACATAGAATGAACTAAATAAGTGGTGCCAGGTAGCTGCTGGAAATCAAACAAAGAAACAAACACCCAAACCAACCAACCAACCAACCACCACCACATTTCATTTTTATGGTAAGGAGCTTGCTTGCAAAACAACAAGATTCCTTTCTCATCCAGGCACATGTCAAGGAGAAGGTGCGTCCACCTGCTGCTACAAAAGAACCCCAAAGTGATAGATTTTTAATGCTTGATCTTTAATGCTTGATCTTCACTGCCTGTGCGCCTGCGGCATGGAAGTTGGGGGTGGGGAGGGAGATAGTGAGTGAGTGAAGAGGGAGGGGGACTGCAATGAAAGCAGCAAACTGTCAGGTAGCTGACTGTCAATTAAGCGAACTGCTCTTCATTCATGACCTTCCGTTAGCCCACCCTTCGCCGAATGGCCTCCAGATGGTGGGGAGGGCGAGGAGGAAAAGCACTTTACTGCAACAATAACAGATTACGGAGGCACGCTTAACTCTGCTGACATTTGGTCTGTGAATGAGATCTCCCCCTTTGTAGGGGTTCATTGGGTGGGAGTTCAGACGCTGCTTGGATGGGACAATATAAGCAGATAGACAGCCAGATTAGATGGAGTTAGCTTTTATCTCCTGATCCCCTATTAAAACTATTTGGGTGATTCACGCCATTGAAGATTCCCATCTGTGGCTTGATTTCTTTCTTTCTTTCTTTCTTTCTTTCTTTCTTTCTTTCTTTCTTTCTTTTCTTTTTTTTGCATGGAGTCTGCAAACAGTATCAGCCCCCAAGCGCTAATGCATTATATAGTGCCCAACAGCTTGCCATTTAGTTCTGTTGAGAAATTTTCATTTTTGTAGTGCACGCCTCTGCAGTCACGCTTGCAAGTGAAAACATAGTACTGTTGTATGGATTTCTGGCTTCCGTTTCCAATATCCTTCTACCACATCTTAGAACAAGACAGTGTTTCTCTCTTGTAACAATTTCCAGAGGGGTTAGCCGTGTTAGTCTCTTGCAGCAAAAACCAAAATGAGGGGAAAAACCAATTTCCCTCTGACCTTGCTGTTTACAATTCCTAACCACCAGCAGCCTCCAACCATGCGTACAGATAGATAGATAGATACCTGCAACTCAGGACAACACTTCATGCATCTTATAGTGTGGACTGTATTCCATAAAAAAATCTTTGTCTTTAAGGAACCACAGGATTCTTTGTTGTTTTCTCTCTTGTGCTCCAGTACTTCCATTTCACCAGAATATATTGATAAAAAGGTCCCAGCCATTGCACACCCAGATTTACTAATATCTCTGTTCATAGACACCTATAACTTAGCCTGACATGAAGCCCTAAACTATTCACATGAGAATACTCTGTTTTATGTTGAGTGAGTGAGTGCACACTGGGTGCAAATTCTGTGTTTTATCGATGGTAGGTAGAAATGGGTTATGGTTGGTTAGGCAAGTGAAGAGTTGAAGCTATCTGGGATGCTGGTGTTAAGGGCTTGGCAGAGCTAGGAACTCAAGTTTTGCATCAGCAGGATTTTCTTGGATGGTTTCAGGACCATGGCTAGAGTGCCTATAATATTCTCTGACAGGCAGGTAACACCGACCAGGTTTGCACAATCAGATCTTTGTTTAATAAACCAAAATGCTCACTAGCCCATGGTTTAGTGTGAAGTTTGAAAGTGTCCCATGTAACATGAGAGCAGAGAGCAAGAGCATACTTGCGCAGGGCTCAAGGGAACAACACATTTAAGCAAAGCAAAAGCCATTCCAGATTCCTGCAGGCAATCCCTTGCTTGGAAGCAGAGGGAGGCAGAGCCGAAGTATCACTACAACTTAAACCATAGGATACTTGAAATTTCATTCCTTCCTATTGTTTAAGTTGTAGCATGTGATTCTCAGTTAGCATGCTTAAAAAATGGGAATAAACAGATTCATAGAGGATAAGTATGTCAATTCCTCTTAGGCATGATAGCTATAAATGGAACCTCCGTGGCCAGAGGCATCCATCTATTTGATTATTGGATGCTGGGAACAATAATCCGGTGGGTGGGGAGAGTGGGCTTTGCTTCTGAGTCTCCCTCGGGGTATCTGATTGGCTGCTGTTGCAGACAAAAAGGTAGACCAGACCTCATCACATTGCTTTGCTCAAGCTGTTGTATCTTGCTCAGAAGCATTGCTGCTTGTTTTCTGTACCAGTTTTGCACTGATGGGGAGCTTCCAATGTTAACCTTATAAACTGATGCTGTTGGCTAAACCTGCTGCCCTAAATCCCTGCCCTGTTCCACAGTTGTTTTTGCCTGTGTCACTTACTGAAGAAGCTGCTCTTGCCAAGGTTTCAAAATGCCCATTTTCTGGACAAAGCTAAGAGCTTCTCCTGTGTCTTCTTTCTTCTTGGTCTCTCTGCCACTTCCAGAGGCTATCAGTCATGTCACCCTCTGATTCCTCTCTTCTTCAGGCTGTTCTCTCCCAAAACTCTTCCTGTCTCTCCAACTGCCTTTTATTTGGTCAATTCTGTTTGGTTCTTTCATTCCCCATGGGAGCTCTAGAGAACTTGGCCTTTGTTCCCCTCCTCTTCTCACTCTGTATATTTATCTTAAGATGTTTTCTGTTTCTCCCTTTATGTTGAGGAGTCTCCAGTCTGCATTTCCACCCCTACCTCTCTCATTTGTCACTATGGCTGGAATCCACACATGTCCACAATGGACCAAGAGGGCCAGCTCTTTGCCTGCTGTTTTTAATGTGCAAGTTCCCACTGCAGAAGAGGCAAGCTACTTTTTAACACTGAATAGCAGCTTGTTTCTTGGACAGTGGGAATTTCTGGTGCTTTTGCCCTGAAGTCAACTCTTCCATTGTGAACCTGGGATGTTCAGATGAAGAATGGTATAAAGGTAAAGGTAAAGGGACCCCTGACCATTAGGTCCAGTCGCGAATGACTCTGGGGTTGCGGTGCTCATATCGCTTTACTGACCGAGGGAGCCGGCGTACAGCTTCCAGCATGACTACGCTGCTTCTGGCGAACCAGAGCAGCGCATGGAAACGCCGTTTACCTTCCCGCTGGAGCGGTACCTATTTATCTACTTGCACTTTGACGTGCTTTCGAACTGCTAGGTTGGCAGGAGAAGGGACCGAGCAACGGGAGCTCACCCCGTCGCGGGGATTCAAACCGCTGACCTTCTGCTTGACAAGCCCTAGGCTCTGTGGTTTAACCCACAGCGCCACCCGCGTCCCTCGAAGGATGGTATACAAATTTAATAAATAACAATCCCCATATTTCTTCATGTCACGCTGCCCATTGAAATTCAACACAGCAAAGACAACATTCCTAATCTTTTTAGCAAATCTGTTTCCTCTCCTTGGCTTTTTTTTGGTGGGGGGGGGGGCTGGGGGCATTGGTTATTGTCAGAGATACTTTGTAGTCTCCTTCAAGCAGCCCTGGTCTCCTTCACTTCCAATATCAATGGTGTTTTTTGTTTCTTTGTTTTAGTCTTTAAAATCCTGAAGCATTTAAAGGAGACTTTCCAGAGATGGAGAGAAAAAGAGCAAGGTTTAAAATGGGCATAAAATGCTGTCATTAAACCACATCCAATATATGGGCAGGCAGATTGTCATGGTCACCAATCCTAATAGATATGCAGCGCTTAGCAGACTAGGCATCTGGTGGAGGCTTTGCTTTTATCTTGTTTGCTCTGTCCCTTTAGGAGATAGTCACTTGGCAATACTCAGTAACTTAAAACCACCTCTAGCCTGATATAGTGACAGAGAACAGCAAACACATGGAATTTATTTTTAAAAGGGCAACAGTGTTCATTATGTTTTAGAAAAAAGTCCTAGATTAGCATTGGGCTTCCTTTCCTTTTTTATTAGCTGTCTTATTGCCTGATAACCAGATACGCAAAACTGCAAGGATTCTGACATCTTTTGCAAATCCTGCCTTGTGTTTAATTAGCATTTATCTTAATCTCATTTTAATTTTTTTTTCACACCCAGCAGCGCAATCAAATGCTACTGCGGCATTTTTTAACAATTATGTTATGTTGGCAGATAGAGACTTCAAGGAAGCTGACCTTTCTCAAGCCCAGACTTATAAAAGAGTAGGCTGTTAATTATGTTTTTATTGGAAGATGCATCCCGACTGCGTC
Source organism: Darevskia mixta (assembly GCA_034641385.1). Lineage (NCBI taxonomy): Eukaryota > Metazoa > Chordata > Lepidosauria > Squamata > Lacertidae > Darevskia > Darevskia mixta. Next base: position 40,783,757 of record JAWWNH010000013.1, on the reverse strand, counting down.
TGGGCAGTCCAGCTTTGCTCTGTTTAGATGGGGTTGGAAATGTTCTCCAAACAAATGCGGTGGACAGAAAGAGCTGCTGGTGTGGAAAGAGGGGGCCCTGACTTTAGAAGAAAAGGTTGCTTATGTTTTTGTACTTTAGCTTTAATTGGGTTATCAGCTGCAGCTTCAAGGCTTAAACGAACTGACCTAAATATTAGATCTCTGTTGGGGTTAAATGTTTCCCTTTCCTATAAAGATTTGGTTTCCAAAGTAACTTCTGGAGCGCTTTAGCTCTGTGTTGAAAGTATAAAACTGCCTTTGAATCATTTATTACTGTTCATGCTGAGCAGTAGTTAGGTTGTCAAGAATAAGCACTCAAAACAAATTAAAAGGCATCTGAAGAAAACACCTGATCCATCTCTGTCCTCATGTAAGATCAGAGAAGTCGCTAGAGAGAGACTGATTAGAGCCGGTGGTATTTGAGTATTATTGCCAGTTTTGTAGATTATCATTTCAGATAACATATAGCAGAAGGAAGGCAAAATTATCCATTTTCATTTACAAATGACCCTTTATTCCCTGAGAAGTGGGACTGCTGTAGTTAAATCAAAGGCTAATTCTTGATAGAAAAACATTATTTGCCATGATGGAATTGTTGTTCTTGTTGCTCTTAGAATGTTATTTCTTTTACCCTCACAGTGTACACTAGGGGAATCTATAGAAGGAAAATAGGAAGAAGAAGAAGAGTTCAGTCACTCAATGTGGGTTGAAATATTCTCATGAGAGCAAGACTCAGCATAGATCTTGGTGTTGCAGTTTCATGGGTCAATGAGAATATGGTTGGGTTTGGCTGCAGACTCTACATATCAAGAAAGACCAATGGCTACCATATTGTTTACTATTCGCCCCCTTTCTCTGAATAACCTTTCCCCTTTCTATCCCCCCAAAGATGATAATCCCCCATTCTTCTAAGAGAAAACGGAACAATAAAATACATATATGTTTTGTAAGCCACTTTGAATTACTTTTGAGTTATTGTAAAAGAAAAGTGACTAATCAGTGCTAATAATAATATTATATCTTAAGTCAAGATGGTGATATGATTTCAGGGAGGTATATTTTGTGGCAAACAGGAGTCCTATCAGTCTGGGCCATTTCAGAAGCAAAGATAAAATATGCAGTCAACAAAGAGCTGCAGAACATCACAGCTTTGTGACAAGTGTAGTTGCATGAGTCACCTACAAAAAGGCAATGTGTGAAGTGGTCTTTCTTCAAAACAAGGCTTGCTGTAAAAGAAAAAAAAAAGAAAAAAACAGTTTAAGCTTGTAGACAGGTAAGAGCACTTCCATTGTGTCCAGCAGCTGCAGAATGTTCCTGAGCATTATTACTCTGAACTAGGAGCATTCTTTCCAGCTTGCTGAGAGGCCTCACTTCTGGGAGAAGAGACAAAGACCTTTCGTTAGCTCAACAGATACCGTGTTGATTCATGCAAATACCAGCCAGGAAATCCCCTACTCATGGTGGAAGTAGACTCCACCACAGTATGCACATACATCTACTTCCCTGTGAGCCTTCTAGCTTGAAAACAGTGTATAAAGTTTGAATAAATTGGGCGGTATGTATACTTACCTGTATTGGTACAACTGGTGCAGATGTTATGAATGCCGTATGCATGTTGTTGTAACCCACCACTTACAAGGGGTTCCCAAGGCTGATAAATATACGAACAAGTTTGCCTTCAGGACCATGCTAAAATGTGGGCTTTCAAAATTTCCACTGGTGCTTGTACACACTTCTGTCTCAATCAGGTCATGCAGAAAAGTTAAGATGGGAGAAGTGAGAAAGTGAAGAAGTTTTCACTTCTTCTAGCAACCATCTGCACCTCCTTAATTTAAAGACAGAGGGTGGGATTCACCTGTCCCCCCCACGTGCCCCCTAAACCTCCAGAACAGCAGGGAAGGGGAAGAGGGTGTTGTTTTGCCAGGCAGGCTGACATGCTTGCACAGGCGGGACATTTGTAACAGCATGACATTGAATTCTACTCAGAGTGTTTATGTGGGACACTTTTTTTCAGAGGTTTTACTCTGTACTCTGCCAACCCAGAAATAGTACCTCGGGTTAAGAATTTTGCTTCAGGATGAGAACAGAAATCTAGCGGCAGCGGCAGGCCCCATTAGCTAAAGTGGTACCTCAGGTTAAGAACAGTTTCAGGTTAAGAATGGACCTCCAGAACGAATTAAGTTCTTAACCTGAGGTACCACTGTATTTACTAATAATGTACTAGAGGTGTGTATTTGGATTTGTAGTATTCATAAATAAAAATACAAGCTGAGTCCTCACCAGCTTGTAAGAACCACCCTAATTATTGTAAGTTGTATATGATCTCTCATGAACTTCCTCAAGGCGTAGTCTAAAAAAGTAAAAGGTGACCTGAATTACCCAGGCTAGAAATATTTGCCTAGTTCTGTGCCAGCATTCAAGTGCCACACTCTACTTACATGTGGGTGAAACACAATAATCTCAGCTGAAAGACATCTAGCAAGAACTGATATGACTTTCTGCTAGCCTTTTTTAGGCTGTACAACAATTGTGCCATGAGAATTAAACTGGTCAGTTTTTTGTGTTTCTGATCATTAGTAGATTATATGGTTGGGGTCTTTGGCTGCTGTAAACTAATTACTGGCATTTTTCTTAACAATGCTACAATTAGATTGGTCCTTTTCCAGTTTGCTTTTGGCATAAACCCAGTGGAGAGTCAAGAAGCATGCTTGTGTCATGCTTAGTTCTGATACCAAGGCAATGCAACCTTTAGTTTTGTGGGGTTGCTGCTGTGTTTTAATCCTTATGTTTAACAATCCAGCATATTGATGGTTGCTGAATTGGGCTCTGATTTGAAAAGAATGCTGTCTAAAGATCCAGGTGTGGGAGGGTAGTTTTGTTTTTGTATTTTTGCTGATCTGCCTGCAATGATATATAAAAGAGGAACATGTATGAGAATCAGGTGACTGCAGTTGCAGTGCTGCATTTATCTGGACCAGCCATTCAGTTACAAGAAAGAAAACATCAACATGCCCTAGGAAAGGCTAGCACAGTGGAAAACCTGAGTCATTTCAGTTGCTAAATTAGTTTTAAATTAAATGTTTCTGAGGCCGCTGTACTAAGTTCACCCATTGTCTGGAAGACGGAGAGTGTTTGGACTTTTGCTCAAGCAACCGCGGCTTCCATATTCATGTGGAGTGCCATAGGAAACGTGGATCACCTATTCATCCTCTGATTTACACAGAAGTAAGATGGAATAACTTTTCATTTGATACATGCCAGTTTCAAATCATGCTCAGAGTTCTGTTTATTTTTATTTTTATTTTCCTTAATACAGTCAGGGAATAAAGGCAATGAAAGTAAAGAGAAAGATCAGCAACGGAGCATAGCAATTTGCAGTGCAGTATCGTACAGTTAAAGTAAATACAACCAGAACAAAACTAAAAGAAGGAAGCAGTGGGTGGTGGGAGGAAGAAAAGCGGCAGGAGAATAGGTCCTGGCAGAACCTGCTGGGCGTGTGCTTCCTTCAAACAGTTTCCAGTACAACTCCCAAATGTCCAAGTGTCTATTCTCTTTGTGCCACCTGCTGAAGGTAGCTTTTTCCCATATGTTGCCAGAGTAGATGAGCCCTCTGAACGATTGTGGGTGTGGTAGGAGTGGAGAGATATATGTTCTTTCCACTAGTCTTTGGGCCAGCAACAGGGCACGCAAAGTCTTATTACCAGTACTTTGCTCCTCTGTCAGGACCCACAGCACTGCAGGATAACTGAACATAGCGTGAGCATCAAAGAATTTTGGGGATTTTCCCAGGACCAAGGCAATATGGATAATCCCCTCGGGACAAAGATCAGTCTGGGTGGCATGTTCATTTTTATCACAGGAACCTTGCCCCACAGACTCTGGGGTAAACATTTCCACCATTCCTAGTCATGCTGTATTTCCTTGATTATATGCAAATGTTTGCCATTGACCACGTTGCCACTATCTCTGGGAACTAGAATTCCCAGATATGCTAGTTCAGCAGGACACAAACCGAAATCCCAAGCCTTGTAAAAACTGTGGTGCAGGACATCATCAAGGGATACAAGTTCTGATTTGGACCAGTTCATGCTGTATCCTGAGAGGTGTCCAAAATATGGATGAGAGTTGTCTGTAAGTGACACGGGCTCAGTGCCATTCGTTTGAACTGGAAATGCTGTCTACCTTACATGGGCACTAGCTTTTTAGATTTCTTCCTCTGGCATCTCACTGTTGCTTTTTGTTCCCTTGCTATCTATTAGTGTCAAGGAGGAAGGGATTGGGTGACATGCAGCTGAATATTTTTTCCTCACCCCCCCCCCATGGAGACCCATTTGATGAGCAGTGTGGCAGCTTCAGTTAGGGCATTCCTCGTTCTTCAGTAATATCAGAACTTATATTCCCCTCTTTGCCTTTCTTTCTTGTCAAGCTTCTCCCGTTATTGGGAGCGGATTGGATAGGCCTAACTGTTGGCTCAGTTGCGCTCTGTGTGTCCATTTTAGAGCATTTTGTTGCGCTGTAGAAGTGTGTTGCTGTGTGTTAGTCTGGCTGGGACACTGGAAATCCACACTTGGCCAAGAAGCCCTCTGGGTGGCCCTGAGGAAGTCACTGTCTGTCAGCGCAGACTTCTTAATAATGTCATTATGAGGCTAAAACATCTCTCTGAACTCCCTAGAGAGCACAGGGGTGGGGCATCTCTTTCGGTCTTTGGGCCACATTCACTCATAGGCAACCTTCTGGGTTGCACTGCAGCAGTAGGTAGTGCCAGAGGCAAAAGTGGGAAGAGCAAAGGATGCAATGCACCTCCGTACAGTGACTCTATACCAGTCATGTAAAGGCCACAGGCTTCTGCGCAAGCAAGAGGCATTATTGCAGTTCAAGACATATTGCAGCCAAATGAAGGCACTTGAGAAAGACATGGAGTTGGGTATGAATTAATGAATCTACAACAAGTAATTATGGATTATTATTCTAATAATGGATGTTGGAGGGTTTTGTTTTTTTGAGATAAAGTCTTCATACTGGGCTGGAGGAAGACTATTCTTGACATTTAGTGATAATAACAATTGGAGACCCCCTTTTAGACTTTTTGTGTGGAAATGAAAATGAGTGAACTTGGGGTGTCTGGGGTTGAAGATTGGGAAATAATGTGAAAACAATAATTAGGTGACCAAATATAATGATACATTTCAGCTGCTACTAGCACCATCAGTATTATTACTACTACTACTGTTAGCAAGAAGTCAAAATCCTTTATGCATCCAAGCTAAGATTATGTATCTTTTGAGGAGCAACCCTGCTATTATTTGACTTTAAAAAAAATTCCCTGGAACAGTTCACAGCATGTATATGCTAAAGGAGATGACTCATCAGAGAAAACAGTTTCAATCAGTCAATCTTTGTGGGTTAGAGTGAATTGCTGGGAAATTTCAAGAAACTACAGAGACAAGAAAACAAACAGAAAGTAGGGTTCAGTGAAGCTACCCTGAAGTACTAATTCCAGTAGTTATCTCCATGAGTGAGACTGTGCTGACAAATGGATTCCTAGTGAAGCAAGTACCCATAAGTCCTCCTGGGATACAGTGACATTCCCTTCAAAAATTACTTGTTTTGCACTTCCAACTCTTCCTTCAGAGTAACTTGCACATAATTGGTTCCAAGTTTCCTTGACAGTGGTTCCTTTTGACAATATTCAGTACTGATGTAAGAGCTCAGCATGTATATACCTAGGAGCTAACTTATTAGCCACATTTGCTTTTGTGTATCTAATAACTTCCCTTAATTATCTAAGGCCTGAAGAGGTTCCCCACATATATACATGGCAGAGCCAGGTGGTAGACATGAATTTCTACTCCCAAAGGCCTAGTAGAGTGCCAAAGATGTGTCCTGCCTCTCACTGTCCCACTCTCATCTTCTTCTCCAGGTTTTTCGTACCGATCTGATAACAGCTATGAAAATCCCAGATTCTTACCAACTGAGCCCAGATGAGTACTACATCCTTGCTGATCCCTGGAAGCAAGAGTGGGAGAAAGGTGTTCAGGTGCCAGCAAATACAGAAACAATCCCTGAACCAGTGGTTAGGTAAGCCCGATGTTCTTCTGTTTGTGAGATACCTTCAGTTGGTTTTCCCCCCTCAGAGAGTGCTATGTTCTGCCTCCTATGATTCAATGAGGAATCTTTACATGATCCTAGTTGTATAGGGTAGCTTTACGGGGCTAACTTTTCCTGCGAGGGAGTTAAGAGTCAGGCCCAACGTCACCATGTGGCATCCTCCAAAAGCTGTTATGGTATCAACAAACTGCTTTCTGATTTAGGGCTGTTTGATATGCCCAAGAGAATCTCACTTCTTCTTTGACTCACTTGGGTTCTGAGCTAGTAGGCAGAACCAGCATTAACTTAGCTGTGCTGCTGTTGGAATAGGATCAGTCTCAGCTTTAACCACTGCACCAGCAGAAATCGGATTGCAAGCATGACATGGTTCAAAGGAGTTAGCGGTTAATGAGAGGGTTTATGTGCACCTGAAAATCTACCTTGGGTATAAATTTCCTTGAGACGGCAATCCAAAACCTGCTTGCCTGGGTTAAGCCCAATTGATTTCAGTAGGAATTGCTTGTTACTAGACATGGTTAGAATTGTGCTGTTACTCCAGATAATTTGAGTGGATTTTGGCAGCCAAAAGCATACTGCAGGTTGCATTATATGGAATGCTGTTGGGGGATAATGAATCCCAGGCTATTGCTGTGTTTTCCACCCTTCTGATCTTTCCTATTCTGATGGCTTTGCAAAGTCACAGGACAACTATGGTAAGTTAAACTCAAGTGTGTTTGAACATAAGCAATAAATGTCCCCCGACTCACCAAATTCTGTTTTCAAAGATTTTCATAAATCCAAACTGGACAGAACTGCATTCTATCTCCCTGTTTTCAGAGTTTCTTTCAGTGATATATTATATAGCAGGGATGTCCAACAGGTCGATTGTGGGTTGTCCCTGGTCGATCCCGGGACCCCGATGCCCCCCAAGCTCTACAACTTTGGTTCAGCCTCCCCCCAAAAATGCTCAACAACAACTTTGATGCCATTTTTTAAATAGTGGGAGTAGATCGCAGTCTCTTGGAAGTTGGACATGCCTGTTATATAGGGTCACTTGAAACTCTGAAATTGTTCTCCATGTATTGCACATTTGACCATCCCAAGGAATGCATTCTTATAGAAACCATAATGCGGTCCAGGCTGCCTGTAGATGCAGCTTCAGGGAAGTAATTTCCACAACAGTGTGCTGCCACAAGGGCACAAATTTCCAATGGGAATCTAGCTTTTTCCTTGGACATCCTGTGACTCCTCACAGATGAGGTTGACTGTGAGACACCCCATGATTTTGAGAAGTATTGTTATCATTGGGACATATTGGCACAACATACCTAAGTGAGTGGCTGGTACTGAGAAGTTCGTGGTGTTGAATAGGCTTTTGTCTTTACTTTTTCATGGTGTATCTTGTAGAGCAGATGTTTATGGCTTGGTGTTGTGATAACCCGGTTTGAAACTTTATGAAAGAATAAAACTCTTAAGTAAGTAATAGTTCAAGATTCTGCAAAAGAATTCTGGCACAGAACAGTTCCAAACCCAAATCTCCCATCTCCTGGCATCCTTATTAGCTTCTTATTAAACGCTGAAGCCCAAATGGAGAAGGTCCTATTTAAATTAATTCAAGGCTGCTCTTGCACATGATGTACTGCAAAAGCAACTGACTGCATTTGAGCAGGCTTTGGCCAATAACATCCCTGCCTCTGCATTTTGCCATTTCTTTTTTCTTTCCTGTGTCTTTTCAAGTCAACTTTGATATCTATATCAAAGATCCTGGGGCTTTCTGCACTTAAAAGATGTTACATGTAATTCTGAAGCCCACTGTTAATCTGTGAAAATCAGTGCGTTGAAAGAGCTCAGGAGGATTTTAAGCACATTAAGGTGTTTTCAGATTTCATGCAGGAAATTCCTCCCCTCCCCCCCAAAAGGATGGAAATATTTCAGTAAAGTCAATAACTGCCTGAAGCACAGCTTGTCCAGCAGTGACAGCAGCAACAGCTGTTGGTGGAGGAAAGTTATGAAATAAACTTTTGTGCACTCATCTCCTTCCATAAGGATTTGGGGAGGGTGGGGGGATGAATGACACGACTGGAAAACAACAAAACTTCAATGAAGAATCTAAACGCGTCCAAAATGGAAGCCATAAAAATGGAATTTGAAGTTTATTTAATCCTTAAAGAAATGCTGGGTGGAATATCTATTTTTACCAACTTTGATACACAACCACAGTCTGTAGTCGTAAATGTCCTGCTCTAGAGCTGAAGGTTGATTTTGGTGCTGTGTCAAGATGAAAAGTGATAGCTTGACGTTGCCTGGGCCGGAGGTGCCTATTTAAAGACAGACTAAACGGATTCACTTTTTTTTTTTTTTGCAAGTAGACCTTGCAGGCAAGCAGTTTGTTTAATGTGATCTGTTCTTTCACCCCACTGAGGAGGTAGCCAAAGGCTCCGGACACAGCCCAGCACAGAGGTGGGCACCCATAAAGCCCTTGAAATCAAGGCTTAAATGTTCCTAACTCCACGTTGTACTGAGGACTCTGAATGATATACCGAGACCAAGGGATTGCATATGGAAGCTGTGCTGTACAGTGTTTCAAAGGGGGAAAATGCTTTTGCATAAACGAAAAGCATTTTTATTGAGTAAGGAAATGTGTCCTGTCCTAGGGCTGTTGTGCTTCAGTCCTCATTATTCCACCATCTTTTCTGAACTAATTGAATCATCTGCCATACACTATCGAGCCATTGTTGGCATTTCACAATACCATCTGAAGAACTCTTGACAAAGGTTCTGCCCTATCAGTTTTTCCAAGGTTCAAGCAATGGTTTCTGTAAACCAGGCACTGATTCCCTACACCAGTCATGGGTAGACCTAAGGTTTGCAGGATCTATTTTTGACTGTTGTAACTAGAACCCCGAGATCCATCAACCAGAACTAGGTACAAAATTGTGGCTCAGAGGCCAGAGCCAGAAGCAAAGTGGTGATTAAGAGGTAGCCTCAATTAACTATTGCTCTCCATGAACCATACACTTGAATAATCTCCATATGCAAGTATAAATCTATAGCCAAGGTACTACAAAAGAGAGATTTCAATGTATTTGAGGGGATATCCTGTTTAGGGGCATTAGAAATGCCATTCTACTACAAATCATCCTACAATGTACTAGTAGATCCCGATGTACTTTTTAGCCACTCTTGCAAGGGTCAGTGGTCTGAGACGATGAAATAAGTTTGATGTGGGATACCAGCAGCGCAGCCTGGAATTGTCCTGCACTTGGGAATCAGGTGGTCTCAGATAGCCAGTCACATGCTATTGCCTGCTGCAGTCATTCAGTGTGTTCAACCCATCACTTAGGGAGGCCACCTGAATCCCTTTCCAGCTCCAGAATGTCTGCTGCTGGTAGACCTGACCATCTCACACTACACAAGAGCACCTTTCACAGTTCTGCAGGACGTGGCCCTTCTCTGTTGGCTGTGGATAGGGTGCCACCCAACAGAGTTCATCTGTACTTATATCCCTTTCCTGCATCCAGCCTTGCTCAGCCATCTGCACATCATTCTAAATTAGTGAGTCGAGATGGAAACCACAGCTTCCTGTGTCAATAATGCAGGTGCATCTAAAGTGCCCATTATTTCCTGTCAAGTGGCCATTTCAGTTTGCAACTTCCTACATTTTCTCATAGGCTAAAAACAAGAGTCCCACTTCCACAGGAACATAATCAAGGCAGCTTTTATCTCCTAAGCTAGATTTCAAAATAAGGAGTGACTTTTCAGGAGTGTCGCTACCACCTTGCAAGTCTGTTGTATCTCAGTTGTGACCACATTTTAAGAATGGATAGCATAGCCACTTTGCCTTGCCATAAATGACTGTAGTTAGCGCAGGCAATAGAGAGAACCAGGAGTGTGGAATATAAATAGTGACACTGACGGCTGTCTTTATGGCAGCAAACAGGAAGGAGGGACAGGGGATGTATGCATGTATTGTTCCTTCTCTGAATACCCCAGGGGCATAATCACTTGTCCAGGTGTTTTCCACTTTCTGTCATATGCTAGATGATAGTCCCATTCAAAAGAGGAAGGCGGATTTCAAACACAGAGTTTATGACTTCTGGCTATAAACAACACTTTGCACGTTTCGCTTTATGACAAAAACATGCGCCCTCAACATTCTGTACATGTGAGACCCTGGAAGTATGTTTTCTGTTTTGTTCAAAAGCAGACTTCAAATAAAAAACTGAATTTATGGAGGGGTTTCAGACTCTTCGGAAATTTCCTTTCAGATGTTACAAAGTCAGTCCTGGTTAGCTGATGTTAGAACTGCTGTAGGGAGACTTTGTGATGTCTGAAACCACGTTTCCCCCATAAAGATGAAGTAGCTTCATAGTTGGCCCTTGAACAGTCGCTCTAATCTTCTTTTTTTCCAGAGTGACTACCCTGGACAAGTTGAATAAGGAGCAGGTGCTTCAAGGCTTTACAAAGCTGCCCGTGTCTAATAAATAAGTAGACTATTTGGATTGATTTTGTGCCATCTGAAAATAGTCACAAAACCCTCATGCCAAAGAAGCCTAGGAAAATCCCACATCTTACCTACAAGAGGGATTTGGCTACTCGTTAGAAAGGGATGGCTCTGCCATGCAACTTAGCAACTATTCCCCCCCTTTTTTTCTGGAGTGTCCCCATCCCTGCAGTATACAAACTTGGGGAGGGCCTTGAAGCTGTTGAGGTGACAGGTGGGGAATGAGGTAAGAATATGTGACTTACAGAACTTGTACATGAACAAAGTAGCAATTATACATTTTTATTTTATTTTTTACCACATCCTTCCACTGCAACATTTGGAATCTCAGACCTTAGTGGTTGTCTTCCTCTTAATGTTTTCTTTTCAATTTGCTCAAATAAACAGCACAGATGACCTAATGCTTGCTCAAACAAAAATGGGCAATTGCCCCCTCTTTAAGGTCTCTTCATAATGGGATAGGGTAAATGCCTCTCTGAAAGTGAAAATGAAGGCTGTGGGGTTTTAAGCCAGCAAGGAGACAAATGCCCTGTGTTCTGTTGTGCTAATGCTGTCATTCTTGACAGTGATTTACATTGGAAATTCCTAGAGGGGAAAAGAGCCATACCAAGGTCTGGAAGCCACAAACACAGGCAATAGCATGTCATGACACATTTAGGAAATAATTCCGCTACATGCCATGGACAAATAATCTTCCTTAGTTAGCAAATGTTTAGATGATGCACAGATAATTTTTTTCCCCTGGGAGGGAAAGACGGAAGCAAGATAATTTCTCTGCCTGTTCCTCCTCCTCTCCCAGCAATGAAGTCATTGGCTTCTGAAGGGAAATATTTTTTTTGCTTTTCTTTTCATCTTTCAGCTTGGGTATCTATAAACTGACAGCCTATTTCCTCATTGCCTCTAAGTGTGCATGCCCCAGACTGAAAAATAGGCTGTGGGGCATACTTCTAGTGCTCCTGAATTTTGAAGCTTGGGGTAGGGAAGGCAAGAAGGGTTTATTTAAAGCATGTACCCCAGATATATATTTTTAAATTATGATAGTGAAAGCCCCCTTGAAACCACTTGGTCAAGAAGTAAGAGTGCTCCCATTACTGTTACTGAATACAAAGGAAGAAGTGATTTCTTGATGGTTTTCTTGGGTCTGAGCCCGTTTGATCCAGCCACAGTCCTCTCTCTTGTTCCCATTTAAAGTCTGCTTCATACCATGTATTAATTTCTTTGCTCTCCATTATCATTGTGTCTCTTACCTGGCAAAACTTTGGCACAGGTGTCTTGCACCATGAATTTTGGAAGGCAGGCTCCCAGTGCCTTACTCTTTGCACCATTGTGCTGGCATTCCAGAGAAGATATCCACTGACCAGCTCTCCACTGCCATTCAGTATCATCACTGTGAAACCTGTCTTGCTTGCCTCCAGATTGTCTGCCCTGACAGCTATATTGCTATATTTTCTGTTAAAGTTCTGTTATTTCTTTATTTTTGTTTGCAGAGAAGTGCATGACATTTTTTTAAGAGACGAAATGGCTGCAACAATTTGAATTGGTAGTCCCCTTCAATAGTTTCTCCAAATCATGTGGGGGAGAAAGAGTCAGAGTAGGGCCCACAACAACTGGCTCTGCCCCCAGAGTCACATCTCCTGCTAATCCTAACCCTCACCACCCCACACCTCCATTAGGGCTGAACATCTGAAGTGGGGATCCTGGCTCCCCATGTGATTGAGATCATGCAGGGTTCTCAGTCATGCAGGGAACCTGCACTTGTTGAGTAGGCTTCCACCTTGAGATCTTCAACTGAATGGTGCTAGTGAATCAGTTGCATAAAATGGTAGAGGCTTTAGTTCAGTTGTAGAAACCCCAGCTTGGAAACATGAAGTTCCAGTCTCAATTCCTGGCACTTCCAGTTAAAAAAAGGATATCCATAGCAGGGTACGTCCATAGCAGAGAACCTCCGCTTAAGGTTCTAGAGAACTAGATGGACCCCTGGTCTAACTGAGCTAAATCAGTGGTCTTACTCTTTATAAAACGACTTATTATTAACACAGGGAAATGTTCAAATGGAAACTTGTTTCTGTTAAAAAGGAATTGGAACAGCTTATGGTTAAGCAGTTGATGATAGCTACCGGTATATCCCCCTTTTTGCAGTACTGTACTGAAAGACCTCAAAATGCTTTGCAAACAGCCACAACTTTCTGGCAGTGCCTTTTCTGTGTATACTCCATGTGTAATATGAATCTGTTTGTAAGTACATTCTGGGTCACTGAGCAACTGTTCTTGATTAGTGTTTTCACTAGACAGTGTATTGCAACAGCATCAAGGTCTGGTGTGTTAATACTTTCTATACAGGGATGCTTGATGAGGACTTTTTTTCTGGGTGTGACAGGTTGTGAAATCAGTATCCTCGATAATTCTTGGATTTCACCTTAGTAACTGGTGAGGTGGTTCAGGTATCAAGATGAAACATTGTTTATCGTGATGACAACAATCTGCAACAAATCTTGGCCTTGTGTACTCTCCCTCCTCTCTCCTCAGATGTGGCTGCAATGAGCAGATTATAAGGTTTTGCTTCTGGTTATTATCATTATTACTACAAACTAAAACTTCAGCCAGTTTGCCAATCTTAGCTATGGTTTGTTTGAAACAGGCCAGCTTCAAACTATTGAATTCATTGGGGTTTATTCCCAAGTAAATGTGCTTAGGACTGCAGCTTTCATGTATGCACTGGCCTCGGGTTAGCTTCCCTCTCCTACCCTGTAAACATGTAAGTTTGAATTATTGTTTCTAGTCATTCCCATTCTGTATAAAGCTGTGCAAATGATACCATGTTTTTTTTAATGGCAGTGTACATTTCTTGTCTGAATTCATCTCCGTGAGTAGCCTTGTTAATATCTTTATAGGTCAGATTTCATAGATTTCTAATCAGCTGTACAGGATTTGAAGCACATAGCAGATGCATGAGTGCGCACAGGCACACCCACCAAATACAGTTTCTTTAATAGATGGTTCCAAATGAATGCATTTTTAATTGAAGCACTTCTGGAAACTTTTATGTTGCTTCGATAACCAATCCTAGGCATTTTAATGTTAGTAACTCTGGTCTAGCTCAGACCTACTCAACTTTTGACACCCCTACCCCCAAAACCAAGCAGAGTCCACAAGCCATACATGTTAGGCCACCAGGATCTCAATAACAACAGCCAGGCTAGGACTGTTAAAAATGAATTTGGATTTAGCTTCTGTCAGGTAGTACACGTTATCTCTGAAAAGTTTCATCCCACAAATTTTTACACTTCCCTCCCATCACATATGCAGAAACGTGCCCCTTACTCCACACTCACACTGTCGCAACAAAGAGATCATGACTGGCATCCAATGCCCCCTTAAGACTCCACTCTGTTTTCAATAACTGATTTACATATGCAGTATAATCTCCTTGGTCCCAAAGCCTGACAAGTGAGTATTCAGTTCCCCCTACTGCCCAATCCATTCCTACCACTCAGAAGGGCCTTTCTCATTAATGGTTTCTCTGAAGAATAGGCATTAACAGCTGGTGCATCAAGCAGCAAATATGCAACTAATATCACTGAACATTGCTGATATTTACAATACAGCAAAATTGCTTTTTCTCATCCAATCCCCTCACCCCAAAAATGTGTCCCTTTGTTTTCGTTGGAATGGAACCAAATCTTTACTTGTTGCTCAGTGTCTTGATTCGATTTGTATCCATAAGCCATTCCATAAAATACTGAAAATGTTCCCCTTAATCTCTTGTGTTTTAATAATAGACTCCCGATTATCCCTCGGAGACATTGCTGTAGGTCGCAAGTGCTTTTATTCTCAAGGACTCTGCGTGGCAGTTATCTTCTGGATGATGGACTGGAGTTCAGACTTAAATAATTCATTTGTTCAGCCTGTCAATTTTTTCTAGAAATGTTAAAAGTGAGAAAGGCATGAACACCAACACTTTTTGGACTTAACTAGTCGGCTGAGTATCAGGCTATTTTAATACACCAATAACAGCTTGGGATCTATTTTAGGAATGCTGTCTACTGGATAGCAGCTTAGTCTTCCTGATTGTTTATTTATTTTTAACCTGTTAAAAATGTATCTTCAGACACCTCCCCCGGAACAGATTTCCTGTGGAATTTTCAGAGCTGCATAGGAATGTGGCCAAGCTGCATGCATATTCGTATTTGTTGTGAAGGCTTGACGCATAATGGGATTTGTAGTGTTCATTTTTGTGGATCAAAATGAGTGGGGGAGGGCACATGCTGCCACTTAGTACAGTTGGAATAGGTTGCAATGAAGTCAGCTCGGCAAGTGACACGGTCTGCAGCTTGCTGAGAACCTCCTGTGTTTCTTCTTCAGAACAGAATTGTGGAATGTATTAGTAGAGTTGTTGCCTGATACGTTGAAATTTCAATGAGTTAAAGCAACCACGTGAACATATGCAAATTGGCACATGTGATTTTAAAATAGGATAATATAGCTATCGCAAGAATAAATAATTCCCATTCCAGCGCATGTGATAACAAGAAAAACTTTCCTGGTCCATGGCGAGCCTGTGGTGGACTTGCAGAAAGTAACAGAGCAGCTTAGAATTGAATCCAGGCAAAGCAAAAGAGAAAACCTGTTTTCTGACTCACTTCTACAGGCATTGTTCGCTGTGGCTAGGATGGATAGTAAACAATCATGGTAAGGGTTTTAAGTTTCATTCCTGTGATGAAGTGGATAAAGTGCTGGGACTGAATGTGAGAGATGCAGACTGAAATCCCTGCTGAGCCACAAA
This sequence comes from Darevskia mixta, assembly GCA_034641385.1. Classification (NCBI taxonomy): domain Eukaryota; kingdom Metazoa; phylum Chordata; class Lepidosauria; order Squamata; family Lacertidae; genus Darevskia; species Darevskia mixta. Next base: position 40,768,344 of record JAWWNH010000013.1, on the reverse strand, counting down.
GCTCACTGGGTGGCCTTCAGCCAAGTCAGTGTCTCTCAGCTTAAAATTCTTGGGCCATTACTGTAGTCCTGTGAATTCTTTTGACCTGAAGTCTTAAAGGAGGGAGACACAGGCAGGAAGGACTGTTTGCACAATACTTTTCCACGCCTCTTCCCCACCCTCATCACAATGCATAGAAAGCACACGTGCATTAGCTAATATAGGTTATGATTCCTGTGTGGCTCGGGGAGAATGGGAACAGGGCAGGAAAGCCTGAGTCCAGCTCCTAATCTCATAGGACATAGAGATGAGTTCAGAAATGCATCACATTTTAACTCTCTCAAACATGCCACCAGCTGAGATATTCCATTCTAGACAGCACTCTTGGTAGATCTGGAAGTGTTCCAAACCAAAGGTATGTCTCTGGTAGTAGACTTTAGATGTCAGCTCTCTCTCTCTCAAGCTCTTTTAAAAATGAGGGATAAGGTTTCTAACACATTGTTAATTTCAATTTAATGAGCCAGCTCGTGTTTGAGAATTGGTATCAGTGTTGCCAAAAGTGTATGAAAATAAGCTTTGAAAGGGGGAAGGATGGAGCAATACATTAACTGGAGCCAAATTACTAATACAAAAGCATCTGGAATTATTTATCTAATTATCAAAGCCGCAATATTTTCAGAATTCTTTCAGCAATGAAACAGACAACTATTCATTTGCACTCTTCGGTTAAAAAGGCACTGTGGAAAGTGTTGCTCTCCTCCCACACCCACCAATAAACTATAATAATTCACCTTCTGATAACAAATATCACAATGGCACCGATGCCCACTAATAATGAAGAGATGGTGAGATGGCTACCAAACAGAGAGCATAGTGCCCTTGGTGTATACATGGCAGCTGGAGCCCATTTGTAATTTGGTTGCAATGTAAACAGACCAGTGGCTATTGATGCCCAGTGAAAAGTTGGAGGACTTCATGGGAAAGTTTATTGAAGTTTAAAATCCTATATTGCTCCCTGCTACAACACTTGATTTTAAAATGCTTAGGATCATAGTCATGACAGCTTAGTACATGCCATTCTGTGTGTGGATTGCCCCTTTGTCTACCTTGGACAGAAGAGTTTTCTGGGCGGGAGTGGGAGAAGAATGCATCCAATAGTTGAGGGAGTTATGATTCAGAGATGTTTGTTTCCAGACATTTTGGGATCTCTATTGACTTCAGTGGGAGTTTCTTAACTTCTGTCACCTCATCTGCAGATGTTACGTATCATTCCATACGATTGTCTCTCAGGGTGAGAAATGATATCGGAGTGAGTGTGGGATTCATTCTCCCCTCCTGCTGCTGCTCTGTCTATTTTTGCTTCTTGTGCAACAGCACACTAGCACACCTGCTGCATTGTCATGCCTTCAGACCCCTCCAGTGCAAGGGGACTTACTAGCATGCTTGTTTTTATCCATAGAGTGTTACTTGTAGATAGGATTACAGCTTTAACTTTCATTGAATGGCATTTTGTTGGTTTACCACTGAGTATGATTTCAGAAAACTTTTCATTCTTTCCTAGGATTTCTCCCCCCCCCCAATAATATTACTAGCCCCTTCCCATGTCTGTGAAAGTCATAAGATTTGGCAAAGCTCTAAATCATTTTGCCAGATACATTTAATAAGCAGCTATAATGATCAGAAAACGAAAAACATCCCTTTTACAGTGTATTGCAATTGTTTTTTAAGTTGTGCTATTTTTGTAAAATAATTCCTGAGTGAATCAAGGTGGCAGTAAATAACAATGTGAGATTTCATTGAAGACTGCTAGCAGAACTATCTTCCCACTTTAATAAGCTGATTTGTTTATGGACATTGGCCACGAAGACTTTATACTAGAATGTAGGTAGAGAGAAGAAGACTGACTAATGCATTTGCCATAATAAAATTAAGGATTTGCATAAGGGAATTACTATATGGAATGATGTAGCATGCCTATCTAGCACATTAAAGAGGAACAATTTGTATATAAAATAAGAAAACACATTTGCTCCTGCTGGTTAGCATTCATGATACAGAATACTCAGGAGCTGAATTGAACCATTTTTCAACCATGCACCAGCTTCATAGTTCAGCTATTGGCTTATTCCCCCCCCCCCCAGCACCTCTGGCAATTTCTCATACAGTGTTTTAATTGTTGTAACCTGCCCTGGGACCTTGGGGTGAAGGGCGAGTAATAAATTTTAATAAGAACAACAACAACATCATAATATTACTACTCGGGGGCAAGCCTAGGTTGGTTTGTTACAGAGAATACCAGAATTTTTGGCCAACAACTGTTCCCTGGCAAGCAGACTGGTATGGTACACAATACAGTAAGCATGCTTACTGTATTGTATGTGTGTGCTCAGAAACATGCATGAGGTGACCCTGCAGCTATTAAAACTAACATTTTTATTTATTTATTGCTTCTGGAGCTTCCTTGAGTGTGTCAGGGCTGTTGCAGCCATTCACAGATGTGCCCTGACTGGTCTTGATGCAACAAGCACTGTCTGCAAATATAGTAACAGCTAGCCAGAAGTGATCACTAATTGCAGCAACTGAAAATGGGCTGTGCCTAAGGCATAAAACATGACCAGGACTCTGTACAGTCGTACCTTGGAAGTCGAACGGAACCTGTTCCGGAAGTCCACTTGACTTCCAAAGCGTTCAAAAACCGAAGCATAGCTTCTGATTGGCTGCAGGAAGTTCCTGCAGCCAATTGGAAGCACCGTCGGATGTCTGGCTTCCAAAAATAGTTCGCAAACTGGAACAGTCACTTCTGGTTACAGGTACCGGTAGATAGCCGTGTTGGTCTGTCATAGTCAAAACAAAATAAAAAAATTCCTTCCAGTAGCACCTTAGAGACCAACTAAGTTTGTTCTTGGTATGAGCTTTCGTGTCACTTCTGGGTTTGTGACGTTCGGGAGCCAAAACGTTCGTGAACTAAGCTGTTCGACTTCTAAGGTACGACTGTATCTCTTTGTGGATATCCTGGGCCATATATTGCATGTTCCACACAAATGTTTCCCCAAGGACAGTTGTGTAGTGAAGATTTGAAATACCTGAAATGGCCGCTGGCTTCCAGTTGCATGGCACTTTATTGTGCATTCCTGCATAGTTGCTGTTTGGTAGGCACATGGAACCAATCACCCTTCTCCACCTTTCAGAATACATGCATTTTATTTTTATTTTTTTTAAAAAGAAGTACCGTAATAAAGATATCCAGAAAGTAAGGAACCATTGTGGTGTTATGAAGCAGCTACAGGAGAAGAAAAGCTAGAGGTGAAAACAAATCATACTATATGAGAAAATCCCATGGCATCTGGTTGGGGCAGATAGCCAGGCAAATGCTTTATTTATTTCATGGCCACATACTGTGCCGCCCCCGGTAGTTAAGTCATGATTATTTGTTCCATTGAGGTTTCTTGGGCTGGAGTGGCTCCCCAGGGGGCAGAGCTTCAGCAATGTCCTTCACTGGGAGGGCTGAGGAGATGGCAAAGTCATGGCTACACAGAAGCAGTAGTGGGAGCACCAGATTGGCTTTGCTGGTGTGTCTGCCATGTCCTGACCTCACTGCCGGTAAGCATCAACAGCAGGAGGCTGTTGCTGTAGCTCCACATGACCAGGAGAGCCATTCCTGCTCAAGATTAGTTTTTAAAAGGAGTATTGCATGTTTGAGATGTGACCTCAGATGCTGCTGTTTCTGGAATCACTAAACCATACATGTCACCCCTGTGTTCCAAATCTACCAATCTCCACACATCTGTTAGAGACCCTGGTTAAATGGAGCAGCTCTTTAGCCCAAGGTGTAGTCACGGTTGTTCAGCCATGAACCCTCCAGTTCATGTCTAATTTGTAATTATGAGGATAAACTGTCAATCTGGGGTTGAATCAAAATGATCTATATGACTTGGGGCACACCAGTTATAGTCAAACAGTTGGATGTTGGGATAAATGTTAGACGCTCCTCTTGCTGCATAGTTTGTTAATTACCTTCTACCTTTAATGAGGGGGAGAGGTGGTGGAGGGAGCACACAAGTTCAGAACCCGCTTTTGATCTTGCCCTATATAGAATTTGATGGTGAAGCAATATCTGAACAGGTCCCAATTACTAGTTAAGGGATGCTGCTTTTAATCCTGGCACGCAGAATATTCACAACAAATGTTCAGTGTCGTGGATGAGTAACACATACAATAAATTTGTTGTAACTTGTTTTGGGGGAGCAGTAATAATCTGGGAATCACTTCTCTGCTGGGTTCCCAAGTATGTTTTGACTTCAGTAGAACACAACTCTATGCACATTTAGTCAGAAGTAAGTCCCGCTGAGTTCAGCTGGGCTGTGATGATACCAAACTACTGCATTTGGTGACCAAATTGGCAAGAGATTTGTTTGCTTATAGTTCTGCAGAGGTCTTTTTGGTCTCCTAGTCTAGGCTGATATTACCAGAGCAGTGCCACAAGGCCTAAGTTGCTGTTTGTCACTTTTGATTGCGCTAGGCAAGTCACTTCTTCATCTTGTTATCCCATTTATCTTTCAGCAGTAACGATTTATTTCTCACATTTATATCCCCCCCCCCCTTTCTCTAACGACCTGGTGGCAGTTTTGGTTTAGAAAGTACTGGATACCTGGAGGCAGGCAGGGCCAGCTGCTCCCATATGAATTTGCCTCAAATGTTAATACCCTCGTTAGGCACCTAACTCTGAGTGGCCCCACCTTCTGTGGTTAGGTGAGCAGCTGCCAGGAGCAGAGGTGTAGGAAGGTCAGGTGGTACCCGGTGCGAAAAATTTCTTGTCACCCCCCCCATTGATTATTTTTTTTTGCCTGCAAAAATGGTTTTACATTATTTCATATTTTCTTACAAAGGAATAATAATAAGTAAAAATAAACTTTTATTTATATCCCGGCCGAAGTCGGGCTCAGGGCGGCTAACATCAGATACATAACATTGATATAAAATCAAACAATAATTAAATTACCTCCTAAAAACATGTCAAAATCAAATTAAAGTCTAATTAGATGGCTTTCCGCAGGGTTAGGGTTGGGAACAGTAAGTGCTCCACTGAATTGAAATTTCAGCCTTCACGACATAGGAAAACAGCCAAGTAAACAGCTATTTTCGTGGAGGAAGGTCAAGATATTAACTGATATGCATGAAATTTCTTATATAGCTATATAATCCCTAGTGTAGTAAGATAAGACCTTTGGAGCAGGCATTAAAAAAAAAAGTTTTTTATGACCCACCCTAGTAGGGCAGTAATTGTTCCTTGATAATTTGTCACCCCCTCCATGATGGAACCTGGGGTGGCCCGCCCCCCACTTCCTACGCCCCTGGCCAGGAGCAGGATCGTTCCCCTTTTCTACACCCTATTTATAGAATTCCCTACCAACCTGACAGTGACAGTCCCTTTGATGATGATAGTGTGCCAGCTAAAATGATTTTTTTTTGCCCAGGCTTTTAGTGGCAAATAATAATAGAATCATAGACTTGTAGAGTTGGAAGAGACCATGAGGATCATCTAGTCCACCCCCTGCAATGCAGGAATCTTTTGCCCAGCGTGGAGCTTGAACCCATGACCCTGAGATTAAGAGCCTCATGTTCTACCAGCTGAGCTATCCCAGATTTAAAAATTAAGAATGTTACTGTGCTGCTGCTATTGGTTTTATTGATGTATTTTTTGTTTGTTTTGATGTGTTTTATGTTTGCTTGTTTTTTTAAAACTATTTTGTTGTAAGCTGTCTGGAGGACTCTGCTCAAAAGGCTGGGTAAACATTTTAAAATAAATAAATACACAGATGTCACTCCATGTTATCCTTACCGCAACCCTGTGAGACACGACTATGCCAAGATCACCAGTGAGATTCATGACCGAATAATATTTTGAACCCAGGTCACTCGGGTCCAATTATAGCATCCTAGCTGCTATATGACGCTTATTCTCCAGATATATCATACTAGCTGACCCGGGCCACGCCTTGCTGTGGCTCATTTTATGCTTATTACCATCAGTAGCAGCCACAGCCAAAATAAACCCCCGCCGGCGTCGTGTGCACTCTGCACGCGCTCAGGTGCCCACTCGCGGCCTGTGGCAGAGAAAGCCGAGGAAGGAGGCCTCTGAGATAAAAAACACACATCGGGAGATCACTGAGGGACGATCACGGTGGCCATTTCCCAGCGTGCCTTGCCTATGGCCTTTTCAAGGGAAAAAGTGCTAGTAACCCTCTACAGAGAGGATTTGATTCCATTTCCCATAGTGCCTTGAGCGCGCGGTTGGTTGGGATAATAAGGCCACCGTTTCCCAGCATGCCTTGCGGTTTGGGCGAAAGAGCTTAGTTCACCCACAGGGCGCCTTGACTCCATTTCCCAGTGTCCCTTGCTGGTCCGGCCTAGTTAACTGCGAGAGGCGGCGGCCTCCATTTCCCATCGTGCCTTTGACAAAAGAGATATTTACATTTCCCTGTTTCCCAGCCAAGTTAATCACACCCTTTTGTCTGGCACTCAGGTATCAGGAAGCCACTGACACAATCACCTCCTCCTTCCTTGCAGAGAAACAGTTTGTCAGTTTGGGAGTGAAATTGGAGACAGGCCTGCCGTTGCTAGAGGGCGAGGTTTTCCTGGTGATGTCATATGTGCGCACCAATTTTTTGCTTTTGTAGCTGTAGTACCAGTATAGCCGTTGCTAGAGGGCGCTGTTTTCTTGGTGATGTCATATGTGCGCTCCAATTTTTTTTTGCATTTTTTTCTTTATTTTAGGTATGACAGGTGTGGTTTTTCTGAATTTTTATTATGCCAGATTACTTTGAGATGGTAATGGAAACGCTGTGTCCAAATTTGATGCGATTTGGTCCAGCGGTTACGCAGCAACGGTGTTTCGGACAAACGCGCAATGGGAACATTTATATATATATATAGATTACAAAAGCTATGAATGACAAACTACAACATAGAAGCAAATGCCAACCGATGGAATTAGTGTTCAATGCTGTGTCTAAAAGAAAGGCTTTTGCTGTGTGGGCTGTGGTGAACTGATGGTAGATTGTAACCACAAATGATATTTTTGACATATCTGGTCTGAAATACATTTAGGTTTTGCCTCCTCTCAGTTGAGTGCATTGTTTATTTGGCTGGCTTAGCAATGCAGTGTTTTGTAGAGTTTACTATGCTTGGAGATGCCTGTGCTGCTTGTGTGTAGCCTTTGCGTGTAAGCAGCACAGCTGAATGGGGCAGTTGAATGTGTGAACTGAATCCATGGAACAGAATTACATTTGAGGTGATAGGTAGGACACCCCCACCCCCCAGCACTGGAAATAATGCAGGGGAACAAGTTTGTGTTACTCAACACCATCCAGATGATTAGCAGTGAGTTGTGGGTCCTAAACTGGAAACAGTGTGGATTGAGTTATCCGCTAAGCCTTCCCATCAAGACCTTCCCTTCCTTAAACATACTTAAATATAAGTGTTTTCAAGAAAAAGATAAGCATAAATTACAGAAACGCATCCACTACCTCTGGGCTGCACAGTCCCTAAAAGGCACCAGAACTTACTCAGCAGAAAGTTACTCTTTAGTGGCAGCCCTCCTTCCTTATCATGCTGAATTCGGCCTTGAACTACTTGCCTCCTGGCTGTCTATCTGTTTTAATAGACCTCCATTGTCATTCATATGCCACCAGGAATCATGGGAATGCAATTTCCCTTGGGACGGGCAATAGCTCTGCTTTGAACGCAGAAGGTCTCAGGTTGAATCGCCAGCATAAGCTCCTCCCCTTGGGATCTCTGCTCAAGGAATGTTTAGAGCTTTCATTTCCCCGCCCTCGGACTGGGATGTACCATCCCACACATTTCACTGCTTTAATGTTTGATGAGCCTGGGGCGGCACCCGCTTAGGACTCCAGGCTAACCCTATGCCACCGAATCAGCAGACAGGTAAAAACAAGCGTTCTCATTTTATATACAAGCACTCCAGGACAGTAAAGTCCAGTTCCTTCACAGCCTGTGATAAAAGCCATTGTTTGATGTTGTTCGCCCGCATGTTTGAAGTGGGCCTCCGATGTCTTGTTCTCCATGCTTTCCAGATTTGCATATCCTTCATTTCAGGGCATGCCCATGTCCACCATGCATTTAAACTTTATCTGAATATCTTTGATGTGCTCCATCTGGGCCATTCAGATGAATGTAGCTGTACTGGGTATGAACAAATGGATCTTGTACCTCCAGTGCAGGCTTTACATTCTCAGACATATCTGCTTCCAGAGTAAGGAGCCCTCCAGTTGCTTCTGGCTGTAAATGAAAGCTTTTAATAGGGTGGTTTGCTGCACACCCTGAGATGAGCTCTCAGAGGTTTCCTGTTCTAACATCACTTATTAACATCATCTTGAGATGACTCATCTCTGCCTTTCAGTTCGTCTTGTTACTCCCACCTCTGGCACGAACTTCAAACGGCTTCAAAGGGGGAAAATATATAATCAGCATACCAGACTGCAATAGCGAAGGAGCATCTCCTGGCTATTTGCTTAGTTTTTGCAGGTACAAACCTTTCCACATATGAACATGTGGGATAAGCAGCCATGTGGCTCTTCTCTTCCATGGTAATGAGAGAGCAATAACAGTATGCCATCGAACATTATCATTATTATTTTTTACTTTTGAACAATCAATTATCTTTGCCTGGGGTAGGGGAGGAGGGAACCAAGCCTAGCTATTGGGCTCTAGGTAGATGCTTCAAATTCAAAAACAAAATTTCCCAATTTTAATAGAGAAATGATTTCCCATATATTCTTGTATTTTACTTAGGCACCTTTAGGTTGAATGCATTTATTCTTTTAATGGTTTCCCCTTTCAGTGTATTTATCCCCTGCCCACTTTCTAGCCTGTTTGAAAAGATTCGCTCCGTACATAGGGATGAGTCACTCAGTTCCTGTGACATTTTCTACCCCCTCCAATGGTTATGATCAATTCTTTCTGTTCTCTTATCTCCCTGTATATACCATGCAGAGCCTTTAAAGTTCAAAAGTGTTATTTTGTTCTCTTGGTGGCAAGCTTATCTCGACATAAAGTTGGTTTCATTCATATTGTTCCCTCCTTTAAACTTAAGAACACTCATCCTGGGCTTTTTGATGTTCACTCTTGGTGCTTCACATTAAATCCCCATCTTTTTAATTCTGAACCTGGAACATTCGTATTTTCCACCCCACCCCAACACCAACAGAAGCAGCTAAGATATGAGGCAGTGCAAAATTGCAGCTGCCAGACCAAATCTGCAATGGGTGTTTCACTTACACACGGCTACCTACCTCTACCTGTCACTTACAATAGGTACACTCAGTGCCTCCTGTTGGCCCAGACTGAACATCATTCTTAAGGATGGAAAGGCATGCTTTTAAAGCATTACATGGCAAGGATTTCAATTTTTCTATATCTCTCTGTCTCCATAAATCACCATTTACACTATGACAAATAATAATGCCTGTTAGCTACCAAGTTATTTTCAAGGTTTGCGAACTGGGATACCTAAAGGATTGCCATCTGTTATTCAGACCTGCTAGGATGTTAAGATCAGTGGAGGAAGATTTGTTAGCAGGTAGCTTTTTACAATATTTTTCTTGCTGACAACATGGATGGGCCTTCTCTGTAGTGGCACCCACTCATTGAAACACTTTCTCTCCTGCTAGACAGAAGGCACTCACAGGAGACTGTTAAAACACATTTATTTTGCTCTGGCTTTCACCAACTACTTCATTAGCCCATTTTAGATATTATGTACATTCCTGACACTGGACAATATCTAACTAATGTGTCTTGCTAGCACAAGTGTTTGTGCTTGCATAACAGAACATCCTCCCCCTGCATGCCTTCTAAAGTTCCAGAGCAGGTTTGGGGAGGAAGCAGGGGGAGGAGAGGAGGGAAGCACCATTGCACAAGTGTAAATCCTTGCAGTGATGGGAAGCTCGGGTTGGATGCTGCCTGTTTATTGCTTGCTATTGATCATCTTTAAGTCACTGTGTAGGGTTATATTTGCATCAGCCCTAGCTGTGGAAATCACTGGCTAGGATTGACCTTACACTCAGAATTTGAAACCAGAGTTTGAAACAGATATGCAAACCCTGGTTATGAGTGAATCTGGTTATATAGTTAAAACAAACTATAGAATTAATGTGTGGGAGAAGGAAAGAAGAGGGGTATGGAGTGTGCATGTCTGCATCATGTTTCTGATCTCAGTTGTGACTGCATTGTAACTTGATAGCTCTATGCCACCAGAATGCTGTTGGTCAGTGGGAATTTTCATGCTGGCCAGATGTAAAAGGAGAGAGGGTTCCTGCCTCTTTATAGAGTTGTGTAGAAGAGGGAATTTCAGCAAGTGTGGCTTGTCATGCAAAGCCCCGTGTAGGAGTCTTTCATCTGGCCACCATAGTGGTGTTCCCAGTTTTTAATCTCTCCTTATCCTTTGAGGCTTGTGTGGTACTAGGGAAGTGCTAACAATTTATACTTTGCGTACATTTACGTGAATCAGTGCTCGACATATTCTAAAAACACACATGCAAGATTTTGTTAGAAGAGAAATTCTAGATTATGCACAGGCCTTCTTCAAAGGTGCCAAAAGTGATTGGTCATAACAGCAAGCCTCTTTTTCGAAAACAGCGATAACATAACTTACATCTGAATCTATGACTCATTCCATAACTGCCTCAGAACTTACAAGGCCAACTTTTGCCTCACCAAATGTAATTAAGAGGGCGGGGGAAAACACACAAATCTTGGCTTTCCCCACTTCCACCATAAGACTTAAGGTAGACCAGGAATGGGTAGCATCCTGCCTCCGTATGTTGTTGGACTACAACTCCTATTGTCTCTTGACTATTAGCCATGCCAGCTGGGGCTGGTGGGAGTTGAAGTCCCCCAACACATAGAGGGCCACAGGGCCCCCATTTTAAATGTTCTTAATTTGTTCCACCTTGAATGGTGGTTTTTATGATATTATATTTTATTTTATTTTCTGTTGGGGTGGGATAAATGTTTATTTGGGGCGGGGAGTAGTTTAATTTTAGCATAATTGTTTTTTGCTTCGTTTTTATTTTTATTATTTTGTTAAGTTATTATATAGTTTGTATTTCGCTTTTTAAGGGGAAAGGGTCAGGGCTGCTTGGGAGGGGGCCTCAGCCAACAGAATGGCTGGGGCAGGTTCCACAGGGGGGGATGTATTGGGACACGCGATCTCAGTGATCACGGGCAGGAGGAGGAGTCACGCTAAGACCAGACCATGTCATTCCCGAGGAGGCAGGTTTAGTCGTTGTTTGAAGACTATCCCTGCCTCCGGGTCTGGTCCTGGCCGGAAGGATACTGGAATCAGCAAGGGATACCCACATGACCTGAAAGTGTTGCTGTGTAATGCCAGGTCAATGATGAAAAAAACAACTGCCATCCACGACCTGATTGTGGATGGAGGATTTGACCTGGCATGTGTAACAGAGACTTGGTTGGATGAGGCAGATGGGCCTGTCCTTGCCGCTGCTTGTCCACCAGGTTTCTCTTACGCACAGCAACCCAGGCCATCTGGGCGGGGAGGGGGGGTTGCAGTGATTTTTAGGAAGTCATTAGTTTGCACCAGGCGTCCTATTGGGAAGACCCAGTTTTCTGAGTGCATGTTCTGGAAGTTGGGCAATAGGGGCAGTACAGGATTCCTTTTGGTGTACCGACCTCCCCGCTGCACCAAGGATTCCCTGCCCGAGCTGCTTCAGGTCGTGGCGGATGTTCTCCTGGAGACACCTAGTTTGGTTGTCCTAGGGGATTTTAACATCCATGCCGACACGACCTTACAAGGGGCCGCTCGGGACTTCGTGGAAAGCATGGCCTCCATGGGGCTGTCCCTGAATAAGTCTGGCCCAACTCATAGCCGTGGACATGCCTTGGACCTGGTATTCACCTCTATGGATGTTGGTGATCTGACACTAAGTAAAAGCGAAACAAAAGAAGTGCCATGGTCAGATCACTTCCTGGTGCAACTGGACTTCTCCGCGACCCTTCCCCTCTGCCGGGAGGTGGGACCAATTCGGATGGTCCGCCCCCGCCACTTAATGGATCCAATTGGCTTCCAGAGAGTGGTAGGGGATGTTTTATCCCATGTTGATGGCCTTTCAGCCGATTCCCTGGTGGCCCGCTGGAATGTGGAGTTAACCAGGGCAATTGACTGTCTGGCTCCGAAGCGCCCTCTCCGATTGCATGGAGCCCGGACAGCCCCGTGGTTTTCCCCGGAGCTGAGGGTGATGAAACAGTCGCTGAGACGGCTAGAGCGCCGGTGGCGGAAAACTCATTCTGAATCAGACCGGACACGGGCTAGAGCTCAACTTCGAGCCTACCAAGTGGCAATGGCGACGGCGAAGAGGACCTTCTTCACCGTTTCCATTGCATCTGCAGAAAACAGCAGCAGGAGACTCTTTCAGGTGGTTCGCAATTTAGCAGAACCACCTCCGTCATCGGGGTCTGGTAGGGACCCCAAGATCTCCTGCAATGCTTTTGCAAAGTTTTTTGCAGATAAAGTCGCTCAGATTCGGAAGGAGGTAGACTCCACCGTGGGAGCAGGGCCGGGGCGGGAGAGTGCTAGAGCCCTGTCTAGTCATGTTTCATGGGATCAATTCCAATCTGTTACTTCCGAGGATGTGGACAGGCTGCTTGGACGAGTGAAACCGACCACCTGTCTTCTTGATCCTTGCCCATCCTGGCTAATAAAATCGAGCCAGGAAGGGCTGGGCGATGGGCTTCGCAGGGTGGTGAATGCTTCCCTTGGCGAGGGAGTATTCCCAGACCTGCTGAAAGAGGCGGTCATTAAACCGCTTCTTAAAAAAACATCTTTAGACCCGGCCATTATGGCCAACTATCGTCCAGTCTCAAATCTACCATTCTTGGGCAAGGTGATTGAGCATGTGGTTGCTGAACAACTCCAAGCACGCCTGGAGGATGCGGACCATTTGGATCCCTTCCAGTCAGGGTTCAGGCCTCATCATGGGACTGAAACTGCCTTGGTCGCGCTGGTTGATGATCTCCGGTGGGCTAGGGACAAAGGTGAGAGCTGTTTCCTAGTTCTGCTGGATCTCTCAGCGGCCTTTGATACCATCGACCATAACATCCTTCTGGACCGTCTAGAGGGACTGGGAGCTGGGGGCACTGTTATACAGTGGTTCCGCTCCTTCCTCCTGGGCCGTGTCCAGAAAGTGGTGGTGGGGGATGAGTGTTCGGAACCCTGGGCTCTCACTTGCGGGGTGCCTCAGGGTTCCGTCCTCTCCCCCATGCTTTTTAACATCTATATGCAGCCGCTGGGAGAGATCATCAGGGGGTTTGGACTGGGTGTTCATCAGTATGCAGATGACACCCAGCTCTACCTCTCTTTCAAATCAGAACCAGTGAAGGCAGTGAAGGTCCTGTGTGAGTGCCTGGAGGCGGTTGGAGGATGGATGGCGGCTAACAGATTGAGGTTGAATCCTGACAAGACAGAAGTACTGTTTTTGGGGGACAGGGTGCGGGCGGGTGTGGGGGACTCCCTGGCCCTGAATGGGGTTACTGTGCCCCTGAAGGACCAGGTGCGCAGCCTGGGAGTCATTTTGGACTCACAGCTGTCCATGGAGGCGCAGATTAATTCTGTGTCCAGGACGGCTGTCTACCAGCTCCATCTGGTACGCAGGCTGAGACCCTACCTGCCCGCGGACTGTCTCGCCAGAGTGGTGCATGCTCTGGTTATCTCCCGCTTGGACTACTGCAATGCGCTCTACGTGGGGCTACCTTTGAAGGTGACCCGGAAACTGCAATTAATCCAGAATGCGGCAGCTAGACTGGTGACTGGGAGTGGCCGCTGGGACCACATAACACCGGTCCTGAGAGAACTACATTGGCTCCCAGTACGTTTCCGAGCACAATTCAAAGTGTTGGTGCTGACCTTTAAAGCCCTAAACGGCCTCGGTCCTGTATACCTGAAGGAGCGTCTCCACCCCCATCGTTCAGCCCGGACACTGAGATCCAGCGCCGGGGGCCTTCTGGCGGTTCCCTCATTGTGAGAAGTGAGGTTACAGGGAACCAGGCAGAGGGCCTTCTCGGTAGTGGCGCCCTCCCTGTGGAACGCCCTTCCAGCGGATGTCAAGGAAATAAGCAGCTATCCTATTTTTAAAAGACATCTGAAGGCAGCCCTGTTTAGGGAAGTTTTTAATATTTAATGCTGTATTGTTTAAATATTTGACTGGAAGCCGCCCAGAGTGGCGGGGGAAACTCGGCCAGATGGGCGGGGTAAAAATAATAAAATTATTATTATTATTATTATTATTTCTGAGCTAGACAACATTTTACTAAGTGAGAGAACAAATTTGCAATATCCTACCTAAAAAGCGATACCATGAAAGAAAGGCACTCTCATAGAACCTTCCGCTAGCCTAGAACATGGGCAGAATAGAGGGAAAGTATCATAGAGAGAAGGAGCAGTGAAAGAGGACGTTTATTACAGAATATGTGGCAGACAAGGGTGACCTTAGACACATTAATTTCTCACCCATAATTAAAATGGGAATAACAGTGATCTACCTCATGGTATTAGTGTGAGGGTGAATGAAATAATAGTTGTATAGCATCTCACATGCTGAAAATGCTATAGAGATGACTGATGATGATAATAAAAAGAATTTGGGCCTCTGGTGAGCACCCTTGACCTAACTATCCATCCTTCCTGTCTCCAGATGATGTTTCACACCTGAACCATAGTACATTAGCCTGCCTTTTATGCCTCTCTTTTATTTCCATTGTTAACATATTTATAGCAGGCAGTATTCACTGTGATGACTTTTTTTTTTAAGCCTTAAGTGGTTTCACAGTAGTGCTGTATATTATAGTGCTGGACCCCTAAAAAAAAATACCTTTGGGGAAAGGTAGTCGTTTGTATGTGCCTAGGGTCTTTGATGCCCTATTCATAGGTGATACCGTAGTAAGGAACACAATACCCTTGGGATAATGTTCGGTTTTAGGTTTCAAGGAAACTTGAAGTATATTTTGGCACTGGACTTCACATCAGCCCACTGCCAGGCAACAAGCCTCAGCTTTTCTCTTTGGAGCTGGAGAGGAGGGGTGGGGCTTGTTTTTGGCAATGGGCCTATGAGGCTCTCGCAGCACAGCTCCACAACAGCAAGGCTCGCAATGCCAAAGTAAGAAATTCCAGCCTCCTCCTTCAGCTTGGAACTGGGAAGGATGAGACCAGGGATCTTCCCCATTCTTATGCAGGGCTGAGCACCTCCATAGCACGGCACAACTGTGGGGAGGATCCTCATCCCCTCCCCAGCTCCAGGGTTTGGCAGAAGGTTGGGTCATGACACACTTGCCAAAGGACGAGGGAACATCGGTGGAATTGTGGGCCTCTGGGCGTTATGCTTGGCATGTTATTTTTAGACCCATTCCATAATGATACTCAGCACTGGATTTGTCTTTATTATGCTTACAGTATACTGAGTCCTTTTTTCCATTGAATTTTCTATAATCCACTAATCTTTTCCTGGGTAGTTTATGACCTCATCAGTGTATATGTCATTAGATCTCTCCACCTCCTCTCATTTGCATCACTTTGCACTTGCTAATGTTGACTCTTACAGGCCAGCACTCCCCAACCTGGTGCCCTCCAGATGTTTTGGATTACAGCTCCATATAGCCAACTCATGCTAGCTGAGGCAGATTGCAGGGCACCAGGTTGGGAAAGTCTGTTTTAAGCTGTTGTGTGGATTTGTCATCTAGCTTAGAGAGCTACTTTTCTACCCTTTTCCACTTTGTTTGGGATTTCACCATCCTGAATTAATTGAATGTTATCTGCAACTTTACTAGCTCATTGTCAATAATAATAATAATAATAATAATAATAATAATAATAATGTATTATTTATACCCTGCCCATCTGGCCGGGTCTCCCCAGCCACTTTAGGCGGCTTCCAGCAAACATTAAAATACATACACATGTCACAGATTAAAAACTTCCCTGAACAGGGCTGTCTTCAGGCATTTTCTAAATGTCAGATAGTTGCCTAGTACCTTTGACTTCTGATGGGAGGGTGTTCCACAGGGCGGGCGCCACTACCGAGAAGGCCCTCTGCCTGGTTCCCATCTCTTGACTCCATATAATTTCTGAATAAAGTAAACAGAACCAGTTTCAAGAGGTAATCTTTGAGAACCTTACCTTTCACTTCTAATAATGGTAATAATTATCAACCTCTAGCTCTTCTCTCTCTCTTTTAATTCAAGTACATAATGTTTGGTGGTCACTGCTCTCTGCCTTCTTAACACCCTCTGAGGCAAAATGAGGCAACAAGTTTGATATTATTTGTTTCATTTATGTATAATTTCCATTGAAGTGATTTCACAGAACAATAGAAACATATACAAAACAATTGCATATATAAAAACAGATAAAACGGTTGCATATATAAGAACTATTAAAACAATTAACACATATTAAAATGCCTGCACATATAAAAAACAATTTCCAATCAAATACAGATAGATACCAACTGGGACAAATAAGCTTTGTTTAAAGAGGGAACTTTCAGTGTGTTAGCAGCCATTACTCTCATCTATGGGACCTAGAGCAGGAAGTGCCTATCAGCAAATTGTTCTGGGGCCTTGGGAGCAGAGCCTTTATACTCAGTAGAAAAAGGGAAGAGTTTTGGCTGTTGTGACCAGGCAGGCACACTATACAGGTTAAAGCTTACTGAGATCCCCAGTTGAAAGAAGCAACCCAGAATAGTATCTCAGGAGACCCAGAACCATGTTTCAGTTTAGCTCTGGAAGGCCTTTGGCCACCACACTTCATATTAATTAGCAGGAGCAAAAACCCAGAGAGTCACATAATGAGAAATGTAGTTGCCTGCTCTTCCAGCTCTTGGGGATATTTCTAATTTTTTCTCTCTGAACTGACTCTAGAAAGTAACAAGACTCCCTTCATCTCACCAGGGAGTTAGTTGCTTTCGGCCATGATGACTAAGTAGAACTAATTTTGCAGGATAATAACTATTTCTTGAAGTTCACCATTACATAGCCTTCTCTAACCTGATTCCCTCCAGATGTTGGTGGATTGCAGTCCCCCATTAGCTGCAGTCAACTTTGCAAATGGTCAGGGAGTGATGGGAATTACAGTGGTCCCTCGACTTACGAATTTAATCCGTTC
This sequence comes from Darevskia mixta, assembly GCA_034641385.1. Taxonomy (NCBI): domain Eukaryota; kingdom Metazoa; phylum Chordata; class Lepidosauria; order Squamata; family Lacertidae; genus Darevskia; species Darevskia mixta. The sequence goes on along the minus strand of JAWWNH010000013.1, from coordinate 40,751,171 downwards.
CGAAGGGACTTTCGTAGGTTGGAAAAAATCGTAAGTCGAGTCCCCATAGGAATGCATTGGGAGAAAAATATCTGGAAAAATTCGTAGGTCGAAAAAAACCGCATCTAAACTTCGTAAGTCGAGGAAACCGCATCTTAAACGACAACGATTTCCATTCGGAAGTCGAAAAATTTCGTAGGCGCGCCGCTTTTTTCACTCGTAACTCGAAAAATACGGAAGTCGGGTCATTCGTAAGTCGAGGGACCACTGTATAGTCCAGATCACCCGGGGTGCACTAAATTTGGAAAGGGTGGCATCTAGGACATCATCTGTATAAGAATTCAGTCCATCCTGTGAATCTGATGCAGTGGGCTATTGCTAGGAAAACTCCCACCACAGCCAAACAGTTAGTTATCACAGAGTTTTGTGGCACGATTTGCTTCTATGGTAAATTAAATGCCATAGATATCTAAGTCGATATATTTAAAAGGTTGCCCTCTCCATTTAGGACTTCACACTCACACTGCACAGGTGTAAACATGTTGCTCAAATAAAAAGTAGTGAATCCAAGCATTTTTTAAAATACAAAATAACCGCTGTTAGTAAGAAGAAACTTGCAGCCCAATCAATTCTAGGAGCCACATACTGCCTGGTTGTACATGTGTTCAGCATCAGGTGTAATGCACTGTTGAACCAGTGGTATAAGGCTGGTAATCCAAGACAACTTTGGGACATAGGAGGAAAGTGGAAACCTGCCTGTTGCACTGGCAAGAGCCACCAGATGCAATGTAATATTGATGTGCAAAGCTGTTTCATGGGTCAGAAATGGGCAAAGCAGGGGCTTAAAGGTGTTCCGATAAGAGCCAACTGCATTAATTCAGGCTGTTGATCTGCAGGACCTGGAAGACCTTCTATGAAATACATGTTGATCTGACATGTATTCAGACTGGGGTATGAATAACCAGGATCTGGCCCCTAGTTTCCCTCCTGTCTGAGCAACAGCAGAGAAGCTAACCCACACAGTAATGCTATAGAGAGTACGGCTCAGCACTTAACAGAATCCATTACTCTCAACGTACGGTCTTGGTAGTGGCTCCCCCCCCCCCACCGGGCTAATGGGAACAGCTTTACACCTATTACATGGACATTGTGAAATTCTGCACACTTCAGGAGACTTTCTTGGAAATGAAAAAATACTTTCCTTTTTTGTAGCCTCCCATCAGCTTTGTGTCAACATTGGAAGCCTTCTGCTGTGTTTGCAATATAAACGACTACAGCGGGATTCTGGTAGTTTGGAGACAAGGGCTGTTTTTAGTTCTAACCATTTTATGACTAGCAGTTCAATTACATATGTTCTCAGCTATCAAATGGACACTGTGATATTTATTTTAAGAGGGTGTCAAGAGGCTTGATTCGTGTACATTTGTAAATTAGGCACTGTGTATTATTGCTGTTAGATGAGAGGCTGATGCCTTAATTAAGCTATTAATAGCCAGCCATAATACCCAAATTCTATCCTGTGGTGTAACATATGGAAAAGAAACACTGAGACAAATAAACCGTTTTTGACATGTTTTGCCCTAATCTAGCAATTTCTTATGCTTGTAAGACTCCAATATACACACAGAGATTTCTCACTTGAAGCCATGTTACACATTATGTTCTTTTCTTTGTGTGAATTTTTTATCCGTTGATATAAATGGATTTATACACACACAAGCTACAGGATGGGCATTGGATTTCTGTGTTTCAAAAAGTTTATACCTGTGGTATAGCCAGCCTTCCCCCATCAGAGGACTGAGACAACATGAATGTGACTGATTTTCTAGTTTTACAGCAGTGAAATGTTTTTGTTCTAGATCGTGAACTGCACTTCTATTGCAAAGTGCGTGTAAGTCAGCCTTCACTACCAGAAGTTTTTATCTAGAACTCCCATAAGGCTGATGAAGAGTTATGGTCCAAAGCATATGAAGGGCAACAGATGGGTGAAGCCTGGTGTAAGATTCGGGGGGCATTGAAGGCATGAAACTTTTGATTGATGTGCAGGTTACACTTGTCATGTGGAAATTGCCCAAAACAGTGTATGTGTGGTGCCAGCTCTGCATGGTAGCTATAATACAACGCTTCAGGTTACAGACTCCGCTAACCCAGAAATAGTACCTCGGGTTAAGAACTTTGCTTCAGGATGAGAACAGAAATCGTGTGGCGGCGGCAGGAGGCCCCATTAGCTAAAGTGGTACATCAGGTTAAGAACAGTTTCAGGTTAAGAACGGACCTCCAGAACGAATTAAGTTCTTAACCTGAGGTACCACTGTATATGAAACGGGTGCAGCCAGCTGCGTCCCTCCAGATGTTGTTAGACTGTTTAACTCCCATCACTCCCAGCTGGAAGAGTCAGGGATGGTGGGGCTTTTAGTCCAGCAACATCTGGAAAGCCACTGCTTCCTTAACTGGTATAAAGCAATATTGCAGTGTGAACTAGACTCATTGTGCCTCCATGTTGGATCAGATGTTCTTGATGGAAGTCGATGTTGGTGTGGAAATGCTCCCATGTGATCAAGGTGGTCCACTTGGCAATCCATCCATTCTACACATTGCAGATGTTGCATTGGTAACTCACAATGTGAAACAACAACAACAAATAAGCTTGCTGTGGCATAAGCTTTCACAGTTCAGATGCAATTTTAAGAGGTCTTCATGATGCAACAGCGACATAAGAATTGGCTCCAGGAAACATGAGCTAAACACAACTTGCGTCCATCTTCCTCCAGATATTAATGCATTCAAAGCAGACTTTATGAATGAAGCTGTGCAGGATCTTTAATCAGGCAGGTAAGAGGGGCTATGGGAACAGCTTGTGGGAAGCGTGTGATAACAAAACAAGGAGCTATCAGAGAACTGAGAGGATGGTTTTGGAGAACAACCTATTAATGAGGTGGGTGTAACCTTAAGTTAAAACATGAATAGACTTTCTTTTAAAAATGGTATTGCTAGGCATTCCACAAGTCCAAGTTCATTGTCATTTTAAGAAAAGTCAAAGGCTGTAATTTACCAGTGAGAATGACTGACAGCCTGACCCCTGCTAAGCACTGCACAAATGCAACTCATGGGATTTGTTATTGTCATCATCCCAGAACTGGCATAAACATGCAATTGCTGAGCTTTAGGCCATGCAAGAGGCATACTCAAGTTGTTATGAGGTTGCCAGCAGCCCCTTCCCCGGGTCACAGGTACTGTTGGAGCAGTTCTGAATCATTCGCACAGGCACAGACTCTGGATGGACCCTGTCTTTCCCCTGGTAATTCAGGAATCATTGCACGGCTCGGTCTCACTTGTAGTGCTCAGGATGCTACTTTAGCTGCAGCGGCATGTCAGTGTTTGCAACTAAAGTAGCCCCTCAGGACTGACTGCCAGAACTATAATGTTCAGTCCGCATCTTCTCTTCTGTGATATATTTTTTTAAATCTCTACCATAGAGCAACATGTAGAAAGTTAAGAGTTAAATGTAGTTACTCTGTACCTCAGGTTTTTAGGTGCTTGTAGCCATTATCAGCATTAGACAGGTGATTGCGAGACTGGGTGAAGATTTATTTCTCACCATTGGAAAGTGTCTCACCTCTAACTTCAGCCGAGCTTCATTTCAAATTCTCTTCTGTAAAGTGATAATTTTGAACAGAAGCCCTCAGGGAGACACACACACAACACCCCACCAGAGTTGTGCATGGACAGCTCTCTGCAAGCCACCAATGCTTAGAACCTGAACTTTCAGTTATCTTGGTACAATATCATATGTACAGACAATGTTGAAAGCCTTTCCCAACCGCATGCAGTCTGCACTTGCATCAGTATCAGAGCTACTGTATTCCATAGACTTTCACTGCTTTACATGAGCAGGCTCTTTGGCATTATTCTCACCAGCAAGTGCTTTTGTTTAACAGATGCTTAACACACCTTATCTCCACTTGTTTTGTCACAGAAGCCCTGTAACATTGCAGTTCTAATGCACAGAACAGGAATAGGGAACCTGTGGCTGTCCAGATGTTGTTTGACTTCAATGGCCAGTGATCCAGTGATATTTGGAGGCCCATAGGCTTCCTGTCCTTGGTGTAGTGCATGAGAGAGGATCATGATTGCATGGACTGAGCATACACATGTTGGGCTCTATACCTGTATGCCCCTGTATGAACATGGTGTGTAATGCATGGATGGGAGGTCAGCCCAGGAAACGTCACTGTGCATAAACCCTACAAAGTTATTGGGTTAGAGAGACACCCACCCGTTTCAGCTGAGGAAGATACCTATATTCATTCCTCGGATTCTTCTGTTCATCATAATCTCTTCTTTAGAAATCAGACCTCCAGGATAGTGTCATTTAATTTCACTAGCACAATCCCCTTTCATTGGGAAAAAAGTGGTGAATGAACATAGAATACAAATGAAACAGAAACCAGTCATTCCCAAATAACCCTAAATAACCCTACAGCAATATCTGTAGCTCTTTGCTTTTGTCCATGTGAATGTAGCCTTGGATAGGTACAGTGAATGATCTTTGCAGTTTAATGCCAGGCTAAAAATAAAACCTTCTTTCCGCTAAGGTTGAAAGCCCAGTGCTTTTTGAGCATCATCAGTTGGATGCATTTCAAACTATCACCTGTTGCAAGCTGACTGTTCTGTAAGCAAGTTATGTAAGTAGGATTAATAAAGGTTTAAAGCCTGGTCATGCTGTGTAGCTGGATCAGTTCAGACGTTCTTAGTGGCAGTGAAAAAGCAACACATTTATTGTCGCTTGATTAATTTGCAAAAGAGCGCTAAGCTTTCTATTTAAAGTAGCTGCCTCATGATTTAACACAGACTTAGATTGTACTGATACTAAGATGTCAAGAGAGTGTTTAGGGCTGAAATCAATCATGGTGGCATTTTAAAAACTTCAACAGACCTTTAGAATAGAATTGAGCCTGCAGATTTTAAAGGAGTCGTTTAAAATCTGGAGAATCAGTCATGCAAAGGATGATTAGATGGCATTCCAAGTATGGAAGACCTCACGAAAGACAGTTTTGTTATATGTGCAGGAAGCTGTATATTGAAAAAAATGTGAGGATAAACTGTTCCTGGCAAAAAGAGAAAAGGCATAATTCACAAATGTATAAAAATAGTTTTGATTAAGACAAAGCCCTAAAATAAGGTCTGTTCAATATGGAACTAGTCATTGGGAGTGGAATTGATCTATATTTTAGTCTAGTACCCTATAAAATGTCTTCACAGAACTGCTGTAGGTGGAAAGACAAAAGTAAGTATTATATCTGAGGTGGTGATAGATAATTTGGTTATCACTGGTGACTTCACCTATTGTCACACTTGCTAGATAAATATACATCCCAGGTTGAGGGGAAAGGCAAATTTCCTAGATACAATAAATTGTTGGCACCCATCTGTCTCGAGAGACAATGCCTTATAAAAGCCATAGATTCAGGTATGGGGAAGGCTACCACCACTTAGTGTGCCTAGCTGAGGCCTGTTGGTTGAAAGCATTATTAAAGCTAGCACTATTAAACATGAACTATTAAAACACTGAGGTCCAGCTCCGAGGGCCTTCTGGCGGTTCCCTCTCTGCGAGAAGTCAGGTTACAGGGAACCAGGCTCTGTGGAACATCCTCCCATCAGATGTCAAGGAAATAAACAACCATCTGACTTTTAGAAGATCCTACTCCCACCCAACTGTTTAGATAAGAAAGACACCACAGAAAACAAATACTAAACTTTTTTTTAAAAAATGCTCAGGAATCTATCCAGATTTCCCTTTCTAATACATTATAACCTTTGACCAATGTTCCATAAAGCCTGAAAAATCACATTCCCTGCCTTTCCCCCTAGCCTGCTGAATATAAGTCAGTTTTTCCATTTCAGTGTGACATGCCAGACATTAAATAACCACTCATTCAAATCTGGTGTTGTATTTACTTTCCAATGTGTAGCATAAACATTTTTAGCAGCTACTAGGGAATCCATCAAAACATTCTTCCTTTTGCATTTACTTCCTTCATTAGTCTCCTCAGAATGACTTTTGGTTCTTTTATATGTCTTCCCCTCTCATCAAATCCCAGGAACTTGCCTCCACTGGGCAATCCCATAAAACCTGTCAATCTGTGCCAGTCCTAATGGATTCCCAGTAGCAATATATAATTGCTTGGATTCAAAGGCATATTGTGTGAGCAGAAAGGCACTTCAACTTGCACACCGCACCTCACCCCCAACCTGAATATCCCAGTTTCCCCAGTCTCTCTGCAGTTCCAGAAGGTTCCTTGACCCTCAGGAGTGTTTTTTGGAGAGTGCAGTAGATTGCATTGCTGAGGAGACAGAAAAAGTCCTGTTGCCCAAGCTCACACTTTCATGAGTCCAACCTATACACTTTATAAATTCTATCCAATCTTGGAGCATTAAATACTAATGTGAAACATTTTTTTATGTGGACCCTTCTGTTCCAGAAGATCTCAGTGAAACTGTTGAGGGACATTTCCTTCTCACCCCTCCTCCTCCCGCCTTCCATATTCTCTCTTGAAAATGTAAGAGTGAAGTGAACTGAATGATCACGAACATCCCAGATTTCAAATTATTTCCTGAAGGACAAGGAGGATGTTGCTCTTCCTCTGCTTGTTTTTGTCAGCACCAGTGTATATTGGCATTTGTGTCACAATGTGATATTTCCAGGGAGAGATGTGATCTTTGCAAATACCATGGCAAGCTTCAGCTCCTGAGTGTGCCGAGAGCTGTCAGAGCTGGCATCACAGCCCGCTTCTCAGGCCGAGCTCTTCCTGTGATGGTATATCATTATGTGTGACACTGTTGTTGTGTGCGTGGCAAGTGTCATGCGTAATGGTGCCAAGCTGCTGGAAAACGGCAGGAGAATTGACAGCAAATGCCCATTCAATTCCCACCCAGAAACTATATGGGCAGACAAGGCCCCTCTCCTTTCCTCATCCTTATTTCTCAGTGTTCAAGGCCAATCTTCATGAGTGATGTGTGTGGCACCTTCCCTTACAAAACAGCCCCCACATCCCAGCACCTCTGGGATATAGAGAACATTAAAACTTGCATAGAGCACTGTTGATAGGCAGTTGCCAATCTGGGCTGCTACCCACATGCGCAGATGTCTACAGTACTAGGTACCACACACTTAATATGTAGAAGTCTCCAAATATGCTATGCTGCATACAAATGAACTGCTACTGTATAGTGAGAAATAGACAATATATTTATTTATGGATCGCTTTCCCATGAAGCATATTGAAGTGATTTAATGACCAAAACGTCTACAACAAAAACATACGTAATCATCAAATAAAAGTCTCACACAAGCTGAAATTGCCTGCCCACTGTGGATGGAGCCTGTCTGCTGCATCTCTCAGTGATTCATGGCTTCAGCCTCGATGTCTCCCACTCAGCTTTTCCTGGGGGTGGGTAACTTTGCTGCATATCTGCGTTGGGTGCAGTTGGGTCATTTAGTTGATCCTGATGCAGAGATGCGCTAGAATTAGCAGCCCTTCAGAGGAAGCACAGCCCAATCCAGAGCTCTTGCACACTCTCAAATGAACCTTTTTTGGGGATAAGATTGAAACATGTCTGCAGCTGTAATTCACTCATAAAAAAAAGAAACAAAAAAGTGTGCCCAAGCTATCAGAAGTTTTGGGATCCCTAAGCAAGCCTGGCATGGATTCTTTTGCTGTTTAACGCCATTGCCAACAGTGTAAGGTAAAGGTAAAGGGACCCCTGGCCATTAGGTCCAGGCGTGACCGACTCTGGGGTTGCGGCGCTCATCTCGCATTACCGACCGAGGGAGCCGGCGTACAGCTTCCAGGTCATGGGGCCAGCATGACTAAGCTGCTTCTGGCAAACCAGAGCAGCGCATGGAAACGCCATTTACCTTCCCGCTGGAGCGGTACCTATTTATCTACTTGCACTTTGATGTGCTTTCGAACTGCTAGGTTGTCAGGAGCAGGGACCAAGCAACGGGAGCTCACCCTTTCGCGGGGATTCGAATTGCCGACCTTCTGATCGGCAAGCCCTAGGCTCTGTGGTTTAACCCACAGCGACACCCACGTCCCCTGCCAACAGTGTATTAGCTGCTAAACAGAACATAGACTTGTCATGGTCCCTGCCCATGGCTTGATGCTTCCTTCTTCCCAGTCCTTGGGGCCAATAGCACTAGGACCTTGTACATGATGTTGCTGTGCATAGGACAACTAAAATGTATGACAACCTACACTGTTTTTGCCTTTCCATTGTCTCCTATGTGTTTTGGTAACATTTGTGCCCTTTTCATTAACCTGGCATCCTGGCAAGGATGCTGTCCAGAGAAAAATCACTTCTGGTTAAAACCCCTTGAGATCAATGAGATGCCAGTTCTTAAATTCAACTTGGGACCAGTCTTTCATTTAAATGGGACTTAAGAACACCCCAACCAAAAAATGCTCCCGCGTATTCCAACCTTGATGTCCCACAAGAAAGGCAGATGCACCCCTCTTTTCTCTCCATGGCTCTGTTTCCCATACTTAGCCATTATGACTCAACAGCTGAGTTTGCTTTCTGTTATTGGTTTTGTTTATAGGAAACCCTTCGTCAAAAGACAACAGGGTGGTTTACAGTGCACAGTAAAACAATAAAATCAAACAACAACATTGCAACCAATAAAACTATAAAATTCAAACAAGAATTTGTAGATCCATAGTAGCATAGCAGCAAATTAATAAATATAGGTAACCCAGCTCTAATGAGTGAGGATTTCACAAAGGCCTGGGTGAATAAAAGATGGTGATGATTTATCAGCGCCAAAGATGCATGACACGGCACTACTGCAGAGAAGGCCCTCCCACAGTTCACAAAACAGGCGATGTCTGTTTTGGTGGATGGTGCAGTGAGATCTGGCTGGAGACACTGAATAGCAAGGAAGTTGTCATTTTGTGAAAGAAATACAAAATTCCTGAGCTTCCCCACCTTTAGAAAAGGGGGCAGGAGGCTTAGAAAATAAGTGCTTTACCCTTAACAAGCGCAGTTGTCAGTTTGTATTTTTTATAGACCAGAAGAAGCAGAATTCTTTGGGCTTATTGTCTCCTTCTGGAAGCCCTCAAAGTAAATGACTTTAATTGCTTGGCTTTGCCTACCTCAGCTGAGGCTGAAACAGCCTGTATTCACTTATCATTTTGTATCATATATAAAAAATCCCGTGGTTATTTCCCCCTCCCTTCTCTTCCTGAAGTGGTGGTTTGTACATGTGATTATTCTGAGTGATATCCTCAGCGAGCTCCAGGGAAAAGAAAGCCTCCAGTGTCATAGGAAACATTATGAGAAGATTGATGCAGGCAGATTTAGCCGTAGGTAGGGTTATTTGTTTGACTTCAGAATCAAAACATGTGGGAGGTTGTTGCCGACAGGCTTATAGTAATACTGGCAAAGCAACAACAAAAAAGGGAAATAAAAGAATCGCATCTAGTGGGAGGGTGGGAAGAACCACTTTAATTCATTGTGGTGTGAGCAGAAGGCATTTAAGTATCAGGCAACCTTATGGGCCTGGCTCTACAAGCTCTACTATTGGTTGCATCCAGTAGCTTTTCCACAGATCGTGAGGTAAAAGCAGAAACTAAAGACATGACTCAGTCTGTGCCTTGAATGTGGCAATGTGTGCCATAGCAGGCGGATGGGAAGTAATGAAGCTGGAGGGAAGTAGTCAGGGATTGAGTTAATCATCCCCTGAATTTACTTCAGAAAGCAACTTGTAGCTTTCTGTCCAGTGTAACAGACAGAACAACAGAATTAGAGAAAAGGAATGGCCAAAAGGCATCTTATCCATCCCTGTGGACATGTTGTGCATGCAATTCATGGTGTCAGAATGGAATAGAGCCACAGGGTGTCATGGGGAGGCTGGCCGGATGTTAAATGAGCTCTTGTACCTTTAATAGTTGTGTGGAAGGAGGAATTTCAGCTGAAATTCCTAATTGTCCAGAGCTTTTAAAGGTGCTTGAGCTCTGTCTTCTTTTACATCTGGTCACCCTATTGTAGTAGGATTTTTTTTTTAAAGAAAAGAAATAAAGTCTTATTATTTCCAGTCTTCTTTGTAAATAGTCAGCTCTGTATATCTCTCCCTTTCCCCCCTGTACTCTTGGGGCAATTGTAAGCATTAGGTTTATGTGGCATGTACTTCAAGATGTTTTCAACCAGGCATGGCTGTCACCTATAGAGGTAAGAACCGTTTCGAAAATCCAAATTAAGGAGTTACCTTCAGCAGTTCAGTTGTACCTTGGAAGTCAAACGGAATCTGTTCCGTAAGTCCATTGGACTTCCAAATTGCAGCTTCTGATTGCTGCAGGAAGCCGTGGAAGCCCGTTGGACATTCGGGTTACAAAAGAACGTTCACAAACCGGAACGATCACTTCTAGGTTTGCAGCGTTCGGGGGCAAAAATGTCCGAGTTCCAGGGTGTTTGACAACCAAGGTACGACTGTACTAGCTTTATGATTAGGTGGCCTATCTAAAAGGACATCATATTATCAATTATTTAGTTTTATTATTTTATTGTTAACATTACAGGGAATTTCCTCTTGGACCAACTGTTTCGTGCCATCTCTGGTCTCAGGCTCGTCCTTAGAGATATTCTTGCAATTGTTTCCTGATAAACTCTGGAGTTACCTTTTGGTACAGCAGCTAAATCCCTTAGGGTTGCATGCTAGAACCCAGGGTTCTGTTTGGGAAGGGGTTCTTCCTCAGTAATATTACCTGTGACTTAATAGTTGAGCAGCAGTTCCATGGTCCCTTGAAAATTACACCTCTTGTGGTGCCAATACTAAAGGTGTCCCTGAAACCATTTGCCATGTGAATCACTTCAACAGTGAGTTTTATCAGCAAGGTCAAGGGGGAAGTACTCAGAGCTTTGTAACAGTCCTGAATGGTTATATCTTTCTTGTCACTCAGAAACACCTTTTTCTTGACACTGCTGATTATTAAAACCCATTACGTAGTCTTTAGTACATATAGTTTATTCTCTTCATGTTAGGTCTTTTAAAAAGCACTTCCTGATTGTCAGAAAGGTCAATAGTTCCCAAACAAACCATTATTTTTGTGTCATTGGTTTTGACAGCACCTCAAAGGTCTTTCAAAGAGTCGGAAGTCAGTGCCACTTTTGAGGTGATTCTAAATTGGCTTTAATAATAAGCAGTTGCCTCAGATAATTTTCCCAGTCTGGCACTTCAGCCCTGTAGAATTTGAGAAATTTTGGAAAGTGATTCCTTTTAACTTCTTGGTCATTTGTTTTTGGTGTGCATATGCAAGTTTTGGAGTCTCATTGAACTCTTTAGCCAGAAATTACTAAAAACTAGCCATCTTTTCTCTCCACGTCTCAGCCAGCTTAACTATCACACCTTCTCTGAAGAAATCCTAGTGGCTATAGCTCTGTGAATATGCCAATAATCTTTCTAATTGAATTTTTAACTTCACAAAACTATGCTCCACAGGTTCCTTGGGAAAAGCCATAATGGTTAAACCAGTTTCCGTTTGTGGTATAAATATTACTAAATTATTCTGCTCCAAAATGGTAAATTTTATATCAAAATGAGTTGACATTCAGGCATAAATTAAGCTTAGGCTTCTTAAATTTCAGTATTCAAATGCCCATTCTTGTAACGAGGAACTGCTTCTTCCCTGGACCTCTGTTTTATGTCCATACTTATTTTCTTCCCTAGGATCGTTCCTGTTCTAGAACATTCATCACCCCAAACCTCACCAAGCAACCTGTCCAGCTCTGACAGTTTAGATGTCACCAGGACATACTCCCAAAGAGCAAGTCGCTATGACCTGGATGAAATCGATGCTTGCTGGCTGGAACTCTTCAACATGGAGCTTAAGGAAATGGGTAGGTGTTGGTGGTGGTTTTTTTGTGTTTTTTTAAATTCTCTCTTGGGTTGCACACTCACCAGTCTTAAACCAAAGACAAATTTTCACAACCAGTAGGCTTTCGTGCATATTGTTGAAAAAAGAAAGGAAAAACTGTCCCAGTCGGGACAGAAGGATGATGATCTTTGAGAAGTTGAAAGGCAATAGGCAAAAGTCAATCTAGATGGGGCTTCCGGTCGGCGCGCCGGAGGGGAAGGTCGGGGGACATGCCGCTGCTGGCATTCCCCGACCCGATCGGCTTAAAGGGGTGCTTGCGACAGCGATGCAGCCCCCGAAACTCCCGGGAGTCTTGATCCCGGGACCCAAGGTCCGGCTGTAGCTCACAACGTCGCCCCAACTCCCACGGTGGCCACAGTAGAGGCTGCCGTGCGAGACGCGGGGCGACGGAGCTCCAGGACCGCCATTGCCCATCGGGCTGAAGCTGCGAGCCCTTCCCCCCTGAGCGCGCTGATTCCTCCGAAAATGACAGGATTGGAAGAATAAAACGTGAGTACTATTAAAGTGCTGAAGAATTTGGACTAATTTGGCAAAGTACAGGGATGTAATTTACGGAGGTCCGTCCCTTGCTACTGTGGCACTAAATCAGGAACTTTATTGCTGAAGCGGCTGCAATGTTGCGGAGTTTGACAGTGCAACAGAGATTCGATCCTTCTGACACCCCTGATCGGAGGGGCAACTAACTAACACTTCTGACAGCTAAAGGATTTGAATCGGACCTGTTGGACTATATTGCGGAAATCTGGATTTTATATTTGGATTTGGTACGGTTACGAACACTGCATAGCTATGTCTTTGAAAATGGAGGATGATCTTGAAAATGGAGGCTGGAAGAGAGTCCTTGAAAAAATCTGGGAACTGCGATTAGAGTTCCAGATGGAGACGGCAAGATTGAGAGGAGTTGTACTCAACACTGATGTCATGCCAGCTGCACAAAGGAAGGAAGGGGGAGAAATCCCCACCAAGGCCAAGGGCAAGCCTCGCCACAGGAAGATATCTTCCCGGCGCAAGAAACCTGGACTGAAGAAGAGGAGCAATCAAGTGAAATCTACAAAGGACTACTCGTTTCGAGACCAGAGGATTGTAAAGAAGAAAAAGATTTTACTTGACTACTGGAAATTGGAGCAGCCGAGAAGCCAAAGAGAAGATGAAGTCCAAGTGCAAGCAAGCACTTGGCTGTGGACTGGGGAAAGGCGAGGGCAGGGCTGAAGGGTGCAGGTGGGTTACTTAGGATTGATTATATATTTGGTTTTTGAATATTTTTGTCGGACATGGCTTTGAGTTTGGATTATGATAGGGCCTCTCGAAGTTAGGAGCCTGAAGATTAAGGGGAGCCAGAAGGAAACTTATAGATGATTTGGGAGGAAGACGCTGAGGCGAAAATTAAAAAATGATGTGAAAGGAGAAATGTTATTTTATATGAGTTAGAAGTATGTTTTGAAATTAAGTTTAAGATATGTTTATTGTATCTATGCACCTGAATGGAAGAAATATATTGTATAATGCAGCCACTAGGGAGGTGCGGGGGAAGCCACTATGACTATATTATGTTACCAAGAATGGCCTACCCGGGAGGGTAGGCCGAAGCTAGATAATGATTTGTTTGAGGTCAGGGGAAATAATGAATGGGTTTACCTCTGTGAGAGGGAGGGTAAGATTAAATAACTCCTCATGGTGAGAGGTGAGGAGGGATGAATCCTGACTGAAATGTTATATTGTATGTTTATAAAATTATAAAATTAATAAAAATTATTTAAAAAAAAAAAAAAAAGTCAATCTAGATGGAAGAGAAGGCTGCAGTTGGTTACTGGACATTGTCTATTCTCTGCCTCCACATCAGAGGCAGTATGCTTCCAAATACCAGTTGCTGGAAACCATGGTATGCTGGGAACGCTCTTCTGCTCATGTTCTGCTTGTAGGTTTCCCACAGGCATCTGGTTGGCCATTTTGAAAACAGGATGCTGGACTAGATGGGCCTTTGGACTGATCAGCAGGCTTTTCTTATGTTCTTACTGATTTTTTTTTAATAGCACCCATTACTTTGGGATTATTGTGACTCTTTCATATCCTGCAAATGTTATAAGCAAAAAAGGGAGGAGGAGACGTTATAATGACTAAGATGTATTCTTACTTTAGCAGTACATTTTTTGCCTAGGACAATTATTTTACACTAGTGGACATATCTGCCAATCACTTTGTCCCTTCCAGATTTGGGTAGAGTGAGTTTGGGGACAACCCCATGTGACCAGGATTCTGTATGTTACCAAGGCAAGATAGCTCCACGTTACTGATTTCCTCTAGCCTCCTGCTGTTCTGGTGAAGGGTCATATTTGTGAGCATACCTCACCATAGCCCTATCTGAGCCTTCAATATACTCTGTTCTGTGAAGTGGGATGGTGCTGTGGCCTCCAGTTTTTGCAAGGTTGACACAGCCGTTTACCAAACATATTACAGGAAATAAGCTGGGAATTTACCACATACCGTATCTCCTTCACTGAGGGTTTTCCCCCCTTCTCAGGGCTAAGCTATATTTATTCAGTATACATGCACAGCCCCCACAATCACACTTTTATGAAAGATCGGGTTGAGGTAGATGTCACAGCGTGTGTGTAAAGGTGTGATAAACTCCATAACACATTTATGTCATTTCTCTAGGGCTGTGTCCTACATTTTTATCCTATACTAAAGTTGCAAGCCCGCGCAAACTTATTTCTGAGTATGCCACATTAAAGATAGTAGGAATAGGACTGTAAAGCAGTCTGGGAAGTTTCGACTTAGAAGTGTCCAAAGTCTTGCTTTAATTAGTACCTTGTTTTCCTTCCCTTCCATTGCTGGTTCCAGAAATTCTCATATTGCAACAGGAATTCCCTGCTTACAAGTGGGTGTGGGTACAGATCTGTAGTCATATGCATTGTAGACTTGTTGGCACATTGGTCCGAAAATATGAGGTTTCCAAGAAGTCAAGTGACACCTTATTGGGGCCATCCTGAGAAAATAAGGCAGCTTTAGAGTTGTACCAAATTAGGACCCTAATAGGGGTCCTAGTTTTAGCTTATGGAAGGCAGTGTATTGGCTGTTGCTTGTTCCTCATCTTGTATATTCCATTTTAAAAACAAACTAGGAAAAACAACAATGAAGAATTGCACAGAAGCTTACCTCTAGTTCACCCGCCTGATGACATGGAATTGCTCTAGTATAATTTCTGATGCCTTTTCCATGCTAGTTTATATCCCCCAACCCTGAGATGGGATTTTTAGCTGTGCTGATTACACATGCCTCCCAGAAATAAACAAATATTCTACTTTTCTGGAGTACTTTCAATATAAAGTAGACATCTTTACCCAGAAACAGAAAAGCCTCAATATAAACAAAATGTACAATTAATTCATCAAGCACAAAACAGAAAAAGTCCATTTTCTTTGTCAGAAGCTCATGCTGGCTATCAGCTCCCCTACTTGGTGAAAATACGCAATGTAAAGAGCTGCCACCCGATAACGTGATGAACATTTAACTGTGTCTGATGGTTTTATTGGTTGCTGCTGCTGCCATGTGCGATAATAAAGAAAGTTGGTCTAAAGTAATTTGGATCAAACACTGAACTACATTCACATATAGGACATTATAGGCAGCATAAGACTGTTTTCCTTTTAAGCAGAAGCTGGGCCATTTATGTTTTTATTAAGATTTCACGCCATATATTGTGATCTCCGTTTAATCCAAAGCTATTGTATGATTGTGACTAGTGAGACTTCAAAGGCATGAAAAGTCCCATCGCTGTTACATAGCCTCTTACTCTTTCTGCCACAAATATATTCTCAGAGAATTTTCTGCCACAAATATATTCTTACTCTTTCTGCCACAAATATATTCTTACTCTTTCTGCCACAAATATATTCTCAGAGAATTTGCAAAAAGACAATGGGTTTTATCTAGTGAAGTCATCCCATTACTGCAAGGACTTCCACCTTTAGCTCAAAGGTTCTTCCAATGAATCTCAAAGTTAATCTCAGCTGTTCTAACTATTTCCTTTGACACAAACTTCTCTGCATCACTGCACATAGGACTGAGCTTAGATTTTCAGTGTCCATATTCTCGTGCTCCTGCTCCCTCCTCTGTTGTTGGCATCTTAGGCTCCTCCTTGGGCTACAGTGGCAATAGCTATGGGCACTATTGCTTCACAAGAACATCATTTCATAACTTATTCCCCCCCAAGAGACAGAGAAATAGTGGCCCCAAATTCTGCAAATCTAGCTTTTCCAAGTAGCCCTACTTCCCAAAACTTAACACAGCCCTAACTAGAAGTGTTACATGGCCTGTTTATTGAAATGCTAAGACTCTTCAAGGTATATTCCATCCTAATGGTCCTAGGCTGCTGTCCTACTCTGGGACTAAGTCCCATTGAATTCCTTAGGGCTTATTTTTTGAACGTACGTAGGATCATTTTGTTTTGTTAATTCGTTAATTAGTTACAGGATGTAACTGGAAGTAGGCGATGTCTTTAGTCACCTGAGAAGAAGTGGGTATAAAACAGTTGAAGATGGATGGTCGCAAGATCACATGTTCTAAATGAGTTGTTCTTTAATACCTCTGAACTTAGAGTAATGAAGGATGTAACTGCACTATAATGTCCGCTATAATCTACTGGTGAAGGTAGAAAATAATAGAAAAAGAACCAGCAGGAAGACTCCCAAGAGAACGTGTGGCTTTAAGCCAGAGAGCCCAGAGTCTGAAAACACAAATAGCAGCTTGCCCTAGAATCCAGAGTCTCCAAAGGAAGCTCTTTAAAAATGGACAACTGACTAAAGGAACTTTTAAGAGCTAAATACACATAAATAAACCACAGCAATGCTGATGAAGGGAAAACCAGAAAGCCCTGTGTGGTTTGTTTGATGGCAATAAAATAAGTGGGCCACAGATTCAGCAAAAGATTTATAGTAGGTGTCTTGGCAGTTTCTAATACAGGAAATCAGCAAGCAGGCAAGGTAGATGCTTCTTGTTTAAAAGGCCAGCTTGTGTAAAAAAATTCAGTGGACTGTAAGATGGCATGATACTGTATATTAAAGATTGCCTTAATATATCTTTTCATACTCAGTCATGATGCTATAATTCATAGGATGCAGGTGTGTGTGTGTAGGTGTTCCAAGCAATAGACTGTAGGCAACAAAACCATATCAAATTATTACTGAAAGACTCTGAAACCACAATATGTTATTTTCAAATCCATTGTGTAATGCACTTCAGATTGTTTGTCTAAAGTATCTTGTGGATCTTGGAATTCAGAATCAAAGGCTTCCCTACTGAACTGTCTGACCAAAGACTTGGAAAGCATACTGTGACATCAGAGCAACTAAGCCAATTGCAATCAGAGAGTTACAGTATTGGGGATCTTCTTCAGGCATTTAATGGCATAGAGATCCTTGCATCTTTAGGGTAAGGAACCTGGCCACTTGCAAGAGTAACAAGGCTACTGTGACATGAGAGCAAGTCAGCCATTAGCATCAATAGTTGCAGAGCAATCAGAGGGGGATGCAGTACTGTCAAAAAAGGAAGTTTAACAGTATTCGTTGTCTTGTCATCCAGGCAGGTTTGCATATATTAATATTGAACTATCAAGCCATATGAGTGACTGATTTTCAATACATAAGTCTAAGCAATACAGATTTCATAACAATCAGTGCTAAATTCTGTTACCTGTATAAATTATACAAATTGGACAACTTCACATACTTTATTTTGCAATTTAACTATTTTGCATAATTTAAACATAGGGAAGGCAAGGAGCCACTGGAAATCTTTGACATCACCTGTCTGACTTCTTGATATCTCAGCACAATTTAAAGCATATATTTCACACTATTTATGCCATTTCAAGCATATCTTCAAATCCATAAGAAGCAGAAATTGCTCTTTTTAAAGCTGAAAGCTGATATTCTCATGAAGTTGAATTCTCTGCTTTTTCCTGCACTACGACTATTGTCTGTGCCAGAGGTTTTCAACCTTTTAAAGTCTATGGCTCAAAACTACATTCTTTCTGCGGCACCCTTTTTTTAAACATCTTCCCTTGTTGAGTGTACCCTAAGCCTAGAAACTGTCCAGCACTGGCATTTTCATTCCTCCATCACTCTTGAGTATGGTAGACAAAAGTGTGTCAACTAGCCCTGGTGGAACGCTGAATGCACCAGGTCCCCTGGTACAAAGGTCTTACTAAGACCGATAAGGTTAAGGGTACCTGGTGACTCCCCCAGTTGTTTGTTACTTGATCCGAAGGACACATTCAACCTCCAGTCTCACAGCTCAGTCTTTGGAGACACTTAGTTTAGGACAGTGATCACTCGTGATTTTTGGTATACCTCACATAATATTTTTATGACATTTTTCAATTTTAGCTTTGAGGTGCTTTCTCCCAAAAAGTTTTATGCTGCAATATATTTGCAGCTCCACTGTGCTGTTTACTTTTCTCTCCTTTATTGTATTATCCTTTCTACCATTTTCCTTGTTCTGTTTGTCCTTCTTTGAGTCTTGTAGCTGCTTTCTCTACTTACGTAACAGGATGAAATAAAGGCACATTTGATGGGCGGGAGGGGAGAAAATTGTAGCTGCTCAGGTACTGATGGCCAAGCTAGGAGTCCTTCTTGTTCCCCCAAGGGTCTCTTGTGCCCTTCAAGTGGGGGAGGGTGGCCCCTACCGGTTTGAGAAATCCTGATCTAATGCACAGTCTCCAGTAAGGCTTAATTAAGGTCTATTTATTCCTCAAGGAGGAAGGGAAAGCAGTTATTAAATTGAGCTTGGGTGCGTGGGAGCAAAGCTCTTCTCATGAGCAGTTGATTTCCTGATCAGTCTGTTTGTACTGCCAGTAACAGCTGATTAGAGGCACTGTCAATAATGTCTCTGTGTTCGGCTTTCTCCTGATGAGGGAGGGGGCTGAGAGATGAAGATACACTTGTAGATGGAACTGTAGGAGATGTTTCACATATAATTTCCTGAAATACAGTTTAGTATATTGGTCTTTTACAAAACAGCTAGCACTTGATTTTGAAATAAATAATTTTCTTGTACGCTTTTGTATACTTTACAACTGGTTTTGACTTTAATCATCAGTATTCTATATTTTACTCAGTTTTGGGACCAGAGCACATATGCCTTCTACCAGATCAGACTGTTCGTCCATCAAACCCAGTATTGACCACTTTGCGTGGCAGTGACTCTCCAGGGAGTCAGGCAGAGACATCTTTAACATCACCTGCAATGCGATTTCCTAATTGGAGATGCCAGAGATTTAACTTGGAGACAAAGCATGTTCTCCAACACTGAATAGGGTAGTAGTCTGGCTGGTGCTTTCTGTGTTCTGCAATGTGTGTCTTATGAATGGGATATGTAGTGTTACCCCACTTGGTAAGGTGATTAATTAGAATGCAAACCCTACTCCAGTGGTTCTCAAACTTTCTTGTCTGGACCAAACTTCCTTGTCTGAATAAAAATTTGTTCGCGCCACACTGAATATTTTTTTTTTACTGATAAGAAATACAAGGGAAAACAATTACCTTTTAATTGGGGCATCCAGAAAGTATAAAACAACAAGTCTTCTCCAGCACTCTTGAACAGTGATTCTGGATCACAACTAGGATTGTCCTCAGTATCGATTGATGCTCCTGCTCTCATTTTGAAAAGATACCTATCCATATTCTGCAATTATATATATAGAGAGAGATACAGTCAAACCTCTTCTTACGTCCGTCTCCGCTTGCGTCCATTTCGCCCAACGTCCGCAGCAAACCCAGAAGTAACTGGCGGGTTTGCTGCTGGTCGCTTATATGCAGGAGTGGCAATCGCCGTTTGCCCATGCACAGAAGCGGCGATCGCCGCCTGTGCACAAGGGCGCCTCTCCCAACGACCTGTTTCGACCTCCGGATGGACCTCCGGAACGGATTATGGTCGCAGGTAGAGGTTCCACTGTACAGATACAGATACTACACTGTACTGAAATGCTTAAATGTTTTTTTGATTGTCCTTGAATCTTCTTGCCACACCAATGTGGCACGCCACACCCTTTGAGAACCACTGCCCTACTCTGTTGCCCTATTCATGTGCCAATCTTTATTGGATTAAAGATTGATTAAATATTCTTTAAACTCCTCCCCCCCCTGAACTGTTTACAATCTATTTTATTTTGTCTTTGAAATGCCTTGTAGGTATCTTCAATTTATGGAACTGATCTTCTTTTGCGCTTTGGTGAATGAAGTCTGAATCAAAATCATTGATATATTGCTATTGTATTTGAAATAGTGCTTAATACTGTTCCGCCTTGCATCTCCTTGGCACTGTGTATTTTGTTTCTTGAGTTGTGGGTGGGATGTGGGAAGCCATGTCCTTTTAAGCATGGATTCTACTTCCTTTAATTGTCAGGCCCACTTCCTTCTATCTGCTTTCCAACCAGTTCCTGTGGTAAAGATCATCCTTGTTCATGTCTGACTACATATTGCTATTCATATATTACAAACAGGAGGAGGATGCCATTAAGAGTCAATTCATCCATTTGTCTTCCACATGTATGGTTACCAAGCTCTTTGATTTTATAGGGGAAGTGAACTCATCTTAGGATAAAGTTTGCAGGAAATACCCTATAATCAATTTAGAAGGCAGCTTTCATTTACTTGGAACTCTTTTTGGTAACCCATGTGTTGCACAAGAAGCCTTGCAAGTGATGATTTTTTTTGTTCTCGTCTGAGGAGAACAAGCATATTGTGCAAGTAATCTTTTTGTATGAATAAGAAAACCAGTAAACCCACTGCCACTTAACACTGTGTTAACGGTTTTGAATGGAGGATGCAATCAATCATAGGAATTAGATGTGAGCTAGCAATTATAGAAGCCTTGGGAACAGATCTGGAGCTTGGTCTCACTTAGTTTTTCACCACCGTCAATCTGAAGCAGCTCCATTGGACATTCCAGAGCTGATTTTGTTGGTCTTTCATTAAATAAGTTATTACTTTTTACAGAACATGTGCAACATTGCTATTAAAATTGATTTTTTTTCAAATGTATGCAGCCGTGGGATGTATTATTAAGTTCATGATATGAAGTATTTAAAAGCCCTCAAGTGATCAATACAAATAAGTGCTTTATAACTAGAGAGACCCGAGGTCTCATTGACTGCAATATTTGCCTTCATGGGGTTGCAGAAGCATAATGCGAGGAAAATGTTCTGCTGTATTAGAATTTAAAATCCATGCAGATCTCTCTGGGACAGCACTTGAGGAGCTAGTAATGATTCAGTTACTGCTGGAAAATCCATTAGGATTACCACTTCTGATGTAGTGGATGTTCTTACAAAGAATGATAGAAAAAATGACAAGCCAGATTTGTTGATGTTCCAATCATTTTACTTTGCCTGTGGTTGCGATCCTATTACAGACTTAATCCTACTAAAAAGCACCATTGAACTCAGTGGGATAGAATTGTGTTATAATGTAAGGAAAAGGGCCTTTTCAGTTGTGGCATTCCTTCCCTAGAGAATCCCAGCTAGTGCAATCACTACTGTTCTTTGAGAAAGCAGTGAAAACAGGTTTAGATCATTCTCCACGTTGCCACTCAGCCCTGAAATGTATACAGGTCATCTGACACAAGGGAGGCATTCATTTAATCCTACTCCTGGGCCCCCAGTACAGGAGCAGTGCTTCTTCAGGGGCATGGGGGAGGTATGTAAGTTGCTGCCTTCCCTGCCCCTATCTCCTGGTAGGCTCCCCTCATACACACAGGGCTGTCTTAAGCATATGCGGCTCCGGGGTGCAAAGATCCGCCCGGCGCCCCTCTCCCCGGTTGCCCAGTCCCAGGCGCACAGAAAGGTGCAGCTAGCCAGACGCCTCATTGTCTCGCTGGCTCCGTCGCCCCCAAACCCGCGGTGCAGAGCCTCCTGCAGCAGAAGAGCCCACCCTTGCGCTCCAACCAGCAGATGGGCTCTTCCCCAGATTCAACTCTCGGGCCCCAGACTCTTCACCTGGCACCCCTGAGAGCCCGGTCCCCTAGCGCCTATGGGTTAGATGGCCCTGCATACACACACAGGAACAGGGCTATATAGAGGCTGCACTGGGGACACTTTGCCCAGAACCTCCTCAAAACCTGGAGCCAGTTATGCATCCGGATTTGAGAGGATACTACCGGTAGGAACCAAATAGCCTCATAATCAGAGTTGTCTCAGAACAATTAAGTGATAGGAGAGCTTTATTGCAGAGGCAGAGAGAGCGAGAGAGAGCGTGTGTGCTGATTATAAAGTGACTTCTAAAAACATTTTGCCATCATCTTAAATTTAAGAAATAATTGATGTTGGTGGGTGGCATAAAGGGTGCTAATTGGTTCCTGTAAATCTTTTAAGTGCATTAGCGGGATGTGCTCATAATGAAATATCTAGGAGCTTCATAGCACACGCTTGGCTCATATGCTAGCTGTATTTTGTTTCATTTATGGAGAAGGGTTTCTGTGGCACTCATCACTGTATCACCTGAGCATCTTAATGCACCACTCTAAAAAGAAGCAAGCAAGCTTTGTGTTGTTCCTTTTCTTCCTCTTACAAAGGAAGCAAAATCAGAGGTAAATATTTAGAAAGGAAGGAAGCATGGAAGGGTCCCATCAATTTCTAAATAATCCCTTTGACGTTCATGGGATATATCCAGAGCTGGTGATTTGTAAACAAGTTCACCTCCTGATCCTAACAGAAAGCAAGCTTTAGTGATTTCAGAAGAAAACACTTGCATGTACTGTATTTAAACAGAGATCCCCACCAGTGTTGAAGTTCAGTGATCAGTATTTTTGATTCAGGACTTATGAGCTCAGAAAGCACTGGAAAATATGATTTTAATGAACTTATATGCTAAGAAGGTTTTAAAAAATATACCCCTTCCAGCTCAGAATTTCCTGACCCCACCATACTGTAGCCAGATTGCATGATTTATCTTTTGACAGAACTGTGCCTCTAATTTCCATTGGAAGCTTTGAAATGATTTGGTATCATTGTCACTGAACAATCAGAGCACACCAGGACAAAAATCGTATGTGCCCAAAATCCAAGGGAAGGGTTTGGGGGATTAAGGGAGAGAACCAGTCCTATTTATTTTTCGTGCTTTGAAATCCCAGTTCACATTCTGATAGTTTTAATAGTTTTTATTCTTGCAGTATCCTTGTGGGATAGGTAAAGGGCATTTTCAAACTAAAGCAGACAGATTCTAAGTGCCTTTTTAAAAGCTATATACAGAAAGAATGTCGTTGTTGCTATTGTAATTGTTTATTAAATTTATATACCACCCTTCATTTACAGCATAAGAATACCAAATGAGAACACAAAATATGTAACAACAACAACTAAAGAAAACCAATAATCCCCCTCCCACAAATACATGTAACAGGTCATAAATTAAAAGTAAGATAAACATTTAGTGCATAGGAAATACTGACACTGATTTGAAATCTACCTCATGCTGCTTTTTAAAAAAAGGATGCCCACATCCTTACTGCTGAAATTTGCCAAAAGAGTAAAATAAAAAAGAAGACAAAAGACTTAGGGCTTAGGCGGTAGAGTTTCTTCCTTTTAAAATTGTAGGATTGCAGCAATATTTATTATATCTCAGTATCTAAGAATGGTTATATGTTATACATATTAGTATGTGCGTGCGCGCGCACACACACACACACAATTAGGTTTGTGCTGTTGGGAATCAACTAATGGCACAGCCAGTGGCCTTAAAATTGTTGCTCATGAGCAATTTTATCATCCTCTCCAATATACTCTGCAGGGCGAAAGGAGTTCTGGTTTCAGTAAATTGATTTCAGTTGAAGTGCAGTTTAGCTGGAAATAAGTCTCAGTTATTGCACAAGGTGGTTCATCTGTTAATATTTCTCTCTGGCTTATTAAGCAATTCATTATCAGAACACTTCAAAAGTAGAAAATGTGTATTTAATGGGAAACTGTTGATCCTCTTGCCATGGGACTAATATGAGCATGCCAAACCACCACACCTCTACCACGTAACATCATTATGAAGACGTGGTTGATGAGAGTCCAAAGAAAGAGAATTCTCAATAGGATGATTGGAGCCTCACCCTTGCCTGATGCTAATCTCAGCGGAGAGATTGCATTGGCAATGCAAAGTGGGATCCTTTTTTAATAGTGTTTTGTAGTACTGCCCTGGGGGTAGAAGTACTGAAGGACAGGATATATAAATATAATTACAAACCAACTAAATAAATAAATAAACGGAGAAGTTCTGTTTGTAAGTTTTGAATTTATGACTACTTCAGACAATTGTGAGGTTTTGACACATTTTATTGCCTTTCGCTGTCTATGAAAAACACTAGTTGACAACCTTCTTGCTGGCATTGCTCCTGTACCTGTATTTTTGCCCTAAAGCAGGACTGTCAGAAATTAAACATTTGACACTTTCCTCAGAACATAGATCTGATGGGAAGCATTACCTGTTCTATTTCTGCCTGTCATGCAATTTTTAGGTGCAGCAGTCCTTCCTTTTAAAAAAGTTGGCAATTAGTAAACATCCATCAAGCAGTATTTATGTCCATCATAACTCATTTTACATAAGGAGGGTTATAAATAGATAGCTTCCTTTCCATAGTGGTTGAACCACAGCTTTCCCAGGCCTGTTTTTATGTAGCAGATCCCTGCTATCAGAATGCTCATTATCCAAAATCTCAGTTATCCAAACACAAAGAATTATACCCAAACCTCGCTACACAAATGGCTGATTCAGATATCCGAACAGCCGAGAGTTTGCCCACTTCCTTACTTGTTTGTGTTTTGCTGGTTGGCGGCAGTCATTTTAAGCAGAAAGCATGGAGGGAGGACGAGAGATCAGACAAATTGGAGAGCTGGAGAGATCGGACAAATATTTTTTTCCCTTTGTTTGACTTCTGCTGATTGGCTGCAGCAGTTTCAGTCAGAAAACAGGGAGGGAGGAAGAACCAACAAAACACGAATTAGATATTGATAATGTATATTTTATTTTTGTTGGAAGCCTCCCAGAGTGGCTGGGGAGACCCAGCCAGATGGGTGGGGTACAAATAATAAATTATTATTATTATTAGATATGTCCCCATAGGAAATAATGAAAGCCATCAACTTGTTATGCAAGCACTCGCTTAACAAACAATTTCCTGGGATATCGAAAAGCAGGACCTGCGTGTACTTTTGAATTCTTGTGTGTTATTCTAAGTACATATTCCCTTAGCACTGTGTCTGGGATTGCTATAGTGATTCCAGCTCTCTTTCAAGGGGCTGCTTGCATATTACATTTCCCCTGCTGCTCTAGAGTGAAAAGCACTGAACTGTCTAGAAATGGTGCTGGCTCTGCACTTTCTTTCTCTCTCTCTCTCATGCCTGTGACATAAGTGAAGAACAAGATACTTGATGGCCAAGAGAGCTCCTCTGTTGAACACTGTCAAAAGCCAATAGTTCCACTAAGTAGTGTTTTTTTGTTTTTGTTTTAAACTTTATGAATAGCAATAACTTTATATGATGCTGAGGAAGATAAATGGAGCATAAATGGAAAAAGAACTTTACCCTCAGGCCTCGTCGTTTAGCGATTCATAAGCCATTAATCGCCTCATACCCATCAAGTACATTTGTCACTTGAATAGGCTCTGGGGTACTTGTGAGTGGAGCTTGGCAAACTAATTACATTGCTAATGTAATTACACATAAATGGAATGCAAGTGTATGTGTGTAAGAGACAAGAGAAGGAGATTGGCCGTATAACCAACGAGCGTTCCCGTTCATGCAGGCATCGTATATAATTCTTGCTTACTGTTTAAAAGCCCCAATGGAGCTCCAGTCTTCTGCTCACCTTCAGAACTAAGCGAAGCCAGCCAGGAGATGGAAGAGGTTTTTCAGCCACTCTGTCCCATTTCTTGTGGGTTCAGCTGGCGGTATCACTAACAATGAAAAATTTACAGTCTTCACTGGCCAGAGGGAAAAGGCTGTAACAGAAGGCGTAGAGTAAGGATACAGTTGCAGGCATAAGAAGTTTGTTTCCACTTTGAATTAAATAGGCACCCTCTCAGTGCTTTTGTCAACTCTGGCTTGGTGTTACATTTCTTTTGAAAACCCTCTCCGTACCTTCTTCACCTTTGTCCTGCTTTGTGAAAGGAGAACAGTTCAGACCCAATGCTAAGTCATAGTTTGTTTAAAACCACGGTTTGTGAAGAAGTAGGCTTCCACTCAAAGACAAACAAAGGAACAGTGGTTTATTTTCATTTGATGTTGGTTCGTTGTCCCCCTGCCTCTTTTAGCATTTCAGGACTGGCTTCTGTTACAGAGTTTTTATTGGGAGTGGTGACTTTCTTACTTCTTTTTATACAAGTGTTCATCTTCTTGTTTAACTGGTGAGCTGAACGATGCAACCTCTATAGGCCTACTTCTTCAGAGAGCTGGCTAAATACTACTAGATTATAGTACATTCTCTGGAATTCCATTGCACCTCCTATCTATTCCACAGGTTGACAAAGATCCTTACCTCTTCCTTGTTCCAGTCTTTGACCGCTTGCATGTGGGATGCCAGTTGCTGTGAAATCCTTGTATCCTTAGCAACAGCAGAGGGAATCTATGGGAGAAAGTCTTGTCTGCCGTAGCTGTGGCATAGACACTGACCTCTCTGTGTGTTTTAGGTCCCAGGAATACCAATTTAGATTACACATATTAAGAAGTTTATTCACCTTCCAAGGAAACATGAAGAAGTACCAGGTGTGTGTGTTTTTTTATTGTCCTTTACTGGACAGTACCTGTCACATGCTCTTCACAGCCCTGATACCTAGGGTCCAGCATGACTGCCTCAAGGGAGCATGCATGTTTAGGATGCTTGGGTCCATGGAAATAGCTTTCTGGAGTCACTTCGGTCAACAATGTACTAAGTACAGAGGATTCGCAAATGTGGCTTTCCCAGAAGCAGAGCTGCAAAAAGCACTTGAGTGTGGAGGAGCAAAGGTTGGCGTTGTCTGCTTCCTTAGTGTGGGTTTTTGCATTGGTTTTTAAAATTGGATAAGTTGCTAAGAGCAAAGTTACGCTTTTATTATGCGTTCCTGGATAGATGTTAGGAAAATGGCCCAACGTTTTTCTCAGGTTTTTTCTTCCCACAAGGGTGCTGCAGAGCTAGGCAGGAGTGAGAGGGCTAGTCACCAAGGAGGTTTGTGGAGGAAGAAGCCTGCTGTCAGGTAGAGTGAGGACAAGGTGCAGAAAATGTTGCCCCGTACCTCTGTAACCATGCGAAGTGAATGGCTGGGATGGAGATTTTTTTTGGGGGGGGGGGGGGACTAGGATTAAGTCAAGATAGTCTGATCAGACATGACACCAAACCATGGTTAATGCAAGCCAGGATTGCCATGGTTTCAGATTATGGTTTGTTGGCTCCCAATAAACCATACAAACCATAGCTACTTTGTTGGGAAGCGAGTTGAGATGTGGAAATAAAACCACAGTTAAGCTAAACAAACCATGGCTTAGCACAGGGGTCGACAAGGTTTACCGGCCATGGGCCGGATCACTCCCACGGAGATCGTCTGTGGTGAAGCACGGCGCTGGAAATTGCTTCTGTGTATGCCCAGTCACTGAAAATCGTGACTGCGCAGAAGCGATTTTTGGCATTTGGACATGCGCAGACGCGATTTCCAGTATCTGTGTGTGCACAGACACAATTTCCGGGGGCTGCTCGGCGAGTCCCCGCACCATGCTGCACTGGTTTAGCGCAGTGCGCAGGGGACTCACCAAGCGGGTGGCTCGATTCAGGGGTGGCTTGTGGGCCGGTAAAACAGTCTTTGTGGGCTGCATCCGGCCCATGGGCTGCAGGTTGCAGACGCGTGGCTTAGCATTACCTTGAAACATAGATTCATAGCAAAGGCACTGCCATAATTGCTGCTCTACTTAATATCTGTACTGGCTCTACCTCAGATTCAATATATGAGCATTAAGGGAAATGTGTTCAGTTACAGTAGACTATTTGTTGTCCTCCACCTTAGTTTACCTGTTAGACTGCATAAAAAGGGGGAAAAAGAAAAGGCAGGAATCATGCAAACTAGGGCTTCCAAATATTGAAACTTGTTTGGTTGACTGGCTTTGAATTACTTAACAATTGGTTGACATAGAAATAATTGGTTTACATTGAAATAAATACATGTTTTTCTCAGCACAGGTGTCATTTAGGTTATTTGTAGAATGGAAGTGCTGATTTCTCATTTAATAGCACAGCAGAATAATTTGTTTAGACAGACCTTGCTTCAACTTGAATGAATTGTTCAGTTAATGCTTTCAGTCCTATGAAAGAATACTTCCAATAATATATAAACAAAGAATCCTCGAGCTAGCTAGCTTTGTCACATCTGGCCTGCAATACACACTTCAGGTTCTGTAGCAGTGAAGAACAAGTAGAAAGGCACTTGTTTTCCAAAACATACGGTAACTGGATCCTGAAATGGTTGATGAACTGACTTGTTATCCAGCTCATGGAAAGCCTTCCAGTAGCTTAAGGGCTAGGGTCCTCCTCCCCCCATTTTCCAGAGGCACGGCCCTTCAACTTTTGTTGATCCAGAAGGGGGTGGATCTACCTCCCATGTTCCCATGTCAGACCTGCCTAATGTCAGAAACACAGAGTCTTGTCAGAGCTCCAGAGAAATTTGACAATCCTCCCCAAAAGGATAGCTTTGAACTTTCACCCAGCCTGAATTAGGCAGGGCAAGGGCAAGGGAAATGGAACATTAGTCCATTCAGTACCTCTTTGCTCCCTCTCACAACTGGGCGGTGGGAGTGCGCAACAGTGTCTGCTGGCTCTGTGGGTGGAATGAGTATCTAGGGGCAGAAAGGTAAGGATAGCAAAGGGATTGCAGCCTAGACAACAGAGGTGTTTTGGTGTAGAACACTCCGTTTTCTCTTCTCACTGCCATCCCCCCATATCACTGCTCAGCAATGGCATGATATAGGCTCTGTTCCTTTGGGGGGGAGGCCTGGTGGCTGTCAGCACATTTCACATGCCTGGAAGTCAGCATCTGGGATGCAGAAATGGTGGGGTGGGGGGTGGGGAGAGTGGTTGCCATTGTAAGCCAGAAATAAGATACAAAAGACCCATATCAAGGCCACACAGTACCTCTTGTCAGTGGCACACCCAGCCAAAGAATTGCATCATCCAATGCTCCAGTTGACTGCAGAAACTAGATTGCCCGTCCTCATTGGGAAACAGCCCTGCTCCAAGCTTCTGTGACGGGTAAGGGAGCTTGCCTCCTCTGAGATCAAAGGGGCCTTCCCCAGCCATTCCTTACCCTGGTCTTCACTCAAACAAGAAGGGAAAAGGGAATAGAAGCAGCTCCCCAGGAAGAGGCAGAGAGAGAGAGGCACCACAAGAGCTACAACAGGTTTTCTAACATTGTGGTCCTACTCAGTCCTCAGGGAAAAGGCATGTGTCGTGGTCAGAAGCCTGCCAGGATTTGATTATCTAAATGCACATAGTCTCTCCTTCCTTGACTCAGGATCTGGATTAGGGAAAAGGCTTACCATTTTAAAGGGTGCTGATATGCATACTCAAGTTCTCGCTGGACAATGCTTCTTTATACTGCCATCTTCAGTATAAGCCAGTAGCTATAAAACCCCTCTCAAAAAGTTGTCTTGTGTGTACTGTGCCATGAAGCAGTATATATTAAGATTGTGTACCAGCCACAAGATTCAACCTGTACCTGTAGCTTTGGGAAGCAACCCATCTGTTTTAGCAACTTTTATGTCTTTTCAGCTCAACACATTATTTGAGACCAAATAGATCTGTTAGAAAAACGAATCTCTTGTTTTCTTTCCATTCACTACAATGGGGAATATAAAAAGGGATATAACTTTTTTAGTTTTACAGAGATGCATGTAGTTTGCAAACGTAAGAGCCTCTCTAGAATGGATTAAGCCCGCAAAATTGTAGGCAACTGATTTATTTTTTTATTTTTTAAAATGGGGTTTCTGTTCCCCATTACATATTTTTGCAGATACAGAAAGAGAGAGCTCTCTATCGACTAGGCTTCACTTTCCCTTTTTTCTTTTTTTAAAAAAGGCCACCCAGGTCTACCTGGGACTTTAGGAAGTTCCTGATCCATTGCTTTGTTAACAGCACAATCCAACTACAGAATATGAAAACCTCACCCAAATCACCCGTATTTACCTTGTAATTTGGGAAGTACGCAGAGTCAATGTGTGCTTCCTATTATATATCAAATTTAGATTCTGAAAGCATCCTGTAGTCATCCATGAGGTTTGCCAACAGCAAAACTGGTACTGTTAGGTTTCTCTGCATGTTCTAGCGTAACTATTCTAGCATTTGAAAGCCCTAGTAGGGAATTGTGTTGTCTGGCTGGCTGAATCCCAGACTGACATAGACAAGACATGCAAGATGCCAATGCAGATCCTTGCCTAAACTTGTCAAGCCAAGGAAAACAGCATGAAAATGGATGGCTCTTTGAGACGCTCTTTATGTTGCCCAGGTGTCCAAGCACATTGTAGATCTGCTTGTTTTCCGAGCCAATTACTCCCCGCCAAAATCCAGATAGTGGTATCTGAATAAATTGTTCAGATCGCATACACCTTATTCTCTCTACAATGTTTAACTCTCCCTTCTCCCTCTCTCTTTTAATATTGTGGTCTTCTGCACAGCTGTTAACACAAAACTGCTCAGATTTATGCATTATTTTCCTTAATTTATTCTGTGTACAACCTTAAGTTTTTCAAAGAATTTAGAGTGCTTGACAAGAGGTGGGGAAACAGAAATGAGTAAAGGGAGAGAAAGGACTGGATACTGAGACCTAAACGCTTGTGAAGTGGTGTGTGTACTGGGAATAGCTACAGGGCAAAGAGAATAGAGAACCAAAGTCCCAGCTCTCAATCACTGGCAGTGCTTCACACAATGCTACAAAAAAACAGCTTCTCTCTACTTAATAGCTTTAACTAAGAAGTAACTACTTGTACCATAATCACACCCTAGATCAGTAGCTTCCAACCTTTTTTTGGCCATGCCCCACCTAAGCATCTTTAAAATCCTGATGCCCTCCCCCCGTGACATATAATTCTTATTATTCAAAAAGTGAACTCCTATTCACGTGGAGAAAGCCTAAAAGGCCCTTAACTCATTCTCGAATTGCTACCCCTTTAAAAATCAAACTGCCCCCCTGTGGGGCGTGTACCCCACATTAGGAACCACGGTCCTAGACCCAAGCCCAGGAGGGGGTGACACTTCAGCATCAGGACACCCTGGACTGCAGGCCCATTACCATGAAGAAGAATAAAAGAGGCTACATTGCCATACTTAATTATCTGTATCTATATGGGTATCTACTAAAGGTGCACCATGTATATATCCACTACCCCCTGCACACTTTTACAGGGCCATGCATACCCTGAAAAAAATTGGGGTGGGGATATTTGGAGACCTGGGGAAGGAATGGCAAAATTCTTACACCTTTTTAGGCTCTCTTTTAGGTTGCTGGCTCTGTAGAGCAAACACGCACGCGCGCGCACACACACACACACACACACACACAAAACATGCTTATAGATGAATTTCTAGAATTTGTGGTTTGAGACACAAGAGAGTCCCGTGCCACCCTGTGTGACATGCTGTCTCAAGAGCGACAAGCCCCAAAGAGTTCCTGCTGGCATTTCCTAGTTTTAGGCACCAACAGGGTCTGGCAGGAGGGTGGAACAAGCACTACAATAATCAAGGGCATTAACACCACAGGGAAAGTGGGAGTCCATGTTGCCAATAGGATTTATAAGCCCCAGGACATATGTGGCTTCCGAATCCTGGCTTGCTTGGAAGCCATTGACCTTAGTTTCAGAGACATACATAGGGTCCCTTGCATCCTTGCAAGGAGCTGATTCGGCACCCACCTACCCGCCAAAAAATATCACTTTACCGCACACTTTTGTGCCATGATGCAAGAAGGACTGGAAGCTTCTCCTGTGTTTGAATTCACTGCGACAGCGACGGCATGCCATCACACACATACATTGTACACTCCATAGTCTGAGAGGTGATTTCTTCCCCCTCCTTGGGCCTGCGCCCCCCAGCGGGGGCCAGTTTCACAAACCCCTGGGTACATCTCTGCTTAGTTTCCAGTTCACATATGACAGTAAGCTATGGTAAACGTCACTTCCTATTTTGTTTTGTCCACTCACATGAAGGAAGGAGTGAAGTGGCAGCAAGGGGGTTCTGTGTACTTGCAAGAAGTTCATGCACATCTGGGTTTATTAAGGCGGGATTTCCATTCATTCATTCATTCATTCATTCATTCAAAACATGTACCTCCTGCTCTGCAACTGGAAAAGCTCCCAATTAAAAAACTAGCAAACCAGGCTTTCAATACATGACAAATATAAAAGAGGATGGGAAGCGAAGAGGAACAGAAGCTCAACCTATTATTCTGTAACTACCCCTTTTGCAGTCTGGATCCAACCTTTACGCTATCTTGCAGTTGTTACTTTTCTGCCTGTATTAAGAGAAACCTTTTATTCCTCCTCTCTTTTGATCCTCACGTTCAGTTCATCACATCATTGTCCCAGGGGTCATGGTCAGAGGTTAGGGTGCACCACCTTAAGAGATCAACAGGAAGCTCATTGGATAGGAGCACCTGCAGAAGAGCCTTTGAAGATAGCTTACATTGATTGGTCAGATGTAACCAGTGTATTTGGTCTCAAGAGCAGTGCATAGAAGAATGGATCTGAGTGATGGGGAGCAATGTCTAAAGGGCATTTGTTATTTGTGTAAAATTAATATGTATGCTTGTCATATTCTCATGTCTGGCAATCATGTGGCCAGAAACATAAGAAACTTAAACAAAGGAACCTAAAAAGCCCAAAGGACAGCAATCAATGCTAGTCTAGTATTTCAAAATAGGGAAAAAAAGAAGCAGATCTGTGTTACAACTTTGTATTGGGTGCAGAGGAATAATTATTGGGCCCTGAATATGCGCTACAGGAGTGTAAGTTGTGGATTAGCCAATTGTGTTTACACCACTGATTTTGCATTGAATGCATTGTGTGCATATTGCAGATAAATCACAGTATCATTCTGTACCATGAGCATGTGGTGTGAACCATAACTGAAAATCACTTTTATGACCCTGCTTATGAATAAGATAATCTGTATCGCTCTACAAATTTAGTTAGGTAGTGGTAATTGTGTCCTTTTGATTTAATTGTGGTCATCTAACCTGTTTTCTTTTGCATATTCATCATTTATTGATTGATTTAGATTTCAGTTGGGGAAATATGATGCAAATACCCTTAGCAAAATAAAATGTGTAGCAGCAAGAGTGTCTTGCAAATATAGCACTTCTCAAAGTACCCCTCTGAGACACCCTGCTTATTCAGTGTTTTTAAAGGTAAGAGCTATGGTGCTCTAGTTAGCCTCATTGTACATGCTCAATGCCAGACTGTTCCATTGAACAGTGGGGTTGCATTCCTAGTGGCCTTGGAAAAGCGTTGGAATGAAAAAAAAAAACCTCAAAGAAGAAGTTGGGTGAGAATGAAGGCTTGGTGAAATTTTAGCATTTGTAGATTTTCCAGCTTTAGTTGCTAGTTACTTATTTAATTGTAGCTTTTTAAAAACAGTATACCATCTCTCTCCCATTATCAACATCTGAGCTAATTAAGAAAATATCAATAAAATGTCCAAAGAACAATTGTTAAAAACCAAATATTCACGTGACTAAGGTAGCAGCCAGAAATTACTTTTGCTAACAAGACGTGTTTGGTATAATTTCAAAGTAAAGATTCCTGCTGTGGATCAGCCACTGACAGGATCACATTACAAGCTATTGTTACTGAGAAATCTGGTATAATGAGAATAAAAAGCAAAGTAAGAAATATAAAAAGTAAGCATACCACCCCACTTTAGCATATCAGCTGACTAGGGAAAACAAAGAACCACTACCACAAAAAGGGGTAGATTTTAAGAGTGCAAGGAATGTTTTTTTTATAAAATACAGTTAACATACCGGTAAATACCAAAAAATACAAAACAAATTAAGTTTTCACTTTTTGTAGAGTTTGTGAATGCCCCCTCCCCTTTAAATTTTGTGCAGGGGGTGTTATAAACACATTGTGAGCAGTTGCCATTACTATTAAAGTGGATCAGTTTTCACAAGCTTATTTGCATCAAAGCATTCTTTTTAAAAGTTCAAACAACAGAGAACATCCTTGATAGACTTAAATGTTGATACTGCCAAAGCAAATTATTGGCACTGGTTTGACTGATCTCACCCCTCTTTACTACCCACTGTTTGCCACTTTAATGGACACATCCTTTTGTTACTAACTGTGACACATAAACTGAGCCTTCAGGACCAAAAGCAGCTTTCTGAACAAGACCTTGTTTTACCAATCCATTTGTCTATTCAACACTAAAGTGTTTCATTTATGTACAATGGCCTTGTGAAAATACCCTTTATCGGTAGTTACTTATGTAGCTCAAGTACAATGGCAGGTACTCCAGGGCTTAAACGCAAGACTGGTTAACAGAACAGTCATAGTCCACAAAGGGAGCAGGTTGGTTGTTTCTTTAAGTAGGCACCGATTATAGTCAAGGGAGGCAAGCATTCTTTTCTATGCCCAGCTTTGGCACATATTTCGATTGGGCTAAGGTGATGAGGCTCTGTCGACGATGTGCTCCTTTTGTGTCGGTTGTGCTGCAATTAAACATAACACCCACCCTTTCTCACTGCAACAAAGTTTGAGAACTCTTGACATTAAAGTAATTGGAGCGTTGCTGTTTTTGGTCTTTTAGAAAAGCCAGAAATGGATGAATTCACCTTGGAAAGAGTACTGGAGGAGCTGGAGACGCTGTGCTATGAGAACATGAACGTTGCCATCGAGACGGAGGAAGGTCTCGGCATAGAGTACGATGAGGATGTCGTGTGTGACGTGTGCCGCTCGCCAGAAGGAGAGGATGGCAACGAGATGGTTTTCTGTGACAAATGCAACGTCTGTGTGCACCAGGTGAGTAGCATTTCTCACTCCCCCAGTGAGTAGTCCCCTCCCCCAGAGGACTCAGTTGCCTGACACACACACCAGAACCAAGAATGACAGCCGTCCTCCAGCCATTACTGCTGTGGCTTGTCACGTCCTCTCATGACATGGGAAAGTTTGGGCCTTTCTTCACAGTTAGCATGTGCACTGAGACAACAGTCTTGCCTCAGAGGTAAGAGAGAGGAAGCACTGTGCTAGGGAATAGAGGATGCCTCCAAACTCTTGTCCTGCTTATAATCTCCTGCCTGCCTTTTGCATTTCTTACTCTTCGGTATTTATGTTCTTCATATGTTATCTCTCCCTGCATTTTGTTTTGTTTTGTATTGTGTTCACATTATTGCTTACCATGATATTGGAGGAAAAAGAGACTTCCTTCAGGCCCACCTGAACCTAGGCTTAAGTAAATTCACACATGCCTGTGTTGACCAATAGCTTATGCTGGTATAAAAACGGTAATATAATGGACATAAGGCATGGGGCTAAGTTCTTAAATTTCGCCCCATGATTTCCTTCCCCTTTTTTACTCATGTATAGTTGAATCTGGTATATCTTTAACTACTCATTTATATGCCCTTTTGTAACAAAAGTGCTGGTTGACGATTTAATGGCCTTGACTGAACTGAATATGGCTGTGACTACAGAGAGGATATTAGATAAGTTGCTCGCATTGAATTTAATAGACAGATACGTAGCAAATATCCTATATAGGTCTGTCCAGTCAAGTTTCCCAACTGTCCTTTATTTAGAAAGAAAGAAAATCCATTGAAGGCCATTGAAGTCAGGCCATCAGTTAACAATCAGTAGTGTGAATCTGACTCTGGGATGTTCTGTGTAATCATAGGTAGCTTCCTTTAGGCAGAGAGAAGAGACTTTTCCCTCTTTCTCTTTTGGAGGAGTTTCAGTGCTGCCACTTGCTAGCAGGATTTGCACCAGAGCATTTTGGGATTTAGAAAAAGAGTTGTTGAGAAGGACACAGGGCACAGCTTCCATCACTGGTGTCCATTTCCTAGTGGATCACAGCTATGCAAGTCTTTGATACGTTAAAAGTAAAACATCATCATATCTTCCAGAGATTACTCTTAGGATGTTACAAGACCAGCATTACAAAGAGGAGTCAACTCTAGTACAAAAGGTGCATGTCCTTAAATATAACATGGAAATGCACACATGGAACATGCATGCACACGAAAGCTCATACCAAGAACAAACTTAGTTGGTCTCTAAGGTGCTATTGGAAGGTGCTACTGGAAATATTTTTTATTTTGTTTTGACTATGACAGACCAACACGGTTACCTACCTGTAAATGGAAATGAAATGTATTTCTACAGAAGTAGCCTCATGTATATGGAAAAAGTAGTCAGCATCATAGTGCTAGGAAGGCTATGGGCTTCTAAATTTTCCTTTACAGTGAGTCTTCTTTTGTTTTTTGTTCCTCGCCCACTTCATGTCTAACGACTCCTCACTTATATGACCAGCTTCTTGTCACTTTTTTTCTGCTTTCATGTGTTGTGACATGCTTTAAACACATTTCCCCCCATGAGTTCTAATGCCAAGGATGCCCTGGAATCATAAAGATTTCTTACATGGCAGAATATAGTGGGATGATCCAATATAACGGGAAAAAAGGGTTTCGATAACTCTTTTAAGTGTTGTGTACATGTAAGAATTTCAGAACATGTTCTCTCCCCCCCCCCCAAATCAACTATATACAACAAGCTGCACCTGTCAGACAGCTGCAGAAGTCCACTTCTCCTTTGTATCTGTTTACCCTCATCCAGACAAATTCTTCCCTGGTTTATGTGCTTGAGCAGTAAACTTATGCAAAAAGACACAGAAGTGGTCCCTTGTGATGTTTTTTGTTTTTTATTTGGTTTTGTCTGATTGCCTCATTTGTTGATTTCACAATTTCCCCCAATACATTCAACAGCTACAATTTTAAAGAGAAGTCCAGCAGGCACAGCTGTATTTCCATGGTAGAAAAAGTTCATGGTGTTGAACTTTTGTCTGTCTTACATGGGGCAGAGCCTTTGTCAGAAAAAAGGTGGTGCTTAACGCACCTCATTTGAGCGTTTTGCGTTGTGTTAAGAAGCAAGCATTTCTTCTCTCCCTCAAGGCTTGGGCTCATGATTGAATTCCTCCAGGAAGGCAGGAATTGCTATGTCAGACTGGCTGCATCTTGAGCAGTGGCAACAGCAACCCCAGTCCCTTCTGCAGCCTCTTTAAGACATTGCAGTAAACTGAATTATGGCTTACCAAAACCATGCAACTGAGCTGGCTCGCAAAAAGAAGTTTCTACCCACTTTGCTCCTCCTCAGTCCTTTTAGCAGTGCTACAGGTCATGGTTAACAAGGCGAGACCTTAACTAGGATCCTGGGTTCAGATGTTATGCTCAGCCAAGCCTTGACTTAACCACCACACCATACTGTGCTAAAAGAACCAGGGAAGAGCAAAGCAGGTGCAAGCTCATAGTTTGCCTTATCATGACATGCAAACCACATGCAGACGAGGAAGGCATGCCTTGCAATTGCTCATAAAGTGTGTCACCAGCAGTTTCTGTGCACGCTAAAATTTTATGACCTTATTTTGGCCCTCTACCAAAAAGGGGGTGAGAAAACTTTGCCTTTAAAAAACAACAGCAGTCATATGAATGTCAAAATTGGAAATAGGTAGGAGTGTTGAGAGCTAGTCTTTGAAGGAAATACATTTTGGGTGCAGCTCATGTGTGCTCCCCCCATTCCAAACAAGCATGCTGTTGATCTCAGTGTAGGGGTGCAAATGACATGTGAATTTGAAGGCAGGTGATTATAGATTCCTCTTTGCTCCTAAGGATTTCTTCTTACTCCATTCTCTCTGGCACAGTTAAATCAAAGCTGTTTAAACACTGTGCTTTCAAGACACATGAGCACAGAATGAAGAAAAGGGATATTGGATTTTCTTTAAAAGTCCATAATGTGATCCACACACTAACCTACAACTGAACTAACCTGGAAGGAAGAACACAACAATCTGGGACACATTGTGAATTTTAAGGAGCGTATAGTTAAAGATTGCAAACAGCTGCCGGAAAGAGCACAAATTCTACCTTTTCCAAGAGGAACTTTAAATTGTACATCAACTGCCTTCTTGCTACACACGTCAGATCAATTAAATGAATAAGTCAGTAGCTGGTTTTGGATT
Organism: Darevskia mixta; assembly: GCA_034641385.1. Classification (NCBI taxonomy): domain Eukaryota; kingdom Metazoa; phylum Chordata; class Lepidosauria; order Squamata; family Lacertidae; genus Darevskia; species Darevskia mixta. The sequence goes on along the minus strand of JAWWNH010000013.1, from coordinate 40,713,043 downwards.
ACCTTTAGGCTTTAAAATTTACCACCTACAGAGAGACCTGCTAATGAGGCAGTGAGCTTTTAATGTCTAATGTATTCATTCCAGTATTGGTAGCCCACACCGATGGGCCTGAGTATTGCTGTAGCTTGTGTGGAAATGAACCTGAGGTGTTACTCTTTCTCCAAGAGTGCCTTAGTGACTTTCAGGGTGGCTTGAATTCAACATGAACATAAGAAACTGCTCTTTACTGAGTCAAAATGGTCCATTTACACTGGGGGAGGGAGAACCTGTGACCCTCCAGATATTATTGGACTCCAGCATCCATCATCCCCAGCCTACATGACCAATAGTCTGGGACAATGAGAGTTGTAGTCCAGCAAGATTGAGGGTGGGAATCTAACCCAAGAGTGTATGCTCTGACTGGAAGCATCTTTCTTCAAGGCTTCTTCTCAGACTTCTTTAATCTTGCTAACTTGAAATGCAAACTTACTCCCTCCCCCATTTTTTAAACCAGGAGGTGCCGGGGATTGAACCTGGGACCTGCAGTATGTGAAAAAAACTGTCCTCTAGAAATCCATGACTCTTTAGTACAGACATGTCCAAAGTCCGTTTCGGGGGCCTAATCCAGCCCGCCACTTGATTTAATCTGGCCCCCGTAACAGTATATGTCCTGGGGTAAAATTCTAAAAAAGGCCCAACAACTTCAATCCTAAAAAAAGCTCAACAACATCAATCCTAAAAAAAAGTTCAACAACTTTGGTTGGCCCTCACACATGTTCATTAAATCTGGCCCTCTTTGAAAAAAGTTTGGGGACCCCTGCTTTAGGGTGTTAATACTGTATGCCTAAACTGCCTCAAAAAAATGAGAGCCCAGTACCTGTGTTCATTCCTCCCATGTTCACTCCTCTCCCAGTTGTTCATTAATAGCAAAGATATCAAGCTCTGGGATTGTCAAAACACCAGAGAGAGGAAGAGCTCTGTAATGAGATCATCTTTCAGCCCCCATCGTGGGTGAGGGCCAGTTTAAGCTTAGGGATGTCCACAGCACGTTCCCCCCCCCCATCATTTATTAATTGCTTCCTTTCAAATATCTCAAAGCAATCTTAACAATTTTTTAAAATTATTTAATTTAAATTAAATAATTAGTAAATTATTTGAAGTTCAATCTAGGCATAATTGCACAGTGATGTACCATTTAAACATCATACATCATATGTGGGTGTATAATGAACAAAATCTGGAAGTTAATGCCACTTTTGGCATATTAATCATTTAAACTTTGCTGTGGAATCCTGAAAGGCGTGTTTGGAGCGCGAGAGCGCGCACATACACACACACCCAAAAAAACACATTGTTGCATAACTGCTGGAATACTTAAGATTTGGACACTTGTGACTTTGAACTCCAGTGCTTTGTAAATAATCATACTGATGGATTCTCAAAGACTAAGAAAAAAAGACTGAATAATGTAAGAAGTGCAATACTGTATGTCTACCAACAGGATTAGCACATGGAGTTAAATGCATCAGAGATAGCCGCATATAATTTGCCTGTCTTGGTTGTAGTGTATTTTACAGTGTTGTTTTCCATCCCTCATAAAAACAACTTTCTTTTGGCCGTGTGTTTACTTAGGCTTGCTATGGAATCCTGAAAGTTCCCATCGGAAACTGGCTTTGCCGAACCTGTGCCCTTGGAGTCCAGCCAAAGTGTTTACTCTGCCCAAAGAGAGGGGGAGCTCTGAAACCCACCCGGAGTGGGACAAAATGGGTCCACGTTAGCTGTGCCTTATGGATACCTGAAGTAAGATACTAAATGACTTTCTAAGTGGTAGGTAGATGTGATGTAGATGAGATATATTTGGATTTCACTATGCCAGGTACTGTCCAGAATCATCACCTGTCATTCATGCCAAGGATTATGTTGAGCACCCAGGACTTAAGGATGCCTGAAATTAAAAGCTTATTGATGTTGAGCACTGTGAACTCTAAACAGTCAATTCAGACATTCAGAATCTTCTCCATGCAATGTGCTATAATTATCCCCAGGGCTATTCACACTACAGATGTAACATGCATTGCAGGCATTCCATGGATACACCTGCAGTTTCCTGGTAGCAGTTTTCACAGTTTAATTCTGTTTCACACATTACATGGTTGATGTGTCGAATTTAGATTGTATCAGAGCCACCCTTAGAGTTGTGTTCTTATCCTTTGAGAAGATACATGATGGCCAATAATTGGTGTGTTCTGTGTTGTGCTCAGGTTAGCATTGGATGCCCTGAAAAAATGGAACCCATTACGAAGATATCACATATCCCAGCAAGCAGATGGGCTTTGTCATGCAGTCTTTGCAAGGAGTGCACTGGAACATGTATTCAGGTAAGCAGTTACGTGTAGTCGAACTGTGCACCACCCATATCAGAAAGATAAAGAATTTTTTTAATGAAATGCGTGTTGAGAGTCACTGGCAAATAATATACACAAGCAACCAAAAGTTGCAACCTGTTAGGCCTTGCTGGGTTTTATAACTTTTGATTTATTTATTTATTTATGTATGTATGTATGTATTTATTTTATTTCTATACGACCTTTTTCTTCCAAGGAGCTCAAGATGGTGTACATGGATGTCCCCTCAAAAAAAAAATTCATCCTCACAACAGCCCTGTGAGGTAGGTTAGGCTAAGAGATAATGACTGGCTCAAGGTTACCCAGTGCCCTTCTTGACTGAGTGGGGATTTGAACCCTGGTCTCCCAACCCTCTAACCCAGGCGCGATTTTCGGCGTCTGGGCATGCGCAGAAGCCATTTTCGGCACCGCGGACATGCACAGACACAATTTCCAGCATCGCGCTGTGCCAGTACAGCCCACAGACGATCTCTGTGGGAGTGATCTGGCCCATGGCTGGTAAACTTTGCCGACCTCTGCTCTAACCATTACGTTTCTTTACATTGATCTCACTGGCTTTTATCTCATGTCCCGCTTTTTGTTGGAAGGGAAAGGAGAGAGACTCCTCCTCCTCTCCTCTCCCAGTCTCTCCATGGAGTCAAGGGGGGTTGTGTGTAAATTATTTCCCTTCTTGTCAGGTTTTGCAGGAGGTAGCAGCAGAATGTTGGTCTTTTTTATCTTTAGTTCCCAGGTAACAAGATATGCCACTGAATACAGTCGAGTGTTCTTTTCCACTTCTTTTATCATAGTATTTTATCTTATCCAAGCTCACTTTGATCTCAAGGAAGATTACCGAAGTGTTGATCTCTGGGTCCAAAGGGAGGATCTGTCAAAGATTATTTGTATGTTGAGGCTGTAACTGTCGTGAGACAGCTATCTGGTGGAAGGAAAGTCATGTGCTATATGAACAGAAAGTGTGAAGCCACCACCATAACGTTTGGGGCATTGTAAGGGAGAAATGTTAAAGCAATCCCTTTTAGCCTGAAGTGAAAGCTCTCTCACACGTTTCTTTAAATCTTTCCAACATTTGATTCAATTCCATTTGCGATGGCTCTGGGTGGATCTGCTTATTCACCCTGCCAGATGGAGATATTCTGTCATAATGGCAACTGCTTTTGAAGAACGGAAGGGCAGGGAAACGAGACGGCTACACTTGGCAGCGTTGGGTGGGGGGGGGGGAGAAAAGGAAGAATTCAGTTTTCTCTGAGACTTCATCCTCTTAGCTCTGGCTCGCGTGTTAGTTTTGAAATGCTCTGAGCTGAGTGGATTTTCATGAAAGGTCACCTGAAATGGAAAACAGGGTTTTATTGTCTCCTTTGCTGACATCCCACATTTCATAAGTCTTCATAAGACTGACAGTTGAGCTTTTGTCGGCGCTGGCCTCGTAAGTGGGAGAACATTTTCACCAAAAGAAGGGAAGAAAGAAATATGTAGATGATTCATTTGTTTAAACGTTTAAGCAATGACTAAGCATCAAACTGAAACATAGAAAAAAATTAGAATTCAAATCTGCCCCCACTCATCACATTAGGATTGCAAATCTCATTATTTGTGTTGATGTAGCATCTCCATCTGGGTCTGCTTATGCAGGTGAAATTTAGCATAGAAGACTCCACAATAGCTTTATAAAATAGCTTTTGGCCGGGGGGCGGGGGGTAGCTTTCCTGAAACCTTCCAGGCAAAGGGATCAAAATTCATGCAGCTCAGTGAAAGTGACAATAGCCAGTGACTTAGTGGAGAAAAGTAATGGAGTAGGTAATGGAGTAATGGGGTTGCTAGGAATTGTGTTATTTGTTTTTACAAACAACTATCTGACATTCAGAAAATACCTCAAGGCAGCTCTGTTTAGGGAAGTTTTTAACCTGTGATATTTTAATGTATTTTAATATCTGTTGGAGGCCGCCCAGAGTGGCTGGGGGGACCCAGCCAGATGGGTGGGGTACAAATAAATTATTATTATTATTATTATTATTATTATTACAATCATATACAAATCCTTCCTCCTTTACTTGTTTTTACTTGTATGATTATATTACAATAACCCACCCTGGAACCTTATGGTGAAGGGCAGATAAGAACTATTATAAATACATTTGTTGTTGTTAAATTTATTACCCACCCTTCGCCAACAGGTCTTGGGGCGGGTTTCAACAATCTAAAATTAAGAATTAAAAACAGTTAAAACAGTTTTCAGTCATAGGAGTACGTTGGGCACACAGACAGAGCTGCGTCTTGAGCATTCTCTGAACGCTCTATAATGAAGAAGCCACACGCACCTCTGTAAGAGGGAATTTAGGGGCAGACACAGGGAATGCCCTCTTCTGGGAGGTGGCGCTACCAAGAGGGCCGCCTCTGCTGATTTTAACATCTGGGAAGTGCTGTAGGGAAAGAGGTGGTCTGGGAGATAGTACCTTTAGGCAATGCAACAGCAGTACCTCGGGTTAAGTACGCTTCAGGTTAAGTACGCTTCAGGTTAAGAACTCCGCTAAGAACAGAAATTGTGCTCTGGCGGCGCAGCGGCAGCAGGAGGTCCCATTAGCTAAAGTGGTGCTTCAGGTTAAGTACGCTTCAGGTTAAGAACGGACCTCCGGAACTAATTAAGTACTTAACCCGAGGTACCACTGTACAGCGTACACTGGTTTAGAGGTTCAACTGTGATACAGAGGATCATTCACAATAACCACGTTGCCGGGTAAACATATGACTTTGGTTTTCCAAGGGGCAGGGATGTGCAAGAGTACAGCACTAAACAATTCCTTTTTTGAAGAGACTTAAGTCTACAACCCTATATGCACGTGAGTGTAAATCCCATTGTAACTCATTTGGGTGTTTTGAGTAGATACATAAAGGATTGCACTATAAAACATCTCCCTCCATGGGTTTTTTTGGGGGGGGGGATACATTTCTACTGCTTGCTAGAAATATTTGTGGTTATGATAACATTGATTGACTTGCGCAGAATGCCCTCTCAACGCCCAACCAGGGAGAGGAGTTTGCCATGGAGATGGGAGTTATGGTCCAGCGCTACCTGGAGAACAGCATGTCACTGCCCTTAAACAATGAGATAGCAGTATTCCAGATAATCAGCCAAGTTCTTTTTTGATAGCATCTAAGAATTGCTCTCTTTTACTCTGAGACTAATCTCACCTATTCTTGAAACTGATAGTCTGTGGCCACTTAACATTCCAGTACTCCTGTGAATAAGGAAATCCAAACAACCCCAGTAACTCAGGGATTCATTATCCTAAACATTCATGGGTAAACACTGAGGTCCTGCACCAAGGGCCTTCTGGCGGTTCCCTCACTGCAAGAAGTGAGGTTACAGGGAACCAGGCAGAGGGCCTTCTCGGTAGTGGCACCCGCCCTGTGGAACGCCCTCCCATCAGATGCTAAGGAAATAAACAACTATCTGACTTTTAGAAGACATCTGAAGGCAGCCCTGTTTAGGAAGTTTTTAATGCTTGATGTTTTATTGTATTTTTAATATTCTGTTGGAAACTGCCCAGAGTGGCTGGGGAGGCCCGGCCAGATGGATGTAGGGTAATATGAACATCAACACAATTCCCAACTCCTTCTACCTTTCAGTATATTCTCCCCCCCCCCCCACTGCTGTATGGTTTTATTCTGCTAGCTGGGCTGGAGGAGGGGAATAATGCATCAATAACGTCTTCATTATCACTTTTATGCAAGGTTCTTTGGTAGCTACTGCTGAACAGGTACTTTTCGTTGTTGACCTGTCAGCTCAGCTTGCTAATTATTTCCTATTTGCATTTCGGGCAGAGTCCCTGACAACTGCTACTTGCCATCTGTCAGAGGAAACCCAGGATGGGTGGCATTCTGTTTGTTTTATCTCTAAGGTAGCGCGGATAATCTTTCCTTCATAAAAGGGCAATGTGTAGGCTGTTGTTCTAGCAAAAGTCATAAACAATTTAATAATGATATTAATACTGTTTGTGACGCAAATAGGGAGGGGAGGGGAGAAACCGAGGTGCATTTATTTCAGTAGCTTTGCTAAGCCGGAGAGGTCCTTGCCCAGCTTTCATCTCAGCACTGCAGCTAGTTGTGTGCACAACAGCACAAAGGATCTTTCCAATCACTCATTTTAAAGTACCCCCAGATGTTACTCCAATATAAACACAATTGGCTCCATCAGTAGCTATCTAGCTATGTATGCAGTAAAATTACAGCTTTGGCTACCGGACAAGAAAACTCAATCAAAGCTGTTTACTGCTGGCAAAAGCCTGTAACCTCAAAATGCAATAACACTTAGGAAAGTGACTCCGCTGCATCTTTTCAACATAGTCTCCCATCCCCAGCCCAGGTATTTATATCAGACAGGCCTATAATAAAAACCACATGATAGCAGAACAGCATTGCTTTACAAATCTGGGCACTGATACTGTGCATCCAGCAAAATGAATGGCAACTCAATACTCCGATCCTTAGGTCATGTCTGCGTCAGCGCATCCCACCACACCTTATCCCTGCATGGAATGCAGTTTAAAATATTTGGTTAGATCTGCTGTTTAGGGGCTATCAGACAGATTTCTGTTAGTAGCTCCACAAGTGGCAGAGTGTCCCACAGCACTGTTATGGCTCTTTTGGCCTCCTTAAGATCCTGCAAATATGAGGACCAAACCTGACATGTCAGTATCAGACCTCTTTGTTTATCCCTAGGTCTGCCCCAGTCACAGGGATAAGGGTCTGCCTTTTTAGAGGAAAGGGAGATGCTCAGGTGAGGGGGAAGTGAACTCTCTTTGCCCCAACCTCTTATATTCCCTTAGCATCGTCTCACCAGATGTTTTTCCGGAGCTCAGCAGAGGAGAAAAGCACCTTAAGGGACCAGTGGGGCAGAGATAAAGCTGCACAGAGTGTGCATTTAAAACTGAACATAAAATTGTTTTTCCTTTTCCCTGAAATGCCCTCAACACTCAATTGAGTATGTGTAGTATCCCGAAACGCTTCTCAACATCCTTCAGGAAGTGTCCCCTTGCGTTAATGCGATCATTCAAGCTGGAGCAACCATGGTTCTTAACAAATATATCTGAACTATGTAAACTGCTCAGTGTGGTGTCTTCAGCAATAAGGTATTCAGAACAGCTCCTTATTGCTGTTTAACTGGCCATTAGCAGCTGGAGTAGACTGATTTCTTATGGGTTATGGCTTAAATAATTACCTGACACTCTGAGCTATTAAAAAACAGTTAATGAATAGTGGGTGGATCCATGAAGAGACAGCAGAGTTACATACAGCTAGCCGGGGAATGTGTTATATTGGGTAGGAAATGGCACTTCAGATGTTGCTGCCTGGGGGAGGAGGGGGACAGAACAAATTACCTAGGGACGGCTTTAATAAAATTGTTTGATTTTTTTTCTTTAAAAGAACTGTTGACAGCTATTTATCCACTGCAATGAGCATTAATCAGTTAATTTTTATGTTACTGCCTTGCCAAAAGCCTCAGGCTCACTTTTTTGTTTTCTTTCTTTTATATATATAATTAGAGGGCATATATCATAGGGGAAGATACTGTTAAAGGTCCAGTCTTTCCAGGGGCATTGCAAGCCCCCGAGAGTGCAGATTTATTCATGAACTTGTGACCCAGTCTGTGACCCAAAAATCACATTCGCTGAGGTAGTTTAAAAAGAACAGAACAATGAGGTAGAAATTCTGGTCTCACCACCATCCTCATAAACACACAATAATATAATATGAGTGTTTCAGAAGGGCAAACGTATGCTTCAGAGCCATTAGTACTTTGCTCTGTTTTATAGGCAAAGGCCAAAATATCAACCAGAATTATTTGGGGAGTGGGGGAGAGTCTCTAAAGTCCATTTTCTTTCTACTGTTACTGCATTTTAGTACAAAACAAAAAGCAACCCACTCATTTATCAGAACTTCTCCATACCATGCTCCTTTTATATTAGGGTTGCAGAGCTTGTGACTCTCATCACCACTCACCATTAGCCTTGCTGACTGGGGCTGATGTTTGTTGTAGCCTCAGAACATATGGAGGGTCACAGGTTCCTTTTCCCTGTTTTGGCACATGCACTCAGCTCTACTCAAAGGGTTAAACATATTACTTAGTTTAACAGGAGATTACTTTCTATGTCAGCAATGTTTGTGTCATATATAAATACCCTCACCTTGGGTATTTACCTCCAGGAAACCAGTAGAACTAGGTTTACCACTTTGATCTTCTTGGAGGAAAGTTGGTGTATAAATGTAATAAAGTATCCTCAATTTTTTTGGCAGTGCCAAAAAACAACAAAAAACACCTCCTATTCATCATTCAGACATTACAAGTAAAATGTTTTTTTCTGACACCTTTTTACTGAATTCCGTTTTCCTTGCCCTTCCCTGTGTCACAATGAAAAAAGGATTCTGCAGTGTTGGAAACTGGTACCTGTGGGATAGGCTTTAATGGGTAGGAGAGGATATATTGATTGCAATTTATCCCGCCAGGCCCCCGTGTGTGGGTTAACAGAGTTTGAAAATCCCATCTTTGGCACCCCAATTAAAAGAATAGGAATTAGTCTGCAGGGCCTCCTTTGGAGGAAGTCCAACTATGAAGTAAACTGGCTTCCCCCTTCTTACCCCACTTAACAAAGAATCAGGCAACAACTTGTAATGTAAGTTTAAAAATAAGATTTACCTACTTTATAATCATGCTTTGCTTCACAGCAACAGTAGCAGCAAAAGCCCCATACCTAGAGCTGGAGCAAGCAGTGCCATGTCTACATCCAGTATAGTCAAAGGAAGAGAGATGAACAGGAAGTACTATATGCTGCTTCCTCTCCAGGAGAGGCGGGGAAATGATGTAACACACAGCTCTCTCTACCAATTGTATTTCTATGGTCTGAGTAGACACTCAGCAATTGCCTGTCAGCAGTACAGCTCTATGGTATTAGCCCCTTCTCATGCTAACTAGCAAGGAATATGCATTAGCTACGTTTGGCTGCTAATCTCCCACAGTTCCATAGTTCATGTTACACCATACTAATTAGTATGACATCATAGCTAGCTGACCTTTTGACCAGCATGCTGGCTTAAAGTGTCAATAACTTTCAAAATGTGGTAAGCAGGGCAAAGGCATGGCCCTTGTGTGCTCTGAATAATTAGTCACCAGGGGGAAATATGGAGAGGAGAAATAAAAATCCTCCATCGTTCTTTTCTGATTTGTTTCTTATCAGGATGTTAATGTAGTTCTTATGCACCTTAGCTTTGTGACATCCTACAGAAATCGCATTAGCCACCTTGGAATCCTTTTGGATGAAAGGCAGTGTAAAAACAAACAAGCCAGTAAATAAATAGCTAGATAGATTAGATAGATAGATAGACAGACAGACAGACAGACAGACCTGTACTTCCTCTGGAACTACAGCTTGTTAATGTAAAATCAGTACACTCTTCCTGGCCTTCCCCCCCCAGAGGAGAGGCCACCTGGACAAGTTTTAAGAAGAGCAAAGAAAACACCAGATCTAATCTTCACCCCATCCCACATAACACCTCTTCCTGGACATGCTTTCATTCTATTTTTGCTAGAACAAGGCTTCTGGGTGTAATCAGTTGAAGTATAATAAAAAAAAAAGGGAAAACTTGGCCTAGCCATGCAAAATACCTGACCATCACACTGAGCCAATTTGGTGGGACACAGGATCAGCTGTGCTGTATAATGAAATATCTCCTTGGCAAAATCAAGTAGACAGATCCCATGAGGAATGTTTACATGAAGGAAAAACAGCAAGAACATAAACATAGCATGTAAGCAAGCTGTAGTGTAGTGGATAGAAATGTACTGTGGAAGGTGAATAGCGAGAGAGGGCATTATGGAGGGATATTTTCCTATCTCCTCAAGAAAAGTGAGGGGTCTGAACAGAAGGTAATGGGGATATGGTACTTTCCACCATCACCCTCTGTTAATTTTAGTGCTAGCTTTAATTACGGCAGGAAATTTTTGCTGTTGGTACTCTTGTAAAAGTGATCCTAGTTAACCATGAAATGGTTTTACAAGAATACTCAAGGTCTTCGCTCTGCTTCCCCCCCTACCTTCTGCAGTGTTCCATGCCTTCCTGCATCACAGCCTTCCACGTAACATGCGCCTTCGAACGCAATCTGGACATGCGGACGCTTTTAGCAGAGAACGATGAGGTGAAGTTCAAGTCCTTCTGTCTTGAGCACAGCAGCGGTGCCACTAAGCCACCAGACGAAGCACGGACGGATGCAGATCAAGGCAAGCTGGATATGGAAAAAGTAACGCTGAGGAAACAGAAGCTCCAACAGTTGGAGGAAGACTTCTATGATCTTGTGAAGCCCTCTGAGGTGGCTGAGAACCTTGACTTGACTGAGGGGCTAGTTGATTTTGTCTATCAGTACTGGAAGTTAAAGAGGAAAGCCAATTACAACAAGCCTCTAATGATGCCCAAAACAGATGAGGTGGACAACTTGGCTCAGCAAGAGCAAGATGTGCTGTACCGACGCTTGAAGCTCTTCACACACCTCAGGCAAGATCTTGAAAGGGTGAGTAGAATTACAGGCTTTGTGAAATGTTTTGCTGTTCTACCGTTTCTAGTAATTCTTTAACTCCAGTGGCCTTGTCAGATTACCCTAACAATCACTTAAACTTTACACCGCCCGGGCATAGCTTCTGTTCCGATCGCTTTCTGTATACAGTGGTACCTCATCTAGCGCCCACCTCATCAAGCGCTCGTTCCATCGAATTTCCGCGGCAAACCCGGAAGTACTGGAATGGGTTACTTCCGGGTTCACCGCTCGCGCATGCACAGAAGCGCAAACTGCTCTGCGTGCGTGCGCAGACGCGACGCTTTGTCCAGCGTCCTTTTCGGCCAGCGACTGGGGCTCCGGAATGGATCCTGGTCACAAAACGAGGTACTATGTATTCAATTTCATTGCGATTATTACTCAAGGAGTTCCATATTTTTCATTTGCCTGTCTAGATCATCCTTTTGTAAAGATAACGAGAAAGGCCCCAGCCTTCCTCTTTACCTTGGAGCTAGGGAGAAGGCAGAATTTGTCCCCACAGCTGAGTGAGCTTCCAAGGGTTCAGTACAACAGTGGAGAAAATCCCCACCCTCTCTCCAACTCAGAGAGGAGGGTTTGGCTGGCACATGGATCCTCTTGGCCACATGTGACCAAAATGAGCACCAAACCTTTCCTCCTGTTCCTTAGGTAGCTTGTGTGACAGAGTGAAGGACTCAAAGCACTTCTGTTGGCCAGCACCAAAACAAGTCCCTGCTCCTCTTCCCCAGGTGACAAATGAGGGCTGCAGTCCTGTGTATATTTACCAGGGTTAGGCTGGAATGAACACAATCAAACTTTACTTCCATGTAAACCAAAAGTTGTGGGTCCATGCTTACTCCAAGCAAGCACAAAAGTCAAATGGAAAAATGGGGGTAGGAATTGTGTGTGTGTGTGTGTGTGTGTGTGTGAGAGAGAGAGAGAGAGAGAGAGAGAGAGAGAGAGAGAGAGAGCAGAACAATACTATCTGTTGTTGGTCCATGATGTGGGGTGTCCTTCAGCACAGACCCATTGGCTTGGTTAGAATTAACTACCGTGTTTCTCCTAAAATAAGACACCGTCTTATAATCTTTTTATCCTCCAAAAAACACAGTATGGCTTATTTTTGGGGGATGTCTTATTTTTATTAAGTGTGGTACAGCAATCTACATTTATTCCATTATAATAAAGTCGTCTTCTTCTGGAACATCATCATAACTCTCCAAACCCGAAGGAGAAGGAGACTCCACCACACTCATTGGCAGCAAATTCCACTGTCGAACAGCTCTTACTGTCAGGAAGTTCTTCCTAATGTTTAGGTGGAATCTTCTTTCTTGTAGTTTGAATCCATTGCTCCGTGTCCGCTTCTCTGGAGCAGCAGAAAACTTTTCTCCCTCTTCTATGACATCCTTTTACATATTTGAACATGGCTATCATATCACCCCTTAACCTTCTCTTCTCCAGGCTAAACATACTCAGCTCCCTAAGCCATTCCTCATAAGGCATCATTTCCAGGCCTTTGACCATTTTGGTTGCCCTCCTCTGGACACGTTCCAGCTTGTCAGTATCCTTCTTGAACAGTGGTGCCCAGAATTGGACACAGTATTCCAGGTGGGGTCTGACCAGAGCAGAATACAGTGGTACTATTACTTCCCTTGATCTAGATGCTATACTCCTATTGATGCAGCCCAGAATTGCATTGGCTTTTTTAGCTGCTGTTGACTCATGTCAAGTTTGTGGTCTACCAAGACTCCTAGATCCTTTTCACATGTACTGCTCTCAAGCCAGGTGTCACCCATCCTGTATTTGTGCCTTTCATATTTTTTTTTTGCCCAAGTGTAGTACTTTATATTTCTCCCTGTTAAACTTCATCTTGTTTGGTTTGGTCCAGTTCTCTAATCTGCTAAGGTCATTTTGAAGTGTGATCCTGTCCTCTGGGGTATTAGCCACCCCCTCCCAATTTGGTGTCATCTGCAAACTTGATCAGGAGAGAGATGGTAATTACTTAATTCTGGAGGAAATGGGAAGGTTTTTTCACCTCCTCCCTTCTTGCAGAGAAACACCTTAAAATTCTTATAACAACACAAAGGAGAAATCCCAAAATGCAAGGTTTATTGGGAACAAGGAAAGTATGATGAAATTATAAAATAATATACTAAAGCTGCAAAGCTGGCTGCTCTTATATGCAGGGCTGCAGCAGTAAGAAATCTGGAGTTTAACTTGTTGGAACAGAAACAGAGTGTATTTGCCTTGTTGTTCCTTTGATATGCTAATTACTTAATCCAAGGTAAACAAAGAGGGTTGAGCACACGGAGCTCTGCTCCCTTCCCCCACAACCAAGCTACCGTAACCTCAGCGCAGGGGAGATCTGTGCTATCTCTATCTCCGATCTCTGTTATCTACGATCGCTGGCTGAGGGGAACTTCAGCGGCAATGGATATCGCTTCCAGGGCTTTTCTCTGCAAAGAGCCGAAGGGGGAGAGGGAGAGGAGCTGTTTTCTTTAACCCGAGAATTTCAAGGGATATAAATTTTCAGGGAGAGCAGCGGGAAAAGGCTTAGAATACGAGGGTTTCCCGCCAAAAACGGGAGGGCTGACAGCTCTGCACCAGGTACCCGATCTCACTACCAGTACCCGGTACGTCTTATTTTCGGGGTATGCCTTATATTTTGCGACCCCTTGAAAATCCTGCTATGCCTTATATTTTAGGTATGTCTTATATTATGAGAAACACGGTATTGAAAAGCTCAGTAGGGAAGTCAGAGGACAAATGCCCATAAATCCTCCAGTCCCTTCCACCCCACCCCACATTTTGGTCCCTCCTGAGCAAATTAAAAGCACACTGCTAGGATAGCATAGACAGAAGGGTATCTTTTCTCAATAAATTTATTATGTCCTTTGCGATTAATTTTTATAGTAGGAATCAGTTTCTAGATAAGGCCAGGGAATGCTTTGTTAATAATCTTTTCAAAGGAATGGTCAATGTTTGTGAAGTTGCTCAGTGTAACAAATTACGATGACAGACCTTCATCTACTTTTATTTTGGCTTACTTTTCCCCTGCTGTGTCTAGTGCAGGCTGCGCTGCTGCATGCAAGACAGTAAAAAGAAATTTATTTGAGTCCTGCTTTCTGAAGTTCCACGTTGCCAGAACTCTTGGACTCTTGTAAATTTCTCTCTTATTAGCTATGCATACAAAAACAAACAGTGGCGGAACCAACTGCGATGCTACAGAAAGTAGAGATGGGGGCAGAGTTGGCACTGCATAAACAACCGAGGAGATGGAAGACACAAAACATATTGCCCAGTGAACATCTCTTGGGAAAGGAAAACACAGAGAAGCAGAAAGGAAAAGCTAGGAAGAGGATATTTCAGGTGTCATCCTTGTGACTGACTGCCCTAGTTGTGCCAGGTTCAGAGGTGAAACTGTGGAGGTTCAAATAAGCCATGTAAATATTAGATACGTCCTGATCAGAGAAAGGAAGATGAAGAATCAAAGCATTTTGTAAAACACTGTATTCACACTTAATTTTGATTCTTCTATGATTATATGTGTGTTTACGTTAAAATGTATAGCTTGCCTTTCTACCATAAACAGTACTCAGCAGCACTCTTTTTAAAAAATGCATCAATGTATATGGTGCTTCAGAAGGTTCACAGGAAATGCAGGTTCTGATCTCTACCATGTGAAGCTGGGGGACTTTCTGCATTTTGTGTATAAATGCCACTGGGCCTTAGGAAGTGTTCTGTATGTAAGAGATGAAGCTACCCAAAGAAATTGCTCTTCATGAAGGAATTTAATGCTTCACTTAAAAAAATAAATACTTTTTTACCCCCTCAAAAATTTATAAAACCCTGTCTGATGTTCATTTCAAACCATAATAAATCGAAAGGTGTGTGTTAAAATATACCCTATATACTCGAGTATAAGCCTAATTTTTCAGCACATTTTTTGTGCTGAAAAAGCCGCCCTCGGCTTATACTCGAGTGAGGCAGGCAGTGGCTCCTATGAAGCTTTCCCAGGTTTTTTGTGGTAAAATTGGGTGCCTCGGCTTATATTCGGGTCGGCTTATACTCGAGTATATACGGGTATATCACATAAAATATATAGTGCATAAATCACATTTCTACATTTGAGTCTTGAGTATTTTTTCTAGCTGTTTTTTTTCTAAAAACTTTTCCACCTCTAAAGCAGGAGCTTCCAAAATTTCTTGAGATAATAATTACATTTTGTATGGGTTTGCAGTCCATACCATGTAGGTCTGACAAGAAAGCGCATCACTGTTAGGGCTGTTGTGATATGTTTATGCAGATAAGAGGGTATTGTCTCGCACCAACTTCCTTCTCTGCCATCCACTTTCGTATTGCTTCCTCCACCAGCTTTATGGTGGGACTAGGAGCTGTCTCAGTATATTTCAATGTGTGTATTATAAGACCAAGCAAGCAATGTATAGAGAACTTCACCTAGGGATCATCAAAAAGAGCATACAGGATATATTGACAGTGTGAAGACTGCCTTCTAGGGTGTTTACAGATAAGACAAACATTTTACTGTTTAAATGTGAACCTTCTTCCCTAACACCTGCTGTTCCCGTTACAGTGCCGCCCAATTACTAGACCCATCCAGGGTTTTTTAATGCCACAAACCTCCCATCATCCTCTGTTGGTTCACCTCAATCGTCCCGCATTTCACAACCAGTTGTCCGCATTTCTTTTAACCCGTTTTTATACCACACCATTCCCAGTATCTATAGTCCATTTTCACCACCAGGTTTTGATTATAAGCAGTCCATAGTATTTAGTTTAGAGACTTATCTTTGCTTTATTGCCCTAGGTTACAGCCTGAAAGTTCATGTAGAGGCCCCTTGTTGGCTATCTTCAGTTACAGATACTGCAGCTGGGGAAAGTGTCAAAGGAGTTGCAAAGTGTAATCATGGCTTGAGCTGGTATAAATTTCCAGATTTGAACCTAATGCAGAAGTGGACTATGTGAAAGGGAAGTTCACAGAGCAAAGTGGACTATTCACCCAAACCTAAAGTTAAAGAGAGAAGAATATCTGGCACCATTCCTACCAATAGGCAGCTATTTAAGCAATGATTGGTCTCCCCACAAAAAACCAACAAAAGAAACATCACTGATAGGTTTAAAATAAGCATCTGTTTGATCACTGAGTACCCACAGGAGTTAGAAAATACTGAAAGCCTCATCTATTAGCTGGAGGTGTCATACCTTGTAGTATTTAAGGCTTGTTCCCGTGAGCAGATTGATTCTTGTGTTATTATTCAGGATTATCTGTCCATGTAGGAACTACTTAATCCTGTGAGTGCTTAACCAAACTTTTAGCCTGATCCTACCTATGTTTATTCAAAACTCAGTCCCACTGAGTTCAGTAGGCTTTCCTCCCAAAGAAGCCTGCATATGATTACATCCCTAAAAAGTAATTGTGCAGTAGGAGCCAAACCCAGGAGCTGTGTATTATTGAAGCATTGTATTGAATCCAGGATTCAGGCTACTGCACTCCACGCAGGACCTTTGTTGCTTTGGCAATAGAAGAGCACAGTCAGAGCTGCCGTGAATAAAATTATAAATAAAACTTGCAATTATAGCCTCATAAGATGATTGTTTTTAGATTTGGTGCACAATATGCATTTTACCAATCTACTCAAACCCTTTTAAAACCTTAATGAGCATGTATCAGTAAAGTCAAGTCCTCTGCTTTTGCATATTTAGTTCCCTTTGAACTGTTACAGCACACATTCGTTTCAGGAGGGTGTTCTTCTTTTTCTGGCTAATTAGGACTTATTGAGGAATTAGTCATATTTTCAATTCACTTTTGATTGCTTTTACTTCCAAACTGACATCATATTTTGTATTCATGTTACTCCGGGAAGCCTTTTTTTCAAAAGAAAGAAAGAAAAAAGAAACCACCCATTCACAAATGTGACTATTTTAAAGTATTCCTGTTTCTTTGATTCTTTTGTCCCTCACATTATTGACCTTGATAGACCAAAATTAAGAAACTGACACAGGCAATTTTACAGGGCACTATGCGCTGCCCCAGTCCAGATTCCATTGTGTCTTAGGGTGGTAAAAAGCCCCCATGCAAAGCCATGTGTGTTTTGTCAGAAAAAGGGCTCTGCATGCTTCACTGGGTCAGTTTTCGCTTGCAAAACTGCATCGACAATTTTTTAACCTGGATATATTAATATAGATAGGGACAACAAAGCACCTCAGTGGCAAAAAAAATATCAATAGATTTCAGGGGTATATTTTCCCCACCAAACACCTTTCAGAAGCAGAAAGAACCATAAATTGTAATACCTTAAATTCTGGGACATCAGTTACTATTGTGCAGGTGACAGTCTCCTAGAAGGATTACGTTGTAGGTCTACTCTGACATAAAACACTGCAGTGAAAATGCACCCAGTCTGGATGCAATTGTCTCAACTGCATCCAGAGAAAAGAATAATTGTTTGAGTGCAGGGTTTGTCCTCCTTAATTACATAAGGAACAGGCCCTTGTTTTTATTTGTCTTGCTGGTTATTTACAATTAAGTTCCAGGAAGCTCACTGTCCAAAGTCTCACTTACATTAATTCATCAGTGAAGACAGAAGAAACCCAGATAATTGGGCAAGTGTAAATTCATGGTGTTTCTGTCACCATATAGCTTTCAAAAAGAGCCTCTGACAAGCAAACAACTCTGTTTACTAATTTGGTTCCAGCTAGCAGCGATTAATGTTGATGTTAGAGATACACAGGCTCCTAAACACTTGTGGGTAAGGTCCTGATGAAATAGCACAGTTTCTTAAAAGTTTGATGCAGGTAGGAGTTGGCAGGGATTCTGATGGAAGGGTCTCCAGAGAGATTTTTGTTATGTGAATAAAGCTTTGTTTTCATACCAGCTGCTGTTATTGTTCATGGGCATGAATGTAGCAGCATTGCACAGGGCTTTAATGAATCAAAATTTGGCCCAGTTAGTATATGAATGAACCAGGGCAGACTTAGGTCAGAAGAGGATGGGTATATTTAGATGCCTGTAAAGTCTATATTTACTTCACACTGTGCCTCTGACAGTGTGTGACAGGGTGGCTTAAATCATCAATGAAGTCCTGTTAGAGATTAGCAACAGGCTTTTCATGCCCCTGTACTGATTTGGAAAAGCAAATGTTAGAAATCAGGAGCTCTTCTGCTTGAAGACTGATCTTGAA
This sequence comes from Darevskia mixta, assembly GCA_034641385.1. Lineage (NCBI taxonomy): Eukaryota > Metazoa > Chordata > Lepidosauria > Squamata > Lacertidae > Darevskia > Darevskia mixta. The sequence continues at coordinate 40,694,901 of JAWWNH010000013.1, read as the reverse complement.
CTTCAGGGGTCAGGGGTTGAGGTCTCAGGCCCCTGCAGTTGCCTCAGCATGATAATGTGTCAGGAAGTAATTTGACACTTGAACAGCTCTTTTTGGTCTCCTTGATCTGTGTCTGGGCTTTGCTCTCTCCTGAACAGCTATGCTGTCGAAACAGGATAGCCAACTGGTACAAGGTTTTCTTTTACCACTGACATTCCCTCTGCATACAGTATTTATGCTGAATGGAGCTTTTCTCTGAGGGGAATTTCTTACAACTGGGTCATCAGTCACTGGTGAAATGACAGCAGCTCTCCTGAAGGAAGCAAGACAGACGTGACCTTTGGGTGACTGGGTTTGTTTCAGAAGCACTGTCATTTGCTGTACACCTGCCAGAGAGAAAGGTGTTGTTGTTTTGTGTGGGGGTTTTAATTTTTTTTAAAAAAGAAGCATTTGGGAAATTCTGTGGCAGATTGTTGTCCGTGGGCACAAACAAAGCCAGTAGTATTAAACCACAACCTCTGTCTTAGCACTATGAGGAGTTGTGGCTTTTTCCACTCCTTGTAAACCACAATCTGTAGCCAAAGTTTGTTAGGGTACCGGATCATGGTTTGTTGGAGTGAAACAAACCATAATCCCTGGTTTGGACATAACACTAAGCCAGAGTTTCCTCTGCATGCTAGCAGGGAGCCAACAAATAGTCCAGAAAGATGGTAAACCATTAACTGTGGTTTACCATGCCATGCAAAGTGGGCCACTGTATCTTTTTGACATTTGTAGATCAGTCCTGCTCCTCAGGGCTCCAGCAGTGTCTACAAACTGAGTCTTTGCTGTATAATTCTCTTCCACTATACAAAGCTTTTACTAGCAACACAGGACCTTTAAACGTAATGACAGAAAACCATGCTGCAGTTCTACTGCAGAATTCCATAAAAGTACTATTTTATATAGACACATCCTGAACCAAGCTATATAATTAAAACAGTAGGTTTTAATTATATTAAACGTATCCTACAGATGTTGTGATTTTAATGTTCATTTCCGTTACCATGCTCAAACAAAATAATGCATTGCACCAGTAGCTCCATCTTTGTTGGAAGGAAGGACAGCTGGGCTGCCTCTGGTCACTGTAGGCACAGTAGTTGCCTGCTTGAGAGCGGTTGTACCACAGTGGCTGGATTTTGAGCTTGGACGTGGATGTAGAAGACCCAAAGTCCAATCATTTCTTATCTTTGACATTCATTTAATGGCCTTGGCCAAGTCTCAGCCCTGCCTGGCTGACATTGTCATATGAGAAGGATAAAATGAGACAATTTCATCTCTTCCAGCCTAGAACTTTGTTGTGCCCTGCAAGCGTAGGGTAGAAAATTTTCTTTAGAAGAAGCAGAAACTTATTTGTCAATAATTATTAAAAGATTGAAGACACAATAGAGGTTTTCTTACCCCAGTCTATGACTCATTAATATTTGCTAGTCATTGCAATTACACAACTGTCAACACTTGTAGTAAGTACTGACAAACATGCCCTAAAGTTCACTCTTATGCCAGGCTGTGTGAGGTTTAGATTGAGTGGCAATGTCACTCCACTCGTCTCTGCTGACTAATTTGACTGGCCACCAAACATGTGCACAGGAGGGCCACTGGTAGTATTGCTGCCGGCAGAAAGCCCCACAGCAGGGTTTCATTGGATCTCGAGGTGGATTGTAGCATCAGGCCCAGTCCGGACCCAATTGCTGTTTCAGACTGGAGCAGGCGTGGGAACTGGGCTCGGTCAACCTGCCCACCCTCCTCTCTGCTGTGACTGCCATGAGTGATTAGACTGCAGTTGCAGTGAAGGCTGCACAGCTCTGCAAAGCCCTGTCAAGGGGGTGGAAGAGTTAGCACTTCAGCCTTAGTTACAACTAACATTAACTGCATTGGGGTGTTGGTGTTTCCTAATATGGTCTTCTAATGCAGAGCAGACGTGTTAGCTGCAAACATTTCCCAAAGGCTTCAATATCTTGGGCAGGACTTTTTTTCAGCCGGAACTCAGTTCCGGAATCTCTCAGGTGGGCGCCATTGCCATTATAAGAGAACAAGGGAGGTATTCATGGTGAGTTCCGGCACCTCTTTTTCTAGAAAAAAAAGCACTGATCTTGGGTAACGGAACATCACCCTTAACTAACAGAGACATAGGTAGCTTACCGCATTTTACTTCCTATTTAAAAGAAGTTACTTTGCCTTTCCCCAGCACCAGTCATGGTCTATATATTTTGTTTATAAGAGTTTGTAAGCTTCCTTAAAGTTTCAAAAACATGCGAAGAAGCAGTTAAATATTCCTGAAAGGCAACCTAAAAGTAACAAAGACCCAGAAGAAATATGATCATTAATATTTCCTTTGTTTTTCTTTTTCTTCATGGAAGTTCTCCTGATTCAGAGAAAAGGGTCTTGAGAAAGTGAATTGTTTAACTCAATTTAAAGGCAAGATCTAGGGAGACTCCCCACCCCCCTAAGAACCAGCCATGTGTAAACTGGAACGTGCAGGCTAAGATTTTTTTTTTAGCAGTTTGGAAACTGTAGGATTTAATTCACACCATCTTATTTTAATTATCTTAGCTAATATGCTTTGATTTTGGTTTTATTTTCTTGAAAATAATGTTTAAAGAACTATTTTTGAAATGATTAGTTCTGTTCATTCCTTGATCCCTTGGATAGTCTTTACACCACTGTCTCTTCTCTGTTTCCCTCATGAAGTTCACTTACACAGTCCCCATTAATTTCAGTGGGTTTTGCATAACTCCCCAGTGACTCTTGCCCCTTGTATCTAAAATGGGGACAATGATGTACTGCCAAATGTTACTATGAGAAAAATGAGAAGTGGATTGCAAAATACTTTTTACATTTTTTTTTCAAAAATTTTTTATTAACATTTAACAAATGAAAACAAAATACATCAATAAACAATAACAAAAGAAAACAACAGTAATAAACATAAAAACAAACATACATCCTTTTAACCTAGTCCTCCTTCCTTTTCATTGTGGGTTGACTTCCTCCTGTCCTCCCTTCCTGCATTCCATGTATATCATCTTTAGTAATTTCGTGACATCATTTAAAAACATTTTTAATTAATTACCCTTGATATCTCTTCTTATCTAAAATCCTTGTCATTAATTCCAACAATCATAAACCTTGTATCTATCTTCTACTTCTACAGCCTCATTTGTCTTCCAGCTTACTTCTACTCTTTAATCTTACAATACTTTTTAAAATATAATTTAAATTTCTTCCAGTCTTCTTCCACCGCTTTCTCCCTCTGGTCACGAAGTTTCCCGGTCAGTTCAGCAAGCTCCATATAGTCCATCATTTTCATCTGCCATTCTTCTGTTGTTGGTAATTCCTCTGACTTCCAGTTTTTGGCTATTAGGATTCTGGCTGCTGTTGTGGCATACATAAAGAAAGACAAAATACTTTTTACATTAAAGGCATAGGTTCTGCCTACACTAAGGTATAAGAAAGTACAGAGACTTACTTATTTGAGAGATGTACTGCTGCAGGTTTCCAGCAGGGCGCCTTCTGACAAGTGCAATTTGCACATTTCACCGTCCCTCATTCTTTCACCATAGTTTTTGCTCTCATAACCAGAAGAACCCACACTTCATGGCATGTGTAGTCCTCTCTCCTGCCCTCCACAAATCAACTCCATTCCCGGATTAAGACAGGACAAAATATTTGTGGCATCTTCTCTTTGCAAACAATTGTTGCTTGAAAAGGTAGATAAGCTACCCCCCAAGCCTATTACATGAATTAGATGCCAGAGGGCCTCTGCTGTTGGTCAAAGGCAGCTTATGGCAGCCTTTGCCTTAAGCCCAGGTACAGAAAACCTGCCACTCTCCAGATATGGCTGGACCCCAACTTCCTCATCCTCAGCCAATTTGGCCAATGGTTTGAGATGGTGGGTATTTCACCAACATCTGGAGGGCCACAGGTTACTCATTCCTGCTTTAGGTTATTGTCAGTTATTCATAGGTATTGGGCTGATAACTGATCCAAGAGGGAGGTGTTTCTTTTATCCCGCAGTATTTGCATTATTCGAACTGCCTCCAGAGTGTACAGGAATGCAGGAATGAAAGATGGAGAAACAAAGTGTGCCATGGAAAGATTGGATCATGATAAACAAGAGGGCAAGGATAAGCAGAGAAATGGGGTGGCATTTTAAGTAGCTGAGATGCCAGTGGATTTTTGTCAGAATTCACTACTAAAGTGGAAACTGGGTTTATTCTGTTTTGCAGGTTAGGAATCTCTGTTACATGGTGACAAGGCGAGAGAAAATGAAGCACTCCATTTGCAAACTCCAGGAACAGATCTTCCACCTTCAGATGAAACTTATTGAGAAGGACCTTTACCCAGGTATATGTTCCTTCTGGGGCCCAAAAAACCTACTGTCAACATAATGATTATTGCTGATGTGTTTGCTGACATTTTAAAGTGCTATATTTATTTATTTTTTGTAATGGGTATATATGTGTTCCTGTAAAGATGCATGAATTCAAGAGCTTACCTGTAAGCCATGTGCCACAGCTTAATTTCTAAATATAAGGTGCAGGGGCTCAACTTTGTTGCATGTCATACTCCCTCCCTCTTACACTCCCTCAAGCCAGTTTAAATAAGGAACGGTCAGAGATTTTTTTAAAAAACCACTTAATGTCACTATGTTAAGTCATAACATGACTCTTATAAAAACATATTTTTTTTGTTATAATAGGAAACTACCACCTAACCATTCCAGAGAATTAATTATTATTCATTTGTAATGCCAAGCCATGGAAATCTGAAATGGTACTACCATACAGTTAATTAGTTTGCCATTAGCTACCTAGGGCCTATCTTACTTACACAGTAGAAGCTGTAGCTGTTTAAAAGATAACCCAGTGTGTCATCACCCAGCTATTAATGGGGATAAGCAACAAGGTTCCTTCTGAACACATATGAAATCATCTTAACATAGTTAGCAAGACATCAGGGCAAATCCTTTAATTTCCTGATTTGCAGAAGAACCTGATATTGCAGCTCCTGCTGACCCTGTGCAGACAAGCCATATGTCACCTCTAAGGTAGAAATTAGCTAGAAATCCTAACTGCATTAGTTAATTTCTGTTTAATCAACCTGGCCTGTTATGAAATCCTATTGCAGAAGCATGCTGTTTGCTTCCCACCTTCTTTGGATTATTATTGCTCATCTTGGCCCCCAAGGCTCTAGACTTTAGTGTTTTTAGTGGCAGCATCTGGTTCACTAGCATGGTTTGCCAGCAGTTGCACTGGCTTCCTGGCAACTGCCTCTGGCTCTATTAAGGATCAAAGATTGAACTGCTGGCAGCTGATCTTTTTGCTCCTATTTGCTCTTAGCTTTATCTGCAAATTAAGTTGCGGCTATCTGTTAATAAGGAGAGCCTTAAGATGTATGCAACCATTGGAAGATTTTAAAAATAAGCTCCTTTGAAAAGGCACACACCCAGCCAAAAAGCACATGGTTGTTGAGTCCATATCTTATAAATTAAAAATAAATTAAAAATCCCCTTTTGCAACAAGAGCACAGAACCCAAAACTCAAAGCTATGTAACATTTTCTCCAGAAAGAGCATCTGGCTGTCTGGCAGAGTTTCCAGTCAGTTGTTGTGTTTGTGGCTTTGGAGCCTCCTCAGAAGCCATCACGTGGTTAGGGTTTCTTTAGGACTGTCTGGACCACATTCTCTTTTGCTGAAAGCTTTCTTCTCGAGTTCAATTTTGAGGGTCTGAGGAATGTGTTACCTGAGAAATGTGTGGTTCCATGTTTGTTTGACCATGATGCAAACTTACTTTGTGCTCAGAAGATAAGATCCCATAACTACATTTATGGCAACCCAATCAGAGGCAGACAACAGCTTCAGAAAACTCACCACATCATGGACACCAGTGTAGGGCCCTCCTAATCCTATTTTACAAGTCCCATCAGTCCCTGCTAACTTGACCAGTGGTCAGGGATGATGGGAGTTGTAGTTAAACTAGTTAAAAGAATGGATCACTCTGTTTTTACCTTGTATGCATTTGGGAGCTTCATAGAAATGTCACAAATCTCCTGCTGTATACTTGTGTTTTGAGGCATGGTGTTTACAGTTTTTGCAGTATTCATGCATCGCTCGCTGCCAGCTGGGGATCATTGTTTATGCATCTAGTGGGCTCTGGTCCAGAAATGTTTATGCCAAAAGTAGTATGTTAAACTGCAGTTCTTACCCTGGCGGCTGCCTGACAGGACTTAACAGAGCAGTGGGGCCACAGTAGGATGTGCAGCCCTCCAAGTGGGTGGGGAGACCTAAATGACTGATGCTGTGATCATGCCCAGATCGGCATCCAGTAGGTCTGGACTGGCTCAGCCCTGGAACACAGGCAGAAGGGGGGACTTCCCGCTGCTGGAGGCCAGCAGGGCAGGCACAGGGACATCCAGGAAAGTACAAAGGGGATTTGGATTTTGTCAGCTGCTGTGTAGCGCTCTTTTCTCTATAAAAAGAGAGCATTAACAAAGGAAAGGAGTCTAAACTCAGCCATATTTTCTTCATTATCTTAAGTTTTCTTACTGTAAGGAAACAACCACGATATAACAAAGTGTTAGGGAAGTTCCAGAAGTTCCAGTGGGTTTAAGGTCACCTAATTCTGTGCCGGATTCTGGACGATGTGTTTTCCCCTTTTTTAATGGCATGACTCATCATATTGCTGCAACAGTCTGTGGGGGTCACACATTTCATAGACTTAATTTGCTAGGGTTACTTCCTCATTGGCTAATATTTCACTTCAACGTGTTTGTGCAGATTTGCAGATTAGGTTGGAAGTCAGGTGTCAAACAGGAGCCTGCATAGCATAAAAGGGGAGTTATATTTATGCTTAATTATTGCCAGATTGAGGGGGGTTGCAATAATTGGGGCACATTACTTAACAGCAGCTTTTCAGTCAATTAATGGAAATAAACAGGAAAATAGAGATAGCAGTGGAATTAGGACCACTTTGGAAATTCTGTGTCCAAACAATATTGCCATTAGCAGAACTATTAAGAGGGGCGGGGGGGGGGGATAGAAAGGTGAAGGTGGTAGGGATGTCATGAAAACCTTCAGTGCATCAAGAATTGATGCTTCTCCCCAGCAGCAGGTTACACAGTGACTAAGGGAACAAAATTCATTTCAGGCTGAATAATTTTAGAGTCCTTCTTTGTGAACATTCTATGGAGTGTATATGTTCAAAATAGTGCTTTGCCTTTTTTTCTGGCAGACCTTGAATTTTCCATAACTGTAGTAGCAAAGCAGTCAGCATTCTAGAATACACGCGAATTTGCAACAATAATTTATTTTTTAGTAGTTCTGTTTGAATACACTAATAAACTCTTGTGAAGATAGCAGTCATCATGGCACAACTAATCAATATAACCTACCTACAAGAATATTCAAATATTATCTTGAATTTCAATTCCTATATTACATGCAAAATACCATAATAAATACAAATGATGACTGGTATCCCGAGAGAGTCATGGGTACTTCTGCACAAGCATGGGTGGTTTTTCTTCTTCTTTCAGCCTCTTTCCACCTTTGGGAGAGCACTAAGGTTGAGGAGTTTCCACCAGAAACAGTGAGATAAAAATACCATGTGGATGCATAGAACTTGTGCAATGCATTTATAGTTGTGAACCACTTAAAAGCCATTTTGGCATATAAGCAGTATTTAAACTAATAAACAATTGGTGGGATCCAACATAGCACTGAGCAGGTCACTCCATCAGCATACATATTTCTCAAGTTTCACTCTCACAAGTTGTGGTGATAGACATTTACTTGAGTTTCAAAAAGGATTGACCAACTGATTTAAGAATTGGTCTATCAATGGTTAATGATAGCTGAAAGGAGCCTTGTGGACCTCCAACTGTAGTTGGACAACATAGAGTCCGTATCCTGTCTGTGACTCCTTCCCTACTCACCCATCTTTGTTGCAGAATTTGGATCGGAGCTTTTTGTGTTCCTTACACAGAGTATATATAGGGCTGCATGTAATCAGACTTCAGATAAGGGAACTGTTGTTTATATAGGGTGATAATGGTAACCTTGAGAATTTAGTGGAACTATATTATCCACGAGCCACATTTGGATTAGGAGTGTGTTAATATTGCATGTATGCTTGGGAAAGACTGTCCCCACCTGCTAATCTAGCGGTTGTTTCTGCCAAAATAAGCTGTCAAGGAGAATATTGCAGCTACACATTTGATTCACATGGCAGCTTCCATGCCGGTTTCGTAATTAGCCAGGATGTTTTGGTGCAGGTGTTTTGTTTCAGTCTCCTACTCCAAATGGTTCACATTTGCCAGCTTAGGTTTTTGGGTTTTTTTTTTTACAGGAGCTGAACTGATTGGAGCTGAGTTGTCTTTTCTGTTTCAGTTGTAGTTGAGATTTGACTGCTAGCCTCAGGTGATGCAGACTTCCACAAAAGAGCTAGTGAGATTGAGAGAGACTTGAGACTGAAGAAGGCTCTTTCCGGCTTCCTGTTAAGTGAAGTGGTGCTTTGCCAGTGACAAATGCGGAAATGGGATCAAGCCACAAATATCAGCCCTGTGATTTAAGGAGAAATGGCAGCTTCACTAGAAAAAGCAATCTGGGCCATGAACACAATCATAAGACAGCATCTTTGTTTACTGCTCTCTTTGATTGTAAGCCTTTGGGCAGAGCCTCTCCCCCACCTCCAGCTTGGTATAGCACCTAATTATTTTACCCGTTTTAATAATAGCTATAACAAGAATACATGGGCCTCATGCTTATCTCCCCATTTATACAAATCAAACCTCTGTTTAAGTGAAATAGGAATAGGTTTTTGTTTTCGTTTTTCTGAAACTGATATGTAGATCATTCACATACATGCCACTCTTGCTTTGGCAGTCACTAGCTAGACCTACGATAATCATTTTCACACATACTTTCTACTTACAATGTGTTTGGATAAATAATCACTCTTGCCCTGGGAGTTTTAATTTTGGCACATCATTCTGTAATCCCAGTGGTCACAGAGGCTATTAAGTAACCCCAAGAAATGCATGAGAGTTGCATTTCACTCTTTTGATCTGTAGCCCAGAAGCCTTTACTTCCAAAACAAATCTGTTTTCTTGGAAATGTGCTTAAAGTGGCCTTTCTTGCTGTCACTTGTGGTCACTTTGGAAGCTTGGCTTGTGAAAGATGAAGTTATGGAAATTCTTGTAGCTTGTCCTATATATCACAGTCTAGGTTGTATATTCATGTGATACTCCAATAGGCAACTATATAAGGGCTATTAATGGGGCAGGTTATGGCTCATGATAATATAATCGGGTTTGTGGTTGCCACTAGCCAGGCCACCCTGCCAGCCCCTCCTCCAATTTGCAAGCCGGAAAAAATGCATTATCTGTAGCTGCTGAAGGAGTACCGGTAGTTACATAGATGCAGCTTTTCTCCTTCAAGGTTTCTGACTAGTGTATTTCCTCTCAGCACCCCTGAGAACAGCCAGGCAAGTTTCATGAAAGGAATAATATGTTACCTGGCCTCTCTCTATCTTTTAGCAAATAGCAACCAGGGGTGGGGGGGAGAGATGACCATTTGGACCAGGAGCATGCTGCTGAGAGTAGGGGGAAGATACACACACACACCCCGTGTCATTTCTCTTGAAGCTGCTTATTTGTACGGTAAAGGAGGACTTGGGTTTATGTAGCCTGTAAATGTATCCCCCCCTCCTAATTGGGCAAATACTAGTTTGCAGGAAGAGATTGGGAAAATATATCATGGGGCAATGGGAGACTTAACTCTGTTCCCCAGCCCAACAGTCTCAGTCTGTATCACGCCTCCCTCCCCAGAGGCTGTTTTCCAAAATTTAAAGAGATGGAAGAGCCAATTGTGCAACTTCCTTGTCTCTCTAGTTTTGCTCCCAGATACACAAAAATACCAAATTGCCACTCTTAAGGAGTATGGGCACAAAGTTTTGGTATTGTCTTCTTCAGAGCTTTGGTCCAGGAACTGGCACTTGCAGGTTTCTCTTTAACCCACTTCTGGTTTCCAGAGCAAGAAAAGGTTGAGATGAGCAATAGACTGCCAGCAGCTTCTATGAAGTGGGTGCCCTGGTAGGAGGCAGTGGGCTGGAAGATGAAGTGCTATAGGCCATATGTTGCTCACTGTACTTCACATAATATATTTATGTCTGTACCAATTCCTGGGTGCAAGGCATAGAGAAGGTTTGCTTTTTTATTATTATGGGTCAATTAGACAAAAGATGAAATCACTTCCTCAGCAAGTAGTTACTCTGTGAGTTATAACCCTGTCAGATTGGCATTGTTTGGAATCGAAAGCCTGCATGGAGCTGGTAGCCCTTGGAAATTGGCTGAATATCCTCAACTCCTGCTGCATTTAATTGGGCACAAGGATCAGTGTTCGTGGATAATTCGTTATCAGTGTTACTATCCTTGCACGGAACGGCATGCTTTCCGAACAAAATGAATTGTTGAGATTGACCCAAGATGTCTTTGTCCTCTGTTATCTTTTCTTTCTGGAGGGAGAAAATTCTTCCTCATCCATCATTAGCCCAGTGCAAGTTATTAATTAATGTATGCCACAGAGGTTAATGAACAACATCTTGGTGAAACACATTTGGCACACTTCACTTTTGGAGACGGCCCTCATAAAGTTAAGCTTGCTTTTTTATTTTGCCACTGATGAATAATCATTTAGGCATTGCCTCTTGAAGTGGGAAGGGGCTGCCCGTTTAAAAGTGGGAGTTTTCTATTTATCTCCCACTAAACTGAAAAGCAACCCCCCCTAGCTGTCAGGCTTTGAAATGCAGCTGTTGTTCCTTTTGACAGACTTCCTTTTCAGAAAGGCTAACATTCATATTGCTGTTTGGAAGCATTGCAGCATCTAAACAAAAGCCAGATACTTTTATTTGTTAAGTCAAGTGAAAAATAGGTCTGCCCTTCTCCAGTTAGCTGGCAGAAATTGAGCAAACATCAATTTTGCTTTTCTTTCTTCCTGGAAGTCAGTTCAGTACTTGTGAGGGCTGGGTGGGGGGAGGGAAGTATTTGATTGGCATGCCTGGAAACATAAATTCTCCACATCAGTGGGTTTATTAAGTGACTACCAAGGACAGCCTAATTAGTTTAAGCCAGCAGTTCTTGAACACCACCGCCATTTGTATTCTTCCTCTTAACACCAGACCGTTCTGCATGCTTGGAAATAGGTTCATAATAGTACGACCCATAGTAGCTGCTGTGTTTCTCTCTTAACCACCAGCCAGCATGTAGAGGCAATTCTCTTGCATTAAGCAAGTACCGTATTTTCCGGCATTTAAGACGACTGGGCGTATAAGACGACCCCCAACTTTTCCAGTTAAAATATAGAGTTTGGGATATACTCGCCGTATAAGAAATACGACCCGGCGTATAAGACGACCCCCGACTTTTGAGAAGATTTTCCTGGGTTAAAAAGTAGTCTTATACGCAGGAAAATACTGTAATCTAACCACGAGCTGTCTATTTATCTCACATAACATCAAAACGGGTAGAAGCCTACTAAAATGCAGGGTGTTAGCATTGCCGTAACACTATTACAACAAGCTGTCCACCACAAGCAGAACCAAGTGTGCAAATTCATTTTTCATGTGGCATCCTAATACGGTCCTAGGTGTAAACATAAGAAGAGCCTGCTGGATCAGACCAGTGGTCCATCAAGTCCAGCAATGTGTTCTCACAGTGGCCAACCAGATTCCTATGGAAAGCTGTAATCAGGACCTGAGTACACAAGAGCTCTTCTCTCTTCTGCAGCCTCCAGCAGGAGCTTTTTAGGCAGGACCTCACTGAGAATGCTCAGCATCCCAAGGAATAAGCAAAAAGCTTGGAGAAGTTCCTTAAAAGTAATATTTTAACAAAAGCCCCTTGTTATTTTAGTATGAATCAGCCAAGAGAAATAAATCCTGGGGATCATTTAGATTGTTTTGTATAAATTGAATGTTGAAGGCAGGATTCAATTTAGTTTGTTGCATTTGTGGAATGAGGTCAACTCACACAGTGGGACATTTTCCCACCACTATCCCGGCAGCCCCTAAATCTGCTCTGGAGAGTTGAGGGGAGGGAACCCAGAACAGGTTTAGGTGGTACACAGAGGGAGGGGGAAGACCCATTACACAAATGGACCTTGTTGCACTTGCATACAGCCGTTGGGCTGCTTTGAATGGAATTAAAGTTAAGCGAAGTGTCCTATAAATGATTTTTCCATATAACTTTACGCTCTACTAGCAGCCATTGTAAAGCCATTGTAATACATTTTGTTTTTTCTTAGTTTCATCTGTATTTCCTAAGTGTCTGCTGGTTGTGTTTAGTATTAATGATTTCTGTTTTTTAAACCCAAACAGAGCAAACTGGAAAGAAAACGAAGGGAAGAAGAAGTGACCCAAAAAGAAAAGGAAGAGACGATAGGAAAAGCAGCCCAGAGAAGAAAGAAAAGAGGAAATCGGGGAATGAGTTGGTACTGGGGCAACTGGGTAAGCTTGGCTTCAAAAAAGCTGCTTTAGCACCTGTGGAGAGGTTAAGTGCTTTAAAAATGTTGCCCATGGAGCTTATGGATGGGAAGTTTAACGATGGCCCCATTCAGAAGCTTTTATTCACATGTTAAGTGATCATGTGAACAGGACTGCACTGAATAGCTATGCCCCAGGCATGTGGGCACTGGCCAGCAAAGTCTCAGAGTATCACATTTGCAGCATGCCCAATGGCAGGGACTGGCAGATGGAGCCTTGAGTCCACACAACCTGGAACTCTGATCACTTAGTTGGTCTCTAAGGTGCTACTGGAAGGAATTTTTTTTATTTTGTTTCGACTACGGCAGACCAACACGGCTACCTACCTGTAACTGGAACTCTGATTGTTATTGGTATTGTAGAACAATTTATACATTAAAGAAAGAAGGTTCTACTGTTAGTGAAGTAATCTTCAATATGACTCCTTTAGCAGGGCTGTCTCTCAGCCAGTGACTGAGGCCCTTAGGTGTTACCGCCTGCTGATCCTGAGATAACTTTTATTGAATTCTGATCTCGGTTTACTAGTTCACTATACCAAACTGATTCTTTCTGAGGATGAGGAAGTACTAATGTATTTGTGAACCCCATGTGTTTCGAGAAAAGAGTTGGCTATTTAGATCATAAAGAATCCACTCACTCACTCTGTGGGAGTTCATCCAAGTCTAGGAGTTTCCATCTGTGTAGAGGAGGGATCCCTTACCTTTTTGGACTAGGCGCTTCTGGAAATCTAAGAAACAGTTGTGGGCACCACAATATACCCATTTCACAGAAGAAAAGCAAGCAGTTCTCAGGTACTCCCCCTCAAACAACAAACAAAACAGCCATCCACACTCCAAAACAAATAAAACAGAAACAGCCAAAAAAGAGAGCAGGGGGGGGATCCCAAACAAGGAAAAGGTCCCCCAACAAACTGGCAAAACACCACCATGTGGGGCCCAGAGAAAATCTGGAGAAAGCAAGGATACCTTCGGTCCCACCCAGTGCCACCCATGGTTAAAAGGGGGGGAGCGAACGTGTCAAATTGAAAATACTAAGAAATTGGAAGGGTGCCATTATGTATGCAGGTGCCATGTTGGAGACCCTAGGTCAGTGATGGCTTACCTTGACACTCCAGATGTTTTGGGACTACAACTCCCATCATCCCTGACCACTGATCCTGTTAGCTAGGGATGATGGGAGTTGTAGTTCCAAAACATCTGGAGTGTCAAGGTTAGCCATCACTGCCCTAGGTTGTAAAGCTAATGATTCTCTTCTTGTTCACTTGGTCCTAACTATAGAGCTTCATATTACTATATCAGGGCTTTGTATCCAGCCATGATAAAATATTTGATGCAAATAGGTGTCCGTGTGATTCACATTCAGGCTTCCCCGGACTGAACAATCTACTTAGGTGTTGTGTTATTACAATCATATGTAATGTCACATTTTGCCTTGGTCTTTCTGAAACTTCTGTCTGCCTAATTACCAACCCAAGTTTGTTTGTTTGTTTGTTTGTTTTCATAGCCACCCTTCACCGTAAAGCCCCATGCTGAGTTACAACAATGTCATATACAATTATAAAAATTAGGTTAAACTGTTACAATTATAAAGCAAACTGTTCTAATTTCAACAGAAATGAGCTTTGTGATGGCGGTTAAATGTTTACTGAATCCTAAGGCGTCCTGTTCTTTTTCTACCCTATTTTGGTTTAGGTTTGTCCACATCCTTTCCCATTGATGGGACCTTCTTCAACAGCTGGCTGGCCCAATCTGTACAGATCACCACAGAGAACATGGCAATGAGCGAGTGGTCCTTGAACAATGACCACCATGAAGACACCACCCCAGGCCTTTCTGAGGAACTTCTACAAGACGAAGAGACCTTGCTGAGTTTCATGATGGATCATTCCCTGAAGTCCCCGCTGAAGCACAGCGACACAGCAAAGAAAGCTAGGAGCAAAGTGCGAACGCACACGAAGAAGAAAGCGGCAAGGAACGGCTTGAGTACCATCTTTAAGAGACACCAAGAGGACTCACATCACTGGACTAATGTGAGCTCTTTGCCAGATAGCACCACCAAGTCGTCACCCCATGATTTAAGAAACAGCAAAGCAGAGAAAGGTGGGGACAAACTTCAGCCAGACCGCAAGGTGATGTGCGAAGTGAAAAAGTCAGCTAAGAAGGGCTCTTCACACCCCACAACTCTTCCAAAAGCAAATGATTCACATGCCTCCCAGAGCCTGATAAGTAACCTGAGCAATGAGAAGGAGGAACCATTGAAATATACTCCATCTTCTGATCCCAAACCCCTGGTTAAAGTGCCTGATTCAGTAGGTAGTCCGAAAACAGTAGTGAGGTTCAGATTACCAAAAGAAGGCAGAGGGACTCGGAGATCCCAGAGCGAGAAGCCTGCTGAGCTGGTTAATGGACCTTCAGGAAGTGAGAGGGCGAAAGTTATCTTACACCCTTTTGACAATGAGACTGATGGCTACTTCTCAGATGCAGAAATGAGTGACTCTGACACAGAATCTGGTAGTGGCAGAGGGCACCATAGCCAATTAGATTCAGGAAATGAGGATAATTTCAGAATGAGCATTTTGGCATCCTAATACGCCAGATAGACCAATTGTGACAGCTCTGTGAGCCCTAAATCCAGTTACAACTGCCATGTCTAATTTCCACCTGGTATCATAACAGAGGGTTTTGTTTTTTGTTTCGTTTTTAATTTGTATATATAGTTTGAGAAAAAAGAACTGTTGTTTTTCCTCTTCTCTGTTTGACTCAAAGCTTCACTGACTTAGACTTATATACTGTAACAGTAGCTAGCCTCTCCTAGTCAAAACATGTTTATCATAGTGAAACAAAATGCAAGCATGTGCATTATTAGGGACTAGTGCTTGCTGGTAGTGAGCAGGACATCCTAGAATTTTAACGAGGAGGCCTGAGATTGCCAGTATCTGTTGTTCATGCAGGGATGACAGTTTTATGGGCATTATTTAAACCAAGCAAATAGATTTCATGGTCTGCCTGGTATTGCCTCTGTTTAGCAGGCTGCAGAATGGGGGTACTATTGCAGTAGCCAACTATATACACAGAACTTATGGAAAAATAAATTGTGTGTGTGCATGTGTGCGTGTATGCATACATCTGCAGGATTTGTCTGTGTGTGTGTGTGTGTGTGTGTGTGTGTGTGTGTGTGTGTGTGTGCAACTATGAAGTAAAATAAGCGATTATTTTTTAAAGAAGCACAACAAGCTTATTTGAAGAAAGCACTTAATGGTTGGAGGAAAGACAACATTGTATTTATGGTCTTTTAAATCCTTGATTTTTCTTTTTTACCTCCAGTTTGATCCAAGTCCATCCAAGGGTTCGGGAACCAAGATTTAGCCCTATCACTCACAACTTATCAGCTGGGCAGCACCATAAACCCTCATCCAAGGGTCTCGGTAGATAAAAGAATGACATATCTTTGTTAAAGCTGCTCTGCTTTTTAATCAGTATGCCTCCTGAGTGACTTCCGATATTATTTATTGGTAAAACCTAATCCTTTGGGTGTCTGAAACAATGCCCATAATTTGCTCAGGTTGATTAAGGTGGCCTCTTACCAAAACACAATGGAGATCATAGGACGGAAGATGCAACTCCATGAACCTGAGAAAAATATTACTCAAATGTGTTTGGGTTTGGGGTTTTTTTTTATTTAAATCAAATGGCTTCAGTTCCCATAAAAGAGGTCAGTCTACATTTTCAGCATAAATACCCAAATTATGGCTCCTGTTCAGGGAGCAAAACATGTAAACTTCCGAGAGGCGATTGAACCTTTTTTCCTTTGCCATTTCTTTTCTTTCTTTAAACACTGTAATGGAATTGATGGTTTTCCTACCTTTTCCGCCCTTCCATTTCAAAACTGAAATCCTACTAGGAGGCCGTTGAAAGTGATATACAGATGTCACCGTTCTAAATATTTCAATACTGTTGTGCATAAATTGTGTCTAGTACGCCTTAAGTGTCATTCAGAAACTCATATTACCTATGAGTCACACAGGTTTTCCATGTTTGCACTTAATTACACCATTACTTCAGTTTTGGCTTCAAAGGTCATGGTTAAGGTTTGCTACATACTTTCTTGGAGTGACCCCAGTGTGAGCTCAGGGAACAAAAACAAAAAGAAAAGTGAACTTCACTAAAACTTTTTGTTGTTGGTATGTTACTTTAAATGTGTGTATGTGAGCGTGTGTGTATAGATATAGATATATATACTGGGACACTTCCACTTGTTACTCCATCACTTTCAAACTGGGGGAGATGAAGATGTTGCAGTTGTTCAGATGAATCAGTTAAATTATTTTATGGATGCCAAAGAATATTTTGAGAATAGCACAGCCAGAAACCGGAAATTTGTCATTTTGGGGAGGGGGGGTGATGAATGAATGAAAGCTGTTTAGCTGCAAAAGGACTAAATAAGTGTTCATGACACAGCTGAGGCATTCGGTTGCAAGCTTGCTGAAGATGATGCTTTTATCATTTGGATCACATCCCACCATTTTGATTTCTGATGCTCTTTGCTCATTGCATTCTGAGCAATGTTGGTTTTATGTTTTCTGATGCCAGATATTGGCTGTCCTTGGTTTTTTGAGAGTCAGTCATTTTACAAGCCTTCCAAAGTCCTTAATATCACTCCAGTTGAGCCACAACTTGGAGAACCTTTATTCTGAAAAGAAACCAAAATCGGGAGCCAAACACACATCAGTGTTTTTGCTGATTTGAAAAGTTATGTTTGCAAAATGGTTTTTCAAAAGCACTGACTGAAATGGAACAATTTGGTATTTGCCTAACCCATATGAGTTGGCAAGTAAATTCTGCTCCTTAATTAAGGCTTGGTATGTTCAGATAATGTTAAATACAGTAAATAGGACTTAGTTTTATCTTATCAAGCTTGCTAGGCTTTAGCTACAATATCCTAGTTATGTCATAAAATAATCAATATGCTGCCTTTTAATGGCTCTTGTTTCCGTGTGCTTCAGTTCAACTATAGCTTAAAAAAAAGAGAAAAAGAGAAACAGAAATCCAGAATTCTCACTGTACACAGCTTTGTTCATCAGCTACTGCATAACCTGCCTGCTCACCAGTACAGGACAGCAAAAGGAACAAACTTTAAAGAACAACCAAACAAAAGCAGCACCTATCGTCTTGATTTGGATTATATGTAGCACTCCGAGACACTCCCATTGTTACTGTGAATAAGAAGTAATAGTGAACCAAAAACAAAAATTAAAAATATATGGAAAAAAGAAGAAATGCTTTCTCCCATTCTAGCACCTTCAGCCCGTTAATGAGACCCTTTACACAAAGTCTCTGAAATTACACCATGGAGTTTCACACTAGGAGAAGCCACCCCAAAATGGAAGAGAGCCAAGGTTGCCGTTGCTCACATGGGAAACCAAAGCCCTGTGGAGTCTTGGATCGCAGCTTCTCCATGTAATATATCCACGTTTGCAACTAACGGGGAATAACACTGGGTGTATGTGGATTCTGGCCTTTTTGTGTGGAGAAAGATGAAAGAAAAAGATGCAGAATACTTTACTGGAAGCCAGGAATATAACATTGTTCCTAACTAGTTGATGACAATGTCCTTCTGGCGTGGATCCAGAAGGGGCTTCTGCAAACAGAAGTATGGGGCGCAGATTCCCCATGCAGCCCCCCACCTCCCATGATGAAGATTGGGGGGGCAGGGAGTAGTAGTATTTTAAACAATCGTGTCACACATGTGAAGAGAAGAACACCATTGGATCCACCTCTGTGTTAGAAAATGTATTCACTGTATTCAGTGTAGACAAGCATGCAGCAGAATACATAACTACCGGTACTTTTACCTTGATGCTTTGGAAAAATGTTAGTATTTTTGTATAACTGCTGTGGAATCCCTTGATCTGGATTCTGTAATGTGCTTGGCCTGGCAATAATGCTCCTAATGTAACTGCAGATGTGGTGGCGGTGGCCAGTGAGTGCCTTAGAACCAGGCATAGTCTCTGGAGTTGTAGAGGACCCCATGTAAGCTGCCACCTTACAAGCAAAATGCAGTGCTAAGTACACAGAAGTGCTCCGTATGGTTAGTCCAGGTTCACCTCTGGCATCAGAGTTTTGGTATATATCTGGCTGGCTACGCTAAAACCTTCATAGCAAAAAGCATTGCTAATGAAAAGGGGTTTTCTGGCAGTGCAGCTCTGACTTACTTTAAATCATTTCCAGTTCGGATTATTTCATATGGTCTCCAGTAGTGACCATCTAAAGTCTTGTTGATGTTTCTGTGCGGTTGACATATCTGCATATTGCTCAAAAATATTTTTAGAAGAACTCCAATCTTCCTTCGCTGTTTTGCACTTGCCTTTTTCTCAACAACAGCAACAACAAAGATTTGCATAAAGGAAGAAGAAATTGTCCATGGAAAATATTTTTATGAACTGTAAATGTATTTTGAGATGAACAGAGAGCATATATGGTCTATTTTATTAAGCAGCGGTCTTTAAGATGATGTGTGAACGGCAAGCATTTGTATTTGCAATGTAAAAGATGAATCTCATTTCCTTTGGAAAAGCAGCGTCATGCTTTGGCATTAACATGGTCATAACGATTCTCCTCTTTTGTTCATCAACAAGAATCAAATCTTGCTTTTAAAATATCAGTGTTCAGTCAACTGAATTTCCTAAAGGCAATTTTGTAGCATATTTTGCATCTCTTTGAAGATTTTAACATTTATTATTAAAAAATAAAATTAAACTATTATTTGACAGAGCTTTCCCTCAAAACACAATGGAGAATTAGCCATTTCTGCAGGAAGAAAGGAGAAGATTTCAATCCCACCTGGCTCCCCCCCCCCCCCCATGAGCTCCTCGAAGTGAGGTTTTTGCAAGCTCTCATAAAAAGACTCCTGTTTCCTGTTACCAGGTAGGTGTGTTAATTTGGTTGTTCTTTAAGGAAACTGTAGTATACTTTGCTCCATTCCACACAGACACAAAACAGGCCCACTCCATATCAGTTACAGGAAACGATATGAATGTTACAGGAGGTAAAGCCCTTCTGTTTTCTTTGTTTCAAAGAAAGTGATGTGCCATTTGTTAATATAAAAGAGAAATATTGAAAATATATTGAAAAGAGCAATTTTAAATTATTTTTGGCTTATGTTGCGATATTTATTTTCTTGTATTAGAAATTCCTTTGTAGAGAAAAAAATGTATTTTTCATTAATGCAAAAACCTATTTCTCCTTTTGTACATTTTCCATGTTAGTTAATCCTTAAAGCAATATAATGTATCAAAAGTTGTTCTGTGTGAAAGCTGTATTATGCATGCTGTTTGTGTTGCTTTGGAATAGGTCTGTCTGCCATAATTTTCATCATGTTTCGATTCAGTGTATGCTTTAATACACATTGGGACCATGAACCATTTGCTTATAAAAAAAAGAAAAGAAATACCTTTGCATTCTTCAGTGTGTTGGCAAATGCAGTCAATAAAGCCGTGTTTTCTGTGTACTTTTGTTTGGCTATTGAGTACTCAACAAGACTAACTCACCTCCATATCCAAAGGAGTCATCTTTTTCACCTTTCCATAAAATCTTGGTAGCAGTGAGCCTTAGACTAGTTAGTATCTATGCAATATTAATCAGTTTCTATCAAGATCGAGGGCATAGTTCCTTTTTAATTCCTCAATAGTGGTACTGTGGTTTTGCCACATGACTTTGAAAGTGCAAGAAAGCTGCAGAATAGTAAACACTGTAGAAAAGGGATGTTTATTATTATTATTATTATTATTATTATTATTATTATTATTTTATTATTATTATTATAGCAGGCTCCTTCAAAGCATGCAGCCGGCGCAATCATATGCATTGGAGTTTACTCCCAAACAAGTGCACATAGGACTGCAGCATCAGTAGTGTAAATGCCTTAGGCAATCTTATATACCCTTACCTGGAAGTAAATCCCATTGAACCCAAGGGTGTGCACGGCAGGCACCAGGTGCTATACACCTGAAAAGTAACATAGGAGTAAGAACACAACACACTGAGCTGTGAATCAGCTGTATCTTTGAGGTGTCATTTCCTCCTGGGAATTTAAATTCTAATGCAGGCATAGGCAAGCTCGGCCCTCCAGATGTTTTAGGACTACAACTCCCATCATCCCTAGCTAACAGGACCAGTGGTCAGGGATGATGGGAGTTGTAGTCCCAAACCATCTGGAGGGCCAAGTTTGCCTATGCCTGTTCTAAGGACTACTTTCCTGTTCAGAAAGCACTGCAATGTAGGGAAAAACTGATCAGAGTAAATAATAATTTGAATTGAACTACATCCTGCTTCCCACAGTGACCAATCAAAGTCCACTGGTAGGGCATGAAAGCAGTTGTCTCTTCTGCTCCCCAGCTGCTGGTCATCTTGACATGTGCAAAGTATACACAGGCTTATCTCCCTATGTTGTATGTATTCACCTTCCCAGCCAGCATGCAGTATGTAAATATACAAAGAAATAGGGAGGAGGGGGAGGCAATCATTTCAATACATGCTTGTTATTTCCTGTGGCTTCCATAGATAATGCTCTAACCCCCATTGGTTATGTGTTCCAATCTAGTAACTTGAGTGAGACAACCACAAAATACAATTTAAGGTAAGGACTTGGAGTTTATGCTGTAATCCTGCAGGAGTGGTTGACTATAATAATAGCAGGAACATATCAACAGTGGAGAAAAGTACAGATAGCCCCCAAAGAGAAGGAAAGACCAAATTATTAAGTATTCCTTTGCAGCTTTATCCCAACAGAGAATGATTCCACTACTCCCACTGTGTATTTCTGTTGTATCATTGCCTGATCAACAAGTTTAAGATGACATCCTCCCCATCCAGAATATCTAGATTGTGCCACTAGGCTTTGAATCCCCAGTTTTGTTTAATTGTCTTGGGAGTCACAAAACATATGGGAACACTCCAATCTAGTAGAAGCAAGTTCACATGAGCTGTGGCAGGGACATACCCTTGTCAGCTTCTGTTAAACTGGAGAGACCTATACTGTCACCAAGGTAAATGGATATAGACATTTTGAAGATGCAACTTGCCACATTCTTGAAGGAAACATGCGTGCAAAATTGCATGAAGAAAGCTCCTCAAGAGTACAGTTCTGGAGATCTCCACACACTACAAGGGCTTATAAGACAAGAACAGTAAAATATCAGAAAACAACTGAAAGGGCAAAGCTCGTCACGTAGTGTTTAATTTTATACCAAAAACTCTGAGGCTTAAAATCACAGTAATTTATAACAGCTGGGTTTACATGTTCTTTTCTATGTAATTTTACTTTTACATATACATCCCGTAAATGAAAAGCAGGAGTTTGCATCCACAAACACAATATTCACATGCTGGGTCATTCAAAATAGTAGTAGGTGTATAATGTCTGTAAAGGCAGCTAAACTGAGTATTCACATTGGTTTTTGCAGTTAATTACTGGTACATGTATCCTAGAATTTGGCATGCAGGTCAGGCCCATAATAAGCCTTGGAGCAGGAAAAAAATCCTGTGGGGAACAATCTGTCCCCTATTAGAATTCCTCCCCTCTTCTGGACAGGGGCCACAACCTGAGACCTACAGGGAAGTCATCACTGCTCTTCCCTTTTCAAGGCCCTCCTGGTTCTAAGAGATAGTGGGGTGGGAGGAAGGTGGGGAATATCCCGCATGCCTTCCTTTGCCTCCCCTGGTTCCTGCCTTGCAGGTGGTGTGGCACCCCATAAATCACTGGTCCCCTCTCCTGGGTCACTCCCCTGGTCTGCTGCCTCCGCCACACATTCTTCAAGGCCTTGCCAGTCCCTGGCAACCCAGTGGGTTCATAGGGAGGATTGGGAGAAGCACTCTGGTGCCACTGCGCTATTGGCAATGTGATTGAGAGTGCAATGGGGCCAAACTTTGGAACAGGCTGAGAAATAAGATTTATTTTTCAATGTGGGAAGGGAATGAGATTTTTAAAAGCTAACATTAATCCACTGATTAATTTATTAATTAACTAATTAATTAATCGGGCCACTCAAAATCTAAGCTCTATGTAGGAAGAGATTGGAATTGTGCTAGACTGTTTCTACCACCATCTGTATGTTTGAAGAAGGTAAAAGACCATTGTTCCCGTTGGCTCATAGCTAGACCAAAGCACTTATGAGTTCAACAGAGGCATTGTTGGTTCATCTTCCAAATGTCTTAATAACCAGACCAAATATAAACTTTTAAAAAGCAATACACCCCCCATCTTCTTTTTCTGAAACTGCACACTAGGACAAATGGAACCAAATCTATTGAAAAGTAACGTTTTGCTAATGTAATACCCAAATGCAAAAGAAACAGCTGAAACATATAAACTGCTATCACCATTGGTCAGAAGCCAAAGAAAATAACAATAAAGTTGCACTCTCTCATATTGGAGATGAAATATTGGCTACTTTTGCTGTAAACATGAATAATGGCCATAAGACAACCGCCGGACTCATTCGGTGGAGTTTTTTAAAAGTGATAAATGGCCATCTAGTGGCAGTTATGGTTTCCATTCACAACAGAAATGCAGCTTCACCCAAACAAACAATAATCTTCCAGCCATGTGATTGTTCTTTCAGATCACTAGATGATTACCCGGGTGGGTCTGATTGTGTCAGAATATAGGAAATATTCCCCCCCCCCCCGGTTGTAAACCTTGTCTCCCACTAGGTCAACTCCCTGCTTTTATAAGACAATAAGTGGTCTGGGACACATTTGTAATGTTTTTTCATTCTGGGCCATCTACCATGTCTATAAGGTATGCAGTAAGGTAACTTGCTTCTGAATAGATGCCGCAGTATGATGACTGCACCACTGTTTTGTTAACCAAAAGAGAACAGTAACTTTATTATGCTGAAATCAGTAGTGCTGGAAGAGCTACGAATGCATCCCAGGGCCTGATTCAAAAACACTCTCACCAAACCTTCTTATGGTAGCAAACTGGCCATGACCACCCATTTTTAAGGATGCTACAAGCCATGTTTTTCCTGTATTGGGCTCTACAGCCACAGCAGGCACTCTTAACTCTCCAAAGGTTTGACCTCACTCCCAAAGGGGGTGCCAACCAACAAGTCAAAGGCAGGAATGCAGCAGGAGACATTCCAATTGGCAGGTTGGAGGCAAAATGGCAATCACATTAAACTTGACTCCCCCACTCCTTGGCCTCAAGCCAAATGGCTGTATTCAACCACACCGTTGTGCTAGTGGGAGCCAGCATAATGCAGCCGCGGAGCTTCATGCTCCGGCACCAGTGGGCGGAGAGCAGGCAGAGGCGGAGCTGGCACGCGTCCTGGGGGTGTGGCACCCCACCAGGATCGCGCTGCCGCGGGCAGTGCACTCCCCCCGCACTCCTCTTCCTCCGCCAGTGGCATAATGAGTTCTGCTAGCACAACTGGAGTTTTCGTCCTTTCCTCCCCCTGTGCCTCTCAAATTGGCTCAGGGTGGGGCGCGCGCAGGAGAATCCCCAGAATAGGCCACAGGGATAGGAGAGACCATTTCATCATAAATGCTTGCACTGATGGAACAATCATAATAGCATAACGCTGAATTCTTCCCAAAGATTTGTATGGTTACTTTAAATTACTAAATGGTGATCATCTTGCCTTCCGTATCCCAGACCCCCTTTTTTTTTTTTTTGCCCTGGGGATCCCCATTGTTGATCAAAAGAAAGACTTAATTCATTTTAATATATTGAAACTTCTCTCATTGGAGTGCATTTTTGTATCAGGTTTTTTTTTCTTCATTTTACTGAAAACAAAGAAACTACACTATCTGAGATGTGATCCATTGTTCTTTGAGTACTGTTTTTCTTTCTTTCTTTCTTTTTTACTGATGCTGACCGAGGCCCCCTCTGGAATAGGAGGCCCGGGCCAAGTGGCACCCCCCCCTCCGTCTGGGCCTGGTAGTTATCCAACCCTTTTCTCCCCCTCCAGCTAGGGATGGAGAAAAAAGATGGGATTCAGTTCACAATGAAAGGCAAATCTACCTCATTTTGCACTTTCTGAAGCAACATGTGAGCCAAAATTTAGCCAACCTTCAAAATTCACACTATTCTGAATTTTGCAGTTTCCCAGCCAAGTACTGTGTACAAAAATGCATATAATAGTGAAAATAACATATAAAATGCATTCTAGTAGGGGGAATTGCTTTGCAAAAAAATATGTCTGTTAAGAGAAATTAGCACTAAAATGTTGATGAATTTTCATGGGGACTTTTTTTGTTTTATTGCAAACTGATGTGGAAATGTGGGGAACCGAACGTAAGACTGGTAAAATGAGAAACTGAAATTGACAGATTTGCCCATCCCTACCTCCTCTTTTTCCCTCTTTCCGGGCTTTGCTTTTCAGCCGACTCTCCCTTCCTACAACCACCGTGGCTATTTCCACATCCTGCTGTCTCCACATCCTCTGTTTCCTTTCCCACATTGATTTTACTATCACCAATCCCCAGCCTCTTTGCAAGCAAAAACTTAGGTCTCCACATTTTTTTTCCAGCAGCGCTGAACCTCCTGCTCTAAGCAAAGCAATCCTATATGGCTTCATGAGGGAGAAAGCCACCAAGGTTCAGTGACACATATTTGCATGGAATGTGTCATTAACCCTGGAATCTGCACAGTGTGATTAGAAGCGGAATTGAACAGGATGCTCATTGATGAGCTCTTTTTCAAGCATCACCAATGGCAATATAATGCGGTTATCTCAGTTACATTGTTCTGTAGCCTCACACTCCACCGTAATAGTGTAGGGGGTTTGGACTAAATGACTCTCAGTGTCCCCTCCGACCCTGTGCTCTTGTTGTAATGCTGGATTCTGAAGAAAGAGAGGCTGCTGAGGAGGTCAACCCTCTTCAGAACAAGCTTAGCCTGGCGGATTATGTTATGCTGGGAGGTTGGGCCTTTGCTTAACTAAACAGATGGCCAAGTACACATGACGTGTTGCCATAGAACAAAGTAGCTGGAGAGCCTTCTGCAGGCAACATGTCTTTCTTTCCAATGTCCCCTGGCTGGTGTCTGTGTAACTATTGACTTTGGGGCGGCCCCAAAATACCTACAGAGGGAGCAGTTCTGTGGATGCTGTGAATCTTCCATCTTATACTCGGGTTGTATAGTTGCATAAATAAAACCTCATATTGCAGAAACACCGTAAGTTCTCAGTAACCTTCATTCAAAGAAAGGTGAAAAAGGTAAAGATAAAGGACCTCTGGACAGTTAAATCCAGTCAAAGGTGACTGGGGTGCGGCACTCATCTCGCTTCAAGCCGAGGGAGCCAGCGTTTGACCACAGACAGTTTTCTGGGTCATGTGGCCAGCATGACTAAACCATTTCTGGCACAACAGAATACTGTGACAGAAACCAGAGCGCACGGAAATGCCGTTAAGCATCCCACTACAGCGGTACCTATTTATTTGCACTGGCATGCTTTTGAACTGCTAGGTTGGCAGGAGCTGGGAGAGAGCAACGGGAGCTCACTCCAACACGAGGATTTGAACCACCATCCTTCTGAGCCCAAGAGGCTCAGTGGTTTAGACCACAATGCCACTCACGTCCCCTTTTTCAAAGAAAACCAACCCAGGGTATATTCAGGAACCACATCTCATCCCTCAGACGTGTGTGTGTTTGTGTGTGTGTGTGTGTGTGTGTGTAACAGTACCAAACCCAGAGCTGTTGAGTGCATAGAAGTGGGGCTCTGAAGATAGTGATCTGTGGCTCTCATTAAGGAAGCTACAATCTGGAACATAATTCAGAAGGTGGTGGAGTCTTTCCCCAGACTTCAGAAGGCAAGAGGGATAGAAACAGTGATTAAGCAATGTTATCCCCAAGTGTACCCCTTTACTTCCCTGTTTATAGATGAATAACTCCTCCTGCACTCTAAGGAGGGAAATAATTATTGCAAGAGGCCCAATTACTCCTGTCCACGGCTAAACCCCACCAGCAAGGGGTGGGTGGGAGCAAAGTATACAGAGAGGCATTGTACATGTGCCTACAGCTCATTGGTACAGCTTTGCATGCAGGAGAGTTCAGGATCAGTCCCCAGCACCAGAAGGGTCTGAGAAAGGCCTCAAAGCTGTGGTGCTCAATAGCTAGATGAATACTTAGTTAGATGAACCAATGACCTAACTCAGTACTAAGGTATTGTCACAAGTAGCAGCATGCAAATGATGTGGCGGGGCTGTGTGACTATCCTGACTTCCATCCCACTGGGACACTGCAACAAAGCAGGATGGAGAGAGGAGGAGCATGGTGGCAGCAAGGTCAATGCTGGCCAGGGTTGGCTCTGCCATCATGTTTCCACCTCACACTGCCTGCTGCGGTTCATTCATACATATGTTCTCGCAATATGCAGTCCCTGCTTACGCACACATAAAACCAAACCACCTGTTGTAATGACAGGCTTTATGATAGCGAACGTAAGACTGGATGATGGTCTTGTCACAACAAGATATCATAAGAGGCAGCATTAACTAGCCCTCCAGACATGATGGAAGATTATTTTCTCTCTCGTTGCATCTTTCACTACATCAACAACATTTCTAGGTTCTGGAAGGCTTCTGAAATGCAGGCAGAAATGTTTGTGTTTCACAGGAAAGTTCCCCTGCTGAAAAGCAAACAAACAAAAGCCAGACAACAGCTTTGTTTACAGCTTTATATGAGCCTGGCAATGAAGTTGCATAGAGTAGCCTATGGGGTTGTGCACAGCATTACACTGACTAATTCAGGAGTACCCAGCAAAAATTAAATGGAATAAAATCCAGCTTTGGTTAATGCTTCTAGAAAGGAAGTGTTTGAATAAAAGGAGTGAGTGTGGGTCCATTTCACCAATGAATATGAAAAATGCTGAACTTACAAACTTAAAAGGAGTGGCACAAGATATTTTACACCACAGCTGATTCAATGCTACTGTTAAAGCAATATGTTCCCTAAATGTGAAAAAGATGGTGCTGTACTTCTGCATAAAGGCATTTAATTTTACACATATGCATTATAAGATCTAGCCTTCCCAAATTAATCCATTTAGGGCAGCCATGCTGGGTACTAAAATAGCGCATTTCTCATGGATGTCCATGTAGGGATGTAAAACGAGGCGCACCTGCTGCAATTTGCAAGCGATGATTTGAAAACAAATCTACTATTAAGTGGCAGAGAACCAAGGGAAATATCCCGTCTGGGGGAAGCAAAGACCCTGGCTCACAGACATGTGCTACAACTTAAGCTTTTGTTGGAGTCTGCCAATTCTGCCAGGAGCGACAGAAAGGAATCAGGTTTTGATTGCATGCAAATGTTCAGGGGTACCTTTCTGAATGTGACAATTTGCAAGTCTATCATCTCCGAAGGCACAAGGCTTAATGCCCTTGCTGTTTGTCAATGGGAAGCAGCATCTCAATACAGAACCCAGGTGCGTACTTTGGAATGCTTTAATAAATGCATATAGATATCATCAGATGGGAGAGTAACAAGGACAAATAATAATCAGCACACAGGAGTGGATTTGCTCATTCGTTGCAGGTGGCGATGTTTTCTCCTCCAGCGATGGAGGGGGAGGCGTAGATGGAATGCAAGGGTTATCTGCAGCAAAAGAATGTGAGGGAAGTCAGCCAATGGCTACGTCGGGAACAGGAATAATCCTGAGATGAGAACCCAACAGCTTTTGCTGTTTGTGGCTGTTTGCAGAGAATGACTCAGCAAGCAATGCTTGTGTCACTCAGGCAGATCACCTGCAGACAGAAAGGGCTCTGGAGAGGGATTAGGACTGGCACAGAGAGGCAAATAAGGGAGGAAGGGGGCTTGCAGGAAAGAACGAAAGGGAGCTCACATCCAGGAGCTCAAGACATACTATCAGGAGTTTAATTAACGTGACAGAGCTGGAAGCAGCAGCAAGGAAAACAGCATAGCCGAGATGTATGGGTGCCAAGGATCCAGATGGATCCTTGCTGGAAGAATACATTCACTCCTTTGGCAGCTGCAGTGCATGATAATCCTGCACTGAGGAGGTGGAAAAGTTGGGCATTTGGTGGCCTTGTCTCTTGATGGTCTTAGTAAGAGAATTCAGACTACTAGACAGGCCAGGGTGGTGTTGACCTGCATCCCCAGCTTACCTGGCGGCAATTCCCACTGGTGTAAACAGTATGTCAAATCCAAAGTTCAACAGTCAGGAAACACGGTCCAGAATCAAACCCCAAGTGCAGTCTTGTAGAAGTCCTGGAGCATCCAAAATGAGGTCCCTCAACAGAGGCCGTTGAGCACACAGCACCTCAGCTCCGCTTCCCTTTTATACTTTGCATGTGGATTGCAGCATCTGGGCTTGATGAGACCTGTTTCAAGCCTATTCCAGCTTTGGACTCAAACCCCTCCTTCCAGAGCCAGCGAGGCCCTCCTGGGCTGTGAGGCCTTGCCTGCCTCAGCCTGCCACTGCTCTCTATGCTTCACACAACCATGCAGCTCACCAGATGACCTTGGGCCAGTTACAGTCTCTCAGGCTAACCTACATCACAGGGTTGTAAAGAGGATAAAATGGAGGAAGGAGAGCTATGTACACCACCTTGAGCTCGTCGGAGGAAAGGTGGGATATAAATGTAATAATAATGTCATGGCATAAGCTGCAACCCACAGGAGAATTGTCCTGCGCAAGTTCCCATTCTTGTCAAGGAGACTCGTGTAAGAGAACTTCCCAGAGGACTGGGCCTATAAGCATGAATTGCAAGTCAGCCCCCATCTGATAATTAATCAGGTACACAGAAGTATATAATGTGTAAATTAAGGGACAAAAAAAAGGTAAAAGGTAAATACCCTAACAAATGACCTGACAAGGTTCCAGGACCTGCAGTATGTGGGTAGCAGTCAAGTCTAGAAAGAAACAGGAGCAGAAGGTGCCTAAAGGAACAAGAAGTCAATCAGATTGTGCGACTCTGCCAATTCTATGGTTGGAAGCAGCATGTTAGAGTCTCTGTGGAGGAGGTGGGAAAGTTAAATGTAGAGCAGGGAGAAAACGGCCTGTAAAAGCTGCTTTGTAGCATGTATGCTGGAAAGGGTGACTTAAAGGTAAAGGTAAAGGGACCGCTGACCGTTAGGTCTAGTCGTGACCGACTCTGGGGTTGCGGCACTTATCTCACTTTACTGGCCAAGGGAGCTGGCGTACAGTTTCCGGGTCATGTGGCCAGTATGACTAAGCCACTTCTGGCGAACCAGAGCAGTGCACGGAAACGCCGTTTACCTTCCCGCCAGAGCGGTACCTATTTATCTACTTGCACTTTGATGTGCTCTCAAACTGCTAGGTTGTCAGGAGTTGGGACCAAGCAACAGGAGCTCACCCCGTCGCGGGGATTTGAACTGCCAACCTTCCGATCAGCAAGCCCTAGGCTCAGTGGTTTAGACCACAGTGCCACACACGGTAGTGGAATTGCATGACCTGAATGTAAACCCCACTTCTGGCTGCATAGGAATGTTTCCGGAGGAATGACATTTCCCTCCGTTTTCACTCTCCTCTACACACACACCATAAAACGCTCAGGTTCCAAGTCTACTGCTATGTAGCATATAATGGGAAGGAAAAGGAAAAGGTGTTCCTCTCCCGTACCTCATTCTGAAACTTCCCTCTTTCCATCAAGGTCTGAAGAGGCCTACAAGGCTCCTGTTCCAGGCTGGCTGGAGCTGTGAACAGAAGCACTCCTTTTAGGGGCGGGGGATACACTGCAGCATTATATTGCAGATCCCACATCATTTAAACACCACTTTTGCCTTGAAATATTTATTATGTTCACAGGCCACACACTACCACCACCCTGGGCTGATAGAGAGGGTGGAAATCAGTGTGGCGCTAAGGGGATCATTCTGTCAACATAAACATTCCTGCTTGCCTGATGGAATGAACTCCCCTTTCCTCCCACCATGCACTGCTCTGGGAGTTCTTCTGATCCTCCAATGTGGATTTGTTGTGGGAGGAGAGTGGGGAAAGCCCCATTGTGCTAGCAGGAGTCTTTGCACTGGCTTCCACAAATGGATCCAGGTAGCTAAATCTGACCCAAATTGTCCAAGGCAACACATTAGACTCCAGTAGAAGTGAATATTCTATATCCAGTTCCTCCACCCCAACCCACACCCCCAGGGGCTCTCAATTCAACTTCAGGTGGTGATGTGAATGGTAAACCAACCATGACCACAATGCTCATTTCCATTATGAATGTTATTATACATTAGCATAGATGGGGCAGGAAAACCTCAGCGGTGATATGTGAGTGCATAACTCTGTTTGCTGGACTCTGTTGGCTTCCTGGTTACTATATCCAGGCCTAAGTTTCCCAGGACTATTTGTGACAGGTTTTGGGAGGACTTGCTTGAGGACAGATGATCTAATGTTTTTCATGACAAAAAAGAAAATAAGTACCCTATCAAGGTACATCACGACTCTTCACATCAATAAAGTATATTTTTGTGAGTCAGATTTAGGGCAGGCTCCAAGAAGGCAATTTCAGCTAAGAACCACTAAAAAAAATAAAAAATAAAGGAGGCTTAAAAAAAAGTGGAGAATTATTGTTGTACATTGAGTTTTAATGATGACATAATAGCTAGCCAGCTGTGCTTCTCCTTTGAAACAATGAATTACCCCACTGCCATTATAACAGGTACTAGGGAAACAGACGTTCCAAAAAGATGGAGGCTAAAAGGGCACTCATGCAGATTGGCCATTAGCGGCTTTGCTCTTGAGGCTGAAATTGTCAGATCAATAAAGCTGAATTTTCCCTGAAAGTCAATCAAGTTAAGTAGCAAAATAACACATGCATACAATGTTGCAACTCCTGCCAAAAAGATACACAAGATAACTGCTTTCAGAGCCTCCCTCAGCAAATCCATCTGGACATAAATGAGACGTTGATCCAAATGTACCCGAGCAATTCATTATCCCTCATTAAGGGTCATCCAACACACAGTGCTCCCAATTGCTAGAGCTTCAAATTTAGCAAAGGGGGATAAAGAGCCAGCATCCAAGGTCACGTTTGATTCTCCTATCTGTGGGATGGATGAGCCATGTTTTCCAGGCAGTGATCTGACAGGTGTCATGAGGCAGGCAGCCCTGGTCCCTGCCCCTCTTTGTCAGCACACCATCCACTTTCGTCTGCTTGGAGATGAAGGTGGCGCCATAACTGCAAACTGTGGGAAGCTTAAGAAACCAAGGGGAGGGACCAAAGGAAGAAACGGATACGACTTATTCCGGAGTCTGAAAATCGAACATGATCCAAGGGGGAGGCACTGCAGAGCTAGAACTCTGACCAAGCTGCCAGAGTATCCATACCAAGGATTGTTCCACCTTGTATACTGTCTTCCCTTCCCTTCCCTTCCCTTCCCTTCCCTTCCCTTCCCTTCCCTTCCCTTCCCTTCCCTTCCCTTCCCTTCTTTCTGCTGTTTTCTTTTGCTTTACAAGCATCTTAATTAAGGTCCAATTAGCGCATGGGCTTTTCTCTCCCCACCCCCCCATGACTGCCTGACTGGGTCCCAAAGTCCAAACGACACATGTGACAACCCGCTTTGTTACCCAAATTTCTGGTCCTATATTGCACTTCTTTACATGTTCCTTGCACATGTTCCTTGCACATATCTTTGCCTAGTAAGTTGCCACTGAGTTTATAATTCTTCTGATGTGCTAGCAAGGAGTGTGGGAGAAATTTGATCCAGTTCACATCTCAGTGCAAAGCTCCCTGATTTGCACTTCCTAGAACAATATGAGATCCAAAATTCAGCTACCCTTACAAATTTGCTGTTCTCCAGGTCTTGTGAGTCAGTTCTCTAACCCAAAAATGGGCACAAAAATCTATTTCAAAATGCCTGTATTCGTGAACATACACAAATGCATTGTATTAAATGGCTTGCAAAAAAACAAACACCTTGTATATTTGGCAAAATTGCATGCAAAAAGGTATACATATCAGGAGAAGAAATGCTTGAGTATTTTCCTGAGGAATTTAAAAAAACCGAGTCAATTGCAAACAGACTTTTAAAAAATCACCAACTCAAGCAGACTAAAGACTGGCAAACTAAAGACTGAAATAGGGGAAATGAAAATTGAGAGATTTGTCCACCCAACACCTGCCAAGATGGTTAGCTGTCTACACACACACACACAGAGAGAGCATCATTTTCTGTGCCACTACTCAGCAAAGAGAGATTAGTGAGTGGATTGTGGGAGGATGATTGTGGAAGTGTTCACCCACTTCCCACACACAAGCCTCACAAGCTCTCACTTTGATCTTATGGTAGAGGCAGCCTCCTACATAAATGAGGATGACAGACAAGGCATTAGTGGAGAAGCTGCTGTGGGGCTGCAGCAAGAAGGTATGTTATGCACTGCACAAAACCTGCTGCTGCAGAGCCAGAATTTCCTGAATTCTCTTTCCTGAAACAATCCTTTGCAGACATAGCCATCTGATAACTAATGTGAAATCAGTTTGCAAAAAAGACAAAATGGAACACCCCCTTCCTCTCTCTGTGCATGCCCCACACCCTCCCCAAATCTGCTCTGGACGGCTGTGGGGAAACCCAGTACAGATTTTGGGGAAGCAGCTCTGTTGCACAAGTGACAAACCTTGAGCTGAGGTAATGAGCTAGTTGGACACTGCCCATGGCTGCCTTCAGTAGTTGGAGGCCCTCCAGAGCAGATTTAGGATGGCTGCTGGGTGCTGCTGGGTGGCTGCTTCTCTCCTCTTTCTACTGATGGAAGCTTTCCATCATCAGAGCAGCATCACTGGATACAGCCCAATATAATAGTACAATCCTGTCCATATTGACAAAACAGAATCAACAAAAGCGAAAAGATAATAGCTGCCCGGGACAGCAAGATAAGGCAAATATATACAAGAATTTCAGAAATACATGGCCAACATTCAAAATCCAAATGTTCAGCAAGCATAGGAACATCCATCTGTTCTTTTTAAGCTTTAATTTTTGTACAGCAATTCAATTTTTGATGTACGCTTCAGGTCCATCCTAGGTTCGTGGAGATTAATTGTCCAGAAATTATTTTATTAGCCTACGAGAAATTAGCTGGTGCACTGAAGTCTTCCCCCTAAATCATCAGTGCTCACAGTACAGTTGGTTGGCGTATATACTGTTATGAGTTTGGGTAGAGGAAGTAGGCTTTAGGCAAGATCCTTCTAACCCCTGGATCCAGTAAGCGTTAAAATATAAACCAGGCTCGTTTCCTGCATTGAGGTGATAGCCTGGGCCATTAAGGGAAACAAAGGAAAGGGGGTCTTGTGTGAGATGGCAAATGGGTGGGGGCCCCTCACCCAGCTCACGGTTAGTTGGACAAAGCCAGAGTTTGGAGTGGAGAGTGAATTGCTGTGACCTAGAGGTAAAGCAGCAAGCTGGAAAGAGTCGGAGCTACATTTGGGAGAAATGTTTGATTTCTGTTTGTATCCAAGGCTGCGACTTTGGGAGAAACAAGACACTGTTGGGGTGTTGATGCTATGAACCCATCAATCCCAGGCTCAGGTTGTAGATATGTGTAAATAAGCCATATATCATAAAGACACCACAGTCTCTGCTGTGCCTCATTTCAAATGGAAACACAAACCCTGGGTAAGTGCCTGGAACCCCGGAAATCTCGCACCGCTTGGAGATTGGGCTGGCATGAAACAATCTGTCACCTGATTTAACTTGAAACCCTTCTGATTGAATATGCTTGTCATCAAATCTATTTTAGTTTAGCTGCTCTTCATTCTTCAGTGACCTAGTTTTAAAAACATTATATTGAGATTTTAATTTTAATGCCGTTTTACGATATTTTTATGATGCTGAATTGATCAATTGTAAGCCTCTGCTTGGTTCTCATGGAAGAAAAGCAGCATATACAGTTAAATACAACGAAATTCAAATAAATAGGGTAGATATTCAATCTAGCTTATTCTCTCTCTCTCTCTCTCTCTCTCTCTCTCTCTTTCTCTCATATAACTCAAGTAGAGGTGTCAGTCTACAATTTTTTATTGTGGCCTCTACATTTACCACATGCTTAGATGCAGATGAAGTATTAGCCACAGACATCATTTATAAGATGCACCTCCTGTATAGTAAAGAAGGAACACGCAAAATAGTTTGTAAGCAGCAAGAGCAGCCTTCCTAGTTGGATCAGGTCAACAAGTATGACCTCAAAGCTATCATAGGAGTATCACCTGACTGCTCAGGCCTATTGGAACAAGATCGGAACTGGTGTGGTGGGTCTCCCTGCAGTTTCTTCCTGTGGCTATGAATCAACAAATCTATTAATTTCCATTTCTATTGGTTACTCATTTTTCCAGTGTTCAGTTCAGGCTTAGAAACCCTGGAAAGTGGCTGCCAGTCAGTGTCAACAGTATTGAGCTAGATGGACTAATGGGTTCTGAATCAGTGTAAGGCAGTTTCCTATGTTCCTAGAGTCAGCTTCCTTATAAAGAGGAATCACTGGAGCCTTTTGGCGTTTTGTGATATATGTTTATTACAGATATACACGCTGAGCATAAGGGAGCAGGAAAGTGCTTGAACAGACAGTGCTAGCCTTCATAACAACATCCATCCCTCGGAAATCAAACAGCATGACCTTGGAAGTAGCCGGTACCATTGTACCTATGCTGAAAGTTATGAAACGGCAAATACTTTGAGCGGTGTACTGCTTGCACATGGATGAATGGCTACAATAATTTGATTCCCTGTACCTTGGGGAGTCAATCATAATTTGTTTCGATTTGGTTGACTCCATTTACACATTATTTCTAATACAGCAAGACACGGATCATGGAAACCAGAGACAATCACAGACATGTTCTTTCACTGACATGTAGTATGGTCCTAATGAAAAATGAGTTGGTAATTCCATAGCTTCGACCTGCCCAAAGAATTTATGAGACGGAGGTTAGAAAAGAAATGTGCCTCAAGGGACAATGTTCATGCTGGTATTTTCTTTTATTCAGATTTGAAGGATTGTGGGTTACTCAATTGGTAAAACATCTAGCTTTGACACTGGACTGGTAAAAACACTAATTTTTAACTATTTAGAGCAGAAATTAATTAGAACAACAGCAAAAAAACAGAGAGAACTGTGCTAATTTCAAAAATGACTTTCCTCCTGAAGATTCCATAATCTAGTCTCTCCTCGTGTAGAGCCACCCTCTACCCTTCAGCAAACACGATGCTGCAATAAAACTGCTAGCACATTTGCAAATCATAAGCAGGGTCTGGTATGGTTTCAAATTGAATGGAGGACCGCATGTTGAGATTCCTGCATTGCAGGGGGTTGGACTAGATGACCCTCGGGATCCCTTCCAACTCTACAATTCTATGATTCATAAACACAATGAACTCAAGTCTTGTTCTGTCTTCTGTGAGCTGTTATTATTTACAGAGATTCCAGCACCTAGCACTGGATGCCTCTAAGCACCTGCAGAGTTTCTTTCTTTCCCGAGGAGAAAGAAATATTTTTTTTTAAAAAAAGCACTTATGGGCAAAGTGTACCTGAGCATGTGAAGAATATCATTCCCATGTGAAGGGACAGAGCACTCATCTGTTCCAAGATTGCACTGCCAGTTCAGAAATGAACTGTTATGAGATGCATAGCTGTCAACCCTCCCTTTTTTGCGGGAAACTCCCTTATTCCAATACCGTTTCCCGCTGCTATCCCGGATTGTTGATATCCCTTAAATTCCCCGGATTTCAAAGGAAGCAGCTCCTCTCCCTCCCTGCTGGCCAGGGAGGCTCCTCAGCTGCGTTGCTTGGCTGCCAATAAGGAGTCTGAGACTGACTGGGGGCGGAGCTTGCATGCCTTGTGCAGCCAGACCCTCATGCCCAACCAGACAGACAGACAGCCTGCCGTCTACGCGCTCGCACTTTCGCTCACCCGTTCGCGTGCAGGGTGGTGAGGCTACTTGGTGCCATTGCACCACCCTCGCAGCATCCCTTATTTTCAAATTCGAAAGTTGACAGCTATGGAGATGAGAAGTAGTAATTCAGTTGATGGGCTCTATTCTAGGCTCATTGCATGCAATGGAGACACGGACAAAGACCTGCAGCTTCACCTAATGCAACATGAAGAATGGTGCCATTCACCTCTATGGTTCTTTTATGGAGCAGCCCAATTTGCATGAGTTCATGCCAGAAAGCTTTCACAGTGCTCCCCCCATTTATATGGCGCCTTTGTGCATATGCTCTCAGTATTACAGTGCTCATTTAAATACTGTTAGCATAAATTACTCAGCAAGGTGCTTCCATTTCTGCCATTAGGTGACTGCTACTTACACAAAGGTAAAAACACATCCTGAACCCCATGTGGAAAGTGGGGGGGGGGGGCAGCAGGGTGATTTGGAACAGGAAAAGGTACTAGGGAGTGGTTAAAAATCTCCTTCCCCTACTGCTTATCTGTTCAAAATCACATCTTCTGAAAGCTACTTTTCATGTAAAAAATAGACTCTGGGATTCATGGCAAACATTGCCTGTAACATGTGGTTTTCTCTCAGGTTTCTGCCACTCACTCATGGTAGCTGGGCAACATGGGATATGGACATTGCTGAAAAGAACCCATACTGTGACTTGTTTCCTTGCCAGGGCATCTCCTGCTCCAGCTATGCCTTTCTGCCTGCTCCCAAAGCAGAAAGTGGTGACTTTCTGAAGGAAACCCCCTTGATAAAACCCATAAAACCCTAAAATGAACAAAACACATGAGGAAGCAACAAGCAGGAACAGTTATGGCAGGAAAAGATGGAGATCTAAGTAATATTTCCACCTCTGATTTCTATAATTTCTATTTAGTAATGACAATAACAGATCTCAGTTTCTGAGTCACTTGTAAGAAAGGCTGTTTCCCTCTAGAACAGTCTCCCACTCATCCATATGGGCTGTTTAGTTTCACCCTGTACATATTGTTGTGAGTCTGAGGGAAGGGTGTTAGGCTGTATGCATGAGTCGCTTTCTAATTTCTGGATCCAGCAAGGATTCAATTACAGTGGTACCTCGGGTTACAGACGCTTCAGGTTATAGACTCCGCTAACCCAGAAATATTACCTCGGGTTAAAAACTTTGCTTCAGGATGGGAACAGAAATCGCGGGGTGTCGGCACGGCGGCAGTGGGAGGCCCCATTAGCTAAAGTGGTACCTCAGGTTAAGAACAGTTTCAGGTTAAGAACGGACCACTGGAACGAATTAAGTTCTAAACCCAAGGGAATAGCCAGGCCAGCTTCTTGGTAATGGCCCTCTAAGTATGGGTCTTTAATTTAGCAAAGGAGGGCAAATTTGGTGTGGGGCTCTGGCAACTATCTGTTCATTAGAAGGACAAAAGTCAGAGTTGCATGTTTGAGCTGGGCTAGAAGTAGGGAGAAACCAGAGATTGAGAGCCATGCCTGATTTCTGCTGGAATCCAAGGCTGTGGCTTTGGGAGAAGCAAGACCTTATGGGGCATTAATGCTGTGAACTCCTCCTTCATAGGCTCAGGTTGTATATATGTGTAAATAAAACCAAATATCTTAAACACACCACAGTCTCTGTTGTCCCTCATTTCAAATGGAAACACGAACCCTGGGAAAGTGCCTGGAATCTCACACGGCTCAGAGATTGGGGTGGTGTGCAATGATATTGTTTCTGAATTACACACACACCCCTTTCCTGTTTCCATTTATAAATCAGTCAAACAATCTGAAGTTCTGTCTTTATTCAACAGCAAACCTTCCATACTAAATGAATAGGCTTAATTGCTAAGGATTCACACAATCAGCAAGTCTGGATCACCATGTGTGGTATTAATGCAGCCTGGTTGTTGTTTTTTCAAATTAAACAAATTAACAGAGCAATCCTAAACATGCCTACTCAGATGTAAATCCCACGGGGTCTAATTGGACTTCTAAATCATTGTGTTTAGGATTGCAGCCTGATACATTATAGTGGATTCATGAACCAACCTAGTATACAAACAGTATATACAAGCCTACAATGATGAAGATTTTCTCCAAAGGCTGTTTCTTATGCAAAAAAAATTCCCACAGGGATATCACTTCCATGTAGGGGGAAAAGATACATGCTGCGAGTAATATGTGAGGAATGCACACATATCTATTTCACTGTGCTTACATTTCATTGAGCAGCTACCATTGCCTATGGCTTCCCACACTGCAAAATAGTCAAGAGAAGCTTGCGCCCAAACCCACAAAAATGATGAGATGGACACAGTAGTTTGCATTTAAAATGGGCAACATTTTAAATCAAATATAATTAAGGATTTATGGGGGAGGAGTAGCTTAATTATTGCTTACCAGTGCAGATTCCTAAAATCTGAGTGCTATTAAAATTAAAACAACTCCTCAGATTTTTTTCTTAGCAAGTTACCTTGGTTTGAGGTCCCCCGATAGTTAACTTGCTACCCCTGGCCCTTCACTGCTGGCACATTAACTGTGCCTAAGGATTTTGGCCCAGCTCACCCTCTGCTCCAGCCTTGAGGCATTGGAGCAGCCAGCAAAACCTGCCTCAAGAAACCATTCTTCATCCAAATGATTCTAAGCCCAGGAAAGGCAGAACAGATTGAAACAAATGCCACCTCAGCCTGAAAGCAAATGGATATGCTTTTCCTCAACTCCAGGTTCATTCTCTCCCTAGTGAACCAACAGGACATCAGGCAGGGAGCCACTGAGCCACCTTTTGGGTCCCTTTCAATTCTACACTTCTGTGATTCTATGACTGAAAGGAGCTGGCTTCAAACCATGCCATGCATCCCAGACCACTTGATACAAGCAATCAAACTAAGGCTGAGATGTGACCCCATTGCTGGACACCCATGCCACAGGGTACAAATGTAGCTTGTCCGTTCATGTACGTAGCCTTGCCTGGACACCTTTTCCCCCTTGTCCCGTCATGCTGGCACCATTATCATAACACGGAAGTCTTTAATGTTAATGTTGTTTTCCCTCTGTTTTTCAGCAACAGTTCCGAAAGTCTTTCTCCGATTGATCATTGGCAAGAACTGTCTGGAATACTGTTACACACCACCCCAATCTCCACAGCAGTGCGAGATTCCAGGAGTTCCAGGCACATTTTACCAATCAGAGTCTGTGTTTCCTTGGGGAAACAAGGCATAGCAGAGACTGTAGTGTCTTTATGGTTTATTTACACATATAGACAACCTGAGCCTGCTACTGTGGAGGGGTTCACAGCATTCATTCACCAAGAGGTTCTGGTTTCTCCAGTAAACCACAGCAGCCTTGCTCTCAAATGCTGCTCTCTCCTCCTCTCTCCAGCCTGCTGCTTCCTAACTTTGTTGCTTAACTTCTAACCCTTTTCACTAAACTTCTGCCAGCATTACTTCTCTCAGTTCTAAACCCCTGGCTTTTTGTAGGCCCCACTCACATGGATCTGTTGTTGTGCTAACAACCCACCTCATGCAGGAGGCTAGTCCTGATTTAATTGGCTTTCGACACTTGGCTTAATTAAAGGATTAGCAAAGTCTAGCACAGTTCTGATACACATGGGTCTATCCTAAATACACATGAGTCTGACTATTTCCCGGTTTTAATTCTCCAAAGCTTAATTAATTTCTAACAGTAGTTTAATCCAGAATTTAGGGTGTCCTGCACCCCACCCCACCCCACCCCAATTCATAAGAATAAACAGTACTACAAACTGTTCATGCACCCATTTCCCCCATCTTCAGCAAATCTCACTGTGAATGACATTTTTTCAGAGCAACTTACATTAAGATATGCAACCCAGTGTGAAGAAGAATCTGTTCTGTATGTTCTCTAACATTTCCTTGGGACTACTGGTTCATTTTGAATAGTGTTCCTACAGCAGTGACCATTACGCTCCTTTGAAAACACACACCACAAACGTTCTCCATTTCTTCATTTAACTTGCCAAGCAATTGTACAACAGAAATATTCTGTTGCCTCTGAACAGCTTCTCCGAAGATCTCTGGAATGCCAAATTGTGCACCATCAGAGGCCATGGAATATCCATTAGGCATCTGAGCACACCCTTCCAATGCTGAATTTCTTGGTTTATCATCCGCTGATGTTCTGCATCAATGCACTGGTTCAGCTTCGACCTAGATTCAGTTTCTATCCAGTTGCAGAATGAAGTGAAATGCTTGGATGACTTTTTGTGCTGTTTCAGAGTGTTTCCAGTCATTGGTCCTGATACTCCCAAGTGAAGAACTGGCAGTGGCAGAGGCACCACCTGGAAATGTTTTGCAGAAGCAGCAAAAATCCTTGCTGGTACTCTTAGAATAGACAAGCCAGCACCTTTTCAGCTTATCTAAAGCGCTTTCAGCAAAAGCTTTTGAAAAATGACATTTGTTTTCATCTCAAGGAAAAGCCGTATCCTCAGTTTCATTTGGCCCACTGGAAACCACAGAATGATAAATATGTAGAATGAGAAATATTGTTAATAGATAGGCTACATATAGCAGGGGTTCCTTCTATTTTACTATTTCAGCAGGCGTCTCATGAGAGGCAGAGTTCTCATCATCTTCTACATTAATGGAAACTGGATCGTTTAGACAGTTCTCATTGAGAACTCCTACTCCCAAATTCACATTATCACTACTTGAAGAACGCACTGCTTCAGAAGGCTGAAGGAACTTCTTCATGCTACCTGCATCTTTCTGTAGCTGGCACTGTTGCTGTTTTACGTTTTCTGTTCTGAGCCTCATACAGCTTTTTAGAAGACATTCACACAAATGCCCCACTTATATATGCCTCGCTGCGGTTAACAGTATGGTGATATCAGCCTAAATAATGCTACAAAACTGACTGGAGTTCAAGGCAATTGCTTGGCTTGGTCATGCGGTTACTGCCGCTCTATATTTTGGGCCAACAGCAATTTTCAGTTTTCTTTAAAAAGCAGCAAGGGAAGAAGGCCGAAGAAGCAGCTACAGCCTGGGAGACTGTAGTATGTCCCTTAAAGACCAGTTATATCACTTCAATGGAGAGCCTACTTCATGTAGCTGAGGACAGAGTGCTAGAGATCAGAGAGGAGAGCTTGTAGCAGGAGCCATTTTGTGTGTGCGCTGAACATAATAAAGAATATAGGCCTACAAATCCATGAGGCCTTACTGAGTGAGTAGTGGAGAAGGCCAGCAGCAGGCCACAACCAGAAGACCTGTGAGACTAAGCTCTGCCCAAAGGGCACTGGAACTACATATTGAAGGAGGCGCTCAGGAGAAGCACAACCTGATCCCTGATCCCTCATGTAAGAAAAAAAAATGAAGCACATCTATCATTCTGCTTAATTTCAGAGCAAGAATTCTCACATATAATTAGTGCATGCAATAATTCTAACATGTGATCCCTAGCTTTGTACACACCTGCATGGGTCCTTGTAGGGGGTTCTCAACATCACACCTCCACCAGGCCCCATAAACACTCTGGGTGGCCCTGAAGAGCTGGCCATGGAGGTGTGGGCAGTATTCATTTTAGGGCAGGCCCTGCCTGGCAGACTAAACATCTGGACATGCCTCGTGGGGTCATGCCCCATCAGAGATGGGCCAGGTGCAAAAGGTTTTCCCCCACCCCAAAGGTGAGCTCAGGTTTGGGAAAAGAGATCACAGATATCCATGTACTAAGATCATCAGTTGTGGAAATGAAATTGTCATTTGTTAGGAAGGACTGTAATTTTTGTTCAGGTAAATACTCCTGGCAGAATTCACTCATACGGAAAGTGTTATTACTACTTGAAAATCATAGTGATGGGTTCTGCCTTGCTTCTAGCCACTTGGTCTACTTATCACTGCTTTTAGCTACAAACTGCACAATGGCTTCTTCCAGTCTTAACACTGCAATTCATAACCTAGATAAGCAGAGCTTTTGATATAGGTCACTAGGTCTAAGGGAACTAAATTGGTTACAATTACAACGGCGTTGTTGTGAACTGAGCCATGTGCGCTATGCTGAATTCTCTTTTATGCGACAACCCATCTTGATTAAAGATGACTCTTCATAGACGCTTCACTTACCCACAGAATAGCTAGAGGCAAGCTGTAATGGCCTATGTAAGAAAGCCGTCTGACTCGCTCTGCGTCCTAGTGCTTGCTGGAGTACTGCCCGCTGCTTAAAGTTCAGTTTTTATAAGTTTTGATCCTGTTTGAAAAGAGCATTACTCTCTAGCTTACATGAACAAAGGCTTGTCTTCCCAGCCTTGTAAATGTGAGTATTGGTATTTGTGCAGAAGCAGTAGTGACTTGCACATTATACCTAAGTTTCACTCCTGGATAATTACTTGTGAAGTCAAAAAAGATGATCTTCCCACAGTGCTGGTCTTAATTTGGAAAAGACCTACATCTCTGCCTCACCTTCACTTGAAACATGGTGGACATAAAGGGTAGTATCTAACTAAGTTCTACTCAGCGTATGGCCATCAAAATTAATTAGCAAATGGTTTTTTATGCTAGAGCCAATCGCCCAAGCTCTGCATTCTGTTAAGTTAAATGTAATGGAAATGAAAGCACACAAGAACAGTACAGTGGAGCAACTCAAGGGTTAGGCTTATGAACCGTGCCAATCATTCTGACCAATCCGTTAGTCCATCTACACTCCTTACCTGGATTAACTGATTGCCTCACTGAGGATTTGTTTCAGGGGTGAAAACCAACCCGCTTAGTTTGTTGAAGCTACATCCATCTCAGTTATATCACACTGAAGAAAAAGAGTTTCAAGTCCATGTCAATTCTATTCAGGAACTTTACAAATATGAAAACTTTAGCGATTAATCTGCTACTTGGTAAGAGTCGTGGGCAAAAAGACATACCAAATAAATATCACCCATCATTGCATGACATATGCAACATGTTTTAATGAGTATTATTTACTGGCAGGATATATTAATTATATTTAATACTCTACAGATCCACATGTGTGGGATAGGGAAACAAAAGAAAAACAGTTGGTGCTTGTTTCTAAAAACACAGGGCTTGCACATAAAGAGCCACAGTAGCAGAATTTAAATCCCATCATTAATGAAGCATAGGAATAGGCTTTTAAAACTTATTTTAATACTTTCCAGCTTCTTGAGGTAGCTGGCCCCCTTTATCCCTCTTGCAGAGAAACAGACCACATAATGAAGTAAGTTTTAAATATACTTTACTTACAGTCATGCATTGTCCTTAGAAGCAGTGATAATAGGCAGGTAAATGTTCTTAGTTGAAAAATACACTGAAGGCAGCCTCAGATATATTCCTGAGGCAGAAAGATATGCTGAGGCATGGCTGCCTCCATCACATGCAATGTGTGTGAGAGAGAACAGAAACAGGATACAAGCCTTACTTCCTCCCTCTCAGGAGAAGAGGGGATGTGACATTCCTGAGCCTACTCTACTCTGTAGTCCTCTGTAGTCACATACAGCCTAGCATTGTTTGGTTTGACTACATATCTCCCACAATATGAACCTTATTGAACTACTGGAGCACACCAAACTGCTATTAAAATGGCCACCCTCCCAGTTTCCCTCCAGTTACAACACACACAACTGAACAATCCTTTAGCACTCTGTGTAGTGTGAAAACATGGCTACATTCAACCATGAGTGAAAACTGATAGTCTAGATTGTGTTTGCTGAGTGTCCATAGAGAAAAGTTGAAGATCTCTCCCAAAGGAGAAATTTCTAAAAGAAATTATTGACTGTTTTGGCCAAGAGTGTTGAAGACTCCAGTTTTCATTTTTAAAATGGTTCACATTGTGTTCTATTTTTCCTTATGTTATGGACAGACAAGCATTAACAAAAAAAAAGTCTGCCTGTTTCAAACCTTATGTCTTGCATTCACCATCATAGCTAAGGCAGATTCTGAGCCAAAGGTGTGGCATTCAGCCTTAGGGTTTTTTAAATTTGGTTGAGAGTGCTGCAGTGTTGTTGTTCAAATTGAAGCTCTATGTCTTTCTAGTATCTTACTCGGTTATTGCTAACTGGACAAATAATGCAATTTGTCTGAAGTTAGTTCTAAAAGGTACAATCCCATGCAATACAGTAAATTGCCAAGGGGCACAGCTCAACATTGTTTCTCGTTTCTTCTTTTCAGCACCATGTAATGGGGCGTGGGGTTCAGTTGTATAA
This sequence comes from Darevskia mixta, assembly GCA_034641385.1. Taxonomy (NCBI): domain Eukaryota; kingdom Metazoa; phylum Chordata; class Lepidosauria; order Squamata; family Lacertidae; genus Darevskia; species Darevskia mixta. Next base: position 40,650,275 of record JAWWNH010000013.1, on the reverse strand, counting down.
AGACTGCAGAAGTCAAGTCAACAACCAGCTCTTCCCCCAGAACTATTTATGTAGACACCCGTGCTGGCACCAGCAAAGTATTAAAAAGAAAAAGGTTTAACCCCCAGAGCAAAGAGCCTTCACTTGGAAAGGCCTGTTGACGTTGGCCAGGCTATCAGAATAAATAAGCAAGGAAAGAATGCAGCCGGGAGAGGTTCTTCCACTGGGTGATGATGAAAAAATAAATGTTTCATAACTTGGACAACTGAATGCATTTATGTAGGTAAATCTAATAATATTGAGGCCCTAGATAAAATCAGCATATTGACCTGAGCACTAATTAAACTACACTGCTGGTAATTTAATGGCATGCACACACTGTGTGATAATGGGCATTCAGGGGTGGATGCAGGCAACTTTTGGGGGTGCCAGACACATAGCATAATCCCCATGTCATCCTTGCCCCACACCATTTGTCAATCTAAAGCACACTCTGCTGAAACAGTTCTCAAGCACTTGCTGCATACATGTGTACACAGAGAGTTTGGTAACTTACCCGCCCCTGTATACCAATGTGCATCTTCTTCATATCAATAGATCAACACACCAGTATCCAGCTATTTGGAAACACTCTGATAAATTATTACTTTAAAAAATGGCCTGTACAAACACTAACTGAGAGAAAGCGTAATAAAGGACACCCTTGCATGCTACTTTGAAAACATGCCCACCTGTGTGTATAAACAACACAGATAGGAGCTACTGCTTTGGATTCCATAAAGGTGTGTATAACTGCAAACCATTATGCACAAAGGTGTATTGTGAATAAAATCCTCAGTGCATTTTAAAGACTACATGTGTACACAGCCCACATACAAACACTTATACTTCACTCACAAGCCACCCCTACCCCCAGATTCCTAGACAAATGAAATCACTGTTTCAAGTGGGAGAGACCCATTTATGTTAATATGCAACATGGGTATGAAGATTACACAGGGACACACTTGCCTCTGGACACTTAGAGCTATCTAACTTGAAATACAATTTACCAATAGGTTGTTTTGGATTACATTTTTATCACTTTCCTTCTTGCTCTTTCTCCCTTGCTTGTCAGACACACACACAAACAAACAAACAAACAAACAAACAAACACATACTCTCTCCCTATTACTCATCCTTAAAAGGAAACATTTTCTAAGTAACAAGAAAATTGGTCTGGACAACAAGTTTCTGGCAGCTGCTCTGTGTCAATTTCTGTCCATGAGTCAGCAAATGGCTGTGTAAACGCCAATGCTCCACAATACTCATCAGGCCCTGGCAGTGCCAAGGCCCTTCCCACTGCCAGGGAGACAAATCCATCATCTAGAGCTGCTGTAAAGACAGCACTGACATTTAAAACCTGAGGGCTGCCTCCATTTCACGGTGTGCCTCAAAGATTTCAGGATTGCAGTGCAAGAGGTAGGAGGGGAAGTCTTCAAATTCCAGTAGCTGTTTGGTACCGGTACCAAGCAGTCTCCTTGTCAAATGAAAAGGAATTCTGGTGAGGTTGTGCAAAAGCTGATTTGTCTCCATCTTTTTAAGAGTAACAAAGGTCTGTGGAACTTAGGGGCTAACTGCTCTGTTGTGGTCAAGAGTTTTGTGGACTAGAGCCCACGCGCAACTGACAAAATAGGTTCTACTCCAGGCATAGGCAAACATCTGGAGGGCCACAGGTTCCTCACCCTGCCTTAGAGACATGAACGAGGATATTTTATTTCAGGAGGCACTGTTCTGATCTCATTCAGCACATCCCACAATATACTTCTCTCAGCAAACTGATACACACAGTTGTAGGGATCTAATTGGGCCACTCAATAGTATGTGGCTCTCCAGGCCTCTCTGTCTAGCCCTAAGAACTATATCCAGGCCATACACCCTCGTTGGCCCTGTTTTACACCCTCCTTGAGGGTTCTTGCCTGGCTGGAATGTGCCCCTCAACTCCAGTAATGCTTCTCACTTGCATAGATGGAGGATAGAGAGTAGCATGCGAGTAGGAACAAGCCTACTGTGCAAAGGTAAAATTCACATTTGTTGCTCTGTTCACTTTTGCCTCTGGTCTAATCCACCAGTGGCATATGGCCCGCAGAAGGGAATGTGACCCTCAGGTTGAAAATGGTTCCCCATCTCTGCTGTTATATAGAGATAGTCCTGATCCACCAAATACTTGCAACTTGAATGCACAACCAGAACCAGGCACTGTTTGCTCCACCCTAGCCTTGTCATTAACCCCAGGTAACAGCTTAAGGCTTAAATATTAGGTGCCCATAAATACATAAGTCTTAAAAATAAAATTTAACGTAAACGTGGGATTCTGTTTGGAACTGGGATTACAGCACGCCCTCTGCAATCCTGGACCATCTCCCACAGTTGCAATTAGCAACAGAGAGTGGGAGCTCCCATTAGTTAGAATGCTGGCACTCAGGTGGTGGTGCATTACAAATGAGAAGGCATTTGTTTCCAGGGAAACAAACTGATCTTTTCTACATCAAACAATATTACACAATTACATTCTGCATTTAAATTCCCAGCATCTAGTTAAGATGTTTGAAGATGAGACAGAACATTACAAAAGACCAAACTAAATCCCGGCTGCAAAAGGTCAGCAAATATAAGGATGGAAGAAACCACAAAATAAGCCATCTTGGAAGAATCTCGACACTGGAGGCAGTTTACTCTAACTATGCCTTATTTGCTGGTGTGTGCCTTGAAAGTTAAATATCACTTCTTGTATCATATTATTATGACTGAGAATTTCCCTCTTCTCCTTAAGAATTCTCTTCCTCTATACCAACTGTGTTCAACCCTGAATTGCCAAGTCCCCATACCTTATTTGCCAACACTGAGAGGCTCTTGTCCCATGAGGCAGCAACTTCTAGAAACTAGCAGCTGCCCCCCTGCTTCCTACCATCTATTCACAGTGCCCTCTTCTCCTGGAGCTCCAAAACAGGGGTGCAGCTGGGTAATTTTAGACTCTAGACTCAAAGTTGTAATCTAAACCTGCTGCCTTTGGGGTCTCCTGCCTCACACTCCCCTTCTTTAGGAGGTATTGCTTCATTTTCTTCAAAATATATGGCAATACAGTGCTGCTGGATTGGGGTGGGCGGGCTTTTAATGATTGTGTAAGACTTCTCCCTCAAGCTAGTTAACTGAAAATGTTCCCTTTAAAACTTCACTGTGACCAGTGATCATTTGGGGAAATACGAAGTCATGGGGGAACATGCAATTTCATATGGATGTTCTTTCCTCAACCAGACAGTTCACATTAATCATACTGAGGAGCCTGTTTGGCCATGTTCACTAGTGTTATGGTAGCTGCCATAAATCAGCACCACCTGGGCACAATTCCAAGCAGAAGCTGCTTGTGCAGAAGGAAGTTGTAGCATGGTGTCGCCCATTTTAATTACCCCAGCTAATCCATTCAGGGCAGGCCCCATTAGGATTGTGGTACAGTTGCTACTGCAAAGTAGCTCCACAGGGCTGGTTCACACATTTCATTAGTAACATAGTTATCAGGATCTCATAAGCAATTTGACTCTCTTAGCGCTGGCTGCTCATGCTTGCTCAGGAGGTATCCATGTGATCCTGGCTACTCATGTGCTCCAAACATCCACGCTGGGCTAAGTTCAAGGTGCTGGTACTGTTATACAAAGCCTTATACAGCTCAGTACCAGGATACCTAAAAGATTGCCTTATCCCTTCCATACCCAACTGATCACTGCATTCTGCAGGTGAGGACTGTTAAGTATAATTGACTTAATTGGCACTGAAATGAAAACACCTGTATGTTAATGAAGTTCTAAAATGAAAAATAGCTAAATGTGTATTGGTGACAAGGTTTAACTTGGTGTCGTCGTCCCCGTTCCCCCCCCCCCCGTGGGGCTATATTAAAGAAAAGGAGAGTGCTCTGAGCTCTTGCTGAGTTAACTGATGGTTAAGTGATGGTTGTTCTCTGGTAGCTAACATGTGAGTGAACCTTTGATCATGTGAAGAAGGTATTGAGTTGTGAATCTCTATTTTGAAGGGAGTTGCCTTTGAGTCCTTTTCTCCCAAACTCCATGGAGTGAAGATGTAAATGAAGCTCTCCTGAAGTGAGCCAATGCAAGCGGTGGAGAGGAGAAAAAGAGACCTTTGCTTATAGGTCTGTTTGAATTATTTCATATTTTGTAAGATGCTAAGCATGTGCTGGGCAGCACAAAATATTGTATGGATATTTTTGGTTGCATCTTTGAAGCTTCTGTTTTATTTTGCAGAGTTCTGCTAGTAAAATTTGAATAATATTTTCATGGGTCTGGACAATGCTTCATTTCCAAAAGGAGTCAAATTTATTGCATCCAGTCACTTCAAACTGTACAATATCTGCAACAAGGACATCCCTACAGATACAATCTGATCAGTAGGTTCATTCTGTGTGATGTTAGAATTGTGCCTTCACCTGCATTTTGGAACTCCTGTTATGAGGTTTTAGCTGTTAGCCTCTATATTCTGTCAGGAGTGAACCAAGGATGAGTTTGGCTAATGTGAAAGACCCTGGCTTGATCTTATGTATAGTATTGCCATTGGTTTTTCTATGCTTGATCTTTTTGCCAGCACCGAGGATCCAGAAAGTTCATCTGACTCACTAGAAAGCCAACATGCAATAATTCCACTAAGATAAAATGACTGGAAAACAAAAGGTTAGCTGGGGCAGACTTCTGGCATCTAAAAGCCCTTGCATCTGAAGACAAATTTCCTCCATCAATCAGAAAATCCACAAAAATGTAGATGCAGATCAGCAGAACAAAATCATCTGTAGGTAAAACAGCATGACTCACCAGAAAGCTGTTTGCCACAGTCATTTTTCTTAATAGGTAAGTCCATTCAGGAGGACTGTCCACTATGTAAACATCCTGGATGAGTCACCCTTGTTGTGGACATGTCCCAAGCTACCTCTTACCATTAAGACTGGGGTCTTCTCTCCTGAAACCCTTCCCCTATGCGCAGGAACATCTACCTGGATTTTGCCCCCTTCTCATTGGTTATCATGCCAACTCACTGAGACACACTTTTGGATCCTCTACAAACCCTTGCAAGCCCAGATTTTAACCTTGCTCTGTGTGTGCATCATCTCCATGGCTTCTGTCTCCATATGCCATCTTTCTGGAGATCCCCTCTGGGTTTCCTCTCTGTGCACCCCAGGAACACCTTCAAACTTGCCGCTGGACTTCGAACCTAAAGCTCAGCGAAGGGTCTGTGCCTGTGACCCTGTTTTACTAATGAAGACCTGAAATCTCTTTGGCCATAGACTCCTGAGCAAAATGCCTAGGTCAGTGATGGCTAACCTTGACACTCCAGATGTTTTGGGACTACAACTCCCATCATCCCTGACCACTGATCCTGTTAGCTAGGGATGATGGGAGTTGTAGTTCCAAAACATCTGGAGTGTCAAGGTTAGCCATCACTGGACTAGGTCACTCACAGCTCTTTTATTGCCTACACTCACATGGTGTCAGGAGTACTTTAGCCAGAATGGAAAAAGAGCGAGGTCCCAAATAAAGAAGAATGGCAACTTAAGCTGATGGAATATGTGCAGCTTGCAGACCTAACATATAGAATAAGAGAAGAAGAATATTGGAAAAGAGAAGATTGGAAAATGTTTATTAAATATATGGGGGGAAATTGTGTACACTTGAAAACGCTTGCAGCATTAAGATAAATACAACAGTGTAAATAAGTTTTGATGGATGTAATAATGGAATACTGAATGGTTTAGTTTATGTAAAATATGCAGGGATATATGGTATGCAAAATGAACCATGGAAAGAGAAGAAGGGAAGATATTGATATTTTAAGAATGTTTAAATAAGTATTCAAAATAGTAAAAGAGGAAATTTAATAAAAATTATATATATATAAAAGGAGTACTTTAGCCAGCACTAGAAGAGGTAAACTTTGCAACGCTTTCTATTTTTAGTGCTATTCCCTCCTTTTTAGTTTAGAATTCTTATTTCTCTAAGACAGAAGTGTGAGTATGTTTGAATATTGTTATGTGTGCCTGACACTGTACCTAGATATATATGCTGCTGTGCAGTGTTGTTAAAAGCCACATTTATAATTATCTTTTTTTTCTATCATCTTTGTATGGGTATAAATCCCTAGCTTGAGAGGGTTCAGATACATGTAGGTAAGACAGCACACAGTTGGATGCCAGCTAAATATCCTTTTTGGGGGAGCATATTTCCCGGACCTATTGAATATCTTCCTCTTCCAACAAGTGGAGGTTTTTATCTTTATAAGTCTTTATATAGATTGGATTACAATTTTATTTTTATGTTTTTATTTTTACATTGCTTCAGGATGTTTTATGGGAAGCAATTCACAAATGAAAAGAAATGAATGAATGAATAAAAAGTTATCTATGTGGTGTGGGAGTGAGCCATGAGTGAGCAGATTTGGGGCAACAGCCTCATAACAAGGGTAATGAATGAATTGGGCCTTTTTATTAATTTGCTTGAGCCATTCTGGATGTAGCAACACAGTTGGCTTAGTTAGCAAGTGAAGGGGAAAGGGAACTTTGGGATCACTTCATTTTGCAATTTTTTATATTCATCTGAACAAGCTGAGTTTTTCAGCAGATTTTGGCAAGTGTAACCAGTCACAACTCCTTTGACAAAGGACCATTTTTTAGGAGCTGAAGTCAACGCAAGTTGGTTTTTTTGGCAAGCCAAGTCAGGTTTATGAAATGTCTGTCAGGAGTCCAGACTGCAGCCTGACTCATCTCCGTTTCCAAAGTTCTGTTAAGATATGGCAGGTCACAGTTTCAAACCAATACTGCATTTGAGTGCATAAAACAGGGTCCCGTGACTAATTCTCCTGTCAGGCAGAGCAGTCCAAACCTCCTTATGCTGGGCTGGGCGAAGTGTTCCTCTACTCAGCTCTGCTGGCTGAACTTGCAGATGAGAGGCCTATTGGCAGTTTCCCCACCAGCAGGAAGCTCCAAAACAGGATGTTCTGAGGACAGAAAGGGAGCAGGGATGAGCCGGCCCAGGATCCTGAGCTCGTCTCACATCCATCATAGGATGACCTTGGCTCTAATTTGGAGTGAATCTGTCCAAAGTTTTAACTTCATTGCATGAACATTTTAACTAGGGCCTCACCTACAGAAATTTGCCTCTCCGCAGAAACACTCAACTGTGTTATTCCTGCAACTTACCAAAAAGCCAACTAGTAGTGATTCTAAAATGCAAACAAGTTACTTATTAGGGTAACAATGAGGAAGTTCCATACAGACTAGAGAAGCAAAAGTTAATGCTGATTCTAGCTCTAAATTGCCCTGACTCTGGGATAATTGACTGAAAGTTTGTGACACCCAGTACCGGTAGTACCACACAATGAGTCTCTGGCAGAGGCAAGAGCTGACTGCATGAGCCAAACAAATTATGTTAATGGACCTCACTGGCTATCAAATTTTGTACTACCTGCTTTGATTCCTGCTGGTACCTCTTTTTAGTCTTGATTTTTGTTTTCATTTAAGCTTGAATCCTAAATCTCAGGCTCTTTGATCACCTTGGTTTAATCAGACTTCCTTTGTTTAATCAGATTAAATACTTTGTTGAGAATGAAATCTGAAGGGATGCTTTGCTGTAGCCCTGTGTGTGGCTTCTTTAATTATATCTGATATTCTTGATCAGTGTGAGATCCATGTAAAAAAGAAAAAGAAAAAGTGGCAAGCTGTTGGTCTGAGAAACTGACATTTGCTTACCAGCTCTAGTCACGTAATGTGGGCCAGAGCTGCAAAATGTTGTATCCTTGGCACAGTCAATATCCCTTGACTCCAGGGTCTATTTTTAAATTTGCACTTTCATAAAATTGAACTGAAGTCTCTTACGCTTGGTTGGTTGGCATCAAAAAAACAGCAGCAGAATTGCAAATTATTTTCAGTACTCACCTCCTTGACAATTATTTCTAATGTCTTCAGACATTATTTGTGTTTGGCAATACCTATGGAGGAAAGGAAACAGTTGTATGTGAAGAAGCAATATCTTTCATCCGGCTGTGAAGTCACTCTCAAGGACACAAATGACACTGCCTGAACGGTATACGAACCCTCCCTTCCTCTTGTGTCATCAGCACTATAATAAATTTTAGCCCATCTGTTTCAACCACAGTTCATAGGAAATATAAAAAGCACACTGAAATGCAGTATTGCTATAACATCAAATATGCAGTTCATACAGAGCAGGACTGTGGCACCAAAGTTTAATCACATTTTAGTCAGCACTAAAACAAAGGGTGTGGCCTTTTCGCATGGCTATCTGGCAATAATTGCAAGTTAGTTGGTTTGTTTTAAAAAAACAACAACAAAACATTTAATTATTCTGTCTGGGGCCCAATGAGGTGCTGGGGCATTCAAACCATCAATGACCCAGGAGAAAAAGTTGTGTGAGCATTGTAGAAAAACTGTTGTACATGGGCAAAGTTGGGTGTTATGAAGAGATGTTTGTGAAAAGCAATATGATGAGCTTATTGGAGCCTGGAGATTGTGGGAAGCAGCACTGCTTGGGTTAGATAGATCTCTATAATTCCCTCAATTATCACAGTTGCAAACACACAGGTGATCACAAAGACACCATCCATTTCCATGACTTATTTCCTTTTGTTTGGGAAGAAACTACCCCCTGCCCTAAAAGTATGAATCTCCAGATTTGAAACAATCATCAGAATAGTGGACCTGGGGTCCTTTACGATGAAGAGTGGGATATACATTTCATAAATAAATGTTACTTTGTTCGCTAACTTGCACCATATTTATTCCTGTTGAACATCTCTTGCAAGACTACGTATTCCTACTCCTGACATCTTTGTTAATGATAACATTTACTAGACTCCTGGTAGGCTGAAAGGTAGACTGTAGTACATATACAAAAATGAAAATGAATGAATGAATGAATGATTAAATAAATACTTCAGTTACTTCACAGAGAGCCCCTGCCTACAATCAATAAAATTCATATTTTCTCTCTGGAAATAAAAAAGGTATATTTTCATACAACTTCCCTGACAAGACTCTCTATTATGGGGGAAAGATGGAGAATGTTCTCTTGTGCACAAAATATGTGAACAGGTTCTATTGTTGTGCATTGCCAGAACCCTGTGTCCTCATGCAGCATCCTAAGAACAGCCACACTTCTGCTGGCACAGTATAGGCTACAGCAAGGCTGTGTGAGAGACAGAGAAAAAGAGACAGGCAGACAGAGAGACTTTGTGTTGCTTATAAGAAGCCAGGACCTGTATCTCAGTTATATTTTGCTAAATTGTGCATATATGCAGTTTCATGTTTAATTCTGGTGAAAGGATCTCTCAGGTAGGAGTTCTGGGAAATACTTTAATGAGCTGTTGCCAGTTAAAATACTCAGGACTGTGCTGGGTGGATTGTTAATCTGGGTATAAAGCAGCTCTTTATAAACTTGGATGTTTGTGGTTCCCACATTTGAGAAGACATGGTGCATGTTCTTCCTGGTGCTAGAGCCTCTGAAGAGGAGGGTAGAATTAAGCCATAAATTACGTAGTTACTCTTGTCAGATACTTACATGGATGCTTCACCTTTATGCTTGAGATCTTAATCTGAATCATATTTTAATTAATTAATTAATTAATCTCAACAATTTATATACCACTTGTCTAAGCAGTATACAGGAGATTGAAATGAGTTTAAAAATGAGTTAAAACTGTAAAATCTGAAATAAAATAAAATAAAACAGTTGTCAGGAGCTGTAGTGTAGTCAGTAATAAAAAAAACCTGGGATCAGTGAAGTTAATTCTTTATTCAAAGAAACAAAAACAGCACAGACTTAGTGATCACAGCAACTCTTCCCAGTAGGTCTTGCCCCAACGAGGCAGTTGTGAGGGCTGAAGATCCCTGCCTTCCCACCGCTCTCTAAGGTTCCTTCTCCAGCCTAAGGCTCCTTCATCTTGTCTCTCTTCACTCCGCTCTCTTCACTTCTCTGCATGTTCTGGGAGACATGGGAAGAGGGAAGCTGGTTGCAGTAGGAGTAGGAGACTTCCTAGATTCTTCAGCAGCCTCCCTCATCTCTATCTCCTGCCCCCACTCCTCTCCTGCCTCTGAGTCTGGACTGCTCTCTGCCAGAGCCTCTTCCTGCTCACTGTTGCCTCTTCAGCTTTGACACATCCTGCTCCCAGTCTGCTCCCTCTTCTCCCTCTGACCACTCACCATCGACCTACCAACAACCCCCTGGCTCTGAGCCTTCCTCCCTTCAGAGTTCCCTTGGGGGTTCCCCCAGCTGGTGCCTCCCATCGCTCCTCTTTATCCAGTTAGTCCATGACAGTAGTGAACTCATGTTGAGTTATGAGACCCAAAGGGTATCCAAGCAGCCTACATTGGTCAAAAAATATGTGCAAAAATACATTATACTATAGAACAGGAGGAGGGAGATCATATAGAACATTAATATTTCATATAGAGAAAACAAAAACAAAAAATACCAGCATCAGCTCCCTCAGAACAGTAGCAGAAAACATTAGCAGCATGCAAACAATAAACAATGGTTTCTCTGCTTATCCCACTGGGCTGTATAATAAAATTGCAATGCTGTTGTCATGCTGCAGTTTATGTGGCCACCAATAGCATGAAGACAAAACAGCAAGCAGGTGATCGAGCAAGCAGTGCAGGGGGCAGGGGGCCAAGGCAAACTGTTTAAAGGAAGGTGGGAGGTGCTTCCAAAAATGGTTTGGCAAACCATTCTCAGATGTGCCTGCCCCTCTCCTTTAAAATAGGGTGGGGGTGTGCTGGGAGGAGGTAGGCAAGGGGAAAAGGGAGGGAGTTGGTCAAGTGTAAAGGGAGCAGTGGTTGGTTAGGTGTGTGGGAAGCAGATTGGCAGGTAAGTGGGGTTGGTGAACAGAACAAGCAGGAGTAACAGCCCCGAGTACATAAAAAGAACATAAGTAAAGCCCTGCTTTAGCAGGCCCAAGGCCCATCTGGTTTGGCATCCTGTTCTCTTGTTGATGAACCAGATGGGCCTTGGGCAGGTGGGAAGCCCACAAACAGGACATGAACACAATAGCAGTTTTCCCACCCATGTCCTCCCCTCCAGCAACTGATATTCAGAAGCTTATCGCTTCTGTTACTGGAGGTTGTATACAGACATCATGACTAGTATCCATTTATAGTTTTACTGTCCATGAATTCATCCAAGCCCCATTTAAAGTTGCCCAAGTTGGTAGCAAATTCAATAGCTTAACAGTGCACTATGTTTCTAGATTAACTATACAGCAAGTGAGGATTGTAACAGTGGATTCTGGTGCCACAGTATGGTCTATATTTTTGCCTCATATTCCTGTTCAGAAGGCTCAGCCAGACAGTGCATGCAGGTGTGTATAACATAAGCCTAACAACCTACAATAAATAAGAAAAGCCACTTCTGTAGGGACAAGTGGGATTGGAAAAGGTTTGTGTATTTGTGTGTGAGAGGGGTGTGTGAGAGGGGCGGGGAAGAGAATGCAACTCTTTATTTGCACATTGTTTCCACACAACATCTCTATTCTTAGAGTGGGCAGACGAAATATTTAGACAACTGAGAGACTGAAGAATATTCAACAACAAAATTCAAGGGGCAATTTTGAGAACTTGAGGGAAGAACATTTATTTCAGCTTTAGGCTATCCTTTCACACATTGCTGACAGACAGGACAGCATGCTCAGGGGAAATACACCCCGTAATAACTGCTTGCTGCCACTATATCAAATCCTTATTGCTGGGAGGAATGTACAAGCAAGGTCAGTGCTGCAGGCACCAGGGTAGAATCTTGCCCAAATCTGAAAAGAAACCTCTAGTTGGGTGAAGCCAGTTAGAGAAGCATGGAGTGGGGCTGTTTGCCCTGGCATGGCGGCTCCTGTCCCTGTTCTTAGCTAGCTCTGCCTTTGACACACATCTGGCATTTTGGCCTTGGGCCCAGAATCCCAAGTAATTTTCCAAACCCTGCTCCCTGAGTAGGCGAGGGGGGGAGTGTTGGGGGGGGGAGAGAAGGAGGGAGATCAGTTTCCTTGTTAACAAAGGCTAACAACAGACAGAGCTTCCTGCTTAAATCTCAGTCCGTTACCCACCTCCTCCCTGTCATCTGTCTGCTCATAACTGCTGGAGGAGAATGCTGTAGCAAGTTCACCTGAGGGGGTGGGGGAGGAGGATAGAAGCAGAGCGGGAGAACTGATCTCTCGCAGCAGATAGCATCATCTTCCCTGTGAAATGAATGAGTCATCTCTGCAACACACTTTGCCTCTGTCAGCCAGAGACACGGGGTCCCATTTCCCTGCCTGCGGAAGCAGCCCAAATGTGCATCAGCTTGATAGCACAACCCCCGCTCCTTTTGAGCCACTTTTTTCATTTGTTTTTTAATGGTCGGCACCTTTTATTTTAATACACACACACACACATTTTCAATTATGTTTGCTCTTTTGGTCTGAACCAGTCACTTTAAAGGACAGATTATTTGTGCCTTTTATAGGACTGGCACGATACAGGGCCAGTAAAACAAAACACCTTGCTTATTTAACTACATTAAAAAAGGGCACATGCGAAATCTAGCTGAAGTTCTTTACTGCAGTGGCTGCAAAGCTCTTTGCAGCTCTTGGCTCAAGCTGCTTTGGAAAGACAAGAATGAAGGACGTTTTTCTCCCAGCTTGCGAGTGGGAGAAGAAGAATAACCCTCTGCCTCACCCTGCCACCAATTTCTATCTAGCCTCCCCCACCCACATAGGCAAATGTGGAAGGATGACTCAGCACGCCAAAGGAAAATATATTGATCTGTCTCATCTCCAGTGTTCTCTCCCCCCCCCCCATCTTCTCCTTTTTCTGAGCAGCTGGTAAGGCCTGCAGAGCCAGGGGCAATGGACATTTGTTAGCTCCTGCATTTCCAAGCGTGAGAGTCCAAGGAAGAACATTTGCCCTTGGCGTGAAAAGTTCAAGCAAGCCCTGCTTGGCTGAGGTCACAGAACAGTGGAAGAGAAGGGGACTGTGCCAATCAGCACCAGTGACATGTGAATACCAGGAGATGAGATGGTGTTTAATGATGCCATTTCACATTTTAGGGTTGCAGTTGCCAAAGATGGGTGGGAGGTCCTCAGCAAGATTTGAAAGTCCATGAAAACTAGTTGGCAGGAGGTGGGGTAGTGAAAGGGTTTCAGTGGCCATTATTAGGAGAGCAAGGACTTTGCTAGACACATTAGATACAACATAGGAGCCAACTCCTAGGGGCCTTGGGGGCTTTGGCCCCCACAATAAAATACTTGAGGGGGCCAGGCCTCCTAAAGTTGATGGGCATCACCATTCAAATGGTGTGTGTGCACTGCGTCATGTAATCGATTATGCGGGCGGGGCTTATCTGGGCCCCCACAATATCTTATTCAAGTTGGCACCCCTGAGATACAAATATACTGTGAGTGAAGACTAGAGAAGAAAATGAGGTGCTAGATCAGGCTTCTTCAACCTCAGCCCTCCAGATGTTTTTGGCCTACAACTCCCATGATCCCTAGCTAGCAGGACCAGTCGTCAGGGATGATGGGAATTGTAGTCTCAAAACATCTGGAGGGCCAAGGTTGAGGAGGCCTGTGCAAGACAGTGTTGGGGGGGAATGCCTGGTATCCCTCCTTATTACACGGAGTCGTTCTTGCTTAAAAGTCCACTCTTGAATAGTGTTATGGATGTTCAACATTTGTTAAGCTGATTGCTTGTTAACAGAGATGACTGGTTGATCTTTCTTCGATGCGAGAAAATAGATTTGTTTTTTTAAAAAATGAATGAATAATTTATCTGCAAAATGGGGTCTGGGGGTGTGTGCTCAGGGGTATGTGTGTGAGAAAAGAAAGTAGTTGGTCATTTGAATTAGGACAAAGAGATAAGCAGAGAGAATTTAATGTTTGTAGCTGGAGGAAGCAGCTGGGGAAGAGGTTGTGCTGTTGCTTTGTGAGATCTGAAGCAATGTTTTTAATAGGCCAATCAAAATGTCACAAAATACTGGGTGTGAGCTTTCGAGTTATCCAAAACTCTTCATCAGGCCAGATGGTTTGGGCGGGGGAACACAACTTGACTGATGTTGATGCCGTAAGGTCTGAATCTGATCATAGTCTCTGATGGAAAAATTCATTGGAAGCCAAGAACCAAGTTTGGGGCAAGTACTCTTTGGTGGAAGGGACCCAGGTGGCACTGTGGGTTAAACCACAGAACCTAGGGCTTGCTGATCAGAAGGTCGGCGGTTCGAATCCCTGCGACGGGGTGAGCTCCCGTTGCTCGGTCCCAGCTCCTGCCCACCTAGCAATTCGAAAGCACATCAAAGTGCAAGTAGATAAATTGGAACCGCTCTGGCGGGAAGGTAAACGGTGTTTCTGTGTGCTGCTCTGGTTCGCCAGAAGCGGCTTTGTCATGCTGGCCACATGACCCGGAAGCTGTACGCCGGCTCTCGGCCAATAAAGCGAGATGAGCACCACAACCCCAGAGTCGGACACGACTGGACCTAATGGTCAGGGGTCCCTTTACCTTTACCTTTTACTCTTTGGTGAGAGAACCCCAGCAGAGATTTAACATGGCAAAACATGTAATGCTTCTGAATGTCAGCTGCTGGGAACTATGGGAAGGGCTCTTGTGTTTATGTTCTGCTCCCTGGTTTCCCACAGGCATGTGGTTGGCCACTGGGAGAACAGGATGCTGGACCAGATGGGCCATTGGCCTGATCCAACAGGCTGTTTTTATGTTTATGTTCTTAAGCAGCCCAGAAATGTTAGTGGATCATGTAATTTTATACCTTAATCACTGGTTCCATTGGACTTGGGGTGGAGTCAGGTACTATTCTATTCCTGTTTAAAAGAGACAATATAGTTATTGTCTTGCTTCTTCACTGACATGTCTTGACCATCTTTCTTCCCATCATTTGATCCTGCCCCTAGAGGTGAATGTTGTTTTCAATAGCTAAAATGGCCTCCAACAGAATAATGCTGACTGCTTGAGGCAATGCAGAGTCCCTTGACAGTGTTTTCTTTTTAGTGCCGATCTTTAAAGCTTACTGTGACTCATTCCCCATGCCAAAATAATGCTAATATGTATGTGACAGCAGAAAACATTCCCACATAGCAAACAGGCAGAGTACATTGTATATTCTAAGAGCTCCTTTTCAAAGGCCATGCTGCTTTTCCCTTTGGACCCCTACTATACCTTTCTCAGAGGCTCATTGGTTGTGCTCCTTACATTTTATCTTGTCAAGCAAAGGCAGGAAGTGTCAGGTTGCAACGTACATGTGTGACAGAGAAGAGGAACAGATGCCAACTGGAAAGGGATAATATACGAAGCTGCTCCACATCAAGTCATACCATTAGTCCATCTAGCTTAATATTGTCAACCCGAACTGGCAAAGGCCCCCAGCCCTATCTAGGGACACCAGGGATTGAATATGGAACCTTTTGCATGCAAAGCATTTGCTCTGCTACTTAGAGAGGGTTCTTCCCCTGTGTTGCTTGAGTAGGATGGTGGATGTGCACAATGCATGTATCTGAGCTACTTGGCTTCCAAAGCAGAAACATTTGAGAATGGTTCCTTTCTTGAAAATGGCACTGTTTGAGCCTCCTCCCAGAAGAATCGATGACACAATTTATCAGGATGCAGCCATTGGGTAATTAGCATCTTTGTTATTATTATTCCTTAGGTAGTGTATAGTTGTGGATCATTTGCAGGGAACCAGGTGCACAGAGGTACACTTAATACCCGGCGGAAGGGCCTTTATTTCTTAATGATCATTACAATTGGCTCTTGAGGAATCGCTGAGAACATTAGGAGAGGCAATCATGTTGGATAGCTGCTCTGGGGTGAATGGAGCTGAGTCTTATTAAATCTTAATGCGAGGTTTATTCCTGGGAAATGTATAAAGCAATTAGGTAGAAAATTCTCATGATTTAATTAGAAAAATGTCTGGGAAATGCTGTGCCACGTGACATTGCAGTTGTGGCCCGATCCTATTCTCAAGAGCGAAAGGCCAAATCTTGAAACACAATATCTGAAAAGGAGAGTGGAAATTTAACTACTCCTTCTAATAAAGTTGCAAGCTCATCAGATCCCATCCAGTCTAAAGCTAGTAAGTGGGAGGCATCTTAGCACACCCACTTGAATATTCTTTCCCCAAAGATGCAGCTCCTTCCTCATTGCTATAGGCTAGCTAAGATGGCGTTTTGGTACCTTCAGGACCAGTTGAGTGGTCTATTTCTCCTCCTCCTCACCTCACCCTCTTCATTCACAGTGATGATCTTACAACCACTCCCCAGCCATTCACAGTACCTATTTGTGGTGGTATTTGGAAACTACAGGTCTCCTCCAAAGCAAGCAGAGGAGAAAGGAGCTGGTGGTACTATTTGGGAACTCCTGCATTAGGGAAAGAGACATGGCTCAGTGGTACAGCAAATATTTTGTATGCAGAAGGTCCCAGGTTCAGTCCCTGGCATGTCCAGGTAGGTCTGGGAAATGTCCCTGTCTGAAACCCTGGAAAGTCATTGTGGACAATACTGAGCAGTGGTCTGATTTCATATACATCAGTGCCTTGTGTTTCTGCCTGGTCTATATCGTAATTTCCCCATGGAGCTAGAATGTGGTTGCTGCTTTTTAAATCACAGGGAGGAATTCAACATCATCAGCACGAGCATTCCTTCTTGCCTGGCAGAAGGACCTTCCCTCTGCCCCCACTGCACCCAGGGGTGTACAAAGTGGGGGACGGAGGGGGCGGTCCGCCCCAGGTGCCACTCTGGGGTGTGTGTGACAAGATGGCCCCTGCCTCCCCCCAGCTGTAGAGCAGCCAAGGGCGCACGCAGTCCGTATGGGCGCTGCTCACGCAGCATCCATACAGGCTGCCGCTCTCGTGCGCCATCCATATGGGCTGCCTCTTGCACGGCGACTGTACAGGCTGCCGCACGTGCACACTCCGTATGGGATGCTGCACGTGCACAGTCCGTACGGGATTCCGCACATGCACACTTTGTACGGGATGCCCCGCCCCGGGTGCTGGAGAGAGTTCCTTCGCCACTGACTTCACCCTGTTCTGGGGACTCTCCTGATTCCCCCAGAGCCGATGGGAGGAGGAAGGGGAGGAGAGGGGAGCAAAGTCCCATTGCATTATCTGTGACACACTGTTGTTGCGGCTATGTAGGGGAGATGTTGGGGAGTGGTAAGATGTGAAAGAATCTGCAGTGATGGTGGTTGTGGGGAGAGAGGGTGGAAATGGATGGCCATAATCTCACACAGCATTAGGCATGTTTCAGTCCCTTGATCTGAATGTCCTTAAGCATCTCTATGGAGTCGCAGTCATCAATTTTGTAGGTCTTTTCAGCTCTATGATTTATGAACTGTTAATGAGGCCTCTCTAGTTATTGGCCATACTTTTTACTGTTTGTGCGGTGAAGCTCTAGCCCTGCACACAGAGACCCCACAACAACTATACTTAATTGTAATGTCTCTTTTTTTGGAGTGTAATGAAAACTTTAAGGGCCAACACATTTTGTATGGGCTAGAATCTAGAGAACTGGAGTTTGGGGGCATGTCTTAATGTAGGGTGGCCATATTTCAAACAGTAAGAATACGGACAGAAAGGTTGTTGAGCTGTTTTTGGTAAAGTTGTTGAGTTTTTGGGAAAACCGGCAAAAGCAACACTGCCAACCTGGGCTGCCATATGTCTGGATTTTCCCGGACTTTTTCTTTCTTTCTGATTTCCGCCTGGACACTGCTGCCGACTGCAGTATTCTGGATATGTCCAGGAAATTCTGGATGTATGGCAACTCTACTTAATGGTCTTCTTATAGATTAAGCTCATCCCACCAATGGCATTTATATCTCAGTCTGTCTCTGCTCTGCACTGTCGGCAAAAGAGAGATAAAAAGGTGGAAGATGACTGATTGCTGAGTCATCCTTTTCTTTTGCTCCACTTCCTGTCACCTGCTACTACTACTACTGTTAATCCAGGAACTTTGAGTTCAGCCTAGAAAGGCAGAGGTATTTATTCTTCCTTGCAGGCAGTATTTCACGCTGTGCTGACAGACTGCAGCATGCAAGCTGTGTACTAAGATGCCATCTTCTGGAAGCTGACAGTTGCGAGTGAATTAATTGTGACAGGAGAAGAAACTCTGCAGACTGGCTAGGCATCAGGAAGAAGTAAAGGGTTGTCTCCAAGAGCTGTTGGTGCTCTTTTCCTTTTGTAGCGAATAAGCTGAGCTTCATCTTAGGCCACTTTAGCTTGTGGGTGATGAATCAGCATGAACACTAAGATCGCATGGACATGTAAACACAAATCAGGACTCGAAATGATTTTTCCTCTCATGGTTTGAGCCCAGCTTCTCTCTGAATTTGCGACCCATTTGATAGACGCACTGGCCAATGAATCACATTCTGGCTCCTTACTCTTTTTACTCATGTTTCAGGCAATCTGTCCAATTTTTAATTTGTTTACTATTATTAAATGTAATGTACCTTCACCCTCTTCTTCTATTTTCCTTTAAGGGCAGAATAAAATTTTGAAATGTTGACAAAAATTTCTCTGAAGAAGAGAAAGTTAGTAACATCAGCAGTTCCCAACCAATCAGCGCTACGCACCCCTTGTTTCTGCAAAAACAAGAAATTATGTTTTCCCCTCTGAACTTGATTTCAGGGAGTACTTCTTAGACTCATAGAATCATAAAGTTGGAAGGGGCCATGAGGGTTCTGATCAGACAAAGTATGGTGGATGTTTCCACTGTGGGCTCACTGCTACAATGTGCACATTGAGATTAGGCATGGGGGAGGAATGCTATTCAGTTCCAATTAAAAACTTAAATACCCAGTTCTCACAATACACCTAAGATCACGTTCCCCCAAAAAATATGTGAACTGAAACACAGCCATCCTTTCAAATTTACACTTTCTGAATTATGCAGTGCAGTTCTTCAGCAAAGTAATGTGCATAAAAATGAATATACTAGGATAAAGTGTACATATAAAATTGTTATTATATTAATTTGCAAAAGTGTGTGTTTTAGGGAAAAAATTGTATTAAAAACTGCATATTAGGATAAATTTGCACTAAATTGCTGTTGAATTTTCATTTTAAAAAAAATCACAAACTGATATGGAAATGTGGACAACTGAACTTAAGAATGGGAAAATGAGAAAACATATTCAACTGTCCTTAATATAGACACATCTTAAAATACAAAGGAATGGCTAATGTACATCCAGTTTTCAAAAAGGATAGTTTAACTTCCTTTGGAAAAACCGCTCTTCTCATCTCAGTGCCTCCAGGTGTACTACTGCAGATGTCAGTAAATGAATAAATCTTATCCATCTACTCCCTATTGAACTAGCTAAGTTCTTTCAAGGCAGATACAGTAAGTACCTAAGAGACACTACCAGACTGTGCAGCATCTTAATACTTTTATTTTCCCCCCAGCCAATCTTGACCGAAGGGATTTGAAGTTCCAAAAGCAATGGAGCATCCATTGCCCATGAATTCTGCTGTGATCACATTCCACCACAGCTGGTACTGAATTAAAAGATGTAGCAAAATGCTCTTCTCTTTAAGAATGATATAATGGTTTGGCCAATCCTATGAGCAGAAACACCAAGCAGATTCACAGCTATGTTGACAAGGCACTAGCAAAACTGAAATGTCTGCTGCCAGTTTTTTCAGACACAACAAATCCATTGTTTTGTGTTATGAGAACAAGTGACAGTGATCCTTGGACTCACATGCTCTCCCCCAACTTATACAGTGTGGTCACAAGGAGATAACCAGAAGCTTCCACTCCACTTTAGATTAACCTCAGTTTGCCATGATGTCTAAATCCAGACAAATGGTGATTAATTGGTACTATAGTCTGTTGAAACAAGCTGACTTCAGACCATTATCCATGGAACTGAGCTGTTTCAACTAGTCATAGTTATGATCCATCATATTTTAGGGTTCAGAAAATACACTAAACCATGTTTAAGCAGAAGTGATCTTGCTGGAGGGGAGGAAGAGGACTCATGAGCCTAGGCTCACCGATATTTGCTCTCATAACACTAAAACACTTGGTTTAGTGTTGTGTCTAAACTCAGCCAATAATAGGGAAAAGTTAATGTAATTCTTAAGCATATTTAAAACTTAATGCAGCAGGCAGAGGAAGCTGGTAGAAAGCCTGTTCAGATGAGTCACCTTATATATGTGAATAAATTACTAAGCAATTAGTGAGGAATATACTGTGAAAGATAATGACTTGGGTTAATAGATGCTGGCATGGCCAATTACAGAGGCACCTGACCCTGGAGCACACCAAAATGAGAAATTAACTTTGAGTGTCAATACCTGTCATAAGACATGGGCTCCTTGTTGTTATCTGACATTTCCACGAATTTCAACAAGTAGAATTATGATAATGCCAGGAAATAGAATTCCACAGTTGTTGCTAGCTAAAGTTCTGTCTCACTGGAAGGACAGATCCTGAAGCTGAGGCTCCAATACTTTGGCCACATCATGAGAAGAGAAGACTCCCTGGAAAAGACCCTGATGTTGGGAAAGATGGAGGGCACAAGGAGAAGGGGACGACAGAGGACGAGATGGTTGGACAGTGTTCTCGAACTGGAAACAGCAAACATACTGCGGTGGAGATGGTGGTGGGAAAGCAAAGGGAAGAGATGGAGGCTCAGCAAGTCTGACAAGGCCCATGAACTGCCTATGAGGAACAAACATCCCTCCTTTGGCTCTCTGGTGGGATCACACTCTGGTATTATGACACATACTGATTCACAGGAGCACAGGTGTGTGTGTGTGTAGAATTCCACTCCTGAAACAAGACTTCCCCTTCCTCCCACTACATGCCCTCAAATCTGCTCCAACCCTCTAGAGCAGCTTTTGAAGGTGTGCCCAAGAAGTGAACTGGGGGAGAAGAAAGGAAATAGGGCTTTTACGATTCTGGTGAACTGCTAATGTGTTCTATCAAAGGTTGCACAGGGAATGTGGCCATGTTGACCAGCTCTGCCTCCAGTGCACACCCTCCTGCTTGCCTCACCCCTTCCATCTGCAAGTATATGTGTCCATATTCACACACCATGTATTGAAAGCACTAGGATACTGCTTTAGTCATGGCTTCCCCCAAAGCATCCTGGGATCTGTCATTTGGTAAGGGTGCAGAGAGTCTTTAGTAGACCCTTATTCCCCTCCCAGAGCTTCAATTCCTGGAGTTCCCCGTGTAGAGGGATTGATTGTTAAACCACCCTGTGACTTGTAGCTGTGTGGCAGCAGTAGGTTCTCCTAAAAACTTTCAGCACCTATATCAAGCTACAGCTCTCAGAATTATTTGGGGAAGGACATGCCTGTTTAAGGCAGTACTGTATCATATATTAAATGCATGGTGTGAATGTGGCCTGTGAAGGCTGCCTACAGACTTTTGTACTAAATGCATAGACGTGGAAGGAAGGGCTAAGAGCCTAAGAAGAGCCCTGTGTGACTTGGACCGATCTAATCCAACAGGCTGTTTCTCACAGTGATCATCTAGTTGGCTATGGGAAGGTCACAAGCAGGACATGAGGGCCATAGCCCTCTCCCACAGTTGTTCTTCAGTAACTGGCACCGAGAGACCTACTACCTCAGATGCAGCAGATAATATACAGCCATCGTGATAAGTAGCCATCCAAGATGGTGGCCATTATTCCATCTGTCTGCAGAAGCAAATTCTATCATTTAACATCAACTGTGTCCTGAATCGTTTATCATTTGGCATCTTTAGATTATGAGAGCAGGAGAGAAAAAAATCCTTTCAAATTTCTCTGCTGCATGTACGACTTCTCTTCACCCCACCTTCACTTGGCTTAAAAAAAACAACACTAATGCTAAAAGGGGTGGCTCTGTGTTTTATGTGAGAATCCCATCCTATTTATACCCTTTGCATCAGCTTGGAATAAGGATATTAAAATTAAATGCATTTCTGGCTATTAAAAGAACTAAAATTCCTTTGCCTTTCAAAAGACTTCCAAGAGGTAGACTCCTATATATTTGTAATACATACATATGGATATTGTTTACATTAATGTTTTTGTGGAATTTCTTCTCCCCTTCCCCATAATCAGAAAATACTTTTGGAAATTGCTCACTTATTTTCTGACGTTTGATTATCAGCTGAAGTCAGCCACAATAAAATGAGAGAAGGTCCAGTGTTTATGGGTTGCTGCCACCTAAAGATGGGAAGTAATAAGGACACCCGGGGGGGGGGGAGAGACTTTTAAATGGCTTTCTCTGCATTATATCATGTCTTCAACAACAAATGGTCAGCAAAGGAGGGAGATGTCTTGCCATTGCGGTGAGGAATTACCATAGCTTACTTATGCCTCCGCTGCCCCCCCCCCCGAAAGCTGGAGCCAATATAGCATAAGTGTGGACATGGCATAGCTTATGTGGGCAGCCTCAAATAAGAAGCCAGGAAGAGGAAGGGAAATAGGGTTAATTTGACACTGGGGGAGTTTTTAAGATGCAAGTAGGAAGGAACTAGAGAGACATGAAGAGAAATTTCTCTAGAACTGTGAATATTCCTTCCAGGTATGCAATTAGACAAGAGCTGTTTTGCACCAGCCACCAGAGAATTGTCAAGGCTTCAGCTGTCTGGTGAAACAGAAGGCAACTGCTTTCCTCAAGCAGAAGTTGTTGGGCCTGAACTATTTTCTCACATGTGAAGCTTGCCCACAATATCACTGCCCACAACTGTTAGGTTTTTGAACTTTGAATTTGTCCGCTATTTCCCTCCCAACCACCACCACGTTTCACCCTATCCAGTAATCTTTGGTGCAGATTGTGTCCCCATTCTTCTCCCACCATAACCACTATAACTAAAAGAACGTAATAGATAATTAACATAATTAAAAATTTGGTTTTTAATAATAAATATCCTTCCTTAAGGCTGTTCTATCTTCCAGTTAACATAAGTGGCACCAGGGGCTTGAACTGGGAATCCTGCAGCTGCTAATTCTACTATTTTTGTTTGCAGTGTTGTAGATTGGGCATGGCTTAAGCCCCAATACAGAAATAGGGCCTCTGGCTGATACTTCACCTTTTCCCTGAGCTACACATTCCATGGCCTTCTTCCAATGCTGCCTTTCAGTATAACTCCTATACCTTCTTTCTATCCATGCTGCTCTTTGCCTCAGATACTAACCTGCCTGTATCCTGCATGTTTGTCCTTTGTCATACTTACCCTTATGAAAGGTTCCCTGCTTAAACAACTCAGGGTCACACCCTTGACTCCTTTCATGTTTTCCTCTAAGCAGACATCAGTTGCTTGTTGAGTTCAGTTTGTCTTTTGTTGTCAGCCCAACCTGGCTACTAACCATGTTCCCTATGGTTGACTTAGGCAGTATCTTTTGTGATAATCAGGAGGGGCACACTTCTGGTTAAAACCTGCTTGGGGCCTGGCCCCAAGTGCAAAGTGCATCATGATGCATTCTATAGCAGAGGCTATGTGTTTAAAAAGTAATAATTAAATACTGATTTTAAAAGGTCAGTGCACAATATGGAGTTCTTAACAGCAGGAAAATGTTTCTGTCGGGCGGGGGAAGGAGGATTAAATATTTAATATTTAAGAATATGAAGAATTGTAAAGTAAAAGACCATGAGAAAGTTATGAAATTAGCAATTTCATAACTTTCTTGTGGTCTTTTACTGTATAATTTCTTAGACTATTATTTCAAAATCCCGCACCACATTGTAATATTTAAAATCAACAACTCAGGGGAAAGGCCTGCAGGTACTCCATTTTCAATTTATCAACTTGGTTTGCAAGTTGAACGATACAAGAGAGAGCAACAGAAGTTAGATAATTCACTGTTCACTTATATAAATTTGAAAGACTGGCTTAAATCACATGACTGTCCCAGTTAGGGATCGGAAATGAGGTAACGGGCAGCACTATAAAGCACTGCTTTTTATTAAAGCTCAGAACCATAATGCTAAGCTTTGTACTTGGAAGTGGTGCAGTACACTCAAGTCTGTATCTGGAACCAACTCTGATATACAAATCTTTTAATCTCTTCTCCAGGAATACACTGGAAATAATAGTTGCAGTAAATTTATATTCTGTACAATCAGACTGTCCTGGTGAATTCTTTTTATCCACTGATTTTGTAGGGCAGCCTTCCTAACTGTTCACATTAGGACTTCCTAATAGGTCAGGTTAGGACTTCAGTAAAAAAATAAAACAACCATGGAGGATTTCATGTTTACAGTCATATAAATAGATCTGATAATGCTGTCACATGGGGAAAGATCAGTTTCATTTTCTTGGAATAAAGAGGAGCAACCAAAGCTCATCTCTGCTGTGGTTATAACACACACTCTCCTGCTTTTGAAATTTATGTAATGGCAGTGCAGCCGTAAGGCCTTGGTTTTATCCAGCGTAGATTAAATCTAAATCAAAGGCTAAAACTACATTTCCAGATATAGAATCAGCTGTAGTCTACCACTTCCTCTTACTGTACAATGTTGCAGATATTAGGCTATTAACTAGCGTTTCCCAGTATGGGAAAATATTTGAATCGCTAAGCTCCAGAAAAGAGACTCGAGTATCGTCAGTCAGTTATTAAGGACGCATTTGAGGAGGTGCTGAAACAGGAGCATAAGGTTAGAGAAGGATATGTAAGACAAGAAGGCTGGTGTCCATGACAGTCAAATACTCAGTGCCATAAGCTTATTCCACAGAGTCCTGGTTTTGAACTGGAGCTTTGATGCCTGGGGTAGACTTCTCTCGGGAAGTTTGCTACGTCACAGTTCCAAACTCCAGCTTAAGCAGAAAGACTACCTACTGAGTGCGAAGAGTTATTAATACAACTCTAAGCACAGCTCTCTTGAATTTTTAAAGAGGCACAACACAGGAACTCTCCACTACAGTATTGTCTGTCCGCAGTCATTGCATCCAAAGGAAGTGTTCAAACACAAACAACAAAAACTGTTCCGCAAACAGTTAAAAAAGAACACTCCAAGGATAAAATTGCTTCTTTCTTTTGCTGACATTCTGCCTTACATGCAGAAACTCAACAGGCTGCTTTATCCATTGCTTTTTCTGCATTTCAAGCCTGTGAATGAAGCCTGGAGATCATTCAGAACCAATAAGAGAGGGTATACTGTACAAAAGATGCATTTATTTGGTGGATAGAACATTAATATATAGAAAAAGCTATAGCTAGAGTTCCTAAATTCTACTAACTAGTTTCTCTTAGACCTTCTGGCCTTCCTCTTAGCCTATATGCCCACAATCATTTTAGTCCTTAGCAATTAATTCCACATCTTTAAACATGAAACTCAGTGCTTTTCTTCTAGAAAAAAAAGGTGCTGGTACTCACCATGAAGTTTTTACAGCAAGTGCCACAATTTTAACCAATGCTTTTCTAGAAAAAAAGGTGCCGGTACTGTGTACCCTTGAGGGAAAAAAGCACTGATGAAATTTTAAGAATAGAGAATTAGGATGAAGTGTGCATATTTACATAATTTGCCTGACATTCTGAGCACATACGGTAATCCAAATTTCATTGAAGCAAAATATAGAGGGTTTCTTTTGGTTGTAAGAGTAGATACAGTTTAATCAAACCATAAGTCTCTAAATACTGGAAAATCACAGTGGCAATTCTACTTCAAAGCCCAATGGAAAGGCACTGTAGATAGAAACTTGGAATCGGATGTAGGAAACCAAGGTACTAATCCTAGAATTTCTCTACTTCATTGCCTCTCTTGTAAATATGTCTCATTAGTAATCTAGATTAAAAGTGGCCAAGGATTACTTATTGTGAATCTCTTGGTTTTAAAAACCAGCATTTCCCTTCAAAACAAAGAGAAGAGCTAGCAGGAAAACACTTCACCCCAATTTCCTTGTATTTTCAAGGGGAATCTGCATTTGAAACACACATTTCCAGCATAATTTGTGACACGTGTTTGGTTTCTAAAAACAAGCCCCAAACATTTAATGAGAAGCAATCCTAAATCTTAAAAAAAAAACCACAAATGTAACCACAATCCACCCACTTTTCTGCCTAGCATTTATTAAGTCAATACTGTTAAAGCCAATAAAGACATATCAGTATTGTACAATCAAATGTTAATCCCAATTTAGTGACTATAATACAAGTAATCATAGAGTTGGGAGGAACTCTGAGGACTGTCTCGTCCAACCCCCTGCAAAGCAGGCATCTCAACAGATATGTATGCTTTAGTCTCACTAATGACAGCAGCATGCGTGGGGCACCTGAAACTATTGTAGGAAAAATTAAATTAGACACACTTCATTCATGTTAACATTTTATTAGTGAGTTTCTTCCAGCACAGTCTTAAGAGTTACTATCCTTTTAAATGAGTTAGCAAGCCAACTCTGAGTGGCAAAACAAAGTATGAAACACTGCCAACTACCCCCACAAAACACAGTAATAATGGCTGAATAACTTCAGGAACTGCCTGCTTTCTGGAAATAAATGCTTAACTTGCTAAATAAACTAAAACTGCCCCATGCTGAAGAAACCAAAGCAGCAGGAGAATAATTCCTTCGTCTCTTTCTTTGGCATTCCTACCTAAATCATATAAAAGTATGGTAATTTTGTTAACAGGAGAGTGGCTGGTTTGGACTAAACACTAAATTAGTCCTTCTCCTTGTTCTCTGGTATGGCTGTGAGGGGGAGTTGGTTATCACAACTAGGTACTCCAAGAGAAGACTGTAAAAACCCAAAGGGAAAAAGGATTATCATATCACAGTAAAACAACAACACTGGGCTGGAACATGAATTGCCAATACAGAAGTCTACTGATGCTTATCACATGTTTGTTATACCCCATGTATCAAGCCTCTGCTTTGCTGCCAGTTGGGGATCCATGAAAGTTCCCCACATGTGAAATTTCCTACATGAAGAGACATTAATGCCTTGTGTGCAGCAGTCCTGAAATTGGGGCCCTAGGGTGTGAAGAATAATAGGGGCATGTGTTAAAAAACAAAACAAAACCCTGCTTCTTAAAGCATTACCCTATTCATTTTAATTCTTAATACCTCTCCCCTACTGTTACAGATCAGAATGAGACTGATAAGGCATTCCTAGACCATCAAACAATATATCTCACAGGATAGCTTCTTTCTTCACTAGTGACAGGACAGGCCTAGTCTCCAAAATGCTCTTGTCATCACATCACTATTTTAAAACCCTAGAAAAATGTTTAGGTCACAAGGTGGAAACCTTTAGCTGTTGTATTTCCTTATGCATGCGTGAAATATTATGCGATAATTACGGTACACTCATATATGAAGGTCTGCCCAGTCTATCGGCTAATAGGATTGTGTGTTCAGTCCATAATTCAGTGATGGGGAACCTGTGACCCACCAGGTATTGATGGGTTGTAACTCCTATCATCCCTGACCATTCACCACACTGGTTGGAGTTGATGGAAGCTGGAGCCCAACAACATCTAGAGGGCCACATATCCCCTATCCCAGTATAGTTGAAGGTAAAAAGCAGATCATCTCTATTCTTTCATGACTTCATATCTCAAAGGACAGAAGATAATTGGTAGGGTATCTGATTCCGCAGCATGCACAATAATGTAAGGTGCTTAAGCTACTGATTTATTTAATAAGCAAATGTAACCTTTGGAAGTATCCGAGAAAAAATAGAATCCATCTGGAAAAGATAGTAAGTTGAAAAACTTCTCAGATGCACTATATCTTACAAGAGATTAAAGCACAGGTGATGGTAAATGACCCTCTCCTCATTGATTGAAAAAAGCTTATCTAAGACAGATCTCATATTTGACTACTGAAAGGATTCCAAGACACCCAGAAAAAGTATCAACAATAATCTGTATAATAAATGTATTTAAAGCCCTAAATTAACTTTATTGGTACAATACTGGGACTCAGATGGTGATTAAAGCACAAGTAAATTAAAGAATTACTCTGCCTCTCACCAACAAACCTGGAAGTGTTATATTTTAAAATGATAAATCAAGAAAAATATTAAACACATGTTAACAGCAATAAGCCATATTTCAAGTTCTTTTGCAACATCTGATATTTAGGCACCTGTTTTCATCTACATCTGCCCTCACTTGATTTTAGTGATAGAATATTTTGTACTTATTGAAAAGATGGCTTCAATATCTGAAAGCCTTCTAAATAGACAAAGACTCTTCTTTCCATGGAAAAAAATGGAGCACTCACTCTGAACAAGGCTACAGAAGAAATATGCAGAATGAGCAATATGGGAAGTATAACCAAACTGTCAGTGCTTCCCTTCCAAGGGATTGTAGAAACTGTAACCTTGTACTGAAGTTGGAGAAATCTTAAAATTCTTAGCAGCCTCTCAAAATTACAGTCCATAGTTTTCTCTAGGGAATGCCACATAGTTAAACCAGTTTAAAATGGTTTTACTTGCATAGTACAGTGGTAAGCAGAGTTAAAATCAGGTACCAACTAGCAGCAGCCATACTCAGATATAGATACATAGAAAAGCTATTCTCAAAGTCTCAACATTATAACAATCTCTGACCATACTTCAAAAATAAGTGTTCGATGTATTACATGACATAGGTTACGTTCGGGTGCCACAATAATTGTTTATTGTGACAGGAAGGAGCCAAATCCCCGCTCCTCACATGACTCTCACATTAAGGAGATGTTTACTCTGCCAGGTTACATTTGTAGGTAGTACCCCAGATCAATCACCTCTGCCAAGAATCTTAAACTATTCCATTTGCTAAAATGTTACAAAAAATCACAATGTAGTACCTACTCATGAATGAGGTAACTGCAAAGCTTCTTCTCTGCACGACGGCTATCAATTTCATCAACCCATGAACAGTTCATTAAAGAAAGCATTGTATCATAGCCAAAATGGGCAACAAGGAGCTCCTTCCTAGGGAGTACTGGCTGATAAGAGATAACAAACACTGCATAGCAACTAACAGAATGCACGAACACTTCCAAGAGGAATGAAAACTGCTCAAGGTAGGGGGTATAACAGCTACACTCAGAGGCCTCAACCTAGTGAAGAAAATCTAGAAAATTTTGTAGATCTTAAGTGCTGAGTACACTGCCCTATTCCTTAGGCCAATAGAATACCATCCTAAATTATCCACCTTTGCCACATCCCAGAAGCTTGTGCAAAACACTGTTTAACCTATGGGTGCAGCAGGGTAAAAAGCCTTTCGTTCTTCCTGTGGTTCTTTAAACTCCTGCATGAAATCCAGGCATTCACTAGTACTATGATACAGTGAGATCATGGTACCTCTTGCTGTACAACGTGGAGAACTGTGAATGAATGTTGATATTCAGAAAACATGGTTAAAATTAATTGGATTAATTCCCAGCAAAAAAGTAATCAGATAAATAAATTAAAAAATCTACAGTGCACTGAAATTATACTGCATTTCAAAAAGCTACCCCACATATTCACATTTTGAGACATCCTTACTAGGTTAAGACACATTAAAATGAAGTATTTCCCATTAAAGATGTCAAGAAACGGGATTTAGTTTTATTGCATGACGTTGCATAAGAAAGTATATTATTGAAAACTGTAAGGCATCATGCAATTATCCGTAAGCTGATTCATTACTATTCTTTGAGAGGTGGTTATACACTCTACATTTATAAAACCAGTTTTGAAAAAAGTACATAAAAATTTAACATGATGAGCATTATATATGACCAACAAGTCTGCAGAGTTGAGCTGTTAAAAAGTGCATTCAAAAAAACACATACTGAGCTAGAAAGTCACTGTCACACAAAAAAGGACTGCAGACAACAGACAAGCTATGAATCCCAAAAGAAAGTGGTTTTATAGGACTAGAGACTAATGTTACAAGATCCAAATTGACAAACTTGCTTAAAATCCATTTTCAGTCTTTACACTTAAAATTTAACACAATTGATACAATAAAAAAAAAAATACGCTATTGTAACCAAAGTCTATTGAGTTCAAGTTATGTACACTGAGAGATCAAATAATGAACAGGCTTGGGATAGTATGTACTAATGTGATTTTGGCATTAATCAATGTATTGTGCCATCCAACGAAATCCTTCACCATAGCCTTGCCTCTTTAACACACTGCACATGAAGACTTCTAAGGGTCGCGTGTTCAAGTCTTTCACTGAAACATTCCCCTGAAAATGACATAAAAATAAGAAGGTGGGTTAATAAATCGAAACTCAATCTTTCCCATTTCTCTGCACCTTTTGAGCCTCAAGTAGCCAAACTGAATGACTTCCTATCAGCTGAGACCAATATGGTGACAGCAACCCTCTTCTGGGCAGTTCTCCAAGCCCTGTTAAAGATCTCGACAGTAATCCAACCTAGAAGTTGGGTAGGGGAGGTATAATTGAAAACAATTCAGCCTATAGTTCTTTTCACCTCTACCCCTCTCTTCTTTGGGACTGTCTTCAACAGTTAACACCAGGCTTCCTCAACCTCGGCCCTCCAGATGTTTTGAGACTACAATTCCCAGCATCCCTGACCACTGGTCCTGCTAGCTAGGGATCATGGGAGTTGTAGGCCAAAAACATCTGGAGGGCCGAGGTTGAGGAAGCCTGGTTAACACACAAACTGCCTTTTGTTTTACTTTCTCAATAAAAACTCATTTTTCTGGGAAAACTCAGGTTTCATCTCTGTTGCACCCACCCTGCAAGTACCTTAACAAGGGTGATCTGCTACCTATGCAGTACTGCTGCATGTTTTGGTTCTGTGCTAGTTTTGGGGCCTCTCCACTATACTAACAGGATTTCTCGCCTCTAGCAGAATAAAGTGCAGGGGGTTGGACTAGATGACCAACAGGACCCCTTCCAACTTTACAATTCTATGATTCCATAAAGACACAACCACTGAGGGAATAGGTTCTCCTAGCGCTAGAAGGCAAGTGTCTTTCTCCCTATTGTCATTCATCTTCAGGGAGGGCTTATTTCCTGAGCATAGAAAAGTAGGTTTCAGATGAGTGGGTGGTAACATTTTCAGAAGCACAAGAAATAATAGAGAAATCTGTATTCAAACATAAAAGTTGCCTATTGTAAATGACACAACCTGGGTTATAATTATATTTAATTAAAATGTTTAAAATAAACTTTGTTTAAAATTGGAACCCTTCGGGAACATTTCACAAGGCAACAATTCAGATTTCCATTAGACAATTAGCTCTAAAAATTCTGTATTATATTAAAAGTACAATTTAACAAAGCCAGCTTGGTTTTATGGTGAACAAGTAATCTGTAAAGGCTTACTTGTTAGTGACTTATTTTAAAAAGGAATCTATGAAGTCCTGTAAGCATCCTTTTAAAAATGCATCTTGAGAACAATATGGAACCAACAAAGAACTACCGTATTTTTCAGTGTATAAGACTAGGTTTTTTTCCTAAAAAATAATGTCGAAAATTAGGGGGCGTCTTATACTCTGGGCCATCTCACCCCATTTTCTTAAATCTGAGTCCCTGAAAATAGGGGGCGTCTTATACATGGGGGTATCTTATAGACGGAAAAATACAGTATATGCAAGCTTTCAGTAAAGCAGACCACAGAAACACTGGGGGGAGAAAATGATAGGCACATTGAAATTACGTATTTTGAAGCAATGGGAACAGGACAATTAATACCTTTCCTGTTGTCTGGCCATACAAACCAAACATCTCTCGTAGCCCTTCTTCACTGATGGCTTCTGGTCTGTCAATCTTGTTACCAAGAATTAGGATAGGCACGTTAGCAATAGTTTCATCTGTCATAAGTGCCTATGTAGAGAGGAAAGACACATGTGTTAGGTTTTATACATTCACATACAGCATGCATGAAGTGAAGCTTCTGAGAGTCAATGGAGAAAAGATGGAGAAAATTTTGACACCTTTAAAAATATTTCTCTCTCTCATTCTTACATCAAGGCCAAAATATATTCAAAAATAGAGAGAATGGCCACATATTAATCAACCATAATATGGCTTTCCTCCATTAAACTATACAAAGATTCATTAATTAACCGGGGAAGGAAAATAAAGTTTTACAGAACTGCATATTTAACAAATGTATAAAACCAGTAAGGTAAAGGGACCCCTGACCGTTAGGTCCAGTCGTGTCCGACTCTGGGGTTGCGGCGCTCATGTTGCATTATTGGCCGAGGCAGCCAGCGTACAGCTTCCGGGTCATGTGCCCAGCATGACTAAGCCGCTTCTGGCGAACCAGAGCAGTGCACGGAAACGCCATTTACCTTCCCGCCAGAGCGGTACCTATTTATCTACTTGCACTTTGTGCTTTCGAACTGCTAGGTTGGCAGGAGCAGGGACCAAGCAACAGGAGCTCACCCCGTCGCAGGGATTCGAACCACCGACCTTCTGATCGGCAAGCCCTAGGCTCTGTGGTTTAACCCACAGTGCCACCCGCGTCCCATAAAAAAAAACCCAGTAGAAATACCAAATATGAAAATCATAGCTGTGAAAATCAAATGCAATCAGATAATCCAGTAACGGCTTGTGCCTAATGAGACTGGTGGAGCAGAAGGCAGGGAGACTAACAGTAGGTGGAGCCAGAGCCAACTAATTCTAGTTTTGTTCCCTTCATCCTATTTTCAGAGTTCTACAAGGACAACCTATAGACTAAGGAGAATGAAGCTGACAGGTAGTACCACCCCTGGGGTGGTTTTAAATAGGAAGACCAACACTGGTGGGGCAATGTCCCATTTCCTCTTATGCACCAGTCTCCAGCAAGGTAATCTTTTCCCAAAAAGTTCTCTTTTTTATTTTTATTTTATTGAGTTGTAGGCCCATATATGATGCTGTAGCTATACAGATGTAATACCCCTGGGGGGTCCCTGCAAAACACTTTCTCCATCCATCGAAATGTCACACACTTCGCTAGTATTTTACAAATACCAAGTACATTACTAACTCACATCAATTTCTTGCTTTGATTCAGCCAGTCTGTCACGATCTGCACAATCCACCAGAAAGACAATCCCATTGATGGCAGGCAGATAGTTTTTCCACACTCTGCGAGCTAACAAAAGAGAGTTATAAAGGAGCAGCAAGAGGAAATTATCTGTTATTCTTATAACTCTATTCATAGTAACACCTCATTAAGGAGCAGAAACTTTAAAAAGGGCATTAGGAGATATATTTAAAAAGCTTTTTTAAAGCCCACTCTCTTTTGTTCTACAGTGTGAAGTACTGGGTTTAAAACTGAAAAACCATATTAGTTTTACTGTAAGAAACAGCCTTAATAGCCATAAATCCACTTCTAAACGTGTGCTACAGTACATGGCTTGCAGGTTTTAAAAAAGAATGCTAAACTTAGTGGTGGAACTTAAAAAACACAACAAAATGGCAGTATCGCCATTAGAAATATATATCTCCTAAAAAATTAACCACCCCCAAGACAATAACATATTTTCTGTTTCGGCCTGTAATAAATTCTAGAAAATGCCCTCCTTGATCCACCGGATACCCAGTATCCATGCTGAAGTACCGGTATTTAAACACAAAACCAAGTAATATTTGAGGATCAGTTCACTGTAAGCGGGGTGGGGTGTATCCAATGTAGTCATTGTTATTGTGGAACTTCCTTTTTCTCTCCTTTCTTCCAAATCTTAAGAGCCTTTCAAATCTGCTCTGGGGGTTCCCCAATCCCATTGGAACAGATTTTGGGGTCACAGGGGTAGAAGAGGAAGGGGGAATTCCATTGCATGAGCCGAAGTTGTTCCAGGAACACAATGAACTGCATTGGATACAACTATTAACTTAAATCGACTTGATCAAATTGCTGCCTTAACCTACGGTATTTTTTTTTAAAAAATTTGTATAATGAAAACAGAGGTGTTTCACAACTTTAAGCTCTCCAAAGAATCAGAGACCAATTAAAGGCACACGTTGACTTTTAATCTTAGTATTGCATTGCAAATTAAATGTTGCAATAATCCTGGACCTGTTAGAAGATTCTATCACCATAAGTGTAATGCACTGCTTCCATTCTATTAAGTACAAATATTGCAGTTGAAGCATCCTGTAGCTCACACTCAAGTCAGCGTGTGTCCCATGTTCGTTTTTCCTTTATCAATGAACGGGGTTGGTTAATTGAAGCTCACAGGTGTATGTTTGCTGTTTGACCTACTTAGCTGCACACCTGTGGTCTCTCGACTTTTTGCCTAATTAGAAGGGGAGTTACTTTCTGCACCAAATGCAGGAAGGGATGCTATAGGATAACTGATTATTTGAAAACTGTATTTAAGTTGATCAAATGTTTTGTATGCTGCTGGTGAGGAGTGGTGATGGCTTGCAGCATTTGGCTGTTACGTTTTCAAAATTAAAAGTAAGCAAAGATATTGCGGACAGCCTTTTATTTCTACGCTCCAGTCGCTGTGCACACTCTTGTGTTGGTGAAAAAGTCCAACATCCCACACACCTTACACGTGTATATAACAGAACAAGTACGACTACAGTCAAATTTTAATAAAATCAGGAATGTTTTCCGAATTGAAAATACACAACCCTCTTGCAATACAATAACTTTTGATGTGCAACCAAGGAAGCTTAACATGTTAAAAGAAGCCTTCTGCAGGTTGGCATCGCTTACCTTGGGTATGTCCGCCTAGATCAAAAGTAGTGAAAGTCATACCAGCAATTGTCAGCTCTTCTGCAGCTGCGGAAACAGAAAATACTATTTTTCAAAACCCTATCTTACAGCAAACTATCCTCTAGTAAAGGTAATAATCATACTGATAAACCATAATGCATTACAGTGGTACCTCGAGTTACAAACACCTCAGGTTACAAACACTTCAGGTTACAAACTCAGCTAACCTGGAAGAGTTACTTACCTTGAGTTGAGAACTTTGCCCTAGGATGAGAACGGAAATCGTGTGCCAACGGACCTCCGGAACGAATTAAGTTCATAACTAGAGGTACCACTGTATAGAACAAGGTGATGAAACTGACCCTGTGCATGCTTCCTTGGAAGTAAATGCTACTGATCACCTGCAAGCATGCATAAGGTTGCCAGTCTAACTCACACTGAACTGAACAGTTTAAAATTAGATTATTCTGGTTCCCCATTCCTGATCTAGTTCAATAGTCTACTAAAGTCCAGAGATTTGAAGCAGCACTGGGCATATTACAGTGGTACCTCGGGTTACAAACACCTCGGATTACAAACACTTCGGGTTACAGACTCCGCTAACCCGGAAGTAGTACCTCGGGTTAAGAACTTTACCTCAGGATGAGAACAGAAATCGCGCGGCGGCAGTGGGAGGCCCCATTAGCTAAAGTGGTACCTCATGTTAAGAACGGTTTCAGGTTAAGAACGGACATCCGGAAATAATTAAGTTCGTAACCAGAGGTACCACTGTATGAGAGAAAGGATATATTGACTTACTTGCATGTAGTGTGGGGACATGTTGACCCAGTCTGCCATCTTTAAGCATATGCAGGAGAGTCGTTTTCCCAGCATTATCCAAACCAAGGAATACTAGTTTACCAGTTTTTTTGTACAGTCCTGGAAAAGATTAAAAAAAGTATTTGATGAGTAAGTACTAATTTCCACACGTGTCTCATCATAATAGAATGTCTGATGATTAAGTTTTGCTAAATGCTTCTTTAGGATGGAACACAACCATTTCCCTATCATCACATAATCTCAAAAACATTCTACATATGTACATACAGCCATGCAAGTATTCAGGATCAGGCTACTCTAGAAAAGATGGAAAGAGGATGACACCTTTAAGACAGGATATCATTCTAGCTCACGTTTATCTGCTAAAACTAAGAGAAGCATGCAGTACAACAAGAATAGGAGGCTCCATCTAAGATCTCCACAACATTTGGGGAGGGATCATAGGTCAGTGACAGAGCACATGCTTGGCATGCTAAGCTTCTAGGATTATTTCTTGACAATTCCAGATAAAAGCATCCAGTAGCAAGAGATGAGGAAAACCTCTGTTTGATATCTTGGAGAGCCACTGCCAGAGTAGACTATTGAACTAGATCAGGAATAGCGAACCCGCAGCTTTCTAGATGTTGCTTGACTTCAATTCCCATCAATTCCAATTCAGCATGGCCAATGGTCAGGAATAATGGGAGCTGAAGTAACTTGGGTATGTATATCTACATTATGAATGTTTGTGTTTTGATCCAGGCAGACATGCTGCTTACCTCATGTTTGACCTGCTTACCTATTGAACAAAAAGTCAGCCCTCAGATGTTTCCTAACACATTATTATGATTATAATGCAATTATAGTTATGTTTCTAAAATGCCATTTTTAATTCAAGCCCGTTTGAATAATGAATAGTAGAAAATGGGAGTCAACTGAACCGAGTTTTACTGAGCCAACTAGGTTGACCGTGAAAAAAGAAATGAGAAAGGGAAAGCTTCAGAGCTGCACACAAATCTTCAAGCAGAAATTGCAAAGATGAAAACTGATAAAATATATGTTGAGTTCTAAAAGTTATTCCTTTCTCAGTGAGTTCTCAGTCAATTACCCCTTCCCCACAGTGCCCATCTCCTTTCCAGAAACATTTAAAATTACTAATCATGTATTGCTCTTAAAGCCTGCAGAACGGAGTCAATCATAACAAAATGTAGTCTGAAAGGCTTAAAAACAACCTTCCATTAGCATGCATCATCACAAAAGGAATGGAAAATGAATGCATTTCAGAGCTTAAAATAATACATCCTAGCTTAAAATTCATGCTTTATCCATGTATTGATTTTTAAGGTGAATCACAGAATTATAGAGTTGGAAGGGACCATGAGGGTCATCTAGTCCAACCCCCTGCAATGCAGGAATCTTTTGCCCAATGTGGGGCTCAAGCCCACATCCCCGAGATTAGGAGTCTCATGCTCTACCGACTGAGCTAACAGGGGTTATTCACTTTTAACAACTTACCCATAAATGGTGAATTTTGACACTTGACTGGGAAGGGCCATAAATCCCAGGTGTCTCCACCTAGGGCTGGGAGAGACCCGTACCTGAAACCCTCGAGGGCCATTGCCAGTCAGCATAGACAATCCTGAACTAGATGAATGGTATAAGGCAGCTTCCTATGTTCTCTCTGAGCAGCTGCAGGGGATTTCAGAGAGCTCTGCTTACCTGGCAAAATTTCTGAACATCCAGTCTAGGAATAAAAGAAGCTACCTTATACTGTATCAGACCATTGGTCCATCTAAAGCCTACACCAACTAGCAGCAGCTCTCCAGGGTTTTAGTGGTCTTTGCCAACTGCTCCTGAAGATGCGAAGGACTGCATTTTGAACTTTTGCATGCAAAACATGCGCTCGAACCAATGAGCCACAGCCCTTCTCGTGCTTACAGCTGCTGCTGAGGGGGTGGGATCCCACCAGAGGAACCCAATCCTCAGAAGCATGTAAAAGGCGGCAGGTGATGTCAGCCACTAATGCTCCTCCTGAGCACCAGGGGAGCAGTTTGGTGGGACTTCCCAGGGTGCTGGGGCCTCAGCTCTGAAAGTCTAGTCAACTTCACAAATGATGCTTCTCATACATAGGCTATCTCTGTGTAAGAATTATGAACACAATACTATTTTAGACATATTCAGGATGTGATGAAAAGCACCAGTAGACCTTTAGATGAAGATGAACTCCTGTGTGTCATAAACATAATGATGTGACACATTTGCTTCAAAATTGCAGTGAAGCTCTTCACACTGCTGGTCCTAAATGGTTTATACAATCTACCGGTATATTTTTAGCTTTTGCTGCCCTGCTCTTCAGTTCAACAGATTCTCAAATCGGCTTATGATGAAATTTAAAATCCATAATGAAAATCAGGAAAACAGCACCACTTTTGTAAAAAGACAGCAACCACCAAAAGCAGAGCTTTTAAAAACACCTAATAGTTTATTAATAAACTTATTAATAAGTTTTAATAAGCTTCCCTTGTTGCAAGTCCTCCCCAGACTTGCAACAAGGGAAATAATTTTAAAGTGAGGATGCTACCTCAGAAAAGACCTATCCAGGCCCTGCACCAGATTTGAGAAGGTCCCTAGCATAGTACCCTCCAGTGTGCATACAAACACCACCATTTCTGTTTCCCAATAAACACTGCCATTTTAGTTTCCCACAATTCCTTGAACCAACACTATGTTAGGGGTGCTCTGGGGCATTGCTAACGGTTGGCCATGCTAGTCGAGACTGATGGGGATTTGGGGGGTGTAAAACCAACTGGAAGGCAACAGGTCCTCTACCCCTCCCTTAAACTGTATTTGAAAATACATTGGGGTATTTTTTTTAAAAAAAGAACTGGATTATAATTCATTCTGTTCCAGGCAGTAATGCAACTACTGTATTTTGAACCAACTGTTGTTTCTAAACAGTCTTCAAAGGCAACCCCAAGTACAATGCACTACAGTAATGCAAACAGTGGGATTGTGCTGTGTTTGCAGATAGTTTTTTTAAATATATATATGTATGTATGTAATGTTAAAGTGATTTATTCTTCTCAATAAGATATATTTTCCTCCTTTAGGAGTTTACAAATGCAGCATCTTAAAACATTTCAATGACCAGAGCTGCAATCTCATGCATCTTTATTTCTGAGCAAGGCAAGCCCCATTACATACGGTAGTTTAAATTTACTTCTGAGTAAACATGTGTAATCTGCAGTTCAGTGCTGGTTTGTACAATTTATTATGTTTGTCATGCTAGTGAGTAATCTAGATAGCTTTAAGAGGCAGTCTTAATGAGTTCATCTGTTACAAAAGATCTGCCCCAAGCAAAACTGCGGCTCATAATGATTTGAAGGACAAAGTTCGCTGCCGCTAAGCGTACTATGATACAAAGGTGCCTTTATTGCTTCTAAACTGGACAAAGTCAGAAGGCCTATCAGGGGTGCAGGCAATTCAGCAGGGATAAGAGCATTTTACAAGAACCAGTGGCAGTTTCAATCAATTAGAAAAGGTGTGTTCTCTCTTCAGGGAGACTTGTGAACAAGTACCTTGTTAAGGCTTCAACAGGCCGCTTTAACATTTTATAGACCAAATTGAAAATGCTACTACATTTTAGTTTTTAATTGAGGCTTTATTACTATCCCCAATTCAAGGTATATATTTGCGGTACAGAAGCTAATTTATAGAGGCAGCAGTCAGTCTGTAATGTGTAGACCATAGGGATTATTAACTAGTGCAGACTTCCTCAACCTCGGCTCTCCAGATGTTTTGAGACTACAATTCTCATCATCCCTGACCACTGGGTCCTGCTAGCTAGGGATCATGGGAGTTGTAGGCCAAAAACATCTGGAGGGCCGAGGTTGAGGAAGCCTGAACTAGTGCATTATACAGGATTGGACAAGATGGCCATTGGGGTGCCTTCCAATTCTACAATTCTATGATAGTACTTAGTCACTTAATGGTATGACTCTGTATAAAGCAGGTTCCTATGTTTTTATTAATAGCACAACATGCTTTACAGTTGACATCTTTCATAAAAGAAAATCAGCTCTCAGAAGGATGCTGCCCAATTTGGCAGCTGTCAAGCACCTTCCTTTCTCACATTGCCGATTGAAAGTACTTTGCTTTCCACTCCAGCTTCCCGTGTTCTGCAGAGTAAGGGAGAAGAACATGGCACATGGAGTCATAACAATGCTGTGTATTTCTGTGGCTTCCCTTCCACTACAATTGCTGGGAGCAGGTTTATTTATTTGTCTGTTTAAAATGCAACAGGTAGAAACACAGTGAAAAAGAAGAGCATTAGTAAAGATAGGTTGCACGGTACAGCATCGGCTAAAGAAAAATTAAACCAGAAATGGAACATTAGTGAGGTGGACTGCTAGCAGGTATGTATCATGACAGTTGATTGTATCCACAGACAGCTCTCTGATCAGCAGGGGTTTCTTTGAATGCAAGATGGAGGGAGGTATTTTTTGCTGGTTTCCCTTCCCTCCATAGTTCTCTTTGCTCCCCAAACTGGAGGGTCCCACAAGTCTTTGAAACAGATGGGTAATTGAATAGAAAGGGAGAATCTACCCCCCCCCCCAAATGCCTCTCCTGCTTCCATTCATGAAAGCCTTTGCTGGATCAAAGAGCCATTCATGAATAGACGGATATAATCAGTGTGATGGAAATGGAAGTAATCAGAAGTGTCCATTCCATATGTAGATGTCTTACCTAAAAACTGTAGTACACTACTGAAACCACTGTAAATCCAGTCAAATATAAAGGACATGTCCAAATCTTGCAGGTTCTGAAAGAAATCAAAAGAGAAGCCCCATACATCAAATGGCATTAAGACTCTACTGAAGTAACGTTGAAAATGAATAGAGAAATGTGGAGTACTTGACAGAAATAACATATCCAGAGATAAATCACTTTTATTATTCATTTGTGAAACCACCAATACTGGTGGATTGGAATCTTAAAAACTATTCTGGAGAGGCAAACTTTCTGTTTTGATGCTGAAAGAAAGAAAGAAAGAAAGAAAGAAAGAAAGAAAGAAAGAAAGAAAGATAAAGGCCACATTCCACTGAAATGCACAACTAGTTCTTCATGTCCAACAGGGTTCAGGTCCTCCATCCCTTGCATTCGGAGTAGGTGTGCGCATGCATGAATGTGAGACCCATACAATCTCCTCACCCACAGCCTTTCTCTGCAGGAACAGCACAATGTGGAAAGAAAAGCTGCAATCTTGTGCGACTTTCTGTGACTAATGCAACTTGGACTGCTTGTGGGAACAGTTCTTCTAGCATAAATCTGTTCAACACATCATCAGAAGATATCTCCAAAAGGCATTTTGAAGTGAGTTTTGTGGTATGTCAAGCATCTGTGCTACACAAAAGGCTCAATAGGTATGTGGAAACCCCTTGACTTCATCTGAAATAACTTGGATCCAAGTCTACAGCAGCTATTGTGATATAATGGGATCATGTAAAAATAAAAGTGAAGTAACTGTGTGGCTACAGTCCAGAGACACACATATTTAGTGGGGTTTCCAATGTCTGCTAATATGGAAGTGCTCCATTAATGCACAAAAGTCACTTTCCCCCTTGTATTATTAACAATGGAGAGAGAACAGGATTGGATTCAGAAATCACAGGATCCAGAAGGCACAAACAGGGAATTGAGTAGAAATGCCCAGAAATGGCAGTTTCATCTTTTTCCAAATAAAAGCATGTATCATCTTACACAATTGGTAACATTGTTTAAAATGTACACAACCAATTACACTTCTTAATCTCACTCTAAGACTAGCATTGGTTCCACATTCCAAAATGTTATTGTGGCACAGCATAAATCTAGTTTGGTTCCAGACTTCAATGAATGGTAAGGAATATCACATCCAGAGGAGATAAAGAGGTATCATCTCTGCCAAGGGCTGTTGACCCCTTCTTTGATGTTTTACGAAATAAGAATTTACTTAGATAAAAGTGGTGAAATACAATGCCTTAGAGGTTAACACTCCTCCCTTCCATATGAAAATATGGAAGCACTTTTTGTGAATCATAATTTAAATTCATGGCCATTCATGTTTATTTAACTAGGTAAAAGACCCAGAAGAAAACCAGGTCATTTGTTTAGAGTAACTGGCAATGCTAGCAAAAACAATTAAGTAGTTCTCCCAGCAAAGCATAATCAATTTCATATAATCTTGGGTGGGACATCTCCATTTCAAAATACAAGCAATGTGACCTTCTCCAGCCAGACAGGTAACACAAGCGAAGACATCACAATATTATTCAAATTAAACTCTACTATTGCAGCTTGATGTGTTGTCTGAAAGTTCTCAGAAAAGTACCGTAACCAATAGTGCTGAGTATACCGGTAAGTGCGGGGCATTGTGGAAATCATTAAGATTTTCACACACTCTGAAAAAGAGCACTCTTTTTGGCCAATTTTTGCTGAGGCTCCAAAGGACACAAAAGTATTCACAGGAGGGTTAAACAACTGGTGTATTCCTTCTTCCATATGAAGACAAAGCTAAGGACTTTGTTTGCCTTCTGTGACATCACCAACTAATTAAATCTACATGCTGCAGTGACATCATGGTGGCTACATGAATCATGACTGGCTGGGACCTCAAAAAGAGCACACACAAAAAATGGTTTTGAATCAGTGGGGCAGCAAATAGGTTCACCACCTAACAGACCCCTGAAAGCCCATTTTCCACACCAAAAATATTCACCCAAAAAGTGTGTTACAGTAACTAATCAACATTCTGAGCATATCATGGTATGGAATCAAGTCTTAAACAGCCTTCAGCAAAGGGCACATCCTTCGAGCAAACCAAGATAGTATCTCTCATTTGGAGGAGCCGGTTTTATTAGTTACAAACTAGGAAGGCTACAGGACTTATAGATTCTTATCTACTGGCCAGTGAACACTTCCCTCCAGTCTTAACTCTTAATTGTTTAGATTGCATGAGATTGGTGTACTTGTATTAGGGTTATACCATCCACCCATCCCCTGCTGCCATTCATGTTTTGGGCTACTACTCCCATCATGCCAGACCTTTGGCCATTCTGGGAATAGTTGCCCAACACATCTGGAGAGTACCAGGCTGGGCTTATATCTATAGGGTTTCAATGTAAAACTGGGAGGAAACGCAAAAGTACAGCAAGTGTCCCTTTCTTTCTGGAATTCCACAACCATCAGCAAACCGTGGTCCAGACACACTGCACAAAGCATTTGCATCAGCCACTAAGAGATGAATTGGTATGAATGCAGCTGGGCCTGAAAGATCCTTTCACCCTGAATGCCGACTAGAAGCACCAAAATTATAACAGCTGCTGGGGGAACAGTTCACTATCACCACTGCCGTGTCTAAGGAAACACATGGATCCAAGTGACCCTGGCACTCTTATTTCCTTATCACTGCACTGTCCTACTTCCAATCAAAATTAAACATGTCTTCAGCTCCTTGAATGTTTCATTTCCATTTATAGCCTGCTCAGAAACAGATTGCAACACCACCAGGATAATTACTGATCGGGTTCAGTTTCCCTGATGGCACAGGAATCTGTGGTTACAACTTTATAAATGTTCACCCCTAACATCTGTGTGGATTGGGTCAGGTGATATGAGTTCAGAGTCCCTTGGCTGTAGTCAAGTGTAATCAAAACTTCAGTGATTCAGAGAAGGCTCCAATGTCCATTTTTGTGACAAGACAATAGAAACTGCTAGAAAGCCACATAAGAGAAACTTAAAACCTTTCTATTACCTGTTACCTAAATGGTGTTGCAACATGGAGATAAGATGGTCAATAGTTTTTCTGAAGCAGTTAGAAACTATATCCAGATCACAAGGACTTGATCCTTATTTTCTCTTTTGAGAACTGTAGTGCTCAGTATTGTGCATGGAAAACATTTGAAAGAGAAAAAACAACTGCTTCCAACTTGCTGCTTTATTTTATTAAAGTCCCTAGAACTCATTACGTCTCTCAAATACACTCTGAACTTCTGAAATACCGGTACTTTAAATCACCACAAACGAACTGCAAAGGTGGCAATCACGTCCTTTCACTCCCAGCAATGCCTATATATTGGTCTCTCCCATGCAAATATATACTCACAGATTTGCAATACATCCACAATAGCCATTTGCCACAAATTTATTATTATCCCACTTACCTCATTAATATTAGCTATCTGGAAACATAGAAAGGCCGAATAAGAAAAAAAAAAGTCTGTTTTACAACACTTCCTCTCCCTGCTCACCAGGAATAAAATAATAATCACCATATGTGATCTGGTAGTTTCTCTTTACAAGTCTGGGATAGCATCTTACCGATTATGATACAAAGTAGCCAGGACACAATTCAACAGTGGATCAAGACCTAAAACAGCTCTATAGCCACTGTTATTAGGAGTGAGGAGTTATGTTTTTCCTAGATTCCTGAAGACTATTATTAATTATAAAAAAAACCAGAACCTTCTGTTGTTAACATAAAAAGCAAAGATCTATCACATGAAGTGCAACAAGAAAAAACAAATATTAGGACCTATGCTGTGCTTCCCCTTATTAGAAAAAACTGACAACCTGATCCTATGTTTACTCAGAACTAAGTACCACTGACTTTTATATGATTTACTCCCAAGTAAGACTGCATGGGATTGTGCTGTAAAAGGCTAGGCAACTGATTAGATACAAGATGCATTACAAAGAAAACATTAAGGACAGAACATGCTCATCACATGAACTCCACATTACACAACGGCACGTCTAAAACTGACACTTACTTGACTGAAAAGCAAAGGTCAAGAACAAGCAAACACAGCAGTACATACACGTCATCTGATTTATTTATTGCTTGAACAAAATACCGAACAGGAAAAGCTTCCAAGAGGTTTAGAAAAACTATCTACTCAAGTAACATACAAATCAGTCCACAGGGTGTGATGCAAAATAACTGCTCATATTTCAGAGGTGAAAATAACATGACTAGGCTTTAGGAAGTTGAGCTGGAAGGATCCTTTTGGGTTAAGCAATATTGTAAACCAAAACAGAGGCCTCTGGAGATTTTATTTAAAGTTACACTTAAATGCAACACACTACATAAGAGAGGAAATTAATATATTGGATTGAAACAAACTATGGAGGGGGAGCACAGTACAGAAGATACCCAGCATCCAAA
Organism: Darevskia mixta; assembly: GCA_034641385.1. Taxonomy (NCBI): domain Eukaryota; kingdom Metazoa; phylum Chordata; class Lepidosauria; order Squamata; family Lacertidae; genus Darevskia; species Darevskia mixta. The sequence continues at coordinate 40,605,669 of JAWWNH010000013.1, read as the reverse complement.
GTCAACATTTCTACCCTGTTTCCCCTATTTTAAGACGTAGTCATAAAATAAGCCATAGCAGGATTTTTTCGCATTTGCGAAATATAAGCCGTACCCCGAAAATAAGCCATAGTGATAGGAGGGCGGCAAGGAAAACGCGGGGCTGGGCTTACGTAAAAAAAATAAGACATCCCCTCAAAATAAGCCATAGTGCGTTTTCTTGAGGAAAAAAAAATATAAGACGGTGTCTTAAAATAGGGAAAACACGGTATTGCTAAATGGGAAATTACCGGTACATATCTTACTGAGAAGCTTGATACTTATAGTTTGTTGTTTTATAATTGCTGTCCTATGCTTCTTGCAGAAGGACAGACAGGATAGAAATGATGCAGTAGTAACAACAACAACAACAATTTACAAGAGTGAAATTGAATATATCTACCATGGGAAAGAGGAGGAGAAAGAACCATAAAAGTGCAATAGTGCAGTACTATTGGCAGGCACGATTAAGGATTTTGTCGCCAGCTATCTTTATATAAAAATCCTGTTTGGGTCTTCCATGCTGAGGCATATTCAATCCTAACCAAAATAAAAGACATATGCAGTTGTTTGAGGAGAAACGCTAACTTCCCATGTGGCATCTCCTGCATGAGGAATGACAGAGATTGTGGCACAGAAGGAAAGTCCCACCACAGCTTTACCATTTGTTCATCCAAGTCACTCTAGGTTAAGCAAGAATTCGAACTAGGTCTGGATAATGGGCCCACCCTGGCCTCTAGCACAAGTTGGGGAATGGGTCAGGAATCTTCCACACCTCATCACATGAAGTAAACAAAGTTGGTAAGGGAGGGCATCATTCCTTCCCCCATTTTGCTGATGATTACCCATTGCACATTTCACTACTAAATAATGTATTTGCTAATGTCCTATTCTAATGTCTATTACTTTGTGTTTGGTGCAATGTGGCCTCCACTGTGATGTTTGAGATATCCAAAGAAATGGATCAGCCTGACCCAGGTTCTTGTGGTTAAAACTCTTCTTTTCAATGAAGCTTGCACAGGTCAGATCGAGTATCGAAACCCCACAAAACACAGCTTGTGTCAGAAATAAATCAAGATACAGCAGTGCATTTTTGAAAGGTTGATTTCAAACCTCTCACTGCAGGCCAAGGATACTGATGTGATTTGCACACTCCTGCCTGAATACCTATGGCTATGACTACTGTTGGATGATTACTAAGAACACAGCAAGAGGCAAGTAAATGTTATAGGAAATGATCTAGGAATAGGTGTCCTTTCACAACGAGTATAACATTTTTTGCTGCTGCTGCCCACACTCAGCATGGGGTGGCAGGGAGAGGGCAGATGCAAGAAAGTAACATTGCATAAGCATAGCCCACATAACTCTATCCAATACCTTCTTCCTACACTGCGGTCCTAGAAGTTCACAGTTGTTCTGTATGACCTGCACACTTTCCTTCCACTCTACCATATATGGACCCAAGGTTTTGCCTCGCTCCCTAGCTACCACATTCAGAATGCAGAGTAATTTTTTTAGATCTAAACAGCTTTAACCCTACAGGATATTGCATACATTTTAAAATGCACTCTAAATGCCTTTATATTAGTCCTCGAGAAGAGGGCACACAGATTCAGGCAGCCCCAGCCCCCATAGCAAATGGTCAAGGATGATGCAAGAAACATCTGGAGGGCAGCAGATTCCCCCTTTCCCATTCTAGAATAAAGGGATATTTGAAACAGTGGCTTTCTCCATCATAGCTTTCCCCTAGCCAGCATACAGGATGACAATTCTAAGGTAATTATTTTATAAACGTAGTAAATGATAACTTACTATTTTGGAATTTCCCCCCTCAAAATTATGATAAATAACTAGAAGAGAATTCACTAGATAACAGTAACAGCTTTGTTTCGAAATATCAAGTAAAAACTCCTCTAAGAAAAATTACGGAAAGAGTTAACATACAATCTGATTGCACTTTAGCCATTGTACTTTGTGCACCTAGAACTGTAGAAATTCAATCTTCTAGAAACAGCTTGGCAAATGAAAGTTTAAAGTCTACACTGTGACTCTGCAAGACTCACAGCAGTTTTATTGAACTTTACATTCTAAGAACTGCCTATATTTTCAACTAATTTTCTATTGATGATTGAGTTCTATTCCATTGTAAACTCCATTCATAAGTAAAGCAGAAATATATTATGGTCTCTGGAAGCTAAGTAGTATCCAATTGCCTTGGAGAATAAGCAAGTTTCCAGACAAAATATTTCCATATAAATCAAAACTGTGATTTATGTGAGCCTTTTTCTATGGCTATCTGGTTACAGTACAATGTAGTGAAACACTATTAGATAGACATGCATTATTTGAGAGCTACCAAAGGGTGAGGTAGCACCTTTTATTTGAAAAACAGAAGCTGACCTGAACCTGCAGTCTTCTAATTCAACAAGCTATGCCAAGCATCTTTATGTGACTTTTGTAACTGAATACGGCTTACCAATCTTTGATGTCTCAATAACCAGTTAAGTTTCAAACCCAAAGTAAAATGGAATCCTGGTAAACCTTAACTGCAATTAGTGCTAATGGAGATTTTGGTAGGCTTCAGGCTGACAGGGTATGAGCAGTGACAGACAATTCACGCACCAAAACAGAAGAATTGGGGGGGGGCAGGTATATGACACCCAGCCTGCAATGGCTCATACCCAGTCTCTTAACTATAGTTAAGAAATTGACTACTGTATGCCCAAGTAATGAAATTATATCATGTACATCTCGTTTACACCACTTCTGTTTCCCTCCCTGTCCTCTGTATCAACTTTTAGATTGTAAGCTCCATGGGACAGGGCCCATGCCACTCGTACCTTGCAAATTACTTTTGTGCATTGATGGGAGCTTTAAACAAACAGTGAGCTCTAACTATTCCATCTGCACCGTGTGTGTGTGTGTGTGTGTGTGTGTGTGTGTGTGTGTGTGTGTCCTATGAATGAACATAGTCATAGTGCCCTATACCAATGAGGTTCAAATTTCTCAGACCTTCAGTGATCCCATTTCATATTGCTGTTCACAGAATCTCTGCTCATCTTCCATTGAATCCTTGTGTGTTACTGTTTCGACCTAGTCATTGCTCCATATGTGCTGACAGGCCTTCCTAGAACACACACCCCAACTGCACATTGCAATGCAATACTAATGATGACAGACAAACTGTCTATCAGGCAGCTCACCCACCACTAATAATCCTATCATTGTGGAGCTACCCAGCTTTTATGGAATTCCAAAGTTTTGTGAACACAGTTTGAAAACTGCCACTCTATTGAAGGGTAATTCTGTAGTGACCAATATAACATCTAGAAGCTTATGTACATAACATTTGTGTTTTAGCTACTATTATTTGAACTCCAATTAACATTAAACTATTTGTGTGGTAACTTTATTGATCTTCCTTCCAAAACAAAATCAAGAAGTATGCCACAGGTAATTTAAATACTTCCTTTTTGTTGTTGTTTTCTTAAAGATGTGACCAACATGACAATCTTGCAACCTTTACAATTTACCTGTAACTTTAATAATGTTATTGTCTTTTTAAAAAACCACCAATCAAAAAAATAGAAATCCATCTGCAGCAATATATGTAAAAAGCTAATGTTTCATGGACAAGAGTCAAACATATGCTGATGTTTCTTGGGAACTGTGGAAAAATGGTTTTCTGTCAAATGATCTGTGACTGCTATAACTTGTTACAATTCAATGACAGACACTTACAAATAAATGTCTCCAAGGCAAGAGCCTATGTATATGACATTTAACTATGCATTGACAAGTTGTAGGTCAGCATCAAGTCCATGTGGGAAATTGTAATGTCATTATTTGTTTCTTTTCAACCCAACATTTATCATCATTTGCAGGGAAAACAAAGGTCACAGAAATCCCCTTTTTAAAATGATGATTTCATATTGATGAATATAATCTGGCATCATTTGGCCAACAAATTTTCATTTCAATTTCCCTGTCTCAAACTTAACAACAAAGCTGGCAGCTGACACCAATACTTCAGTGGCTACGGTATTTCTGCTTCTGCACTTTCTTTCAGGATAACCACATTTTCCATAGGGGAAGTATTTCCTGTGCTTGTGGCTTATTTTAAATTACCTGAAAACTTCATATATACTTTGTGTTCAAGCCTGTGTTCAACCTTTACAGGGTTGTACGGCTCCCTAAGGCAAGGCAAGATATCTTCAGCTCCTGAGGTATTTTTTTGTGAGGGTGATAGATCTGAGAAGAAGATAGTAGCAGCCCCTATGTGCTTCAAGAAATGGGGTGGGATTCTAGTATCAACATCAATTCTACACTTTTCCAAACCACACCTAGTTTGAACTTACTAATAATTAACCTAAAAGGTTATCCAACTATTATAATATATTGTCTCTCTCTTAAAAGCAGTAACATATATCCACTCCTCGTCCGACTTGTCTTTCAGATTGTAAGCTTCTTACAAAACCTCCATAAGATGCCCTACATTGTACAAATTATTGGCCCAATAATTATTAAATTCTCAGGGAAGGAATTATGACAGTCCTAAGAAGGGATTTAAATGACACATATGACAACATATTTATGGTATGTAAGTTGCACATTGTGGTGTAATGTGAGTCACAATAACTGTTGCATATAATACACATTTCAAGTAACATTTTATAACTAATTATGGTATCTGCTTGCTTTATTTTATTATGTACTGTATGTGACCTGTTGTAAGAACGTATGGCTGGGCTAGTAGAGGGGTGTGTGTGTGTGTGGTAGTTTTCTGTGTATGGCACTCAAAGTGTTTTGTCACTTTCAGACCATGGCCAGTGCTGGATGATTTGGAAGAAACATACCAGAAGGCTCAAGGCAATTATTTAGTAATCCAACCCCTGCCATTCACTGATTAGTTTTGAGCAATCAGAAGTATAAGGACACCTTGGGAGTGGTGTTGCAGTTGTTTGACTGCCTCGCATCTCTATCATCTCTGCCTCGACCTCTTAACACAACTGCATTCCTACCTTTCAACATGTAAGCAGCAACCTTTATTGAAGTTGCACTACTACAATGCTAAAGCTAAGCAAGTATATAGGTCATGCCATGAAAACACTTATTTTTTTACACATTTTTAAAAAGCTAGTCCGCTTCATAGCACTTTGTAGTGGTATATATGTATAACAGATTAAATACAATATTTTAATGCCTATTAGATTCACTATCAGAGAGATGGTGGCACTTCTGTATTCATTATATAATGAGGTGGTAATGGTGATCGATTAAAAGTAATTTAATACTGTTTCAATTTACCTTGAATGCATTTCATTTTTTATTGATTCATTCCATTTCACCTAACACGCCCCCCCACCCAAAAAAGGTAGTTAGTAATGTAAAATAATCTACACTGACATAGGTCATCAGATTCTTAAATATTAGGAAATCAAAGTGAAACTTCCATGCCTGACCTACAGTGACCTACATAGGACAGATTGCAAAATTACTTCTTAGTAAGAAACAACTTCTTACAGATTCCCACAGCAGAACTTACAAGTTTAAATAGACGCGTGGTTAATGTTTAGTGCACTCCAGAGTCCATTTAAATACTAGCATATTGATTTGGTATGCATTACATTCTACAAGTAATTGATGCTTTCTTTAAATACAGACCTCTTTCTTGTATACTGTTTTGTTGTTGATAATCTTTGAAGACTTCGTAACTTTCTACCAATGTAACACAATGCCTGCCTTCTTTTCCACATTAAATATTAGAAATATATGAAGCTTTATATCAGTGAATAATATTTTTCAGTCTGCCTTTTGGTACAATTCATTTTTTGAACTTCTGACACATGCATAAATTTTCACTCACTTGTTCTAAATTACCGGTATTCACCTAAAATTCCTACCACCAAACATCAGGTCCACTAATGATATCTGCATTCCTACATCATTGATAAACAAATTTAAAAGTAGGAGGGTGAGTCTGGTAAATCCTGATTACAAACACTACATAGTTAAAGCATGTTCAGGAGGAACTAATTTGTATTAAACAACCTTAATATCCATACCTATTATTTTTAACAAAGGAACACAATCCCCAGGAAAAGTCTCCTAGCCTGACTTCCACATAAGAAGCATGAAAACATTTTAATGAGCTGGTTGAGTAATGAAATATGTTTTAATACCAGTTGTAGGAAAACAAGCAAACGGAAGCACTTCTTAATAGCTAAATTATAATTGTATTTGCTAGAAGCAAACAAAGTTCAATGGGATTTCCTTCCTGGTGCAAGTAGGGTTAGGATTGCTATCCAACAATACCTTTTGATTTGCTTCTAGGGTAGAGCTGCAGGAACCAGTGATACTCCAGATGGTGCTGGATTACTACTCCCATCATTCCTGACCATTGAGCATACTGGCTGGGGCTGATGGGAGCTGGAGTCTAATACAGTAGTATCTGGAAAGCCAAAGGTTCATCACCCCTACTCTAAGTGACTTCAGATGCCCCAGAAACGGCAGTGAAGAGCAGATAAAATATTAAACAAACTACAAGTTTATGGGCTTTTTATCACTTCACGTATGCATTTGTAGTGTACAAAATAGCTGATGGGACAAAAAAGGTTATTATAAAAAATATGGTGTGTACTTTCTCCTTCTCCCAACCTGCTATATATACTACACTATAATAGCCCACCAGCACCAAGGCAGCAGTTTCTAATTTTCAATTAAGCCAAGTTCTTCCCATACAGCCAGTGGTGTGTCTTCCGAGCTTCCCACCACTGAGAATGTATCAGTATTTAAGCGTTTTGTTTCATAATTATCAATCGGAAGAATTCGCCAACTGACATCTTATCTGAGAACATCATGTCCTCAGTGAGAATGTGTGTGGCCATGGGCACAGCTTGCCAGCTTGGTCCAGAGGTCGTGCACTTGGCTTGACCCGACTTACATTTATGTGGGCGGTTACCTGAGCAAATCACTATGAGTTCCGCATCCGTACATGGAAATGACAAGGGCCTACCTCACAGAACTGTTGTCAAGGGTGAAAGAAACAGAAACCGCCACACATTTTTTAGCTCACAGCAGTGATTCATTAGTGGCAGGTTGATATGTGACAGCGGCAAAGGTTACTACTAGTCAAATCACCAACCCAGTTTCACCCTTCGTGCTCCCTGCACTGACTCATCATGTGGCAACTGGGCAAGGCACCTAATAATACTTGGTTTCCTTTCTAAATTGCGAGTATCATTTACTTAGGCAAAATGCATGACAGCACTGATGAACTACAGAGCTACCAACATCTATTTTAAAATAAATAAAAACCACCATCATAAACAAAACAGGGAAGAATATAAAGAGGGGGGCAGGCAATCGAGAGACAGGGAGGGTGCGGGGGTATTGGGGGCAAGTGACAAAAGGAGAGGGGAAGAAACAGCACGAGATTAATATTATTTTTAGTGGGAAGGGGAAAGAATCAGTGGGGCGAAAGAAGGGATCTTTTGCGGGAAGGGGCAAACAAATGTCAGAGACAGCACTAAGGGCACAAGCAGAGCCAAGGGGTCGGGCAAGAGAGGACTGGGCACGGGGTGGGGGGGGACAGCATAGGTAAGGTGGGAGCATATGGCTAGCAGGACAGACCGGGAAGAGAGGGGCTACGGGGCCGGAGATTCGTCGGGGGGCTCTGTGGGGAGGACAGGCCAGAGGCGGCGAGAGAAAGGGGTGCCAGTCCCTGGCCAACCACCTTCCCTCCCGGCTGGCAGCTCCGCCGCCAAGCGCCACTCACCCGCTACCGAGAGCCTGGGATCCGGGCCAGTCCGTCTTCAGCTCCGCCCGGCACCAACACAGGAGCCCGAGGCCGCTCCGCTCGGCTCTTCTCCTCTCCTCCGCTCCGCCCCTCGCCGGCTCCTTCCTTCCGGGTCCCGCCGGATTACGGCAGCCGCCGCCGCCGCCGGGCGCTGAGCCGCCTCCTCTCTCTCTGCTGTGGATGGTCGGGCTCGGCTGATGGGGCGTTTTGCCTCTGGCTGGGTCCCCCTCGAGCATCCCGGCGCCCAACGAAGGCTGCTCCTGTTCCAGACGATTCTCATTCAGAAAACAACCGCCACCATCGCCCTATAGCTGCTATCAAGGGGTCTGTTCGGAAAGATGGTCCTTTCCCTTCAAAAGTACTTATGGGAGGGGGGTCTCGCTGGAGAAAAGAGGGCTGCAGCTTCAACCCAAATCCGCGGTTATTCCTTCAGATATTGTGTTAGGCAGGATGCACCCACTCCTTATTTCCTCACTCTTTTATTATAATTGGGTGTTTTAGGGTTCCAAGGCGCCGCCCCCAATATTTACCAGGAGGCCAAGAGCAACATTTGAAAAATGAGAGATATTACTAGATCTGGTGGTCCTAGATATCACTAGGCCTTGCATTGAGTTCTTTGCAGCGCAAGCCTAACCATGGCTACTCAGAAGTAAGTCCTGTTGAATTAAATGACGTTTACTCCCAGGTAATAGTTATGCAACAGGTGAAAGTGTTCCTGCTACCCTGGGGTCTGTCAAACCAGTGTAAGGCACAAGAGCCCTGCTAGTATGTCTGGGTTGTTGCTATTTTTTTTTATTGCATTGTACTTTTGTATTTGTATTTACTGTAGTTTTGCTGTATTATTTTTGTAGTAATCAGTTCATCACTTTGGGGGCTGTGACCAAAAAGCAGTACAGAAAATAACCAATGATGATGGCTGGTTTGCAGTCCCACACAGTCTGCCTTTCCCTTTCAGGATCTCCTCCACCCCAGATGCTATGCAATAAGGACTTTGATACTGTATTGCCACATGTGTTTGTATGTTTGTTGCCAGGGTGTGGGAAGTAGGAATCCCTTTGCCTCACACTGTTATGATCTGGCTTCAGCTGCCCTCGGAATAGGACTTTCAGTAGGGAGCAGAGAACTTGAAAAGCTCAGACACCATAGCCTTTCCTCACTCAGATCCTCTGGACTGTGAAGGAACAGGCTCTCAGGGTGCACAAGAAGGGTGCATGTTGTTGCCAGGGTACATGAAGCAATCATTTGGAGATGGGGGTGGGAAAGAGATGGGGAGATGGGAGGAAGGGGGGAAAGCAGAGGGCAGAGGCCATAGAGCATTTAGCTCTGTTGGGATGCTACCTGGTAAGGGTAGCTTATCAGGCAACATTGGGGCAAAGCAGTTGGTGAAGTGAGGTTCCCCTGCTACCCTTTAATATACAAACCTTTCCTCCACATGACTCACTTGTTGAAATGTTAGGCATTTTGCTAGCATTATATAATTATATATCTGTTTTTGGTCACTTCAGTCAAACATCACTGGGACACTTCAGTCAAACATCAAATTAGGTAGATTTCCAGGGTGCAAAGCAACTCTGCAACTCTGCAAAGGATCATAGCCTTAAGCCCACTGATTACCGGTAGATCATCTTAACTGTGTGCTGAATTGTGGTTAGGATGTGGATATACGTAAGGTCCAATTGCTAGGTTCTTCTTTGTAAGCGTGGCATATTAGCTGGATGTAAAGATAATAATAATCTGGGCACTGAAATCCTGCATTCAGGAAGTCTTGGTAAATAACCTGGTAGTCTTATTTTGCAAAGTATTGTTTGCAGCATGAGAAAAAGAATGCCTGATTACCTTGATTCTCTTCCCATTGTATAATATTTCCTTAACTTTCAGCTGTTGCATAGTTTAAGTTTTCAGTATTTGATCAACAAATGTCTTCTGTACTCAAGTATTAAATAACTCAAGCGGTTGGCATCCTTACATGTAACTTTGTAACGGGGGCCAAGAATGGAATGCACTAAACTATATAATTCTACTAATATCATTCCAAATAATTTTAGAAAGTAAAATAGTTCTGTGATTAGGAAATGCTTTACTAGGCAAATATTTAAAAGGGTTAGGTAACATTTGCATTGTTCAGGGCAATTATAAGTAAAATTAATGTGGTTTGGAGTTTCGTGCTTGGTTTCTCCCCTTTCAGAAAAAAACTGAAAATACAAGGGAAATAAGACTTGACTAATTAATGTGATAGGGATAAAGCTTAGTCAGTGTGGCCTTGTGTCAGGGGAACGGCCCATCTATAGAAAATTCAACATGCCAATGTGCCAGGTTCATCAGAAACATTGTCAGGATATCGGTCATAGGAATCTAGCAACCATGTTCTTCTCTCATCATTAAACACGTCCTCCATTAAACACAAAAAAATGATTGTGGCCTCCCTCCATGATAGAAAGATTGCATCATGGAAATATCTTCTTTCACAAGTCACTTGCTAAGGATGCTTTTTGATGTACAGTAAAAGCCAGAATGAATCTTGTTGATTTCATTTTGATAGTATCACAGTTCTCTGCTTGCAGGATGTGTTCCTTGCCTTTTGGTATTACCTTGTAAAACCTATTTTCCAACCCCACCCTTTCACGTAAGGGATATAATGTGACTCTCTGAAGCTGAGAATTTACTTCTTGTGAAAGAGTTTAATCTAAAAAAAATTAAAAATTGACACAAGAACTGCATAAATTCAAGCCTACCAGCAAGCTACTTTTATTTATATTTATTAAATGTCTATACCACCCTTCATCTGAGGATCACTGGGCAGTTTAAAATATTAAAACCACAAAAATACATAACAGTAGCAACAAAAGAACCCCAACCCCCAGAGTTTAAAAGACCATAGATTGTTTTATTAGCAAAAGACCTGGGATAAGAGGAATGTTTTTGCCTCTAGTGTGCACTAACAGTCATTATTTGCTACTGTCTTTGTAATAATAGTGTTATGAGTTGTGGGTACCAGATTCCCCTAAATTCTTGGGTCTGATAGGTGTTAGAATTTAATCAGTGTTTGAGGTGTTAAAATTGGTTGCCAGACACAAAATTTAGCAAAGTGTTAAAATACTGGCCAAACTAGCTTCCTATTTTCAGGAAATCTCGTGGGAGATTAGCTATTAACCAAAGACAAAGGGAAGGTAATGGGCCATTAGGAAAGCCAGAAAGAAGGCACTTTTTGCCAGGCAGAAAATGGGAGGTGTCCGTTCCTCAACCCAGATTTAGTTTGGAAGACAAAAGAGAGTTTTGAGGTAGAGTTTTAGAGGTGACTTTAGGATTGGGTTTTTGCAGCAATGTTGCAGTCTGTAAAATGTAGTAAGTTGGAGAGAGGGTCAGAGCCATGTTTGAGAGCATGTTGGATTTCTGTTTGAATCCAAGGCTGCAGCTATGGAGGAAGCTAGACCATTTTGGAGTGTGATGATGAGAACCTTTCCATTGTAGTCCCAGGTTGTATATATGTGTAAATAAACCATATATCATAAGGACACTACAGTCTCTGCAACCCCTCATTTCCTGAATGAAACATGAACCCTGGTTAAGCACCTAGAAACCCCTGGAATCTCGCACCACTCAGAGATTGGGGTAGCGTGCAACAATACATATGTATATGCTTACCTTCAAACTGGCTTTATATCACAATTTGGATAGCAGATGCAGAACATGGGGTGCATTTACATTCCATTCCATATATCTATAAAAAGGAGGCTGGGCTGGAACACTGTAGAGTCCATGGACTGTCATCCTCCCAACTGCTAACAGTTGTTTCTGGGAGGGAAACGCAGCACAAATGTATCTATTGCATTTAAATTATAAATCAAACCACAATTAGCATAGGCACAGGGATTTGGCAAGCACTGAGGTACATTCGATTAGCAGAGCCTGCAAAATTGCTTTGAGCCCACAACTGAGGTGTAGAGCAGGTTGGTGTGAAAATGGTCTTCCAAGTCAAATCCTGCTGATGCAGAGGTTCCCCACCACTGTACTTTCCCCAGAAAACATGGGCAAAATATTACTAGAAACCACCCTCCATGAAAAGTATTTCCCAGACAGGAAAATATTCAAACTTAGCACCATGCTTATTACACTTCTATTGATACGTATATTAGAAGAGAGTAGAGAATCTACGTCATTGTAGAAGTGAAGGCTGACATTACTTTACAAGAAGATAATGGGTGGCAGTCATTCCTTGATGAAGACATAAAAATCTTTTATACTTTTCTGTGTAATGCCATGACTCTGAGGAAGGAACTACCGGTAATGCATTAACACTATTAGGTATCTGAAGAAGTGTGCATGCACACGAAAGCTTATACGTACCAAGAACAAACTTAGTTGGGTCTCTAAAGTGTTATTGGACTATATATATATATATATAGACTGCGTCAGACCAACACAGCTACCGGCCTGAAACTATTATAATGATTTATGTTAATTTATAATGGTTAAAAAAATCACAGATGTGTAGTATCTTGGTGTCCGTTTTAAATATAATGAAAATAAGCCACTTGTTTATATTTATTTTTCAGCAAAAAAAGAGTAAAATGTGGTGGAGTGCCCTTATATCTGAAAACCTGAATCCTCTGGCTGATAGGGGAACCTATCACTGTCATGTTTTTGCCACTATATGAGGAGTGGGCAGAAAAAAGTTTTCAACTTTGTTTCAGCTCATTGGAGGGAGAAAATAACTTTTAACTCATTGACAATTCTAAATAATGAACATTTCAACGTATACCAACAGGCAAGTCCCAAAGCCTGTACTCCCAAAATCATATAGTGTATGTAATAGGGAGCAAGTAGCTATTTCCACACGATCTAAAGGTTTCTTAAAGATAATGTAGAATGATTTGGAAGTGACCGTTTTGCCTGCAGAATGCAAAATAACTCGTTTGAACAGCAACCATACCCTCAACATTTATTTAGATAACTATCTAAAATAAATACATTCAAACACCAGAGTCTATAAAACAAGCAGCAACAAGAACACCCCCCCCCCACACCACGGCCCAAGCCCAAACATGCTGGGTCTGGCTGCTGCTGGTTATTCGAAGGCGAAGAAGCTCACTCTGCACACCCTCAGAGATACCTTATTATTTTTTCGTCACGCAGAATTACTGTGGGTCAGGTCTTGCATTAAAAAAAAATTCGGGGACACTGGCGAGCTCGGTTGCAACGAACTGACAGAATACAGACTTCCTTAACCTCGGCCCTCCAGATGTTTTGAGACTACAATTCACATCATCCCTGACCACTGGTCCTGCAAGCTAGGGATCATGGGAGTTGTAGGCCAAAAACATCTGGAGGGCCGAGGTTGAGGAAGCCTGGAATAGAACAAGAAGCAGAAAGTCCGGGGCAGCGCGCTCGCCGTCCTGCCCCTTTAAGCACCCCCGCCTCCATTTCTCCCAGGCCGCTGCTCTTCAGCTATAAGCCCCGCCCACGGCCCCTCTCGCTCCCTCTGTCCCCGGAAGTGCCACGTGTACGGAGTGCGCTTGCGCGGCTGCGTCCGGTCCCTTCCGGTGTGAGGAGGGTGAGCGCCTCCCCGCCCTCCCACTCTGGGCTTGGCGCTGGGGCCGGGCGCGCAGTCACAGGAGCCCGCGCACCGAGGACCCTCCTGTCGCCACCGCTGCCGCCGCCGCCGCCGCAGCCACCACCATGGCCCAGCCGGGGAGACCCGCCGCCTACAGCAGCCAGAACGGGGCTGGGCAGCCGCAGCAGCAGCAGCCGTACAGCAACGGTGAGTGAGGCCTGGCCGCGTCCGAGTGGGGTCGGGTGGGGGCAGCACACGGGCAGCGCGGAGGACCCGAACATGCCTGCGCTGGTGGCTTCGGCGCTGCCGCGCGTCTTGCGCCTGGAAGGGCCCTTGGGAGGGGGGCGCGAGGCGAGTGAGCGCCACCAGCAAAGGCAGGGAGGGGTGTGTGTGTGTGTTTGTCTATATGTGTCTAATGAGGAGCGCTGGGTTTTCCTTCTCGTTTGTTAGCCCGCCTTGCTCCTAGAAATAAGGGCTAGACGACTCACACGGCTTTGGGAGCCTGGGAGGGTTTCTACTTCTTAACCCTGACCCAGACCTTTAAGGCTCCTTAAGTCGCAACAGTCACGGCTTCTCTAGTAGCGAGTGACTAATGGGGAAGTGCTTTGAGCAGTAGCACTCTTATTATTATTATTGTTCAGGCTTGATTTGATATCCGGTTTTAGCTTCATGGCAGACCTTAGTGTTTTCCTGCTAGGAGGCTTGTGAATGGGGTGGGTTCGGAGCCCTGGTGGCACCCTTAAAAGCGAAACGTTCCTTGCCGGAATATTCACGTACCTTAATGCAGAACAAAAGAAGAAAGTGTCGAGTGACTGCTCTGTACAGCCAGCTGCTCATGTAACCTTTTAAAGGTAGTTTCTCGATTTCACAATCACTTGATCAATGATAAGCTGCTTCTTCGGAATAACCGCCCCACGGTTTTTTGTAAGAATGAAGGGCTTGACATGAGGAGGGCTGCATGCAGTGTGGTAGTAGCTTTATTTTGTGTTCTTCAGCTGCTACAAAGAATCTAGTGGATCATAACCAAGAACTGCTGGTTTGAGTATTTGGATACAAAGTATAACATCGAATCTCTTTTATCTGACTGATTGCTCAAGTCTTCTTCTACTGTGGAACAAAACTATAATCTGTGACTGGGTGGATACATGTCTGAACTTTGCCCCTTCACCCACAGGTACACCTACAGATGCTTCTGGGTTAAGCAACACAATTCGTAACCTTTAGATCTGGTCCATTGTGCATTTATGCGGTTGGATGGGGCTGATAGAAAGCATTTGCTATATATACTTAAATTATACTTGCTGGAAAACATAGGAGGGGAGAATGCTCTTGTGGTTAAATCCTGTTTGCTGGTTTCTCACAGGCAGTCACTGTGAGAACAGGATGCTAGACTAGATGGGTCATTGGCCTGATCCAGCAGGCTGCTCTTATGCACCCCAGTTTCAGGATTTCTGTTGCCTGAAATACAGTTTTCTTACTGATTTCACCAGTCCTTAGCAATTACAGGATTTATGGGAATGACCACAGAACTTCATTATTTGGAGTAATAAAATGCTATGGCTGATGGCAACATTTGGATTATCTACAGTTTCATAAGCCATGGCTTATGAAACCATAGACAAGCACCATGGAAGTATGTTCTTCCCTATCCCTCCTCATCCTGTTGCGTGCTAGCTGTAGCAAAAACATTCTGTCAAGCCAGAGTTCCCATTACATACCAACTGGGAAACTCTAACTTAATGTCAGTCATCCTGGTTTGCTAGCAAACATCAAACCAAGGAATTATTGCTGAGATGTGTTGTGTCTAGAGTTTTGTAAACCATGCTGCAGAGTGCTGCACATTAAGTTCACATAAAATCAAGTTGCTCGCTCTTTATCACATTTCTAAACAGTATCTGAAATCTGTGTAACTCCTTAAAAAGAAACATTTGTTTTGGAATCAAATGAGGTAACTAGGTTACAGATTCAGTGTGGCATTTTGGAATATCTTCACTTAGCTGAAATATCATTGAGGCCTTAGTCACCATTTTGAACTTGGTTTGCCTATGTGGCACTATGTTTATGTGGTGGTGGGAGGATCTTGATTTCCCCCCCCCCCGAAGTATGGCTCTTACACTTGAATAGCTGCACATTTATACTTGAATATATGCAGTTGAAATGGCTAGCTTTAAAAGATTGTTGTTTTATAAAATCATAATTTAATTAATTGTCTCATAAGAGATTCTTAGTAAAGTTTGGATATATGAATGTGGCTTGTGTTTTGCCAACATCATGAATGTCTCATATAGCATAAAGACAGCCCTTCTTCTGAACAACTTGTACTCTAAATAGAACAATCTACAAGCAGAGAGTAGGTTGCCAAAAAAGTGCTGCTGTTAAAAATGCACAGTTCTGAACAAATGAATTTAATCATACTGTATATAAGTATAGATGGAGTAAAGAAGAAGTAAGTTTAGAACAAGCTGACACAGGGAAATCAGTGGCCTGGATCAGACATAATGGGAAACATGAACGAGCTCCTCCTGCCCTTCATTTATTTATATGCATAATTGGAGGAGATTTGTTTAGCAGAATACCAAATCTAGTTATGCCTAGAGAGGCCCTGAGGCCACTGAAATATGTGAGGGAAAGGAGCAAAATATCAGGCTAGTGTGATGCTTCCCAATAATGGGAGAGTTCTTTGCTTGTGGAATTAGGAATTGGTTTGGCCACCTTGTCTCATGAGGACGAGATGGTTGGACAGTGTTCTCAAAGCTACTAACATGAGTTTGTCCAAACTGCGGGAGGCAGTGGAAGACAGGAGTGCCTAGCATGCTCTGGTCCATGGGGTCACGAAGAGTCGGACACGACTAAACGACTAAACAATAACAACATCTTAAAGGAACTTTTTGGCAGAGTAAATAAATACCCACCCTTTACACATGTCAGGCATACCACTGGCCCACATCCCTTTAACACCCATACCACCACTGTGCAAGGCCAGCAGCATAGCCCTAGCCATTGTGTGAGCTGATGTTATGGTTTGTTATCTGGAAGGCCATGTTTAATTGTCTGAATAGGACCCAAAAATCTAAAGACTGTGTGCAAGGATGAATGTAGATGTAGAACTTTCCAGGTCCTTCAGTTTGTGAGCTTCTGAGCAGACCTGAGATACCAGCAAAACGTGCCTTACATGACACATGCATTTCTTCCTCCACATCCTTTATACTCTAGTGTGATTCATTTCATTCCCAGAGAGTTCTCATTGGACTTACCCTTGATACTTTGCATCTCTTGATGTTCTCACTTCGGCTGTTCTCATTTATTCTCATGACTCCTGGGACAACATACGTATACTAGCAGTGGGAAACCTCCAGCCTGTGGGCCTAATTAAGCCTGGCATGAGTCCCAATTTGGTTTTTGAGGCCTTTATCCACAAACCATACCCACTTGCCCCACATCTCATGTAGTTAATGGTATCAGGTGTGAGACAGGTATGGATTTGGCTACAAAGGAACAAATGAGGGCTGAGGTCCTGATCATTCTTTTGGAAGTGGTGCTTCCTGCCAGTGCCAATTGATAGCTACTGGCAGGGAGTCCCATTCCGGCTGGCTGTACTAGGGAGTTCTTTGACCAAAATAGTGCAGTTGAGGGGGACTAACTTTATCTGTTTGGAGCAAGCTTTGAATTCCGACCACTTCTTCCAAATGGTGCATTGATCCTTCTGCAGATGCATGCAAAGGGGGAAATGCAGTTTGGAGGAATGGTTATAGCAAACCCCTTTGAAGGTGTGCTTCCCATCTGCAACCTGATGTTATGACAGGTAGGTGGTCTCTCTCACCTGTCAAAGTTACCCTGCCTGGGGGGTGGGGAATTGGGGATCCATCATGATGGCTGCCCAGTTCCCCCCACCTGCCTTATACTGATACCAATCCTGTTTATCTTGATTTGAATTTTGTAATTTTGCTGTCTAGTATTGTTTTGATTCATTTATTGTATTTATTATACTTTTGCTGTACAGTCAAACCTCGGTTGACAAACGTAATCCATTCCGGAAGACCGTCCAACTTCTGAAATGTTTGACAACCAAGGCACAGCTTCCGACTGGTTGCAAGAGCTTTTTGCACTCAAGCAGAAACTGCGTCGGCTGTTCAATTTCCAAAAAACATTTGAATACTGGAGCATTTACTTCGGAGTTTTTGGCATTTGGGAGCCGATACGTTCCAAAGAGGAGGCATTTGGGAACCAAGGGTTGACTGTATATTTGTTTTGTATTGGGAAGTATTTTTATTTCTCCTGTGAGCCATGACATACAAATATTAAATAAAATCATTTTAAAAATCTGCCCGATCACTTACCCTAAGTATTACAAGGATATCTGGATATTTTCCATAACACATCTGGCTTAATGCAGATCTTCTTAACAAAGAATGCTTACAACACTTGCATATACTAGAAGAATGGCAAACTCTAAAGAATGGAAGAGCAGAATTCAGCTTTGAACTCCAGCTATGAAATGTATACAGGTGCAATTTTATTCTGGTATACCCCTGTTCATAGCACCCATAGGTTTGGTCCTTCCACAGGTAATTTTGTCTTATTTCAACTTAACATACTCTGTGTCATTTGATTACTTTTCAGAATTATGTGGATTGCTGTTCCCTTACAGTCCTGTCCTGGAACAACTGCAGGATATTGGCTGGGGATGGGAAGGGAAAACGCATTCTTAAATTTACTGATCTTCATGAAATCCGGCTTGAGGAATTAGAAATCATTGAGAGCTCACTTGACTGTTAAGAAAGTGTGGGATCTTGCTGCTTTCTGAAAAACAGAAAGTACAGATCAGTTGGAGAATTGGCTGAATTGATGAGTTGTCATCTTGAAACTGAAAATCAAATATGAAAGAGTATCTTAGACTACTCATGTTTGGCAGTTACAGTATGCATAGAACACACACCTTAAAAATAATTATCATATGGGCTACCAAATTATTATTTTAATGGCTGGTGTATTTGCATGCATGCATGCATGGGGAATGATTTTCCCAGTAAAATTTATGCTGTGTGGTAGGTATTATTTAATATCTTTATTCCATAATATACATTTGATTTGTACTTGTTCAGATTATACACAAAAATCTGCTACTACTGTTGCGGTAAGCATCTGTAGGGCGTGGGGTGGGGGTGAGAGAGGGCACAAAGTTTGCAACCTTATTCTCGCCGTTGGTGACAGTTGGAAGCAACACAACTACTTACTACATCCAAAACTCAGCATAGATGAGAGATTTTCCCAAGCCCCTTTCCTTCTCCAGAGAAGGATGAGAAGAGTTCCTACTAGAATAAAGAACATGCTTTCTAGTAGTAATGACACTGTGGACCTCTGATTCCAGTCCTTCCCATGAAAGGAGGCAGACTCGGCCCTGCAGTCACACTAAGATTCAGAGGGCCATGAAACCTCAGCAAAATGTATTTTAGAGACACTGCCAGCCCTCTAAATGATGGCTAGTCAAAATGTCTGGGGAAAAGCTCTGTAAAAAATACTCTGTGCTGGTCGGATTATCACTTCTTGTAATTATTTACTCTGTTACCTATCTAAAACTAGGTCCCTCACACCCATTTTTCAGCTCACACCATCACAGAGACCCAGGGCGCAGTGGTGGTAAAATAGAAGATGTGAAACTTATTTCTCATGGATCTTAGCTTTTTGTTTTTAAAAAGCAGAATTGATTTTTCAGAAACAGACTGTATTTTGTTGAACATTACCGATGATGAAACTAAATTTATATTTGTTCACCAGCCACAGAACTGAACAAATAAACATCTGTTTCAAGATAAGCTATCTAAAAATACAAAATTAAAAGATAGCATTCCATGCCCAAAATTTTTGAGGAAACTGTTTTGGCAGATTGCCCTTTATTAAAGATTATTTTCCAAATTATGCCTCTGTTCTTAAGATACAATTTGAGAGAATGATGGGCTTTCTGATACAGGAATTTTTCAGAAAATTTTTAAAGAACTATTCTAGGCACCCCAGCTCTCTATGAGTATTTTCTCTGAAGTGAAGTAATACTTTGGGTAGAATTGTATGTGCATTTGAACCTTTTCAGGTATTGAACTATATTGCTAATAGATGCAAAGCAGACTCCCCAAAATCTGTTTTACAGAATGTACTCAGCTCAGCCTACCAGTCAATCACATGATACAAGAGTTTTGCAGCAATGTTTTGATCATATGGATTTTTGTTCATGAGTTTTCTTGATTTTGAGCATCCTTTGTAATGCTGGGACTTAAATGCAATAATTTTGTCTTAGTGGGATGGGTGGGCTACATGAAGATGGCCCCATGTTGTGTTTATGTACTAAAATGTTGCTGAAAATTATTTAACTGATATTAACAGTTGTGTTCAGCAACCAAAGTGTTTACCATTCTCACATTCTACAAAATACCACATGCAGTTCTGCATTCGAAATATTGGAAACCCCCTTCAGTTTGCACCTCTGTGTCTGTCATAATTAATGGCATTATTCGTTACTTAGTTATTCTACAGCTGCAAGTATTGGAAATATATTGGTCCTCCAGCTGATAAATTTGGTAAAATCTTCAAAACAAGGCCTTTTATAATGAAAATAAGCAGGCTGCACAGTCACCACATCTTCCTTGACAAAATTCTTTTTGAGCCTGATGCTCTTGATCTGTTACTTGGATCAGTGTTGTGGTATTTGATGTGACTCTTCAATAACAGGAAAGACTCCTGCAGTTATTTGTTCTTTCATCTTATCTGTAGCTGCCTGTTTTGTGTTTTTGTTTTATGCCTGCACTTGTTTGTGAATGGCCTGTGGCTGAAGCAAATTAACTATACCGTGGTCCCCTCTCTTACAGCCTCATGGCGGCTTGGAGCCAAACCAGATGTGACACAGGATACATGGGGAACATCTGCTGACAGCTCCTGTTCTGTTTTCAGTTTAATGCAGTTACAGCAGGTTCTAAATTTGATCAAAGCAGTAGTTTGGGATGGCCATGCCCCCCTCTTCTTTCACATTTGTAGGGGAGACATCAGGTCAACTTAATATTTCTCTTTGGGGAGAAAAATATCCTGGATGGGAGAGTTGGATTTTTTTTTAGGGCTAAAGCATCCCCTTCCCACTGCTGTTGCTCTGATCAAACATGGAGCTCTCTGTGGCTGCATTAAAGTAACAATCAAAACTGTTGTGATACATTCCATATCAAGCCCATAGGGAGCCTAAAACTTTTGGGAAGGGGCACCAAAAAAGCAATAGGGCATTTATCTGATCTGTAGGACTTTTAAAGACAAAATTGTAAACTGTTTTTATTTAACCTTTAACTGTACTGCAGCTTGTGTACATTCAAAATACTTCACTAAGCAACTTAGACAATTGCTACTTTTCTTGCAATCAATTAACAAAAAAGGTAACAAAACAAGACAAACTAGACTAGAAAGTCAAGAACAAGCTTCAACAGTACTGCATTCTTACAGTTTACTGTATTCTTACAGTTTATAACAAAAGTTTTCTTGTTTTCGATGCTGCAAAATGTAGTGAATCTAAGACCAATGCTATCGTCATGGTGTTACAGCTTAAAAGAGCAAGATCTGCTTTACATTATTACTGTACAGTACTGGCAATAGCTGTGAACCTAAGACTAGTGTTAAATTAGGAAAGCAGATTTCAGCTGTTGCAGTACTGCTTAGAATAGTCAGTGCAGTCTTAATGAAAAGACCATGTCCTGGAAATGCTGTTCCATATTTTGTGAGCTCATATGCAAATTGCACCAATGATGGACATTCTTCAGTAAGGGACTTTACCAACTCAAGCTCTGATTTCAAGTAGTCTATTTTTTTACAGTGCTCTGGGTTGTGATTCAGTATTTCACTGAGTGGATTCAAATTGTCCTCATTCAGCGCTTGAGCAAATGTTTGCAAGCTACAGATATAACAGTATTGTATGTCTCCTTGAATGTGTTTTTTGATTTATGAGTGCAATGGTCAATAACTCACCTAACTGGTGAATTTAGATACTTAAGAACAAATTGACCACTTCTGTCAATCTTCCGTTTTTTCATTTTAATGGAAAGCATTTTACCCTTGTCACATGATGTTTCATGGTAGGCAGATTCTGCTCCAGCACCACCCCAAATAAGAGCATATTTAAGAAGAAAAAAGAAAAGGTTGTCATGTTCATTTTCTAAAATAAATTTAATTATCAGTTAGGGGGTGCAGGGAATTTGGGGGGCAATCTTCCCTATCCCAACTACAGACCTGCTTCACATGTCTCCTGCATGACACCTGGGTTGGTGATTCAGGGAGTTAACATGACTTAATTCCATTCCCTTGTGTAACCAGCTTGCTATAATGCTACAGTGCTAATGGAAAGGGTCTCTGCTTGATTTGGGGCTATTTCCTGTCGTCTCTGGTAGCTCCCCACCTCACACCAAAGGCCTTTACTAAGGGTTATTTGAACCTTTGGAGAAGATTTTTAAGGTCACAGGGAAATATAATGAGGAGCAGTGGGTTGCGAATTGCGTTGGTGTAAGCTTCCCTTTTTGTGCAACCATAAGATGGCCCTTGTATGTAGTGTTTGCACACCTTTTTGTTTGCCCGTGCAAAATCTTAAACATGTTAGTTCTTATTATGGAATTATACCCCATGGTGAACAATGATATGGGGGCTTTATAATTAATGTGAAGCAAATTGGCAAAAATTGCATATAGTTAAAGATATTACTGCTTTTCCCGGTGGCTTTCTCTCTGCCTTTAACTTGTATCTTCTGTAAAATTTAGTTTCTGTTCCTGAAATGTTTGTATTCCTCAATGGCAAGAATATATAGCATTTATTCAATAATTTCCCTCCTTTCCCAGGTCCTGTACAAAACCCAATGGTGAATTCATCACGCTTACCAGGTGGACAGGGATACAATTCTTTTGTCCCAGGCATGTATTCTCAGCAAGCGCCTGCAAAGAACCTGGTGCATACGTCTTCTGGACCCTATAACTATGGTGCACCTCAGAACGCTTCACCTTTTAGTAATTATCAGGGACCTGGGCAGACTCTTAATCGGCCACCTATTGGATCTGCTTCTCTACCAACAGCACAACAGGGACCTGTTGCCCAGATGCCTCCTCTATCACAGAACTCAGCTGCTGCATCAAGCTCTGCAGGTAGCTTTCATTCTGGAGTTAATCTCCCAGCACACTCAAACTGGCAGTACGGACAGGCTCCTTCAGTTCAGCCAGCAATGGGCTCTCAGCCAAACCATTTTGCTCATGCAGGGGCAACTCAGCCATTGTTACCTTCATCAGGGAATACAAATCCATCAGCAAGCTATCATGTTTCTTCTGCTGGAGGTCCTCCAGTTCAAAACAGCTATACAAAGCCAGGTAAGAAAAGAAATTCTCCCAATATATTTCTGCAACTGGAGTAGCAAAGAATATTGACTGTCAATCATCCTGAGCATTCTTGAGTCCAGACTTCTGAAATAATGATGTACTTAAAAGCAATCAATTTTGGAAAAACGAATAAATGTTCTCATGTGTATTGTGGGTGGAAATCAGTGCTTATTTTCTAGGGGGATGCAGGGATACGCATACCCCTAAATATTTTGTGAATCTAAGTTTGGCCTCATTGAGGGGCAGTATTTCAATATGAGTAGGAAAATGAGCGTACCCCTAAACATTTTTTTAAGATAAAAAGCACTGGGTGAAATTCAACATTGTGCTATTATGATGGTTCCAGTAGTGCAAGCATTTTGCAACAGACAAGTAGATGCTTCATTGTTGCTGGTATGAGAAAAAGGTGGGTGGGGAGAACACTTTATCCCTGCTACATCATGGTATATGTTGTATCTTGTGGCATTATAGACAGAATGTGTCAAATGGATAGGGGTTACACCATGCATAGCTCTTACCTACAGAATGATTTATTACACTTGTACGAAACAAAATGAACAGGGCTAAACCTGGTGGTGTGGGTAGCCAAATACATTTCACAATATTCACGCTACACTAATTAGCACCGACATGCTAAGTGAACTCCCTCAACCTGTCCCAGCAGTTTTGTATGACATGATTGCATTGTGTGAGAGATATTATCACTATATTATTATTATTATTATTATTATTATTATTATTATTATTATTATTTATCATCATCATCATTATCATCCCTGGCCATTCTGCCCAACGAAGACTTCTGTGCATATTCCTACACCTGCTCTTTGGATTAATATGCAGATTGTATTGAAAAGCGGGGAGTAGAATGAGTTTGTCTTTGAATTTTATTAAGGTCACCTGAAATATCCCTTATGTAGAAGAAATTTAATGCACCTATTAAACCCTCTTGGTTGGTTCTGTAGCAAAATGAAACTAACCAGAAGCAATGTTGACTCTGTGTTCTGATGATTCTTGCAGGTTCTGTTCCTCTTCCAGGTAATCAGCTAACATATTCGCCAGTTAGACCTCCTTTAGGACCTCCTCCAGTTAGCAGTCCAGCCTCTACACGGCCCATGGCTCCTCCAGCAAGCATGACACCTCAAGCTTTACAGAATTCATCAAATACACAAGGAGGTAAGGAATTGATCCTGTAATAAGGAAATGTTATTTAATGTTACTACTAAGGATTAGTAGTGTATCAGTGTTGCTCTATTAAACAGCAAAAACAAGAGTCTTTTTGCACCATAATATATTTATACAGGTATAAGCTCTTAAAGGCAAGTGTATAGATCCAGAGGTGTGTAGGGGATGGGTGGGATTAAAGATGGCATTAAAAATCTAAAAGTATAGTTTTAGCAATTCAATTAGAACTTAAATTAGCTTTCCTCAACCTCGTGCCCTCCGGATGTTGTTGAACTACAGCTCCTCTAATCCCTTACTATTGGTCATGCTGGCTGGGATTGATGGGAGTTATAGTTCAACAACCTCTGGAGTGACCATTCACAACAGCAGTCAGGGGACCCTCCCACATAGCATGGGAGGAAGGAATAAGCAGAAATCCAGGGTTGGGTATCTCTACTTTTAATGTTGTCCATAGCCTCTTTCAGCTCTTGTTATATCTTGAATGTTGTTGCTTATGTATTAAAATATTATTATATATATTATTATATTATATTAGGATCTGACTTAAACTCAGTGTGTTATTTTACATGCCAAAAAGCTTATGCCTTACTGGATTTATAGGACTACTGCTAACCTTACTTCTGCGGTACTGCGGGACAGAGGCCAAGGGATAGCCACCAATTTTATCAGGCTGTGTATTTCTATATTTGCATGTTTCTGTACCAGAAAGTACATTTGGAAAGAGTCTGTTAAAATTGACTTCTACACATCCCTTCTTTCATCATTCATGTAAACATGCTGCAGAAAAGTAGCCTGATGAATTGTGAATATTGTACTGTTTGAATGGGTAGAATTGTCATGTAGGGTGACTGAAGAATTATTTTCCAGACTGAGAAAAGCTGTACATAATGGGGATTATTTAACCTTAACAACATTTAACCTTTGCATATCATCCAGAATTGTTTTTAGTGGTAAATGACCGATAAGCAAGAACTACGCAAGTACTAGATTTAAGCCTTTGCTTTTAACAGATGCCTTTCTTGGCAGGTGATCCTGCATCCACTGCCAGTGATGGATTGTTGGTCCAGAACAATTATGACGCAATAGAAGGAGGAGGCTTCTTGGGTAAGACATACTTTCTTCAATTTATCAGCCATCTCATTGCTACTTCATAACAGCAGCTTCCTGCCTCTTCCATTGCTTAAATGTAAATATATGGAGAGTTAACTGTTTCAAACATAGTCCCTCGGCGAAAGTGGTACAATAGATCAGAATATCTGTATTCCGGATGTTAAGCGGGTTTCACTACAGCTTCTTCAGTTCATAATACTATATATTCAACACAATACATCAAGAATATAAGTTCTTCACAGGCACAGATCTATTGTACCACTTTTGCCGAGGGACGGTGAGGAGGTGCCTGTTTGCGACCACCACTACGTATGACCCCTGCCTCTACATATGGCTATGTGTTGAATCCTTTCTTGTGACCGTTCCCTCTTATATGACTCTGTGCATCCAGTTAAGAACTATCTGCAGCACGTTTTGCTTTTTTGCACTGCGCTATGACACCCCACGCGGGTGGCGCTGTGGGTTAAACCACAGAGCCTAGGGCTTGCCGATCAGAAGGTCGGCGGTGCGAATCCCTGCAACTGGGTGAGCTCCCATTGCTTGGTCCCTGCTCCTGCCAACCTAGCAGTTCGAAAGCACATTTTTATTTTCCAGAGCTAGAAAGTGAACATAACATGTAGATTATACATTGTATAAAGCTAAATCCACTTTAAGTTGAATGACTTCCTTTTAATTTTAATAAACTTTAATAATTTAACAGGTAAGATTAATATTCCTGAAAGTATTAAGTCACTCACTGAACACATTGGGCAAGATGATTAAGTCTTGACTACAGGGGAAAATTGCAAATTGTAGTTAAGACCTCCTGGTGCTGCTTGAGGACATAATTGGTCAAACACAAAGCATGAAGACAAACAGGCAAATGGAATCAGTTGACACTTGCAGAACTACAGTCACTAAGCTGCTGTTGGCAAATTGGGAACTGAAACATGTTTCCTTTTCCTGATTGGCTAATTAATGAAAATCCTCTGGCCATATACTGTATTCCCAAATTAAGACTAGCAAGTAAGAAATGGAAGTACTTCAGTTCCGTTTAATGTTAGATTGTAATGATATTGTTGATGCTGTATGACCTATCCAAGTGCATGCTGCAATGCAAGCCTTAGGTCTTCTTTAAACCACATATCCTGCAGAGTTGTTCACTCAGAAAGTGTTTTTACTTCAATTACAGCAGTGTATGGGTTGTATTGATTATTGGGAGCTTGTGGCCCTCCAGGTGTTGCTGGACTGGGGGGGTATCTTATCCTTGACCATTGGCCATACTGACTGGAACTAACGGGAGTTGTAGTCCAGCAACATCTGGACTCACTGTCACAAATTCCTCATTACTGAGCTAGAGTTCTAAAGAACATGTAAAGTGCTATGCATATTGGTGTTGCTATATAGAAAAAAATATGAAGAGAGTTCCGCATTGTTACAACTGGAATGCTAGTGTTATTGCTTGCATTTTAATGAGTACATTCTTCTTTTAGCAACTGCACATCCCCCTTCTGCTCCTCAGAATCTTAAAACAAACAGACATGTTGGAAGTGCTTATCCCACCTTGCCACCAGGCTACCAGAATGCATCTCCATCTGCAGGACCAAGAATGCAGTATCCAGGTGGATCACCACAGTTTCCTCAAGTAAATCTTTAAAATATTACTAAAATGTTAACTATGTAAGCTACCTTGGGAGTTCACTGAGCTGCCTTTAGCACTGTTTGTTGGGGGGGGAGCAGAATAAAAATTTAACTAATAAATGCATTTACATAAAGAAATTGCTGACTTTGAAAGTCAGCCTTATTTATTCCAGAGAGCTTGAGTGAGTCCAAAATCTATACCAATTGAGAATTCTAGGTACATTATTTTTCCACTAGTCTTCTCTGCATTCCTTTCTAATAACCAACAATCAAGCATTGTTGCTTGATATTCTAAAAGAATATTGTCTGAAATATGTGTTCCCAAAAAATATTTAAAGTACAAAGAGATCAGATGATGCCTTTCATGTCCAGTTTGGTTCTTAGTTCAAACAGCATTTTAGGCAAGTTCAACTTCTATTTAAACACTCTAGCGCTAGTGGTCTGCAAACGTAACATTTCTCCATCCAGTTGATATGAATGAATTTTAAAGGTGATTCAAATGGCTAACCTTTGCAATTCTGTTTTCATTAGCCTGGCTTGGGAGCAAATTCCTTAGCTGCATCTATGGGTGGACTGAGCCTTCAACCAGAAGGATTAAGACCTATTAATCTTCTTCAAGACAGAAATATTCTCCCTGCAACCCCTTTACAGGCACCTATTCCGAACTTGCACGAAGATATCCAGAAGGTCAATTGTAATCCAGAGTAAGGCCAATTTAAAAATTATTTATTTTGAGGGTTGAGGGAAGGAAGACTCTTCACTTTCATATGTCCTGAAGGTGTGTCTGTCTGCTTTTGAGAGCTTAGTTGATAGCTGGTATGTAGCCTGTGATAGCTTTTCAAGTAGGATTAATAGTAAACAGAAGAACACTTCTGTAGATACTCTCTTCAGAGTGTGTCCCTGTGGTTTTCACCTGGGGTATTATGAACTATATTTAGATTTTGCATTTGTTGGTGGTTGTCACACTGCATAAAACTAAATCTGAGCTTATTGCTTGACTGAAACATTACGTAAGAGAGGGTCATAAGGAAAACTGTATCTGTCCTGATCAGGAAGGGGTGATGCATGCAATTAATAGTGACTTTCACCGTTTGTCCCTCATGTAGGTTATTCCGATGTACCTTGACTAACATTCCTCAAACTCAGGCCTTACTGAACAAAGCCAAACTTCCTTTGGGGCTCCTGCTTCATCCTTTCAAAGACCTATCGGTATGATACACTATCTAAAACTCTGAGTGATGGGGAGTTGGCTTTCAGAATAAGGCATTCAAATAATCCTCCAAACAATATTTGGAGGACGGAGTGTGAGCGCTGTGCACATGCATTTCCCCCACATCCCATTTCTCCTGTAGGGCTTGAATCAAATGGTGTGGCCAGTACCTACAAATCGGGATTGCGAACCAGGATAGAACCTTTTACGCAATATCACCCAAGCGACAGTTCAGTGGTTTGGGTGGCACTGCAGCTTGTGGTTTGGTTCAATACAGAAAGTAAGGAATTAGGCCCTATGTGCAAGGGAAGGAAGAAGTGTGGTCAAAATTCCCCAAACCATTGTTTTAGAAGATCATATGACTGCAGCCAGTATAAATAGTTTTGTTAGCCTTGCCCTAGAAAAATAACATTTCCTGCAAGATGACATTTCCGAGACCCACTTGAAAGGAGCTTTCTTAATGGAGACCTTCCCGTTCTTCAACATCTTATCTATACCCTTGTGGTAGTAACTTTGTGCATCATTCAGCACTGAAGCCTTCAAAAGCTGTATGGTGTTAGGTTTATTCTTAACAGATATTTCAGTTGCTAATCTTTAAATCAAAGAGTGCATTCAAAATCCGCCTTTCCCTGATTTTTAACCTGCTGTGAATAGGTTGCTGTTTGCAAATAGGTAGAGGGTTTCTAGGCTGGGGAATAACTACTTGATCCTAGTGGGAAATGATTGTGGCATCGGTTGTTATCATTGTAGACAGCCACTCTACCCTGTTTTCTTATAATGGGTTTCCTTTTTATGTAAATATACATTTGAATGTGACCTTACAGGATTAAGTTTAATACTCCAGTTTAAGAATATGCTGGTAAGGGGACTAGTGGCCAAAGCTAAACAGCACTTCCTGATAAAAGTTATTTAGGAGCAATTGTGATTGTATCCTGCAAAGTCATTGCACCAGTGGAACAATATCCTCTTGCAATGGAATTTACCTTCCCTCTCCTCCTCCTACAACTGCCCCAGTTTGCTCTGGGGTTTTTCAAACCTTCTGCAGCAGTTGATGGGGGGTAAGGAAGGAGAGGGAAGTGAAGTTCGGTGGAACAAGCAAAGTTGTACCATTAGATACAACCCTAGTAGTCCTTCTGCTTCCATTTCACTGCAACAATAAACTTAACTTTGTGCATTGTCACTTAAGATAATTTTTTGCTTGTAAAACTGGTGATTTAACATAATAATATGGTGGTATCCAGTCTTGCAAAACCATTCCCCCTCCCAGAGCATGATTCATGTATGTCTCAGTGTGAAATAAAACACTGGGCTGCAGTTAAAATAATTGTTGTTATCACTCATGTGGAAGCCCACCTTCAGCTGACAGAGACCCTAGTGCTTAGACCATTGCACCATATCTGTTTACATCTGGGCCAGAGGTAGGCACCCAAATTACTCAAGGTGGCTAGTGCATTCCCAACACATGACTTACAAAAGCATTCCTCTTTTCCAGCAATTGCCTGTGGTAACCTCCAGTACAATTGTGAGATGTCGTAGCTGTAGGACATATATCAATCCTTTTGTCAGCTTTCTTGACCAAAGGAGATGGAAGTGCAATTTATGTTACAGAGTGAATGATGGTGAGTTTTCTTTGTCAAATGAGCATAAATCCACTAAAAGCACCAACTGTATTGATATCAGATACCTGCTGTATGTTAATACGTTACCTGATTCCAGTGGGACATAATTGTATCAATTGAGATGTAACATGTTAGGGGGATAAATTTTATGTGATAACCCTAGGGAATGCTAGGTGTACAACTATATCTAGAATATTCAATCCCTAGAATGCTTGTATCTTGTAGTAAAGCACTATAATTTCCCCCCTCTTGCAGTTCCTGAAGAATTTATGTACAATCCTGTGACAAGAGTTTATGGAGAACCTCATAAAAGACCTGAAGTTCAAAATGCCACGATTGAGTTTATGGCTCCTTCTGAATATATGGTGAGGTCCTTTACCCAAGCTAGTTGCCTACTATAATAACCCAATAAAAACAGATTCTGTTCAGTAGAAGACCATATTCCCTTCCTTGTCTTTTCCCTGCAGAGCAGGGCTTTCAAAGTGACTACCCCTGTTCTGTGGAATAGCATCCCTGTTGAGGTACAACAGGTGTCCACTATCTGTACTTTGGGAGTCAACTGAAGACATTTTTGATATGACAGCCTTTTCCAGATGGATGAAAAGGCGACTGCCTTGGGTTTAAAAACAAATCAAGGGAACACCTGTCTTCAGGGGGTGGGTGGGGGTTGTATAAAATTAGTTGTTTTTATGGTATGCATGTAAATCATCTGGCAAAACAAGTAAAATGCAATTTATAAATAATAAAAATATAAGAGTAAATCAAGGTAAATGTACTGATTTAGGGAAAAGTTGCTATCTTAGTATAGTCCTCATGTTGATTATATTGCACTGTATTAGTTAGGATAAATGGCTGTGATCCGCATAGTACCAAGCATAAGTAATGAGGGATTACCCATTTTTCTTTGACTATATAGCATTCACACCATGTTGAATGCTGTTCCCTAGTGGTGTCCTTGCCATCAGGAATGGCTCCCCCCCATCCTTGTGTCTGTGTGCAGAAGGGAGCACAGATAAGCCCTGGAGGACATGCAGCACACCAAAACTATCCCATGGATGCTGCCCACTGAATACAGCTTTTTGTAAAATTGCAAGCCTATTGCCTATAAACGCAATAGACTGGTTGTATTTACTCTGTTACACTTCCATGATAGAATTGTGACTCATAAGTGTATCGGGCTTGGTTATCAGGCACGGCCTTTCTCTGTCTTAATATGACACCAAGAAAAGGAATGAAAATCCTCTCAAATAAAGATGTTCATTTTTAGTAGAGAAAGCACGTAAAACACCCCAACATTACATATTTTTAAATGCTTCCAGACCACCCTTCAGCAATTGAGATACCAGGGTGTCATACAAAGACAAATAAAGCAAATTCATTATAATGCAATGAAGGATAAAACAACAAATTTGTACAATAAAAACAATGGCAAGCAGAACAGGTTGGATACTAAACAACTTTAAAACTTCACAAAGCCTCGGTAAATGTGTATTGACTCTGACATTCCAGAGATCTGATGCCACAACAGGGAAGGCTCTGTCCCTCATTATCACATAATGAACTTAACCCAGCGATGAGTCAGGAAGACAAGCCATGTGTATTGTGCCTTTCAAGGAAAAGATGATCCATAATATATTTTTTTCAAAGAACAACTGCTTGTTGTTACTTGATACTAGCCTCAGAATTTCAAAACATATTTGAAACCTTGGACATGATTGGGACAGGGCATGGGATAATATTGAATGTCAGCATAAATAGCTATAGCTGAGTGTTCCAAATGTGTGAGAAATTTGGTTTCCTCTCCCACATTCCATTCCTGGCATGTATATTTCAAGTGATGGATGAAAACACACAATGCCTGGTTGTTCTCAGTTTGGTTTTTTCTCCTCCTCCAGCAAAAACCTACCTTTTCCAATTGTGCTTCTAATTTTAATTTAAAATCAGCTAGGAGTAGTGTTGTGACAAGGTTTAGAAATTTTAACTAAGGTAACTGTTTCTTTTTCAGCTACGTCCACCTCAGCCTCCTGTGTACCTCTTTGTGTTTGATGTGTCACATAATGCAATAGAAACAGGATACTTGAACACTGTATGCAAGACCGTGTTGGACAATCTAGATTTGTAAGTCCTGCACATCTTTTCACTCTGTCCATATAGTTTTTAATGTTCATGTCATTGTCATGTTTGGTCCAATCCTTTCGTGTGCCAAACCTAAAAAAATTAAATTGATGTTATTTCAAGCTGCCATTCTTGTAATATGCACCCTAGGCACTTACTGTGAATTTCAGGTACCAAATTTGTATTCATCACCGAAACAATTGACATTCTCAAGCTCATTGTATTAAAAACCCCAATTTGCTGCACTGTATTTCTTTTCATTAAAACAACTAAAGGACTTTAGTTTCTTGTGGTACTGTACTGGATTTCAAAAGAATATATTCAAGAAGCATATTCACGCAAATAACAAATGCAGGTACTTTGTAGAGGCATTCTGATTAGGAACATTGTGCTTTTGTATTGTTTTTTTCAATAAACAAATGTAAATATATTGGTGTAACAAATGAAATCTTTATAGAACCTACAATGCATTTCAGATATGCTTGGAATAACCCTAACCTAGATCCAACCCATTCCAGATTTTTTCTCCTTGCAAGATTCTTTTTCCTTAATATGGAGCACTGCATGGTGATATGTTTTTTGTTACCTTAATAAAATCAGCATAAGGTTTTAATCTACTACATTGAATGCTGCCAACCTGAATGACATTTTGATAGCTGTTTGCAACAAAAATGAAGCATTAACCAAAGGGTAATGCATTACAAACATTTATTCCCAAAGAAAATACATCTATCTGACATGAATGTGCACTTGGGGCCTTATTAAACATGATACCAAGTTTCTATGTTTAATTTTCAGACTTCCAGGAAACACTAGAACAAAAATAGGCTTTATAACATTTGACAGCACAATCCATTTCTATAGCCTTCAGGAAGGTCTCTCTCAGCCCCAGATGTTGATAGTTTCAGATATTGAAGGTAAGTAGAAATAATCTGTAGCATTAGATTTATGAAGTATGCTTTTAGAGCAGGGTCCTAGATCAGAACTGGTGTAATAGACTTGCTGCTGCAGAGATGAAGGGAGGCTGCTCATTCACTTGGTTCCTCGGATATTACAGCCCCTTTCAAAAGAAAGGGCAACTTTATTGACTCTCTCCTGTCATTTGTCTACCCCAATAAAGGGAAAATTGAGGCACTGCTGCTTCCTGAAAAGGCTGCCTGAGTCAGCACATGGGACATCCTTGTGCCATTGCCACCTCAGAAGCTGCCTTTTTCAGTATGGGTCAAGCCGCCTTTTTGACAAGAATGGGATGGAGCACCTCACTTGCCACTCTCAAGGCTTTTGCGTCTTCATTTTTATCCATTTCTGTGTTCATTAAACAACTTTTTTACCTGGGCTTTCTAATTGTTGGGGTCATTCATTCCTCTTGGAAGGGACATCAAAGTTAAAGTTGTTGGTCTTGCCTTTGACTGGAGAATGGGTTAACTGTTTCCTGCTGACATACAAGAATGGAACTTTGCAGTAAAACCAACTTTTCATTTTCCTGCAGAGGTGCCATTTTTTTCTGTGTAGGAAAATTGCTAAAGCAGCTAAACCAACCAGTTCTTCTAAAGCATTTTTCTCAGTGGACAGTCGAAAGATGTCCAGTTGCATGCCATATCCTTGACAGAAGTGCCTGTTGCTGTGAAAGAGTCTGATATTTCCTGCCTGCCTGGACTATTTTGGAGAGAATGCTTTACAAGCACTTAATGCATTTCGTAGATGTGGGGAATATTTAAGAATACTTCTTAAATAGTCAAACTGATTCAGAGAGCTTTCATTGCATTTTTGTTTTTCTTGCAGAAGTGTTTATCCCAATGCCGGAAAACCTACTAGTAAACTTAAATGAAAGTAAAGAGGTAAGATTAATACTATGCAGTCATTATGCAAGTATATGTTTAAAACAGATGTCATTTAACTGTCCTTTTTATCATTTCCCCCTAGCCCTTATAAGGCTATGAGCTAAAGTTTTTTGCCCACTCCAGTTGGTTGGTTGAGCAAATATGTACAGTGCAAAGTTCTTTGGCAACTGACTAAGCGACATCTCTTCTAAGAAAAGAATAAATGATAAAACCACTAATCTGAATTTGAGGGAGTGGGGGGAGCTGACTTCTGAAACTTTAACAGTTATACTTGAACATGTTCAGTTTGAAATCCTTTTAAATCAGTGGTGTCCAATCTTTAACTTCAAAATAACGTTTTAAAAAAATATTTCCTTTATGCTTCATGTGTGTTTGGTATAGATTCCCTCTTTCTACCGGTAGAAGAAACCAAATATTGTATAAACAGGTGCTTCCCAAATTATCAAATCATGTGGTATTAGTGTTTCCCAAAATATTCAAGTCTTCAGTTTTATTAGATAATGCTGCCATATAGTCTGATACAAACCAAAGTTCCATGTGTGCTTGCTTGAGAATAGGTAGGATATAATGCGTATTACTTGAGTTGAAAGACTGCTTTAAAGCACAGATACTTTGTAATACTAATCAAGAGGACTTTAAATCCATATTAAAGTGTTTCTATATGAGATTCCACTTCAGGAATTTAGCATTGCTTTTAAGCTAATACCCTTGGTGAACTAAGCCCTCCCCCCACAAAAAAAAAGAATCCCAAATTCTGTTTATCCAACCGCCCATCTGTGTTGCAGATATTGAAGCTTCTTTTAGTCTATCTTGAAATTATATTCAGGGAGGCGAGGATAGTAATGGGGTGGAGATTGGGACCACATTATTGGACAAGTATGTGAAAGATAGAAAGGACAGTTAATTGAATTTGTGGGGTTATGTTTGATTTTGAAAGAATGTATATCTTGGAAGGGGTTGGGTGGGTTGGGAATCTTCAGAGACCAGTTGCTATAAAATGGCAAGGCTTACTATTTGCTAACAATATATCTTTTATGAATGCTTCTAATGAAATTTTGAATTCTGTGGGAGACATGTCTTTTGAAAATTCTAATGCTCTTATTTCCCCCCCAGCTAATTCAAGATTTATTGAAAACTTTGCCTCAAATGTTTACTAACTCCCTGGAAACTCAGAGTGCTCTGGGACCTGCACTACAGGCTGCCTTTAAATTGATGTCCCCCACCGGTGGTCGGATTTCTGTCTTCCAGACACAACTTCCAACTGTAGGAGTGGGTGCGCTCAAACCTCGGGAAGAGCCTAACCAAAAAGCAGCTGCAAAGGTTAGCAAAAGCTGCTTTCTATGTATTCTTTAAGTAACCCTTAATTTAACTTGTCTTATTGGTTGCAGTTGCATCCCGCAAAACACCGTTTTGAACCCATGCCCAGTCTCTTTTATGGATAAGTAGAACTACTGCTTCAATCCATGCGAGTTTATGGAGAACAGCAGACATGTGTATGTTGAAGTTTTATCATTTTGTTTTTTTACCAGGACATCCATCTTACACCATCTACTGACTTCTATAAAAAGTTGGCTTTGGACTGTTCTGGACAGCAGGTTGCAGTTGACTTGTTCCTCCTCAGCGGCCAGTACTCTGACTTGGCTTCATTAGGTGAGTAAGGTATTTTCACATTTGTGTTTCCTGTTGTCTCATTGTAAATAGGAAAAGAAATCAGCATGATACTTTTAACAGTATGTTTTAAATAGTAAAAACTGAATCTTAATGGTGGGTTCCAGTTGGAGTTTAGGAAGTTAAATTTTAATACAATAAGCCCGCAACTTACATGGGGGTTACGTTCTGGGGATCATGCCTAAAGCCAAAATTACGTATAGTTAAAACCTACCGGATTCAGTTGTGAGTGTGATTGCCAGTCATTTCCCCCAGAACCTCTGCCCCATTCCATCTTTTTTCTCATATATATACCCCGTGTTTCTCCTAAAATAAGACACCGTCTTATTTATTTTATTTCCTCAAAAAAACACAGTATGGCTTATTTTCGGGGGATGTCTTATTTTAACCGCTCCGCGTCGGTACGCTGCATAGCCACACCTATCCAGGCCGTCTTAAGGGAGAGGCGCCGCGTCACTCTGTCTTATTTTCGGGGTATGGCTTATATTTCACAAATGCGTAGAATCCTGCTACGGCTTATTTTATGGCTACGTCTTATTGTAGGAGAAACAGGGTATATATACACACACACACACACATATACATATATGTGTGTATATATATATTTGCCCTGTGCATAAAGCTGAATGCGCACAAGTTAAATTTGCATAAGCTTACTGTAACATTTCTACAATATTCTAAAATACCCTGGCACATACCTTCTCC
This sequence comes from Darevskia mixta, assembly GCA_034641385.1. Lineage (NCBI taxonomy): Eukaryota > Metazoa > Chordata > Lepidosauria > Squamata > Lacertidae > Darevskia > Darevskia mixta. The sequence continues at coordinate 40,569,849 of JAWWNH010000013.1, read as the reverse complement.
CAATACTGTTAGTACAAATCCTGATACTATCAACATTAGATTGTATTTATTGTGTTGACTGCATCAGGCATGTCCAAAGTTGACTGTATCAGGCATGTCAACAACTTCAATTCTATAAAAAGCTTAACTTTGGTCGGCCCTCACACACGTTTACTTCATCAAATCCGGCCCTCTTTGAAAAAAGTTTGGGCACCCCTGCAAGTGTAGTTTGTTCCTTCAATTTTTCCTTGGATTTTTATTTTTAGGTTGTATATCGAGGTATTCAGCTGGTAGTGTCTATTACTACCAATCTTACCATCAACAACACAATCCTCTTCTGGTGGAGAAACTACAGAAAGAGCTGAAACGATACTTGACTCGGAAGATTGGTTTTGAGGCTGTCATGCGAATAAGGTGTACGAAAGGTCAGACAATTTAATTTGCTAATGTTAAGCAAAGCAGTGCTTCTATAAGTGCCCAAATAAGTAATTGGCAGAAGCGCACATGCAAATATTTAAAAGCTTAGCATCATGAATTTAGAATATTTAGAACAGTGAACATGCAACTGTGAATGTATTAGATTCTCCCAGTGTGTTGTGATCCAGTGGTCCAGAATACTGGGTGGTTGTTCTCTCTGTCAATGAGTAGGCCAGGCTGTTTCCAAAAAGAAAAGACTTGAATGAGTTGAATTTGGAGTGAGGAAGCAGTTCCCACTTCCCTAGAGCTGGATTTCTGCCTCTTCAGTTTTAATGGGTACAGGTCTTTAAATATTTCCTTATACAAAAAAATAGCACCTTTGTTTATTTGTTATTTACTTTTGAAAATAAATAAAACAAAATTAAAGAGAGAGAGAATATTATTGAACTAACTAGCCTTGGGAAAGGTACATGTTTGTTTGTGTGAGCTTGCCCTGGATTTACATATAGAGTACCAAGTCTAGTTAAAAATAACCTTCAGAGAGTTCTGCCAGTGGAAAAATTTGTTAATAAGGTGGGACCATCCCCCGAGTGATAATCTTTAAATCAAAATCAGGTGAAATAGTAATGGAGTTGCTTCTCTGTCTTTTATTTTGAGAGCATTATTGTATTTACCTTAGTCCCCCTTACAGGACTTGACCGACTCCCTGTGGTAATGCAAGTGTTAATACATGCGTGTAATTATTCCTTAAGATATTGTGCTACTTATCTGTTTAGTCACTGAGACTGAGACTTTGAGACATTGGCTTGGTCCAAAGAGCCCTCTGCATGTGCCAAAATAGCTTCCACATCAGCACAGAAGGATTGTTGCCCTTTGCACTTATGTTAACTATTTCTCTAATAAAGCTTTTCAGCAATGCAAGAGTTCGTAGTGGAAATGGGTGCTAGACAGCGTCAGTATGTCCATGGAATATCACATATGGCCCTTTGGGTCTCAGCCGTTACATTATACAGGTTCTCTGAATAGAGGGCACCTAGTAAATAGGTGTTTAGTGGCACTGCCTAAGGCTGGTCTGATGCTGGAGAACTGGGTAAATTACTGAACTTCAGCAGCTTTCAGACATGCTTATGACTTTCTTTGCAAGAAGTCAAAGCAACATTAGCTCAGGTGTTTATAAAGTAATATTAGTATTCAGCATTAAGGAGACAATGCAGTCAAAGTGATTGTGCAAAATTTGAGTTGAAATAGTATTCCTGAAACACTTTTCTCTTCCATAGGCCTTTCGATTCATACCTTCCATGGCAACTTCTTTGTACGGTCAACAGATCTGTTGTCTTTACCCAATGTGAACCCTGATGCAGGATATGCGGTACAGATGTCAGTAGAGGAGAATCTCACAGATATGCAGGTTGTCTGCTTCCAGTCAGCTCTCCTCTATACATCTAGTAAAGGTAAGGATGTCATGGCATCAATTGCCATTAGTAGTATCTGCTACAAAATATATGCATGCTTGTTGATCTACATTTTTTGTGAAGATAAGATTAATTGGTCTTGAGTCTTCATAGATCTGATTAATTAGCACACACTAGCTTGTTTGTAGTTTTTTTATTACTGCATTAATGAATGCACATTGTTAAATAGAACGACTGCTTAAACTAAAGATGGACAATTGTAGTATTTACAATTCTATGTTGAGATTCCTGCATTGCAGGGGGTTGGACTAGATGACGCTTGGAGTCCCTTCAAAATCTACAATTCTATGATTTTTCTTCCACCAGTGTCCCTGGTGGAAGTTTGGTTGAAAAACTGCAACCTTTATTTTACTTGCCGGGGTATATGAATATCTACATTAAGGCGGGGGGGGGGGAATATTAATTATAATGTTGGGCTACATCTGTGAAAGTTTCTGAAGCATCACCTGGACACATTTGTTAAATGCAGCTCTGATGTTATGGATTTCCCTGTACAGGTGAAAGGAGGATTCGTGTTCACACTTTGTGCTTACCAGTTGTTAGCCAGCTGAGTGATGTTTATTTGGGAGCTGACGTGCAAGCAATTACCGGGCTGCTAGCCAATATGGGTAAGTGCTTTGGTTGTTTTTTGAATGTAAGATATATGTAGTTTTAAATAATAATGCCTGAACAATTATTATTTTATTACCATCATGTTGTTCTTGAGATACTGAAGGTGGTGGTGAATGTTTTTGGTTTGTATTGACATAGAATGCATAACATTCTGCTATAGCTGTGTGGGTTCAAGTGGCTGGAACAATGACTCACTGTGTGAAGGGCTGGCATTCTGCCATCTTTGGTTTGCATTCTTCCTAGCTTGTTGTGTGTGTGTGTGTGTGTGTGTGTGTGTGTGTGTGAGAGAGAGAGAGAGAGAGAGAGAGAGAGAGAGAGTCTTAAGCAACTGTAGAACCATAGATCATCAAGAATGCCTAACTTAGTAGCCAAAATCAGTATGTACTTTTTTTTTCTTTAGCTGTTGACCGGTCAGTTACTGCTAGCCTGAGTGATGCTCGAGATGCACTGGTGAATGCTGTAATAGATTCCCTGTCTGCATACCGGTCCTCTGTCCTAACCATTCAGCAGCCTGGACTCATGACTCCAATTTCATTACGTCTCTTCCCACTGTATGTGCTGGCTCTCTTAAAGCAGGTAAGGACAAAAGTGAAATTGAAAACATAATATCCAGGATATGAAGGTCCCGGGATGTGCACCAAAATACATGGGAACATTGGCTTTTGCCATTTCCTCTGTCCACTGCAGCTCCAGCGGTTTTTCAGTGTTCCATTTTGGCTTCCCTGAAACTTTACAAGTTGTGGTTAAAGCTTTTTGACAGCAGGTTATGATAGGAAGTTGTTCCTTAAGTCCTGGTGTGTGAGGAGAAACTGGCCCTCTGGATTTAGATTAATGAAACCTACCTTCTAGATTGATTAGTGTTTGTTGCTGTTGCACTTTCAGATTTATTAACTGTATTTAAATCAGACTGTATCAAACACAACATGAATTTTATACAAACAAATAAGCAGAACACAGATTTGCCAGCAAAGTTGTCCTATCCACTGCAAAGACTTATGCCTGCACAACAGACTGCTTCTCCCTGTGTCCCCCTGCCTCCCTAAATCTATTCCAGGGGTTTCCCCCAATCCTCTGGAGCAGATGGGTTTATGTGTGTGAGGAGACAAAGTCTCATTGCACAGGTGCTAACAGAACAATGTTGTTGGATATGCCAAAACTAGATTCTGAGTGCAGGCTTGCCTGCAACCCGTAGCTCTTGACGTGCTTCCCTCTGAGATGTCCTTTCATCTTCCTCTCTTACATATATTACCAAATGGGATATAAATTGTATGCTTACAATTGTATGTTTACTTCCTGAATAATGGATGTGGTAACGATGTGTATGTTTACTTCCTGAGTAATGGATGTGGTAACGATGCTACTTTTATTCACAGAAAGCATTCCAAACCGGGACAAACATACGTTTAGATGATCGCATCTTTACCATGTGTCAAGTGAAGAACCAACCTTTAGTGTACCTCATGCTTATGATGCATCCTAATTTATACCGAGTTGACAATCTCACAGACGAGGTATGATCATTTTCCTCTAAATTGTGCCTGTAAACACCACCTTTTAAGCCTCGATAAGGTTTTGCCATGATTAAGGTTAATCATCCTGAAGAGTAAAATGCAGTTGGAACATACAGGTCGGTACGTTGTGCCTTTTTACACATGATAAAGGTATTTATTCCTATTGTTAATCAAGATCTGACCTGTAGCCTCTTCATATCATATCCATTATATGCATATTTCTTTAGGGAGCCCTCAACGTCAATGACAGAACAATACCTCAACCTCCCATTCTCCAGCTGTCTGTGGAGAAGATAAATAGAGATGGTGCCTACCTTATGGATGCTGGCTCTGTAAGTTACATTCTGCTAAAATTCGTATTGTGTGCAACATGTGGCTCATTCTCTTTGAAGCTTCATAGTTGTCATTTTCCAGAAAGTGTATGAGAGGAGTAAAATGCACAGAGTAATGTTTTCTGGTTATCCATGTCTGTCTTTACAGGTGATGTTTTTGTGGGTTGGAAAGAATTGTGGACAGAACTTTATCAGCCATGTCCTTGGAGTTCCACACTATGCATCAATACCACACAACATGGTAAGAATGTACAGGCAACTCCCACAAGGGTGCACAGTGCCAAAAGGGGGCAGGGCGGGGGCAGAACAGGGCCAGAATGGACTTCTGCACATCCCGGAATGGAACCCCCACGTAAGCGAGGATTCCCCTGTAATTCAGAAGAACTTCTGGCTCCTTAGAACTACATGAAAAAGTTAAGCTACACAATTAAAATTCCTGCTGTGCAAACTGCAGTATTTTTAAGGATTGGCTTAGAGGCAGCTCACTTCACCTGTTCTAATCTATAGATATCCCTCACAAGTGTCTGAATTTATGGGCAGCATTCAGTGAAATAGTTGCACTCGTGCAGAGAATATGTTTCCTCTAGGATGCCTCCAGATCGGCTCCAGAGAGTTGAGAAAGCCCCCAGAGCAGATTTAAGGGTTGTGCAGGCAGAGGAGAAGGGGAGATGGTTCCATTGCATGAGGAGAAACCCTTACACTGATAGAATGATCCGCTTAACACAATGTTGAATACATCCTGTATCTCCTTATTTAGGGGAACAAAAATGTTTCCTCAAAGATTTTCCACTATGTAGGCCTGAGGGTGGGGAATCTCCAGACTGTGTGAGCTGCCGTCCTTTTTAAGGCTGTTTGCAAGTGGATGGTACAGAAATTGCTTGCATAGGGACTTTAGAGGCAAGTCCCTTTGATGTTGTCACATGATGTCACAATGGTGTCAGGTGATTGAGGGATCCACTTCCAGTCCTGAAGGAGACATTTGGGGATAGGATCTAATGGAGTGCAAGCAGGTGTCCACTTGTGCACTGCAGCTTTCCCCTCTGCTCCTGTCCCATCCACCCCCAAACTTGTGCTGGAGAGTTGGAGGAGCTTCCAGAGCGTGGGGGTGGGAATCCTGTTGCACAAGCGAATTTCTATTGCACATGCAAGTGAACACCATTGAATGTCTCTTTGTTTAAGTATACACATTGTTCACTACCAATTAGCCAGAAGTTGAAGATAAAGAATGGTGCAGAGAGTGAATCCTACTGCTGGCTAAATCTTTTAAGTTTCAGAAGGGCTGCTCTTGCACCATGGTTGATTGATAGTGGGTTGCTGACAGGCTGCTAATGGCATTTTGCACAACGCAGGTTTACTTGAGCAGCAGTGCCTGAAAAAATTCAGTGGGAACAGTTTTTGCCTCCTTCAAACAAATGGGGGTTATGCATATTCTTGCAGGTATATGGGGGCCAATGTCAACCTGAATATATCTGAATATATATAACCTGAATACTTTAGATATTATTTTTGATTGGCATTCACAGTAGCTCTTTTTTTTTGACAGACACAACTTCCAGAACTTGATACAGCTGAGTCTTCTAGAATGCTTGCTTTTATCTCTTGGCTGAGGGAGCAAAGGCCCTTCTTTCCTATATTGTATATTTTAAGGTAAGTGGCATTTTTATGTGAGAAGGCTACATCAGCATACAGACCTGGTAGCCATGCAGCTTGCTGCTCACCTGGGACAGGTAGCAACTGGTTCTCTGCGAACAGCTTAGTTAAAAACTTCCTCTGTTGCATGCCCCCACCTATTAAAAAGAGGAACATTCTCTGCCTGCTTGCTTCTGGCAGAGATAGAGTGAGACCACATTCAATGAAAGTAAAAAGGGGTAGCAACACTGATATTTGGTGGCATATGGGGAGTGTTAAGGGGTGTACAAATGGAGGGATGCTCTACCTGAAATGGCCAGTCTTGTGGCATGCATGGAATTCCCACATAACCCAGTACTGTAGTTCCCTTCCATTTCAATAGCAAGAACAGCTAAAGGGCCGTCCCTGATGCTGCCATGAATGAAGAAGTATTTGCTTCCTCCGATCCATGTATTTATCAGAGTTTGTGCCCATGCAAACAGCATGAGCATCTTTAACGCTGTAGATTCCCGACATGTTAACAAAATAGATTTGGCTTTTATCAGACAATTCACATTGTAAATATTTTCTAGGAATGAAGCATTAAAAAGTGTTGATGCTCATGAAATTCTGTTTGCTTTTATTTTTAAGGGATGAAAGTCCATGGAAACCATGTTTTCTGCAAAATATGATAGAAGACAGAACAGAATCTGCATTATCGTACTATGAGTTCCTTTTGCATATTCAGCAGCAAGTGAATAAATGAGCCCCTTTCAAAGGACTGTTCCTGCATACAGAACACTTGTGCTTGTAATGCACCTATAATGTTTTTGGACTGATGCAGTTGATGAGAATCTCACTGTGATTTTCAGAAAGAAAGGAAAAACAAAGCAAATAAAGGACCACCAAATTCTGTACTTCAAACAATTAAAATCCATTTGAACATGTTGGATGCCTTTTTAATTTGCTGCAGAATGTTTCACTGTAAGTAGCATTATAAAGGCAATATTGAAGAGATGAACCTTTATAAAAGATTTTTTTTGTCCAAAATACTAGGTTTCTAACTTTTTGTTTTGTTTTTCTGCTTTGTTTTGCTGCTATATTTCAAACCTCCCAAGACTGAGTTGCAGGGAAACTATATTGTCTTGATTTATACAATATGTATCACTAATTTTTTAAAAAATACATTTTTAAAGAAGCAATGAAACAATTCGTTGTGAACAAAATATTTAATGAACTTAGTTTCTAGTGCTTTTCAAAATGGATTATAAGCAAGGCAGGCAGAGTAAACGTGAAGGGATCTGGCTGGATTTAAATGAATATGAAACAATTCATTTAAAAAGCTTTAAGATGCACCAATATTCTAGTACCTGAAAGAACCATGAACTTGCACTATGTCCATTGAGAATTATAATCACATGGTCTGAATCGGCTACGAAAATGGTGACTATGGATACTCATCTTCGATAGTAACATGATGTGTGTAAGTCTTAATTCATTAATTGAAAGTAAATAGGGGAACAGACTGTCCAACCAAAAGTCATGGATTGCATTTGATTAAATATAAAGTCACATTTTTATATTCAGTTAAGATTTTTAATACGAGTGCTTAATGGTGACACTAAGCCATAATCATCACGTTAAAAACAGTGTTGAGTAACTTGTCTAAAATCCAGATGAGCATCTGACATCCTGCTTAATAGGCAAGAATCCCAAGTTCTGCATAGTATAAGCAAGAATAATAAATGTTAGTTTTACTCATACCCAGGAAACTACTGTGAAATAAATCATGGCAAACAGCATTAGTGTTTTTTTATATGTCTATGTAAGTTACCACACAAGCAGTCAGCATTAGTATCATCCTTCCTCCATGGTAGAACTTCAACTTGTAGCTGTCTTGGATTTCTATTTTCTCTCGCACCTCTTCTCCTCTCCCAAGAAAAGTGGATCGGAAATATATTTCCATTGCACTTCTTCCTTGGTGTTCCTTTTGTGGAATGATACTTTGCAGCCATTTTTTCAGACTGTTGCTTTTGTTCAGTTATAGAAGATTAACTGAAATGTCCTCAGTGACGGGCATGGGTAAGCATTACATGCACAAAAAGCCACTAAAGTTCTCTAAAGAACTGTGGTGTTTATAAACCAGCATTTCGAATCGGAATACCAACTCTTATCTACTTCTAACAACATTGTCTGCTAATCTATCCAGTGTGTCAGAGTGGTCTATAAAAAGTTGCTTATAGAATTGTTTACTTTCATGTTACAGGTGGGGGGGAATCTCCCTCTTCAAAAGGGATTAAAATGCCTGTTGAAATCTGCAAAAGAGAAGTTCCTTATTGCTGGTGTCATTCTCTTTTTTTTAAAGTAATAATTCAGTTATGGAAGTTGCTATCAATAATGATATGCACATTTTCAGCATGTGATCGTAATGCAGTGCGTGCTTGTGAGTACTGGAATACTATTATTTTGACCATAGTTCCATTGACTCTTCTAAACAAAAGTGTACAAAATATACCAAGAACAATTCATGCATAGAAACAGGTTTGTGGGCTTAGATTATTTTTCTGGTTCAGGCACAGGTACTGTGCATGGATAACAAATGCATCCAACACCCCTTGGGTGAATAACTGCTCCCTATGCTGCACGCATAATATTTTGAACAGGTAACTGGTGTCGCCAGGCTTGATTGCACTCCTTGGGGTGGTGGGAGCCCTTAAATGTAGCACCATGCCCAGCTGTCTCCTGTGCACAAAGATACTTAGTTTGAATAGTGTGTCGCTGGGTGTGTGTATTTCAAACGTGGTTTCACTTCATATAAGACAGGATGATAGGCCTTGACTGAACTAGCCTAACTGAGGGAGAAAATTATTTCAATAATAAATCCCTAATCTCCAGCTCTTTAACAAAAATAAAAATGATGGTGAACACATTATACTGTCTGGATAGGAATGCTTTTTAGAATGTTCATACTCTTTTTTTGCAATATTGAATTTTCTAATTTTCCTCATGATGGACAAAACTACATCTGGTTCAAGTTGTACTCCTTTTTAATAATAGGGATTGCCTATGCTATACTTTTACTTACAACTGTCTCTTTTAAGATCTGTAACAACTTAACTAGGCAAGAATGGCCCTGATGCTTCCATCTTAGCGTGGCAGTTCACAACAGATGTTCTCTATTTTTCTATTTTTAAGATTTTTAAACAATTTAGTATGATTGATGGATATGTTAAATTCAGTCAGCATCAAAACCATCCATTTTGATTAACCTTTACATTTCTGTACTTTCATAATTTGCAATAATGATGAGGTTTATTTTTATTCAAAATTAATTTAACAGAATATATAATCATACAGAATGTGAAGGGACCATCAAATGTGACATAAAGCTTCTGTCCACCAGTTACAGATTAAATCCTTACGTAGTAAATTTGATTTTGTAAAGTAGTGTAAAATATTGTAATATTAATCCTTGTTTTCTGAACTCAGACATTGATATTCGGTGTGAAATTGTAAACCATGCTCTTCTGAAATTGGAGGCAAGGTTTTACTTGTTCCCCTTTTTACAGTTTGTAATTTTCACTGTTTTATTCCTGTATAAAGTCATTTGTAACACATGCAAATGCTTATTTTAGCTGTGCTAATTTATCAAATTTGGCTACTCAATAAAATTAATTGAAAGAGCTCACACAGAACTTCATCAGTCCTTTTTACAAACAGAAGTTGGACGCCACAGAGAACCTGGCAGTATCAGTGCCATAGCCAGGCTTGAAGCCAGACTGGAATGGATCCAAGTAATCAGTTTCCTACCAAGTATGCCTGAAGCTGGACTGCCACCACCTTCCTGACCACCTTTCCCCAAAAGGAAATATTCACCATTGGGCAATAGATTGACACTTCTGGGTCCAAGTAGGTTTTCTTGAGGAGATGCATCACTGCCTCCTTTAAGACAGATGGTACTCCTCACTCTCTATTGAAGCATTAATCACTTCCTGAGCCCACCTAATCAACTCCCTGCAGCTAGCTCTAAGAAGCCAGAATCGGCAAGGGACAATGAGGCCTGTGGTCAGCTACACTTCTCTAAGCAGCTTGCTCTAAGCACCCTTAGGTTGCAATAATCTAAACTGAACCAGTGCTCCAGATGCCTTAGTTGGACTTAGTGTACCCACGGGGATACTGCCTACCACAAAAAGGTACAAGTAGAGTGTCATTAGTGCACATAAAGGAGCTTAAAGGAGTGCCCTATCTGGGTGGATGGAGCAGCCGAGTAATTTCGTTGTCCCCGAAGCGGACAATGACAATAAAATCTATTCTATTCTTAAAGAGCAAATGTCTTCATTATAGAACACACACACACCAGGAAAAACTAAAAGTTTGTTTAAGGGGTGGTATGGGCATTGGCACAACACTTATTTAGAAGGAGGGGAAGAATGAAGGACAAAAAATTAGCAAGTAAAAGCATAATTGCTTCATATGTTGTACAAATGTTAATGCTGCAATCCTATGCTTGCTTATTTGGATTACAGCCACTGAATATAATGTAAACATGCATAAGATTTGGGGGTGCATGGATTTTACAAAATCTCAGGAAAGAGCATTTACAATGGCAAGGTATATTTCACCAAAACTTTAAAAACAACCAGAAACTATCAAGTATACACAACTCCCACAAAAAGACATGTCATGACATCCTTGGCACCCATTGGATGCCTATAATTAATGTATAACAACTATTGCTGTCTTTTGTTTAATTGAAAAGCATAGGTTTAATGCAATTTATGAATGTTATCCTCCAGCTGTAAGGATTTCTACATTTAGGAAACAAGATTTCTACATTTAGGAAACAACCAGTCTTTAATAGCACAGCAGGATGGGACAGCATTCCTTACTTGTGTAACCATATAAGTATGAGTATAAGACTTGCGTGTTTATGCAGAGATTGCTGGTTGGGGTGTTGAGTGCAGCAAACAAAAACAACAACCCCTAATTGGTTTTGAGGATCTAGAGAGCAGTGGAAAGAAAGTAGAATGGGAACACATGGAATTAAATGGAAGGTGCTTGAGTATGTCTTTTTGTGTTATCTTTGGAAGACATTAACTCAATGACACAGCCGCTTTCTCAAATTACTTGACAAGGCTTTAGAACTTCTAAAATCACCCTTCAAGAATTCCAGTAAGAATAGTGCAGTCCCTTTTATATTCAGACAGAAATATGGTGATCTCTAAATCAAAATATTGCAATTACAAAGGTGTGACAAAACCAATTTAAGCCACAGAAGAGGTGGCTAAGTGTGACATGTTTTATTGCAACAGTAGGGTTTTGAAGTGGGCACTAATATTTTAACTTCTAAGTTATTAGCTGGACCAAATGATCTCACCTGCTAGACTTTTTTTTTTTATCCATATGACGACACTGTCTGTAAATGACTTCACTGTTGTAGTTAAGTGTTCCTGTAAATGTGTATGTGCTAGCCTTTTTGTAAGCAGAGGGAATTAATGGTTCTGCCTGAGGAGGGAGAATATGAACCATAGAAAAATATTTCTCCTAACAGTACTAGGAAGACTGATGCTGTAGTAAGTTTATTAGTGCAGTGGTACCTTGTTTACGAACTTAATCTGTTCCAGAAGTCCATTCTTAAACTAAGGTGTGTTTTCCCTAATGAGGCCTCCCGCCGCCGATGCCCTTCCACCGTTCGGAATCCGTTCTTAGACCAAGGTAAAGTTCACAAACCGGGACACTACTTCCAGTTTTGCAGAGTTCGTAAACTGAATAGTTCGTAAACAGGGCTGTTCTTAAACCGAGGTACCGCTGTATAGAATTGTAGATTCGTAAGGGACACAAAGGGTCATTGAGTCCAGCTCCCTGCAATGCAGGAATCACTGCTAAAGAATTCCTGACAGATGGCCATCCAACCTGTTTACTACATTTGAGGTTTGGGTCTACCACCTTCCCAGGTAGTCTGTTCCACTGTCAAACAGCTCTTACCATCAGAGGACTTTGTCTATTTGCAAAACAGCTCTTAGGTTTGGAACTCCAAGCAAGTTGACAGAAAGCATGGCTTAATTCTAAGTGTCATTTTTAACACTCCATAGTAAGGAACACTTTATTATACTTTAAGTGCTAATGTTTATGATTTCCCATGTCAAATTTTGGCGGGTCTGCTTTAGATTTTGTTAGCGTTGTGAAAGAGTAAAGAGATTAATGTATATTTTGTAGTTTTGTGCATGAGAAACATCTTTGTATGTATTGCATAGCTGAGTCAGTTTACACTTTGAGCCTTGGAACAATCTTTGATTCCTTAGCTAATACAGCTCTTCCTGCTTTTATCTTGGAGAAGTCCCCCAGACATCCAGGTGTTTTTAGGCACCCATGATAGGAGAGGGAGACAAAACCTTGTATGTGTGTACTTACTGCTCTGTTTAATATATGTTTCCATAAAAGACCACAAGCTTCCATGAGAGATGTTCTATGATTAGCAGGCCAAATAAAAGGGTCTTTGGTCTTTGGTCTCAAAGACCAAATAAAAACGCTAAGAGCTATGAAAACAGGATCTGAATGAGACAAACCCTTAAAATATGGGCAAGTTATCTGTATTTCCTCAGATAAAGTTACAGGTAGGTAGCCGTGTTGGTCTGCCATAGTCAAAACCATAGTATCTGAAGAAGTGTGCATGCATATGAAAGCTCATACCAAGAAAAAACTTAGTTGGTCTCTAAGGTGCTACTGGAAGGAATTTTTTTTTTATTTCCTCAGATTAAGGTGCACGTTGCACAAAATTTCTTAAAAGGGAATATTAGTTTTAATGGAGCAAAATGGGTGCCTGGTGATTTATCTTTAAAGAAAACAAAAGGCTGTTTAAAAAACGAAAAACAATAAACACTAAAATTTGTGTTTCAATATGAGAAAGGCAAAAGTCCAAAGTCGATATACAATAGCTGTTGGCAGCTGTTCGTTCATAAATTGAGAACAGGCTTGGATGCTAGGCTAATACTGTAAATGTTAACTCCAAAAATAAATCCGATTGTTGACCTCTGGTGCTTACTCCCAAGTGCATAGGATTTGCAGACTACATTATGTTTGAAGCTGCCACCATCTCCCGCATTAGGACAAATGCTACAGCGTGGAGCGATTGTGACACCCACCCACCCCTTGCTGTATGAGGTCATTGCATACTCCTCATCCCCGCCCCGGCGCTATTAATGCCTCTCCCTCCAGCGCCCATGCGCAAGCACTTCTTCGCGAGGCGGCTTTCGCCATCTTTGCGAAGGGCGCTATCCTCCAACGAAAACAGCCTCAGGTTAGGAGTCCGTCGAGGTTTGCCGTAAGCTCTCGCGGTTACAGTAAAAGCCTGTCTCCACAACCCGCATCCAAGATGGCGCCGCTCGTGCCACCGGCTGGAGGCGGTACCTAAAATGGCGGCGGCGGCGGCGCCTGCGCGTTAGCGAAGGGTTGTCAGCCGGGCCGGGCCGTTCCCCATTGTGTTCCTGCTGCGGAGAGGAAGCTCGAGGGCTTTTCGCTGTTGCTGCCGCCGCCTCGGTGCTGCTAGGGATGGAGACGGAGCCTCTGGAAGGAGACGGCGGCGGCCATGAGGGGCCTAGGACGTCTTCGGCCACGGCCCCCGGACTCACGGCCTCTCAGCGCCGGGCCGAGATTCGCCGGAGGAAACTGCTGATGAACTCGGAGGATCGGATCAACCGGATCATGGGCTTCCACCGGCCAAAGGCGGGTGAGGACGGGGCGTGGCTTTGGGGGGCGGTTTTTGACTGCGCTGGGCATCCCCTGCCTTGCCAGGGCGCTTATGAACGACCTCCTTCCTTCCTTCCTTCCTTGCAGGGGGTGGGAACTCAACACGCGCCCCTCTTTCCCCGTCAAGTCCTCCTCTCCTTCCCGAACAATGGAAGAACATAGCCCGTATATTAACAAGCTAATATGATTGCTCAAAATGACGCTGCCCCTCCCCGAGCGAAATAGCGCGTTCGTCTTATTTGGGGTGCTTACCCCCCTCTCCTTTTCAGTAAAGGTGCTTTGTTTGAAGATGAATCAAGTTCTTTCATGCGATCCAAGGATGTCTGTTTCAGCATTGAAAATGGTCACACCTGCCTCTACGTCCTTTGGGAAGAACAGATCATGCACAATTTATAAATTAAAGAGCGTTTCGTCCAGGATTTGTTTCCCCATTTGCAATGGAGAAAGCTCTTATATTTGACGTGAAAGTGCCAACAAACCATGCTGAATCATTTCAATATTTATTACTGAATGAAATCAATATTTTTTTTCATAATTCTATTCTCTGAATCATTTTTATCCCACCTGTTTCTTATTTATTCACTCAATTTATTAGTTTTTTTGGATGACATATGGTTTAAAACAACTACGGTATTACCACCAAGAAGCCCTGGGTGGGTGTATCCTTGCAATAAGCTTCCAAGGTGTGACTGCGCAAGAGCTTTATGAGAGAACTTTATGAGAGAACAGGGATTTGAATCTTTCTACTCCTTTAACCCTAACCAGTATAACACACTGACTGGTCTCTCTCCTGTTATTTACCATTTAGGTAATGTTTCCAGTTCACGATATAACTTGTAACACTTGTTTGCCTTGTGTTGCCATTTTTAAATGTGGAACTGAGACCAAGTTGATTTGCCTGCTGTTTGCATAATGAATCTTTGTCATGTTCCTTGATTTTCTTTGAATATGTAGATAGTTTTATTAACGTGCTGTGCTTTTGGTTGCATTTAAAAGCAAAGAATGTAACAACACTTAGGTGGGGAAGCTGTACAGTAGCTCCAGCTTTTAGTACTTTTTGGTCAAGAAGAGGAGGAAGAGAGTTGTGGAAATCATTAGAGCTTGCAGGTGCATACGTGCTTTGATTCTTTCTGTGTCCTTTCAGTACTCTTTAATATTTTCAGAGCTGAGATTCCACAGTATGTATTGGTGCCATGCTGTTCCTTCTGGTGTGTTTGAAATACTGGAGATTGAAATAGTTTCTTTCTAGTTTAAGAGTGCTAGTAATCCTCTGAAGAAAGATGACAACTTGAAGCACTTAAGAGTCCCTGAACCAGGTGTTGCTAAAGCTTTTTTGTCCCATGGGTCACATTCAGTATAGAGGCAACAGGTCAGCACTGGATGTGGCCACCCCATACCCTCACTCATGCATACTTGCATGTGTATACTTTGTCCTCAGCTGATTTGTGCAGATTAGCTGAGGATCATCAAAGTATTGGTCATCAAAGTATTGGTCTGAAGGCCAGGGAGAGGGTGATTTTCATCCCCATCAGGTTTAGATCTTTCTATCATTGTAGCTCCATTACCAGTGCTTTTTGCAGGAACACCCACTTTTTTTGAGTTCAGCTTTTTTTAGAGGAAGCCAAAGCTGGCCTGGGGGGCAGCCGCCCCTGTGCTAAATGAGGGTATAGCACTGCATCCTCCCCACAAATATGCCCTCCTTCCTTATCTTCTTCCTGGCCAACACTAAGGGGAACAGATGCTTCATTTTAGATTAACCACAATTTAGTTTGCTGTCCAAACCCTGAACTATGGCTAATCTTAACTATGGTTAACTATCTTAACACAGTTTGACTCAGCTTGGATGACATGAGAAGCTGTGACTAATCAAAAATGGAAAGCTCTGGGAGAGGTTGGGTGAAAGCATGTGAGCCTGGGAGAAAGATAGGCTTGCTTTTGCAATGCTAAACTGTGGGTTAGTGTTCTGTCCAAACTAACCCATTGTGGTCAGCTTTCTCCTTGGCAGGCTTTGTGGCTTTTCATATGTGTTCTATAAAGCATGGTGTTTTTAATTATTCTGTCACAGTTCTTGGAAAAATAGGCATAAAATGTTTACACTTTTAAAAGATTAAAGATTGCATTTCTGGTTTGTACTTTTGTTCTTCCTTCTACAGTTTGTAGCCACAAATCCTTCTTGGTATGACTTGTTTCTCTCCAAACCGCTATTATATGCAAAACGAGTTATTTAAAGAGCTTTGGCAAAAAGTCTCTCTGCAATCAATCTATTTGACTCAGGAAAAAAATATGTGTGGGAAATTTATTATTTGGTTATTTGGCCTCGATAAACTACTGTAATTGGAATGGAACCAGAGGAAAGCACATGGAATGGAGTTGGTAGAAGTAACCACTCTAGCTCCATGAAAATCTGCTCTTGAGGATTAGGGAATACTTTTGATTAGAGTGGGCTGTAGTCCACCAAATTAGGTGGAGGCACGAGCTCTGATTGTGAAAGTTGCTTCTATTTGACTTTTTAAAAATTCTCCTGCTGTCAGCATAGTATAAAAATTAAACCAGCAATAAAACACAAGTAGTGCAATCTTTTTTGAAATTACCACTGAACGACTAGTCCTTGTGTTTCTTTCAAAAGCCAGCAAGTAACTTGTCCTGTGTCCTTTTGAAGGGAGCTGTTTTGTAGGCTGAGGTCTGCAAGGGAAAAGGCACCAACTCTTAGTATCTTTTTGAAATGGCATTATGCTTTATTTTTATTCATTTAATAAAATTATGCCCTACCCCTTTGCCATATGACTCTCCAGGACAGGTTACTGCAATAAAACACGTAAAGCAACCAGTAGTTCAAACTGCTAAAACAATCAGTATAAATAACTAAAGCCTTGGTTATCTGTCAGTATATCACTGCACAGGCCAGTTCCTTAATGCGCAAAGACATGAAAGAAACAGCAGGTATTTAGCTGGGGCAGGAAGGGGGAGTATTATTAGGCTCAATGTGAAAAGTATATGCCATTCTTGTTTGACCTGTTTTCCTTACAGTGCTTAGTTCCACAGCTGCATGGCCTAGGACCTTAGTCTGTAGGGTTCCACTAGCTGTTTATGACCTGATCTCAGATGGTCACAACAGCAGCCCTACCGCTGTACGAATATATGGTTAAAAAAAATTAAGAAGAAAATGTTCCCCAGATGCATGTTTTGGTTTAAAGTGAGTCCCAGGTTTGAAAACATGGAAGACTACTAGCCTAGGTCTTGTAGAGTAACCTACAATATTTAGCATAGTGACTCCTTTATTTTTTGCCTCCTCTTTAGATGATGACAGCCATTCAGAATCAAAACTTCAGCTGGAACAAGATAAGCCAAGCACCCTTCCCACTCCTGTTTCCAAACGGGTTGTGCTTGGTGACACCGTTTGCAGTTTGGCAGGAACAGCTGACCATGCAAGCAGTGCAATAGAGCACAAGGGAGAGAAAAAGGACTTGTTTAGCATAACTCCCGAGGTTGGAAATGATGGCACTGGCGAGCTCCGACAGCGCAGCAGAGGGGATCTGATGGAGGTTCCGCAGAGAGCACCTCGCCACGGGTTAGACCAGTATCTCTCGAGGTTTGATGAAGCGATGAAGCTAAGAAACCAACTTATCAGTGAGAAGCCAAGCCAGGAAAATGGAAATGTGGTGGAGGAATTTGATTCCTTCCGCATTTTTAGATTAGTGGGGTGTGCACTACTTGCCATTGGAGTTAGAGCTTTTGTGTGCAAATACTTGGTGAGTAAAGAAAAGTCTTAGTAACTTAGTACTTCTTGTTTATTTGACCGGATTGCCTTACTGATAAGCCCAGAAAGTTTGACAGTGGAATTTGCATTAGACAGATAAGGAATTTATGCTGAGAAAAGTAATAACTTTCTCTAGCCATAGCTAAGTAGAGATTTGGATTTAAGCCCAAATCCATCATTCTGTCCGCTCTTCAACGCTTGCCCTAAGTAGTATTTCTGAAGGGAAATTCTCTGTAGATCTGTAGTGTAAAGCATTGTGATGATTGAGCAATGATTATTTTAAGACACACAGTGTTGGCAAGAGGATCAGAACCACAAGAACTTGTAAGCTCTGGCCTAGCAAAAGCATCAAGAAATTACTGTACTTTGGTGCTTTTCTGTATTGACAATAATTAAGATATGGGTAGCCCTGGAAGCCCAGGACTGCCAGCAATGTTGTTTGCTTTTCTGGCTATGCCAAGTACTGTTCCAGTCTATGCAAATGGTGCTAAAGCACAACTGACAATTTACTAGCCAGTGATAACATTTGATAGTGGAACAAACGTGGCCTTATGCATGAAACTTAACTACAAAATATGCCTACGTTTCGCCTTGTCTTAATCCTGTTGTGAGCTAATCACATGAAGTGGCCTCTCCAAAGCTATTGGGCTAAAGTTTTCTTGCCATCAGAACCCTTAAGGAAGATGTAACCATCTAATTTTAGGACTGAGGTCAAGTTGGCCAGATATGGACACAAATTTCTAGACATCAAAAATGAAGAAGACTGCTATCTTAAGTTACATATTCATCTGTCAAAAATCATACAAAACTATCCAAACCATTTTGAGATTCCCAGGCTCGTTTTTATGGTAACTGGATAATCAGCAGAAAAGCATTTCCTAACTATATAAAGTGCCATGCCTAATCATCGCTACTATCAAGTTGCTTTAAATTTTTCAAAAGTAAATTTGAATGTTGTTGTTTAATTATGTGCAAGGATGATTATTGACTGAATGATTTATATGAAAATTTTCCTTGGGGACTTTTTGAATGGACACATTACTAGACATTTCTATAGCACTCTAACCCTATAGGTCTGTACCAGTACGTTAGATATATGTTAGTGACTTCTCTGGATCTTCCTTAAATATAAATTCAGTCTGTTTCGACAGTAGTGCTTTGAAATTTGGTTCTCTTCTCTATATTTTCCAATCAATTGGCTGAAACACTTCATAGACTATTTCTTGAAATAATGTAGCAATGTGAATTTCTTGTTACTACATTCTGTTTCATTTAACTTTTTTGTTTCTTCCCCCCACAGTCAATATTTGCTCCATTTCTTACCTTACAGCTTGCATACATGGGGTTGTCGAAGTATTTCCCAAAGGTAAGACCTTTTTTTTTAGGACAAATGGTTTATCAAAATGTCTTACCTTAAAAAAAGATTTGATGGAGAAAACTCCATGTTAGAATTTTCTTAGCTTTTATGCAGTGTAGCAGATAATGACAATACAATGCTAATTTGGGTTTATCAGCAATTGTTTGCATTTAGTGTATATACATTTTAAATACTTGATAGTAGTCAGCCACAGAGGCAATGCATAAACTCCTCAGTACTGAGGATATTCATGGGTATAAGTTACATTCACATTTAGAATACTTTACTTCTGAGTAAACGTGTTTTGGATTGGACTGTTGTGATTCTAGGCACGTTTACTTGGGAGCCACTCTCTTTGAACTCCATGCAGCTTACTTCTGAATAGAAAAATACAGGATTGCTCTGTAAGATGAGCTAACCTGTTGATCTTGCCCTTACCTGGAAGTCACCATCCATACGCTTGGTGGCATCATTGTTGCAAAATAGACTTTGTCAAACTTCAGGCCCAGTGTTCCAAACTCCCATTGTTCTAGGCGCATATTGCGACAGGGAATTTCATTAGCGTGAGCAGTTTCTGAGCTCGGGGCACAATACTGCGCCTAAGATTTCAGATTAAAACTGCAGAGTGGAAGGACAGGAGGACCTTTCTCTGCCTCCCCACTTCCAGCTACTCTCTGAAGACTGGAGAAGAGACCCTCTTAGGAATATTAGGGGGATGGGCAGGGGAAGGTCTAGACCATGTGAAAAATAAACATAATGTTTTAGATGCGGTTCATTCATTATCAGCTTTGTATACTCGTTATAAAAAAGCATGCCTAGACATTCCGTTGTTGTGCCCATAACATAGATTTAAGGTGCCATTTAGCTCCTAGCTTTCATATCTCAGTTTCTAACACTGACCAGGCCACATATTATGGCAGTTGTCTCAGAGGCTTTTTGTAGCATAGGCCATGTATTTTCATCTTGAGATTTTCTTATGGCCGTGGCAATAATATTTATGTGACAGACAGATCATCTGAATTCTAACTGGGAAGAAAATTCCCCTTGATTGAATAGGTCTCATTCCTGTTGGTGTATGTAGGATTGCAGCTGGTTTGTAAAAGAAAAGCACAATGTTTACTTGAACGTTGTCTGTCGTCCCCCCCATGTTATGCGACTGTGAATCCAGTGAACTAATCACTTTTCTGCAGATTACTTTTGAATAACTTTCGTGGGAGATGTTGGCTTTCTTGATTTACATCAGGGGCGGGGAACGCTTTTCAGCCTGAGCGCTGCATTTGGCAGCCTCCCAGATGCCAAAAGTGGGCAGAGAAATAGACATGGCATGTACCTTCGTACAGAAGGTGACATTCCAGCCACACACAACAGCCAGATGTTTCTAATTACACACGCCTCTCTCCATCTTCCATCCAGGCAAGCAAGGTGCATCATCACAGTCCAAGGACACATTCTAACTAGGCAAAAGTGCTTGAGGGAGGGCACAGATCAGGGCTCATGAGGGCCATGGCCTGGGCAGAATCCTGAGGGCTGAATTAAAACGCCTTGCAAGAGGCTGCATTTGGGGCCTTGGGCACGAGGTTTCTGTCCCCTTTGCTTTACATTTTTGCCCAGGGATTGATGCACAGCCTCATGTCTTCTTCTCATCCTTTAGTGTATTGATCAAATATCTTACATTTCTTTCAAACTGGTGACAATTTCAGCTAACTTTCCTTTGCTGTCATCATTGTTTTTGTGACAGTTGTATTGAGTGAAACATGAGAATTACTAAATGTGGATGACAAAGGACTTATTAAGTAACCATTAGGGGACAAAAATCCCCTTTAGTATAGACAACTGGCAAGCGAATGTAATGGAGCTTTGAAGAAAGGAACAATTTCCAGCGTGATAACACAATTTCCTTGTCCCAAAGTCATCTTCACTACTTCATCACTGTAGCCTCTGCCCTTGCCTGATGAATGTAAGAGAATAGCACCAGCTGCTATTTGTGAACAGAAAGAGCTCATCATAATAGAAACAAGCAACCAAATTTACAGGAAAATACCTTTGAGTTGCTTTTTAAAATGCACTTTGAGAGGTGTATGGAAGAATATTAGGTAACCTTATGAAATGTATTATTAATTGAATTTATATACCTCCCTATACCCGGGGGTCTCAGGACAGTTCACAGAATAAAATCAAGATATAAAACCCACAAAATACCTAATAAAAATAAAAATAAATGTATTAAAGCTCTGATAAGGTGCTTAAAGATGAAAGCTGTGAAAAACGAAGTAATTTTTATTTCTTATACAGAGTGAGAAGAAAACGAAGACCACGGTATTGACTGCTGCTCTTTTACTGTCTGGGATCCCTGCAGAAGTGAATAGTCGTTCCATGGACACTTACAGCAAAATGGGGGATGTTTTTACAGACCTTTGTGTCTATTTCTTTACTTTCATCTTCTGCCATGAACTGCTTGTGTTTTTTGGTTCCTGAAGTGCCATGATAGCTGTGGAACTTGGTGTAATACTTCAGCTGGACTGTGTCACTCTTGATTTCATACATGCCTCTGGATATATAAACAGTGTTAACCCTATATCCAATACTTGGTTCAGTGCAGCTTAAACATACTTTGATAGGGAAGAGCTTTGAAGTCCCAGCTTTGAAGCTGAATTGGTAGATTTTGAGTACAGTGCAGAGTGATCTCAGATATGGAAGGTCAAATGCAAATATTGGTGAATGGTCCAAGGACACGCCTTTCTGTAAAACTGAAATGTGCCCTTTCTGTCCACCACCCCAATTACAGGAATCATCCTGAAACTGTAATCTTTTCCTTTGGCTCTACGGTTTGAGACCACAGTGCAGCTGCGGTCTCCTACTTGAATAGAATTATGTTAGTCTTTATGGGTGAATCCAAGAATTCCATGAGCAAAACTCAACTCATCAGATGCTCCTGCCTGGAAGAAAGGTGGGGGAGGTGATTTTTGTGTTCCTCCTATACCAGAGGGCTGGGGATTCTCCAGAACTTGCAGGGGTGGCACAGGAGGAAGAGGAGATCAGAAAAATTGTTCCCCTCTCCCTTTTTCCAGCAGGAGTCTCTGATGGGTGTCAGTTTTTCCTCCAAATGGATCTTTTCTGTTCATGGAAGGAATGCTCTGAATACAAGCTTATCATAGGAATATCCTAAGGAGTTTATTTTATTAGCTTATATCCCTCAATTCATGCATTTCAGCAGTCAGGATAGTCTTACAAAAATATGGTCAGCGCCAAGATTGATTCTACAATAGAATTAGGCTGGATGTACGTCATCATTTTTTGTCTTCCTTAAATGGGGTAGTGTTCTCTTTATTTTCTTGTAGTTAGGAAGGTTTGATTTTAGGATGTGAATGCAAGAGCTAAGATGAAGCAGTGAAATTCAACTTCTGTATGTGTTCCTATTAAGCTTTCATTGGGTGATATCAAACGTTAATCATACTCAAAGTAGACGCATTAAAATCAGTGGATTTTAGTGCTTCATTTCAGTTAGTCTACTCTTGAGTTTGACTTGCATTGGATACTGCCTGTTATCTTTTTTTTACCTGACTAGGAATCTTAATTACTTGTGTTTACATGATCTAATGCAATATACAGCATTAGTGCAAATTAAAAAGCTGCTCTCTTGGGTAACTATACTTTCGTACTTAAAAATGTCACAAGTTTTGCTCATTCCTCTGACTTGACAAGTGCTTTTTTTTTGTTCATTATAGTAACTAACACAGGTTTCTGCTTCCTATTTCCCCTATCTTCCTTCGCAAGAATATTGCATGTGGAGTCCAGCCTCTTTTGTCTGGACATTCAAGGGATCATTACATTTATCAGTAGCAGGGGAACAATGTGACTTGTAAGAGTACAGACCAGATTTTAACCATAAATTTAATCAAATTATTAGTTTGTACAGTTGCTTACATGTTCATTTCACATGGGAATGCTGGCTCACAAGTACGTTTTTATAACCCATCTGAAACAGATACTTTAAGCGTCTTCCATCAAAAGCATTAGGGCAATTCTATGTAAATGCTCTTGATTGGTTCATTTTTGAAAGATTCCGTTCTATTGGTCAGTACCATAAAACAAGTCTTTACTTGGTTTTAGCTGGTGGTCCTTCGTATTTATTTATTTATTTAGAGTTAAGTTCCTTCAGTAAATCACAGTTGTGGTTTACCATTAAAAACAGATTTTATTACTAAAAATATATATATATAAATTAATTAAGAACCCTATAATATTAAAGGCTGGTTCAGATGGAGCCTAGATTAAGAGAGGATGCACACCCAACCTTACTTTTTCCCTCCCCATCTTTCTCTGCTCTGCTTCAGTGCTATGTGGAATGTTTGTGATCCCTGGTTCACTTCTGAACCTGCCATCCTGACAAGTACCGTATTTTTTGCTCCATAATGCGCACCGGACCATAACGCGCACCTCGTTTTTAGAGGAGGAAAACAAGAAAAATATTTTTTCCTGGTTTTCCTCTTCTAAAAGGCTGGGAGGGAGGGAAGAGAGAGAGAACGAAGGAAGAGAGAGAGAGGAAGAGAGAGGGAAAGAAGGAGGAAGAGAGGGAGGGAAGAGAGAGAGAGAAGGAAGGAAGGATGGAAGGAGAGGGGGGGAAGCATCTCCCTCCCTCCCTCCTTGTGCTCTCCAGGGGCGGGGGAGGAACGGACATCCCGAAAGCAGCGCTTTTGGGCTGTCTGTTCCTTCCCCACCCCACCCCTCCGCGCCCGCCAGGACAGCGCGAAAGGGGGCGGGCGCGGAGGGGTGGAGGGGGAAAGGAACGGACATCCCAAAAGCGCTGCTTTTGGGCTGTCCGTTCCTCTCCCGCCCCGCTGGGAGCCATGGCATACCAGCATCCCTCTGCTTAGACTGCTGTGGCAGCCAAGGGATCCCGCTGCCGGCCAGTGCCTTCGCTCCATAACGCGCACAGACTTTTCCCCTTCCTTTTTAGGAGGAAAAAAGTGTGCATTGTGGAGCGAAAAATACGGTAATTGGCACCAGCCTTAGGTATTCAGTGAGAAATCAGGCTGGGAGAAATCAGGCTATTGTGTAATAGTTTCCTTTATGCTGAAGGATGAGTGGATATTTGCCTGGGACCTTAAGAATTAAAGGGAATAAATGTTCTGGAGGTACAGTGGCCATCGTAAATGATAGGTGTTACCTATGTAGCTGTGATCCCCTAAGTTACTGAAATCATTCTGTGATTATAGAAGCTAATGTAGCTTCTCTTTTTAGAGGTGGTCACTTTTTTGTTTTTGTTTTGGATAATCAAAATAAGCTGTTTTCCTTATTTTGCTTCTTTCCTCCTTTACAGTTTTAATACTGCATTCATTGACCCAAGTTTCACTGTTCTAATTACATCTGTTACATGAAGAAGAGAGTTTTTAGAATAAATATGGAAGCACTGGAGACATCTGTGCACTTGGATTGAGGTGTTTGCCATGGCAGTTCCCCCTGCTGAAGACATGATTCTGCTCAGTTTAAAAAACCAACTTTAGTCTTTAGCAGTAGGAACTGTTGTGGCAAAAACAGCAAGCAAAGCCCTGTTTGTATCTGAGTTCTTTCCTGGGCATGTATTTCTTTCCTCTCTAGAATCAGGCCGTGATATATTCTATTGTGTTCAGTAGACTTTGCACTACGATAAAATCTCAGCATCTAATTGTATATGTTATGGTATCCCAAGTAAAACAGCCCCATTAACGTCTGACTGTATCTCTGTTGACATGTTGAAAGGTTCTATTTGAAGCTAACGGATGTAATACAAAAGATTCAAAACAATTGCTTTGCAAGTGAGGGCTGAAATTGAGCTGGCATTAAGAATTCTATCTGTAAGGAGTGGCTGTTGCAGAAATACTGTATCTGCGTCACAGAAACCTTCAAAATGCTCTGAAGCTTTCATCATTCCCAACTAATAGTTTTGGAAAGTTGATAGAATTAACCATTAAAACACCTTTCAGATGGTGTTTCTGAATTTCTTTAATCCAAATTTGCTAAGCTGGACTTTTCAACAGTGATAAATTAGTATCAGTCTAAGATTTAATGGGTAGAACATAGAATTTTCCCATATTGCCCACTTGCTATGAAAAGTGATGTATAGGGTGGGATAGCAGGTGAATAGTAAAAAGGTGTTTTGTATGTGATTCCTTTTGCAAAAACCTCATTTTGCAAAATCCAATAAACCTCATGTGGTCATGTATGTCCATCAGTGTAATTATTTCTAGACTGCTGCGAAGTCTGTTAAAGTTTTGTCTGTCACCATTTATTTGTTACTAGAACAATGAAAGGCAACATGTAGACCAATAAATGATAAAGGCACTAATTCATTCAACATAACAAACACATAATAACATCAGAATCTCCAAAGATAAAGTGCGTCATGTAGTCTTTTTAGCAACAACTGCAATAATATTCTTCTGGCAATGCAGTAAAAAGTCTTTAGATGCACGTCGATATACGTACCGCTAGATACACGTGGAATGGTGCCAAGGCGATCGAAAGGACAGTGATCCGGATAATAGCACTGTTTCGAATGAATCTTCCTCAGCAGTAGCTACAAAAAGAACAGCAGTGATGACCCGCATATGCATGAGTACTGGTATCCAAAATCATTTACAAAACATATGATGTAAATTTAACACAGGAATAAAAACCAAATACATACCACTTCAGTGAAAAGAATGGACTTCTATGGAGCAGTGGTCATATGTACCACTGCCACTGATTCAAAAAAAACATAAAGTGTAAATAACCAAACAAAATAACCATTTATTTGTTGGCACGCCTTTGTAATTCATTTTTAAAGACTACTTGGGTTGTCAAGTGTTTTACTAATATATTTCCAATGTTCTTTTCATTTCCAACTATAGAACATATGTTCATGTAACTTATGGACAAGCATGATTTAGAAAGTAAAGAATTAAACACTCCAGTTAGCTCTGTTGAATCTGTTTACACACCACAGTAGGCAACATGCCATCTACCAGCTGAACAAGGACAATAACGTGTAGAAAGACCTAAAGGGGGGTTATGCTGAACAGCTGGTAGCAACAAGCATGGCATGTCACCCTTCTAGAAAAATTAACACACAAACTAATGAGAGAATTAAATGTCATGTTTCTATTTACAATTGTGGAAAGTGTAAACTGTGGTGCTGTACTGTGCAATTCCACCCAGAAATAACATCTGAAGAACTCCGGAACACTGTGTTTGGACACCTGTAAAAAAGGAAGATTAATTCACCCTTCGTCATACTAACAAACAGAGCATGCTTCTCTGCCAATCCTGTCTCCCTCTCACCCACCCAGTTCCACCATGACCACCAAGTAGCTTTTTACTGTAGGCTATACCAATGCACACAGGACGCGGGTGGCGCTGTGGGTTAAACCACAGAGCCTACCTAGGGGTTGCCGATCAGAAGGTCGGCGGTTTGAATCCCTGCGACGGGGTGAGCTCCGGTTGCTTGTTCCCTGCTCCTGCCAACCTAGCAGTTCGAAAGCACGTCAAAGTGCAAGTAGATAAATAGGTACCGCTGCAGCGGGAAAGTAAACGGTGTTTTCGTGCGCTGCTCTGGTTCGCCACATGACCTGGAAGCTGTATGCCGGCTCCCTCGGCCAATAATGCAAGATGAGCGCTCAACCCCAGAGTCGGTCACGACTCAACCTAATGGTCAGGGGTCCCTTTACCTTTACCTATACCAATGCACTACTACTAGGTCAACAGTTGTCCAGTCTCTCTCCAGATTTGGTGGTTTGTTTTATTTATATCTACATCCATTAGTCACATGGTGTACTGGAGCATGTTAGCATATTTGTAAGATGCTTAGGCAGTGACTGTGTTAAAGAAGTATATCTATATACATACGAATTGAAGCAGAATTGATAGTGTAGCATGTCTCCGCATTTAAAGCCACTGAAAGCAGCATGAAGTAGCAATAATTCCATACAATTAAAGAACTTGCTATCCCAGGTCTCCTCATCCCATGATTCTGCTCATTGTAATACTATTGCACACACCTCAATTCAGTTTCCTTGGAGTGAAGGTCACTGGAGACTGGTGATTTTAGGATATATGATTTAGCATAACAAAACAACAACAACAAATTATTTATACAACAACAACAACAACTTATTTATACCCGCCCACCTGACTGGGTTTCCCTAGCCACTCTGGGCAGCTCCTAACAGAATGAAAAGCACAATAAAACATCAAACATTAAAAACTTCATTACAGAAGAGATTACAATTTGCACAATTACAATCCATACGTTGAACATCAGCTTGCCATGGACATCCATCTGGTCACTATGAGAACAAGATGGGCTTTTGGACACATCCAGAAGGGGCTCTTCTTGCGGCCATCTCATCACCTGCCGCCTCTTCCGCACAAACGCAGGAGAGAGGAAGGTACCGGACAGAGCCTGTGAAAGCTTGGCCCTCCGGACGCTAGGGGTCGCTGTGCCTCGACTGGCGGAAACGCAAGGGACGGCCCATTCCTTCCGCTTTCTGCGTAGCGCGGTTCATTTCCGCTTCGCTTATTCCTTCGGAAATGGCTGCCGTTGCTGCTGCCGCCGCCGCTAAGCCTTGAGGGATCAAGTCAGGAAGGAGGAGGAAGAGGCCGCTATGGGTCGGGAGTCCAGGTGAGCCGGGAGGCCTTTTGCGGGAGCGGGTCGGGCCCTGCCTGGTTCCTAGTCGCGTTGGCCTTTCCGCGAGGCGAGGAGCCGGCCGCAAGGGACAAAAGTGTCCGGCCTCTCGGGGAGGCCCTTCGCGGGGCTGTCGGAGCTGCGTCAGGGGGAGCCGCGCGCGAGGAAGGCCGTTCGGGGGTCGCGAGGTTCTCCCCGAGCTTCTCGCCCTCGGGAGTGTCGCAACTGCCAAACGGGCCGGGACTTCCGGCTTATTTTGAAAAAATATTTTATTTCAGACACTTTCATAAGAGTCCGTCATTATTTTTCTATATTATGGTGATTTACAACTTTAGACGGGGCATGATCAGGGCAGTTTTTCGCTCTGCTTTTCTGTTATGTGTTTGAGGCGGCTGATGGCCATCCTTCTCTCCCACCCAACCCCCGGACAGGAATGTTTCTGCCCCTGTTTTTGAACCCACCTCATCCCCAGGTCAGGGGTCGATAGCAGTAGCTTCAACGACCCAACAGAATGGTGTTCTAAATATGAATTTCATCCAGAAAGGGCAATGCCACATATTTCCCATGCAAGGTTGGATTAATTTTGATGTCCATGAGATCAATTCTACTCAATTGTAATAAAATATGCAAAATGATACCTCCTCTCTGCTTATTAATTTCTAATTTGTTGCTGCTTCTCACCTGTACCAGGCCATTAGTTATCCAGACTGGTCATAATCCTCTATAAATTGGGATGACCTGTGCTTATGAACAGGAAACTCGATGTAACTGTTATGAGAGAGGTTCTAACAAACCGAGAACGTAGACTTTAAGAGTACAGCATAATAATAGTAGTAGTAGTAGTAGTAATAGTAGTAGTAGTAGTAATAATAATAATAATAATAATCAAATATTATTTCTACCCCGCCCATCTGGCTGGCTTTCCCCAGCCACTCTGGGCGGCTTCCAACAAAAAAATTAAAAATACATTAAAACATCAGTCATTAAGAACTTCCCTAAACAGGGCTACCTTCAGATGTCTTCTAAATGTCATATAGTTGTTTATTTCTTTGACATCTGATGGGAGGGCATTCCACAGGGCGGGCACCACTACCGAGAAGGCCCTCTGGAAAGGTCAACTTTGTTCTTTTTTAAAAGTTCAATATGTCATTAGCTGCCACTGTGTTACTGCTGTTAATCAATATTGGGATGAAACAGATTTGCAGCGCAGGTTTATGGTAGCTAGGCTGAACCGAGGCTAGCAATGAATGGTTGTAGCATACCTGATCCAAAATAATTTGTAGAGAGAGCCTTAATAGTGACTTGGCAGATTGCATATTTTTATTTTTCTTGGTTATATCTCATTCTTATTTTAGGAAGCTCAAGGCAACTTTTGTGGGGCCCACAGTAGTCTGTCAGGCACTGATCTAACCCATCCCTGCTTAACATCATTACATCCTTGGAGGCTCTCAGACTCGTCACTGAACCAGTAACAATAACAAGGCTGCTTCATATGATTTTTGTTATAGTACATGGACACGAATACCTAAGTAAAATTCAGTGTTGTACTATGACAAATGTTCCATCTGCACAACTACCACCAGACAGAATGATCTCCTCTCTTTCACCTGCACACTGTTCTGGAGGTTCTCCTGACTCCCCTTAAGCTAATTGGTGGGTGGGTGCAGGGGGAAAGCCTCATTAGGTGAATCCCACTCCGTGAGTTTAAAATGCACATTATCCAACAAGTATGAATTGTGCATGTGTGTGTTTTAAACTGTGTATTTTGTGCTTGGGAATTCATAGCTGATTACTGAAAATTCTTATAATATTTGGACCTCTGTCTTTTCCAACATCCCTATGGTTTGCCCTGGAAATTATTAATACTCTTGGAACAACTTCTACAGATTGGTTGTCTTGTACAGGTGAAGCCTGGCCTCAAGGCAAATGGATTCCCATATTGGTCATTTGTTAAAAGCCAGTGTAATGCTTCTTGGACCAAATGGAAGAAAACTTTTGACTGTCATGGAACATGGTTTGAAGACTTCTGTAATAAGCTTGTAATGACTTTCACAGTAACACATGGTTTCATGACATTAGGGAAAATCCCAGTATTGCATGGCATGAGTCTGGACTGGAGTCTGGACCATTTATGTCACACAGTGTGAAAGGTTTCATGCTGGTTTAGTAGAAGGTTTCACCTTGCTTATCTTAATCTCTATTATTTCCTTAGATCAACAAAGCAACAGGTGTCCAAACAAAAACAGTGAGTTACCCTATTTAAAATAATAGTTTTTGATCTCACACTTTCTAAGCTCAGGTGTACTATGTTAATGATTGTGTTGGTAAAGTTCCCATGCTTTTTTAGTATATCTGTATGGGGCCCAATTTAGATATTCACAGGGCCCCTATTCTTTTCTGACGTCTGTGGGTTCTTCCTGCTCAAGATTAAGTACATTTGTTGCAAAGGAAGAAACCAGTGCTGGGAGACCTGCTGGTTCTTCATAGTACTACAAGATATAGTTCTTTAATTTTTCTGTATTTTCTGTATTTCC
Source organism: Darevskia mixta (assembly GCA_034641385.1). NCBI lineage: Eukaryota > Metazoa > Chordata > Lepidosauria > Squamata > Lacertidae > Darevskia > Darevskia mixta. Next base: position 40,539,880 of record JAWWNH010000013.1, on the reverse strand, counting down.
ACAAAAGGTTTTAGCAAGATATTTAGGTAGGTTGCAGTGTTTTAAGTAATACTTTACTCTTTTCACCCTATGTTTGATTTTCTTGGTATGGTTTGCTTAGCAGCCTTAGCTATGTTATAGGGTGCTAGTGGCTCTCTTGGGAATGTTTGGCATGTATTTTGTATATTAACCCAATACTTCTAATTTATGATATATGGTAGAGGGAAAGTACAATTCTTAACATTTTGGCCATAAAAATACTACTTTTCTACTGCATTATTTCTCTCTACCCCATCTCAACATTAAACAATACGCAATGCAGACATGAATGGCTCACATTGTAATTTAGGGGCTGAGCATACAATTATCCAGAGATTGCTTGATCAAGCTGCCAACAACTGGATTATGTTATCTTCTGTCCTAATTTATAATCTACATGACATTACAGCCCTAGAAATTAACAGTGTTAATAGTTAGTTGCCTGGAAATGGTTCAGAGGATGTTAGTTTATCATATATTTTTGCTTTTACTCACTGTTTTATTAATTCCTAAACTGCTTTCCTTCTATTATTGTTATGCTTCTTTGCCTTGAGCAATGCTTCCATTTGAATAGGAAATACTTTAAATACAAAATAATAGAGCTCGAAGAACCAAAATGACATTCTCAGCCCCTCTTATGAGTTCTGAATTTTATCTCATTTACCATATTTTTCTGTGTATAACACGCCCCTGTGTATAAGACAACCCCTATTTTTTGGGACTCCAAATTGAGGAAATTGGGGGGGAGGGGTATTGCCCAGACTTGTTGAGATTTTGGGGGGCAGATTACCAACAATCGCTCACCCGCCTGTAAAGTAGATTAGACTAAGAGAGACTGGCCCATGCATGGTTGAGTGGGATTTGTAGCTGTGCTTCCTCAGTCCTTGTCCAGCATGTGAAGATAAGTCAAGAGCTAATTTTTAACCTTTTTAAAAGCTCTAAAGATTGTATTCTTTGAAAACATCTGTGGTTGTGTATGCTAAACTCCAATTTTGGTGTTGTGTATCTTGACTATTCTGTTGCTACCACAGGCATTATCGGAAGCGCTCCTCATCACGAGGGCGTTCTGGTAGCCGTTCTAAGAGTCGCTCTCCATCTGACAAAAGAGCAAAACGTGGAGATGATAGACGTTCTAGAAGCAGGGACAGAGAACGTAGGCGTGAAAGATCACGGAGCAGGGAAAAGAGGAGATCTCGGTCACGTGATCGAAAGCGTGTGAGGTAAGCAAAGGAAAATTGAATAACTTATTAAAACATTCCTCCCCTGGGAGATACTGGATGTTTTCTGGTGAAAGAGGTTGCCTCTAACTAGAAGATGTGTCCAGTAAGAAGTGTTCTCAGTTGGTCATTTTCCTTGAAAAGCTGTAATCATTGGTATTGATGCTTGTCCTGTTTTCTTTTTAGATTACTAATGAAATCTTTTTAGATTACTGTACTAATGAATATTTTCTACTATCTCTCTTTTTAATGATTAAACTAGAAATAATATTTTGTTTACACAGTATTACCCAAAATCTGCTTGTGCGTAGGCGTTCACGAAGCAGAGAGAGGGAACGGAGCAGAGAGAGGAGACGATCACGCAGTCGAGAGAGAAGAAGATCCAGAAGCCGAAGTAGAGGGCGGCGGTCCCGATCTTCTAGCCCTGGCAAGAACAAGAAAGTAGAAAACAGGTAATTGACATACTAATGCATGCCATTTTGTTAAATATCTGAATACTTTAATAGAATAGCTGTAATTATGGTCAACTTTCTATAGACAAGTCATAAGAATGTTTGAACTTACTCCGGATAACCATGAATTAAGCATACACACAGAGAGGGAACCTGCCATCAGTACAGCTCGTTTGAAGATTAGGGGAAAAAATCCGGGGGGAAGTGTTTCATTGTGTGTGCTGTGAAGTGGTGGTGGTGACATTGGAGCATCTCTGATAGTGTGATGAGGGAGTTACAGCTACCTGTTCTGTGACTTTGGGAAGGGAAGAAAACTCTTCGATAAATACCAATGAGAGAAGAAGAATGTCCCTGGGTAGAGAGCAACATATAGGAAGGCATGGAGATAAGCATGATAGAATAAAAAAATAAGGAGGATTGTATTGAGTTTGTGAGGAATAGGGACAAGAGCTTGAATATGAAGAAACGAGTGAATGAAGTGATTAGGGAAGAGCATTGGGGAAATATGCTTAATTGCTTCTGTATGGTATCCAGTTAATAAGTTCTTTTCTCCCTTCCCTCTGTCCTGGTGTGAACTGCAAGTAAATTTCTAATGCTTTTGCTGCAACCATTAGTGCTAGAGATGACATGCCGAGGTTCTGAAAATTAGAAGATTAATTGTTGGGAAATGCTACATTATAGAGTCCTTTCCTTTATCAAGTCTTATTACAATATTTCATTTGACTGCTTTGAAATCAGCTTCACCACCACCACCACAGTGCCAAAAAGAAAGAGCCCCACATTTTTAACCTATGTTTGCCTCAACTGAACTTGGCATGATTGCAGCAGAAACTATCATGATAATAACAACCTTAAAATTTTGATGAGATCCAGGACAGATGTTTTGCATTTGCCTTTCTCTTAGGTTTGACCTGCTATTCCACTTTGGTGGACTTTCTCCTTTTAGAACTTTTATTTACCTCAGACACTTCAGTTCTGTAATCTCGCTCTCTCTTTCTCTCCCCCCCCCCCAATTCCTAAGCTGTCACATTCCTATCCACACATTTTTTAAGCAATTCCAATAAAAACGGAAGAGCATGTGTGGGCAGTGTTCATGTACACAGCATTGCAGAGAGTCAGCAAAGACACAAAACGGGAAATGTTGAGTATTGTGAGGGACATGTAATGCAGAGTAGTTTTTGTATCTGGCTTCATAATGAGGGAACCATTTCTTCTTGTTGAGGTTCTTAACGTGTATCCAAAAACATCCCTTCATTCTTCCTAACAGGGACTTGGTGTTGCATACACTCTAATCTATGTACTCCGGTGTTGTTAGATGTACCATTATGATAGGGTGCCCTTTATTTTTATTTTTCTGTAAATAATCCTATGTAAGAAAAGATTTAGTTCTGTTACTTGTTTGTTGAGGAGCTGCTCTATATAGAGAGAGTTGTGTGCATGCTCCACCTAGTGATTGATCTTGGTGCTCTCATTGCTGGGTACTGTGTTTATCTGCTGCTTCGTTATGCTGGGCTGCAAGAAAATGGCATTGGTAATTCTCTGGCCTCTCAGAAAATCAAATCATTCTTTATAACTTGTTCCTTTGGGGCCTCTGTGCTGCTATCACTACACTTAGAAAACTTGAAGGAGTCCTCTTTGTTCTACAGATCTACTTTCTCAAAATTAAAAACAGGTGTGCTAAATGAAAAGTATTAGCAAGCATGTGGTCAAGGTATACAATAAAAATATGTAAGCCTTTTCAGAAATATATCCATCTAGCTTTATCAACCTTATTCTAAAGTCACAAAGATAATGTCTTGAAAGTTCAGTGACATAAACTGTTGTTTAAGATAAGCATATGGTTTTTGTTAAAACCTTTCAGTGGGCTCTAAAGAGAACTTTATAAGATTTTACCAACCAAAATGATTTCTACATTTATAGCCAAGGGTTAGCACATGTTTGAATTGGATTTGTCCTTTTTGTGGGAGAAGAGGTGGGAATAATAAAAATCCATAATAAACATGATAAATGACTTTCATATTGAAGCCAAGTATGTCAGATTCTGAGGGAAGGTGTGTGTTTTAAAACATTCATTTCAGCCAGCAGTGACTCCTTGGAGGACACTAACACTTCCAAAGCAAGTGCTAAATCACTTAGTGAAACAAGCATTCATTTTTAGTTGATTTGCACAAGCTGCTTCCTTCAAGGAGGTGTAAAATAAACACTGGGACTATTAGTTACGCCTAGGTATTCTGGAAATTAAATTTTCAATAAGTGTTTGCTTTCAAAAAGAAAGAAAGAAAGAAAGAAAAGATCAAAATGGAGCCTAACACTTGGTATATGCCTATAAATTGTAAATGTCTGAAATCTATGTGCATGATGAGATTAAGGCCAGGATCTCAAGAGGCAAATGCAGAGCAATGCAGACAGTTTTCTTTTCCTTTTGAAGCCCCTTGAGTCACATGGGCATAAGAAGGGCCTGGTGGATCAGACCATCTTGTTCAGTGTCCTACTCTCACTGTAGCAGCCATATGCCTATGGGAAGACCACAAGCAGGGCATGTGCAAGAGCACTCTTCCCTCCTATGGTTTCTAGTAACTGATATTCCAAAGCCTACTGCCCCTAATTGTGAAGGCAACGCATAGCCATCATGGTTAGTAGCCAATGGTTGTTTTTATGTTTTACTTCCATGAATTTGTCTAAGCTTCTTTCAGAATCATCCATGTTGGTGGCCATTACACCTTCCTATGAAAGCAAATTCCATAGTTGAACTGTGTAAAGAAGACACTTTATTGTGTCTTGAATATTCCAAAATTCAGCTTCATTGGGTGTTATGAGACAGAAAGAAAAACTCATCTATCCACTTTCTTCATAATATGCATACTTTATAAACTTCTGTCATGCCTCCTCTAACTTACCATTTCTCTGAATTAAAAAAAAAATCCAAATACTGCAACTTTTCCTTATAGGGGTGTTTTTCCATCCTCTTGATCATTTTGGTTGCTGTTTTCTGAACCTTATCCAACTCTAAATTATTCTTTTTGATGTGTGGTCACTAGAACTGTACACAGTGTCCCGAATGTCTTCATACCATAGCTTTGTGTAATGCTGTTATGATATCAGTAGTTTTATTTCCAGCTTCTTTCCTAGTGATCCTTACCGCTGCCACACACTGGGTCAACACCTTAATTGAACTATCCACTATAACCCCACGGTCTCATTCCTGGTCAGTCACTGATAGTTCAGACCCCAGGAGCATATATGTGAAATGCATCGCTTCATACTTGTACTCTAGATTGCTTATGAACAAGTTGAAAAACACCAGTGTGGGGGGCAGTGGTATGCAGTAGGGCCTTTTCAGTGGAAGCTCCTACAGTTTGGAAATACCTATTTTTAGATGTGTGTCCGATGGCAACTCTACATATATTTTGAAGGCATGCTAAGGTACAGCTTTTTACTCCAGCTTTTGGGAGTGTTTGATTGGTTGTTTGTGATTGTATACTGGTTATGTTGAACTGAGTTTAGCTGTCATTTTATATTGTACTGTCTTTTTGCTGTGTAGCCTGTTCTGTGACCTTGTGGTGTAGGGCAGGTAATAAATGCACCAAATAAGCAATAAATCCTTTGCAGCCAGCATGATAGTAGTTAGGGATGATGGGGTTGTAGTCCATCAGTTTTTGGGGACTCAAGGTTGGGGGAGAGTGCTTTAGATTATATTTTATGGCTGTAATGTTTTGCACATCTACTTGTGAGTCCTGTTGAACGTGGTAGTCTTATTTTTTAATAGGTTTGTATCCATCAAAGTCAGCATGCTTATTGAACAAATTCTACTTGTTCAATGGAACTTCTCCCTCTCTTCCCCCTGTGTGCCCCTCCAAATCTGCTCTTAGGATTCTACAGTGCAAATCTCCTAATCTGCTCTTTGGGAAAAGAGAGGGAGGGGAATTTCTGTTGCGTGAATGGAAGTCATTCTGCGAATGCAATAACATTATTCCCAAACCTTTTGAGTTTCAGAGCACATTTAGAAAACTAAAACTATTACTTTCACCACAAAATATCCACTTCATGTAAGAAAAACTGGCAGTGCTCAGAACCCCCCTCTCAAAAAAGGCAAAGCACCTGCAGATACCCCAAAACTAACAGAATGCATAGGAAAGAAGCAGGCAGCTCACACCCAGCAAAAATTGAGAGAGGCAGGGGGCCTTGACAGGTGCAAAGTCTGTGTCTGTGGGTGCCATGTTGGGGATTCCAGTGTTAAATAACAATTTACCATAGTTTATTATTACTTATGTGCAATAACATTATTGTTTCCTTCACTACACCTAAAGCCTCTTAAGGGAAGCTGACATTCACCACCAGTCATATGCAACTCTCAATACTGTCTTTCAGATCACGATCTAAAGAAAAGGTAGAAGGTGTGGAAGTTAACAAAGAGAAGAAAAAAGAGAAAGAGGACAAAGAAGAAGAAAAGGGTCAAGATGTAAATGTATGTATAGTAACTATTAAAAAGTTTCATTGTTCAATAATGGGCACAATACTGTAGTTTATCGACTTCATAGTGTTTCTAATTCTGTATAAAGTCTTGTTTCTCTGCATGTAGCACAAACATCTGTTCTAAATCATCCTTTCTTCTGGACAGAATGTAGTGGCTCAATAGAGGACTTCTAACAAGTAGAACATAAGCTACATTTGTGTTGTGACTATGGGCATTTACTTACTGCTGCTGTAACAACAGTCTCTTGTAATTACAGCTGTGCAGTTGGAACCTGCTTGCTTTTTCCTATGTTCTGCTGCTTATGTTTTGCTTCATTAGTGAATGAAACAGAGTAGCTGTCCAAGGCACAGAATGACAGTATTTAATTCTCCAAGAGAGTGAACTTGTATTGTTACACGAGTTTCCCAAGATTTTATGTTGGATGTGACTGGCAATGTCTTGCATCTCCTTTTGGAAAAACAGAGTTCATGTCAGTGATCAGTAACTGCATATGGTTGCTTTTTCTCCCTCAGAATTTTGATCAGAACAAACTAGAAGAGGAAATGAGGAAGCGAAAAGAAAGAGTAGAGAAATGGAGAGAAGAACAGCGCAAAAAAGCTATGGAAAATATAGGAGAACTAAAGAAAGAAATTGAAGAAATGAAGCAAGGGAAAAAATGGAGCTTAGAAGATGATGATGGTATTAACTTCTTATGTAACTAACTGTGGAGAGGGAAGCCTTTTTGTTGCTGTTGAGCATGTGTAGATGTGGTGTACTATGTCATATGTACTTTACTTTTTTTGCTTTCAAACTGGTTAAGGGAGAGGGGAAGATATGGGCTGTATTTGCATGCCATGCTAAGCCCAAACCATGGCTGATAGTATACAAATATGCAAACTCCTGAGGAGGAAATAGCAGCTGCTTTACTCCTTCCCAGACTTCTTAGTTTGCTGCTGTGTAGCAGCTAAGCCAAGGTTAGGTTCAGTGTGTTGTCTGAACCCAGGATCATGGTTAAGGTCTCTCCTGAACTATGATATGTAGCCAAGGTTTGCAGTTACGGGTCCTGGTTAGGTAGGAGAGACGTTAGCCACAATTCCAGACTCGGATGACTCACTAAGCCAAACCTTGGCTTAGCTGCCATCCCATGCTGGGGAGGAACAAAATAGGTGCAAGCTCCTTGTTGGGAGCCAGCATTTTTGCATTGTCATGATAAATCATTATTTGGTTTACAGTGATGTGCAAACCGGGCCATTGGGTTGGGCCCATGTTAAGCTTCTGAGCCCATATGAATTGACCCAGACCCTGTGATCATCATCTGAGGTCCTTTGTGTGCCCCCTCCATGGGAGATCCAGAGGGTGGCAACATAAGAATGGGCCTTTTTTGTGGTGGCTCCCGTTTGTGGAATGCTGTCCCAAGGGCAGCTTGCCTGGTGCCTTCATTGCATATCTTTAGGTACCAGGTGTAAATGTTTCACTATAAGCAGGCCTTTGGCTGATTAAACATTCTATGGCCTCTTAAACGTGTTTGTGGGAGGGGATTTGTTTTTATTTTATTATGTATTTGTGTTCTCATTTTCTGTTTCTATGTTGTGAACTTTGAATGAATTCAGTATACAATTATTATTATAATGATGATGATGACAGTAAATGGGTGCATGCAAGTGTAAGAGTTTTCCAAGTTGTTTGGCAAGAAGAAACAATTTGATTCATTTATTTATGAAAGCATGAATTGTAATTGTACAAACTGCTTGTATCCCAGAATGGTTTTAAATGCTACTAAAATCTCTTTTTGCATTAGATGATGATGAAGAAACTGCAGAAGGGGAAAAGGAAGGTAATGAGATTGAAGATGAAGAACTTGATCCATTAGATGCATATATGGAAGAAGTGAAAGAAGAGGTTAAGAAGTTCAATATGAGAAGTGTAAAAGGTGGAGGTGGAGGTGGAAGTGAAAAGGTAAATTTAAAAAAAAATAATGTTCAGGTCTTAAAATAGTTTTTTGTGCATTAAATCTGAAATATATGAGATCAAAACTAGTACCATATCGAGTTTGCTAGTAGGATGGCTTGTAAAATTTCTAATGTTTATGACCTTTTCTTTTTAAAGAAATCTGGGCCAACAGTTACTAAAGTAGTAACAGTGGTGAAAACCAAAAAAGCATCTCCAGAAACAGAAAAGAAGAAAGGAGAACTTATGGTGAATGACCAAGATGCAATGGAGGTAATTACAACATGCCAAATTGTTTATTTTGCCATATGAAATCCAATTTCAAGTTTATAGATTTTAGAAAACAGTTTGTTTTAACCATTTATGTAACCCAGTTTTGTGGTGTTCACCAATCTATATGCAAAATTATATATTTTTCACAGAAAAAAATGAAGAGTTGCCATAGGTGTTGTGAAATATAATGGCATTTGCCTATACTTAAGTCTTAATACCTTCCTTTTGAGATTTATACTTTCAGAACTGCAGAGTCACTTATAATAATTAGAAGTGAGAGGGATTAGGATAAGCGTCCTGTGAGGCCTTGCGATGGCAACAGAAGAGGGCGGCAATAGTAGTGGCAGCCTACGAGGCCTCGCCACGGTGGAAAGAAGTGGCAGCAGCCTGCAAGTCCTCCTGGCGGTAGTGGGAGGTGGTGGTAGAAGCTGTGGCAGCCTGCCTCAGCAAGGCCCTGCAGGCCACCTCTGCTTCTGCTAGCGTCTCCTGCCACCACTACAAGGCCTCACAGGCCGCTGCTGCTGCCACTGCCATAATAAAGGCTTTCAGGCCGTTGCCGCTTTTGCCACTGTGGCAAGGCCTTGAAGGCCACCACTACTGACGCCATCACGACAAGGCCTTGCAGGCTGCTGCTGCCCACTGCCATGACAAGGCTTCTCAAGCTGCTGATTATTGTGCCACTGCTGCCGCTGCTACTGCCCCTCCCCCCATTGTTGATTTTGCCACTGCCAGGCTGCTGCCGCCTCTGCCACCTAGCAGGTCTGCTGGCAGTCTGGCAGTCCCAGATTATTTCTATTCACTATGACTCATCACCGTACTTTGGATTGTCCTGAGTACCACCATTTGCCAAGTCCCAAACCAAAAGTCTCATTTGGATGAATTTTGGCTTTCCTGCTGCTGAAAGTGGCCATGAGGTGATTGATAATATCATAATTTATCAGTTTTAGACCTGTAAGTAGTAGCAGTTGCCCAGACATTGTCCTTTTCGCCTCTGCATAGTTCGTTCCTTATTTCAGATATCATGATATACCACAGTGTTTAGCTGGTGATATATCGCTATATTGGAAACCAGTTATTGTCCAGCCCTAGTCTGCTCTTAGTATAACTTTCAGTTAGCAAGGTAAGGTAAACATGCTATGCAGAAAGCAGATTTTGCCTGAATATTACTTTGCCTGAATGTTTGGCTTTTGTGATTTTATAACTCAACAGTATTCCTCTGAAGAGGAGGAAGTAGATCTCCAGACTGCACTGACAGGGTACCAGACCAAACATAGGAAATTGCTGGAACCAGTGGATCATGGGAAGATTGAATATGAGCCCTACAGAAAAAACTTCTATGTTGAAGTCCCAGAGCTAGCTAAGATGACTCAGGAAGGTAATAACAACCGTCAAAGTAGTAGTAACTCTAGTTTCAGAGCTGTTGCATTTCAGATGACCATGGATAAAAATATGTTGGGAGACGCTTGGCATACAGTGAGCCTTCAGCTTATGTGGGGGCTACATTCTGGGGATTGCACTAAAGCCAATTTTGTATATAGTCTAAACGCTTTGGGCACAATGTTGGTGGGATTGCCAAATTCTTTTCTCCTGAACACCCACACCCTCCCCCCACATTTTAATTTTTTTCCTTTTTCTCCAAGTGCTTAAAGCTGAATGTGCACAAGTTAGTTACGCATAAGTTGTGGGTTTACTGTATTAGGAAAAGAGTCTTCAACAGAATGGCCTATACAGTATTAATGCATTAATCTTTTGTAGTCATGCTTACACCATAGAAAGCTAATTGGAAATCTCATTATGCTTTATCAAAAACATTGCTGCAGAGGTCAATAATATCACATGTACAGAGAATATCTTACAAGAGGGCATTGATTGATGTGGATAAGTTAATCAGTATTCTAATCTGGATTGTGTTTCAGAGGTGAATGCATATAGGCTGGAAATGGAAGGAATTATAGTCAAGGGTAAAGGATGTCCTAAGCCAATTAAAACCTGGGTACAGTGTGGTATTTCTATGAAAATCCTGAGTTCCATGAAAAAGTAAGTGAACTGCAGCAAAATGAAGCATGCATGTCTTGAAGTGTATATGAATTCTCCTTGTCAGGGTCTTTGCTTTCTGACTTGTGCTGTTTGCAGCACACAGTTACCATGTGGGTCTGTGTAAAAGAAATTATCTAACAAGCCATGCAAATTCAGATTTTAGGGTAGCTACAGGTAACTTAACTCTTTTGTGTCACTTGTTCACTAATCATATATATGTTGTGATGTATTTTAGTTTCAATTAATAATTTTGACTCTGTAATTATTTTTTTTAATGTGCATAATAGAATGTTCAGGTTCTTAACATACAATCTCTGATTTCCTTTAAGGCATGGCTATGAGAAGCCCACCCCTATCCAAGCCCAAGCTATACCTGCAATTATGGGTGGACGTGATTTAATTGGCATTGCTAAAACAGGAAGTGGAAAGACTATTGCTTTTCTGTTGCCCATGTTCAGGCACATCATGGATCAGAGACAACTAGAAGAAGGAGAGGGTCCAATAGGTACATGATAGCGACATTCCTTTTAATGCCATGCTGTTTGTGTGCAGGTTGATAATTAATTTAATGGATCAAGCATGAAATGAGCTGGAAGTGAACTATGAAAGGAAATGCCGGCTTGTGCTATATAGTTATAATTTCACTATTAAATTTGGTAACTGTTTTCCTTGCCAGGCGCAGGAGATGACAATACAGGATACGCTTTGCTTCTGTGTTGCAGGTGTATCTTAAATGTTAATTTCTTCTAGCAGAATATGTGTGGATTAATTTATGGAGCCATCCTCAAGTTTCCTTCCTTCCCCAATCTTTCTCCCCAAACACCACTTCATATGTATTGAGGTACTGGGTGCTGCTAAGCAACTTCAGGATTTACTAAGGAAAAGCACCAGGTTCAAAGGAAATGTGCAGCAAAATGAGGAACAAAACTGAAAACAAAATGCAAAGGATGGTTGTCTGAATGTGCCTGTAAGCCATCAAGCTAGAACTTTGCCAATTTGTTATCATAAAAAAAGCAAGTTCACGGCTTAACGGGAAGAAATCGGATGAAATTTATATTTACCTTGTTTCTTTACACACTTTTACATTGTACATAAAATCCTACCGTGTTTCTCCTAAAATAAGACACTGTCTTATATACCCCCCTCAAAAAAACACAGTATGGCTTATTTTCGGGGGATGTCTTATTTTAACCGCTCCGCATTGGTACGCTGCATAGCCACGCCTATCCAGACCGTCTAAAGGGAGAGGCGCCGCGTCACTATGTCTTATTTTGGGGGTATGGCTTATATTTCACAAATGCGTAGAAATCCTGCTACGGCTTTATTTTATGGCTACGTCTTATTTTAGGAGAAACGGTATACATCTATAAAATACCTATTACTATGACATATTAGATTTCTCTCACAAAAGAAAATTGTGTTATTCTAGAAATTGGATTTCTTTTGTGAAAGGAAATCTCACTACCTTCTAAGCATGCGTTGGAAGTAAGGTGCTGAAAATGGTGAGATTTGCTTATGAGTAAAGAGTTAGGATTTTTGTAATTACACTGCTTTGTTCTTTTCAGCTGTTATTATGACTCCTACTCGAGAGCTGGCTTTACAGATTACAAAGGAGTGTAAGAAGTTCTCAAAGACACTTGGGGTTAGAGTTGTATGTGTATATGGAGGAACAGGAATAAGTGAACAGGTACATATAAATCTTGTCTCTATTCATAGTATTTTGATTTGTGTTGCTATCAGTGCAGAATTTGTTTGGAATTCTTTTTCTTTTTTAGGTTTCAAGTAGCTTCTCTGTAACAGTTGTTTAATTTAGAGAGAATGTGAAGGTTACTATTTTGGATCCAGAGAGGCATGAGCTGAGCTCTGCTCTTGCAGCTGCCTTTCATGGCTATTCCACACTACACCCACCCCAAGAGAGACAGGACACCCATGGGGGGGTGGTTTCTATTTCTTTTCTGATGCATACATTAGCAAAGGGGGCTTTTTGCTGAAGGATTCAGAAAAATCACCATCTTAGTAGTTCAGTAGGTAGAACATGAGATTCTTAATCTCTGGGTCATGGGTTCAAGCCTCATGTTGGGCAAAAGATTCTTGCATTGCAGGGGGTTGGATTAGATGAACCTTGTGGTCTCTTCCAACTCTACAGATCCATGAAAATGAATATGTACCTCTTCGGGTAAAATTTTATGAACTTTCAGTTTCGTTGTTGAACCCACAGCTGTTATTTTGACTGCAGAGTTGCTTTCACAATTTATATAGTATTTGGGAGTTTCCCAGTTGCATATTTGGGACATTCCACCCTTAATAATTCACAAGAAATGGAAGGTATCGAATCTAAACTCTGCCACAAAACAGAGAGCAGTATTCAACTAAGTTTTGGAATAGACCCATTGAAATTAATCAACATGGCTAAGTTAGCTCCATTAATTTCACTGGGTGTACAGTAAAAGCTGGATACCACCCAAGGCAATTTAAATTATAATAGGTTGGATGCAGACTTTGCCTTCTACAAACAAAAGGCCGCCCTGGGCTAGCCAACTGCAGATTAATCTTTTGTGGGGCACCATGGTAAGTAAGGTGTTTCCAAGCATCTTACTATGTTTTGATTTGTTTTAACTGGCAAAAAATGAGCCAATCAGATGTTGCAGGGGAATAGTACACCCAACCTTTAATGTTTACAGCTGGGGGAATTGTTACTAAATCACTGATGAGTAGAATAAATTGCTTAAGGGTTGCTGATAATACCATAAGTGTTATACATTTTAATTTTCCTCAACTTATTTTATAACCAGATTGCTGAACTGAAAAGGGGTGCTGAAATAATTGTTTGCACACCTGGCCGCATGATTGACATGTTAGCAGCTAACAATGGTAAGAAAAGACTTTCATTTAATGATTTTCTTTAATGATAAATAAATGGGACATTTTATTCATAAATGGAATTCTGGAAGTTATGTATTTCTTGAAGCTGTGATATCAGATATGGTGAATATAGTCATAAAAATGGTTCTTTCCAATAACTTTTAGATGTGGGTCTTATAATTGAAGGACAGTAACTCTTAAGAATTTCTTAGAACAAGTACATGCATTTTAGATTTATATCTCAACTTCAAAATTGGCTTGCTTAGGATTACTGTTTCTTAATTTGAAGTTATGCTGCCTGTCTGATGCTTGTTGACATTAATGCAACATAGTAATTTACTTTTGTTGAAGGAAATATAGCTGCACATTTCTAAATTGAAGTAAATCCACAATTCTTTTTCAACAAAAACATGAAATTTCTTTCATATATCATAAGTTTTCCTTCTTAGTACAAACCAATATACTAAACAGAGATATTGCAGCTTTAAAATGCTTTTTATTTCAGTATTGCATGCTTGTCAAATAATGTATGATTTGCTTAAATATTGAACTTCAAAACCTCTACTAAACTGTTGACATTTGACTTCTGTGGGAAAAGTTCCTTCAAGAATTATAGAACTGGGCTTCCAAGACTTAAGTCATCAAAGGTAGGTACATCATTGCAGTTCCCAAGCAATGTACACTTTTAGGAGCTGAATAAATAATGAAAATTCTGCCAATTAAAATGGGATAATAACATATGTATTTAGTCCTGAAGAAGGAGATTTACCTTTTATCCGCTTTAAATTAGCTACCTTTAAAGCCACATTAAAGCACCTTTTCCTTTTTTAAAAAAGCAATATCCTTCCTTCAAAATAGCTAAATTGTGTGTTCCTCCCCTTGTGTCTAACTCAGTCCAGCATCCAAATAAGTAGTTGAGAAATTCAGATCATAATTGATGATTGGGATGGAAGTGACCTAGGGATCTGCAGAATTAAAGAATCACCTGGAAGGGAGCTTGTGGTGGAGTGCATAACCCCTATGCTGTAGAGAAAGTTCCATGCTCTCTTAGATTTCAATGTACCCCAAACTTCATGTCAGGTTTCTGCTCTTCCCATGTTCAGAGGAGGTTGGGTAGGGTTTTTCCTGTCTTACCCATTCCCTTTATAGCATATAGAAGCAGCAATACCTGTGGGTTTTGGACATTTAAATTCTTCCCTAGTTTTAAGTGTTTAAGGGTTTTGTTGTTAAAAAATCTGCTCTCGTGTAATTCCAAATCACATGAGATTAGATCAGGCGTCAACAACCTAAGGCCCATGGGCCGGTAGCGACCCCTGCAAACCCCTGCCACCCGCTCTTACCGGCGTGGTGCTGTGCGGGGACCAACTTCCGGGTTGATGGCACCTGTGTGCATGCACTCCTTCGACCCGGATGTGCGCCGGAAATAGCGTGTGCGCACACATGCGGGACAGAGAAGCATCTGTGCACATGCGCACACGCTATTTCCGGCACACATCCGGGTCGGAGGAGCGCCAGAAATAGTGTGTGCACACGGGCGCTCCTCTGACGGACGGAGCATGGACCGGCCCATTGTTTGGTAAGCTTCCTGACCCCTGGATTAGATCCTAAAATCCCAAGTGGAAAGCACTACCACACATGCAGGATGTGTATGTGTTCTCGATCCCCCCACCTTATTTTTTCACACCCACACCCCCGTGCTGTGCTTCACACTGATTCATGACCCCCTAGAGTGGTGGGGGAAGGGCTTTATATGTTGTAGCTAATGGAGGGGGGGAGCCCACAAATTGCATATGCAATGTGTGTGGGGAAGTGTTCTACTTACATATGGGGGTTCTTCAATTCAGTGATATATTGTAGAATTGCTACTGTGTACAACATTTAAGTTTAGCTTCAAATGCATTTTGTATTGGCACTTCTGAAAGAATCTGTTGTAATTTATTTTAAAGACAAATTATTTGAGTTTAGACCATAAAATAAGACAAAAGACATACTATGCATAGGCCCATTTGCCACTGCAATTGGGGTAGCTTTTTAAAGACTGAATTATAAGTGTTAAGGTGTGTCTGAAGGTATGGGAAATGTGGCTTATACAATTCTTCTTGTTAGCTGCTGTCTAGATGATTCTCCTTATCTTCAAATCAGTGTGAGAGGTGCTGCTTCTGACGAAAACAGTGACAAAACTCTTGTCTTCTTTGTGGTTACTTTCACCTGTCATAAATATTTCAAATAATAATCTATGTAGAGGCTTTTGTGGGGCTTCTTCAGTTAGCTCTTGAACTTTGCCTTCCACACATGCGCTGTAATCTCTAATATGTTTTTTTCTAGGTGGCGCTCACAGATAGTGGCTGATGTGGCTCGTTGCTTCACCTCAGTCTTAGTTTTATGATGTGTTTTGGTGAGGGCTGTTTTCTGAATTTTACAGGTTCTTCTGGCCCTGTACTGGTATGCAAGAGAGGAGTTTGACAAAATAATGGGCCTTGTGCATCAGTACACAATTGCCAAAATGTCAATGGAGCAAGAGATAAGGCATTTAGCGAATTGCTTTTCTAAAATAAATATAACATTTAATGTTTGTTTAGCCAGTAGTCAGAATATGTACCATTTTATTTACATTTGCTGTTGAAGAAAAATGGCCTTTAGATTTATTCTTGTTTCTCTTTATTTTTCTCTCGCCTTTTCATAGGTCGAGTGACAAATCTTCGGAGAGTGACATATGTTGTGCTTGATGAAGCTGACAGAATGTTTGACATGGGCTTTGAGCCTCAGGTGAGACTGGGAAACTACTAGACTTAGAATAATTGAATTGTAGAGTTGGAAGAAGTTATGTGTGTCTTTTTAGTTCAGACCTTGGGCCATATTGCAACCCTCCAGGTCTTTCTACCTGGTCTTTGGGACTCTTCCCTAAACCACATCCTGGCCCTGCTTTGCACCATCCTTGAGTGTTTTGCCTAGTGTCAGTTTGCCCTTGAACTCTAATAATGCTACTTGCTTGGCTGGATGGATGTGTGAACAGGTGTAGAAACTAGCTTGCTGTACAAAGTAAAATTAATATTTGTTCTGCCCATTGTTACCTCTGTCCTTGCCCATGTGGCCTCTGAAAGATGCCTAAAAGGGATTGCAGCTCCCAAGACAAAAATAATTCTTCCATCCATTGTTTAGAACATATGTGGTTAATCTGAAATGGGTGCCTGGAAAGTTCACAGACTTGGCTGGCGCATACTTAGCCCTATAGTGCTGCCTGCTCCGTAGTTCAGTAGACTATATACAAAATAGCACCAGGCAACAACAAAAGGGATGTATTTAAGAAACTCTAGAAGGCTTATGCTTGAGGCAAACCTATCAGAAAGATTAGCCACCACTAATGTAGACACTGACGTTTCTTTCCTGTAGAATGTAGGAGGGTTGTTCTGCACTTTTTGTTGCAGAATTTGTACAGAAGTAGATCTGCAACAATAATCCTTATAGGAGATTGCCCCATGCCCAATAGTAAACAATGTCCCCAATGTTCACTTGCTTTCCAATTACAATTTTCTTTTCAGTAAATGAAAAAGCACTGAGAGCATATTGCTATTTTGCTATTTGAGTATTTGTACAGCCAATGTAAAGTGTTGGGGTAAACCAGGCATAGGCAAACTCCAGATGTTTTGGGACTACAATTCCCATCATCCCTGACCACTGGTCCTGTTAGCTAGGGATCATGGGAGTTGTAGTCCCAAAACATCTGGGGGGGGGGCAAGTTTGACTATGCCTGCTATGTTCCATAGGCTTTTGCAAAAATGTTTGGTTACTAAAATGTTTCCCAGAACTGTCTATGTAAGGTTTTGCATTGTATTGCATGAGCTAAGTTGCAAGTAATTTGATTTGGAGAATTGTGATGTTAACCTTCCCTTTGAACTTGCTCTAGGTTATGCGCATTGTAGACAATGTGAGACCTGATCGCCAGACTGTTATGTTCTCTGCTACCTTCCCTAGAGCCATGGAGGCTTTAGCTCGTCGAATATTAAGCAAGCCAATAGAAGTCCAAGTTGGTGGTAGGAGTGTCGTCTGCTCTGATGTGGAACAAAAAGTGGTAAGTTTCAGGAATATATCTTCTGTATCTGCTGTGTTTGCAACAAACTGCTCAAAACTCAGTTGTACATACAAAACTATACATCCAAGATGGCTTCAGCTCTGGATTATTTTGAAAAAAATAGATCTCTAAAATACATTCACTTTACAAAGTAGGGAATAGTGATTATGTTTACCCTTGTCTTACATGGCTTTGGATAGATTGACAAAAATACCTTACAGTAGTGAGATTTATTTTTCCTTCCACCAAAGTTAGTATTTGTATGCACTAGTCTATGAGCTGTTGTGCCAGGAAGCTTATATATAATGGGAGCTTCCTTTGCACGATTCTGACCAGCTCTTTGAATCCTAGCAGCACAGCTCTTTCTTGTACTTCTGTCATAGTAGGGTGACTCCCCAACTCCCAAAAGCAAGAGAAGAAGAGCAGAGCCTTGATGTGCTTGCTTAGATGCAGCTGTAGTTTTTCTTGCAAAATTTAGCAATTTGCACTATCAAAATTAAAGCAAGAATCATAGAGTTGAGATGGAAGAGAACTGTATATTGACTTACTTGATTTTTACTTCCAATATGACTGGAAGCCAATTTAAGCAATTATCCGTGAGATGCTGTCTCCTTAAACTATGTTGTTTTTTCAGATTGTCATAGAGGAGGAGAACAAGTTTTTGAAGTTACTTGAATTACTGGGACATTATCAGGAACAAGGAGCTGTCATTATATTTGTAGATAAACAAGAACATGCTGATGGATTGCTGAAAGACTTAATGAGAGCCTCTTATCCCTGCCTGTCTCTTCATGGAGGTAATGGACATTATTCAGTCATTGCATCTATATAACTAGAGTAATGAAACCTGAATAATGTCATTTCTCAACATCTGTATTATGTGTCCTCCACAGGTATTGACCAGTATGACAGAGATAGCATAATCAATGATTTTAAGAGTGGAGTGTGCAAACTTCTTGTGGCCACATCCGTGGCAGCCCGAGGTCTTGATGTAAAACATCTTATGCTTGTAGTCAACTACAGCTGTCCCAATCATTATGAGGATTATGTGCACAGAGCAGGCAGAACTGGACGAGCAGGCAACAAAGTATGTATACAATATTTTTTATAAATAAACTTATTAAAACGGTACTCTGATAAAGATGGTTTTGTTTGCTGGAGGTAGAGAATTTGTAGAACACTGCAGGTGGATCAGTTTTAAATAAAGGCTATTTTAAATCTGATCTAAGTCATGATTTAAATCAGCAGGAAGTTCATTTTGACATTCATGTTTTCTGAACAAGCATGCGTTCTAACTGATCACTCTTGATGAAGAAGAAGATAATAATAATTAATAATAATAATAATAGAAAAATGATAATCTTATATTGGTTTGTAACTATATAAAGCCATTATGTAACCTCAAGGCATAATTCAGATGATTTTGGTCATGCATCCCACACCAGTTTTGTACTGTAGAATTATGTCTGCTTCAAGGCAACCATATGCATATGCAGGTACAGTAAGATCACTGCAGTCCTAGAACAAATTATCAGGGAGTTAGTCTCACTGAACTCAATAGAATGCTAATTCATGATGCACTGAACTATGGATAATGTCTATGTACAGCGTATGTTTGCATTGTTCCAGTTTCTTTTTAAATGAGGCTATTTTTTAAAGAAGGCCTTTTTATAACTGAAATGTAGAAAGATAAAATTAAGACTTAAAAAATTAAATTCTGGGTTGCTTCCAGTGCTGTGCCAGTGGGATTCTGCTGGTACAACAGATCTTCTGGTTTCTTTCCTCCCCCCCCAAAAAAAACTTCTCTAGAGTCCCCCCAACCATCTGGACCTGATGGATGGACTATTGCACACACAAAGGTTTCTTGCATCAGTGTAGTTGACTTGTTGGATGCTGCCCCTGTCTCTTGCTTTTTAAAAAAAGCTAAAAGTCAATCCTGGAATGCTGTCAGGAAACCTTAGCAAAAGAGCTGTGATACCACGGAAGTCAGTTACTACATTCCCATTGATTCACCTGTGGGTCAAGAAGTCGCCACAAGATTAAAACAGACTGGTGTCTTGTGATTGCTCTTCTTACCTGTCACCCTATTTGTTATATATTTGGTTGCCCCCCAAACAGTGAATTAAGTTCTTCACACTAGCTTGGTGGATTGTTGTGTCTTAAAATATAACTGCCCCCAAAGTTTATACATAATATTTTATTAACAGGGTTATGCATACACCTTCATTACTGAAGATCAAGCACGGTATGCTGGTGATATAATTAAAGCTTTGGAGTTGTCAAGTAATCCAGTTCCTCCTGAGCTGGAGAAGCTTTGGACTGACTTCAAAGATCAGCAGAAGGCTGTAAGTAATCCACTTTTCCGTTGTCTGATAATGTTTGTGCAAAGACAAAACAGTTGTTAAATAGGCTTCAGATGGGCACTTGTTGGGACATAGTTTTAGCGTGGCTTTTATGGGGTTCTGCTCAAGAACACCTCCCACTTTGAGTGTTGTGAGAGAAAAGTGAAACTAATCCAAATATGTTTTTCTGAGAAAGCAAACAGTAGCTTGAGCACTATTTGAATCCAAGCTGTACTTTTAAAGTTTGGAGGCCATGCTGTAGAGTTAGGCCTGGTAATAATATAATGAGAAGGAGGTAAAAGAATGTAGTTTACTTCAGACTACTGGTTTGGTGATGGCATTTTTTAGTGCCTTTTTGTGCAACAACTTCCCACTAGTAGAAACCTAGAAAAGGGAGTGGTCTGTGTTTGACCTTTCTGCCTTGTGTTTTTGTTTCTACATCTAGGAAGTTTTATACATAAGGAGCAGTAAAAAAATAGCACCCACCCCCTACCTGCAGCTTGAAGTGGTGTTATCTATTGTCCCTTCCATTTTGCTGCATATGTAGATAATGCCTCGGTTTATAGACTGAAAAGCATTGCAGTTTCATTTTTTAGTTTTTCCTTAAAATGCTGCATGGGTGTGCATGGAAATATCTAAAAAAGAATAAGGGTTCAGTGGATTTGTTCTTTTTGTTCTACAGGTGCCATGTAGTTATTTTTTAAGGTCTACTTTATGTGTGATACCTGTTAAATCTCCCTTTTTTGTTTCTACATTTGGAGTTTTTCTGCATATAGAGTTTTTCTACCTGCATTTATGTGTTGTGAGTGCTTATCAGCACTTTAGTAGGATCCACTCCCCCATTCATTAACATAAACAAGTATTGAAATATTTGCAATATACATGTTAAAAGCTAAGTTGGATTTTTTATGTTGTGGAAGTGACTTCTGAACAAGGAGATTTGCCTTTTAGGAGGGGAAAACAATTAAGAAGAGCAGCGGGTTTTCTGGGAAAGGATTCAAGTTTGATGAAACTGAGGAGGCTTTGGCTAATGAGCGGAAGAAATTACAAAAAGCTGCACTTGGCTTGCAAGATTCAGATGATGAA
The DNA here is from genome assembly GCA_034641385.1 of Darevskia mixta. Taxonomy (NCBI): domain Eukaryota; kingdom Metazoa; phylum Chordata; class Lepidosauria; order Squamata; family Lacertidae; genus Darevskia; species Darevskia mixta. The sequence continues at coordinate 40,519,124 of JAWWNH010000013.1, read as the reverse complement.
GATACGGCAGTTTCAGTAAGTATTTAAATTTACTTTTTAGTATGGCATTCTCTTAATATATATACATAGTAACTACAGAATTGTGACTCGCTTTTTCTGCTTCTGTTCTTATTGATTTCACAAAAACATGGTTGCTTGTTAGCTGAATTTCCTTTTTATATACAATTAAAAGGATTTTTGGCATTCAGATGCTACATACTCTTTACATTAAATGGAAACTGAATACTGGATGGCATCCAACCTTGCACAAGTGGACATCCCCTCGTGCAGCAGGATTTTCCTGTCTTCACCTTTTGTAGGCCCCTGGGAGCTCCCAGGCTTCACTCCAGAAGATTGACAGATCCACTGGATCATATTTGGGGACATGTGGGGGGGCTTCAGGGTTGAGGAAAGGAAGGGAAGTCATGTTACACAAGTGAAGTCCCTTGCACAGTTGGGCAGACATCATTGGATGTTACCTGCTGTTTATAACAAAGAACCTTGCGAGACCTTGAAGATGAACAGATTTATTATACATAAACTTTTGTGGGCTAAAGTCCAGTCCACTTAATCAGATGCATTTGATGGAGTAGATTTTGGTCCATGACAGCTTATGTGATAAGAAATTTGTTATACTTTAAGGAGTCACAAGGCTCCTCTTTGTTTTTTTCTGCAACTAACTAATTTATCTACATTTCTGGAAATTGTTTATAATGAAGATCAGGCATGGTTTTCAAGTTTTATTATTTTTCTATTCCCTTTCACTCAAAATGAGACTGTCAACACCCCAGGCCGAATTATTTCAGAGACTGCTTCTTGCTTTTATTTATATAATGGGTGGAATTCAGCGTTGCACACATCAGATGGAACAATCCTGCCTCCACTGTGTGCTTTTTCGGGGGGTTCTGACCTCCCCCAGAGCCAATTGTGGGGGTCACACAGGGGGGGAGGTGGGAGTAGCCCCATTACACAAGGAAAAGCCTTGCACTGGGCTTCCATTGACGGAGTTGACCGTAATTTCCAAAAACTTGAAATTACATTGTTTCTTCTTTTTCAATAGATTGACGAGCAGATTGAAAGTATGTTCAATTCAAAGAAAAGAGTAAAGGACATGGCATCGTCTGGCGGGACATCTAATGTTCCTGCCCCAACAGCAGGAAATGCAGAAAAGTTAGAAATTGCTAAGAGATTGGCATTGAGAATCAATGCACAGAAGAATCTTGGAGCCGAGGCACAAGTATTGGTCTCTTTTCAATTTAAGGTCACCCTCCTTTACAAAGCAAACATTTCTAAACTTTTATTGAATATGTTATATGTTGCCGACTGCATCCAGTAGAATTCTCATTATCTGGACAACCCTAAGATACACACACATTTTCACGGGGGTAAAAAATGGTGTAGACATTGTTTACAGAGTTCTGTGTTAATAAATGCTCAGTTTTGATTTACATTTGTGCAGACACAAAACCATACAGTCCAAGTTAAGTACTATTGAAAAAGGAGTAAAAAACCCTCACATTCTTTTTAGTGCCTTTCTGTGGTTCTATATATGTAACTATCCTAGAAGTGAGGAGTGAAGTATTTATTTTGAATAGCCACTACAGTAGGGATGAAGAACCAGATGTTGCTGGGCAGTCTAGGAATTTGATGGCCTGGTTAGCAGAGCAGAGGGGCACAGGGCATGAAAAGGAATTCATATTTGGGAGGTCCAGATAACTGAAAGTTCCACTGCATATATGTTGGCAATATTTGAAGTGTTTTTGATGTGACTGTTGATGCAGAAATTCAGAGTATTAGTGCAAATAACTGGACCAACTATGAAAGTTATAAATACCTTAATAATTGTTCAAGGTCCCTAAAAAAGTCATTAACCATATTTGATATGCAAATATGCCTTTTTAACAAAAGTTCTTTGTAGAATGGTATTTCTGCATGAACAGTTCTTTTGTGGTTGGCTGTTAGCATGCTCAGTAACAGTGATTACCGAATAAGAATTTACTCATTTTTGACATTAATTTTCATAATTTTTTTATGAACGCTTCAATCCCAGGCTTGGGATAGATAGCAGAAAATAGGTGCCTGTTTAGTCCCAGAGGACATTAAATAAAATTAAGTAATATGTTTGTTGACCAAAAAACAAGGGAAAAGGAAAGGAAAAGGAAAAAGTTCACCAGTACTATAAATATGTATGTACTAATGCTAAACAGGCCCAACTTACTTCAGCCATGAAGTTAATATCTGAAAATATAAGGGTCTGGTGACTTCTGTTTCAGTGTATCTGAAGAAGTGTCCATGCACATGAAAGCTCATACCAATAACAAACTTAGTTAGTCTCTAAGGTGCTACTGGAAGGAATTTTTTTATCTGAAAATGGGTTACTGTTCGTATACTTTAATACTTTAAAATATCACTTTAATCTGTGATATTTTAATGTATCTTTATATTTGTTGGAAGCCGCCCAGAGTGGCTGGGGAGACCCGGCCAGATGGGTGGGATACAAATAATAAATTATTATTATTATTATTATTATTATTATTATTATTATTATTATTATTATTATTATTACTTTTTGCTCTGCATGAGCCACTTCCTAGGTGAGCAGTATTTTGCCCACTATTTGTGTGCAATGTGGAGAGCATGCGAGAATCGTGAGTTAATGCAAAGTTCCCAGAAAACCTTAAACAGGATCTCTTTTCTCTGCCACAATTCACAACTCTTGTTTCTTCCTCTGTAGTTATTTTTACACTTATTTTTTTTGGTCTGAGCTATCTTCTCCTCTGACTTACTCTAACTGGTCAAGGAACATAGAGGGAATCATACTATATTGGCCGGGGTTGGCCATGCCGCTGCAGTACTATCAGGGAGGGGAGTAGGACACATGCCCTGGTTGCTGAGGCAGCTGTGCGGACCCTCTCTGCCTTGCTGTGCGGCAGTGAAACTGCCACAGTGCAGTAAAATCAGGAGCATTCCCATTGCTGAAGCACCTCAGTCACTTTTTCCTGTCTTGGCATGCTGAGGTAATTTCATTGCATGGCAAGAGAGTGTGTTGGCTCAGTTGTCTTGGTAACGGGAGGCATTAAAATGATACAGAATTTATTTGCTGCTCTTTCAGCACAGAGACTCAGAGCAACTAACAGTCATAACATAAAACTAAACAGTAAAAAATTTAGTTACAATCATAAATAAATAAATGCAGCAGAGCAACAAAAACATTAAAAGCCTCCTGTCACAGCAAAAAAAAGAGCAACCAGTTATAACAGCTAGTTGAGTGATCAGTGACTGGTTGGGCTCGTTCAGAGAATAAATAGCATGCCATTCAGATTATCACTAGCAGGTGAGAGACATCACCATACTAATTTTATATTACGTTTGGGTGTAATCTATTCAATCCTATTGGTCCTTGGATTTTATGTTTGGGGTGAGTTCATTTTGCTAATAAGAGGAGTGTTTTTCTCTATTTCATGGTACTAGGATAAAACCCCATTCCAAACTTAAGCCAGAATCCAAAGATGCATGCAACTAATTGCATGCAGAAAATGCGGGTGTGGGTTTCTGGAACAGCAGTGTTTGGAACAGAGGAGTTACAAATACAGTTTTTTACCTAGCATTGTTTTCTTTTGTATAACAAAAGCATCCTGAAACCCTTGGGCTTTTTGGATCCCCACTACTTGATTGCTTATACAGAGTTGCAACCTAGGAAAGGGAGTCATAACTTGGGGGCAGCTGTTTTGAGAAAGTGCTTAATCCTGTTCCAGATTCTTTTCCTCATATTATAAAGCTTTTAGTCCAAGCTCATTCTGCAAACAAGCCAACACAATACAGTTTAGGCCATGTTTATAGATACCTGTATGCAAACCCGTGGAAAATTGGACAAGAGCCTGCTAATATTTTTCAGCATTTTTGTTTAAAAGCATAATTGGTAGCAAAATGTTAATTTAGTCCTGTTAGGCCAAACTTGATGTGATGGGGGCAGCCATGTTTATTTAGGAATATGCCTCACTTCCATGCCTTAATTGGGCAGACATAAAAAAGAGTACATGGATGAGGGAAGCTAGGCCCTCCCTTACTCTGCCTTGTGCTCCATTGCTTCAAAACACTCCCAGCCAACTCTAATATCTGAAGTGGGGAGAAAAATGCTTGCAGCAGAGGAAGCCAGCCATGTCAGGCAAAGGAAAGAATAGCTCTCCTCACTGGCATATACTCCTAGGTGCAAAAAAATAAAATAAAATAAAAATTCAAAAAGGACAGATGTTCTGCTTCATACTTGAATGCATGTAACTGCTCCAGTCACTTATAATTTGGCCCATAGCTGACCTGCCCAGTTGATAATGCATTGATGAGTTTAGGTCTGTAATGAGAGCAGCTCCACTGTTAAAATTTCAGGGTCTAACGATATATGAACAAGATTACTCTTGGAAAATACGCTGTGTTGTTTATTATCTAAATAAAAGATATATCTAGTATTGCAGATCTGTAGATTGTCATAGCAGTGGCCCTAGCCTGCATTATCATCAGAGCGTTTGGGCTGGGTGTTCATCAGTATGCGGATGATACCCAGCTCTACCTCTCTTTCAAATCAGAACTAGTGAAGGCAATGAAGGTCCTGTGTGAGTGCCTGGAGGCGGTTGGAGGATGGATGGCGGCTAACAGATTGAGGTTGAATCCTGACAAGACAGAAGTACTGTTTTTGGGGGACAGGGGGCGGATGGGTGTGGGGGACTCCCTGGTCCTGAATGGCATAACTGTGCCCCTGAAGGACCAGGTACGCAGCCTGGGAGTCATTTTAGACTCACAGCTGTCCATGGAAGTGCAGATTAATTCTGTGTCCAGGGCAGCTGTCTACCAACTCCATCTGGTGCGCAGGCTGAGACCCTACCTGTCCGCAGACTGTCTCGCCAGAGTGGTGCATGCTCTGGTTATCTCCCGCTTGGACTACTGCAATGCGCTCTACGTGGGGCTACCTTTGAAGGTGACCCGGAAACTGCAATTGATCCAGAATGCGGCAGCTAGACTGGTGACTGGGAGTGGCCGCCATGACCACATAACACCGGTCCTGAGAGATCTACATTGGCTCCCAGTACGTTTCCGAGCACAATTCAAAGTGTTGGTGCTGACCTTTAAAGCCCTAAACGGCCTCGGTCCTGTATACCTGAAGGAGCGTCTCCACCCCCACCGTTCAGCCCAGACACTGAGATCCAGCGCCGAGGGCCTTCTGGTGGTTCCCTCACTGCGAGAAGCAAAGCTACAGGGAACCAGGCAGAGGGCCTTCTCGGTAGTGGCGCCCGCCCTGTGGAACGTCCTCCCTTCAGAGGTCAAAGCGATCAACAACTACATGACCTTTAGAAAACACCTGAAGGCAGCCCTGTTTAGGGAAGTTTTTAATCTGTAATATTTCAATGTATTTTAGTGTTTTTTGGAGGCCGCCCAGAGTGGCTGGGGGGACCCGGTCAGATGGGCGGGGTACAAATAATAAATTATTATTATTATTATTATTATTATTATTATTATTATTATTATTATTTATTCTGGCAGTTCCTTCCAAAACCTGGGCACGTCACATCTGCTGTGACCTGGATTATAGCTAGTGCGTTTCTGACTACACTGTGTTTGATTTCAGGCTTAACTTTGAACACCAAGACTGCATGGTTCTGCTAATAATTGTACTGTATCAATTTTTAATGGGAGGTGTGCTGTGCTTATATATATAGTTGCTACTAGAATGCAAAGACTGTAGGCCTGTTTTTATGATTAAAAATAGCAGTTTATGGCACTTTAAAAATTAAGAAATTTATTATGACATAAACTTTTATGGTTCATCATCCATGAAAGCTTATTCAATAATAAACTGGTTAGCCTTTCCAGTCTTTTTAACTGCTTTTGCTGCAACAGGCTCACATGGCTACCCATCTGGGAATTTATATGATTAGTTATCCTGGGATAATATTGTCTTTGTTTCAATTCAACATTTGTTTTGTTTGTACATCCAAGGGGGCTTGGGATTAGTCAGTGATAGGGACGTCTCATTTGTGCAGGTTTAGAATATATATGCATAGATGTTTATGAAACAACATTCATAGGCTGATAAAATTCTTGTACTACCTTGTGCTGTGGTATGTTTCTGAAATTAGTTCTGTTTTGTTTTATTAAAAAAATACCTTATTACAGGATGTGATGCAGCAAGCTACCAATGCTATCCTGAGGGGTGGCACCATTCAGGCTCCAACCGTATCTGCAAAGACCATTGCAGAACAACTGGCTGAGAAGATCAATGCCAAGCTGAATTACGTGCCCATAGAGAAACAAGAGGAGGAAAAACAGGAAGGCGGACAAAATGAATCTTTTAAAAGATATGAGGAAGAACTGGAGATCAATGATTTCCCACAGGCAAGATTTTGTGGTGGTGGATTCTTCATATTGCAATGGTGGTTGTATAGCTCAGGGCTCTAGCTGGGAATCTAGTAGACAAGTTCTTGCTAGCATAGGTTCTTAATTGCCATATCCATCCTTAATATTATCACCTGTTTAACTGCTGCTGTGTAACTATGGACTTTTTTGCTAGTCAGCAGCATTTGTGGTTTAATGAAGGAGTGAAACTTTCACACTGAATAAGATATTCTTCCACTGAATAAGATTTCCTCACTTTTTGTTTTCTGACCAATATATTTTTTGTTGTCTTGAAAATTACTTTAAAAATATGTCAACCATATTCACACTTAATAATCCATTGACATTCTGCCAAATAATTTTTCTTTCCAGCTCATAAAGGCAAACAAAACTACACTTCCACCAGGGTGGTGTGTGTGTGTGTGTTATATTCTCTAATTATCTGATTATCAGAGGACAGCTTGCGCATATATATATAGAGAGAGAGAGAGAGAGAGAGAGAGAGAGAGAGCTGTCTTCTGATAATGTTTTATATAGACTATTTCTGATACATTAAGAAGTGTTTAGCTTTTTAAAATTGTCCTACATAGTGATGAGAGAAAAGAATTATTAAATGGAGCTTATTAAACTTTATAAAATGTTATTTATAATATTTTTTAAATTCTAAATATCAAAGCATTAATCACTTACACTATCTCCCCATTTCTGGTTCCGGTCATTCTGTTATGTTACTTACTGTGAAGTCCCTTTGTTTAGAATTCCACTTAGCCTTTTTAGATTTAATACTTAGCATCTTTTCCTTTCCTTTGCTTCTTTTGTTTTGCAGACTGCCAGGTGGAAAGTAACATCAAAGGAAGCTCTGCACAGAATAAGTGAATATTCTGAAGCTGCCATTACAATCAGAGGAACATACTTTCCTCCAGGCAAAGAGCCCAAGGAGGGAGAACGAAAAATTTACTTGGCCATTGAGAGTGAGTATTGCTAATCATTGCCACTAAATCAATATATTTAGTACAGTCTAACAATTGTTATAGGAAAACTCCCATTACAGCCATCTGGTGAATGTAAAATGAATGCCACTAGGGCATGTTTTTAGCAAGCATTGCAGCTAACTAGGCTAGAAAGTCAAGTGAATTGTGTTCCTGTGAAAAAGATACCCAGACACATCTATTGTTGCTTTCTTAAAGGGCAAAGAAAGGAATTCTGCCTTGTTCTAGAAAAGTTGGCACAGCAGGTGATATGTGCTGCTGTTCTCAGTGAGGTGGGAGAAGTGCTTGACACAAATATTGGCTGTAGTGATTAACCACATAGTCGATTTGACACAAGCCAGTATTCAGGAGGGTACATCTGCAACAAGGTGTGGAAAACCTGCAATATTGAGCAGTTTCAGGATTCAACATGGTCTGACATTTCCCTGTGTGCCCACACCAGCAGAGGGCTCACTGTTGACCAGAGTGTCCAAAATTGCTGACAATAAGAAATTAAAGGAGCAAGTTGAACAATAGTAGCTTTTACATTTTTAAATACTGACATCTGGATTTCTCATTGGTTCACCTGGAGATAAAGGACAATGGATGTGTGTGTTCCGGTTACAGTGGTTACTGTGAAGGCACATGGAGTTCAAACAAGTTGTCAGCTCATTACAAGCCACTTTGCCCATCAACCAGCCAGCAACTTGACCTTCTAAAGATATTTGCAATGATTTGTCAAAAGCAAGGGGAAGTGCAGGGCTTCTGGTGGTGGCATTTTTAAGCTGGAGCAAAACAAGTACCTTCATGGCTACCAACACAATGTGATTCTTCTGTTTGCTTGCTTCGCCCTTGATGATTTAATTTTTGTTTACTTTCTGCTTTCAGGTGCCAATGAATTGGCTGTGCAGAAAGCAAAGGCAGAAATCACCAGGCTTATAAAAGAAGAGCTTATCAGACTGGTAGGTGAAATAGTCATAATTTTTGTCTGAAATTCCAGGTATTTCATAGCAATTATCAGCGGTGGGGAGCAGCTCACCCACAGGCTTAATTAGACCTTTCAGGCTTCCCCTTTTGACAATGTGGCATGAGTTTGGTCTAAACTACACCTACCTGTCCAACACCTGACATCGTGTGACAGCAGGTGAGGGGCAGGTAAATCCACATGGCTAAAATGTAAAGAAATAAATAAGAGAGCAGCCGATTCATCCTTTCCAGCCACTGATAAAATTTAGCACTGTAATTTGATATCTTTTTTCTGTTGCCCTGCCAAATTAAAAAAAGCACCAGATTACAGCTGGGAAGGAAGAATCGGGAGTGCATTTCTTCTTTTGCAGCAACAGCTTGAATTCTGGGGTTTTCCTTTTGATCTTAGATGTGTATTAAGCTAGAGCTGCAAAGGAAGAATCAGGAGCATGCTTAGAGATTCAAAGGAAAATCACCTGATGTCATATGACAGGTGGGCAGCCCCACCCATGTGTAGAAACTGCTCAAGGAGCATGAAGGAATTCTGGGTCAGCTAGATGCAGTTTGCCACTTGTGCTATAATTTCACAATACTATCTGGACAGATTAATCCTATGAAGTTTATGGAGGGTGGGGGAGACTCGGGGTGAAGTAGTCTCCATTTCCAAAGCCCTACCAGGTTTATGCCAGGCAGGGCAAAATATATTTGTGTGGGTGGCTTCTTACCTCTTCCTCCCTCTTTTTCCCTCACCAATTCCTTTGTTTGAAAAACCCTCCCATTGTTTCCAGTGGGAGGGGAAATAACCTATACCAGCTCCAGAACTGGTATAGTTACTCCTGCATTCTCGAGGCATTTCTGGGAAATGGAGCTTTGGATCCAGCGGAGCCAGTGCCTCCCCCAATCTGCCCTGACATGCTCCTGTAATGACTCGCTTTGTTTTACTGCCTTCTGAGCAGAGGACAAATAAGCTATGGCAGCAGGGCTTTCTGCTGCCGAACCAGTAAGGCCTCTGATCATGGTCCTCCCTTTCTAGCCATGGAGAGGAAGGTTCAAGTTATTCAGCAGCCTCCCATGCTCCCTCCGCAGAAGCATAGGATTGCTTCCTTAAGCTATTTATACTTATACCTCAAATCCAGAAATGCTGGACCAGTGAGTCCCTAGATGTTCTTGCTAGTCTGTTATAGCAACAGATAGAGAGAATACTGTGAGGATTTTGCTATTGGAGAAATCTCTCAAAGGGTTTAACAAACAGATCTTTGTACATTAAAAAAGTTAAGAGAGTTGTATATGTGCTTCTTTAGAGACATCTCTTACCTTTCCATAGAAGACAACTGATTTATTTCCTTTTGTAAATGGAAGCTTTCTTTTTTTCAAAACCAATGTTAATTTTTTTTCTGCTCAGTATCATGTTTCTTTTGGATTCGGATTTGGGATTCTTTGTTTATTCCATGGTGAGCTGACTTCAGACACTTAAGCTCACAATCAAATGCTTTATTGAGCTTTCCATTATGTGTTTCTTGCCCTTAGACACTCTTGTTTAGCTACATTGTAATATTCTTTTGTTACTGTTTTTATAGTTGAGTTAGCTTAAAAAGTATGCTAACTATATGTCTGATTAATCGCATATTGCTTTCTTCTCTTACAGCAAAATTCATACCAACCAACCAACAAAGGAAGATACAAAGTTTTATAAATATTTGGAGTAAATCTGTCTGCCAGTTTTCATTTGTGAAACTTGTCATTTCTGTTTATCTTTGCTATTTACACTGCTTATTGTAAATTACATTTTTTAATGTAGTCATGCTGGATTTTTTTAAAGATCAAAATTACTTTTGTCAGGGGGTCCTTTTCTGCGCAGATTACAGCAGTTTCAGGAGGGCATAATTAAAGTTTTTTTAAAAAAATTGTGTGCTTCTGGGTATACTGAATAAAACCAATTACAACTTTTCTGGACAACTATAGTATAAGCTCAGCTTGAAAAATCTTAAACGGGGTGGTAGTTGTACTTCAACAAAGGTTGAAATTTCCCACCTTGCATAGAAAAAACCTCCCTTGCCTATCTTCCTCCCTTTCTGAGTTAGATCAGTGAGAGGCATATGAGCTTCTAGAACCATATAAATGGCCTGGAAATCGTGAGGACTTAAACTCTTAATGGACTTTGATGCATAAGGATAACAAAAGTAGTTTCTGTATATTTTCCTGCAAAATGAGAAATCTGGAAGATTTAAATAAGTTTTCTATACATGTCTGGTTTTAGGAATTAGCAAAAAATAAAATAAAATTGAACTTATTATTTAATGAGAGAAATTGTACTTCCATTACATGAGAAATCTTTTCCATAAGGGAAGTACAGAATTAGTCAAGCTTATTGTGAATGTGTGTGTATATATATTCTTTAATTATTTCCCCCCATTTTTCTGTGTCGGCATATGAGAAAATAGTTTGTCAGTCACCTCCAATGTTGGTGGTTATTGTATCAGAATATGGTAGCCTACTTTAGACAGTCTCTGACCTGTAGACACTTAACTGAGAACTCAGTCTAACTCTCCCTGGTTCCAAAGCTGTTCTATTTTCCACTTCTTATCACATCAACATTTATGAGAGAACTTTTCTCAAATTCTTGTAATTTTGCCTTTATTATTGCATCACTGGTGGTATCTGTGTAAACAATGGCAGTAATAATTGGAGCTGAAAATTTGTCCAGTTTTTAAATGTCTGTCTTGTAGAAGGGTGTGATGCTATGGGGCAAAATCTAATTTTAATATGTAAAATTTACATTGATCTAAATAAATCAGGCTCTAAATTTAATAAACTGAAACACCAAAACAAGCTCATGTGTTTTTCAAAGCATGAATTGCCTTTAACTGTGTTGGACTTCCCAGAATATTTTGCCAGGTTAATGACATGTGTCGTGCTGATTTTATGTTTCACTTTTCAACAGCTTTGACTTGCCATGTGGTAGGACTGTAGCTGTTTTGTTTTTTAAAAAAATCTAAAACACTTTCACTGGGCTGTAAGAATTCATGGGAAGGTGAGGAGATTAGCAGGGGCATGATAGTGCTGTTAAATACTTTGCGATGGGAACTACTTTGAGAAGCCATGATATTGGAAACATTTCATTTGAGAAGATACTTAATTCTTTCTATACCTGTAATTTTCAGTTTTAGAATGAATACGAGGTCTTTGTAAAGAACAATTTCATTATATGTGTGTTTTCTAACTTCCTCATAAAATAAAATAAAACGTCATTGTGTATTCCTTTTCTGAAAATATTGAATAGCGAAGGTTTTTTCCTTGGCTCAGACTTGGTATTTCATTCCAGCAGTTCAGCTACATTTTTAAAAGGGAGGTTAAATGTCAGGAGCTCTCTGTGATAAACAACAGGTCACAAGAACTACAGTTTCAAATCTAAAACATTGAAATGCTTTAAAACTAAGGTTGAATTTTTCTCATCTGGATCTGAGCTTATTTTGGTTTGAGACGTGGATGTTTTCTTGACTCAGCCAGCTTCTGCTGAAAGAAAAGTACGTGCATATTTGTAGGCATAGTGGGTGCTATGTCAAATATAGGTGTTTTTGTCAGTACATACACTAAAAACATTTGCTACCTCTGTGGAAATTGACATAGAAAGTGATACGCTGGATCAGACAAAAAGTCCATCCTGTTTCCCACTGGAAATCTTTGAAGTCTGCTTTGACTTTTAGCATCCTGGATAATACCATATCACCTGCTTACTAAACTACTTCATGCAACACTTCCTTTTACATTTATAATTTGTACAAAGTTTGTAGGCTGTTAACTGCTTTGATATTTTATTCTTTAAAGTGTGAAGTGTTATAGAATTGAAATTAATAATAATAATGAGTCTATGCATAACAATGAAATACTTTTTGACAACTTGACTTTTAGGTATTGATGAGCCATCAACTTGTAAACTTGCTTTGTTCCCCATATATTCTCTCTTCTGCCTTCGATTCTTCATAATCTGTTCAACTTGTCCCTATAGCTATGTTTCCTGCTTGTTTCTGCTTTTTATATTGGCTAATTCTTATTTATATTGGCTAATTCTTTTCATATTCTACTTACATTTCTTCTGTTAACTTTTTAATGCCTTCATTCTCACAGTTCCACTTATTTATCTGCTGCTCCACACACTCTTCGCTCCTGTAATGGCCACAGGATTATATCCTCCATATCCTGAGTTTGCCTCTTCTTGCTTGCTGCTCCCTGTCATTGAAATTCTTTACCATCTGACATCTGGCTGGCTTCTTCCTTTTATTTGTTTATAATATTTTTATCTGCTGAGCCTGTTTCCGGTTTTAAGCTTTTTTATTTTTATATACCAGTGTTTTTTATTGTAAGCTTAACTGATACAGATGTATGAGAAGGGTGGGGTACAAGTATTTAAAAATAACAGTTCCTGATTTAAAAAATGTGCCTCTTTATACTAGCATCTTCTAACTGATTTCAGACATCTACCCCTTTCCTTTCACTTCCCTTCCCTGCTGTGTCTTGCCTATGATTTAAGGTCTGATGGCAAATTCTTTTGTCTTATGTAATGTATTTAGTCTTGAAAGATGCTTTGCAAATCTTATACCACTTGCAACTTGCTATCATCTGTTGGTAACATTTTATGTTAACATAATGGGGAGAGTGTTCCTGCGTGTGCATGCACGTTTATTTAATATATTTCTACCCCGCCTTTTAGGGCACGTTTATTTGCTTGCTTTTCCAGTCACATGACTGAAAAGGAATGTGCTGCTCCTATGATTATTTTTCTTGACCAAGATCTCTTCCAAATATGGTATCTGCTTAAACAAGTTTGTGTTCTTAAAGGCTAGAGTAGAAGAAATTCTGCCTTCTACTTAACCCTGGTTTAGGACAGGAAAAATGCATTTTTGCTCAGCACTCTTGACTGGAAAATGTAAAATCCATAGATGAACCTTAAAATTATTATTTTTTAAACTGTTTAAAGATAACTTACTGTGCAATCCTGTATGTATCTAGTCAGAAGTAAGTCCCAATTGGACTTATTCCTGGGGAAGTGAGTGCAGGATTGCAGCCTTAATTTTAGGGTTTAGTAACTTCTTTGTTTACAAAGCATGCTTTAAAATAAATTACTACTGTGAAGGTAGCTATTGATCAATATAGAGGAAATTATAGGGGTGCGGGGAAAGGACATGACTGACTGCCCTGGGAATCAGAAAAAAGTAGTTTGCAATCTGCAAGGCTAAGGATTGATGGTGTCTTCTGCATCTGCACACACACACTACTCATTTTTTGTTACGTTTAGTTTCTTTACACAGGTTAGAGAGGACTGTAATTCAGTGATATATAAATAAAATATCTACTTTTCCTACCACTGACTGAAAAAAGATTAACCCCCCCCCACCTCTACATTGGAGGGGTAGTAAAAGGAAGAAGAGGTTCTGTCAGGAAAAACTATTCAAGCTATGACTATGTAAAGCTGTATATGGAGAAAAAGCTATTCTTTAAGGGATGTCTTCTATGTCTTACAAATATGACTTGATGCGATGTCTGTTTTTTTGCTGCAGACTTCTAGGGAGGCCACAGATAAGATTAAAATCAGTGAGGCAGAAATAAGTCTCATACATAATTAACAAAATCATTATGGAGCACAAAAGCAGGTTTGACTGAAAAGATTTTTGTGCTACTTCTTCCTGCTACTTAGTGTTCCGTAAACATGCAAAAACTCATACTACTGTTACTTCAGCCCTTTCTAATTCTTCCGAGATCAAGGCTTTGGTTTGAGGTAAGATAAATTACTCATTTCTGCGGCTGCTTTTATTCCAAATGTCTGAAATATTTTTTAACAATCCTATCCGAGCTAGAGAACAAAAGCCATCACATAACCCAAGAGGGGAAGGTCATGTCCATTTTTTTTAAAGCCACATTCTTGTTGAAAAACATAGCCAAACAGCCTATTTAGTCTGGTAGAAAATATGGGTTTCCTGAGGAAATTCTGTGGTGTGTCTATAATAATACAGACCTCTTGTGGTGAAAATATTACACGTGCGTGTAGGCAGCATCTGCTGAACCCAATATTTAAAGGGCACCTTGTTTCTTAGGCTACCTCATTCTGTTTGCCCTGGCATATTATTCTAGCACATTTACCAGCATTGCTCTTTACAGGGTATTTTATTTTCCAACATGTTCATGCAAGGAGTGGGAGAGTTAGTGGTAGTGTGCAAGCAGATGTAATGTAACAGCACCTAAAAAACTAAGCACAACTCTCGTACAGGCCTAAGGCCCCTCTCTGAATTTGGCTGTTGTGCTATATGAAGAATGGTGCTCCTGATAGCAGAATATATGTGCTAGTAGGCTGCCACAATTGGATGTCACCCAACTACTTTGGCTTTTACCCGCTACTGTAATGAATACATTATGGACATGTAAGGAAGTGATTTAAAGTACATAATGTGCATTTTCATGTATTGATAGAGTGCTGTGGTACATGGTTTTTTAAGCCTATCAATCTGATATTACATAAACTTTCCACAGTAGTTTATCATTCAATATCCTTAGCTTCCCCTTGTATCAGAAACCTGAGCCAGAGCAGCAGGAGGACATCATGTTTGCTTTCCACTATGTCAATGTTTGAGGTCCACCAGGCCATCAATGGAACAGTTCTTAAGTATACTGGAATTCATTCGTTTCCCAAAATTCAGAAGGACACCCAAACTAGTTGGTCTACCACTGTGGCAGCAGTACAGAAGATGGTGATCTGACCACACAGCTAACATTGTATATATATTTATAATGTATATATTTTTACACCTGCCAACTTGGGATAATTTTGCATTCATCTGCTGAAGTGGGCTCTAGTCCATGAAAGCGACTATAATTAATTGCAGTTAAAGGTAGATAGCCGTGTTGGTCTGTCATAGTCAAAACAAAATAAAATAAAAAAATTCCTTCCAGTAGCACCTTAGAGACCAACTAAGTTTGTTCTTGGTATGAGCTTTCGTGTGCATGCACACTTCTTCAGATATCTGAATAAAATAAAAATATTCCTTCCAGTAGCACCTTAGAGACCAACTAAGTTTGTTCTTGGTATGAGCTTGGTATGAGCTTCAGATATGAGATATCTGAAGAAGTGTGCATGCACACGAAAGCTCATACCAAGAACAAACTTAGTTGGTCTCTAAGGTGCTACTGGAAGGAATATTTTTATTTTATTTTGTTATAATTAATTGCTTAGTCTTTAAAGTTGCAGCAACACTTGTTTTTGCTGCAACAGTTTATTACCTCTTTGGAAACGCATGGCAGTAACTCATTAAGTAATAATCTGACATGATAGATGCCTTCTTGCCAATCCCAGTAATTCCAGGTGAAAATATAATTCAGTTTAAATAGAAATACAGGCAACTCATTCCTAATAATATGTTCTAACTAGCACTGAACAATGAGTGTGTGCAGTGCTTTGGTGGTAATTCAACCCTAGTATTCCCCAGTGTAGTAATGCTGTGGGCTGTTATGTGACATGTAAAGCAGAGTCCCTTAGTCCTAGGAGGAAGGTAGCAGATGTGGTTTAATGGTTCTGTGGCTGAGAGGGGCAGGGAACTAGACGCGGTTAAGAGGGAGAAAATATGAAGTGGCAGTGTTGGTGCTTGCCTTAATTCTGAGAGGAGACGATTCCACAGAGATGGTGCCACAACAGAAAAGGCTCTCATTCTGCTTGTCATCTCTCCAGGCTGCTGCACAACCAGGAAGGCCTCATCAGCAGACCTTAATGACAGCTCAGGCCAACACATAACAAAGCACTCCTTCAGGTAGCCTGATCCCAGGTTATTTAAGGGTTCACATGTTTTAGTTAGCTGTTACAAGGAAATAGCACTCATATGGGAGTGGGGCATCAGTTTTGTCTTTTACAATTGTTTGGTTCTTAGACTAGGCAAAATTATGTGCTAGTCTGGTAGCTCACAGGATCTAGTTATTAGAGATACAAGCTAATAGTTTTCAGTGGGGTTTGCCTGCAACCAACTATGGCCACCCTATGAGTTTATAAATCACACTGAAATTCCATTCATGTAAACATGCATTTATGTGGATACATTTGTACATCAATGTGGTGGCAGAGGAGTTTACACAAAAGTAGGACCTGCTTTAACTGAAGGAAGAATGAATATGTTGTCAACAAGAATAACACGTTTGTGCCACCATGAATATATGCAGATAAATTATGAAGGTTTATGTTTCCGTAATCCTTGGTTTTGATACTGGGATGAAGGGTCCAGCATTCACGGGTTCTGTGCTTCAGCTCATATTCTAAAAGGAGTCCATTTTATAGCAAGCCTTTGTAAGGAAAGAGACAGCAAGGGAACGGCACTCTGGCTCCATTCCGCTTGCAAGCGTTATGAAGAGTGCAGTAGATTAATATTTAATTGTTTATTTGCTGCTGCAAAGACTCTGCTGCCTCATGCTGCATGTACCCAGCTTCTTATGGGTAATGTGTGGCAGCAAGGTAGCAGCTGTCTTCCCTGTTCAAAATAACACAAGGTTTTGTGTTTTTTTAATCCACACGTCTTTCTTTAAAAAAGTCTTTAAATCTAATGCTTATTTATACTGTGTGTGTGTGTGTGTGTGTGTGTGTGTGTAAAGGAAGTAAGGTGGTCCTTTTGAAGGGAATGCTGTAAAATAAATTTTGTTTTGAGGCAGATATGCCATTGATATTAACCCTTCACATGCCCACATCAGAAGATAATTTAAAAACATCAGAGTCCTGGTGGTGACACTCTAAAGATTAGCAAATATATTGTGGCATAAGCTGTTTTGGGCGAGAGCCCACTTTATCAGATGTAACTTATGAAAGATTTTGTCACAATACATTTGATCTGATAATCTGTTTAAAACACAGATGACACAACAGTCTTGAAATAGTATATTGCTGGAATACTATAAAGGCAAAGTAGAACAGCATTTTATAAAACTAATCTAAGAATTTAATATTTTTAATATTGTGTAGCATGTGTAGGTATAGAAATCACCCACAGAATGAAGCTAAGATCACCTGTATCACTTACAGTACAATCCTATCAGTATCTATTGAGAAATAAAAGTCACTGCATTGAAAGGCATTTACTCCTAGGTAAGTGTGTTTAGGATTGCAGCTTTGATGTCATAACAGAAGGATCATGGTAACACTCATCCTAGATCTTCCTAGACAAGGAAGGGCTGTAACTCAGTGGTAGAGCATCTGCTTTACATGCACAAGATCCCAGGTCCGATCCCTTGCATCACCAGGTAAGGCTGGTCCACACCCCCTGTCTAAAAACCTTAACTACTGCCTGTCAGTGTAGACAACAGTGAGCCAGTGTCAGGGCTTGCACATAACTATGTTAAGAGCATCAGAAGAGGCTTGAGAAATGTGGGGCAGAGAGCTATAACTCCATTTTGCTTGCCTGGCACTGGATGCTCATGCAACTTTTGCCATTATGACAGCTTAAACCCAAGTTGAGAAGATCCAGCTGCAATTTTAAAAAATGCCTTTAAAGTTCCACAGCTCATGACTCATTGTTGCCACAACCACAACTGATTAAGATGCTTTGGCTGGTAAATTCTAAACTACTCGCCCCGAGTTTATCCAGTCAAAAGACTGCAGAACCTCTTGTTCTCTCCTCTCAGTCCCTCGTCTCTTCCCTCTTGGCCATGTGTCTCCCCCCACATCTTCTCTACCTTCGCTCTCACACTTCTCTTTCTCCCCAATCCACCTCTCACATCTGTGAGCATCCCCTTCCCACCCCTCCTCCCTAACACACGCGCTCTTGCGGCGAGTTTTCACCGCCTTAGGATAATAGCATAGCTGCCTTAAATTATTCCTCCAACACATTCCGTTTTTTAAAATGAAAATAGTCCAGTCCAAGTGACCAAAACGTTTCCAAACTTGGCATGCGTTCTATCCAAGCCCACATTAATCATGAGCGAATTATAATATTACTCAACATTAATGCAGCTGCTTAACATGGAAAGGCTACTAGAACTACTATTCTTACAGTAAAGGGCACTTTCCTAAGAGAAAGTTGCGGCGATATTCCTATATGCGTGCATCAGCTATAAGCACGGCTAGGCAGGAGCAAGTCCCATCAAGTTTGATGTGTTTACTCTCCCTGGCAATTGGGTCTAGGAGAGCACTCTTACCGGCTCTCCTCTTGCTTATATTTTGCAGTCATTTAAGCATTCAGCTGAATGCTCGCGGGCTGTTAACATTTCATGGTGTGTGTGTGTGTGTGTGTGTGTGTGTGTGTGTGTGTGTGTGTGTGTGTGTGTGTGTGATGAGCTTATGCCACAACAATACCGCACATGTTCGCCTTCGCTGCGGGGCTCTTTGTGGGCCCACGTCTCTCCCTCATTCCTCTTCTTCCGCCTCAGAGCAGGCGGCACCTCCGCCGCGGCCGAGCCAGGCCCTGAGCGGCTCCCCCGGCGAGCGGCCCCTTCCTCTGAGGCGTCCGCCTGCCGCTCCCTTCCTCCTCCTCCTCACAGACCAGCCGCCTCCCCTCCCCCTCCCCTCCCCTCCCGTCGGCCTCTGCCTCTACTGCTCGCTCCCGCGGCGCGTTGGCCCAGACCAGGAGCGCGCACGTCGCCGCCACGGCTCCCTGCAGCTGCTCCGGCCCGGCTCTCGCGGCCCGCTCCGCCGTCTCCGCTTCTCCCCCGCCGGTCTCTCTCTCTCTCGCCCGGCCGCCTGTGAAGAAGGAAGCCGGCGGCGGCGGGGAGGGGCCCCAGCGCCCCGCGACGCGTCCCGACGACGACGGCGACGACGACGACAACCTTCGCCGAGCTCGCGGCTCGCGGACCGAGCTACCAACCGCCGCCGCCGCCGCCTTGTCCCCTCCCCTCCCCCTCCGCCCTGCCAAGAATCCCTCAGGTAGGAGCCGCCCCGGGCCTGCGAGTGCCGCCCGCTTCTCCCCGCTCGCTCCTGTTCTCCGGCGCGCAAGATGGAGCCTCACCCAGCTGGCTCCAAAGAAAGGAAGGGAGGAGAGCGCCTTTCTCTCTCTCTCTCCTGGCCGCCTTTCGGGCGCAGTTCTTGGTCGGCGGAAGGCAGCACCCCTGCGCCTCCCTCCTCCTTGCACCCCGGGGTGCCCGTGGGGTTTAGTGGGGTGGCACCATTTCCGCCGCCTACTCTACCCCCCCCCCGGGTTTCTGTATCAAATTGTACAAGTAGGTGGGTGGAATTGACGGACCCTTCTTTCGCTGGGTGCCTGGAGAATAGACACCCAGACAGGGCAGCAATAGGTTGAACTATATCTGGACAGCCTTCCCCCCCCTTTTTCCTCCCCTCCATGTAGGCGAGACGGGGTGGGGGGCTTGGTCTGCAACAGTCTCTCTCTCTCTCTCTCTCTCTCTCTCTCTCTCTCTCTCTCTCTCTCTCTCTCTCACACACACACACACACACACACACACACAAATACACGGGGCGCTTCCTCCACCTTATTTCATTTGTTCTCTTCAGAGGCCCTCACAAAATTAAAACTACGACTTTTTGTGGTGGTTGAAGCAACATCGCCACAGCCACCCTTAGTTGTGCCGTCACATAAATATAACTAAATTGAAACAAAAAACCAAATGCTAAAAATCCTAGGGGGGGAAACGGAGGGAAGCCTCTCCTCTGCTTCTGCCTATCACCCAAGTGTGAACAAAAGGGCTATGTAGGTGAGAGAGCATATTAAAGGGTAACTTACTGAACTAGCCCGAGTAAGGCAGATGCGGAGTCTTAACAGCTTTTTGGCCCAAGTGGAATTATGGAAAAGGTTATCATTCCACAAGACCTATTTAATTTCCCCCAGTGCTGATAATGAGGCAGCATCTACCGGTAATACAGACACAGAACGACTGTGTCTTCGCTATGAATGTCCCAGGAAGGACAATTGTGTTCCAGTATGGGGTTGGAGGGGAAAGCAGGGATAAGCTTCTGTCAGTCTGCCCTCTATTCCTGAACTACTATGGTCACTCAGTAGCAGGGAAAGATATACATTTTGTGGTTTTTATAACAGTATCTCTCTAGAATTTGTATTGTTAAGTGTCCTATTAGTTAACAAAGGCACTTTGGGCTGTTCTCTTTGTGTGTGATTTTTTGTTTATATCTAACCAACTACATGTTTAATGAAAAACTCTACCTGTCCCTGTATTTTGTACATATGTTTAAGCATACCCTTAATATATGGGATTTATAAATATTTGCATTGCTAGTTGCATTGCTAATCAAATATTATATTGATTAGTGCTACCCACATTTATTAAGACCTGCTGCTTAAGTGCATCTCATTTAGACCATTACATGTATAGCATTAGTGTGTGCTTTAGAATTGTTTTATTGGATCTAAGTTTATGCTTGTAAACATTTAAAATGCAATCCTAACCCCCAATCTGTGCTTCTGGAGGGGAGTAGGAGCCAATGCATATTCCCATACACTGTTCTCTACACTTGCAGGGTATCTGGTACTTCTGGTGCTACAGAGTATCTCACTGCAGCACAGGAGGGATGGCAGATGCAAATGTATTATTGGTGATGGATCTGCTGGAGGACCCCCATTACCAAGGTATTTGGGGTGGAACTGGAGTAACAAGGATCCTCTGTATCCTAAGCTGGTCCACTTCCCAGAGAGGGGTCCAAATTGGGCACCTCTGCTGCACCAGTCTGCAGCAAAAATTGTGATCTCAATCTCCCCATCTTCCAATCTAGCTGATGCAAGTACCAGGTAGGAGGGCTTTGGAGACACCAGTGGTTCTATCACTCCATTTTGCCCTGCTGTTTCCCATCCAGAGGTAGGATTGCTCCCTTAGGCTGCAATCCTATACACACTTATCTGGAAGTAGGTCCCAAATTCTTGTGTGGTTTACTTTGGATTGCACTCTTATTGTTGTCATGCATTTAGCTTGTACGTATTTTAAGGTTAGATGTTAATTTTATGGTAGATGTTTAGGAGAAGTCTTTCTGTTCATGCAGATATAAGAAAACGTTTGTTGAACATCTTAAGTTTCAGCACAGTCTTTGCAAAACTAGTGAAGAGCATGGTAAAGTAGTCTCTAGAATGTTTCAGAGTTCTTCTGCTATTGATAGTGTCTTCATTTTGCATCTTCAGATTTTTATTTGGAGGATAGAATTAGACATTTGAGCATATGTCAAGAACCCAGTGGAAGCTATTAAATTTGCCTAATGTACACCAGACTGATTTTATCTCCAATACCCATTACAATATGAGAATTCCAGTTGCAATGTTTTTTGTTTAATGGTAAAAGCCAGAAATACAACATGCCAACTGTCCCCCCCCCCCCCTGTTTGGAGTGAAGTTGATTAGGCCAGAAGATATCTACTTGCACAAATGCCCTCTCTATTAGAGGAGTCCCTGTGAGAAAGCATTCCAGCCTGCATTTTGACACAGCAGACTGGAGTGCTTATTCACCAGACTACTTTGGTGGGAACCATTTCCATCAATCTCCCTCCTGAATGAACAGGAATGATGGGAATTGCAGTACATGCTCTTGAAGGGCCAAAGACTTTCCATTCCTGACCTAAGACATGTTTTGTGGCCACATGGGGTAGCACCCTCTGGCTCTGGTCAGTGCCCGGATAGAAAATCATCTGTATCCTCCTCTCTGAGTAATGGAAGAAAAGCAGGATACCAAATGTTATAATTGTTTTATAATAATGCTTGTTACAGGAACTTTGCTCTTTGCTACAGATAACAATTTTAGGATTGATAATAGAGTTGTTACCGGATTAAAAAGATAACAATTGATTAATTGTACGAGTCCTTGTCAGTTAACAGAGTACACTTGCATAAGGTAAAAACAATAGAATGGAACAAGATGAGTAATTTATGTGTTGTTAGTGCATACTCACATATGTTGTATGTGTACTTGATAAGAGACATTCCTATGTTACATGAAAGGGGGAACACTTTTTAAAATACTTTCTATTTGCAGTTTTATGACTTTTATAAAATATTTTGCTTAAAATATGCTGATTGATTAATCCAGGTAACTTTTTCAGCCAACTAACAGTGCAATCCTATATGTATCTACTTGGAAGTAAGTCTCATTGACTTATTTGCAGTTTCCTTCCAAATAAATGAATTAAGTGGGGGAAATGATATATTCATAAGACTTAGGCACATATAAGATTGCACTGTAAAAGTTGTTAAAACTGATTAAACACTGTAGCTCTTTATTTAATCATGTATGGCCTGCCATTTTGTTAAATTAATGTTCAATTCAAGATACTGATCCTGATTCACTGCTGCTGCTTCTCGCATAAAGCAAATAGTATCATAAAGCTAATCTAACATTTTCATTGTTTGGGATATTTTTAACACCTTTCCTTCTATTAATAGGCTGTATAACTTTCTTCTGTATCCATCTCTTTCCCCCGTTTGTCCCTGCAACAATTAATTGTTTATCCACAAAGAATAGTAGAATAATATTGCATCAGCCCCTAGTCCTATGTGAGGACCTAGTTCAAAGTGCTGATTTTAATCTTTAAAGCCCTTAATTGCTTTGGAGCAGGATAACTGAAAGATCACATTTTCTCACATACACCTAACTGAACATTGAGATCCCCTTCAGAGGCCTGCTTCAGTTGCCATTGCCAAGTGAAGTAAGACAGTCGCTACTAGGTCTTTTTTGTGCTGGCTCCTCAACTGTTCAATGCCCTTCCTAGAGAGGATCAACTGGCACCTTCTTTATGGCCATTCTAGGACCATGTGTTGCCCTTAGCAACAACCACCAAAAACCAAAACCAAACCAAAACTGTGTGAAATTGTTTTATACTAAACCACTCTTGAGTGTTGTGAATTTTTTCAGTAACTTGGTTTCATTATTTTTCCTGGATATTTAATAGCAAGCTGTTATATATTTTTGTTACATTTTATTTTATCATTTTTGCGAACCGCCCATAATTCAATGTTTTTAAGTGGCATTAAATTATTAAAAGTAAATGATGATGATGGACTATACATGGTGTCCTCACATGCTTCTGGCTAAAAGTAAAACATTGGAAGTGTGCCTGCTGCACACCATGACTGCATGCAAGACAAATGTCCTACTTGGAAGTTATATATAATATGTATTTATGATACACACATTCTGCTTTGTCATGTATATACTTGGCAGGAAGCATTGATAGATGCCAACTTCCTATGGTGTGTATTACACAGCATTATTTATTTATACATACATACATACCCTGCCCATCTGGATGGGTTTCTGGGCGGCTCCCAACAAAACACTAAAAACAAAATAAAACTTCAAACATTAAAAACTTCCCTAAACAGGGTTGCCTTCAGATGTCTTCTAAAAGTCAGATACTTGTTTATTTCCTTGACATCTGATTGGAGGACATTCCACAGGGCGGGTGCCACTACCGAGAAGGCCCTCGGTGCTGGACCTCAGTGTCCGGGCTGAATGATGGGGGTGGAGACGCTACTTCAGGTATACTGAATGACCAGGTTCATGTGGGATTCATGCAGCTCCTTACTTTGAATTCACTTCAGCATAGGAAGCTTGTTGTACATGAAGCACCACCACAAGAAAAGCTATCTGGAAGCCAGTATATAAGTGGCCTTGATCAATCTACAGTGGACCCTCGACTTACGAAGATAATCCGTTCCGATGTAATCTTCGTAGGTCGAAATCATCATAACTCGAGTCCCCATAGGAATGCGTTGGGAGAACGCATTCGTAGGTTGAAAAAAACCTCGTAAGTCGAGGAAACCGCATCTAAAACGGCCGCGACTTCTGATCGGAAGTCGAAAAAATTCGGAAGCGGTGGCCGCTTTGATCCCTCGTAACTCAAAAAACTCGTAAGTCGGGTCATTCGGAAGTTGAGGGATCACTGTACATTGCAAAAAAGCTACTGGCATAGCTGCTGCTGAGGTTCGTGGAGAAATCCTCCACAGACAGTGCGGACTCCAGTGAGCACCATGATACTTTGAGGATAGATGATCCTAAATGGTCACATTGACAAGGTCATTGATAACAACATTTCCATTAAAATTCCATTGATGCTTTTGAAACAATCTGGGAAAGAACAATCCTTTCATAATAATGCACCTGTTTAATGAATGAGCTCTTCTTAAGGTCAGAGTTGACATTCTACTGATTTACTTTTGGTATATATTCAAATATTCTCTAAAATAGATAAATATTTCAAAGCTTACATTCATTTAGAAACTTCCATTTTGTTTTCAATCTGGGTATCAAGACCACAGTTAGTATTTTGGAAATGTAGACTAGTGCGTCATCTTTGAAGGAAAGAGACCTAGAATAAACAAGAAGCAGCTATACAAACAACCAGTAGAGAATGAATTACACCACTACTGAGCCCATATTATGAGACCAACTAGTTAAGAGGCTTTTAAGAGACTGATAAACAATGGGTTACATCAAACCTTTGGTTTGATTGAATCCTCATCAAAACCAGAATGATTTACATGGGAGATGTCATATCTATCTATCTATGAATGAATAGGAGAGCTGCTTCATAACGAATTCATGATACCTATTCCGAAAAGCAGGAAAGAAAAACCAATGTTTGGTACTTCACAACTGATTCCACTGGCCTCCCATCCTGAGTTTGCAAATATAGGCAGGCACTGTAAATTTGGGGCATTAAAGAGAAAATGATATTAGAAGCTTAAAGATTTCTATAATGATATATGCCTTGGAATGGGGGAGATAGTTTAATTTCCTATGGATGCAGAAACACTTTCTTAATGAAAGCTAAAATAAGAGAGCAGACCCTGCATTCTTAACTACAGTATCTTAGAATAGAGGATATGAATACAGTTGAGAGAGGACTGGTCTCTAGTATACAGGAAAACATGGAAATTGATTGTGGCAGAGAAATCGCAGCAGTCCAGAATTCACTGTAGACTATCCACTCTTAAAATCAGTTTCCAGATGCACAATATAAACTGTATTAAAACCGTTACCCTCAAATTATGGCAAGGCTGTGTGGCCAAAGTAATGTGCTACCACTTGTGCAAATACTTTCTGGTCTTTATTTTTCCAGGAGCTAATCACAAAGCAACAAATAAATATTGACTCCCAGTTAGCACTTCTGAATAGTTCTTCTAAAATGACACAGATATTAAAAGTAAAGCTCTGATTTTGTATCTACTATTGACAGTCTGGGCTAGGGACAAAGGTGAGAGCTGTTTCCTGGTTCTGCTGGATCTCTCAGCGGCCTTTGACACCATCGACCATAACATCCTTCTGGACCGTCTAGAGGGTTTGGGAGCTGGGGGCACTGTTATACAGTGGTTCCGCTCCTTCCTCCTGGGCCGTGTTCAGAAAGTGGTGGTGGGGGATGAGTGTTCAGACCCCTGGGCTCTCACTTGTGGGGTACCTCAGGGTTCTGTCCTCTCCCCCATGCTTTTTAACATCTATATGCAGCCGCTGGGAGAGATCATCAGGGGGTTTGGACTGGGTGTTCATCAGTATGCGGATGATACCCAGCTCTACCTCTCTTTCAAATCAGAACCAGTGAAGGCGGTGAAGGTCCTGTGTGAGTGTTTGGAGGCGGTTGGAGGATGGATGGCGGCTAACAGATTGAGGTTGAATCCTGACAAGACAGAAGTGCTGTTTTTGGGGGACAGGAGGCGGGCAGGTGTGGAGGACTCCCTGGTCCTGAATGGGGTAACTGTGCCCCTGAAGGACCAGGTGCGCAGCCTGGGAGTCATTTTGGACTCACAGCTGTCCATGGAGGCACAGATTAATTCTGTATCCAGGGCAGCTGCCTACCAGCTCCATCTGGTACGCAGGCTGAGACCCTACCTGCCCGCGGACTGTCTCGCCAGAGTGGTACATGCTCTAGTTATCTCTCGCTTGGACTACTGCAATGCGCTCTACGTGGGGCTACCTTTGAAGGTGACCCGGAAACTACAACTAATCCAGAATGCGGCAGCTAGACTGGTGACTGGGAGCGGCCGCCGAGACCACATAACACCGGTCTTGAAAGACCTACACTGGCTCCCAGTACGTTTCCGAGCACAATTCAAAGTGTTGGTGCTGACCTTTAAAGCCCTAAATGGCTTCGGTCCTGTATACCTGAAGGAGCGTCTCCACCCCCATCGGTCAGCCCGGACACTGAGGTCCAGTGCCGAGGGCCTTCTGGCGGTTCCCTCACTGCGTGAAGCCAAGCTACAGGGAACCAGGCAGAGGGCCTTCTCGGTAGTGGCGCCCGCCCTGTGGAACGCCCTCCCTTCAGATGTCAAAGAAAACAACAACTACCAGACATTTAGAAGACATCTGAAGGCAGCCCTGTTTAGGGAGGCTTTTAATGTTTTATAGATTACTGTATTTTAATGCCCTGTTGAAAGCCGCCCAGAGTGGCTGGGGAAACCCAGCCAGATGGGCGGGGTATAAATAATAAATTATTATTATTATTATTATTATTATTATTATTATTATTATTATTATTATTTTGAAAAGAGACTATAAAAGGAGCCACAAGAGAGTATGCAAAATGTGAAGCATTATGTCAGAGAAGCTAACATAAGCTGAGCATGGGGGGGATGGGGGGCCAAATTATTTTTGGAATGGTTTGATTTTATTTTATTATTTATATTCACACACACACATGTTAAACAAGGGAGTACCACCATAAAATATCTATGTCCTTTTAAATGTGTTAGAAGGGAGGTTATTGGTTTGTTCTTGTTCTTGTTTTTATTATGTATTTTGTGTTCTCATTTTGTATCTCTATGTTGTGAACTGCCTGTGATCTTCAGATGAAGGGCAGTATACAAATTTAAGAAATAGAAATAAAATAAAATGTCAGTACTGTATACTGTACACTTACTAGAATGGCTTTTTCAATTCTTGGTCATGTCAGATATCCCTGAAAAGAACTAAGAAGAAAAATATGAAAAAATGAATCCTAAGCTTAATACATAATAGCCTCTGAAACATTATTTTTTATGTTTCTATAAGTTTTATCATTATGAAACCAATAAAAATTAATTTAAAAAGAAACTTTCAGTTCACTGATTTTTTTAAAGCACCAGTCATTGTAATGCTGAAACTGTGTAAGATTTATTTGTGCTAAATCAAAGATTAATGCAAAAATGTAAAATTAGCAGAAACCCATGCTGTAGTATATTGATAGTGTTTGGGAGTAGTATTTGATTAATGAGTCTGTTGATACTCAAGATGTCTTGTTTAGGTGTTGGTTTGTGCCCTGTGCTGATTTGTCTAATTTTGGAGGGCATTGTAAATACTTCCCTGCTGAATGTTACCTTATTTTTTTTTTTTACATCTCTCCCTCTTTCTCTCTCTCTCTTTTGGTAGAAAATGATGCATCCTGTTGCCAGCAGTAACTCCCCCTTCTGTGGGCCTGGGAAGAGTTCTTGCCTTAATGATGACAACGTGACACCCACTGATCAGTTTGATTTGTATTCCACACAACAAACCAAGTATAGCCACACAGTAAGCCACAAGCCAATACCATGCCAGAGACAAGATGCGTTAAATGAACCACATTTGCAGACCACAAGTGGCAGGAGTATAGAGACGAAAGATGATATAAAGAAAAAGAAAAACCTCAACAGATCTGGTAAACGTGGAAGACCTTCGGGGACCACAAAATCAGCGGGCTACAGAACGAGCACAGGTAGACCGCTGGGGACCACCAAAGCAGCTGGATTTAAGACAAGTCCAGGTAGACCCTTGGGTACAACTAAAGCTGCAGGATACAAAGTCAGCCCAGGGAGACCTCCAGGTAGCATTAAAGCTCTATCACGGCTTGCAAATCTAAGTTATACTTGTAGCAGCGCTGCATTTCCCTATGCTGTGGTACATAACAGAGGAGTGCATGCTGCTGGTGAAACAAGTAGCAAAATTAAGCAACCCGCTGAGTGAAAAATGAGGAATTAAGTAACATTTCCTCAGTAATTCTTTTTAAATTATCTGAGTTGTGGCATGTTTTTTTCACTTCTTTTGTAACGTTTCCATAACTTACTTTCCTACATTTTATTTTTTTAAAGATGTCATATCATAATCACTTAATGTTTCTTACGTTTACAAGCGGACTCCTCAATGGTGCCCTTGTCTATTTCCAGAAAATAATTACTAATATTCTAAGTGTCAAAGTTATTGTCTGGCCATTTTAGTTATGTGGTTAGCAATTCAACTAGCAGAATTCTGCATCCTAGGTTATTTATAGACAAATTAAAGACTTGGTCAACAAGTAACCAGAATAAACTAATAGAAACCAATTATTCAGGACAGCTTTACCAGGAATAGTTCTGTAAAGTTTGCAGAGTGTCTCTTTTTTCTTTTTCTTTTTGTTAATAGGAAGAAGTAGAAAAAGAACTAAATTTTCCACAATGGCTGGAACTTAACACGGACCTCAATATTTGTAGATACTTCAAAATTTCAAAACTATATTTTTTAAAAAGTGGTCATTCCAGGCAGTCATTGCATTAAAGTGCTATCAGTTTCAAGTAATCCAAACATTTAAAAAAATAATCCTGTGTAGCACCTGATATATATCCAGAGTGCTATTTTTCCATTAAAGTATGGTAGCTCTCCTGCATATGCTAACTGTTGGATACTGACTTACAATTTATAAAAGCCTAAGACTACACATACCAAATCAAAAAGAATTAAATATTTGAAATATTTTATAATTTAACTTCTAAAAAGTGCTATCAAATATGCAAATAATGTACAGGTGTAGTAAAAGTTGTGGCTGAGATTCTGCACATTTGTGTGCTCATAAATCCAGTCCATTTCAGTGACATTTGGCATACACAGATATATGTGAGATTTGCCCTGTGTTCTCAGATCTGTCAATAAATGTACACATTTTAAGTGACTGCAATATCTGCATAGATGGCAGCAGTTTTTTAGGATTTCAAATATTTGGTGTGGTTGAAAATTATACCTTTCAGATAGATAATCTTGTCATGTTTAATAATTTTGCCAGTGGAAGTCTTATTTATCACACATACTGTAGCTAAGAAAGCGTATATCTACCAAAGGATGACATTTCATGGATCATAATTAGAAATGATACAGTTGATGCACACAAGCAAGTTGCAATTTGATGTGTTTATAGACCCCAGATATATAACAAACTATTGGAATACATCTATGCATGGAGGTGCAGAACTATACATACATTTTGACATTTTGTGCACCTAAAATAAATGTTCTGCATTGAATTGGGTATGTGTTGTTATTTTTTAAAATGTGTATGTCTGAGAGAGACAATGTATAATACACACATTACGTTGTAATTGAATAAACTCTCAATATTGAATATATTCCAAATATTTCTTTAGAACTAAAGCTATTCTGAAAATAAGTTTACATATAGTTATAGATGAAAAATTTAAATTTGTATCTTCAAATACGCAAGAGAGAAGTTATAGATAAATATTTGCAAATTCATGGGGACAGACTTCTTTCAGGTTAATTAGAGAGATGAAAATGAACAGTATTGATTCTTTTCCTTTGTAAGATAAATATTGTGGCCTGCTGACATTTTGATGACAACTCTGATTTTAGTAATGACAACTTAAGAAATGGATGTCATTTCATGCCTTTTTTATCAGGAAAAAAGCAGCAAGCCTTCAGGTGTTCCAGTGATGCCTAACTCATAATGAGCTGGACTTTATCCTGTATTTTATAATAGGTGTGTTGAATTGTTTTGGGGGGACTTTGTATGCACTGGCAACCTTGAACCTCAACAGTACTGGAAGGCTCTTTAGTCATGTAAACTAATGGCAGCTAAATGCTGGTCAAATAATTTTTTGCTGAAGCTATGAAGTCCATTATATATTTCCTCAAGAAACTTCGGAATATGAAACTCTTATTAATTTTCCCCACAGTGGTGCAACTTCTGACACACACAGTGCTAATGTGAGCTAGTTCACCCTCAGGACATATATTGTGTTGGCTGTTTTGTTATATGGTTCTTTTTTTCCAACCCAGAGGCTGCTTCAGACCCTTTCTGAACTCTATCTAGGAAAGCAGCTGAATGTAAAAACTACAAGAACGGCACACCTTACTGGCAAGGAGCAAGTTGCATGTCACCAATGTACCTTTGAGTAACTCTACTTACCTCCTCCTGTTTTTTAAAGCTACCCTTTTATTTCTCACGTGTGCATCTCCTCAATGGTGTCGTGCAGTGTGTTGGGAGACAACGCAGATGCATTATTGCTCTAGTATAATGAATTTTGTATTCACGTATGCTGAGAAAATAATGAACTCATCTAAGCAATTTATGTTCATTTATAGTGCTTATTAATTATATCATATGGAAAACTTACCCATTAAAATAACTTAATATTGTAAGTTGGGAGGGGGGGCAGAAAAACCCTCTTTCATTTCTCTAAAGGGCAGTTTAACGCCTGGATTTGTTAATGAGGCCAGAAAAACACTGTTGGGCATTTCTTGATTCCAGTTCATTTTATCCTCTACTGCGGTTTACAAGTGCCATGCTGTGGGGGGAAACAGAAGTCAAGAACTTGAGATGTTTGAATGGTATATTCAAATATTTTTGCTACTCCTGTATATAATCTCCAGAATACATTGTGTTTTTCTTTATCTTTTTCTTTTTTGTAACACTGTCTCTTGTCATGACAAACACTGAAACAGCATGTTAATTCCTATACTTTGATATTATTGGAGAGGGGGAGGAGGAATATCCCTTTCTCCTTGTAGTATTAATACATGATTTGTAAAGCAAATTGATAATTTTATATTATATACATTAATTCTGCTCTTCATAAGCTAGGATTGTTGATGTGTATTGGCACTGTTCAGAAAATTTCCATGTCAAACTTGTGTTCACTTTTCTTTTGATTTAAAAATAGCATTTTTCACCTTTTGATAAAGCAATTAGCATAATTAAGCATTAAGAGAGATCTATACTACAGCCGCTATTTTAAACACTTACAGAAATTGCTGTTCACTTTCTGGTGAAATTTACTTAAACCGTAGAACCAAATAATTTTACTTCTATTTTTGAAGTCTTGCACTGGATATTTTCAAAATCTTTACACACACACACACACTGCTGTAAGTTTAATTAGGGGCTAACTATTGTGAAGGTGGCATTTTTTTAAAAGACAGGTAATTTTCTTAAATGCATCCAAGTTCTTTCATGTTTTGCAAGTTTTGAGGATAGAACTTCCTGATCAGGACTCATCTGGCATTTCTGTTTTGCAGTGGTCCATTTCAATTATGTTTTGAAGTTGCTTTTGGTCTTAGGACAAACCCAGCAAGTCAGGATAATGCATAAGGCAGTTAATATCAGAGCATTAACTTTTGCCTTCTTTTGAAAGACAGAGTAGTAGAGATAACTTTACAGCTATTTCCTAAGTTGTCATTTTGGTTTTTATTATTGTATATATAGAACAGCATCAATCAATTTATTAAATACAAAACAGTTTCTTGTAATCAAAGTTCTTGGATTCCACTTATATTCACATTATGTTTTATTATTATACATATATTTAACATAGTTCAAACATTATTATACATGTAAGAAAATACTAGAGCGGCCTTTCCTTCTGATTTTTTTTCCAGATAGATAAATCTAGGTTCTGCGATGTGTAATCTATTTCATCTTGAAAGTTATAGTAATTTTATGAAATTTTCAGAAATCTGCTTAAATGGGCCATTTTAAGATTCTCATCTTTCACTGTTTGCTTTTCTGATGGGATGGGTTATTTTGGTGGAAACAGTTGCTCATTAATTATCACCCTGTCTTCTGCTGTAAAAAGTCTGATTAGATACTGTGTATGTT
Source organism: Darevskia mixta (assembly GCA_034641385.1). Taxonomy (NCBI): domain Eukaryota; kingdom Metazoa; phylum Chordata; class Lepidosauria; order Squamata; family Lacertidae; genus Darevskia; species Darevskia mixta. The sequence goes on along the minus strand of JAWWNH010000013.1, from coordinate 40,487,054 downwards.
CTTATGTCCATGAACTTCAGCTACTCGTGTGCAATTGTCTGTATGGGAATGGAGTAGTGTTCATGATCTGTATTTACGTCATCATATGGATGTATATTTATTAATAAAGTAATTGCTTTAAACACCAAATAACTTTATTATGTTTTATATTCTTGCCACCCTCACCCCCATACAGTATAACTTGAAACCCAGGAAACACCTGTTAAATTAACCAGCTTTGCAGATGAATGAAGCAACTCTTCAATTGTTACCCATAAAAAGAAATGGGAGGTTTTGAACTATTTTTTTATATGCTTTCCCTGGCTTGTTCTCTATCAGATGGATATATTTTCCAAACAAAAATAATTCCCAGCTTCCTTCTCTCCCCCACTTTATTTTCTTAAAGTATTAGGGATTGGGCCCACCATATAGGGATTACTTACTCCCTTCCTGCTTGTTGTGATCTCCAGGCCAGCTTACCCATCATAATTAGGATGCTGGGCAATGCAGATAGTCTTAGTGGCCATAAACAGCAATACTGCAGCCCCTCTATTTCTTGAAATACTTTCAGACCACCTTGCATTAATTTTAGTGACAGTTCAAACCTTGGTTTGTGTGACTTCAGGTTTTTTATTTATCTGAACTTAATGTATTATACCTGTATGTATGTTTTCAACTTACATCAACAGACTTGCTCAGTAATTTGACCAAGGAAAACATTTTTACAGTGATATTGCATATAGAGAAGGGGTGGGGAACTGGATCAGATCAGCAGGCTAGATCCAGATCTGAGCCACCCTCTGCTGACCACTTTTCACTGGCAGATATTATGTGACAGCCATTTATTCAAACTCCAAAAGGAGGAATCAGCAGCACACTCTTTACATTGCAATGTAGTCAAAGCAAAATTCCAAGTACGATTGGTACTTGGCCAATAAATTATTCCTTATTCCTTATTCCTCCTGAGACTTCCCTTCTTCCTTTGTAGCCTTGGCTTGAATTGAAGCTGCTACTGCTGCTGCAAAGACTCCTGCATAAAGCAGTGCTAATTGTACACCCTGTTTTGGCAGGGATCAGCTCCAATTGGGTGGTCTTTGCATTTAAAAGCACTAAATGCAAGTCTTGCTTGCCAAGGAACAATTCAGAGCACACTTTAAGACTCCTGGTGGTTTCTTTGCAGTTGTGACTTTACCTGCCCCACACCTGTTACCATAAGATGTCAGGTGTGAGGCAGGTGGGTGTGGCTTGGAGAATACAGCCTTGTAGGTTAAAATTGGGGACCCTGGTGGGCCTAATTTGTCTTGTGTGTTGGATGTTTCCCATCCTGATAAAGAGAAAGGGGATGTAGTTCAGTGCTTTGCATGCAGAATGTCCAAGTTTCTACCTTAGCATCTCCAAGTTGGATTGGGAAAGACTTGTGTCTGCAATCCTGGAGAGCTGCTGTTAGTCAATAGGTGATATATAATGTCATGTGAATGGACTTCTTCCCCACCCCACCCCACCCTACAGAGTAAATTTTAGGGGGGCTGCAGAAGGGAGGAGGACCTACAGCAGCTATTATTTATTTCATCTATGAATCACTTCATCCCAAAGCAATTTAGAATATTTTATTATGTTGCATGTCACCCAGTGTAGATAATTGTGAGCTAATACCAGATTCTTAATCCTCTTCTTATTCTAGATTCTTGTTCCTCTTGCATTCAAAATTTTAGAGACATCCAGCTAACAATGGTGCTATACTATAGTGCTGCTCATGCCATTTTATGTAAGGCACTTAATACAATGTTGCTTAAAATTTGGAATATGCAGGGTTATATCTGATGTATTGCTAGATATGTTGTTATGAGTAGTCCTCTTTAAAGATCTCGACATTTCTATTTATCGCTGTGATGTGGCAAAGTTCCAATATCAATAATAATTAGGGGGGAACCGGAACTATCAAAATTTAGCTTTGTTCCTGTTAGCTATGGTAATTATGGTTCAGTAAGAGGCTTTTATCCACACAGCTATATTTAAACAATTGACCACCTTGGTGGTCTACATAACAAGACAGAAAAAATGTCAAAAACTGCACCTTAAGGTACATGGGGTGGGAGCAGAAACCATTCTATGGTTTTTTTTATTAAAAAAATAGCAGAAAGCACCCCACCTTCTTTTTTATGCAGATCACAGCTGTTAGTTAACTCTTTCAGGATAAGTTACTTAATATTCCATAAACACCATGAATTGAATCCAAATGAACTTACTTCAACAGAAGATCCAATCCCATATGGGTCCCATCTCCAATGTAAGATGGGAAGGTATTCACAAAGCATATCATTTATGCATGGACATGTAAGAGTGTGGATCAAAACTGAACATCTTTTTTGGTCCCAAGCACTGCATTTCATGGTGGGACAGAGACACACAGCAGATAAAAGATAATTATGCGTGCTTCATGTCCCAAAAGCAAATTGCCAATAACGTGAACAATTGAAAGAGATACCGGTATTTAAGAGCATGGCCATGCTGCCTGGGGTTGATGGGATTTGGAGCTCAGCAACATCTGGAGGGCCACAAGCTCCCATGATCTTAAATATCCCTTTCAATTGTTCACATTATTGGCAATTCTCACCTGTGAGTTTCTGATCCCAATGAAGCAGACTAATTTTCAAATAGATAAACTGCAAGATACAGCTGCTAACCAAACCTGCCTTAAACAAACCTATAATTTCCAGGATCAAGTGTCTGGATAAAAGGGCTTTTCTTTTTCTAAGGCATGTTTTGTTTTGCATTTTCCCAGGGTTCTTCTTTATGTTTAAGTAATATCAAAAGGATATTCTATAGACTCAGTAAGGGTTTTTTCATCTACAGTAACCTACGTTCTAAGTTTGTTGTAAGTTACCGTATGTCATTGTAAAATCTTCCAAAGATTAAAAGCAAAATATAACTTGCAAGTGAGAGCACTTTAGATTGTTAACAGGGTCTAAAGGCAGATGGGTATATTTCTGTACCACTTTCTGGCTTCTTTGGCATAATAGCCATCTAATTAATAAGTTAAAACTTTTTGACATGGTAGGAATAAATACAAAACCTAGTTTATTTGGAACATACAATTGCAAACAGTGTGCGGGCAGCTCTATTCTGTTTCGGAATTCTCATAAATTTTACATTAAAGTGCACTGAATTTGGGCTATTTCAAGTCTGCTGGGTAGCTATGAAAAGAAAGAGATGATGTATGAGAGTCTGGTTATCCAACAGTGCCAAAGTAGGTTGTTTCATATGCTTCCCTAGATAAGTATAAACAATAATCTATGTTCCTTTCATGTTCCTTTGCTGCATCTCTCCCATTATATTTGTTCTAGGATAAAACAAACAAACAAACTTTGGTTTAAGAGAAAATTTAACATGCTTAGGAATTTAATTCATGTGCCAAAAAGCAAGGCAATTGCAGGTTAAGCCACTCTACCCTAACTAACAAGTCATGCTTGCAGAAAAATGCATTCTACAGGCTCTTACGTTGTACTTACTTAGAAAATCATTTTGATCCTAGAATAGCTTTTTGTTTTTAATGGATATTTTTTGAAAATGGAATTGAATTAACCTAAGGCCAATGATTGTGATGACTTGTCTATAATACATAACTCTGCAGTGATATAAAGTATTGAAAGTCACAATATCTCAATAATTAGATATTGCCCCTGCAAGGTAGGCCATCTTCATATTGTTGATGTTTTTAGTATGTTCCTAGTTTGTCCTGTAGTTCCATTTGATTAGCTGTCTGGAGAGAAGGAAGTAAAGCTGAGACAATAGCCTTGGAATTCAGTCCTTTATTATCTGAGACTGAAAATTAAGTTAACATAGCAGATATCAAAAGAGATGAAAAATAGAACAACACACTTGAGGAAGTGAGCCAAACCAGTGACAGAAAATCAAATAATAGAATCAGAGAACTGTAGAGTTGGAAGGAACCCAAAGGATCATCTAGTTCAACCCCCTGCAATGTATGGTCATGGCAGCACTTCATTCTGTGTCTCCCACCCACCCAATAATCATGAGAACATCACATGGAAACATGAGCAAGCACACATGCAAGACTCAGACTAATGATACCGGTAATTGGCCATGCATGCTAGTTCAGTAACATCTGGAGGGCCAAAGTTTCCCTACTCCGACTGCAGAGCGATATGCAGCAGCATGCCCACACATGAGCACATAGACCAGACAAACCACTTGAGGTAGCACGATGGTTTAACTTTAGTGTGTCTGGTTGTTAAGGTTGGTGGTTTGAGCCTACACAGGGACAGCTGTGGGCAGGATTCCTGCATGACCCTCGGGGTCACTTCCAACTCAATGATAATCATTTTGTATGCAGGCATTGGAATTATAGGCATATAGAAAACTATCTTATGCTGAGTCAGACCATGGGTCTATGTAGCTCAGTATTGTTTACACTAACTGGATTTCAGGTAGGGTTCTTCCCTAACTCTACCTGGAGATGCTGAGGATCGAATCTGGGATCTTCTGCATGTAATGTAGATGCTGTCAGCCTGTACCACAAAGTTATGATCTTCAAATGTCTGTAAAATAAGTTCCTATATTATGCCTCACTGGCTTCCATTGGAAGTTATTTCTATGGAAGTTATTCCTATAGCAGCACAACACAGTGGGTGAATCTTTGGGATAATCTAGGGGTCCTTTGGTCATGTCACTCTAGAATATTACTTACACGTGAGGACTACAGCAGCTTCAAATATTAGAATCAAATCGATTCTGCTAGCTCCATGTTGGAATAACTGAGCATTTTACAGGTTAAGTGTGGCCACTGTTGGTCAGATCCTAGCCAGTATAATATGTGGTAGAAATAACCAAATAAATTGGGTTCCTTAATTTTCACAACAGTATTTCCGTATTATCACAACAGTATTTCTTAGAAGTTATTTTTCTTTCATAATAATACTGAGGACAGATATATTGTCAAAGCACCAAAATAGCCATACATTTAAGGCAGATTATTTCACTCAAAGAATTCTGGGAACTTTAGTTTGTTAAGAGTGCTGGGAATGCTAGCTCTTTGAGGGGTAAACTATAGTTCCCAGGAATTTTTTGAGGGGAGGCAGTGTGTGCTAAATGTGATTTAAAGGTATGGTGTGCATGCAGCGTTAGCTTAGCGTCCCTTCTAAGAGACAAAGCTCCTAGTTCACTGAAAGGGAACATATTTTGCATGTAAAAAGTTCATTTTTAACATTTCTACTAAAGAGCTCTCCTTGCCTACCTCTTCCCCTTAAAGGCATAAGCTGTGTTAGGGATCCACTGGTCATAGTTTCTTCTGCTTTACCACATTCCGAAAGATCTGCATTATTGCAGTGGTATGTTTTAGAAGTAGACCACGTTATCATTGCCAGCCAGCACACTCAATATCCGAAATGTTTACTGCTGTTGTCTGGGTGCAGAAATTGAATCTCCTGACAGCAGGTGTTTTGTTTGTTTTGCTGCTGCTGCTGCTGCTGCTGCTGTAATGAACCCAACTTTAGGAACTTCTACTCTTCTATGACAGTGATACTGCAACCCATTTCCAGAGCCCCAAACTGTATGAAGATGTTATTGCTGTGTCTTAATTATTAGGGGGAGGCGTTCAAAGTAGATCAAACTAACGACACATCAGCTTCCGTCGAATCAGTAGAAGGCAGGATGCCCGTGAAAGGCGGGACTATATTACCGAAAATAAATAATTGCCTCTGCAACAGAATACTCGCTTGGAGGCTGGGCAAAGTATTCTAAGGGTTGTAAACAATGTTGACGCCTCGGGTTGCAGAGTGCTGCGGAATCGATTTTGGTTTAATGCTTTAAACACTTTCAAATTGCGCCAACTATCGTAAATTCATTGTTATTGCTTGGCGTCGGCAGTGGGTATTGTTCTTTTTCCTTCCTATGCATTTAGCAGCCCTACAGCGACCGCTACAGGCTGCATTTTCCATGTAGCCAGAGCTGCGCAGTTCTATGCCTCCTTTTCCTTTCAGGCTGCCTCATGTATCGGGGAGACGCCCGGTTCCGAGCCGTCCCCTTTTGACGGCCCGTCGTGTGGTTTGGATTCCGTTTCCGGACAGACCCAAGGTGGCAGCCACAGGCAAATCGATAATGACAAAGGCTCCTCCCACGGTAAAGATGGCAGCCGCATCGGGGATCTCCATGGGGATTGCCACAGGGAAGGAAAATCCCGATTTTTATCAGAGCTCTCCTTAGTTTAGATCTGTGCTGGGGAGACAAAAGTACCAAGGCCAGGATTGTCACAGAGCACTCTGCCTCAGTCGAGCTCTCTTCCAACCCTCATAAGTTGGTGGCAGATAAACTGAACTAATAACTAATAACTAATAATAATAATAATAATAATAATAATAATAATAATAATAATATTTATACTCCGCCCATCCGGCTGGGTTTCCCCAGCCACCCCAATATGCAATACGGCGATAATAATAATAGACACTTTATTTCTTCCTGCAGAACAGTTAGAAAACGGGGTAGACAGATACAGTGCTGGCAAATCATGACAAGGGCAAGGTCTTGAGTTTCTGCACTGCCGCCTGCCGCCGAACGAGGCACAGTCGGGACCTCGAGATAAATAGTCAGTACATCCGGTCCGCCAGCGGACAAAAGGATTTTTCAAGCTCCATAGAGTTTGTTTGTTTTCGTGGTGCCCCGGAAACGGAAAGGAGTGAAGAGCGGAAGCGGCTGTTGTTGGACTCGACCTTGTTTTCCGGTTGATCCGCCGGGTCTTTTTCTTCTCCCCCTCTCCCAGCTCCCCCCTCCCTTGCGAGGATGATGGTCTTGTCCTCGCGCGGGCGGGGGCGGGGCCTCTGGCTGGCCTGGGGGCTCGCAAGTCTTCTTGCAGGTAAGGACGGCTTGGTTGCTATGGTAGCACCGCCGGGGGAAGGGGCAGCTGAGCGGAGATGCTGAGGGCAGGCGGCGCGCCTCCTTCCTGCACCTGTGGGGAATGGGGGACGAGCCAGCTAGGCTCGCGTCGCCACCCCTTGCTGCTTCTTGGTTTTTTAAAAATGCTTTGGAGAAGAAGCAAGCAACTCCTCTTTCTCCTGCTTCTCTCTCTGGAGCACAAACAAGATAGGGCAGAAGTTAAAATGTAGTCTTGCGCTTGGGAAACCTGCAGGCCTACGTGCGACTTCGTTTGATCCAGCAAACCAAGCGCTGCTTAAGCAGGGCTGCATGCATGCTCGGGAGCAGATGCTTAAGTGAAAGATCTAGTGTTGTGTACTCTTGTTTTATAAGCTTGAAATGTGCTTGCGGATCCTAGGGGATTTGGGGTGGGGGGTGGGGAGCAGACCATACAATTCTGAAATTGCCCACCCCTGCTGTAGTAGAACATTGTAGAGTGGAAGCCAAAGTTGAACTTGTATTCTTGGGTGGCAAGATTCTATTTTGTTGTACGTTTCTTTTCTGTACATTGCTTGGATGGGGTCTATTTTCTACAGTACAAAGAAAGACTTCATAAAAATTACACTGGGCTTTGGTCAACAATACTGAATATTTCATGCCACACTGGTATTTATGGTGAGGTGAGGGTGGCAGCGGTTGTTGCAGTGTGTGAGCCTCACTGAACGGTTTGCTTTCTTTGAGCCCCCTCAATTCACACATTGGATTGTAAGTTCCACCCACTGCTGTGTTGTTGCGCTGAATAAAGATAGATGCACTCATATTGTTCAACACTAAAGATGTTACATGTTCTTGCATTTTCTGTAGCAGTAGCTGAAATGGAAGAAACCACTGACTCACCATCTGAAAAGTTAAGTGAAACTGCTGTACCATTCACTGTGAAAAGCAGTTCTGTACCTGCAAGCAGCGATGGGCCTAAAGAATCGGTACAGTACAGGACTGCAGAGATAGCTGATGCTATGATGGGTAGCAGCATACCTGCAGCTGAGCCTGTAGTTCTGTCAGTTGTTCCAGGTGAGTCCAAGGAGAGACATGCCTTGGAGCATGACACCGGCACCTGTGATGCAGTCGTTGATGGTGAATGCAGTACGCAGGGTATTGTTTCATTTTTATCTCAACCTGGGACTCCTATACAAGAGCAAGTAATAGATTCACCTGTAGTTCTGGAAGCAGTGCATCCTTCATCAGGAGAGGACTCTAATAGCACAGATGGTATGAAAACCCCAAAAGTGAATTGTGAGGAAAGAAACATTACAGGGATAACAAACTTCACATTACAAATCTTGAATATTTCACAAGTAAGTGGAAAGCACTCTAATTGATTTTTATATATATTTAAATTATTTTAAGATTTTTTTTTCATTTGTCTTATTATCAGAATTCTTTGTATAAATGTGGAAGGCATAACTTGTTTGAATAAAATTATTCAGAAAGAAAAAGGATGGATTCTATGTATATTCTGTATTTGTTTTCCTCAAACCCAAAGGTTGTATCTTATACTTCTTCCCTTACATCTCACTTTAGACCATTTCACTTTTTCTGGCTGACAGGCCAGATAGTTATCTCCCTACCCTCTGATGGGCCAAATTTGGCAGGTGGGTGTGGGAACAGTTGTGCATAGCCAAACTGAACTCTCTGCAAACTGCAACACACTGCTCCTTTCAACTTCTGATTTTGAAAGTTGAAAGGGACTATGAGGGCTGCTTCAAAGAGCAGTCCTAGGAGGGAGAAGCAATTTCTATTTCACAGAAACTGCTTCTTCCTCCTTGAGCAAGGTGCGTTCCTACTGCTTATCCAGCAAAGAAACATGCCTTGCTCCAGTAAAGAAATAACAAGGAGGTTGCTTTAAGCTGTTGGTTGCTCCTTTGGAAGCACCACTCTTAGCAGTATGACACTGGGTGTAGGGTGGGTGTATGGGCGGGCAGGTGTGGGTCCTCCAAAATAACTTGGTGGGCCAAATTTGGCCTATGCCTGGGATGAGGTTGTGGGTTGTGTCTCTGCTGATGGTGGCAAGTAGGTGAATGTCAAAATATCTCCTGAATTTCATGGTTGCAATGAAAGTTAAAAGCTCCCTAAGTCATTTAAAAACTGTTGTGCAGGTAATAAGTTTTTTTTAACCTGAATTGACCAAGTTCACCTTGCATGTAGAAGTACTTCAGCGCCTTGTTGAGATCAGGATAATTAACATGAGCAATACTAAGTTAAATAATTTCCCATTATGCCTTTAAAAATTCACTTTTCTCCTTCTCTTGCAGGATTTAATGGAGTTCTTAAATCCAAATGGCAGTGACTGTACCTTAGTCCTGTTTTATACTCCTTGGTGCCGTTTCTCTGCCAATCTGGCTCCTCATTTTAATTCTTTGCCCCGAGCATTTCCAACTCTTCATTTCTTGGCATTGGATGCCTCTCAGCACAGCAGGTAACTTTTATATCCCTCTCCTTTCAGGACTACTGTACCATCTTCATGCATTTTAAATCAGGGTTAAGCAAATGTGCAGAAGAGGACTTTTTCTTGAAAAGTGCATTTTAATTGAATAATACTTTATACATTTATTTTCCAAAATTTAGGCTGTTTTAATTGCATATATTTTGCCCAGTTCACACTAATCCATGTGCCCATTATCAGCACTTAGCTGAAACAACTGAAGACATTTTTGTTCCCACAAAGTTTCCCAGCTGCATGAATATGTCTCTGCTAAGGCTGTCTACTTTGTCTTGTTTTTAAACTCAACCTCTGTTTTCAACTATTTTTAGCTGTTTTTATTATACTTTGTACATTGCCTTTGGCCATATGTGGAAGGCAATTGATTAACAATACTATTAATTTTCTAGAGCACCCGTTTGAGTCTAAAGTATGTTGTGACCAAATGAATATATTTCTTCTGCTGAAATTAGCTATGGTTCCAATTTTGTACTGAAAAACGCTCAGTTATTTTATCATGGGGTTAAATGCAAGACATATTTAGCAAAGCTAACTCTTTAGTTGTTATCTTATGTCTTCACAGTTTATCAACCAGGTTTGGAACTGTGGCTGTTCCCAACATCCTTCTTTTTCAAGGAGCTAAGCCAATGGCAAGATTTAACCATACAGATCGAACCCTGGAAACACTGAAATCTTTCATTTTTAATCAGACAGGTAGGATTTATTTACTCATTTATTTAATATATTTATATTCCACCTTCCTCCCAAGTTGGGATTCAAGGCAGCTTACAACATTTAAAAACATCCGTTATATAATACAGAATAATAAAAAGAAACTCATTGACAACAATAACTAAAATGCACTTCAGCGTATTTAAAACCAACAATTAAAATGCAATTTGTCTGACAGCAGCCATGTGATCAGCATCATTTCTACCTTAGTTTCCAAAGGTCTGTCTGAACAGGAAGATCTGAACAGGAAGCCAATCTAATCTCTCTTAGGAGGGGATTCCACAATTTGGGAGGAGTCACAGAAAACACTCTCTCATGTTACCACCAGTCATGCTTCTGATGTTGATGGGACCGAGAGGAGGTACTGACCCAAGGGTCTTAGAACCCAGGCAGGTTCATATAGGGATCTTTCAGGTAGCCTGAGACCAAGCCATATAGGGCTTTATAACAAGCTTTATAGCCAGCACTTTGAATTGTGACTGGGAACAAACCAATAGCTAGTGAAGTTGGTTTAACAGTGGGGTAACATGCTCCCTGTAACCAGCACCAGTCAGCAGTCTGGTTGCAGCATTCTGGGCCAGAGGAAGCTTCTGAACACTTTTCAAAGGCAGATCCACATAGAGCTTGTTACAGTAGTCCAAACAGGGTGTAACCAAGACATTTAACAGATTTCGTTGTCTGATAGCCATATGCCTTGCTGGATAAGTCCAAAGGCCCATCTAGTCCAGCATCCTTGTTTTACAGTGGCCAACCAGATGCCTATGGTAAGCCTGCAGGGAGGACCCAAGTCCAACAGTACTCTCCCTGTTTGTGATTCCAACTCCCACCTACAGCTAGTTTTAAGATGTTTATTGTATGATCTCCAGGAACATTGAGTTAAAGTTTTGAGAAATATTTCAGCCTTAATCAAGGTGTGAGATTTTGGGGCAATACAGAATAAGGCTCCATGTCCCAGGTACATTGATTTGGGACTAAGGGCTATTGAGCGCAGTAGGGATGCTTCTGAGTAAAAATGTGCATGTGGGACCTGCAATAAAATGTGATCTGGAATGCTTCTGTTTGGTGTTACAGCAAGCCGGCCATACCTTGTTTCAGGGGACATTCTGTTCCATTCTCTCCCCCCTCCAGCCCTCCCCCATTTTCCACTCTTTTTTCCAATTATTGGAGCACCCCCAAGCATTCCAATCTCTCCCTTTTCTTTCTCAGTAGCTCTGAGTAGCCATCAACTCAGCAGCTGAGTATGCTATTACAGCCAAATCCTATCCTATTTGGTAAGGTGGGTTAAGGATCCTTCAGCTCTTGTGTGGTAGCAAGAGTTGGGAATGTAATAGGTATCGCCTGGAGAATGTAGGTGATACATGGGGAGAATGCAAGAGGAGAAGGGTAACTGTTTCCACAGTTATCTCTTCCTACCTATGTTAGCAGTGGAGGAAACCCAATGTCTTATGTGTTCTTCTACACAAGATGGGATAGTAAGTTGGGATCCACTTTGATTTCTTCCTTACATGCTGCAGCGAATAATAAAGAAAATGAAGATATAAATAGACTTACATAAGCAAGCTCTGGTCACCACTGACTCATGGGAGAAAGCAATAAACCTTTCCCTCTGTGTTTACAAATCTTTATCTGGGCAAGAAAGGAAACTTTTCGGTCCAGTTTCTGTTGCTTTTCCCCTGGGAAGCTGAAGAACATACAACTGAAATTGTAGTCGGCTAATTAAGAGGCTGTTATTAAAATAGGAGTTGTAAGCTTTCGTACTGGTACATTTTCAGGGAGAGGTGGAATTAGAACTGTTTCCAAATGACACTAAAATATTTAAAATTGAAATTGTCATATTTTACATGTTACAGTAAGAAATACCTATTTATTTAATGCACCAGGAGGCTATACCGGTAATTCAAAAATTACAGAGCTCTGATGATGTTCTAGCAGCTGGTAGTTTAAATTGCTTAGGCCTAAATTTAAAATTGTAGGTGCTTTGTGCAAATATCTATACGTAATGTTGATTCTGTTCAATCTTGCACCACACTAATAATGAATACTTTTTTTCAGGAATACAGCCCATGTCTGATGTGGTGGTAACTGAAGAAGATCAGGATGGTCCCCTGCCTAGCACACTGACTAGAGGCATAGACTGGCTTCTCTTATTTTCTTTACTGTTCCTCATCAGCTTTATCATGTATGCCACTGTCCGGACAGAGAGCATCCGGTGGTTAATACCTGGTCAAGATCAGGAACATCAGGAATGATATGTGAACTGAGAACTTTGTTTTCAAAACAAGCTAAACAACATTAAATTAAATGGTGGATCGACTCTTTGTGATTTATTGTTAGGCAGGACCCTGTATTGTTAATCATACATCTCTCAGCAGAAATTCATTGTGATACAAATACAGTATGAACATGCACAGCTGGAAATTGTTCATAAAGTTGTCATGAGGGAATGACAAAAATATCTATACCTATCTGATATTCTTAAGTTTTAGGAACAGTGTGGTGTCTTTTTGGGGACATCTGATGATCTCTAGTAATGCAAAGGAATTGCTGCTTCATATTTAAAAAACAAAGATGTTATGCATCTGTGAAAGCTGTTGCAGATGCAGACAGTTCTAATAGGAAAAGATCAGGTATAGGTGTAAGATGCAGCTTTTAGAAAGTTTCCTGAGCTACCCCAGATGGTCATTTTAACTATGCTAGATTTGGAGCTGCAACAATTGACTCCCATGTTTTCCCTACACACATTTTAAAAAAGATAAGTAGGGAATTTGTAAGAATTGGGTCTCTTGTCAATTTGATGCTGTCACACATGTGGTGCTATGACCACAGTATTTCGATGACAGTGCTGCTGCTAACATGTCAGAGCTTTTAGTAAGGTTGCACTGACTACTGATACACGAACTTGACATTTATTTATGGCTGAACTAGGAATATATGTTTCAGTGTTCTAAAGGGTCAGAAAACACTAATATCAGGAACAGACATAAATGATAATAAACATACATTTTGCCCCATATTCCATGTTTTGCAATGTTAGATGTAATTTAAGCACTATTGTGAACTTAGTTAACCTTAAAAGGGTGTATCTCTGCTTGTTCATGTTACGGTTCTTATTTTGATGTGTTTTATAAAATAGTATGACTTTTTAAAGGTAGCCAATACAGTCCAATGAAGCTAGCTGCATTCCACATTCTGTACTACAGCAGCGCCAAATTTCTATTGCATTTTAGAGATTTCTGTATCAATAATAAATCCATTAACACCCAAATATCCTTTTGGGCATCTTCAGTGGTGGTCTCGGCATGGTTTTCAGTGTTAGAATACAGTACTAAAATGCTTTCATCACACAAGGCACCAGAAACCAAGAAATATCTAACGAAGCATCTATAGTCAAAACAAAATAAAATAAAAAAATTCCTTCCAGTAGCACCTTAGAGACCAACTAAGTTTGTTCTTGGTATGAGCTTTCGTGTGCATGCACACTTCTTCAGATACACTGAAACAGAAGTCACCAGACCCTGATATATAGTGAGAGGGTGGGGAGGGGTATTACTCAGAGGGGTGGTGGAAATGGGTGAAAGGTTGATAGCTGTGGTAAACCTGTTGACGACTGTTAACGGCTGCAATTAGTCTTACAGGAAAAAGCAAGGGGTGAGAAGGTTAAAGAAGCTTTGTCATGTATAATGAGATAAGAATCCAATGTCTTTGTTCAGACCAGGTCTCTCCATGGTTTTAAGCTTGGTAATGAGTTGCAATTCAGCAACTTCTCTTTCAAATCTATTTCTGAAATTCCTTTGCAATAAGACAGCTTTCACCCATTTCCACCACCCCTCTGAGTAATACCCCTCCCCACCCTCTCACTATATATCAGGGTCTGGTGACTTCTGTTTCAGTGTATCTGAAGAAGTGTGCATGCACACGAAAGCTCATACCAAGAACAAACTTAGTTGGTCTCTAAGGTGCTACTGGAAGGAATTTTTTTATTTTATTTTGTTTTGACTATGACAGACCAACACGGCTATCTACCTTTAACTGAAGCATCTATAGGTTACATTCAGCTCTGGAGATGGCTGTCTTCGCTGTCTTCTGTCCACATTAGCTGAAGTTCAGGTGCATTCATCAAGCTGGGAGTTGGGTGTACAACTTTGCATCCTTTTACTTCAAATGTGCAGGTGGGAGAGTTTGCCGTGCGTTTGTGGCGCAGCTATTGCCGTGCAAGCCTTCTGCAGTGGCATCACCGATTAACAAGAGTATAGGGCAGAGAGATAAAGCGGACTTCCCTCTCTGTGGTCAGGTAAACTTGTGGGTTGTCTGCCGTGGGTAATGCAGATGGACAAGTACAATAGGAAAGTGTTTTTTTCTTCCAAGAAGCCCTAGGCAGTAGGGACAGAGCCAGTTGCTGAGAAAGGTGGTAGCTGCTGTGGGAAAATATCCCACTGATCAGGCGGCTGTTGTCTGTGCCTCACAAAGGACACGACGGGTGGCTCGAATCTCTGGCGGGAGATTTCCCCACAACACTCTTGTTCTTCTAAAAATTGTTATGTGCTGCTGTGAGAGTAAAGGGGCAGCGGAGTTTTTACTTTGGGTTTCTTCCTTCGAGGAAGACCGAAAATTGATAAACCTCGCGGGAAGAGCGCAGGCCAGCCGGTCTCCATGCGACCCCCCACCCCCCGGAGGCTGACGCAGGCTGGTGTAGACGCGCCTAGCGGCTGTGGAGAAGAAGGCCAAGGGTATAGATGCGCTTAGGACATACAGTAATTAAAACAAAGAGGGCGGGGAGAACGACGGCCTCTCGGTCAGGAGGCGTGCCGTTCCATCCCGCCTCTTACTCAACCGGGGAGAGGGGGAGTGGGCGGCGCATGCGCTTTCCCGTGGGAGGCGCCAGGTGGGCGGGCGGAGAAGCCACGCCGGAGCCATGCGAGGCGGCGCCTGGGCTGGCCTGAGGTGGCTGCGAGCAGGGCTGACGTCCGTGGCAGGACGAGGCAGCGGCAGAAGCGAGTGCTCCGCTATGGTGAGAGGTTGGGCGGCGAAGAAGGGAAGGGGAACTCGGAGGGACTCTCCCCACCCCGGCAGCAGCGTCACATGGGCGGCGTTGGGTTTCGTTTCTTCACCCCCCCCGGCCTCCCCTCCCGCGCAAAGTGGGTTATATCCGCCCGTTCATTCATTCATAGTGGGGTTCCTTCCTCCGACAAGCATCGAGAGTGATTCCCTGGGCTTTCCCGCGCCCCACTTTCCGACCCAACGAGGGAGGCTTGCGCCAACTTTTGCTATTCTCACGTTTTGGATTCGGAAAGCACGAGCCTTCCTTTGGAGAGAAAGTGCATTCAAATAGGTCTCCTGTGTTTGGTAACGTTTCCTACCAGATGCTCACTGAGGTGCAAAACCCATTGTCTGGATTGTGCCATTTAAGATTTGGGAGGGGGATTCACGCGAAGGAATGCGCCCCTGTTTTCGGGGGATGGCGACGCATTTCTGTGCACCGCAAGCCAGCAGGTCAGGGAGAACAGCAGGCTTAGAAGTCTTGACACACTGACGTTTCATTTTCTGTGTTCAAGTCCAGTGAGTTCAAGTCCACCTCGTGCCTGAATTCGTGCAGCTCAGACACAGGCTTACCATAACCACCTTAATGACAACTAGGCTGCATCGCACAGGGCACTTCCAGACTGTCACTACTTTTGGGTAGGATACAGTCACATACTGTATCTGTAAATTCATGTTGCACAGTTAACGTTGATCTTGTGCAACGAACCCGCTCACCCCCCCCCAATAATTTTACACTGGGAAAATATAGAATAACAGTTGCTCGATTCAACTTCATATCATCTCTCTTGAAACAAATCAGAATAAATGCAGGTGCTTAGAAAATAGCCAATATAACTGAAAATATTTTTTTTGTAACACTTTCCACACATTAGTGTGAACTAGACAGTGCTAGACAGTGAACATACACGTATCAGTCAGCCCTGCAGTCAGCCCTTCTGTAGGAAGAAGCAGGGAATTTTCACCAATGCAACATATTAGTCGCCTGGTGCCTGTTTGTTTACTCAGAGGTAAAACTCACAGCCTTGAATTCAGAGGTACAAATGGCAAACTTATTTAAATTGGCAGGGAGCCTGTATGTTAGTTGCAGGCTCATCAGTACTGAATAATATTAAGGGGTGAAGATAAGGCACACTTTGAGCAATGCAGAGATGTAGTATAATGAAATGAGAAACACTAGGAACATAATGTATTACACAATGCATGGTAGATTATGTTTAAAGGTAAGAATTCACTGAAATTTAACTCGTTTGTATCTCGCCTTTCCTCCACTGAGCTCAGAATGGGGAAAAATATTTCCCCATTTTATTATTATAGCCTTAGGTACTTAGGTCGAGTAAGTGACTGACTTAAATTCACCCAGAGCGCTTCATGGGTGAGCAGAGACACCTGTGACTGTAGAAGCACTTTTTAACATTTAATTTGCTCTAGGGAAATACCTGGTGCTTCAAAATATGGAAAGCTTACCATTTGCAGTAGTAATTGAAACAGAAGAATAGAATAGATGAAATCAGGCATATAATTAAGGATTTGTGTCTGAATAATATTGACTTGTACTTGCATAAGAAGCAGAGAAATCAATTGCATATTCTTTCTGCCAGTTCTCTTTGGTACAAATTTCCCTCCTTGACGGAATAATTTATGGGGATGTGAGTTCAGCACAATTATACATGGTGCAAAATTCAGTAGTCTGAAAACTTCAGCATTTGTTTAAATGGCAGTGAGGGGACACCAAATATGTTTCTGGCCATAATTTTTGGCAAGCGGGACTTGAAAATGTGGGGGCAATTGTTGGTAAACACAAATTTGTGTATGGTTATTTTGCATATCATGCCTTAAATATATACTGAGTACATAATGTAATAACTAGACAGATAATTTTATTAGCTAATAAAAATATGTAGTTCAGGATATATGTAGCCTACAAATAGGACCTGAGAGATGTGGGTTTGGGATCAGCCTCTGCAGTTTCAGCTGATTTTTGTCTATGTAGATCTTCCACAGAGCCTTGAAAGCTTCATTTGAGAATATAAATTCAGAATGAGTAAGTCCACAATTAAATATTGCCAGTTTGGGGGGTAGGCAATGGACCTCTGGGTTTATATGAGGGAGTCTTGCAGCCCTAAGAAGCCTGAGCATTCCAGTGGTTTTAATCCCTCCTCAGCTTTTATTTATGATCAAAGTAGATTTCTATTAGCAAGTACTTGTGATCACCATCAATTTCTTTCCATACCACATTTCCACAAAATTGTACCCAAAGTGGCTTACAACATTCCGCCCATCTGGCTGGGTTTCCCCTGGCACTTCAGGCAGCTTCAAGCACATATAAAAACATAATAAAATGTTAAACATTTAAAAAAATTCCTGATGCAGGACTGCCTTCAGATGTCTTCTAAAAGTTGTGTAGTTCTTTATCTCCTTGAGATCTGATGGGAAGGAGTTCTACAGGGAGGGCACCACTGCCACAAATAACAACCACTTTTAATTTCCTTAGAATCATTTTATTGTAGGAGTCATCTGAATGTTTTAATTAGTAAACTCGGATTTGGAATTGGTTAGAAGAAAGTTGGGTCTGAGTAAAAATTGCAGTAGGTTGTATCCTTGTGGTCTTTTTCAACTTTACAATGTTAGTCCTACTTAGATTCAACCCCTTGAAAATAATGAGCATGAAAAGGTTAGGTTCATTAATTTCATTGGGTCTCCTCTGAGTAGAGCTTATTCAGATATTACCCAGTGTTAGTTTGGGTTACATTCTGTAATAAAATATACATAGGTGTACAAATTGAAGACCTGGGGTTTAGCCTTGACTGCCAAAAATGTGCCCTGTGTGCTTAAGTGTCGTGTGACAGACTGGTACCTCAGGTTCCTTCTTTGTACAAAGAAAAAATACTGCGTTCCTGTTTCACAGACGAGTTAGAGATCTAAATTAACTGCTAGCTTCCACAAATTCATAGGAGACACTTTCAAATCCGACTAGTATGGCAAACTACCCAGACATGGTTTTCCTGTGCAAAACTGCTGAAGAAGGACATGGAATTTTGCAACATCAAAAGCAAACAGTATGGGGACATTGAATTGTCAATATTGGACAAGCAACTGAAACAGCCATACTTGACCCGTGATCTTGTCATTGCATCCTACCTCATAACTGCTTTAAAGATGGTCAGCAAATAAAAGTTATCAATTATAAACAATCTGGGAAAGCTAGAGTTTGACATCCACCAAACCTCCTATATCAGTAATTCAGGTATCAAGAGTGATGTTAGAAAAGAATGGAAGGATGACCAGTTATTTGATAACAGTGCCCTTTGGTTCAGACTCCATGAAAGCATTTGAAACCTCTGCCTGAGGCTTAAAATCATGATCCCCTTGCCCTGTTTATCCTCATATTCTTCACATGTGCTTATTATATTAAAATATTGTTCAGGGTTTTTTTAAATAAAAAACCCCCTGTGTATTTTTATTATTTTTATACAAAAAATATACACAGACAAAACATACAAGCTTGAAAAATATACTATCACTGCAATCTTATGCATGTCTACATAGATGTAAGCCCCATTAAGTTAAATGGGGCTTACTTTCATGTAAGTGAATTGCAGCCTAACTATATTAAATATCAATTAAGATTCCAAAATAAAAAAGAAGCATTCTTCCCCCTAAAGATAATTTATATTTTGAGAATAACTATCTCATCAACAAATCCTTTCACGTTAAATTTGGATAGTAATTGTTAACAGGCTAGATATAAAATTTGTCACCAGTCATTAGGCTTCCAAAATTTGTAATTACTACCAACCATAAAATATGTAGTTAATTTGATTAAAATATGCAGTTAATTTGATTAATTTTTAAAGGTTTAGTAAGATTTCAAAAACTTCGAAAGTAATCCTAATTGCAATAAATAAACACATACATACATATTGGACTCTGAATATTTTAATGACATGAGAAATACAATTCTTTGGAAATGTCTGACGGAGAGAATCTAACGTGCACTTCATCTTGATAGTTAATGTAATGTAATGGCCTTATTGGCCATTCCATATTCAGTTTCACTTGTTTCATCTTGTGCGCATGAGCGATGCAGGAAAGATAATTGAAAGTATAGTTGTGGAATATCTATAATTCTTTTTATAGAACCAGTGAAAGCATATTCCATTGCTAACAAGAAATCATTTAATCATGCTAAAGGGAGGGGTTATTTTTTGCTGCAAAATTATGTTAACTATAGGTTATTTGTTTAGTGAGGGATTTTTTTCCTCTTTCATGTTAAGTAATGTCTTTAAGTTTTGTACTTATTTGTTGACATTTATTTTGGTGTCTACAAAATGTTTTGTAATAAAGGAAAATTTTAACTGCCTGTTTTGCTTTATATTATCATGAATCACTATCGAGACTTGAAATAATACAGTGCCATCTAGTGGGTAAGCTTAACTTTTCATGCAGCAAATGTAGTTGCTCTGAGGAAGGATTCATTTTTTAAAATTGTCCATGGTTGAAATATACTGTATATGAGTATGAGGTTGAATTTTGAAGTTTACAGTGTGATCTCATACATGTCTTCTCAGAAGTAAGTCTCATTTAGTTCATTGGGACTTACAGGCACATGGGTATAAAATTGGAGGCTTACAATGCAACCCCAACTGTGTCTACTCAGAAGTAATGCATATTCTGAGAAAATTCTGAATTTGGATATCAGAACATTTTTCAGCCCCAGTTTAACAGTGTGGGGTGCTTCTGTTGAAGATCCTCACTGTTCCATTCCATTTCCTCTCAGTTTTCCATTCACTTAGCATTCTGTGGAGAGGGACGCGGGAGGTGCTGTGGGTTAAACGACAGAGCCTAGGGCTTGCCAATCAGAAGGTCGGCGGTTCGAATCCCCGCGACGGGGTGAGCTCCCGTTGCTCGGTCCCTGCTGCTGCTAACCTAGCAGTTCGAAAGCACGTCAAAGTGCAAGTAGATAAATAGGTACCACTCTGGCGGGAAGGTAAACGGCGTTTCTGTGTGCTGCTCTGGTTCGCCAGAAGCGGCTTTGTCATGCTGGCCACATGACCCGGAACTGTATGCTGGCTCCCTCAGACAATAACGCGAGATGAGCGCCGCAACCCCAGAGTCGGACACGACTGGACCTAATGGTCAGGGGCCCCTTTACCTTTTTAGCATTCTGTGGGCACAGAATATGCTCATTGGGTGGTTTTGATGTTTGTGTAAACACATCAGTGCCAAGCCCCAGATATATTAAAATCTAGCATATATCTATTAAGTTCTATGGGCAGCTGTCACTTGTATCTCTCGGAACATTTAAAAATAGCTCATTGGTTTGTATTCAGTGTTGGTCATACTCAGAATACACCCACTGACTTGAATGGGTATGACTAAAATGTATTAATTTCAGTGGGTGTACTCTGAGCAGAACTTAGTCAGGCATAGGCAAACTTGGCCCTCCAGATGTTTTGGGACTACAATTCCCATCATCCCTGACCACTGGTCCTGTTAGCTAGGGATGATGGGAGTTGTAGTCTCAAAACATCTGGAGGGCCGAGTTTGTCTATGCCTGCTATAAGTCAATATGTGTAACCATCTTTGCCATATGTCATTGAAGTACATGGTTACTAACTTTTCAAATATGGCTATTTCAGAATGAGTGAAAATAGTTGAACTCATAGGATTCTTCGGTTACTTCAGGACTTTTGATGTTGGATAGTTTTCAGATCACTCAGAGACAATTATAATAATACCGTAAGACAAAAACACTTTTGACTGCATACTTAATTCAGTATAATTTAAAACACTTAGCTCTGTTGAGTTGTATTGCTTTTAGAGTGAGAGAGAAGCATATGCTTATATATTCCATTCAAACAAGTGGGATTTAAAAAGTGTTTAACTTTGGCAGGATCATGCACACAGCTTCTCATAGTGTCAGCTTTAGAACACTAATAGCATATATTATACATGTTTATTTGGAAGCAAATATCACTATATTCAATGGCACTTACTCCCTAGTTGAGAGTTCTAGTTACAGGTAGGTATCCGTGTTGGTCTGCCGTAGTCGAAACAAAATAAAAAAATTCCTTCCAGTTGCACCTCAGAGACCAACTACCAGTAAGTTTGTCATTGGTGTGAGCTTTTGTGTGCATGCACACTTCTTCAGTATCTGATGTATCAATGACAAACTTGGTCTCTGAGGTGCTACTGGAAGGAATTTTTTTATCCTAGTTGAGAGTGTTTAGGATGCCACCTAAGATACATGTTCATTTAAAAACAATACATGGGCAGATAAAGGAGCTGCCATAGTCCAACATCCCATTCTTACAATGGCCAGCTAGATGCTCATGGGGAGCCTGCTACCAGGACATGAGTGCAAGAGCACTTTCCCCACTTGTTCCCCAACAGCTGATAGTCAAAGGCATACTGTGTCCAAACTTGGAGGTAGCGCAGAGCCATCGTGGCCTTAGCCTAGGTGCTGTATGTAAGTGGATGGAAATGGTTTGCCTGATACAAACATAATGACCTCATATAATACATTTTCGGTTAATGTTGTCCTGCAGTATTTTTACTGTGACAACACAAACCAGTATGACAAAAAACACATTATAGCTTTTGTTAAGGAGCAGAACTTGGAAACCATGGTTTTGAAATCAATTCTCCCCCCCCCCCCTTTGCCTTGATAGTCTTCTCAGCTTCACTGGTTGACTACGGAAGAAAGGAACCAAGTTTTACATGAGCTCAAAGCTTCAGGATGGTCCGAGCTGACTGAAAGGGATGCCATATACAAAGAATTCATCTTCAAAACTTTCAACCAGGTAAATATTGCCATTTTAAGAAAATGCATTTAGCTTATATTTTTACTTCTTAGCTACTGGAACCTGTTCTTCAAAGGCCAATCTATTCACACAAATATTATCACTTTAAAAGTATTGGCCAAATCCTGATCTAGGTTCCATAGATATCATTTCAGTTCTTTAGTGTTAAATCACTGTTACAATGAATGAGCCAGTCCATACTTGAATGACTGGGGCAGGCCGTTTGTAGCTCTGGATATTTATTGATGCCACTCCTAATTTGAAAGCTAATTAAACTTAGCTTGACTTCAGTTCATGTTAACTGATTTTCAGAAAGAATTTGCATACTTCCTGCTGCCCCCCCCCCCCCGGTGCTAGTGGGATTCTGGAAAGTAAGCTTCACTAGCAGAAAAGCATGCTTGGTGAGGAGGTTTCAGAAGGATTAGTTTGAACAAGGGAAGATTAAGTAACCCCTTTCTGCCCAACAATTCTCTGATTTAAATTACTCATACTCTGCTGTGTACCCATTTAGTATGACCCCTATTCTAGCACACAAGTAGTTCCACCATCGTGTTTAGTTAGGCATTGAAATGGTACTAGGAAGCAACTTGTGACATATAATCCTTTTGACTTAATGTGAGTTAAAATGATCAATGTTTTTGCTTTTGGAGATAGATTTAAATCTTTACCATTTCAGTTCCATGCTGTTGATAATACTTACTAGTACCCCAATGCTTTTAATTTATAGAAACTTCCAAAAGCATGTGTTTGCGCGCGCGCGCGCGCACACACACACACACACACAAACAGAGCAGATCTAATAGATCTAGTACAACCTATGCCTAAAACTCAGCTATGTATCAGTCAGTATAGTTTAAGGTCAGGCTGTAAACTACCATATTCTTCCTCAAGTCAGTAAATCTTCAGTTTACAGAACATAATACAACTATTTAACAAAAGTCAGACAGCCAAGAAGTATAATTTCCTCAGTGATCTTCACTTTGCCCTTTGCAGATGGCATAAAATCAGGTGTGTAAAAACCTGACAAGTTGAAATGACATAAAAGGCATTTCAGATTTATTTGTTGCACATGATATTGAGTTGATTGATCTGTTCATTGAAATTTTATTGCTTTCACAGATAACACAAATGACATATGATGCTTAGAAAACTCTTTATTCATTCCAGGTTTTGAAGACTGTATATCAACAGATGTTAACATACCTTATTGCCAAAGTTTTGTAAGCCCATAGGAATATCTATTATTTTGTGTATTACAGCCAGCAGAGGAAGAATGGACAGATTCTTTGCAAATCAGGGTAAATATGGGTCAGAGGTAGTTTACTTGGTAAAAGTTTTCATTGACAAGCTGTCAAGTTATGGATTTACGGAATTGTTCTAAAATACCATGCTTTAGAATTCTGACAATCTATATATCTTCTACCATGTTGTAAATACGATATAACATCTTCCCTCCCCCTCCTTTTTTCCTTTTGTGTCATGTCTTTTAGAAAGTCAGCCTATAGGCAGGGACTGTCTTGTTTATCTTACAAAAGTTACCCTGGGAGCCTTTTTGGCTGAAGGAAGGAGACATAAAAATGCTTTTAAATACGTAAGACCTATTGGCTTATGCTCAGACCATAGGTGAAGAATAAAAAGGTGGAATAGGAACTCCCCCCCTTTTCTTTCATTGCTTTTAAATTATACTTACCATTATATTGCCTTTGATGTTGTGTCTGAACAATGCAGTCATGGTCTTTTATCTTAAACTTGCTCATGTGTCCATATCCTTTTCATCCGTGGGGAGAGGAATAATCAACGTGAATAGGATTATTGCAGATACATATAAATCTGGTAGTAAAATCTTACCATAATAATATATGTTGCTTAATATTTGTATAGCACTCTTAGTTGTTCAAAGTCCGTTTTAAATCCATGCAACAACCCAGGACTGAGGCTGTGAGAGAGTAGCTTGCTTAAGTTCATGGGTGACATAAGATTCAAACCAGGGAGTTCTTGATTCATAACTTGGTCCCCAACTACTACCCAAAAGAGTTCTGTATTTATGCACAGCCCACAGTGAAAAACCAGTCTCTAGAGCTGTGGTTCCCAATGTGGGGCGCACCCCCCCACACACAGGGGGGCAATTTGAGAATGAGTTATTAACAGTTAATGACCTTTTGGGCTTCCTCCATGTGAATAGGAGTTCACATTTTGAATAATAAGAATTATATTTCACGGCAGAGGGTGGTGTCAGGATTTTAAAGATGCTTAGGTGGGTCACAGCAAAAAAAATGGTTGGGAACCACTGCTCTAGAGGAAAGCTAGATCTTCATTTGAGCGAGGAAATAGGGCTGTTGAAGAACTGATTATATACATCCAAACAGAAAGAAGCTCTTTACACTTCCTATTTTTGCCTATATTTTTTTCTTTTTTTAAAAGGAACAGAAAAACTGGGGATTTGGGAAAACGACTGTCTGTTACTTTCCTGTTTAATATGTAGGCAGTTCAGTAAGCTTCGCTGAAAATTACAGCTATAACTTGAATTTGTTGCCTCTTATGGATTTTTTAAAAGGTACAAAACACACGCAGTTATCAATTAAAAGCTAATTCATTATGTATCAAAATTCTACAGTGCAGCATTCATTAACCCTGTTTCCTCTCAGCGTGCATAACAAAAGTCTTGCAAACATCTAGACCAGAGAAGGTCAGTTTACCAGATGTTTGGAGATGAGACATCTCTGCTTTGCATCACCTCTTGTTTGTTTCTGATTGCATCCCAGTCTGTCTCTTGAAAAGGGCCATCATCACAAGGCTGGGTTTCATCACAAAAGGAATACCCTTCAAAATCATGTGTTTGACTGGAAAGATTCTTTGGGTTTGTGTGTGTGTGTGTGTGTGTGTGTGTGTGTTTTGTAGGTAGCATAGAATATGATTACAGTTGAAAGGGTAGAGGAAACGGCGTTCCTTGAGTTTGGAAGTAGTTACGGAGTTTCTTCCTTTCTCCCGTATTGTCAGCCAAGTTTCCTGTTTATTTTGGCCAAACGGCAATAGAAGAGAGAAGGATATTTAGAAAAAGGGGCACATGTTGAAGATACGCAGGACTGGCTGGGATACTTGAAGGCAGTTTACAAAAAACTACTATGTTTATTAAATAAAGGCTTCAAGTTAAAGACTTCATTTAGCTTTTGGTACCACTTTTTTGCATCTTATAACTGATGTGAGAAAGTAAACCCTGTGAGTGTCAGGACTGTAGTTAATATTTTTTAACAGGGTGGTATTCCTGTTTGAAGACTCCTAGTCTGATTTTTAAGATGCATGACTAGGTTATATTTCAGTCTTGTTAGATACATGAATAATTTAATGGAAGTAGGCTGCAGGCAGGTTGCCAATTCAGTTGTACAAAGAAATATGTTTCAGGAATCCCGCTGAACTGAATTGAGTTTCCTGGAGAAGATTTTTCAGGGTTCTTGACTTCATCTGCAGTGACTGTATTTCACGATCCTGAACCATAAGAATCATAGCGGATATCCCTTTATAATGTTTCTTGTCATATATTTGTATAAAGGCTTGCACAGTATGCAGAGCAAACTAAATAGTAGTTTTGGTACTCAAGTTTTATTAACTGTCAGTTCCTTAACTCCAGTAAGTTTGGTAATTTCTGAAAGCATACAGGTTTCTCTCAGTTGCCTGTACCATATTAGGGTATTGTTTTGCACATTTGTAAGTGTCCTTAGGCCCATTAAATGATACTCTTCTCTAACTGAGATTTATAATTAATATTTTCTTATTTGGCATGGATTGATAGTATCTAATTCTCATAGTTTTGGAGAAATGTTTGAGATAATGGAGGTGAATGTTTCAGTCCAGCAACAGCAATCTGCACTTAGAAATAGGTTTCCATGCATGGATTTGCTGTAGAGACACATCACACATGGGGTGCGGGGGAGAGTCCTGCTATTTGTGTGCAGTGCAACAAATTGAAGGAGAGGGAATTGTCTCAAAATCCTCTCAATAACGTATCACTGAAAAGCTTCACCCCACACAGTAGCTTCCATTAGCTGTTCAGTGGGTGGAGTAACGAAAAAGGAAAGCATGGGGACCCTTTCCAGGCTAACAACTGAATGTTGTTGGGAGAGATTCCACGCAGAAGGCAGTTGCCTTGGGAGAACTGTGAACACAGCAGCAGATTGTATAGACACTTGTTGTAGTTGTCAAGCTCCCAGCATGTCTCTCAATTTAGGTCCTGAAGGATGTTGGATAGGGATTTATCTTGGTTTGCACCACTGAACCAAAGAATGCAAAGGGGAAAGCCACAGTCTGACACTCAAAAGTAGAACTTAATTTGCTGTATAAGATGGTGGATATGTGTTGATTTGTTTGTTAATTGACATAAAGGCAGAGTTCCTGGTTTGGATCTTTTTCTACCCCTGCCTATCCCATCTAGCAATATTTGCAAGAGTTGAGTCCTGATAGTAGCTCTGTGTTTTGGGGGGTACGTACGCTGGCGATGGCTCAAAAACCCAACAGGGCTTTCGGCCAAGTTTTTTTTTGGGAAAGATTCAGGGCTCTAGATTAGTTGTCTCCAAACGGGCTCACGTTTAACTCAAGCATGCACTTGGGGGCCTATTTCTTAAATTTTCTTGAAACAGTTGTATGGTGGTAGTGCTGCTGTTGCAGACCCCTCTTGGATTAAACCATAACCCAATAATGGGTCCCTCCCAGCCCACTAATTGAAAACCAATGGTCAGGTGGCTGAGGTACTAGACAGGTATTTGGAGACAGTAATGGGCTTGATATGGGCCAATAAATTGAAGCTGGACCCTGAAAAGACACAGGTGTTGTGTGTTCCAAGTTCTCAAGGAAGCAGGTAGACTGCTTGTTTCAGACAGAGTTGCATTCTCCTGGAAGGATCAGGTCCATACTCCTGGATCCCATATTGTCACTTGAGATCCAGGTGGCCTTGGTAGCTAGGAGTACCTATTTGCAGCAACGGTTAGTTCACCAGCTCTGGCTCCTTTTGGATAGAGATGCCTTGGCCACATTACCCCATGCTCTGGTAACTTCCAAACCGGATTATTGCAGTGTGCTCCACATTAGGCTACCCTTGAAGACAACTCAGAAACTTCAGCTGTTTTGAAATGCAGTAGCCGGATTAATTGGCAGGGGTTACCTTTAGAACCCACTTAGGTCCCAAATATTAGAGACCATCTCCTGTCCTACAGACCCTCTTGGGGGATCAGCAGAGGGGACCCTCTTAATAGTTCCACCACCCTTTTAAGTTTTGGGTGGGGTTGACTCAGGGGAAGACATTCTCTGTGGCAGCCTGTGAGTCGTGCAATTCCTTCCCCACAGATGTGGGTCTGATGTCTTCATTGTACAGCTTTTAGTGAATGCTGAACATACACCTCTTTACTCTAGCCTTTACCATCTGAGACATGTGTTTTCAGCACCCACCCTATGACTGCAATTTGTTTTAGCTGTTTTTAATACTGATTTATAATTTGTTGTCAAGTGCCCTGGGGACCCGCTGGTGAAGGGTAGGTCATTACATATTAGTAATAATAGATAGCTCATTGCTACACATAGTCTTACAATGCCATTCGTACTTAGCTGGAAGTAATTTCCATTGAACACAGTGGGACTTAGTTCTTTGTAACATTGCCTTGTTAATAGCTGCTAACACCTGTTCCCTTGCTAACTACCACCAAAATATAATTGCTTTGGCAGACTGCGCATGGCATTCTGTGTGTGCACCAGGGCTTTTTAGGCCCCCTTATCCCCCACCCTTGGAACCTCTCTTGCCAAAGCTGCTTCTGAAAGTCAGGAGATGGCTCCCCCGCGCCCCATGACGACATTCAGTGTCAACACAGCCACAAGTTGGCAACCCCTCTTTATGTGATTGGGGCTCTTTTGATCTTGGCCTTTGAATTCTGCAAAACCACAGCTATTGCAGTTATGCAAACTTTATAAAATGTGAATACTTCGGAGCACAGAGCGCAAGTTGAAGAATTTAATTCTCTCCATGCTGAACTTAGAACTTTTCAGCTGAGGGACAACCAGCTCTGCTTATAAACGGAGCATTAGGGGTGACCTAGATGGACTGGTCTCTACTCTTGTATTCTTCATGTGTGGTGATGGCTTCTTGGCATAAAGTGGTGGGTTTTATTTATTTATTTTTATCTCTACTTAATTAAGTACCATGAAGGGAATACTTACCTTAGTCTGTGGTACTAGAATTCTTTGGCATAGGTTTTTAATTAATTGGCAGCTTGCTGGAGTCAGCCATTTCTTAAATGTAGGTCAGCTTGCTGTATAAAACAATTAAGTCCTTGGGAACTTACTTGAATTTGGATACATTCTTCCCCTACCCCGCCACTCTGTAACTTTCTCATCACATCCCTTTGTCTTCTCTGTTGATCAAAGTCGAGTCAAGTTGTTTTTATGGGCATAGTCCGAATATTTCATAGCTGTCTTGCAATACTTAATCCTTTGGCTCTTTGACTGAAAAATGTCTACGCCTTTTTATGTACTGAAAACATAATATCTTTTAGCCTACAACCTGCAAACTTAAAATGAATTTTATGTCAAATATTCAGTTGTGGGCCACATCTCTTGCTTTTTATATGCCACAGTGGCCTTGTGTTTCCCTCCCCTCCATTGTCTGATAGTGAGGTCATTTCTAGTCCTCTGAGAAACTTTATTCCCAGCCAGATGCGGCCCATATATTAAAAGTAGCACCTGTGGCTAATATCACAGCAGCTTACCATAAATTTACATGGTAACCAGGATTATATCTGTCAAGACTGTTAGAAATGTCTAGATTTAATTTGATTTCCAGTATTGAAGGGGTTCTCCTAACATTTTGCTTCATAACTATATTTTAAAAGTTTTAAAAATCACTCCACTGTTAAGGTTTTTATGACACTCCCAGCACCCATTAAGTTGATTTGTTAAATGGAGGTCAGAGTAATGCAACTTGGCTGTATTAGGATCGGAAACAAAAGCATTTGTGACAAATTTAGCCCTTTTGTGTGAATCTTCTTAGAGTCACACCAGTGATTGCTTTCGGGTGTAGCTTTTGTCAGATGTGCTTCTTTTCTAAAGAAGACAACTGAAAATCTGATAGGTTGACCATTCAAAAGCCAAGTTCATTTTCATGGCTTTCAGTAGATTCATTGTCTTAGTTGTCCCC
Source organism: Darevskia mixta (assembly GCA_034641385.1). Classification (NCBI taxonomy): domain Eukaryota; kingdom Metazoa; phylum Chordata; class Lepidosauria; order Squamata; family Lacertidae; genus Darevskia; species Darevskia mixta. The sequence continues at coordinate 40,457,977 of JAWWNH010000013.1, read as the reverse complement.
TTTTTATACTGTTGCACTTGATTACCTTTTGAATGAGTTTTATATCCACCTACGTTGGGCCTGTGTTTTTCATATGTTTTTTCCTGAGCCGCCTCATTTCCCATTATCCTGAGTCCTCTGCCATATGCTGTGATTTGCGCACCTGCAAAGTTTATAACAGTAATTCTTTGGGTAGTTAGGTTGATGGGTAGCCTCCCTGTATATAGGGATAAAATAGCCGATTTCCTATAAATCAAGGTTATTTACGAGCAGTGTTTGAAAGCGGAGAAAAACCTCTGTATTTGAAAATGGTGGTTGAATATTGAACTTCTGGTTTCTGTACCTGCTTGAGGTTATTTCTTTTATGAAAAGCTGGTGGTAAAATTTCCAGAACTCACAGATATCAATTCACAGGTGCAATAGTATCAAAACCTTAGTGCAAGAGTAGACTGGTAACACAATTGTAAGCATATCTATATCTATATCTATATCTATATATATGAAAAACAAGTAGTTCTGACGTGACCAGATCCTCTTGGGTTTATAACTTCTCATTGGGTGAGTAAATAACACTCTTGTATCTCACTCAAAAGATTGCAGGGCAAAGGTTTAGCTGTGAGACCTGGAAGCTTTCCATGCATTTGTAATTTTAACATGCTGCTAGTGCCAAAAGCTAATATTCTGGGTGATGATTAAATGAAGTTTAAAATTAACCATTTATCATCATTTCTTCTGTCTTGAGAGAAAGGCTAGGAAACTGGCAAACCTGATCAACATGGTTGTTTTTTTAAAAAACCATTTTATTATGAAATTTGACATTGTGTTTCCGTGTAATAGGAGAATTTATGAAGTTCCACAGGTTGTCTGCATTCAAATGCTTAACTTCACAAAATTCAGGGTGTCAATGGTAGTCAAAAGCATCACTAAAATGCTTGAGTCTGTTAAAAGACCTAAGGTAAAGGCAACATTCATCCCTATGTGCAGTTAATTTAAAAACAATATCAGCCCCCCCCCCAATTTAAACAATAGAACTTTCACGCTACATTAGTAGCTCTATTTTCATAAGGGTGTGCTTGCACCAGCAGAAACCTGCTTTATCTCAGTTGGTCTGAATGCAGTGGAATGAACAGAGTTGGTGTTGGCAGTGCAACTAGTACAGAAGAGAAGAGCTTTAGCGCTAATGCAGCTATTGCAGCAAACTACTTCTGAGTGAGAGGGCAGGTGTGAAACTACCCCATGTGAGTCCCATTCTTTCTATTTGTAGTTGTTCCAACAGTGACAGATTCCAAAGTTGCATACTTTCTCAAGATTTCATTTCAAAATACAGTGCCATTGTAAACGGCAACATGCCTATGGAAGAGAAATTAGCACTGTTGCCATATATTATTTTTCACCACATTTATCAACTTTAGGAAGTTGGGTTCTCTTCACTACCCTCATTCATTCTGCCTTCTTACTTTGGGGTTGGTCCTTTGGTAAACCATTTTTTGGGGTACAATTTATCAGAAGAGATCCAATTAGGTTGTTGCCTTTGGATTCCATTGCTTCATAAAGGCAGTGATGGCTCACACAGGAATCAGAGCTCACCTCTGTTTTGGTAGGGAGCAGTTGTTAGTCCTGTGACTGCTTGGTTGGGTGGGGGGGGGCAAAAGTATTATTTTGTTCATGTTTAGCTACCGGTACTGCATGCTTTAATACCCAAATAATAAATTGTCAGTATCAGGAGGCACAGCCATTGCTAATAATTAAACCATTGCAGAAGTGTTTGGGGACCATTTGACTCTGTTTTTAGAATGAGAATGGCAATTTGATTGGGCACAGAAAATGCCATGTTGAACTATGAAGGATAAAAATTGAGAAACGGTGGCTGGGGCTATTATAGCCTTCCTTCTATGAACTGCCCAAAATATCTAGTGTGCTGTGCTGATAAAAAATGGGATTCTAGCTGCACATAGGAATATAGGAAGCTGCCTTATACTAAGTCAAACCACTGGCCAATCTAGTTCAGTATTGCCTACACCGTCTGGCAGTGACTTTCCCAGAACTTCAGGTAGGGGGTATTTCCAGCCTTACCTGGAGATGTCAGGAACTGAACCTGGAACTTTCTTCCACCAAGGAAGATGCGGTAGCCCTTCCCCACGCTTCTGGCGTGGTGCATATTATTATTGGTAAGATTTAGCTGTGACTTTTCTTTAAGTGGTGTTGTGAGGTTATTTAACTTGTTACAAGTGAATAATCAACACTATGATTCTATTATTCTTCTGTTAAATAATTTACCCATCACTTCCTCCAAGAACCTCAGAGTGATGCTTGCACTCATAAAAGACCTGTATGTTAGATTACGTTGAGAGATAGTGACTTGCCCAAAAGCTTCAAGACTGCGTAGGGATTTGAACCTGTGGTTTTTACGTCCAAGCCCAACAGTCTGCACCACACGTGTGTGTGTGTGTGTGTGTGTGTGTGTACTCTCTCTCTCTCTCTCTGTTTCTCTTGAATGGAGATGCTCTTCTAGAATTTACTGTGATTATTGCAATACAGGTTAGGTATGTTAATCCTGGCCTATCCAAAATAAATAGAGCCAGGAAGTTCCATACAGTTTGGCTCTTATGAAAACAAATCTTTTGAAAGTAGTATAGATTTATTAACTATTATATGCTATAATAATTATCCTACAGTGAATCTTAAGTATGTGTGAAAACACTGGCCGCAATCCAAACAACTGTGTGACTGTCTTTGCTTCTCAAAGAGACTTTACACTTTTGGAAACATTTTTTTAAAATGCTGGCGCTTTTTAGAAGCAGTGTAGTTTAGTTGGAGTGTTGCACCAGGACTGGGGAGTCCCAGTTTTAAATCCTGACTCCACCATGAAGTTTATTGGGTTAATTTGTGCTGGTAATTCTCTCATAGCCTGATAGGTTTGGTGTGAGGATAAAATGGAGAGGACAACTATATATATTGCATTTACCTTCTTGGATAAAAGATGTGTTGTAAATGTAAGAAACAAAAATTGATGAATAGCAGCCCTCGCCTCGTGTCTCCTGCTGATTTTGAAACTTTATGGTTGTTTGAAGGAAAGAGGATAAAAACACCACTAGATATCTCAAGGCATAGTGGCAATTGTCTTTGTCAGCTAATTTGAAAGGGTGAAAAGAGATGTATTTATAGATAATGAATTAAATGTTCTGGTTTTAACATAGATATTTATTTTGCAGCCCATCTTTCAGTGTATAAGAGGTCCACAACATTAGCTGTACCAAATACACAAGTATCACATAGTTACTAGCTTTGTGAACACTTTGTAAATTCATGATTCCTCATTACGTTCAAAAGGAGAGGAACATATGGTTGGGTCAACTGCAGAAGGAAGGCAGCTATTTATTCTTAATTTGAGCTGCCGAATACTTGTAAGATGACTTGATTAACTAAAATTTGGAGTTCTGCCATGTCTGAAAAACCCATCACTATTCAATCTGTACCATGTATTGTTTTCAGCTGCTTTGTTTCAGTTGTGCAAGTCTTTAGCTTTGCATCGCCTCTGTCTTCCAACAAAATCTCAGCTGGACATTCATTTTTAAAATGTTAATAAACATTTTGTCTTGTAGATTTCATGAACACTTTTGGATAAATATTTGGTGTCTTGGATGTAATATTTAGTGCAGAGGTTACATCTATCCAAATTTCTTTAACAGCCTTCACCTACTTGGAAATTGTGGCCGTGAACAAGTTCATAAAAATTGTGTGTTCTTTTCGTTCTTTCTAAAAGCATTTAAAAAAATGAATTATACTCTGTAATTAAAATGGACTCTGGCGGGTAAAAAGGGGGTGGGAGAGAAAAACTACAATTATACCTATTTTAAAAATTAACCATTACTTGCCAAAAGAACATCAAACCCACTTAGCGGACATCCGTTAATCCAGTGGTTAGCTGTTTCAGGCTTTAATGCACACTGTTTTACACGTTAACGGTTTTGAAGTTCCAGGCCAAGGCTGACCTTTCACATCTGCTCCTTTCACAGTAGGAATCTCCACTTACTGCTTCCTGTCAGAGTGGATTACAATGACAAAGTGCAGAGCTTGTGCTGGCTGCAATTTCGTTTTTGATCAGAATTATTTCTTTCACAAACAATCACATTTGCTAAAATGTTACATCTGCTCTGAAAAACCACTGGCAGCTCCACAGTTTATCAGTTGGGATCAAGTACAGTTTTTCATTTTGTCTTTTCATAAAGCTGTAAATCAGCCTTACTTGCTGGGGCTCTATTTTTAGTTTTTTTCCTCTGCTTTCGCTGTTTTGGAATTTTTGTTCTGGCTGGGCCAAGAAAGTTAACTGGTCAGTGCATTAAAGTAGCATGAATGTGTCTAAAATTCTAGATGTACAGGTGATTCCCCCACCTCCTTTAGAAACTGAGAATTTCAATTCAGAGTTTCATTGTTGCATCTAGATCTTACAAGGTGTTGGTGAACCTACATTCACTTGATTTTTGTGTTTAGCAAACTCTGACCTTGTTAATTGACGAAAGTTTCTTGTAATACAATATTTTGAATTGTAAAAGGGAAGGTAGGGATTATTTTCTTGTGATTTGGTTTTATTTTCTTGATGAAGGTGGCAGTAGAAGAACTAGAAGTGAATTAGAGTAGATTCTTCATGCAAAGGACTACCTTCTAGATTTATATTACACATACCCGGTACCATTTCCATTTTGTTTGCGTGTATAAAGGATTTATCTATCAATTTATTGCATTTCAGTAAGCATGTATGTTGCAGAATCTCAATGAAGATGTCTTTTTGAGATTCCTAAAAAAAAGCAGTTTCTCTTTAAGTGTGAAGTACAAGCAAGTTCAAACTAACTGCTGACTTTAGATAGAGACTGTCATCTTTACTTTACTTTTCATCAGAAAGGACAAAGAAGAAGAAATGCTGCAACATGGTGGAATACATGGTACTTTTTAAGGGTCACAAATCAGGGGCAGGGAACTTGATTAACAGTGCAATTCTAGCCATGTCTACACAGAAGTAAGTCCCATTGTACTTACTTCAAGATAAGTGAGTATAGGATTATAGTCTAATGATTTAGTTGACTAATCAAACCCGTTGAAATTTGCAACCATAATAAAATTAAAGCAGGCTTCTTCATTGTCATTCTTCTGGTATAATTCAGACATTTTACCTAACCCTTAATAACAGTTTTATAATCCGGCATGCCTTCTCTCTCTCTCTCTCTCACTCACTCACTCACTCACTCACACACACACACACATTACACACACATATTTTAAGTGCTAAAAGCAGAAGATAGGCTTTGGTATGTTCAGTGTATCATTAAACAATTCAAACCTCTCTTTTGTAAAAAGGAAACTGCATAATGAAAGCTGGTTAGGTATAATTTTCACATTTCCTTCTTATTTTAGCTTGGATCCAAAGTCTCCTTTATATTAAGACATAAACTATGGAAAATCGCCATTTGTGCACAGACATTAAAAATATTGTTCACAAGCCAGTGTCTGGGATTTGCATGTGGCACAGAGAGTCTGGAGGATTCTACACTCTCAAATGAATCTAGTGCTAATTGCCATGAACACTTACATGCAGCTCCCAAGGGCCAGTGTGCCAGATTTCTGCTATCTCTGGTACAGGAGTGACACACCTCCATACTTCTCAGCAGGGGATGCTTCCATCTAAACTGGTTCTTCTATGTAATTCTGAATGGATTGTCTGGAGGATCTGGGCCAGAGTGGGCTTGTGTATGAGGGGGTCCATACCAGGAGGTGTCCTACAGTTCTCCCTTGTAGTCTTGTACTCCTCAGGCTGCCTCTGAACCAGATCGAAAGTTGAGATAGGCTTCAAGTCTGACACTAACTATTACTTTATATAATATTACTGTCAATTTCAAATTAGCTTTAAAGTATAAATGATAATACTGTTTCATTGAAGTTGATTTGTGTTGGAAAGCAGATGAATAAATTGGTCGGATAATGGTCATTTATTTATTAGTATTCAGAGTAATGATTTCCAAGGCAATCTTTAGCCATACATATACTTTTTTTTTTTGTCCTTGATTTTAAGTAAAAAGAAAATATTACTTTGTGATATTTGTGAGCTGTAAACCAGTAGGAGACCAGCCATTGGGATCTTACCTTCAAGAAGGCATGTTTTGCATATGCTGTCAGTGCTACTAATTTTTTAAAAAAACATATACTCAGTAATGGGAGAACTCCTTTCAATTTGAAATTGGCCTTGCTTTGTTTCTTTCAGAGACCCAAAATTGCCATTAGGAGCTCAGTTAGGCCACCTGTGAGCTGCTCAGAACCTCCAACCATGGGCTTCAGAGCCCTGCCCTAACACTCCCTTCCATTCTCCCAAAATTATCTGGCGGCAGTGGTAGTGGACAGCAGGCTTCTATATAAGGAAATATGTTTAACCTAGGAGGGTGTTCCAGGGGGCGCAGGTTTTTTTGGGATCTCCCTTCTCCAAGGGCAGGGACAGAGGCCCTGACTCCCTGTGCCTGCTCTGTGAGGATGCAGAAAGTTCTGCAGTTGCTGCTCCTCCATCAGTGTGGGCCAAAAGGAGGCCTGCCAGTGTGTTGGGAGAAACTGGTTGACCTCTGAATGGAGTAGGAGCTGCGCCAGCCCCCACTTTACAATAAAGGTTAGGAAAATCCCCCTCCCCTTTTTCTTTCAAGCTTTGAACACGACAAAAAAGAAAGAGGAGAATTGTACCCTACACAACATATCCCACTCTGTTGGGGAAGGGCTGTAACTCAGGGGCAAATAATCTATTTTGCATGGAGAAAGTCCCAGGTTCAGTCTCCAGGTAGGACTGTGAATGTCCGCTGTTTGAAACCCTGGAGCCACTGCCAGTCACTGTAGACAATACTGAGATAGATGGACCAATTGACTGGCTCGGTGTAAGGTTCCTGTGTTACTGTCCTAATTTTGGCAAAGCATAGGAAAAGGGGAACATATGCATCCTGTTCTTCTCCCACCCTCTTTGGATTGCTTTGCTCATAAATGTATGGACTGGATTTCTGTGTTTGGCTACTTCTTTCTTGTTTTAGGATCTTTGTTGCCACACCCCACTGTGCTTTCATGCCCTTCTTTGTGGGGAAGGGGCATTTCTGTGAGCAAGATGCTTGGGTTTATCATCTTACTGTCCTTTTCCTTGAGTTTACAATTTCAAACATGCTCTGTTTGACACAGGTGTGAGGTTTGCTGTGTAATATTCAGAAATCGCAGGTGAATAAAAATAATGTGAGCTAACCATTTAAAAGCACATATTCTTATCAGAATGACTTTAAGAAGGGCCTGAAATATCTAGTTTTCTTTGAGAGGTGCAATAAAGTACTCTGAGTGTGTTTGAGCAAATGAACTTTCTGTCCTTTTGAATTGTACACAGAGACTTTATTATTTAAAGCCAATGATTGCTTTAGCAGGTGTTTTGCTGCTAGAGTTTACAGAATAACAGAAGAATATTTTGGCTGAGTGATGGAAGTCCATTTACTTAAAACAAAGAACAAAACACTCCATGACCACAGAGGCATATTTCCTAATACAAGTGACATCTTTTCTCCCAGCCCCCTGCTTGTTGAGCACAAAGCATGATAACTAATCTGGGGAAAGGAGATGGTAGTGGGATGTCAGCTGGTAAGTGATATTTACCCTGTGGTAACACATGGAACTCCTGCCAACCTAGCAGTTCGAAAGCACATCAAAGTGCAAGTAGATAAATAGGTACCACTCCGGCGGGCAGGTAAACGGTGTTTCCGTGCACTGCTCTGGTTCGCCAGAAGCGGCTTAGTCATGCTGGCCACATGACCCGGAAGCTGTATGCCGGCTTCCTCGGCCAATAATGCGAGATGAGCGCCGCAACCCCAGAGTCGGTCACGACTGGACCTAATGGTCAGGGGTCCCTTTACCTTTAACGCATGGAACATCTTTCATCCTTTCTTCTTTGCTGTTTCCTCCAACTTTTTTTTTTATAATACTACGAATAAAAAGAAATAAAAAGAAAACATCACTTTCAAACCTTTTTATGAAGCTGGAGAATGCTGTAAAAACGGTTATGTTATGAAGAAATATAACTCTCCCCCCCCCCCCAAGTATGGCTTTATAAAGCAGCATCTGTGCAGTATGTTTAACGATCAAGGCTCCTACCTGTTTAGCATGATTTCTGAGTCTCTTTGCCAGAAATGTGGGCGAGGGTCCAAATAGCTACTTTCTGCTCACTTAAAAGCTTGTGCATGGAACTTTCAATCCCACCCTCCCAAACAGCTGACCTTCATGCTATATCAAAATGTTTTTTTTAAAAATTCCCTTCAGATCAAAGGCAGTTTGTCATTTGGCATTGGACAGGGTGTGGGGAAGGAATGTTGTTTGAGAGAAACAAATTTGAGACCCTCTGGGCTCTGTTGCATGGTTCATTGGATTCCGGCTATAGAATCCAAGTTTGCCTCTTAGCTGAATTTTGTTCATGCTTTATAATTGCAAGTTGCTTTTTAATGTAAATTTATTGTTACTTATTTTATTTATTGTTACTTTATTCATTCATTTCACAAAATTTAATACACCGCTTGGTTGTGTAAAACACCTCAAAGCTGGGCATTTGCATAGTTATGTAAGAAGTGAATGCATCTTAAGTCAGTGTAAATCAGGGTTCATCTGTGGAATTTGACCATGCAAAAATAGGTCACACTAAAGGAGAGTGTGGGCCTAATTGTTGCTAGTTATTTCTTTATCAATAAGAGAATCAAAAACCTCCTTTTGACTTGAAAAGACCTCCAAGATAGGACACAGTAATAAAAAACATAATGGTAAAATATTCTTAAACTCTTAGTTTCTCACTACTGTAACAGAGTATAAGGGCCCGCTCATTTGCACACCTACTTAATATCAGTGGTGTGTAAATCATACATTTCCACCTGTTTTCTGACCAGTTTCTCCCACTCCTTTGCTCGCTGCTGGACCTAGTCTTTACCTCTATTTATTTGGGAAATACATAGATTCTAAAACTACTTAAGAATTAAAGTGTACTGATTTAAACTAATCTTTTCTCTATATATCTCCTACCCACTCTTGCAGCTCTTGACGTTGTGCTAATACCTGCATGTGAAAATACTGTGTAACTGGCCATTACTTTTACCCACAGTTCGATTTGGCTGCATTTATTCTTCATGTCCTGAAAATTAGCAAATCATATGACAATAAACAGAAATGCCCTCAGTGAAGAGAGAGGGGGAAACTGTTGTTTATCTGGTCAGGTGGTTTAGATTAGCAGTGGTGCTGGTCTGTATTATGTTACTTTAAATCATGGTGTCCCAACAGGACATAAATTATGAAGATTGTTACAGTATGTTTCATCCAATGTAAGATCAACAAATAGGAATAATTTTATAGGAAAATCACAGCATTTTGGCAGGACAGTTGTTAAAGAATTTGCTCTAACGTGAAGTTTTGTTCACATTATTTGTTAATATGTAAAACATTGTTTAAATAACATACTTAGTGTAAACAGTCTAAATATCAAAGGCAAGAATGGCTTTTACAAGATTACACAGAGTGGCAAACTACTTAAAATAGATCAGTGTTTGTGCTTTTGCTGTCAAAATGTTTGATATAGAGCTGGCTAGCTAGTTTCTTCACCAGCATAATTGTAAACAAGTGTGGAAGCTATGGAGCAGTCTGCAATCCTAGTAAAAAGGGCAAAGCCCCATATATTTTCTTTAAAGTTCTTCTAATTTTCTTAGAAAAAGACAGAGTTGAGGTGTAGAGCTCAGTATCTGAACACTGGTCTCTAACCTGCCTTTGAGCATAAAAAGAACAAAGCCTCTGTTTTATATGAATAAGTTGTGATGAGGCAGATACCAGAAATTATGTAGGTTCCAATGTGGCATGCCTTGTTTTTTGCCCTACTGGAAGAATCTAAATTTGGAGCCCAACATGAATTAGTGTGCAAATGAAGTGAAAGTTGCATGTTGATGCCATACAGCTATAACTGTACTTTTGTATTTTTCAGAAGTGCAAACATTCTGATTTTTATCTTCATGAATGCCCTGACGCCCCCCACCTACTCCTAGGATGTGGTAGGCTCCTAGAGGAGGCTGGTTGTCCAGACTCTTGCAGTTTCCCTGTTTCTTCAGTGTTGCTAGGGCAAGCAGGCAGCATGTCTCTTCAAATATGATGTTATATACAGAATCAACTCTGTGTATATAAATGTAAACCAAGGTAACCCAGTAGGAGTCATTTGCGGAGAAAAGAGTAATTAATCATAACTGAGTGTAATTTTTAGGAAGTGTCAGTATATCACAGTTTGTTTAAACAAATTTAGGATCCATCTTCATTGTGATGAACCTTCTTGGTATGATGGATCTGATATCAGAAAAAGGAAACCTAAGGATTAAACAGTGTACAGTTTGCATAAAATCCACTCATGTCCTCTGTTTGTGGATAGACAACTCTAGGGGTGCCTGTTGCCTTCATGCCCTGATTGTGATAAATATTTGGTTGGCCACTGTTCAGAACAAAATGCTGGTTTAGCTGGTCATTTGTTCTGATCCAGCAAGGAGTTCCTATATGTGGGAAGTTGCGTGCAATGTTGATGAGTGGCATTGAAGCACGTAACTTGGATTTTCTGATAAATTATTTGTAGAAAGTAGAATGGAGACCTATATAACACATCTATTCCTGATCAATTTTATACCCAGTTACTTAGAAAACTGTCGTATTGATTTTGGCTGTGTGTGTTGGACATAGTAATTGTCATTGGCACAAGAAGAGAATATTATGAAGCTAGTCAAAGCTAAGTAAAAGATAATTAGGAAGTATGTAGCTTTCTAAACATAGCATGGCCTTCAGTAATTTTGTTCCATTTCCCAAAGAAATTGTATGAATCCTTAGACGTGAATAGTGTGCATATGTGTTGCAAAATAGGATCAGAATAATAGTTTGCTGCAGTAATGTTATAGGATGTGTGCTGCAGAAATCGTTTTACGACATAAAAGCAAACATAGAGAGTTGGAAGGGCAATCTACCTACATGTCAAGAAATGTTTATCAAGCTTGGTAATATAGCCAAGCAATACGAAAGACTGTGGTGGACTTATGTGTCAATATTGCCCTTGCTTACACCCAAACTAGGGCTAAAGATGAAGTGTGCTGGTGCATAGATAGAAAATCACATCCACTTCATTTCTCTTACCTGGAGCAAAGTAATGGTAATTCAGGGCTCATGATTTGCCTTCTCCAAATAAACCATGAGCGGTAAGCCAATAAGAAACCTTGGCTTTATCTCATTCTTTGGAGTGAAACAAACTGAGTTTGCATGTAAAACTAATCCAAACAACCCATAGCACTTTATATTACTTGGATAAATTTCTTAATAAGTTTTATAAACATTTTCCAAAATCATTGGCTTGGATCCCAAGAACCAGGTGGATGTAGAAAATGCGTAAGAGTTGTTCTGCAAGCTAGAGGAGTATGACTTGTAGTATACTACCACAATGTCCTGGTGGGTTGCATTACAGTATGAGAAACTTGGTGTAGGCTGTAGTATATAAAATATAGTGAGCTATAGAAGGCCTTGAGAAGAACCTTGTGGCAATTTTGTGCAGAATGACTTGTCTTCTGTTAGGTTGGAAGCAGTCCTTCCATGAGGGGAAGAGGCTTTTCTGCTAGCATCTTTGGAGCCATTGAGTTTTAAAAAGTATTGAAATAGTTTTATTTCCTGATCCTAAGAGTGAGTAATAGCAAATTACCCCAGACATGGTGTCCTCCTCTGATAGCTATTTGGTGATTTTGAGCTCAAAGAAGGTAGCACAAAATGGCCTTTCATTTCTTTCTGTTTGGACAGATTTATCACAATGATGTCATCAAATGCAGATTGGATAAAAACACTGCCACAGCATATGGATGTTGTATGTTTCCTATATCTGACCCATATAAAAACAGTTTTCTGGCATCCCCTGATTGTTTTTCTTAGAGTATGTTCATTATGGGAAAGCAAGTCCTGTTGAGTTCAACACAACATGTTTAGGATCCCACATTTATGGAACTATTTGCCCACAACAGAGGAATTTGCTGTCATTTCAGAGAAGTTTCAGCTCAGTTTTATTGGGAATACGAGATTATCAAGGCCATCTTTTTGTAAATGCAGACTATTGCTTATGGTTTTTAAGGATGCATTTCTAGCTGCTTACTTAATTTTTTTTTTTGCTTCTTAAAGATGTGATAGAACATTTTAATGCCTGTATTTTTGTGCTTGTGCTTTAAAAACAAAACACTTTAGAATAATTCTAGCCAAATCACTGTCATTATCATGATCAGAAGTATGATGTTGGAGTGTGATGAAACCTTTGGAACTGGCTACTTATTTATCCGACTTTTCAAGGCACAAAGCCTTCTCAAAGCTGCATTCTGATAAACAAGAATCTAACCCTTCACAGGAATCAAGAAGTAGTACCCAATTATGATGGGAAGGAGGGGGAATTGTAATGAAGGCTGCAATGCTTGTTACACCACTTAATTACAGTAGTAAACAGTGCACATCAATTTCCTAAATATAAATGAATGAATGAATGAATGAATGAATGAATATGCTAACCCCATTCAGGTATCAGGTCTACTGATGTTTAGGGCTTGTGCACTGCATATGCTATATAAAAAAAATATGGTTTTGTGTAATGTGTCATAGTTTCCTGGAGTTGCAACTAAAAAAAACTAGTTGGAGCATGTTGAGGATGATAAGTTCTCTGAAAAATCAGACATATCAGACATTTGTATCTGAACATATCTCGTATTGGTTTCCTTAGAAAGGCATTGAGTGAATTTACTAAGAGAGATCAGAACTTTTCTCCCTCTCCTCTTTATCCTTTGGGCCAGTTCTGTTGATAAGGTGTGGAGTTAAACTCCTGGACTATTGTATATTGCTTTGGGAAATGATTCATAAATTAAATACACACACACACACACACACAACTTCTTCTTCATCCTAGCAAGTGCCAGATCACAGTAGAAGCCAATGACCTTTCATGGCTTTTCCATTTATCTCATGGATGACATGACTCTGCATGATTCTGCACACTTCTAGTCTTCCTGGCCCAAGGATGTGTATGAGTAGTTTGCTCAAATGTTTCTGTCTTGTCTTCACTTTACCTATTCTTTAGGGAGTCTTAGCTAGGTTCCTTCCTTCCTTATTTTTTTAAAAAAACTATTTTTATATTACCTTTCAGCCCTAACAAAGCTTTTCAGGGTTTATTTTTCACTTTCTATCAGTGGGATAAGGAGACACCTTGGCCTTAAAAGGGCTCTCATTATTAATAAAATCACAGTGCTAATTTTTGTTTTCCACTGAGTTGCTTTTTAAAACTGATGAATGATTTAAAAATCTGGATATGAAAATACTCTCATTGTGGTAAACTAGAATACTTATGGTGCTGGAATGAAGGTCAAGGCCATGGTGGTATTTTTCAGAATAAACAAAACACTTTCCAACATGAATTGGCTTGCTGGCAAACAAAACTCACCAAAACGAATCTGACACTACTGCCATATCACGTATGCTTGACCATGATCTTGGCTTGCAGACTGCTTAATAATATTCATTCTTTTAAATTAAAGTTGAAGAAGTGCAGACTCCAGCTCAAATTAAGATTGGCCGTGATGCCGGAATCTGGTAATTACTTTAATTGATCACCAGATAGTTTCCTTGATCACCAATTACACCCAATTACTGATTATGTTTCAAGACGTGAAGAAATGTCCAAACTGATTATGTAATAATGTTTTCATATATAATCAATCCTAAATAGCTTCTCCCTCCACTGCCAATTGTATTTTATAAAAGGAAGGTTACAGGTCTACAGATACAAAAGGTGATCCATAAACAATAAAGTTCTAATTTCATTTAATTAGCAAGGGAAGTATTTAGGGGGCTTAATGGAGATTGCTCTGCTGAAATTACTTCAACAGACCTGCTTCTCATTTTCATGGTAGAAAATGTATGCAATAGGGGGATGGCTGTACGTGTTTAAAATGGACTGTAACCAAGATTTGTGCCTCTTGCACGTCCATGTAAACCTGATCAGAAGACTTCAATATTCCACGCTACATATGTCCAAATCAACAGTCCTTACAAGAGGGACAAATCATTTATTTACTTAAAATATGCCATGTAACCTTTGAAGCCCAAGAGGTCTTACAAATGCACTTCAAGTTGATTAATATTACTTTTTTTTATTTGAATGAGACTCGCCTGTGCTTAACTTTCCCTAGATTATGTCCGGTGAAGTTTAGCCTACATTCTAATGGCTGAATTATTCCCTATGGGATGGCTACCAACTAACATTTACCCTCTGATTTGCTTGCCCTGGCCTGCTTATAAAAACATAGGAAGTTGACCATATACAGCAGCCAGCCATATGTTGAAGAAAACAAATATTAAATTAAAATACTTGTACAGTTGGTATTTAAACTGTTTGGGGAAGTTTTTAATGTGTGATATTTTAATGTATTTTAGTGTTTGTTGGAAGCCGCCCAGAGTGGCTGGGGAGACCTGGCCAGATGGGCGGGGTACAAATAATAAATTATTATTATTATATTATTATTAAACATAGTTACGGAAGCCTTTTGCATAAATTACTGCTGAGTGCTTACATTATTCACAAAGGTTTCAAAACTGCTTTTTACAAAGTTTTGAAAACATTACCATTTAGTGTAAGTGAAATAAAGGCTGCACTTCTGTTCACGTTTACTGGAAAACACGTCCTGTAGAACTCAGTGGTGCTTAAATTCGGGTAAACATGGATAGGTTGAGGCTGCGACGAAACCAGACCGTCAAGGAAACCAGTATTGGAATGCTCCTGACCGTTTCAATTGCTGACAGTTTGGTGATTTGTAAATGAAAAACTTCATTGGAATAATTTGCCCTGATTGTAATGACTGCATTCATCTTGCTGACAAAATGGTTTGCAAAGCCATACTTCATTCAGTCACCAGTGGCGGAGGGGGAAAAAAAATACTGGAACTATTACCGACCATTATGCTGTTTCTTGATTATATGTGCGTTCAAAATTGCTGCTGTAGGATAGAACACATTTCTATGCAGGCCCTTTTGTAATGAGATTTCAGTTAGATTTATGGTTAGATAGTAATTTATAAAGATATATTTTTAAAGAACACATTTAATACATCATAGATGAATTTCTTTTAAAATAATCTTTACGCTAGGTTATTAGTAGTATTTTTGACTTCAGTATTGGAAGTCAAGTTACAGAGTTAGATTCACACAAAGCCAAGCTGGTGTAGCCTAGCAGATAAGAGTTTGTGTGTGGAAGCATCTGACTCAAATCTCACAACAGCCACAAACTCACTAAGTGGTCAATAAGCCAAATAATATTGTCTTAGTTTCCTTGCCACCAGCAACAGTAGTAGTAGTAGTAGTAGTAGTAGTAGTAGTAATGCTCTACTTTTATAGAGCTTTTGTAAGAATCGCTGAGGTAATGTATCAAACCAAGTCATTGCACATGTAAAATGAAATTTCCCCTCCCTCCCCCTGCATGCCCCCCTCCAACCGTTCCCAAATATTCTCCAGAGGGTTGGGGGGATCCCCCAGAGCAGCTTGGATGGCGAAGTTCCTTTGCTCTTGCAGAAGTTGTTCTGTGTGCAAAAAGATTTCATTATCTACAACACAATCCATTTGAAACACTTTGAATACAACCCCTAAAGTATATTTCCTATGTTCAATGTTAGTCATACTCAGAGTAAACTCATTGAAATTAATGGTCTTCAGCTAATCATGTCCATTAGTTTCAATGAGTTTACTCTAAGTATAACTAATGTTGGATGCAACTTGAGAAATTTATTCTTATACGGATGGGCTTGCTATGCTTTTCCACCTCACCGTCAAATATTGTATGGCCGTTGAGAATTAATTCTCAGCTAACACTTCTATTCCACAAGTGAAGTTATGCTGGGTTTTGTTTGCATTGTAACCATTGCAGGCCTTTTCTCAGCATCTTTCTTGTTTTGTAATTGCCCTTCCCTTCTACTATTCTTGCAGAAGTTAAAAGTGGCATATGTATGTATGTAAAAAAAAAAGGAGACATGGTAGAAGTGTATAAAATTATGCATGTCATAGGGAAAAGTGGATAGTGAAAATATTTTCTCCCTCTCTTGTAAGACTAGAACTTATGGAGATCCAGTGAAGATTCAGGACAGGTAAAAGAAAAGATTTCTTCATGCAGTGCACAGTTAAACTATGCAGGCCCATTGCCACAGGAGACAGTGATGGTCACCAACTTGGATGGCTTTCAAAGAAGATTAGACACACTCATGGAGAATAAGGCTATCCGTGCCTATCATCCACAATGGCTACACCGTGCCTCCACAGTCGGAGGCAGTATGCTGGAAGCCGCAGGACAGAAGAATGTTGTTGCACCCAGGTCATAACTTTGGGTTTCCCACTGGCATCTGGTTGGCCACTGTGAGAACAGGATGCTGGACAAGATGGGCCTACAGTGGTACCTCTGGTTAAGTACTTAATTCATTCCGGAGGTCCGTTCTTAACCTGAAACTGTTCTTAACCTGAAGCACCACTTTAGCTAATGGGGCCTCCCGCTGCCGCTGCACCGCCAGAGCACAATTTCTGTTCTTATCCTGAAGCAAAGTTCTTAACCTGAAGCATTATTTCTGGGTTGGCAGAGTTCTTAACCTGAAGCGTATGTAACCTGAAGCGTATGTAACCTGAGGTACTACTGTATTTATTTTTATATTTTTACAACTGTTTTTTTAATGCAGGTTTTTTTTGTTTGTTTTTAAGTTTTCCCATAAGAAGGGAAACATCAACCAAGCATATAATACCTTTAAATATTTTTCTTGCCAGGCTTTTGGCTTTATGACCCGTGTTGCTCTTCAGGCCGAGAAGATGAATCACCACCCTGAGTGGTTTAATGTATACAATAAGGTAATAAACTGCATCATAATATACCTGTTTTCCTTGGCTGATCATCCTTGAAAAACAGCCTGGAAATGTGAGTAGAGAATCTTGGCCTTATTTGTTGTTTCTGCTAACCTACACTTGCTTTCACCTTCCTGAAAGGTGCTTCCTCCATTCACAACAGAGTATTTCAGAGTCTTGCATGCTTCTGTTAACCTCCAAGCAGCGAGACTATATTTTGCTGATTTTAAGGTGCCAGTACTTCTAGGGCTGCTTGAGAGATATTAACTCCATATTTATAAAAATCATGTATGGCACACTGAGGAAAACATTTGTGTAAATATATTAAGTATCTAATGCTGGAAACAGATGGTGGTTTTAAGAGCTGACGTTTGAGAGAGGCCTTCCCCCCATAACATACATCAGGAGTGAGGAGCCTGTGAGCTTCCCGATGTTGGATGGTGCTTCTGATTGTCCCTGACCATTGGCTGTGTTGCTGGGGCTGCTAGGAATTGAAGACCAACCACATCTGGAGAGCCATAGATTCCTCACCCAAGTTGTACAGACCGGTTTCCTTTGTCCCACTGTTTCTTTGGGTCAGATAGGTTGTGCAGCTTTTTTAAAAAACTGAAGAAAGCAACCCAAAACCTGTTTTGCCATACATGAGTTTAGGGTGGCCCTGCAACACACCACGAGCTGCAATCCATCTTCTAAAGTAGATCTCTAAAATTGGTTTCTCTTTAGACCTCTTAAAAGTAAAGGAAAATTAAGACCTCTTTGCTTTCAAATTTTCCAAATTAAGAAATAAGAAATTCAGACTCTTCGGAAATGTAGAATCACAATTACTATTATTTATTAAATTTGCCCAGGAGGGCAACCCAAAGCAACTTACAACCAAAACATGCCTCTTAGCTCTGAAATGAGGGATAGAAAACTTGTGAAGGGGGCAGGAATCTCTGAGAAAGCAACTTGAAATGAAAGTCTCAGAGAAGGATCTTAAACTTATGTGCTTATGATTTGGGCATTATAAATGCTGTTTGCTAAGTGTTCACATTGCACTGTGAGAAGGGTTTGCTTGCAGATAAATATAACCCATTTTAAACCAAATCTAAGGGTGACTTGTATGAGTACAATATGCACAGCATCATTTATTATAATAACAGACTCCTATATTTGTATGGAAAAATTGATAATCAGTAGTACTGGAAAGCAAGAATTATGAGTTAAAGTTTTAATATCTGAGAGTTAGACAAAAATCATATAGACTTAAAGGCTCTATCACTTACCTCCCTCCACTTTTTTTTTTTTTTTTTTTTTTGCTAACAGAAATTTAGCAAAGTAGCATGTAGCATTCCATTATGGAGGTGTCAATAATTTCTTGCAGGCAGCTGTATTTTACCATTAAAGGACCGATCTTGTTTGTTTTCCCTTTCAGGGCTGATCTGCAAAGTATTGCCAGCTCTTCACCGTTAGGATTCTGGTTTGAGTCGCACAACTTAGCATTTGCAGTTGAGTCAATGACTTGATTTCCTTCTGAAATCAATCTGTGCAACTCTTCCCCCCTCCCAAACTGAGTAACTTAATTGGACACCTCTTTCTGGAAGAAGCCCAAGAATCCTAACCCTAAAGTGTTCTCTGTGCTCTGCACTGGAGCTCTCTTTGGTTAGTCTCCAAGTTCTCTCAAGGCTGCTCACCTGACAGCTGTGTTATGTGATGCCTTTTTATTTGAAAAAGCCGTGCCATTCCAATTTACAATCAGAAAGGTCTTTTTTTATTTATTTAAACCAACTGTTTGTAAATATACAAATCAAGATGTGTGTAAAAGAGTTTCAGGCTGAATCCGGATCTGGTCAGTCTGCATTAGACCACATGGGCTGGCGAATTATATATATTTTCCTCTTCTCTTGTTAAAACAGGTCCAGATAACTCTCATTTCCCATGACTGCGGTGGACTGACGAAGCGAGATGTCAAACTGGCTCAGTTTATTGACAAAGCTGCTGCATCTGTCTAACAAATGAATGCCGAAATCATCACAAAATAGCATTTCCTTCAAAATATTTTTCTTTGCATTGTTATGAGACGCTTGTTCAGTCTTCTCTCCCCCCCCCCCCCTTTCTCTCTCTTTGAAAATTGATCTCAAATTTCTCCATTGCTTCCGGGGCTGAAGAGTAAGGAAAGAGAGATTCCTTAGGCATATCCTCATATCCTGTAATGGAGAAGACACAGATCAACTTGAGAATTGCAGCCCAAATTTCTGATATTGCATTGAATGGTGATAAGCATTATTTGTAACCACAGCATTTGCTTGATAACTGACCTGTAGTAACTTGCACATCAAAGGCTGAGAGATTAAAAGGCCCTTTGCAATTTCTATGCAAATCCTGATGCTTTTCAGGCTCACCCATTTCACACTGTAGCTCCTCATGACACCCCCCTCATCCCACCAAAAAGAAGACTCGCCATCCTCATGCATGGGACTCTTGGATGCCAGCCATTACACAGGACCTAATTCTGTGCTCAAAGGTCACATTGCATTCTTGAAAATCATAATGGTTTATGGACTTAAAGAATTGTGGCCACAATCCAGTCAGGGTTAAGTTCCTTGAAGTCACGTTGATTGCATCTTTTTGCCCAATATGGGACTTGAACCCACCACCCTGAGATTAAGAGTCTCATGCTGTGCTGGCAGAGTTTAGAAGTATGTCCCACCTTGTTCATTGGGGCTTACTCCCTGGATGGGACTGTAGTCTGAGATGACTTTCTTAAAAGGCCTGTTAGGTATTTAAAGCATTTGTGTGGTTTTTAAGCAGGGCATTGCAGTAAAATATTTTTCAGTGGGGGGGGGGGAACAACAACTTGTGCATTGAGAGGCAAAAATCATGTGAACATTTGGAATGAGTAAATGGAGTTCTTCTGTAATTTGTTTCTGTGTAATTTTTATTCTGCATCATTGTGATAGTAATGAAGTGCTTTAGCATAAACTGTATATTCTTATTGGAAATTCTTGGATTTATAATGTCCATCTTTATATATATCCTCCTAAAACAAATTCCTATAGTATTGTTGCCAGATGTCCCATATTTTACAGGCCTTGGGGCTATTTGCTTTTAGCATGAGACTGTTTTATGTTTCATCCAGTGAGAAATAAGCAACAATAACTACATAGATAATATGGCTTAATATATAATAGGCGGATATGTGGGGAGTACAAAGTGAATATGCACATTCAGGATTGCCACTCCTTAGTTTTTGAAGATATAGGAAGACAAACTAGATTGTCCAGAAAGAATAATACATAACTGAGATGTTATTGCCTGAATTAAGGCTTTGTCTCTGATCTTCAAAACTATTAAGTCACTGTGGAAGTCCAATTGTGCTCATTATCATCATCATTATCATTTCAGTTGTTTACCTGCCCCTTCACAATAAAATACAATATTAAAATCAGTTTAGAACCAATTACAGTCACAAGAATAGGGTGTGAACTAAATAGTTGCATCTCAGGTGTCATTGTTGCATATGTTATGAGGACAGTGTTGCGAACCACACTGATGTTCAGTAAGTGAGAGATTGGGAAGAAAAGCAAATGTTGGCTCTTTTCACGATAAGTTCCTTCTCTGTAGGGAGGAAGGGGGTCCTGTATGAATTGTCGCCGCCTACCTCTCCACTGGCAGGAGGTCAAACTTTCAAGAGGGTACACCTGGTGAGCAGGGCAACCCTCTTGCCAGTCTCTGTTGCCCCCTGAGTACCTTATTAGGGCACTCCACTACCTTAAATGATCTAATGTGACACTGTGCTCCTATGTATTTCAGTAAATATGCCAATTTCTGGCGCAGTTCAACTAGACAACATCCTGTCCTCTAGCAGAATAGAGCCAGGCTCACAGTAGGAAACTGTTCTAGTACATTTGAGCTAAATTTCCTCCAATCGTTCCCTGAATGCGGGGAAGTATTTGTCCTGACTCTGAGCAAGCTGGGACTTTTAGGTAACAGTGCTTAGGATTTGGATCCAAAATGTTTGGATTCATCTTATTGTGTTCCCCAAGTGGTAGTTTTCTCCTACGTCTCTTTCAAATGGGACTGCATATTCCAGATTTTGCACATGCCATTCTAGAACTGTATACTGTATGTGATCTCATAAAGGGGGTGAGACCGCATAGAACATTTCATTCTTTTTCAACTAGACTTTCTTGTTCAAATCTCCAGTGCTCCTTAAGGGGCAGGGGGATTAACAGCACCTACATAAGCAAATTTCAGACATTTGAAAAGATGGCTGTAGAGTTGCCTGATGAACACCAGCTTATTGACAAGCTATCTTATGAGTTTTTTAAGTCCAAATCTGACGTTGATGTGAAACACTTTGTGTGGGGATTCAGGTAAGATTTCAGTTGGTTCCTTTTAGCTGTACTTCACACGCTGCTTTTTCTTCAGAAGCTGTTACACAAATGTTGCAGCACGTAATCTAGCCAAATACTGCCTCCTCTGGCTGGCAGCAGCTTTCCAGAGTCTTGGGCTTAAGGCTTTTGCACCATCTCTTACGGGATTCTTTGAAGCAGAAGATGGCAGGGATTGAACCTGGAGGCATGTTCTCAACCACTGAGCTGTGTGGCTCCTCCCACAAACACAGCAGAACAGCTCTTCTGGGGGCAGGTTGTTCTGCTGCAACTGCAATTTGGAACATTGAATGACCCAATCGCACCCAATGGAAAAGAGACATTGAATCACATGCGCCGAAGAAGACTTACTGAAAGGAGACAAGGCCAGAACAGTAAATCATACTGGGACACAAAAGGCAGCCTCTTCTGTGTGGGGGTACTTTGGGCTCGCAGGAGACTTTAATTCAGGGGTAGAGAAACCTGTGGTGGAATACAATTCCCATCAGCCGCTGTCAGCCAGGCCAATGTTCATGGATGACAGGAGGTGTAAGCTGTGTTGAGCGGTTCAGGCCAGTGATGGGGGTGGGGGTCTGTTGCCAAGAGTGGGGTGGGGCTGCTGCGAGGAAACATGCATTTTATCTTTTGGAAGAAGGGACAGAGATGATCTATAAAACTATTGTTAACAGATGCTCATCTGAGCAATGCAAACATGAAATATTATTACCAAATTTGTTGGGTCAACCCAATGAAACAACAACTCGACAAATCTTGCCCTGCTCAGGGCATAGCTTTCCTTTGATATCTCTCCCTATCCAATGACCAACCCCCTGTTTAATGGTTCCAGCGATCCTGTCTAAATCCAACAGATTTCTCATAGGTATTACTGGGGCATGGTATGAACAACTGGTTTAGATATTGCTTGTTGAAATGAGCAAGTGGTTTTGACATCTCTTGGACTGCTCACACCTCGGGCTCATAGCGGATAGCTCAGTGAAGATGTCAGCCTAGTGTGCAGCAAATTCCATGCTATTGGGGAATGAATATAAAATCAAAACTGTTGATGTCATAATGCTGTTACGCAAATCGATGGTGCAACTGCATTTGGGATACTGTGCAGTTCTGGTCACCTCCCCTCAAAAAGAATATTGAAGAGTTGGAAAAGGACAACCAAAATGATCATGGGGATGGTGTAGCGTAGCATTTGGGACTAAGAGGTGACATGATAAAAGCTTATAAAATCATGAATGCCATGGAGAAAGCAGAGAAAAGTTTTTCTCCCTCATAACACCAGAACTTGTGGGTATCTAATGAAGCAGAATGTAGGAAGATTCAGGACAGATGGAAGTATTTATTCATTTAGTGCATAGTTAAACTAAGGGACTCCTCTCAGGAGGCAAGGATGGCCATCAACATGGATGGCTTTAAAAGACAAATAGAAAAATTGAAACAAAATTCTAATTGACAATATGCAGAAAGAATATTGAATTAATAATGCAGTTATGGAAGCTGGGGGAAGTCCAGGGGGGAGCAGGAGGGGGGGAAGGGGAAATTGTATAAGATTGTAATGTTTGATAAATTTTTGGAATTTGAAAAAAAATATATATATATATATATATATATATATATATATATATATATATATATGAGACAAATAGAAAAAAAATTATGGAGGATAAAGCTAGCAATGGCTACTAGCTGTGGTTGCTACGCTGTGACAGCCAGAGGCAGTAATGCTTCTGAATACCAATTGCTGGGAAACCACAGGAGGGGAGAGTGCTCTTGTACTTGGGTCCTGGTTGAGATTTTATCAGAAGCGTCCAGGGGACCATTATGATGATGCTGGAGTAGATGGGCCACTGGCCTGATCCAGCAGGCTCGTCTTAAGTTTGGATAACTTAGAATGTTCTGTTTTACAAATTTGTCATTATCTTTCTCTTTCCAGGAGAAAAGACACTGAGCTATATGAGTTCATTGAAACATTATTCTACCATCCTCTGTTCAAATCAGTTATGATCAGCACCATCACAATCAATGCAATATTTTTGGCTATAGAAACTGATTACAAAGTTCGCTATGAGTCACATTTTTTCCTGGAGGTAACAAGACTCTTCTTGCCTGAACTTTTCATTTTTCTCTATTGTTCTAAAGCCGCTTTTTCTCTTCCAGAAGAAGGGAATAAACTGGGGGTGGGGACAGGGAGAGAGTCAAGTACAGAGTTTACCTGGCTCTCTCATTCCTTTCTCCTTGACTTCAAGTCAAGATATGAGTAATGCCTTATACTCTTTGTCAAGCAAAAGCATTCAATTGGTGGAATACCTTATTCATTATACCTGACACCAACTTGAATTCAGGAGTAGGTCCACAATTAATATTACTCCATAAAGTATGAATTGGAGAAAGTGTAGTATAAATACTAAGGCCAAAATTTAGCTTATGTTTGTTGTGTTAGAGCTCAAATGAAAGCCTCAAGTGAATTGTGACTAACAGTTTCAAACACTGAAACAACCCTATACCTATGAGTACGCCCCATTGAACCCAATAGAATTTCACTGTTAGTCATGACCAGCTGAATCAAGGTCTCAGTGCCCAAAACATTTCGCATACGTAATCTCAACAATATTTACAATACCCTATATGGTAGGCCAATATTATTATCCCTAAACACTGGTGCTGATGGGTGTCAGATAATAAGTTTCTCTAATGCTCCTCAGTTCAATCTGAGCCATAGATTTTCCATTCATGCACTTAACCACTACATTATGTCAGCTTTTTTATTCTCATTACCACCACTGCTGCTGCAACTATTTAACCCTAGCATTGAACACAGAAGTGACACATTCACTGCTCTGAGAGCTTCTTGGTAAGTCGAGAAGAGGTTGAAGGGAGAGGATGAAACAGAGAGTAAGGAATAACAAATGTTTAGCAAAAGAGTGCAAGAGTCGAAAATATTAAAAAAGAACAATGAGGTAGTGGTACACCATAATATTTCCAGCCTGGCCTTTCATCCTGCAGAGGGCCTTCTCGGTAGTGGCACCCGCCCTGTGGAACGCCCTCCCATCAGATGTCAAGGAAATAAACAACTACCCGACTTTTAGAAGATGTCTGAAGGCAGCCCTGTTTAGGGAAGTTTTTAATGTTTGAAGTTTTATTCTGTTTTTAATGTTCTGTTGAAAGCCGCCCAGAGTGGCTGGGGTAACCCAGCCAGATGGGCAGGGTAGAAATAAATTATTATTATTATTATTATTATTATTATTATTATTATTATTATTATTATTAGGCTTTGGCTGCTTTAATATTTTACATTACTGAAAAATCTTGTTTATGTTGGGAGAAGAATCTGGCTTAGAATAGTCACAAATGCCCTATCAACATGGTTTCAAAACTTAATGGTGATGTAATGGAGCAAGTCTGAGCCTATACTATAAATACTGATAAAACTACCCTGCACCCATTCTAATACATTGAAAGTTTAAACATTTTGCACATGTGGTTCAATATATCACCTGTCTGTAAAATAGCTAGGGACATTTGTCAAAAGGTTTATATGATCTTATGAAATGCAACTGATGTCTTTACCAAATATTTGAATTTACTATCAGCACTATCTGACAGAGGAAATCTACGAGTAGCTATAAATGCAGCCATGCACATGCAGTATGTATACCTTTGCAAGACCTGGGATTTCTAGATAGACTGTCAAAGGGCATCATAGTTCAACGACAGGACTTATCACATTGGGTATGCAATTGGAATAGCTGGCTTCTTGACAATGATACTGTCTTGCCAAGTCACCTGATACTACCCAATCCTGACATGTTTATTGTGTCATAAGAACATCGTAAGTGCCCTGTTGGATCAAAACAAAGACCTATTTAGTCCACCATTCTGTTCTCACAGTGGCCAAGCAGGTGATTATGGGAAACCCACAAACAGGACACAACCACGCTAACACTCATGATCCCAGCAACTGGTAATCAGAGCCATACTGCATCTGGCTAACGCTAGAAGCTACACACACACACACACACACACTCATCATGACTAGTACCATTGATAGCCTTATCCTCCATTAATCTCTCTAATCCCCTTTAAAGATGTCCATGTTGGCAGTTATCACTATATATTCTGGTGGCAAATTCCATAACTTAACCATGCGCTGTATGTCTCTGTGTCATACTCTCTTTCCTCTTCATTGATATCACAAATCTCAAATAGCCCTAAAGCTGTTGGTAGAATATACTGCACATTTAGTATGATGGAAACACCTTTTATCTGACAACTATTTTTGCCCACACTGGTATTCAGTATTGTTAGTGATCTGCCCACCTGCTGATGTTTTGATTGCATTTGTAGGACTCTTCTTTTACAATTGAGTCTAAATAACATTTTGAACTTGAAGTGAGCACACGGTTAATAATTGCTCTCTCATGATTTAGATATCCTCTTGAGAAACACTTATCTTTCACACACCTTGGATGTCTTAACTTACATGAAGTCAAGTCAGCTACTGTACACAAACTCTGGGCTTTAATTATATATCCCTGTGACGTGGTAGCAGAAAGAGAAGTCTGGCTACTGTCAAGAAGTCCATTCAGCACTTGAAAACATTTTTTCCCCTTCTAATGTCAAGGTTTTGAGAATGGAAGTCAATAAGTTTGCATGCCCTACTTGCACCTTGGGCATTGTGGGAGATGGGCATGCATCTTGCACTTTAATTACCCTACTTGTGCTACATTCCCAAAAGA
This sequence comes from Darevskia mixta, assembly GCA_034641385.1. Classification (NCBI taxonomy): domain Eukaryota; kingdom Metazoa; phylum Chordata; class Lepidosauria; order Squamata; family Lacertidae; genus Darevskia; species Darevskia mixta. The sequence goes on along the minus strand of JAWWNH010000013.1, from coordinate 40,431,954 downwards.
AATACATTGTTTATGCTGTATACAAAATAGCAGCCTTAAAACCAATGTTAAATGTGTCTTTGCTATTATGTTCCCCTTTCGGCTGATCATTTTGCCTGTTATCATCTTCACATTCATGTGAAGCTGCCCAGAGTGGCTGGGGAAACCCAGCCAGATGGGCGGGGTATAAATAATAAAAATTATTATTATTATTATTATTATTATTATTATTATTATTTATGCATCATCCCAAAATAAATATCAAACATGTACTTTTCCCATGCGAGAAATAGACCATACCTCATGGGTAATCTTTTTGGGCAAATGTGATTTCCCTGTCCCTTATCTTTCTGACATCCTAGGCCTCTGTACTGTGTCTTTGGCAGAGAGGCAGCAATTCATTTCCCCTCAAAATAATATGTAATACTGAAAATGCTTGTCGGGAAATATTCAGCATGGCCCTACATAAGATTAAGCCTGATGATGGCCATGTATCTGAAGTTCTTTATTTCTGTAAGAATGAGCCTGTGGTCTACCTAGCAAAAGCCATTTCAGCAGCAACTACACCTTCCCTTGTGGTTCAATCACCAAAATAACTCTAACAATGCACCTTTGTTCCCTTTTCAGGTAGCAGATCTGATTATTGTGGCCATGTATACAGCAGAGTTTCTGATGAACCTTTACCTGGATCCCATTAATTACTGGAAGGATGGTTATAACCGGTTTAATGCGACTGTCCTTTTCATTGCTTACCTCCCATACACCATTAATAGAAGCAACCCGCAAATGCACCATACTGCAATGATGCTCAAAGGATTCCAGGCACTCCGGGTTCTCAAACTCATCTTCTACAGCCCAGGGATGATGGTAAATGGATGTGGTTTCATGAGTGGTGAAAAAGATGTCAGCTGTAAATACAGCTTGACTTTTCCTCTTCCAAACTGCCATCTCCTTCCCCCCACTGAGGATTAATTCCATTCTCTTTTGCTCAGAGGGTGATTCAAATGTGTGAAAAGCACACAGGAAGGAGTTCTTCCTGCACTGGACCATCTCAGGCTGCATTTCTGAATGCTTCCCAGTGTTTTTGCTTTTGAACACCTCCCCACACACAGAGAATATTAGCATGCATTTTATTTTATTTGCCCTACTAAATGCCAGTTTTCCATTACAGGGATTTATTCATTTATTTTAAATGTGGGGAAGCTTATGTTAATTCCCATGCATTTAAACTGGCCCCAAGTTTCATCAGCAGGGAAGGAAACAAATGGTCTCTGTTGCAGAGTAACAGCACAGTCCTATACATCTCTACTCGGAAGTAAGCCCCATTGAGCTCAAATTGTTCTGGACTCTGTGCTATACTCACTGCTGACATCTGTTGTCAGGACCAGGCAATATTCCTAGTTATTAACATGGTTAACCTGTGCAAATAAATTCAACAAACAGGGATTGCCCTTTTTACAGCTGAAACTCTAAAAATATACAAGGAAGGTTTGGGAAAGGAATTAATTATCATGAAGTGTTGCATTCTTTTGGTTTCATTATTTTCGCAAATGTAATGCGAATTTCCAATAATAGCATAACATTTATCTGTAGTTTAATGATGTCAAGACACAGAACCTGTAATGACTGTTATTAATAATACCACATGCCCAGCTTTCATTTTACAAAAGATGTTAAAATCCATGGGCGAAGGATTCTAGGAGATGGTATGAACTGTGTGTTCCCTTCTCCTGCCTGAATTGTGTTTGCCATGTAGAGGGAGCCTGTTTTATGGATTCTGCTTGTCTGGCCTTGTGTTTTTAGCATTTAAAATGCTACTGAGATGTTACTAGGCAGAACCCTCCCTTGATTAGCTCTTGAACAAAATGAAATGCCCTGAGGTTGCAAACGCTTAAGTGAAAGCAGATCTGTCAACCTCAGCCTGAGCTCTGATTGGCTCTTCACAAGCATGTCCTCTTGCCCTTATGTACAATGTTGATTGATCCATATCACCAGGGGGTGGCTTGTTGCCATCCTTTCTATCCCGACAGCATGAGAACTTTTACTCTTGCAAGATTGAATGTATTGCCCTCGGCTGCACTCGAGGGACGATTCCAACAGATTCCACACGAAAAACACTTATGCCCCTGTGGTATGTGGCAGTACCGAATCGGTGGCGCATTCTCTTCTGGCTTGCCCTCTTTATAAAGACTTGAGGAATGAGATTATCACCCCTCTTTTATTGTCCATTCTGGGTTGCTCAACCACTGCCACAGTGTCCTTTCTCTTGGCAGATCAAGATGAGCAGGTGACAGCAAAGGCTGCAAGGTTTTTAGCTGGGGCAATCAGAATAAGAGCCACTATTTGACTACTGATTCAAAACCCTAAAATGTATTTTATATAATTGACTTTTTATTTCTATTCTTTGTATATCGTATTGTTGTTTTATTGCTATGGCCGATGGCTGACCCAAATAAAGATTCATTCATTCATTCATTCATTCCTGACAGCATGAGAACCTCTGGGGATGCGGATCAATCAGCATTGTCCACAAGCCTTGCCTCCTACCCTCCTGAACAACCTTGATGGCTTTACATCACCCGTGGGTTCTCATGCTGTCAGGGAAGAGAGAAAGGATGACAGCAACTCACCCTCTCTTGACACGGATCAATCAACATTGTACATAAAGGCGGGAAGCAAAGCTAGTGAAAAGGCAGTCAGGACTCAGATTAAGGTTGGCAGATCAATTTTCACTTAGAGTTTGCAACTAGGGGAAACTTCCTTCTGTTTGTTGATTTGTTCTGATTAACATGGTGAGGTCTTATGAGGTCACTTACCTCCAAGGTCTTAAAAATGTTTTTTAAGTCATGGTTAAAAGTCATGGTTTAAGAATCAGGAGAACTATTTTGTTAATGGTGTTGGGAGTTGTTAGGAGGCCTCTGTGTTCCTCACCGAGCTACACTTTCCAGAATGGTTTAACCATCAGCTCCCCTTCCCAGGGAATTCTGAGCTCTATGAGGGAAGAGGGGTATTCTAACAACTCTCATTACCCTTAACAAATTACAGCTCCCAGGATTATTTTGGGGAACCAATGACTGTTTAAAGAAGTATGATACTTTAAAAAATGTGTAGTGAAGATTGGGCCCAAATTTGGTTTCTCTTCTTGTCTTGTCTTTTCCAACATTAGGTTTGGCTCACCATGTTTCTGCATCATGAAAATTTGTTGGGAGTTTTAGTGTGCATTTTCCTAATACATACATTTTTATGCAATTTAGCCTAATGTACACAGTTCCCCAAGCAATTATTGTAAGTTATTTTCACTGAAATATTTGGATGTTTATTTCCCCCTAATATATGCATTTATGTGCCCGTTTTTTGGTTAGATAACTGGATCACAAAATTCAGAGAAGTGGTGAACTGAAGGATTTTGGTTTGCGTATAGTTTTGGGAGGAGCAAATTAGGTCAGAATCAAATTTGCCCCTGTCCCTTTTTGTGTATTGATACAATCATAAATAATCCATAAATTTGTTTACTTATAAATCTGCAATATTTAGCCATTATAAATGTATGCAGGAGTGCACATATATGCATATATATATAGGCACATAAATTCTAACACACTGTGTGCCTAAATACTGTTGACTCATGGTTTTCTCTGGCAACCTTGGAGGTTTAGTTTTCAGTGGGGAGCTAATGTGTGTAGTGGCTGCTCAGCCGCAAGTTTCTGCTTGTCATTAATTGGCTGGGGAAGTTCACCAGAAGTGGGACATTTATAGGCACAAAGCTCTTATAATGATCACTTTTGAGCCTTTATCCCGCTACTTTTGATCTTGGACTTCAGTTATCACCAGGTTTTTATATGCTAATTATCCAGTGTTTCTGGGGGACAAGGTTGGGACGGGGGTATATAAAACTACCAGCAATTTATAGAAGGTAAATCAGGCATTTCCATTTATCTTTGCTAATAATAATAGAAGAAAGGGATACCCCGTATAAAATTGGGAAGAGAGAAAACTGATTTAATGCAGTGTATAATTAACTGGTGGAAGTCTCTTTTTTCAATGTTGAATTGACACCGTACACTGCATTTGTATATATTGTATACCACCTTGATATTTAACACGAGATGGCACAATATAAATATTTTTATAAAGCAGTAAATAGCCACTTCATTGATGCATATCTCAGCACACAGAATTGTATAACCTTGAAGCCAAGTTAGTATTTGGGGGGAATAGACACATTTAAGGCTACAATTCTGTGCACACTTACCTTGACGTAAGCCCCATTGAAGTCAATAGGATTTACTTCTCTGAGTAGACATGTAACCTGTGACTCTATAAATGCAACAGCAGACCACTTAGGCCCAGGCAACCCCCGCAGGTGCTTAAAGTTTCCTCTTTTGAGGAATCGTTTGAGGTTCTTTGTAAGGTCCTTTGCATCCTTTGCCTTTGACCACAACACAGGCAAAATATTAGACTTGGGATTTTGGCCCAAAGTAGTGTGACAATTCCCTGTGTTGCTAAGGAAAGCAGTCATCCCCCCCCCCCAAATTGTGTTTTACTGATACTGCCCCTGTCCCGGAAGATGTAGGAGGTTGCATCTATCTGTGTGTGCATTATAGTTTATTAATTGCTGTGTAAATTGCTTCTTAGCAGGGAAATGGAATTTAAGGCATGAAAAACATGCAACACCTTCTTAGTATGGTTCCCTTTTATTAATTAAAACAACAACAACAACCAAACTCTTTACAATTTTCTGCCTCCCACCTTGAGGATATAATTTCCTCATTGGTATTCCACACAGAGAAGTTATGTTAAGAAACAATCCTGATGGTGATGCCTCCTCCGTTTATCTGCCTTTTGGTTTGAAATTAAACGTTTAGAATGCCCAGTTCTGAAAATGACTTTTTAGGACGATGTACTGGGGATTAATCTCCATGCAGTTTACAAGATTGAGAGGCACAAAGCCTCTTCTTAACGACAGGAACCGCTGTGAATTTTTGAAGGCGTAGATGAGGAATGTAAAGATGGATGTGAGGGTAGCAAAGTTATTGGATGCCAGTATTCAAGGGGTGCTTGCTGGCCTGTTGCTACCACCAGCATTTTACAGCTCTCCTTAAGGGAGGCTGACTTTTTAAAGATTGTATCCAAATCCCTGATTGACTGGAACACCATTACATCGCTTTATAAAAACGTCCCATGCTGTGGAGTGTAAATGGGTTTGTTCCTTCTCATTTTGAGGGCCAGTTCTATTGCCATGATTAAGAGCCTGATCGTGCAAGGTGCTAAGCACCCCCTCCTTTTTGTGGGGGCATTTATTTATTTATTTGCATATCACTTTTAAAGGCATTATCCTTCCCTGCATTGATCCTGTGTCCAGGCAGAGAGACCTTTCTCCTGCGCCCCTGCCCTTGGTTACTACACTACACCAGCATTATGGATTCTTTTGGACTACAATTCCCATCATCCCTGACCACTGGTCTTGCTAGCTAGGGATGATGGGAGTTGTAGTCAAAAAAACCAAACAAACAAACAGCTGGCGACCCAAGTTTGGGAAACACTGATCTAGAGTAATAAATGGCTAGACCAACAACAGCTTGAAAGTGGGAGACATTAGCTCCCTGCACCTTGGCCATCAGTTACCGGGAGTGTGAATAAAGTCTAAATAATCCATTGCGTGGAGGCAGCCAATATTTTATAGAGTGGCTTGAATCTAAAAGACACACTGGCATGAGTGTAAGCCACTTCTGTTTCTGTAATTTCTGATAACCCCCCTCTCACTTCACTACTTCATGAACTGTTCCTGAAAGTCACCTAACCCTCAAAAGTAGATTTCAGCACAAAACAATCAACACAAAGAAGGTGGGAAAGGAAAGGCCCATTATGCAAGCAGAAATCTGCTTGCGGTTCTCTGAAAGAAAGATGCCATGCTTAGCACCAGCAGTATAGCTGGAGTAACTGATGCTTCCCTAACCTGAATTACTAACCCCATGTAGACTTGTCACAGTAAGAAGGGAAACAATAACTTCTCAATCCCACATAGAGTTGTCACAATCAAAAGGGAAGTAGTTACTTCTCAAGGAACCTTCCTTCCATAACAAAGCCACTACAGTACTGTTGACTGCATGCATCAGTAATGTTTATTATGAAGCAGATGTGGGTCTTGTTGGTCTTTTGCACTACGAGAACTCCTGCTTAATATGCCCCTAGAGGAAGCACCGAAAAGCACAGGGTCACTGGGTAAGAACTCTAAACAGAATGAACTCATATAAAGTGCTACAAATTACATCAGAATGTACACTAGACTCTCTGAGGAACGGATGGGAATACTGACTTGGGAATACCGCTTGAGTCAGACTGTTGGTCATGGATCTTGGCCAAGATCACAAACATTTCTATTAACTCAAAACTACAGAAGACTCCGCACTGCTTGAGTATTATATTACTCCAGAGACTGACTAAAGAATGGGCTGGCTGCCTTCCTTTCACTACAGAAAGCATACCGATGCCAAATACAAATGCCAAAGGGGTTCTTATATAATCTGCTGGTCCTTTTAAGACAAACATCTGTGACTGCCAACACTGTCTCATACTTCAGATCCCAAATCCATTTGTTGGTCTGTTCAGGTGTCAGTTCCTGGTTAGTGGGTTTGCGCAAAGCCAGGATAAGATGCTCATCTGCCTCTCGTTGCGTGGCAAAGGAATTTGCTTTGTGCCTTTAGATCAAGGCTATAGTTAGTTTGGCAGTTCCCATGCCTAGTAGAAGGACTTGTAACTGGTGTCAGTAACTCCAGATGCAGCCATGTCTCGGACTCAGAACGCTGTACCTGGGAACCCATTCTTCAGCACAAAACACAAGTACATGGCGTCATTTATGAATGATCCCCATGGATGTATTTTGTCACTTTTGTCTAGCAAATAAAGAAAGGCTGGGCTCTTCTCTCTTCCCCCTGCAGCCCTTGTGGCCCCAAAGCTCTGTTCAGGGGGATTGGGGAACCCCTCCAGAGCAGCAGGAGAAACAGCACAGGGGACTGCAGGGGAAGGTGAGACTTTGGATCTTCCCATGGGGTGAGATCCTTTGCTGGATCTTGGTCCCATCCATGAATGAAAGGAGTTCTTGCTTTGCAGAAGCCTAGTTAGGATCCAAGCCGTGATCAATATCTGGAAATGGGTCGAGCGAAAGCAACCCCATTAGATGAGTGGAAGTCATTCACAAATGATGCAATGTGTGCTGCTATTTTGTTCCTCTGGAATCAGTTATCAAATGCAAAAGGGGACGAAAGGCCTGAAATAAATTTTAGGACTGCTGGTTCTTTTTGAGTGCATCCACCCATGTCAAGGCATGCCCGGCAACTGATGACTTCACTCCATGAAACAGAAGCTCTGATTGAAATGGAAAGGAAGATCCCTAACCATACTTCCTACCCGATTTTTTTTTTAATAAACTTTTCTCTTCACATAATGTAAATTGGATTCACTTTCTTTTCTTTTCTCTCTCTTCCCACTCTTCCCAGGTCCTGGTGGCAGCCCTGGCCCAAACTGCAAAAAATGTGATCTACGTTCTCGTACTGTTGTTCCTGCTCATGTTTATCTTCGCAATTCTGGGTCATGGTTTGTATGGAGACCCCGACCACGGAGACACACGTAACTGGGGCACCCTAGCAGCTGCCTTTTTCACTCTTTTCAGTTTAGTGACGGTAATTATCCATTCTTGGTCAGCTCTGTCCCACATTGCTTTTATATAATGGCAAAATCAAATTGAATAGAAACTATTTCTCTAGATCTGTTATGTTTCAAGGCTTTTTCTTATTTTAAGGACAAAGGTAGTTTCAGGGAGTGGTCAACTTAAGATGAGGAACATGGTTCTCTGGATGGTTGTTTAAGCTTTCCCCTTGCCATAGTTTCACTCATTCAAAAATACTCCCTAGAGATGCTGTTTGCCCCATAAAGCAAAACATGCTGGTATCACACTGTGCCACACTTGAGTGTGTCTTCAGTCCAGCTATTTTTCAGAAGACTGTAGAGTTGGGAAATTTTGCATCTCATCCCCATCGTTATCTCTGATAAGTATTTTGCCAATGAACCTAATTTCCCTGCAACATTCCCCACAATATCTGGATAAACTTTGAGAATGGTTTTATGGCTTCCCTCCCCCCATAATCAATTGTTACCCCCCCCCCCCATGTTTATCTTTGTGCACATATAGTGTAAACACAACAAGATCGGCCCCAGAACACAGAGGGGTAATAATGTGAAATGGGACAAGGACAACAGCGTGATCAAGATCTCAGAGACAATAATGATTGCCCCAAACAATTCCTGCATGAAGCTGTGGGTTGGGCTGATTACCGCCAAAGGATCTTCTGATTCTATCAAATTACTATTAATTAGTAAGAGCAGTTGTTTTAAATCTGAAAGTATAGGCATGGATCAGGGTGTGTGTGTGTGTTGGGAAGAATGTATTGCATTGAGGAAGGCAGGAAGGCAAGAAAACCAACCAAACCAAGCCTTCAGTCTTGTTAATTTCATTGCTGCCACCAGGTCAATATCTTCTATCACCTCGGGCCCTCAGCCACCTGCACTAAATAGCCTTCTAAGTTTCCCCCTATACCATAGAGTGGTTTGGCACTTAGCTGTGGGGTGAATAACAAGGTCATAGACCATCCCCCCCCAAAAAAACCCCACACCAAACCCAATCTTTAATTAAGGTTTTAGTAAAGCAACATTAAACAGCTTGTGAGGAAATTATTTTAGATTTTTTAAAAAATAGAGAGAGAGATAAAGGCACCTGAGATAAATGTACCTGTTCTAGACTGTTTTTCCCCAACCAAGCCAATGCTTATGAATCTGTACCCCCCTGCTTATATGGGTTCCTCTGTGCCCATATGCTGACTTGTTCTATTGTAGTGCCCTTTTGAGCTGCCAAACATTTTCTAGTGTTCCAGCACTGTTAGTGTTTCAACCTTTTTGCTCTCTTGCAGCTTTTCAACTGCTCAAATCTCTATCTCTTCTCATCTCTTCATCTCTTCAGTTAACTATGCTATTTTCCAACTCAACTTATGCACAATATTTTCACACCTCTTCCCAATCTTTTAGCCAATTGGAAGGAGAGAAGATTCCCGGTTAAGTTTCTATCTCCCATAATTTCCAGGTTCCTCTGTGCAGAGCTTCCCCCTGTGTACATTTAACCTTCTTCAGAACTTCTACCCCTCTTGTCCAGAAAAGCCTCCAACGCTAAGTGACTGTTTTACAATTTGAGCATTACAACCCCCAATTGAATCACTGTGATTTATATGAAACTCGGCTGATTCTTCTTTAGAGTTTAATGACTGATCTGATGACTTTTCAGGTTGATGGCTGGACAGACTTGCAGGATGAACTGGATGCCAAAAAATTTGTTTCAAGCCGGACGTTCACAATAGTGTTCATTCTCCTGGGATTTTTTGTGTTTTTCAATATGTTTATTGGAGTTGTTATCATAGATATTCAGGTAACTTGCCTTTGTGTGGCAGAGATAGCAATTTTATCTCTGTATAAATTCATTTGTTTGATAACCAGCACTTACTGAGTGCCCACAAAACTGCTATGCATGTGAACTATTTGTGAGTGACAGTCTGCTCTGATTAAGCGGGTTCTCCTTCATGGAGAGCACGTGTTGCGGAAGGGTTAACAAGACACCCCCCTGTTGCTGGGTGAGTTTGTTTGGATGGCCACAGATGGGATTGGGCTCCTCTTGTTGTTGGGGGGATGTTGATGTTGCGAATTGATGATTGACAGCCATAGGCCTTATATTCCCTGCACGCAGCGTTGAGCTTCCTCTTTTCGCTGCGTGTATCGGATCTCCCTCCCACCCTCCCTGTTTTCAGGGTCTTTTGCGTTTGACCTTGCTATGCCTGTCATGGGGTCACCTGCTTTGGGGCAGGGGCCTGGTAGGAATTTTGTCCATTCGGCTAATTGACTGGGGCCATTTGGTTTTTGCCTACTGCGTAGCAAATCGTCACAACTTGTAAGGTTGTGGTTAGGCATTAGTTAAAATTGGTTGGTGGAGGGGTAAGGAATTGGCTGTGCCTGCCCCTCCAATGCTGCTGCTGCATGGGGCTCGCCATGCTTTTGTTCATACCTCCGGCAAGGGGCTAGGGCCACGCAAGAGCCCCTGGGAGCATTTGGGGAGAGGAGAGGGCCAGCTCCATTCTCTCCCCCTAAAGTGTTTACCCTTATTGACTTTGCTGGCTAGCAGATGTCAGTTCTGTCCCAGGGCAGGGGACAGATAGTCGGAACCAATGCCTAAGCAACCACTCACATTGGTAGTATTTAAATAATAATAATAATAATAATTTATTATTTATACCCCGCCCATCTGGCCAGGTCTCCCCAGCCACTCTAGGCGGCTTCCAACAAACATTAAAATACATACACATGTCACAGATTAAAAACTTCCCTGAACAGGGCTGTCTTCAGGCATTTTCTAAATGTCAGATAGTTGTTAGTACCTTTGACTTCTGATGGGAGGGCGTTCCACAGGGCGGGCGCCACTACCGAGAAGGCCCTCTGCCTGGTTCCCTGTAGCTTTGCTTCTCGCAATGAGGGAACCGCCAGAAGGCCCTCGGCGCTGGATCTCAGTGTCCGGGCTGAACGGTGGGGGTGGAGATGCTCCTTCAGGTATACTGGGCAAATAAAGTTGTGGCCAAAATTATGCCAAAAACCTCAAACCTAAATTTCTGTGTGAAGTATGAATTTATTTGGGGGTGTCTTGGGACCTCGACACGCAAGTGAATTTTAGTCTAAATCCTATGTTTAATTTTCATCCAATTTAGGCATATCTCTTATCTATATACTGCAAAATGGGTATAGTGACATATGTGATTTAGATCTGTCATAGTCCTACTGCAAGCTGAAAAGTCTTGTGGGATGAACATTAACACCAAAAATGTATACAGTTGTACCTTGGAAGTTGAATGGAATCCGTTCCGGAAGTCTGTTCGATTTCCAATACATTCAGAAACCAAAGCGTGGCTTCTAATTGGCTGCAGGAAGCTCCTGCAGCCAGTCGGAAGCCACAGAAGACCCGCCGGATGTTCGGGTTCCAAAGAATGTTTGCAAACCAGAACACTCACTTCCAGGTTTCCAGCATTTGGGAGCCAAAACGTCCAAGTACCAAGGCATTCAGGATCCAAGATACGACTGTATAAACAATTACAGTATTTTCCTGCGTATAAGACTACTTTTTAACCCAGGAAAATCTTCTCAAAAGTCGGGGGTCGTCTTATATGCCGGGTCGTATTTCTTATATGGCGAGTATATCCCAAACTCTATATATTAACTGGGAAAGTTGGGGGTTGTCTTATACGCCCAGTCGTCTTATATGCCGGAAAATACGGTACTTCAAATATATTGATGCTGTTACTTCTGCAGAATGATTTATCACTGCTTTGGCATGAAGTATAAGGGATATGGTTATGAACTGGGCTGCTCTACTATACAAAGTATCTAGAACAGTTTGTCTACCAGTAATAAATGCTGATTAATGGGATATCCAAGGGATATCCAAGGCAGAGCATCACCTTGGCTCTGTACTTAAGGAGGCAGGGAAGGATGTAAGGAGGGGGATTACACATACCTTATTCTTTTACTGGGTTGAGAAAATAAAATTTCCTGATGATGTAGTAAATGAACAGGAGCTTTTTCTCAAGATATTCTATCACCCTTTGTTTCAATACAACCAGGGGACAACTGACGAATATGATCAAAAGCTTAAAGCAGAGAGGCAAGCGGCTCTGGTGGCAAAAAAGCAGGCCATTCTGAAAAGACAACAGGATGAAATAAAGGAATTACTGAATCAGCAGGTTAGCACACAATAATGTTACGTTGCATTAAGGGCATACTTTTTAGTAGATGATTCCCATTCAGTTAGTCTCCATTAATTCACAATGAATGAATAACCCACCTGTGGAGAATTTAAAAAGTAAACCAAGTTGTAGATTTTCTTTTTCTTTTTTAAATATCATTTTTATTAATTTTCAAAACATTTTTACAATACTACCATTCACATACTTTTCACATCTTGTACCTTTTTTGGCTTTTTACGGCCTTGTCTTCCTTCAGTCCTTCCAAGCGACTTTATAATTTTTATATTTCAACTTATATTTCTTATTTCTACCAGTACCATTGCTTTTTTTACATCTCACTCAAAATTTATCACTGTAACCAAGTTGTAGATTTTCACATCTTTAATGCTCAGACTGAAGTTGTTCATTTAGCTTATAAAGTGGAAAAGCCACAGCTGTGCTCCATTCTGTGGGCCACAGACCCCAACGCTGTACAGAATATTGGGTCCAGAGAGAACCTTATACCTACCTTTCAAGCTATAAAATCTAAATAGACTATTGAAATTGTCCAAGCCTATTCAAGTAGCTGGTTAGGGCTGGGATTGTTACATCTCCTGAATGAACTAGCTGTGGCTTATTAATTTTATTTAATAGGCTTTTGGATTGCTTTTTATGCAACATGGCATCCCAAAGCAGATATACAACTACATATCCATAAAACCCAAGAACAAAACTATTTAAAACAATGCAGATATCCTATTCCCAAAATATACTAGTTTGCATACCAGAAAAGAAGTGGCTCACCTAACTCTGAAGAACAGCATTCATTATCCTAGATAGAAAAATGGTTATTAAGGCCTGTTTAAAATTAATGAGTGATGGAGCCTTGGGCATCTGTGGCAGAGAGCAAGGAAGGCAGGTCCCCTCTGCTGCTGGGTGAACTGTAGTATCCAATTCCCAGCTTTTATTTTTATTTTTTCCTGTTTCAGGCATCTGTAAAACCCGAGATGTGATGCAACATGTGTTTTCCTTTGTTTTGTGAGAAACTAACCTGCTCCCACCCTTAGGTGTTTTTGGCCAATGAATGAAGTCATAGCAGTGACTGACATTTAAGAAACCAGATCTAGACAATTAGACAAAGAGAAGGCTAGCTACCACCATTAAGTCTCCAGAATTACCAGAAATGGTAGACCTGTTATCTCATGCTAATTATGCATGTTTATTTATCCCCTGCCCCGCACATGAAACATTCCTGCAGATGCCCATGGGTAGAGCTTGCCTCACTTGGAATCAAGTTCCATAAATTGGGAAGTGTATTTCTTAAGCTTTCTTATAATTTATACATACACATCCCTTACTCACACATTCGCTCATATCTTCATGTGCAACGGGGTTCCGTTGACCCTTTTTGAAATCTGAAGGATCCTACACAGGGCTTTTTTTTCAACCGGAACTCGGTTCTGGCACCTCTCAGGTGGGCACCATTGCCATTAATAAGAGAACAAGGGAGGCATTCATGGTGAGATATGGGCACCTCTTTTTCTAGAAGAAAAGCACAGATCCTACAGATTTTGGAAGGCATGCAGAAAGGGGGCCATGCAGGGAATTCCTTGGGAAACATGGTGCTCAGCAACTTCCTAGGTGTCTATGACTCCTCCCTGACAAAACCCAAACAGTCTCAGTAATGGAGTATGGACAAACTTTGTAAAGTTTCTAAAGCGCTACCCATATGGTGCCCTTTTTAAATCCCACAAAACTTCTCCCAGAAATTCAGGGAGAAGATGGGCCAGTCCTGATCTGGATGTGACTTCTGTTACTTTAAAACATAAGTGGGGCACCTCAAGCCTGAGGGCCACATGCAGCCCTCAAGTTATCACTATCTGGCCCTCAGAACATTCTCCAGGCCGCACTCCTCCCAGGCCATGTTTTGCACCCTGAATGCTTGTGCCTGACTAGAATGTGCTCTTGAAGTCTGATAATGCCTCATGCTTATCTCTATGAGAGCCAGTGTGGTGTAGTGGTTAAGAGCGGTAGACTCGTAATCTGGGGAACCGGGTTCGCGTCTCCGCTCCTCCACATGCAGCTGCTGGGTGACCTTGGGCTAATCACACTTCTTTGAAGTCTCTCAGCCCCACTCACCTCACAGAGTGTTTGTTGTGGGGGAGGAAGGGAAAGGAGAATGTTAGCCGCTTTGAGACTACTTCGGGTAGTGATAAAGCGGGATATCAAATCCAAACTCTTCTTCTTCTTATGGAGGACAGAGAGGATATGTGAGTTTGTGTAGAAACTAGCCTCCCATTCAAAGGTAAGCATTCACATTTGTTGCGCTGCCTCCTTTCCACTCTGGCCCTGCCCATCACTACCACATGGGTACCAGAAGGTTGTCCCCATGGCTGAACAATGTCCCACCCCTACACCTCTGCCCGCTTTAAAACATCAAAAAACCCATCCCCTTTCCAATGTTGCTTGTTTGCCATTTGTGGAAGTTGCTGGGCAGTATAACTAGCTCTGTGAAGCCGAACGTGGCATTGTAGTGCTGGCATTAAACCGGTTGCTTGTCTTTTCACACCAGAAATCAACAGAATATAAAACCTTTGATGAAATGGTGGAAAGCTTTAAGAAGACCCTGGTTCACACAGATCCCATTATCTTAGAAGATTTTTGTTGCAGCCTGCCGTTCATCGATCTATATTTGTCATCCTTGGATCGTCAGGATGCTACAATTTATAAGTATGCAACACTTCCTAAGTCAACTGTATAAGAGTTAGATCATGTTCATATTAATAGTTGTTTCACTGCAGCAAACATTAATTATTTTAAATTCTTAACACTCCTTAACTCCTGTACTGTTTTTACTGAGATCTAACTGAAATGCTTTTTTTAAGTGTGTGGCATTGTTTCCTAAATACTGTGAAGTTAAGGAATTCTGAATGTTGGTGAGTAATGGTATGACTGAATGCTTCCAAGGGGGCAAAAGCATTCCTTGCATGTAGAAAGCTAGAACTTCAAGAAGAAGGGTTCTGGGATAATCTTTCCAATCTTTCCAAATGCAAGGAGTTTTTGAAATGGAAGGCAGTCTAATGTTTGAAATGGTCTTGCCATAGGAGAGGTGTAAAACATTGGGGGGGTTTGTGTTTGAATCAGCACTCCAAGAGAACCCCATGTTTAACAGCTTTGCAATGACAGGACCATTTCAAACATGTAAAAATTGCAAGAACAGAAGCTTCCCGGTTAGGGAATTTCTATTCAAAACAAGGAATGAATGAAAAAAGTGCATTGTAGATTCTTGTTCCTAACAAGTGCATGAACAATATAGAAGGCACAACTTCCTGAATAAGCCCTACAAAAAGACCTTAATACTGGCCATTTGGTGTTAGAAGAATGAAGCTCTGGAAATTACTAAAGAGCACATTTGAATATTTAGTCTCTGTTTTGCCAACTGATACATATGGATCTTGTGATCATTTGTTCTTACTGATGAAAATGTGGCAGCCTTTGGAGGAGACTTAAGAGGCTGAATGTAAGAAGCCACTGGGACTGTTTGTGGGGCCTGCCTGGTGTTTTTACATGAATAGAATGTGTGCTTTTATTTAAAATGCATCTCTGGGTTATTTGTGGGGCATAGGAATTCATTCATTTTTTTCTTCAAAATATAGTCTGGCCCACCACATGGTCTGAGGGATGGTGGACCGGCCCACGGCTGAACAAGGTTGCTGACCCCTGCTTTAGACCGAGGGGATCAATATATAAACTTACACCATCCATACAGTACATCTGCTTTGTGTGCAGAAGGGCTAAGGTTCCATCCCGGGCATCTCTAGCTTAAGGTTACCAGATTTTTTTCAATGAATCCGGGGACACTTTGCATGTTCAGACCCAGAAACCTCCCCCCTAAATAAATTCACACTTGACTCAAATTTTAGTTTGGTTTTTGGCAGAATTTAGGCCACAACTTTATTGATTACAGAAAGTGATTGGTTGCATAGGCTCTGGTTCGACTAGCTCCCTGCCATGCAGGTAGCGCTGACCCAGGGTTCCAGCATAGGTCAGCCAAGGGTGAACACCTGGAAAGCGGAAAGCCGGGAACAGACTATCTGTGCTGGTCCCATGGGTTACCTGAGAGGTGAGGTCCAAGTCTGGTCCGTGGTCAAAGGTTCAACGTAGAGACAGTCCGTAGTAGCTGAAGCTGGGTGCAGGGCAGGGAGTCAGGCGAAGTCAGGAACAGGTATGCAGGCAGGGAACCAGGGCGGGTCAGGAGCTCAGGCAGGAAAGCAAGACAGGTCTCAAGCAGGAGCACTGGCAGGAACTAGCAACCAACAATGTTGCTCCCGCAACTTGGAGCTGGGGCTGGACAGCTTTTATCTGCCCCGAGGCATAGGGCAGCCCCGATCCTCTGGTGACTTGCCTCTCCTGGCCTCTCCTCCTGCGGGAACTTAGTTCCCTTCGCCTCTCTGCCCTGAGCCTCTGCAGCTCAGGAGAGGCTGGAGGGTTACCGGACCCAGAGGCAACCTCAGCTTCCCCTGACGGGGCTGGGAGTGGAGTACCTGCAGGCAATGGGTCCTCCATCCCATCAGGAGCCACAGCAGACTCAGCAGATGCCTGCACCTGAGGATCCAGCACAGGTGAGGACCCTTCAGACTCAAGCCTTAGCCCTGGCTCTGCTGGTTCTGGAGGCGGGGAATCCTGTGCAGGCAGGGATCCCTCAGGTTCAGCATCTGAGTCTGAATCCCAGGCCATCACACTATCTCTGCCACCCAAATGTCCCCCCGGACTCAGGCACGGGCACAACCCCTCTCAGGGGTTGACCAAACCATTGAGTCCTAGGATTCCTTTAACGGAATACCCTTCACATAGGGATGGCGAGAGCGTTCCCCCATCCCTATCACCTGAACCAGAGCCTATCTGCAACCTTAGAAGTTGTGACGATTTGCTACGCAGCAGGCGAAACCCAAATGGCACCAGCCAATCAGCCAAGTGGGGAAAATTCCTGCCGTGCCCCTGTCCCAACGACAGACGACACACGACAGCATAGCAAGGTCAAGCGCAAAAGCCCTAAAAGTAGGGAGAGGTGGGCGGGTGTTCCGATGCATGAACCGAAAGAGGAAACTCTGGGTCACATGCATAGGTATATATAGGTCCCTCGATCCGTTTAGACTGCGTCCCATTGGCCAGATTACTCCCAGCAACGAGGGACCTTCCAATCGGGTGTTGTGGCTGACCAATAATACCCACCCACAACACAGGGTGTCGGTTGTCCAGGTCTCACTGCAATACATGTCCTCTTTGAGGGAGGACCCGATTTTCAACTTCAATGGATTTTGTATGGGGACTGATTTGTAAATCCGGGGACTGTCCCCAGGAAACAGGGACATCTGGTAATCTTACTCTAGTTAGGACTGGGAAACATTCCTGTCTGAAACTCTGAAAAGCCACTGCCAGTCAGTGTAGACAATACCAGACTACATGGACCAATGTGAAGAGTTCCCAAATGCCCTCTCCAAACTGAGTAAATGGACAGTAAAAAGGGAAAGGCAGTTCAATGTAAGCAAGTGTAAATTGAAGCATGTTGGGGAAGGGGAATCCCAATGAGGTCTGAACTTATGGTGACTGACTAGGAGCGAGGCTTGGGGTTGTAGTGGATAGCTCAATGAAGATGTTGACTGAGTGTGCGGCAGCAGCAGTGAAAAAGGCAAATTCCATGTTAGGGATCATAAGGAAAGGGATTGAAAATAAAACTTCTATGATCGTAACTCTGTTATACAAATCTAATGCACAACAGCACTTGGAATATTGTGCTCAGTTCTGGTTGCCTCACCTAAAAAATTAAAATACTGTGGAGTTGGAAAAAGTCCAGAAAAGGACGACCCAAATGATCGAGGGGATGGAGAAACTCCCCTATGAGGAAAGGTTACAGCATTTGGGACTTTTTGGCTTAGAGAAAAGGAGTGTGAAGGGTGACCTGATAGAAGTTTATTAAAAGTGGCTAGAGGAACTTTTTCTCCCTCTCTCCTAACATGATAACTCCTGGACATCCAGGGAGGCTGAATGCTGGAAGACTCAGGACAGATAAATGAAAACACTTCTTCCCACAGTTCAACTATGGAACTTGCACCTGCAGGAGGCAGCCATAGCTACTAACTTGGATGGCCTTAGAAGAGGATTAGATAAATTCAGGGGCATCTGAGAGCTGTCCGTGCAGAAAGACTGCGACATAACGAAGAGGATTAGTGGCTCTTGATGGGATGGTGAAGTGGAATTGTTGTATTGTTGTATTGTTTATGTTGATTGGTTTTTTATGAAGGATCACTATGAGAAGTTTTAAGTTCCTTTTATGGATTAGTGGAATTCTGGAGTCAGGGATCTGATTTGTATAAGCCTTGTTTGCTGAGCCTGTATTTTATACAATTTGTATATGGTGTCTGTGCGAGAATGTATGGTTTTACTATGCCTAAAAAAGGTTTCTTTTATTATTTAAGACTGTCAACAGCTACTAGCCATGATGGCTATGCTCCATCTCTGTTGTCGGAGGCAGTGTGCCTCTGAATAGTAGTGGTTGCTGGGAATCACAGGGAGGGGGGAGGGCTCTTGTGCCCGGGTCCTGCTTGCGGGTTTCACCACAGGCATCTGGTTGGCCACTGTGAGAACAGGATGCTGGACTAGATGGGCCACGGGTCCACTGACCCAGCAGGCTGTTCTTATGTTCTCAAGACCTGTTGTAGCATCATGAAATGATCATTGCATGTGTTTTGCTTGTTTTCTCATTCCAGGCTGCAAAAATTGTATTATGAAATCGTTGCCGTTTTGACTAATATGCTGCAAGAAGCAGAAGAAAAGCCTTTGCAGGACCTGCAGACTCGCAGGTGAAGACCTGAGTTTCCTGCTACCTAAAGAAAAAGCTTTTTTTTCCTATTTGAAAAATCTCCTTAGCAATTAGCAAAACGAATGGAAGAACTTCCACGAACTTCCAGCAGAGCTAGAATTTTACTTCGTTTGTATTCACATCTTAGGAAATATAAATGTAATTTGGCTGCTTTGCTAATGCATCCTTGTGTTTGCAACTGTATCTCTTCCCATCTTTATAGGCTTAGGTCAAACTGTTAGATCATATCGTGTGATTTTTCCTGAGGCCATGTGGTAGCTTTTAACTGGTAAACCCAGATGGGTTGCAAACTAATGGAGTCATTCTGTGTGTGCAGGAAAGTTTTTGGGTTGCCGTGGGGAAGGGGAAGGATCCCATGATTGTGTGCAATTTTGTTTCTCACAGCACAGAGCTCAAACAAGGGCCTGGGCCATGACCACCACCTATAGCAGCCTTCCCCAACATCTAGTGCCTTCCAGATGTTTTGGACTACAAGTCCAATCAGCTCCAGTCAGCATGGGCCACAGTCAGGGGTGGTGGGACTTCTACCCCAAAACAACTGGAAGGCACCAGGTTGGGGAAGACTTACTCAACTCAAAGGGCACATATGAACAATTGGAGTGCATGGTAGAATTTGGCTTCCTGAATGCATGTTGTCTCTTGAAACTTCACTTATGCTGGTGCACATTTGATTTACTATTTGCCCAGTTGACATGGGTTGGGCACTGATGTGAATGACTACCGGTACATTCTGGATTCATAGTGCCACAATGGAGATGATGATGTCAACACAGTTGGTGCCATGAATTGCGCTCAAGGTGAGATGCTAGTTTATGGAAGTACTTCACTTCTGTGACTTCCTCATCATACATGGATATTTTCTGGAACTTTCAAGGTAAATAATTCTGTGGATATATTCACATTCACATTCATTTAAAGGGAAAACACACATATGCATCCATTTCAACTTTATCAGGTTATTTCTCAAATAACAGCCGATCTTGGGTTTCCAATATCTCAAATCTCCATACTTTGCATCTGATTACTAATGAAGATTTCATGCTTCAGAAACAACAGCTTATGTTGTAAGATTCTGTAAAGGCTGGGATCCTTTGTATTTGTTTATACAAGAGAATTCTGTTTCCTTGGAGGCTGGTAGAAGCAACTCAGTCTTAATGTAGTGTATATGCAGGGGCCTATACCATATCTATTCCAAACGTATCCTTTATCCCACAAGGAAAATGTGTGCAGCATATTTAGAGCGGGGATGGTCAACGTGATACCCTGCAGATGCTGTTGAACTCCCAACTCTCATCAGCCCCAGCCAGCATAGTCTATAGTCAGAAATTATGGGAGTTGTCATCCATAATATCTGGAGGGCACCAAGTTGGGCTACCCCTGGGTTACAGCAAACGCTACTGCAGAGAAAGAGTCTAGCTGATATACTGTGACTTCCCAGCTATCTTGAGAGGCAATGCTATACTTGGAAAGGAATCAGCTGAAACACATGCTTAGGATTATACACTTAGCCATTTTGGACAAGATGGAAAAGATTCTCTTTAGTGATTATGTCCATTATTCTGGAGCCATGGGACACAAAGCCCATTCACACAAAGGATGTATCAGATGGTGAGCATATGCCCTTCTTGAATTAACCCCAAACTATGAGAAACAGCCTAGAGACACTGTTGGATGGAGAACTATTCTGTTCTTGAAGTATTTTGAGAATTTCAGGGATGGAATTTCCCTCCCAAGGGGGGAAAAGGTGATAATATTTGGTGCTGAGTTTTCTGACTCGCGTATCATTTTTATTTTACAGCTGCGAAGCACTTTATGATTATATGTAGTGGATTGCTGTATAATATTACAAAAAGAACCACTTGAAAAATGTCCTTTATAATAGTAAGTGGTTAGACTGGGTCACCCTATGCCTTTTTAGTAGTAAAATAAATTAGAAACAGACGTGTACAGTATCTAATTCTAGGCTCAAAAATGTTTGAAAAACGATGCTCATAAAGAAAAACTATTGACACTTTCTGAGAGAGATATGGGCTGACTTTAAATATATATAACAGAGCAAGTTGAGTTATCCTTCTGCAGTTATTTTTCTGAGTACAACTCACTCCACCAGACTGGGTATTGGTTTGCACACACAGCTAAATCGTTTCGAGGCTAGTTCTTCCATTGTCAACAACAAATTCGTCTCCATGGACCATTAGTTTTGAGAGGCTATTTCATATATCAGTATCACACAGTGAACATATTTTGTGTTATGTAATAGCTACACACACACACAGTTTGCATTGGGGAGTAGGCATTAAAGTGTCTAAATTCCACTGGAGAATGTAGCCTAATCACTCAGTACAATTATTTGGATTGCTTGTGATCGCAGCCCCTAAGTAAGATATAAAAACAACCCAAACCTTGCACACCACCCTTGAGAATTTCAGCAACATTTTTACTCATCTTTGATAATTTTTAATGGAATATTTTTCTCTCTCTAATTGGTGATGGACTCTCTCTCTCTATCTATCTATCTATCTATCTCTATCTCTCTCTCTCCACACACACACACACACACACACACACACACACACATGTCCCAATCCTGATGTACAGAGCAGGCTATATTTGAAATATTTATATCCTGCCTGTCAACTTTACTTTTCGAAGTGACATACCCTTAAAATCTATACAACCACAAAACTAAACACAAAAAGACAATAAGAAAAAATGAACACCATAAAAATTATAAACACAGAGCAGCAGCATGCAACAACATCCAATGAGAGCTTGAAGTGTGTTGAAAGCCAATATGCATACGCTTAAAAGGTCCTAAACAACAATAAAACCCCGCACAAGTAGTAGCTGCTGATATGTGAGAATCTTTCTGCTGAAAAGATGGTTGGCAATGCCAGCACTGATAGAGCTCTCTCATTTGTGTGTACAGAAATGAGGTGACTGGAATCAGTTTCCTTACCTCAGGAGAGGTGAACAGAACTGTCCTTGTTACAGGTAGATAGCCGTGTTGGTCTGTCATAGTCGAAACAAAATAAATTCCTTCCAGTAGCACCTTAGAGACCAACTAAGTTTGTTCTTGGTATGAGCTTTCGTGTGCATGCACACTTCTTCAGAACTGTCCTTAACAGCACTGAGCACAGGTATTCAGTGGGTACCTGTCATTTTACCCCTTGCAGCATCTCTTTAAATGAAAGTGGCCCGATAAATGGAAGCCTGTTCTCCAACACAGATCTCCCTTGCTGGGTCAGACCTACAGTGCCATTCTGTAGAACTTTTCAACAAAGAAGGTTTCAAGGACAAATTCATCTGCATGTGCCCATTCCCTACCATTTACTTTCAGATAGACGTTTCCAACTGCAAACAGAAGCTCCTCATAAAAGCCCTAGAGCGGAACCAACCATACAAGTTCCTACTAAATTTGGTTTTCATGTTGTCATTTGTAGCAATGTAATGTTTTATGAAGAACACTTCCTCAAACTTCCGCAGCATAATGAAAACATATGTGGATCTAGAAGACAATATGTGACCGTTTTCATGGAGAGATTATATCGAAACCTCATTTCCCCCCCGTTGACAGTTATATGGGCCACATTTCAGTTAGACTTAACAAATGGGGAACAATACTATCAAGCATAGAACTTCTCACTTTTACTGTGGCCATGAACATGCTAGATGGAATAACTTATGATTTAATAATTTTTAATTATCTGAAATAATAAGAAATATGCAACAAATGAGATACACTGTATAATCAAATGATAAATTATGATTTATTTGGACTAGTGTTAAATTAAATATTGTATTGCCTAGTTTGTGTTGATTGTTGACTACTTTGGAGGTTGCCAGAGCATGGATAACTAAACATCTGAGGGCGGTGGAACTATCAAGAGGGGCCCTTCTGCTAATTTTACCAACCAAGAGAATCTGTAGGGGAAAAGGTGGTTTTTCAGATAGTCTGAGCACCTTAAATTAGGCCCAGAATGAACTGGCAAACAATGCAGTTCTTTTAGAACAGATTTGCCTAACCTCTGTTATATGAGTTTGACATGCAACCCTAGTTGGGTCCAATTTAAGTATAGAAGAATAGAATATATTTTATTGTCATTGTTCCCTTCGGGGACAACGAAATTACTCGGCTGCTCCATCCACCCAGATAGGGCACTCCACACAAAAACAAAACAACTACAAAAACACTGATTAAAACCATACAGTATGATACAGCATAACAGGTAAGATTAGATGACTTTCAAAGTCCAGGCTTCCCATTCAAGGCTGAGATCGCTCTGGAGAAGAAGCTATTCCTAAGACGGCTTGTTCTTGTCCTCATCGTCCTGTATCTCCGTCCCGACGGCAAGAGCTCGAAGAGATGGTGACCAGGATGCGATGGATCTTTTACTATGTCCAGTGCCTTTCTGTGGCACCTCGTGGCATAAATCTGCTCTAAGGTGGAGAACGAGCAGCCAACTATGCTCTCTGCTGTATGCCTGGAAAAAAGACCCAGTGGACTCAGTGGAACTTACTTCTGAGTAGGATTGTGCTGTACAGGGCTGAACAGAAATGTACTTCCAAAATTGGGCGGTAAAATGGAGGGGGTTGATTAGGTGGCAATAGGTGAAATTCTGCAATAGGTGAGGCTTCCGGTCGGCGCGCCGGAGGGAGAAGGTCGGGGGAAATGTCGCTCTTGACATTCCCCGACCCGACCGGCTCAAAGGGGAGCTTGCGACGGCGACGCAACCCCCAAAACTCCCGGGAGGGTTGTCCCGGGACCTAAGATCCGGCAGAAGCTCGGAACGTTGCCCCAACTCCCCGGTAGACCCCAGTAGGGGCCGCCGTGAGCGACGCGGGGCGACGGAGCTCATCGGATCGCCATTGCCCGTCGGGTGGAAGCCGCGAGTCCTTCCCCCCTGAGCGCGCCGATTCCTCCAAAATAAAACAAGATCGGACGACTTAAATGTGAGTAATTAAGAAAGAATTTCAAGAATTTGGACTGATCTGGAACAGCATTGGGATGTAATTACGGAGGTCCGTCCCTTGCTACTGTGGCACCAAACCAGGAACTTTATTACCGCTGCGGTTGAACTGTAATGGAATTTGGTTATACAACAGAGATTGGATCCTTTTGTTTTTTGTTTTTTTTTTTTAAATAATATTTATTAAATTTTTTACACATTTTTCCAAAACATACTTTCAAAGGACATGCATTGGTCAAACTTTCTTTGGCTCCCCCCTCTCACTCAGAGGAGCCCTTTTACAGTTCATCCCCCCCCTCTCACAGAGGAATACAATTCATTTTTGTTTAACCATACAGCCTTTCTATCTTAATTGTTCCTGTCCCAATCCCTGGGTCAAGCATCTATGTTCATAATAATGGTCAAAGTTGGTCTTCCCCGATCCCTTACATCGGTTACATCATTAAATCTTATTTCTCAGGTTCTTCTTATCAATTAACACATAACTGTAAATCTTATTTAACTAACATCTTAATCTAATTTTATATATTCTTTCATCAAACTATTCCTTCTATTTCGGCTTCAGCCATTGTACCCTTCTGTTTATTATCTAATAGTTGTCTTCCCCCTCTCCCCTTCCCCCCAAAAAAGGAACACTGACTTAATAATCATCAACATTAATAATCTTCCACATCATCTTGTAATACACATGTGCCATATCCTTAAACATGCCAAATAATTCCATCGGGCTGAGAACATTTAAAGAAGAAAAGTAATCTTTTATCAATCACCCTTGTCCATGTCTCTCCTCACACCAGAACCAGGAGCTGTCAGTTCTGGAATCATTCCTCACTTCACTTTCTTTCTCAAGTTGTTTCCTGTCTATCTTCCAATCCTTTCTTGCTTGTGAGAAAGCAGTTCCATTTGTCTTGCCATTTCTGGTTATCACTGTCCTTTGCCTTGAAATAAATCTCCTGTGTTTCCTCCTAGTGATCCTTCTTTTTCCCACGGTTATGAGTTCCTTATTGTGTCTCTGATGTTTTTGATGTTGTTCTCTGTCCTTCCGTTGAAACTCTGGAATGCACTTCTGTTGCAGGCTGTCACTCCGGAAATGCCTGACGATTAGATCCTTAAATTCATCTAGTATTTCATTGATTTCTTCCAGCAAATCCATAATGACAGCCTTTCCAAAAGTCACTCACATTCACAAAAAATATAATCCAAATTTAAATCAGCCAGGTTTCTCTCGGGGTTTTAGGAGATGGGGTTCCTTCAAGGTTTGAAACAAAAGTTTCCCCCCGTTGCAACTGTTGGCTTTTGCTTCCGCAACAATGTCTCCTGTTTGTTGTTCTACCCGACTGCCGGAATCGACCTCCAGCTCGGCAACATTGGCAAGGAAGGGACCTCCGTATTTTCCTCCCGCACCAGCCCAAATTTAGTCCAGATTCCCTTCTTTTTCCTACTCACAGTTCCGAATTCAGCAGATTTGGAGAAATCGGTGCGCTCCGAGAGGACGGTCTAGCAGCTGCGCCCGACGGGGGTTTAGCGGACCCTGGGGCTCCGCCACCTGCTCGCCTCGGGAGCGCTAGCTCCCTGGGTGCAGGCTCGGCGTCCGAGCCCGTGCGGGTCCTTAGACCCCGGGACGCCCTTCCCGGGGGTTTTGGGGGTCGCGGCGCTGTCGCGATCTCCCCTTTTCCCGGTCGGGCGAGGGAATGTCAAGAGCGACATGTCCCCCCGACCATCCTCTCCGGCACTCCGACCGGAAGTGCCGAGATTGGATCCTTTTGATACCCCTGATCGGGGGGGCACCTAACTAACACTCTTGATAAGTAGAGGATCTGAATCGGACCTGTTGGACTCTATTGCGGGAATTTGGACTTGGAACTTGGACTTGGTTCGGTCTGGAATATTGCAAAGCTATGTCTATGAAAATGGAGGATGATTTTGAAAATGGAGGCTGGAAGAGGGTCCTTGAAAAAATCTGGGAACTGAGAAAGGAATTCCAAGCGGAGACTGCAAGAATGAGAGGAGAAGTAATCAACACTGATGTCATGCCAGCTGCACAAAGGATGGAAGGGGGAGAAATCCCCCTCAAGGTCAAAGGAAAGCCTCGCCACAGGAAAATTTCTTCTCGGCGCAAGATATTTAGACTGAAGAAGAGAAACAAGAAAACAACATTGGCAAAGGATTATTTTTCTCGACGCAAGAAGACACCAATAAAGAAGAAGAATTGGTTTAAGAAGTGGGAGCAGGAACAGCTGAGAAGTCAAAGAGAAGGTGAAGTCCAAGTGCAAGCAAGCACTTGGACTTGGACTGGGGAAAGGCGAGGGGAGGGTTGAACAGTGTAGGTGGGTAACCCCGGATTGATTAAATGTGTGGATTTTGAACATTTCTATCGGACATGGTCTTGAGTTATGATTATGTTAGGATCTTTCGAAGTTGGGAGCCCGAAGATTCAGGGGAGTCAGAAGGAAATTTATAAAAGATTTGGGAGGATGACGCAGAGGTTGGAATTAACAGATGATATGAAAAAAGAATGTAATGCTACTTTGCTAGAGTTAGAACTATGCTTTGTTACAAAGTTAAAGATATGCTTAATGTAACTATGTACCTGAACTGGAGATATATTTTGTTTAATGCAGCTACTGGGGAGGTGCGGAGGAAGTCACTATGACTAAGTTTTGTAACTAAGAATGGTTTACCCGGTAACAGGGTTAGGCCGAAGTCAGATAATGATTGCTTTAAGGTCAGGGGAAATAATGAATGGGTTTACCTCTGTGAGAGGGAGGGTAAGATTAAATAACTCCCCAAGGTGAGAGGTGGGGAGTGATGAATCCTGACCGAAATGTAATGTTGAATATTTATAAAATTATAAAATCAATAAAAATTATTTTAAAAAAAAAAAAAAAAAAAAAAAGAAATTCTGCAACAGTTCTTCTTAGAAAATTCTCCACAAATACTCCTCTGCAGAGGAAAATGTTATACCTGGAATTAAATATTCATCACTTATGTAGTGTCAGAGAAAAATTAGAAGATGCCTATCAAATTCTAGGAGATAAAAGACTAGGAGTAAGCATGCCCTCCAGCTAATATGTTCCTGCGAGATAAAAAGACAAACTACAAAAAATATATGTCTGATGTTTGAGATCTGGTCTAGACATTACTTTCACAATAGCCCTGTGTTGTATTTCCATTAGGGGACTGGATCATGGTGGGGAGAGGGGGAGGGGGAATGGGAACAAGTGCAGAGTACTAAAAAGTGGAGGGAGCCTCCATGGAAACAAAAGGCTTCCTTTTTCAGACAGGGTAGATCAAAAATAGTTTGAAACTAGGAGATAGGAAAGGGGAACCAGAACCCAGATCTTTTCAACTGGATGAATATTAACTCCCTGCCCGCCCCAGCTTGTACGGCCATCTGTTACAAGCATTTGTGCACACCTTGATCAGAAGACTCAAAACCAGTTTTACTACTCTGTTGCACAGCAGGTTCTTGTACTTATAAAGCCGCTCTTAATTACTTCCAAAGTTACTTAGCAAGGTAATGATGGTTTTGTCAGTCTACTTTCCATACCTTTTGGGGTGGAGGTGGGATGCCTTTAGATGTTATATATGCAAGCCCTTTCTATCCAGGCAAGCAGCCTGAGACTGTGACTGATTGGGAGACTTTCTTAGCAGAAGTGTTAATATTTTGAACTATGCTCTAATAATAATAATAATAATAATAATAATAATAATAATAATAATAATAATTTATTTATACCCCGCCCATCTGGCTGGCTTTCCCCAGCCACTCTGGGCGGCTTCCAACAGAACACTAAAATACAATAATCTATTAAACATTAAAAGCATCCCTAAACAGGCCTTCAGATGTCTTCTATACTCTTGAATCCTGAACCTCCAGATAAAAAAAAAATGTAAATGGATATGCTGAAAAGCAGAAAGGTTAAGGACATATAGGACTGAAAAAACAGCTTTTAAGTGTGCTTCATAACTTTCCTGGAGATCAGATGTTCTCAGCATCTCCAGTCCTTGCAAGAATAAGGCTAGTTATTCACCCATCTGTATGGAAGGAAGGGCCATGGCTTCAGCATAGGAAGCTGCCTTATGCCAAGTGACACTATTGGTCCATCTAGCTCAGTGTTGTGTACACTGATTGGCAGTAGCTCTCCAGTGTTTCAGACGGGACTATCACAGCCCTACCTGGAAATGCCAGGGACTGAACCTAGGATCTTCTGCATGCATCCCACTGAGCTACACTCCTTCCCAAAGACCACATGTCTCACTAAGCTTCCATGCCCTACCTTAAGAGTTATTTAAACTGTGCATTCAAGTAAGGGTTTTTTAATAGCCAGAGGTTGGCGAGCTTGCTTTGGTCCAGAGGCAGGGAGCCTGTGGCCCTCCAGATGTTTGACTCCAACTCCCATCAGCCCCAGCCAGCATGACCAATGGGAAGCCTAACAATATCTGGAGGCCGTAGATCTGTTGTTTCCTTGCCCATGACACTTGCCTATTAAGAGTGTGAGAAATCCATAACGATGTAAATTGTGAGTGTGTGCAGAATTTTCAAATGCTGAAAATATTCGTATTTGAGGCACAAGATGCAGTGTGATAAAACACATGTACATTTATGACATTGTAATGTCAAAATGCATGCAGAGAACTGTAGAGAGATGTTTGGTTGCCATGTACAAACTTTTATCTAGTCTAATGGCTGAAAAGGTTTCCTTAAAAGGCATTAATGGACAGCAGATGTTTTTCAATTACTCTTGAATTTGGGCTGCTAGGTTTGATGCACCACATCCTCTTAAGGAAAATAGGCAGCACCTTCAAGGCTATGCTGTTTGCTACTGGGGACTTGAGCTTCCTTCTAATTCGGCAGTGACTGTGTAATTGCAAATAAAGTGTCGTCACAGATACACCAATACTTTCCTTCAAAAGGAAGCTGCCTCTGGCTGCAACCTTTAAACTTTCTACTGCAGTGGCTCCCAAACTCCTCTACCTCCCCACCCCCATCATTTGACCATTTGAAAATGGCTGGATGTCTTGGCAGGCCACTTCATGGTTTTTCTACCCAGTGTTCAGCAATCCTAATGTGCTGTATTAGGTTATATATGGGTGAATTCTAATTTTAATACAGTATAATACATTAAGAAACAAAGCATGCAATAAAAATATAATTAAAAATAAATATGAATATTTTTTGATATGGACTAATCTCCTTTTTTTATAAACTGACAACAATTCTCACCCTGAGTCACTCTTTTGCTCTGTCTCTTAGCTTCTTCCTCCTTTTCTCACTGCTTCCTTCATTCCCATGCATTGATTCTCCACTCCATTGAACTACCTTTTCAGCCTCTTTCCCCCACTCAGGACCTTCCCCCATCTTACTACCAGCCCCAAATTTATTCCTCTAAACAAGGCAGAGTCTCATCCCCCACCAACACTTTTGGTCGGCCCTGTTCACCTTTTGGGCAGACCCCTGAGTCCTAAGAATGATGGAGTAGTTGCTGTGAACACTGTTCTTCAAACACACATAACCCCTTTGTACCCGCCACTCCGCAGAGTCATGGACCACCTGAATAAAGCTCATGGACCACTTGTGGTCCATAGACCACACTTTGGGAACTCCTGTGTGGATCATGAAAGAATATATTCTGAAATGACTATTTAAAAAAAATATATTTGGCAGAGTCCGCCATCCGTTTCCCATAGGAAGTGGTATCACTCGTTAATGTGAAACAAATGTCTTTCCCCTCCTCCTGTGTCACATACTGCCTCTCTTTGCAACTCTTGAGAATGGAAAAAAAAAGTTCCCACAAATTCTCAGTACCAAGTAATTTTCCATTCCTCACAGTTGAGACGTTTCTAATTCCATTTGCTTATGCTCTACGGGAGCTTCTAACAGTGGTTTCAGGTGTCTGTTCAAATCTGCCACCTGGTTTCATTAATGGTGCTGTGTGCTAACAGAGTGACAGGTGTTACCTGCTTAAGCACTGACTTCAGTTCCTAGGGCTTCCTGAGTTTTCCTTGGAGGCCTTCCTTCAAAAATATTATTCTACTTAGTGTCAAAGATCTATTGATATCCCAGTCAAAAGGAATATGAAAAATAAATCAGAACACTGATATTCCTTAAGACATGTCCATTCAGTGCAACAGTTAGTGTTACTATGTCAGATTTACACAGCAGATTATGTAGATGATTGAAGGCATTCTGGCATTACTGGATGGTAAGCATTATTGTAGGTTACTGATAAATTTGATCCAACTGAAATAAGTTTGTTGTTACTCTGTGTTTACAAAGTGAATGCAAAATGACAAAGGTTTTGGGTTTTTTTAAGCCAAAATGTGAGATGGGGGAGAAGGCAATTAGGAAAATATTCACTTAGAGGGATATGAAATACATCAGTCTTCACAAATGGGCAAGTGTTTATTTGATGTCTAATAGTTATAGGCTGTAGCTCATCCCTGGCTATTCATGTAAAAAAAGAAAAGAAAAGAAAAGAGCTCAGAACTAATAAGAAACACTACAAACCCATATAAAGCACTTTATCTCAAACATCGAAAAACAGAGTATATTTTTATGAGTTACAAATAGATCCAATGATAAGTGATACAGAAAGGAGTTTTAGTAGAGGCTTTATAAGGCTAAAATGTCCTGCTGGAAGAGGAATATGATATCTGCCAGTAGAATAGAAATGTGTGTGGGAAAAGTTGTTGGCATAATCAATGCAGGATGGAAAATAGCCCCAAATATTCTAAGAAGCGTCATGAATGAATTGTGCTTCCTGTTTTTGTGAGAGCACCATTGAGCTTCTTTCATGCTTCTGGGCTCGCATAGGCATCAGTTTGGTCACAGTGAGAACAGAATGATGGAGAAGAAGAAGACGACGACTTTGGATTTGATATCCTGCTTTATCACTACCCGAAGGAGTCTCAAAGCGGCTAACAATCTCCTTTCCCTTCCTCCCCCACAACAAACACTCTGTGGGGTGAGTGGGGCTGAGAGACTTCAAAGAAGTGTGACTAGCCCAAGGTCACCAAGCAGCTGCATGTGGAGGAGCGGAGACGCGAACCCGGTTCCCCAGATTATGAGTCTACCGCTCTTAACCACTACACCACACTGGCTCTCACATGGAGCACATGGGCAGCAACACCTTAGGTTCATCTGTTATCTTCTCTAGATAAAACCTCATGTTTTATTTCCACCATTATATTCACGCTAACATCAGTCCTAGAGCTAGTTGGCATGATAACAAATCTGCGTTACGAATGTGGGCTGAAGGTAGCCTTAATGCGAGTATTGTTGTTTGCTGCTTTGAACAAACCAAACAACCCTGGGTACTCCCACATTCAGAGAGGGTGGGAGTGTACAATATCCAAAGAACTACGTAAATAAAGCAGAAATAAATGTATAAAGTGAGATGCTGTTGAAACAGAAGGACATTGAGATGGAAGAAGATGAAGGCTCAGCCTCTGGCAAATCAAGTTTTGAAACGACATCAAAAATCTGGAAAACCTGTTTATCAGAGTCAAAAGTGGGATGACCACACACACCTTGAGCAGTGGCCTTGCTTTCAAATTGCCTTCAACTGTGTCTCAAAAAACAGTGATCCCAAAACAGACGATATTCTGCATCCAGCATTAATCTGAATGGAACCTGCAGAGCAAGTAACTTGTGCATGATTAATTCTAGATTCCATACCTCTTGGATCCAGGCCATTACACCTGTGAAATCATGACTTTCCATATTTCCTCAGCTGGAAGAGATAATTAACATAAGAGACTACGAAACATTTCACTGCAGTGTAATTATGTGCCATTAGAATGTAATTAAATGCTTATGCGGAGAAACCCAGCCTTCTAGTTTTAAACCCTCTTTCAGACTTCAGCCAGACGAAATGGAGATTATGTTGGGATGGCATGAGGACAGTCTGGGAATAGGTATTCAGCCAGTTCAGGGTAGGTTTTCACTCCCCTTTAAGGAACAATCCATAATTTGGTAGTGCTGCTTGTTCATGTTTGCTCCTCAATAAAAGGAGGTCAACGTATCCAGGAATGCTGCTGCTGCTGCTGCTGCTGTTGTTTGTTGTTCACAGCTGTGGCTAGTGCACCAACAGCATCCTTTCCTGGCAAAGGCAGATCTGGCCACAGTTATGTGTGTCTTAGCTACCTACAGGTTATATTAATGAAAGTTATTCTTTGTGGAGCTGTCTTTGAAAAGCCTTCAGAAACCTTTGTTGACAAAAATCATAGTTGCTAGACTGCAATTGTGATGGCCTGGGATTCAGACTCAGATGCTGAACCTGAGGGATCCCAGCCTGCACAGGATTCCCCGCCTCCAGAACCAGCAGAGCCGGGGCTAGGGCCTGAGCCTGAAGGGTCCTCACCTGTGCTGGATCCTCAGGTGCAGGCATCTGCTGAGTCTGCTCTGGCTCCTGATGGGATGGAGGACCCATTGCCTGCAGGTGCTCCACTCCCAGCCCTGTCAGGGGAAGCTGAGGTTGCCTCTGGGTCCGGTAACCCTCCAGCCTCTCCTGAGCTGCAGAGGCTCAGGGCAGAGAGGCGAAGGGAACTAAGTTCCCACAGGAGGAGTGCTTGCCTCCAGGCCAGGAGAGGCGAGTCACCAGAGGATCGGGGCCGCCCTATGCCTCGGGGCAGATAAAAGCCAGCCAGCCCCAGCCCCAAGTTGCGGGAGCAACATTGTTGGTTGCTAGTTCCTGCTTGAGACCTGTCTTGCTTTCCTGCCTTAGTTCCTGACCCACCCTGGTTTCCTGCCTGCATACCTGTTCCTGACTACACCTGACTCCCTGCCCTGCACCCAGCTTCAGCTACTACAGACTGTCTCTATGTTGAACCTTTGACCACGGACCGGACTTGGACCTTGCCTCTTGGGTAACCCACGGGACCAGCACAGCAATAGGAGTTCATGTCATGTTCATGTAACGCATTGTACCAACTTCCTTTTGGCTTCCAATTTGCTTCTGGGCCTCATTCCAAGTGCTTCTCTTAGCCTTTACAAGCAGAAGTGGAGAGGCTGTGACCCTCGTGTTCAACACAGACAATGGTCATGGGGGTTGAGGTTTGTAGTCCAGCAACAGCCGGAGGGCGGGGCACAGCTTCCCATAAATGGTTTGGGACCTAGATGCCTGAATGACTGCCTCAGCTGTCATGTTTTTTTTCCTCTTCAGAGGAAGTTTGGCCCCTGCCCCCTGTTACATATCCCGTCTCCATCTAAGCTGCAGTTGGTGAGTAACAAGGGGCAGCGTTTTCTCAGTCATGGTGCCCAAAAGTTCTGGGGCATCTTGCCTCAAGAAATTAGGGGCAGCCCCTTCCTCCTGCTTTTAGCCCCCAATTAAAAACATTCTTATTTAGGCACACCTTCCAATGATTTGTTTTATTAGGGGTCATAATGGTCGTTTTCTGTTTTTAATGGTGTTATTGGCACTATGCACTGCCTGTGCTTTTTAGCTGAGTTTCAGCTTTTGATGGATTATTTTAAATAGCTTTCATTACTGTTGTTAGCGGTCTTTGAGGCTCTACTAAGGATCTGAAAAGTGAGGCAAAAATAGATAAAATAGAGCATATGAACGAATACCTTGCATACAGAGAAAGCTATTTTAGCTACAGGTGCCTGCACAATGCTACCCATAATTATATAAAATTGCCAGAAACCACCCCCTGCATTTCTAAGCATTGTATTACTTATATAGCCTGTCCACAGTTATCCTTGCTCTGGTAACATCCCATTTGGATTACTATAATGTGCTGCATATGGGGCTGCCTTTGAAACCTGCTCAGAAGCTTCAGTTGGTGCAAAAATAAATACTGTTCCTCGATTGCTGGCTGGGATTGGGCAGGTTCAGACTGGGGTCTTGCCAGTTCTGAAGGAGTTGCACTAGCTCCCGGTCCACTTCCAGACACATATGTTGTATATTTATGCATTTTTTATATTTTGTACTTTGATATATTTTATTGTATCGTGATTTAAAACTGTTGAAAGCCCCCCTAAATGAGTGGGTAGACATTTTAAATAAATAAAACTCACAGTGCTGTTACTGACCACTTGAAGCCCTTTGTTGCTTAGGACAAGTGTTCCTGAAGGACTCTTCTTCCCATATGAACCTACCCAGGTGCAGAGATCTGCCTCAGAAGCCCTTCTTTAGGTTCCCTTTTTTTGGAGGTGAGATGGATGGTGACCTCCAGACAGGTGTTTGTTTGTTTGTTTGTTTTTGGTAGTGATGGCATCAGTTGCCCAATCTTTAGAATGCCTTCCCTGGGCAGAATGATCTGGCACTAGTTTAATAGTCTTTTCAGTGCTGGATGAATAAGTTTTTTGTTTTCCAAAGCTGATAACATGCCATTTTAATGGAGTATATATATTTCTGGTTCTGTATTTATTTGGCATTTGGCATTAATAGATCAGGTTACATAGTGAAGCATAGATCCGGTTACAAATAAGTAAATAAGAAAGTTGTATATTTATTTATTTATTTATTTATTTATGCCATGAGCATAAATAGAAGTTTAGGTTTATACACACACACACACACACACACACACACACACACACACACACACGTAAATAGTTTAATATGCCAATGAACAATCTTAATCCATACAAGTATATAACAGAACATAGAACAACAGCTTCAAAACACGTATTACTTAAACTCAGCTAAGATTAAATAGATTTCATTCATAATAGCATAGGGATTTTTAAATAAAATGTATATTGGTGTTAGAAAAATAATACAACAAACATGGGGTTGCCGTATTTTGAAGAGCAAAAAAGAGGACACATTTGCCAACTTCTACTTTTAACTATGTTTAACTTATCGCTATGGGGACTCTACCCATGAAAAAGAGGATGTGTCCTGGAAAAAGAGGACAGATATTACAAACATTGACATGAGTCCCCCCTTTCCCCTTCTCCCCTTGCAAAACTCAAACTTAGCCCATTGATACAAATGCATACAAAAGAAGAAGAAAAAAGGCGACTTTCAAGTTACATGAAAACATCAGTGCATAGATTCCTATGGGTTTTTGACAGCCT
Organism: Darevskia mixta; assembly: GCA_034641385.1. NCBI lineage: Eukaryota > Metazoa > Chordata > Lepidosauria > Squamata > Lacertidae > Darevskia > Darevskia mixta. Next base: position 40,397,286 of record JAWWNH010000013.1, on the reverse strand, counting down.
GTAACCATGTTCTGGGTGGTAGCATACGAGATAAAATTAGAGCAGGTGTTGTGAAATTTCATAAATAGTGTTACGGTATATACCAAAAATGCAATATTATGCCCAACCAGGCATTCAGTTGTGGATTTAGTTTTATAGAGGGCAGCATCCAGCACTGGTGTATACTATGCACAGCTTTATTTCTTGCCCTGATACAAAATCAAATCCTCATATGTCTTAAACTAATGGAGCGACCACTATTCATGCATAGGCACAGTAGAACACACATCGCCTTCTGCTGCTCCTGGGGTTATGGACATTTTGTATCTTTGCCACATTTCGTGTTGGTCAGGGCTGGTCCATGGATACTGGTCTGTCATGAATCAGCAAGGCTCAGCTGCAGTGGGAAACCTTTCAGGGGTGCCATCTCGCCCTCAGGATTGTGGGTGCCCACCGCCACAATGGAGGTTATTCCCAGGTAGATTGGTATAGGATTGTAGTCTTAGTTTGTTAAATATACATTAAGCTTTCAAGATAAAAACAACACTTTGAATTGTGCTCAGAAACAGACCACCTGTGCCCTGCTCTGGAATAGCACCATCTGGATGTTACTACAGTATGGATCATCCTCCATCAGAATGGCCAACACTATTTTGGGAGCAGAAGTGTGCCATATTGAGATGGATCCCAATAATCAATGTATTCTAAAAATGCCTAGAGTTGCCTGGTAACAGTATGAGAAGTGTGACTGCTTTCAGGTCATGTTATAAGATAAGATAATTTATTGTCATTGCACAAGTACAAGCACAATGCTATACAAGTGCAACGAAATCGCATGCCATCCCGTAAAAAACAAAGAAAAAACAAAACAACAACAACAAAAACAGCACAAAACACACACACACCAAAAAAGCCACACATACACGCGCATACACCCATCACAGCTCTCCAAGGTCATATTATCTGGTTACAGCATTTAAGATAGTTATAGCTCTTGGGTAGAAACTGTTCTTCAATCTATTTGTTCTTGATCTAATTGTTCTATATCTTCTACCCGAAGGCAGTGGTGCAAAAAGACTATATCCTGGATGAGATGGATCCTTTAAAATATTGTTAATCTTTTTAAGGCAACGGGAACTGTATAGTTCTTCCAGAGATGGGAGAAGATGACCAATAATATTTTGGGCTGTGGTTATGACCTTCTGAAGTATCTTCTTCTCCCTGGCTGTGCAGCTGGAGAACCAAGCACAAATACAGTATATAAGAATGCTCTCTATGGAGCCTCAGTAGAAGGACACCAGCGGTCTCTCACTCAGATTGTTCTTCTTTAAAAGTCTGAGGAAATAAATTCTCTGCTGGGCCTTCTTTACCAGAGCAGTAGTATTTGCGCTCCAAGTCATACCCTGCTCTATAATCACTCCCCAAAACTTGAATACAGTCACCCTCTCCACCTGGTCCCCGCCAATATACAGGGGCTGAATATCCACCTTTCCCCCCTATAATCCACCACCAGTTCCTTGGTCTTGGCAGTATTAAGAGCCAGATTATGAATAGAAAAAGCTTGTTTAATTAGTGTTGAGATCAGTCCGACTAATAATTTTGGATCCTGCAGCACCTCATGGGTAGCAAAGTCAGGTGAAGGCTTTAAACCAGAGATGGGGAACCTGTGGTCTCACAGATGTTCTTGGACTACAATTCCAATAATCCCTGATCACTGGATGGGTTGATGGGAGATGGATTCTAACAGCACCTGGAGGGCCACAGGTTCCCCACCCCTTTTATAAACAATGATCATTGTCTTCATTCAAGATGTTGACATTGTTCCACCAAACAGTGAAAGAAAAACAGATGTTGCGTTGCTGTTGCCTTCAGTGAGATTCTGAGAATTGCTTAAGGGGTTTTACATACTCAACAGCAAGAAGAGAAGGACCTTCCAGGCTCTCTCCGCCACAGGAACCCTTCAAAACCCACAGCAATTTCCACTCTGCCAGAGTCATTTGAGGATGTTCTATCACATCCCTGATATTTAGGGGTGGTGTGTGTTCCTGTGGCTTTGAAGCGTGGGACCTGTGTGAAGTGTGATGGGGAAATAAGGGAGAGGTGGCAGAAATTTTACAAGCCACATGCTGGATGAAAACCAGAGGCTTAGTGGAGAGGAAGGAGTCCTTGCAAAGTGATGAATAGTTAATACATTTTTAACGCTGATGAGCTACAGGCAGGAACTGCAACTGTGTGGTTAATGGGCAACAGCAGGTGGAACAGGTGAATCCCAGGCCAGTGTATCGTGTCCAATGAGCCATGAAAGGCACCTGGACGATATTGTTCTAGAGTCAGAGAGCTGCCCCTTGCTACGAAGGTGTTTGTCAGACTGGTCATTATCCAAAATCACTTCCAAAAGAAGGCAGACAGCTTCTGACAAGCAGGCTGAGGCAGAATAAGCGAAGAGAGCACGGGGGCATTGTGTGGAATGCTACAGAACAAGCGCTGATCTGGGAATGCTCATGTGTAATTTAGCTGTTTAAAGGTTAAACATTCTTTAATGGCCCTTGACCTGCTGTCAGTCATCTCAAGTTAGTTGCGGCTGAACTAAATTGCAACAACCTTATCGGGAGGGACTCCCTGTCCCACTAACAATTATGGGAAAGAAACCCACATCATTTGGCTGTTTTGAGGGTCATTCCTTTTGCTATGTTAGTTATAAACTTTGAGGCAATATTTCTGTTTTGTGCACTTGGATTTTGCCAGATAGCACAGTTCCAAAACTCACAATATGTGAACATTTGCCTGATTCTCAACTGGTGTCCTGGTGAAGTGCATATACTTGTGATTGGATAGGTGCAAAATTGCACACTCTTGACAGGTTAGTGTGCCTCATGTAGCAGACATCTCATGGTGATAGCAGGTCTACAGGGACAGTGGTGAGAGTGGGTCAGAAATGACTTAGCCATGACAGAGATTGCTTTGCATTGGTCTATCATGGGTTGGTGGAGGGTCCACATTTGTGTGACTTGAGCCTGAGGGAGGTCCTCATCAAATTCAAACTGCTTCAACCTCTCGGCTCATAGTCATTTCTTGTTTTTGTCCCAGTGAATTACAACACTCCAGGAAGCCTTTCTCGTTTAGCTGTTCACAGGGCGCAGACTGAGCAGGGGCCTGAGGAAACTGTTTCCCTTGTTAAAATAAAGGCATTAGTTTAATATGTACCAGGAGAGGATAGGCAGTTCTCTTGTTAAATGTTTACCAATCAAATCCTGATGAGGACTTGCTTAGAGTAATTCGGCTTTAAGCTGTGGCCTGTCATTCTTGGCAAGCATTCTCACAGGGCCATGCAGACCAATTATCAAGGTTGGAGGCAAGCACAGCATTAATACTTAGACTGTAGTATCTTTGCCTAGTAGCAAATACCACTTTAAAATGGGTGAACCATGATAAATACAGATATTTTTACTCTATCTATAGAATATCTGTAGCTCTTCATTTTTGAAGACTTATATCTGAAGATATAGACAAGGTGTAAGCCACATCTACCTTCAGGGTCACAACCAAATTAAACAGAGGAATGCATTGTCTGCTGAGTGATAAGAGTTTGTGTCAATGACACATGACAGAATGTATTATCCTAATTCCTATAGTGCATAATGTGCTTGAAGGGAACCATAGGTAGCTATGGGGAGAATGGCTTTATATAATACTGTTTCTTAGATGGAAGAGTGCCCTAGGTGGCCAGGAGAATACACACAAATACACACACACACACACACACACACACACACACACACACACACACTATAGATATAGATACAGCATGGTGGTGGTTGTCAGGTTAAACAGGAATTTATCTTGTGTGGCAATGACAAACCAAAGCATGCAAAGGACTGATGTTCCAAAAGTTGAAATTTAGTATGGGTTGGAGTATCAAAAAAGTAGGACACCTATCTGGATCAAAGTCCCAACGTCTTTCAATGCAGGCTTTTAAAGTACTAACTCGAGAGTCTAAGAGAACCACAGACTTCCCCAAGCCGAAGTGTTCTTCCACCCAGGACCTTGAACCTCCATTTTCTTCTCCAACCCTCCTAACCCAAAAGGTAGGATTACTAGGAAAGTCCTCACAAGGCAGCCTGATGAGAAATGGCATTCCTGACTCACAGCCCTATTAAATTCAATAAACAGTAAAATTAAAGACACACAAATTAATGTTAAGGATGCCGTTCCTTCCATGTGGATTTGAGAGACCCCCTAAGATAATAACTAAGTAAGTAGGGCTAACCCTTTAAAATAAACAAGCAGCCTGGGCCTTGCCTGATGTCTACTCCTGCAGCCTAGCCAAAATGCCTTCCAAAGCCCTGGAAGCCTTCTTTCCTTCTCTTCTGCATTTCCTGCTCCTACCCTAAGCCAGCACCCAGTAACTTGAACGGGGCACTGAGTTGGACCCCAGATTATGGCTGCCCAGTGGCACCTGGGAGCCCCAGAAGCCACATCCGAGACTACCTCCGAGGCCCCGTGAGGCCTCAGACACAACTTTCTGTGCTGTGCAAGGACCTGGAAGTCACGTCCGAGGCCCCGTGGTGCAAGTGCCAAGCACCCACAACAAAAATTTTGTGAGTGCCTGAGCAGCTAGGGCTCCCTATAGTTGGCCCCAGTGAACTTGAAAATCTGGACTATCCTTAAAGTAACGGGTCTAACAGACTTTCCAAGTGTCCCTATTTTCCTGGGTCAGTCCCAGATTTACATATTAGATCCCGGAATGTCCCACTTTTCTCTAGGACGTCCCTTTTTTCATCGCAGAAATGTTGGAGGGTATGGAGTCCCCCAAGTCAAGGAGACAAGTAACTATACAACCTTTGGAAGACATCTGAAGGCAGCCCTGCCTTCATCGGAGAAATGTTGGGGGTCTGTGTATGATAAAGCCATATGGGTTGTGTAGGCATAGGTTTTCCTTAAAAGAAATCCTAATCACAGGGTCCAGAGAAGAACATGAAAAGAATATAAACTGGGCTCAAGCAGAATTAAAAGCTTGGGGGGGAGGTGGAGAAATTTTCCTGAATTTTATCTGTTTAAAACATGCCCTATATTCTTCAATCCGTGTTTGTTGTTCACTTTTGTGGGAACAAATACACATTTTCTCCAGATCTAAGCATCTGAAAATGGTGGTGAATCTATTGCTTGCAGTACTCATTAAAACCACTTGTTTTTGTCAAAACAAACGAGTTTGGAGAGAGTTGGGTAGCCTAGCTGGCAGTTCATCATGGCTTCTTGCACTTTCTTAGGTATGAGGGTTTACAGTTATATAAAACTTAATGAATCAGTATACTTTAGATTTCCTTCCTCATACATATGGGTTCAATTAACGTCCCTGTTTGCTTATTTAAGTGTTTTCATTAAATTGCTTTACTGTATTTTCCCCTGCAACTGAAAGGGAACATGGCGGAGCTTATGCCTTCTGTCATCATCTTTTTAAGCTGAGCTTGTCCTTTGTTCCAGTGCTTTTCCATATAAAAGTGCCTGCCCTTTATTAGGGGGCTGCAGTGTGCGCCTTGCATGCTCAGATCTGCACTGCAGATGCATAGATAAAAGCTGTGTGCATGGGTGCTCATGAGCAGGGGTGCTCATAGTTTGCACATAAGCATACAGTTACCTAGTAGTTTATAAACCTTTTACAAGAACAAGTTTTGCTTCCCTTCCCTTCCCTCCCACAGCTCTGCCCCCAGCCTCACAACTGCTCCTGATGTGCCAAGCTCTCCCTTACTATGTCTTGTTTAAGTATTCAAGGGTAGAGTTGTAGCTTAGTGGTAAACCATCTCCCACACATGCAGAAGGTACTTACTTGGTACCCCACTTACCTGGGATTAATCCCCAGTGCTTCTGAATTGACTTCCAAATAGGCATGGTTAGGCTTATACTGTTAATTAACTTTACCAAACCCCACACCCTTTAGATCTAGTCTCCTAATGTAAGGGTGTGTGTTTCTCCCTAGCTTTTGATAGATTTAGGACAGGAAATCTGAGGTTCAGTAGTTGTGTCTTTTTCTATCAGTCTGGTCCTTTGGAATCTGCACTTCTGATCTTGTGGCTGCCATGGATGAAGAAGAAGGAGGAGGAGGCAATAAAATGTGCTCGTAGGCACCAAGGCCACCTGGGCCTAAGTATCATAGAATCATAGAGTTGGAAGGGATCCTGAGGGTCATCTAGTCCAACCTCCTGCAATGCAGGAATATGCAGCTGTCCCTTATGGGAATCGAACCTGCAACCCTGGATTTATCAGTATCATACTCCAACCAACTGGGATGCTCTTTGAACGCCTTGGAAAAGTGCTATAAACATACCAAGTATTAGTAATAACTTGTATCTAAATTACAAAACCTTTAAACAAGCCTTAAATGCCTTATCTGCTATCTCTTTATGAAGTCTCTACCCTTGATTCTTTGTCTCAGCTGTTCCACCAACACAATGCTTGTCAAATAAGCAACCCAGCCATCTACAATTTAAAAAACATGCTTGTATGGACTAAGTTCACCACCCCTTCCATAATCAAGGGATATTCTTTTTCTTATCTCACCTGTCCTTCAGATAAAGGCCAGTTATCCCATCCTTACTTTCATCTAACACCACTGGTCTTTGTTCATAGATAGATCTTAATGATTTATTTGAGACAATGGTTAACATAATAAAATTGTCCCCTTGAACCCTGGGCTGATAGAGGTAAGCACATGTCTTCTCTGTAGCTATTCTTCCAGTTCTGGGATTCTATTATTCTGTTGCTATTTCAGTATAATGGCAATCATACGTTACATGTATTGCTATTCTAGAAAAAGAGGTGCTGGAACTCACCATTAATACCTCTCTCATTCCCTTAGAATGGCAATGGCGCCCATCTGAAAGGTGCCGGAACTGAGTTCCGGTGAGTTCCAGCTGAAGAAAAGCCCTGGTTAAATGTAACATTTTCCCTTGGTGAGATTTGATCTGATGGCAGCAGTCTTTCCCTGTTGGGAAAGCCAATGACTGTGGCCAGCCCCTAGAAATTAATGGGATCACAAGGATTCCTGAGTGCTGCGGGGATTTTATGGTTGCATGTCTGATGTTCCCATCAAGTCTCTGACCTCACTACGGAATGACAAGATGGAAAGCACCGTTGATAGGATGGCCCCTAAGTAGGGAACAAAGAATCTGTTAATTTCAGTTCTTAAGTTTCTAATTTTCCAATCTTAAATTGAGTTCTCTGGTTTTCTGCAGCAGTTTGGCTATTCCAGGAATTAGAAAAGTCTTGGTATACAACCTACTACCCACCCCCCACCCTCCGCAACTCACAAAACCCAAGAATTCTAGTTCCAAAGTGAGCACTGGTCTGATAGATAGCAAATATTGGTCATGGGGAAAATCCATTGAGGTTTTGTTTTTGTTTTTGAATCGTAAGTGAATACGGATCCAAAATTCACTCCAAACACCCAACATTTTCTCCTCCAAATCGATAGAAATATATATTTTAAAACCCCAGACTTTCCCATCTAAGGTGGGGAGCAAGATTGCCAGAATCTTTGAGCTTGTCTGAAGTGATATGATATAGTAAACATGTATTCATTCACCAGTGATGCACACTGAACTAGTAAAATGCATGCACAGCTGATGGGTCTATGTGCCTGTTTCTAGTCAAATAATTGGCAAGAGCCTGATCAGCTGTTCTGGGGTGGGGGACTAAATCCAGCCTTCTGTTTCCCACTCCCTAACAGCTGATCAACAGTGTCACTTATTTTATGGCCAGGACTATGTCCTGGCAGCTGAATCAGGGCAGGGACTATACACACAGCACCCCTTTGTGCACATAGTTTTTCATCCAGCGACAGGTATTTGCATGGAAGTCCCCTAGCTGGGATGTATGAGAGTGGTGTAGGCTTATCCTATGTAAGAAGTATGGTCAAAGTAAACTAATTCATGTTTAAATATGTGTTAACTCCTGTCTACCTAAGAGTGTTATTTGACATGTTTAAAATGTATAGTTAAACCACATTAATTCCTTATGGAGCCATTCAACAGTCAAATCTACTATCTTGTTGTTATTAAACAAACAAAATGTCTCACACAAAATGTCTAGGAAGACTTGAAAACAAGCAGTTAGAGGGAGATCCCTCCCTATTAAATCAGGTATGAGTTTAACCATAACAGGAGCTATGCCTAAATTTAAATTGGGGTTTACATCAGACCCAGAAAAAGAAGTCTGCTGAACTTGATCAAAACCATTATACAAACTTCTTTAAAAAAAACCTCTAACAAGGAAAACTATTGATGAGACTGCATTATCTGATTAACCATCCCTTTGAATTTGATGGTATTCATAAGACTTACAAAAAATGTTCTTCATAACTTTGTTCACTTTCAGCAGTGAGAATTTCTCCACGGTAATGATTGTAAAGTAAAATAAAGGTTGAGACTGCCACCTTCTGCCTCATCAAAACCTGATTCACACAATTGAAATTCAGCAATGCTATTATGTCTTCATGTGCTCCATACTAGACATATGGTGCACTGTGGGATGCAGTTCTTCCATCTCAAAGGGGTAGAAGGGTTGTGGATATTGTGGGGAGGGGGGCTTGCTGGCTTATAATATTTATAAAGCTCCCAAATTTCAAACATGTGAGCAACTTCAGGCTGCCACAGAGTGTGTCCACACATGCAGACAGCCTCTCTCTTATCTGCAGAGGCAGTGCTTCTTTTGAGAGAAACCTGCATAAAGTAAACAAAATGAGCACGGGATTGATTCTTCTGCCCTTAGCCTAAAATGGCCAGTTGGTACACTCTAGCAGTTCTTTAGTACTCTATGCTCATCCACAGAAATATGAGTGATGGTCACAGTGAATCTCTGGAACTGTTCACAACTCTGAACTTTCCCCCCCAAATGCGCCCATCCTGCCTCGCTACACAGTTCTCTTTTTAGGAGCACAGGAAACTGCCTCATATCAAGTCGTATTGTTGATTTATCTAGCTCAGTGTTGTCTACACTGACTGGCAGTAACCTGCCTTTCCCATCTCTTATCTGGGAATGCCAGGGATTGAATGAACCTTGTACCTCTTGAATGCAACACATGTCCTCTATCAATGACTTACTGTCCTCCTCCCTTCCTAGGGCTAAGCTCATGAATTACCTGACTGACTAGCTTAAAAACATTATTTGATCTCTCTTCACTCACTTTCGCTCTTCTTCAGACAGAGAGCGCTTGTTTCCTTCATTTTGCCCTGTTAGCAGCCAGCTGTCGGTGTTAAATGTCAGGCCTGACTCATATACGGCTCTATCCAGGTTGATGCTCAAGCCATGGCGTTTTGTAACAAGCAGACTGTTGAATATGGAGGTGATAAAGCGAGTGTATTATTTCTGAGGCTAAAGTAGAATCGGTGGACATCGCTTGCTCCACTCATTGCCTTTACATTCAATTCATACTGACTTCTTTTTATTTTTAAGTCACCACATAATGCTTCTGTGTTCAGATGATGTTTGAGGTGAGATTGCGGGTCAGACATTCTGCTGCTGAGGTAAACCATGGGTGTCAAACAGCTCTTTAGATCTCACTGCAATCCCTTATTAATGAAGTATTGAGTGAGAGAACACATTTGATTACCGGTAACTTTCTTTTCCTAGAGTCTACACCAAATATGAGGACACGGTGGTTAATAGAGCTAATGCAGCATAGTGGCTAAAAGTCCAAACTATGGACCTGAGACGCGGGTGGCACTGTGGATTAAACCACAGAGCCCAGGGCTTGCCGATCAAAAGGTTGGCGGTTTGAATCCCCGCGACAGGGTGAGCTCCCGTTGCTGGGTCCCTGCTCCTGCCAACCTAGCAGTTCGAAAGCACAAAGTGCAAGTAGATAAATAGGTACTGCTGCAGCGGGAAGGTAAACGGCGTTTCCGTGCACTGCTCTGGTTTGCCAGAAGCGGCTTAGTCATGCTGGCCACATGACCTGGAAGCTGTACGCTGGCTCCCTCGGCCAGTAAAGCGAGATGAGCGCTGCAACCCCAGAGTCGGTCACGACTGGACCTAATGGTCAGGGGTCCCTTTACCTTTATGGACCTGGAAGTCCCCACCAGAGCTACAAATTGTAAGCAGTGAAAACTTTGGGGATGAAAAGGTTTCAGGGGATGTTGCAAAATGCAATATGCCTTTTGGGGGTTTTTTGTGTGTGGCTCATTGCTGCCTCCATGTTTCCACCTTAAAAATAGGACCAACCTTTAACTCGAATCCAAAGTAAGGAAATTTCCTCTGAGCTAATAGAGCTGTGTTCAGCCAGCCTTAAGGTGTGAATTTCACTTAATTTTTTTCCATCTTGAAACAAGGCATGCATTTTAAAAATGAAGCCTACTATACAATGAAACACATACCTCTTCAAAAAGTGTCTGTTCCTGATGCCTCCAATTGTAGAGTCCAGGTTTTTTCGGGGGTCAGAATGAGCATTTTTTGGTTTTTCAGAAATGATCTCTCAAACACACTATAAATAGACCTTGAACACTTGTCTCATTGCAAAATGAAAATCGTTTGCTTTGAATAGGTTTCAGAATGGTTCAGATACAATATCTTGTGGAGCAAAGATGTGGATCAGTTTGGAAATGTAGACACCAGCTTGGCCTAATCCCTCCCAGCTGCTTTGCTTTGTTTTTGCCCCCAGAAAGAGCCCCTAAAAGTCTTCTCTGTAATCCTGCAAGCTGAAATTCAATCCACACACACACACACCAAGCTTTGAGCCTCAGGCTTTGGATGTGGGGAACAGGGAAGGAAGGGGTTCACCTCTCCACCGCTCCCAAGGTGGTAAAACTCCTTTCAATTTAAGGGGAGAGCCCCCAGAATCCAATTCACATAAGTGCACTAAGAGCAGAGCTTTCAAAGTCCACTAATCTAAACAGACAATCGATAGCTTTGAGATTTTTCACTAAGTAGTCATCTTTCTGTTGCTGTTGACAACAAGGACCTTGTTTCTGGTTTCTGTTTCAGCTTATAGCAGTGAAGTTTAGCTCGGGCATCAACCTGACTGGCAAGCCAAGTTTCACACACGGTTCTGATTGTGAACCCTAAACAGCCATGTATGTCGTAGGCTCTGCTACCTTTAGATGTATCCCAAGAAGAATTTATGATCCTTTCCTAAGTGTTTCCCATAGGATTTCTCTCCAGCTCCATCCTTCCAAACACGGGTAAGCAATAGGAATTCTACAGGCTGTTCTTTGCCCTTTTATTTTTGGTGTTATAGCAACTGAATCAGCAGCTATTCATTGTGTGATAAATTACCTGAGCTGCTTGGCCTCTTGATACTTCATTGGTCCAAAAGCTTTTAGGGTTTATTTTCAGTTTTATGACATTTTCAAATGCAGAGTTTTGCTGTTTTTTCTAATCCCCTCACCCCTGCATATGTAGGCAAAAAAATAAAAAAATAAAAAATTATTGAACAGAATTCTTTGGCCTGGAAAAGAGGAAAAACTGAAAACTGAAAAACAGAAGCAGGAAATGGAGGGTCATAGCTCATGTACATGTCTCATTTATACTGAGCAAGAATGGTTCTATGATGTTTACATGAGCTTGGTGGATGCTAGATAATGGCAACAAAAAGGTGGGGTATTATTTTTCTGGTCTTGTAGCAAGGGATGGGAGGGGGAATTTGATTCAGTTCACATTTAAAGGGGAGCTTCATAATTTGCATTTTCCAAAACAACGTGAGGACCAAAACACAACCTGCCATGGGCTGGCTGGATGAAGAGGTGGTGGTGGTAGGCACCAGCCAGGGAATCACTTAAGGAACCCCCAGTGGGAGGAGACTCAGAGTCAGGAGACTGGTGGTGGGATGATGATGATGAGTGGTCAGAGGGAGGAGAAGAAGCAGACTGGGAGGAGGAGGTGTCAGAAGCTGAAGAGGTAACAGGGTTTAGTGAGCAGGAAAAGGCTAGGGCAGAGGGCAGTCCGAGGCAGAAGCAGGGCTGGGGAGGAGTGGGCCCAGGAGGCAGAGAGACTGGCTGTGGAAGAAGCCAAGGAGTCTCCCCCTCCAGTTGTAACCAGCTCCCCTCTTTCCTGCTCTCCTTGAGAGCCAGTGTGGTGTAGTGGTTAAGAGTGGTAGACTCGTAATCTGGTGAACCGGGTTTGGGTCCCCACTCCTCCACATACAGCTGCTGAGTGACCTTGGGCTAGTCACACTTCTTTGAAGTCTCTCAGCCCCACTCACCTTGTTGTGGGGGAGGAAGGGAAAGGAGAATGTTAGCCGCTTTGAGACTCCTTAGGGTAGTGCTAAAGCGGGATATCAAATCCAAACTCTTCTTCTCTTCTTCCTAGAACATGCAGAGAAATGAAACGGGCAGAGAAGAACGGAGTTGTTTGCAGACGCTTTGTTCTGAGGGCATCATCATATGAGCAAAACTCTGCTCATGGAACTTGGCTCCAGCCCACTGACTTAGAAAGAGTTTGAGCCGTAATCATTTTTTAATACGCTAATACTAATAGCAAAAACAAAGCTCTTTGCGCAGAGCGAAGGTCAAGTTCTGCGTGAAGAATGTTGGTTACGGCACCACCTGAAATGCCAAACTGTGAGTAATGAGGGTAATTGATGGGTGCAGTGTTCTCACAACAGGCAGACTCTGGAAAACTGGAGGGCTTTCCTTGTTGTTACAATAACATCACCAATAAAGAGCCAGGGTTTTGCACATACTGTACTTGCAAGTGATGGGAAGCACTAAGGCACCGGCTCCGTTCCAAGACAACATGTGTGATATCTGTTTGGCAAGTGCTACAACATGTGTTCTCTCTTCTGTTTGACTTTTGAAAGCACTAATGGCCTTAAGAGTCAGAGGCCTGCCATTGATTTAAATGGATTCTGGACCAATGCCATAAGTTCGTGACTCAACATAGAAGTTTGCACCTCAGACCCTGCCGTGGTCCTTTGCAATGACAGTTATTGATGCACAAGGTTAGGGCTATTCATGCAATAACAAATATCTCTTTAGTAAGTTCCAACAACACTATCTCTGTTTAACATTGAAATAGTGTTGAACTGCTGCATGTTATCAGTAAAAATAAAGGGATTTCCCCCCCTATTCTTAAGCCCTCTGTAGTACTATATCCCAGTGCTTCTTTTATTGCTGCTGGTTGGAGGAGAGACGAAGGGCTGGAATTAATATTGCAATTAACCATTATGCAGAAAGGACATATTAAGAGTTCACCCATTGGGAACTTGGAACATTACATAATTCAGAAAATTGAGATTTTGCATAAACTGAAAGCAACTTTTCGATTCAGGGCTAGTCCAGCCATTAAATAGAGTGGCATTGTCTTTGGCAACTGTTTTGGGGTGACATGAAAGGGCAGCAAATACTTGTTTCATTTATTATTGTTGTGTTTTTACTCTCCGGAAGAAATACTTGTTCTATTTTCTACATCAGGTACCAAAACTATTGATTGGCACAATGCATGGTGACTGCTGAGGGTGCGGGTGTGTGTGTGTGCATTTGCTTTTTGTCACAACTCTGGGTATTTTCAAACTTCCCTGTTTCTTTCACTTGATGCAGAACCTGAAGGAATCTGAGAACGAGACTGAACAGGTATAAAGTGAGAAGGGGACCTAAAGTGGAAAAGCAATGAATGTTCTTGATTCTTTCCCTCCTTGTGTTTATCCTTGAAACTGCCTATCCCAGTTGCTGGCTTCTGATCAAAGATAGTTGCTAATGGTAAACAACTGTAGTCAAGGATCTATGGTCATGCACTGCAAATCATCAAGAGATCTACCGGTTGATCTCAATATACCTTCTGCCCACCCCTGACGTAGAAGGCATATCAATTGAAAGAGGTGATGCTTTAGCTCTCTGCTTTCTGCTGTCTCTACGCAGCACATTTAAGCTTGCAGCGTGTTCAAGACATCTTAATTGTCCTTATCAAGGTTATACTCTTTGTAGTCAATTAACATTTGCAGAAAGACTCATTGTGGGATTTCTCCTAAGAGATTTCTAGCAAGCATCTATAATATTCAGCGACTGGATTTATGTAGGATATGCTACACTACCATGTAACGGGAATGCAGAATAAAATTATACAGCTTTATAGGGCTGAATTTCATGTCTCAGGAGTCTTCCTACAAGGGGCCTTCATCAATTTGGAAATTTGACAGAATGCAATAAAAGATCAAGAAAGGTATGGAAGACATGAATTAGGAACTCTTATTTTTCCTTTCTTGTAAAGCAAGAACTAGGGAGAGCAGGATGACATTAATATGTATCGGGTTTAATATAATTAGGTACCTTTCCGTGCTGTGAACACTTCGGGAACCCACTGTCAAAAGATGTTGTCAAGGCTGTATCGTTCAATTCAACACAGATTTAAACAAATTCTTCGTGATTAAATCCTTCATTGGCAGAGAGCCAAGATGACTGGGGGATGCAATTTCATAGTCAAGTATTTGGAAATGTCTACTTTGTAAAAGAGATGAATAAATGTAAGGGGATGGATTATTCCATCATTGGACTGAACTATCCGGCACTGACGGTTGCCATAGATAGGGCATTGAGCTAGATGACCCAGATGTACCGGTATGTAATTTCTTAGAAGCAGTGCTTTTTTCCTGGGGGAACTCAGGGGTACACATACCCCTAAACGTTTTGTGGATCGTTGTACTTTTGTCCATTTACTGTATTTATTTCCCCTGATTTGAACTATAAAATGGTGGTTTTCTTGAGTCAAAATAGGGAGAAGTGCCATCTTGTTCTTGCTTCAGGGAGCAAAAGGTCTCTTAGGCTGGCCTTGTGTCCATCCTAGAACCCAGAGACATCTGGAGGGCCACAGGTTTCACACCCATGCTTTAAAATGTCATCCTATGCCTCTTTTTCGAATCCTTAAAATACTGCTGCTGGTTATCCTAAAATGTAAAAAAAAAGTGGTAGTTGCTCCCCTGCTTCTTAAAAATTATTGTTGGTTTTCAGAATTGAAAAAAGCAACTGCTTTGCATAGCTGCATTAGAGTGACTCTGTTCCAGTGCCACATACTCCTAAGCAGTTCTTTTTTTCCTTAAAAAAATGTTTAGAGGTACTCTCATTCCATGTACAGAAGCCAACTGGCCCTGCAATGGAGTCTTGCTTCAACAATTGTGACAAGAGAGCATCCTCCACAGCACCTGAGGCAGCTGGGTACTTTGTGGGGATGACAGCAGACTGTGCAGCATCCAGAAAATGAGAATGGAACTGTGGAGGGAGGCCAGGCTCATACCAGCATCCCTGCCCTTGAGCTGCACTGAGGATGTACAGAGCTGGTGAATGTATGTAAGCTCTCTGCACACAGAATAGGTTAATTCTGGAATCTGGGACAGGAGCAGCAAGGCATCCTGCTCCATCTCTACACATTCTTTATATACAGTTTCTGACCATGTGGAAAGAACTCTGTGTAACCCCCCTTTAGCCATTTTTCAAGACTGGAAAGCAAAGAGAGGTATGCAGCTGAAGCTGTTTTATTTTGCAGCTGTCTAAACTGAAAGTATTTCCAATATCTATCATCTCTCTCTCTCTCTCTCTCTCTCTCTCTCTCTCTCTCTCTATCTATCTATCTATCTTTCTATCTGTCATCTGTCATCTATCATCTATCACCAGATTTTTTTCAATGAATCCGGGGACACTTTTTAACTTCAGTGGATTTTGTATGGGGACTGATGTGTAAATCCAGGGACTGTCCCTGGGAAACGGGGATGTCTGGTAACCTTAATCTATCTATGTATCTATCATCTCAAGGCTGTTTTCGATGCCTTCTCAGGGTGTGAAAAGAGAAATGTTTGGGAACAGCCCAAGATCAAGATGTTTCCGTTAATGCACTGATATATGAAGCATGTGTAGGAAGTGCTGGTCCTAATGTTGTTTGCTAAACACCATTTTTGTTTGCAAGATCACCATGTAATTTAATTTTCAAAAACTACATGAGTAAACCTTGATTTATGAGTCAGGACCGGAAGTTGTTTTGAAGGTATCAAACTCATGTTTCACATGCAGCTTGCCAGTCTGGAGAGAAAA
The DNA here is from genome assembly GCA_034641385.1 of Darevskia mixta. NCBI lineage: Eukaryota > Metazoa > Chordata > Lepidosauria > Squamata > Lacertidae > Darevskia > Darevskia mixta. Next base: position 40,381,306 of record JAWWNH010000013.1, on the reverse strand, counting down.
TCTTGTTTAAATCAGTAAAGCCATTTTTACTTATATAATTTGAAAATAGAACTGGTGCCATTGCAGTTAGCAGCAAAAGCCTAATTCGCCAGCCTAATCTTTTCCAACTTGCAGCAGCTTTTGGAGCAAGATGTTTTAAAAGAATTGGATCTGGAAGTGCCCTCGTGCGAAAGGTGTCTTCCACTCACAGCAGGCAGGCACGGGAGTTGTGATGACATTCTCTCTCTTTTTATTATTATAATTTTTATTAGATTTTTGTTTTACATTGTAGAATATTCACTTAAACAACCTTAAAATATCGATGGCTTCCCTTCCTCTCTTTCTATGGTTCATTTTGCACAACATAAATCCCTGCATATTTTATATAAACTAAACAATTCAGCATTGCATTATAACATCCATCAAAACTTATTTACACTGTTGAATTTATCTTAATGCTGCCCACGTTTTCAGATATGCACAATTTTCCTCCATATATTCAATAAATATTTTCCAATCTTCTTTAAACGTATGTTCTTCTTGTTCTCTTATTCTATATGTTAGGTCCACAAGCTGCGCATATTCCATCAGTTTAGGTTGGCATTCTTCTTTAGTTGGGACATTGTTCGTTTTCCATTTGGGGGACTAACAAAATACAAGCCGCAGTATTGGCAGACATAAATAGCCTTTTTTGACACATGGGGATTTCTGTCTACGTTATCCCCAACATTATCAGTTTATGCAAAACAAGAAGCCCCACCAAGTCAGATTAGTGCCCCTATGAACAAACAGTTGAATGTGCTGAACCATTTGTGTCCAGAGCTGTAGCTAGGTGATCTTGCGCCCCTGGCAGAACCGTCCAGATTGCGCCCCCCAGCCATTAACAAATTAGCTCTTCTTTCTGCCTCTCCTCCAACCCCCCCTTCCACTCATTCAATTCACCCTCTATTTAAAACCATTTCTTATGAGGCAATAATCAATATTTATATTTATGGACATATTTTTAGCCGATTTTGTGCCCCTCCATTGCCTGCGCCCCTGGCGGGGGCCCACCTCACCACCCCCTAGCTACGGCCCTGTTTGTGTCTGCCATTGAACCCCTGTGAACTACTGCACAGAGGATCCTCCGCATGCAAGTCAATGCCAACAAGGTTTTCTGGAAGTAGAATGTATTAAGATCACTGTCCTAAAGCCAGGGGTGCTGAAACTGTGCCTATACTTGGTGCCAGTAAGTTCAAAAGACTTTTATGCCATTGTTTAATGGCAGAGCACATGCTGTACATGCAGAAGATCCTCAAAGCACGTGCAGAGTTCCTTTTCCTCTGAACTATCCTCACCACCAAGCATCTAGGATTAGAGGACAGTGCTTTCAATTCGGCCATCTCCTTTGTTGGGAATTAACCACTTAGTTAAAGATTCTATATCTCCCCATTAATATCGTCAATAAAAGAACTTGGAAGGTTTGATCTCTCTTTTGGGGTGGAAAAATCCACTCTAAGATCAGACAGCTTTTATCCATGAAGATAATATTTTTTTTCATTTCCATCAATTTTGCCTGCCACAGAATTCAAGTTTACTTTTCTTCTAGGATGTGAATTTGTTTTGTTTAAATTGCTGCTACATTTGCTACTTCTTATGTAACATCAGAGTCAATTTTTGGCAAATGCCAAGTTGCATAGCTTAATCTACCAATGCGCTCTAAACTGAAACCCATTTTATGGGCAATTCAAACCCATTTTATGGGCAATTTGTGGCAATTATTTGGGTCTACCAACCGAAAATAATGGCTTAGACAACACAAGCATCTCCCCAACAGCCTCTTTTGTGAAGACGGAAGCAAAGAATTCACTTAAGGAATACTCAGAGAGAGTATAGTTAAGTACTGCTCTCTCACCTGGGTGGTCTATAGTGATTCTTTGGCAGACTTCCTTGTTGTGATTTATTTTGACCAGAGAGAGAGAGAGAGAGAGAGAGAGAGAGAGAGAGAGAGAGAGAGAGAGAGGGAGGGAGGGAGGGAGGGAGGAGCGGAGAAAGGAAGAAACTTTATTGTTGCTGTTTGTGTTGCTGTCTTTAATTTAGTAGCTCCTCAAATTCCTTCTTGGTGTGTTATTTTACTTTTATGTTTAACTTGCCAAATTGTATACTGTACTTTCTTTTCTTTTTGCTCATTTTTATTCCCAGGCACTTTTTTAAAGGAGACTCTATTGCCTTCCTCAGCCTGGTCTAATGCTTTTTTCATAGCTCTTTTGTTCTGAGGTGACTCACAAAACCACAATAACCCCAAAACACCTCCCTAAAACAGAAGTCTTCACATATTGCTTCTAGAATGTAGCCTTGCCCAAGCAGGAATCGAATGGAGAATGCCAAAAGATGCCTGCAGATATAGCCAGCCATATCCCAAGAGTTTCTAGAAAACTCTGGGGACAAAATCTGCCCCGGGGTGCATGTGAGGAAATGGTAAGCATTGAAAGGGGTTCTCCTCCACTTTCTCCAATCCCAATCTAGAAATGGCTTTTAACCACTTCAACCTGATAATTGCCACCTGCCTAGATTTTAACTTGTCTGAATTAATTTTAAGATGTTTTTTAATTAATTGGTGTCTGCTTTTATGTGTATTTTGTTGTTTTTATGATGTTAGCCACTCTGAGCCCGGCCTTGGCTGGGGAGGGTGGGATACAAATTAATAATAATGATAATAATAATAATAATAATAATAATAATAATAATAATAATAATTAAAACCAAACCATAATGCACTCCACAGAAGAGCCCTTGGAAACTGGTGATAGCAAAGGACAGGACCTTGTAGACCTGTTGCTAGTTAGAATAGGGGCTTGACTGAGGGTGGAGGAACAAATGCTAACTTTACCTTTTTACAGTCAGCCAGTTTCTATACATCAGGGTAGGCAACCTAAGGCCTGTGGGCCGGATGCGGCCCAATCACCTTCTCAATCCGGCCCGTGGACGGTCCGGGAATCAGCATGTTTTTACATGAGTAGAATGTGTGCTTTTATTTAAAATGCATTTCTGGGTTATTTGTGGGGCATAGGAATTCGTTCATTCCCCCCCCAAAAAAATATAGTGCAGCCCACCACATGGTCTGAGGGACTGTGGGCTGGGCCACGACTGAAAAAGGTTGCTGACCCCTGCTATTTGCACATTCCTCTGTATCTTCCATCCAGGCAAGCAAACCCTCCAAGTGTCCCTATTTTCCAGGGATGTCCCTGATTTAGAGAAGTCGCCCCGGTTTCTGATTTGATCCCAGAATGTCCCATTTTCCTTAGGATGTCCCTATTTTCATTGGAGAAACATTGGAGGATATGGCATTATCTGACCCCCAATCCTGTGTGGGGAAGTTTTCTTAACGTTTAATGTTATATTATGTTTTTATATGTGTTGGAAGCTGCCCAGAGTGGCCGGGGCAACCCAGTAAGATGTGTGGGTTATAAATAGTAAAATTATCATGATCCAATGGGACGTCCCTATTTTCATCGGAGAAATGTTGGAGGGTGTGGGCAAGCAAGAGGCTATATTGGACATTGTGAATACATTCCAGCCAAGCAAAAACACTCAAGGAGAGTGCGAAGTGTGGCTGAGGAGGAAGTGTAGTCTGAGGAGAGTCCTGAGGGCCAGATTGAGGGACCTGAGGTTCCCAACCCTTGGGAAAGATGGACAAATAGCCTGGCCAGGTATAATACAGGTTATTGTGGTCCCAAATTGCAGCTAGTCCAGAATGTAGCCTCCAGTGTGTTATCTGGGGCAGGCTAGAGGGAACATATGATGCTGATTTTAAGACAACTTTGTGGCTCCCAGTTGGTTTCTAGGCCCAATTCCAATTTCTGGTTTTCTTTAAAGCCCTAAATGGTTCCAGGCTAGGATACCTCAAGGCCTGCCTTCTCACATATAAGCCTATTCACCAATTAAAATCTTCTCCAGATTGTCTGCTCTGGGCTTCCTCACTACCTTGAGGTTACAGAGAGTGGTTATCTAGGAGCGGGCTTCAAAAATGGTCCCGAGTTTATTTATTTAATTAATTTAACTTGCTAAATTAAGACAATGTCTGAATTGATTGATAGTCAATCCTTCTTTGAGACCCTCTCTGCTGGCTTTCAGACAGCAAGCAAGGATAGATCTTTTTGTGGGACTTTTAGGGCTCTTTCCAGTGACCTTTTTATCAGCCACTTGTCCCACTTTGCTTGTGCAAAGCTTACACAGAGGTTATACGATTCCCGTTCCTTATTGAGCATTCTTCCTTATTTGTTTGTGGGAGGTTATACAACAATGACATGCATCCTGATGTTCTTGTTGTTCAGTCGTGTCCGACTCTTCGTGACCCCATGGACCAGAGCACGCCAGGCACGCCTATCCTTCACTGCCTCTCGCAGTTTGGCCAAACTCATGTTAGTAGCTTCGAGAACACTGTCCAACCATCTCATCTTCCTGATGTTCTTATGTGGAATTTATACATCTTTCCATCAATCATTTATCCCACACTTAAGTGCATTGCCATGTTACTTTCCTAACTACAAAAGTCTGGGGGTTTTTTTATTAAAAAAATGTGGATTTATTGTGCCAGAGCACTTTAATCCGCTTTAATTACGCACACCTCAATTTCCAGTGTGCAGCTGAGTCGCTCCCACAGAATACTGATAGCTAGAAGGTGACCTTTGGTTATTTTAAATGTTTGAGTGGAACTTTAAATGTTGTCTATACTGATTCCCCCCCCCCCCGCTCAGATTAGCTATGATGTTTCTTTTGCTTGATTAGTCTGTCCTTGGTTATGTTTTAAAAACTGCTCTATGGTTTTTACACATCTTGCTAGCAACTTCACAGATCTTTCCAGTCAAAATTTGGTTTAATAGATAAACCAGTAACTTAAAGGGGATTTGGTGTATGTGATGCTACATGCATCTCCCTGCAAATTTCAGATTTACAGTGCCATCCTAATGTCTATTCAGAATTCAATGGAGCGCTCCTGTGTGTGTGGGGTTAGGATTGCAGTCTAAGACATGGGAGTCTGTGTAAATGCAGAATGTAGCATTAGGTGGAGACTTCAAAGCTGTTTCACACATTATACAGCAACAAACCTGAATTTGCCACCAAGTGTCCATTCAGTTGGGAATTCCTGCTAATTCAGGCTCCCTGATGAGTGTTGCTGTAGAATAGACAAGTTTCCAAATACCAAATGCCTCAATGACTTTGGCCGTACATGCTTGAATGAATCATCTCCCTATATAAACCAGCCTGGGTGTAAGGAAGGGAAAATTCCAATTTATCTTAGTGCCTCATTTTACAGTTCAGTTCTCCAGTTTGTGATACTCACATGAAAATAAACACATTTTTGCAAAGTAATTTGCCCAATATAATGCATATTTTAATGTTATTTTAACAAAGATGTATTTTCATGCACACTTTACCCTAGCATGTGCCTTTTTGTACACATTATTTGGCTGGACCTCTACATTGTAAAATCACGTGAATTTCGCGTGATGGCTAAGTTTCAGTTCGTGTGTACAAATTAGGCATGTTTACCTTTCAGTGTGAACCAAATTGAATTCTCCCCTATCCCTACACGGATGTTAAGATCTGCCAGGGACACCCTCTTTAATGCTTGTCAATCAGGAATAGGGCTGGGCGATGTTGGGTTTTCAACATTGTGGTGTATCGTCAGTCACACATCGCGGTTTGGTGATATACCAAACGTGTTGAAAAAAAGCTGCATTGGTCCCAGCCGGCGAGATGCCAGGTGAAACTGCTGCAGCTCTCATTGTGGGAGCTGAGGCGCTTTCACCCCAGCGCCTTGTGGGCTGTGGCCAATACAGCTGGCCCCAGCCTGCTGCTCAGCCGGGGGGCGGAAAGGCTCCTGCCCCCAGCGGAGCCAGCCTTGAGTCCCCTGCCGCTCGTGCTGGAGCAACAAGAACCTTGGGGCTCCTTGGAAAAGCTCCCTCTGCCTTCGCTGGCATTGGGAGCAGGCAAGCTACCTTACTCACTTCCCCACACTCCCTGAAAGCAGCAGTAGCCAAGAGCACGGAACCTGTCAGTGTGGTTGACTGCCTTTGGCTTCACCTGTGCAGGTGTGCTGTCTCTTTCCTCTGGTGGGGAGGGTCCTTCAGCCCAGGAGAAATGATGCAGCCCTTCCACCTGAGTGAAGTCCACAAGACACAGGGTGCGCCTTGCAGAGAGGGGCTGCTGGAGGCTGCTAGCAAGCGCTGAGGCCACCAGCATCAAAGAAGAAGAGTTTGGATTTGATATCCCACTTTATCACTACCTCAAAGCGGCTAACATTCTCCTTTCCCTTCCTCCCCCACAACAAACACTCTGTGAGGTGAGTGGGGCTGAGAGACTTCAGAGAAGTGTGACTAGCCCAAGGTCACCCAGCAGCTGCATGTGGAGGAGTGGAGACACGAACCCAGTTCACCAGATTACGGGTCTACCACTCTTAACCACTACACCACGCTGGCTCTCCCCTACACTGCCTGGCTGCCTTCCACTGGAGGGAGGGCTCGGCAGCCAGGTGGGGTCAGGGATCTCTCAGCTGGGAATGGCAGGGGCTTCCCACTTCACAGCTGACAGCAGCCCCGATTCCGCTCTTCCTCCTGTGCAAGCAGGAGTGGGGGTCGGGGATCTCTCAGCTGGGAAGCAGAGGCTTCCCAGTATATCGCTGGTGAAACCACCGCCCCTTGAGTCCCTCTGCCTCCAGCGCCCAGCTAGTTTGCTTCTCCCTTAGCACACTGGGCGCTGGAGGCAGATGGACTCAAGTGTGATTATGGTTTCACCAGCAATATACCAGTGAGTGAAGCTGACATCGTGGTCTGTCCCCACATACCGATCCTGGGCGATATATCGATATACCGCCCAGGCCTAATCAGGAGCTATATACTATGCAGGACTCAAAGTCCCCATAGCGGCACATTGATTTTGGAATTCTCTCCCCTCTGAAATTTGGCTGGCACCTTACTCTCTTTTCATTTGGATGCTAGCCAAAACCCTGGTTAAACTTAACTCAGAGTCTTAGAAGCTATTGATATTAAACTGGTGTGGTAGCTTAATGTTTTTTCTTTCTTTTTAGGGTAATTGTTTTTTTGTTCTGCTCTTACATTGCTATGGATTTATATTTTTAAGGCTGCATTTGCTCTTACTGACCCTGAGATCTTTGCCTGTAGGGAAGTCTATAAATCCTATGGGGAGGTCTATAAATATTTACAGAAATAAATCATAAATATCACATCCATCACATTCACACTTTACATGTTTGGGTGTATCCTTAGAAAACGTTAGAAGTGCACCTGAAAACTGTACTACCGGTATGTGGCTTTTGTGCTCTGAGGGTATAATCATTTAAAAAGCAAATTAATGTAAAGATGAAACTTGGAAGGTATATGAACAGAGACATCTCAGTCCTGAGGAAGACTCAGCAGACTTTTAATTAGGCAGTTGTGCCCACATGTAGGAGAGGCAAGTTAAATTATGCAAAATAATGAAATTAATTCAACATGTACTAAATTTGCATAATGTCAGGTCCTGCCTGATTTTGGGTTTCCCATATGCATCAAAATACACACAGTTGTACACTGAGCTCCAGATGGTTTAGGCTGCAATCCTGAGAGTAAAATCCCCATTTCAATGGGACTTACTTTTGAGTAGGCATAAGAATGTTATCATACAGGGACAATAAAGAGGAAGAATAAAACCCAGACTCACTCAATGGCCAGTATAGTGTAAGAGGAAAATAAATGGGCCAATAATAAAATTAGAATGCACATTAAAAGTACATGACTTTTCCCCAAAGAAATGTGGGAACCATAGTTCCCCACAGAGCTACAGTTCCTAGCACCATTAACAAACTACACTTCCCAGGATTCCTTGAGAGAAGTCATGTGCTTTTAATGTCCACTGAATGTCCTTTTAATGTGTAGTATGGATCTGCCTGACATCCCATCGATTTCTATGGGTGTAAAGGTAAAGGGACCCCTGACCATTAGGTCCAGTCGTGACCGACTCTGGGGTTGCGGCACTCATCTCGCATTATTGGCCGAGGGAGCCGGCGTACAGCTTCCAGGTCATGTTGCCAGCATGACTAAGCCGTTTCTGGCGAACCAGAGCAGCACACGGAAACGCCGTTTACCTTCCCGCGGGAGCGGTACCTATTTATCTACTTGCACTTTAACGTGTTTTCTAACTGCTAGGTTGGCAGGAGCAGGGACCGAACAACGGGAGCTCACCCCGTCGCGGGGATTCGAACCGCCAACCTTCTGATCGGCAAGCCCTAGGCTCTGTGGTTTAACCCACAGCGCCACCCGCGTCTCACATAAATGTACTCTCACATAAATGGGTACAGGGCTGCATCTAAATTTATTGGCTTCAAGGCGGAAGTGGACAAATGTATTAATATATTGGTTCATGCAAGCATTTATTCAAAAGTAAGTCCTTGTTGATAGGGCTGACTTCCTAATCTGATGCCTTGCTAATATCCTATTGTAGTCAAGAGGCTTTTCCTCTCCTCTCTTCTCAGGCTGCCTTTCTTTGACTTCACCATAACAACACTGCCAGATAATCGAAGCGAAAAGAGCTCTTGGAGAGATGTTTTGCAGCAACCACTTGAGCATCTCCGCACAGAAATAGTACATTGAGGCCGCTTTCCTGGCTGTGGATCTGTTAACATGGCTGAAGCCTTAGGATCTTGGACACAGATTTGTGCAGAAAATATGGCAGTTCTCCACATATCACTTCCCATGTGATTTCTCTTCCCCCACCCCTTAACCAGCAATCAAGTTCAAAATATGAGACCGAAAACACTTCCAATGGCTACCGCAAATGACGTACTCACCAAAATAGCTATAGTTTGTTGCAGTGAACTAGGTGGGGTTTTTTTTAAGAATGCAAAAAACACAGCGCGTGGGAAAAGCTAGTTTTACCGTAGGATAGTATGTCATGAAACAAACATGCCAGGCTTACGAATGTGTACTTAAATAAAACCCCTTTGTTCCAAAAAGGGGGTTTCCTGGTGTTCATGTTTACCTAACCTCACAGTTAATAGTTGCAAATTTGACCACCTTTGATGATTTGAAAGATTCTCCTCTACTTTTCAATTCACAACCCAACACATTTACTAGGAAAGTCTAATTGTTTTCAAAAGGGCTTCAAAGTATTCTTAGGCTTGGGATGTTAGTGGCTTTAAGTAACCACTTTCCTAGCAATGCCCTCAGCAACAGTCTCAGTAGTGTCATCCTTCTCTGCATGGCTTTGATATGTAAAAATAAATGAAGCTATAGAGATATATTGGGAGCACTTCAAACCCTATTGAAGAAATCAGAATTATCATTACTGTTCCTGTGAATGTGTCACTTTACTCTCATCTTGGATAGATTTGGGATCTGTGCAGGAAAGCCAAAGACCTCCTTCAGCCACCTTTGCATTTCATGGCTATTTGCCCCCCCCCCATCCCTCCTCCAGTCCCATCACCCTTCTTTGAATTCATGCTGTGTACATCTCAAGCAACTGAAACTAACACTTAAAATGGGATTCTAGTCCATAAAAGGTTCTCTCTGTCAGGAAAGTGTGTTTAGGATTGCAGCCTAAGAGCAAGACCCATTGAGCTCAAGTTCTACTCAGAACTTATTTCTGACAAGATTCTTTTGTAATCATGGTTAAATATTTGCCTGAGTACAGTGGTACCTCAGGTTACATATGCTTCAGGTTACATACGCTTCAAGTTAGACTCTGCTAACCCAGAAATATTACCTCGGGTTAAGAACTTTGCTTCAGGATGAGAACAGAAATCGGGCAGCGGCGGCGCAGCGGCAGGGGGGAGGCCCCATTAGCTAAAGTGGTGCTTCAGGTTAAGAACGTTTTCAGGTTAAGAACGGACCTCCGGAACGAATTAAGTACGTAACCAGAGGTACCATTGTATTGCAAGTTGCTTTCAGCTGTTTATATTGGGGGTGTCAGGGACTCCAGTTCTGTTCTTGGCCTAAAGTGGAGTATTAAAAACCTACTGTTGTACCATGCTTTTTCTCCAGTATCTCCCCCCCCCAAGGTGTTGGAAGTCTATGGGGGTATACACCAGGAGTATTGTTAGTTAGGTTGGAAAAGGGAGTGCATCCCCCACCCCTACGGAAATGTTCAAGAGAGGGATGGCTGCTGGTCCACAATCGTCTCACCTTTTTTCTGGAAAACTGGCCTCGGGTTGTTTCAAAGATTTATTTGGCCAAAAACTTAACGCAAACAAATTGTTCACATCATTGGGTGGCTCTATCAAAACTATGTTCAGCTCTTAAATAACCTGCTGACTGTCTCTACCCAAAACTGCAGGTTTCAGCCATGAGCTCTGATGCTGGAGACATCTCTTTGGAAACTGTAGGGCTTACTTCCTATTAAGAAGGAGCAAAAAAAAAAAACCCCCAACCCTTTCCATTTTCCAGAAATGGAGGAGCAAAAAGCCTCTCTGCTCCTTTTCTTTCTCTTTCTACTTTCTCCCATGTACCGGTACTTTCTCTGTATATGGGAAAGACCCTGATTTTAAGGGCAAGCCCCATCACTTCAGCCAGGAAATCGTCTCCTATTGATTTCATTGTAGTTTACTTCAAAGTTAAGTGTATTTAATATTGTAGCACTGAGATCACAATCTTGGAAACAATATCACTGGAATCTATGCAATAAAGATAGGGGACTATTTCAATGGCTTTGAGGCAAATCCCACGGTGAAGTCCACAGGACTCAATTGCAAGTAAATATGTTCAATGTCAAAGTTATAGTGATACTTGATTAATTTATGCGCATGCCACTCTTTCACTTGGTCTCATAGCATGTTTACATTTTGGGGCTCATTATATAAGAAGACAAAGGAGGAAAAGCCCACCACTACCAGACTGCAGTATTGAATGTAATATTCAAAATATCCTCTGGGATATTTTCTTTAGATTAGAGGATCTAGACATTAATATAGCTAGAAAGGAAGACCGAAAGCATTTGAAGAGGTTTTTTTTTATTATTATTCCCATGCTCTTAATTTTGAAAAAAAAATCACAAAAACATAACTTATAAAACAATATATATACTGCATCCTCCACAACAGCATTATTGAAACATCCAGCGTAACGGTTACCACAGGTGGGAATACACTGGGAAAGAAGTACCTTGTGCATTTTATATTACGTTTCTTTGTCATCTACAGGTAATAAGTATTGACAGAAAGAAGCAACAAATATGTCTGCAGGAAAACTTCATATGCGTTTTTAATGCGTATTAATAGTTAAAGATCATATTTACCATTTTCATAGTCATTTTAAGTATTATCTACATTTACATCATAACACCTTTTTAAGATTTCTTGTTTGGGCTCCTTACTTTTTGTTCAGAGCTGGAAAAGCAAGTCACTTTTTCAAACATTTCCCCCATCCACGAGATTACTATACTCCTTTCCTTTTAAGATGCAGTATCGACGTTTCAGGATAGTCCTTTTCTGTATTTTAAACATTTCTGTCCCTAGATTCTCTAGGAGAATTCTTTCTTAATTAAAAAAAAAGAGCCATTTAAATAAGGATGAACGATAATTTGATTATCAGGGTTAAGACTTTGCAAAGGGGAAGGGCTGGGGGGTGTTCTGCAAAGTTCCTTTTTAAAGGGAGGCGATTTAAAGAGGGATGTTGGGGGGAGGGGAGATACTGCCGTCTTGGGAGGGAATAAACGAGAGAGAGGTAGGAACCTTTCCAGCCGCTTAGTGCTCGGCATGGCCGGCTCTCCATCGCTTTCAGCTACAGAAACAAATCCCCATCGAGAATCACTCATGCACGTGGAAAACAACGCCGCCCACCCGACGGCCAAGCGCAGGGAAAGGCGAAAAGATAAACAGAACCTCCCTGAAGTGGTTGACCCTTGTCAGGATGACATTTGCTCGGGATGAGAGTTCCCATCTTTCCATTGACCCGAAGCCCCGCCCCCTCTCGCCAGAGTCCCCGCCCCTTCTCGTGAAGCGGCCGGAAAAGCAAGCAAAACCCCACCCCGGAAACCACGCCTCTTCCCCCTCCCACCCTCTACCACAAAAAGCCCCGCCCACGAGCCGCGCATTTCTTCGCTGGCGCGGTTTCTTCCCCCCGCCCCGCCCCCCGCCCTCTCTCCTCCCCGCCGTATTTCCTCGAATAAAGTGGACGCTTAGAAGAGGAAGTCCTGTGCAAGTTCAAGTAAACACGCATACAAAACCCGCATCATCCAGAGGAGAACGAAATACATTGCAACTCATCCCCGTGTTTCAGGGCCGGGCTGGGGCGTCGTCTGAACCCCCGTCTCTCTCTTTCTCTCTCTCCCCTTTCCCGTCGTCGTCGCCGCCCCGCCGCCGCCGCGCCCTTCCTCCTGCGGGGCTCCCTCGGGCCCCTTCGCGCAGCCGCCGCGGTCCCTGTGCGGAGGCGCCGGCCCGTCAGCTGTTGTACTGGCAGGCGTTGAGGGTGGAGCCGGGGCTCTGCAGGCCGCTGTAGCCGAAGTTCGAGTGCTGCTTGGACTTGAGCCTCAGGCTGGCTAAGCTGGAGTTGCAAGTGTCCCGGTAGACGCTGTAGGGCGAGCCCGGCGGGCCGTAGGGGCAGGCGGGCGACGACATGGCCGTGTTGAGCGACGAGCCGCTCAGGTTGTTGAGGCCCGCGTTGGGCACGCCCGGCACGGCCGAGTGGCCCATGGACGACGGCATGCTCATGGAGGGCAGCGTGCTGGGCGCCGAGAACATGGACTGCGCCGACGAGAGCGGGCTCATGGAGTTGAAGAAGGTGAAGCTCTTGGACGAGAGCGGCGCCGGCGCCAGGCTCTTGGCGTGCCAGTAGTTGGACGGGTAGCCCGCGTACACCTCCTCGTAGGGCTGCATCAGGCCGCTGAACTGCGGCACGTAGCCGCTCTTGCACAGGTCCATCTGCTGGTTGCGCTCCCGCTTCCGCCACTTGGCGCGCCGGTTCTTGAACCACACCTGCAAGGGGCGGACAAAGCAGGGCCCGGGCTTAGCGAGGGGCGGCCAGACTCCACCGACGGCGAAAGCCATGCACGCCTTCCCTCCAATCACCCACCCACCCTCGGGAGGGCATGAGAATCGTAACCTCAAGGTCACGGGTTCGGGCCCCAAGTTGGGCAAAGTATTCCAGCGTGCCAGGAGTTGGACTCAGGGGTGCCAACTTGAATAAAATATTGGCGGGGGGGGGGAGGCAAGCAAGTCACACCCCGCATAATTGATAATTGAGCCTGGATAGCTCAGTTGGTTAGAGCGTGGTGCTGATAATGCCAAGGTTGCAACAGCTGCATAGTCTTGCATTGGTCCCTTGCAGCTCTATGATCACATGAAGTGGCGCGCACATGCCATTTGAATTGCAATACCCATGAACTGGGGGGAGGGCGGCTCCCTCAAATATTTTTTTTTTTGGGGGGGGCAAAGTGCCCTAGAAGTTGGCTGCTATGGTTGGACTAGATGACCCTGGGATCCCTTCCAGCTCTTACGCGATTCTGATTTCAATGGCCTTATTTCCCCTGCGCGCGCCCCTCTATTACATGCCACCATTAAGCGGTACAGAAAATAATTAATAATAAGAATAATAGCATAGAGGGCTTCAAAGTTGGCTGCCAGCCCTGCTGCCCTAAAGTACGTCCCTCTGTGGCACCCGCCACTACGCGGTCGGAGCCTTTTTAATGGGAAGCGCACAGCAGATGAAACTGAAGGACCCAAGAAGGGTAGCATCAGATTCAAAGTTCGGCTATTCCAGGGATGGCCAGCTGATGGGTGCGCTTCAAGATGTCGCTGGCGTCCGCTTCCCATCATCCCTGGCCTTTGCTGATGCTGGCTGGGGCTGACGGGAGTAGACAATATCTGGAGGATACGACGTTGGCAACGCCGGAGCTAGTTGTGTACTGGCCAGCCCGATGCTTCCGGGAAGCGTCTCCGCTCAACTGAAGCTCGACCACTAAGATGCCGTTTAGTTAACAGCTAATATAATGTCTCTCCGTTGTGGCATCTTCATGCCGGATTATGGAATCACTTGGTGGAATTTCTGGAGGCCTTGCTAAAATGTAGTAGGATGGATATTTTCTGAAAACTAGAAGTATTCTGCCAAATGCTTTGCAAGGGTGCAACATGGTTAAAAGTAATAGTTGCTTCTGAGCCATTTAGAAAGGAAAAAAGGGACAACCAAAGTAAAGGGAGAAACGCTTCGAACTTTGCTTTTCAAAATTGCTTTTCTTTCTCTAAAATAGATTTCTGCTATTTCTTTCTCCTTTAATCCCCCAAATAGGAAATAAATCTATGAGTTATTCTACTAGTTTATTGGACTCAAATACATTGCTCACCTGATCTAGCAATATAACCCTGGCACTAAAAATAGGTTTGGGGCCACCTTGTAAGGAAAGCCTATATTAATTCTTAAGTTTATTGAAGTGGATATGGAAGCATGAAGTTTATTTATTTTTAATGGTCTTTCATGTTTTAACTTTGTATGTTGCCTTGATGTTTTATGATACGATAGTATCGAAACACTGTTTAGAAATTTTAAAAAATGGATGGCAGAGGGTGACTGGAATGTTAAAAACATGCAGGATCAGCACATTAAACTGGTGGGTTTTTTTAAAAAAAATTATTCTCCATTGTATATAGACACCTACCACTCTCTCAGCCCGACTTATGCATTTGATAAAAGTAAACTACTGCCTTTAAAATATTGCACAACAATGTCAGCCTTTAAAACAGGTGTGGGGACCTGTGGCCCTCCAGGTGTTGCTGAATTACAGCTCTCATCATCCCTGACCATTGGCTATGCTGGCTGGGGCTGGTGGCATCCAGCAACATCTGGAGGGCCTTAGGAGTTCCCTGTCCCGGCTTTAAAAGGTGCCATGGTACTTTTGACCATCTTTTTGCTGCAAACTAGCATGATTGCTGGTCTGGATTTTTTTAAAAGCTGAACTGTCACTTGCAATATTTCTCATATTCATGCTGCTCCACTCCACTGGGAAAGCTGTTTGTGGATAATCTATTATGCCAGAGAGGCCATTCAGCCTCCCTCTGCCTCCACCCCCAGCCTTCCCAAAGGAACAGCTGGAGTTGAAGTCAATTGAGTAGAACCAAGAAGCCAGTAGAGTACAATTTGTTTCTAGGTCTCAGCTAGGGTCCAGTTCCTGTCTCTGGGGAGCAATTATCCGTAAAACTATGGCTGCAAGCCAGTTAAAGAACGTTGGCTTTAAGAGGGCTTTTAATTGATTATTCAGCAAATGAATTGAATATAAATAAATATGCCAATTTCTGAAACCTCAGTCTAGGTGCCTTTCTGGGGAATACTGAAGAAAATCCGTTGTCCATTTATTTGTGCCCAGGCTGAACTCATGCCAGATTCTAGATTTCCCTTATCAAATTTTCCTGCTCTCCTTTAAAAAGCCCTGGAGAAAGTTGTCCTAGAAAGAACACACTTCCTCAGAAATGAACTCTGTATCTGCCACCCCTCTCCCAAGCATTATATCTTTGAGGTTCCATGCAATAGGACAGGTAAGCTGTTTTTGTCCTTGCTGTTTTTGTCCTTGCATAAATCCCTTCCTGCAGACTGCTGCTTTGGACGGGCTTCCGATTTCTCTCCTCTTGATGATCTCCAAAATTTTAAACCCTCACTTCCTTTCTCTGCAGAGAATTAACTACCCTTGACCATACGCTTCTTGTGATCAGGCCCTGGTCATGGCGGCTGGTCTGCTTTGTCCAATGCTAACGCTTTTAACAAAAAACACACCAAAAACACCCTACTTACAGATCATAAAAAGTGGGACTGGGCAAGTAGGTTTAAGGTAAACACAGAGCCAACCACCCCCTACATCCTTCGCCTTTCAATGGATGCAGCATCTGCCTTTGCGTTTAATATTCAGAATTTACAGCTTTGCTGCTG
The DNA here is from genome assembly GCA_034641385.1 of Darevskia mixta. Lineage (NCBI taxonomy): Eukaryota > Metazoa > Chordata > Lepidosauria > Squamata > Lacertidae > Darevskia > Darevskia mixta. The sequence goes on along the minus strand of JAWWNH010000013.1, from coordinate 40,365,443 downwards.
GAGAGCAAAAGGAGGCTGGTTGCTCCTGGGGTTTAATGTAAAAAACGGTGAAAGAGGAGGGGGGGGGGAATCTGATGCAGATTTGTGGAAAGTGCATCTTTGGGAAATGCTTTGAGTTCCCTTTCATAAAAACCCAGGGCTCAGAGAACAGGAAAAGACACCCAACTCATAACCTGAAGCAGGACACAGCCGGATCTGGTTTAGCGTCCTGTTAAGAGACGGCAGATCTAATGGGGAGGCATGTCTTCCACGTGGTTTCTGCTACAGGTTAAAATATCTTCCCCTCCCTTGGTGGAAAATATCGGCCTCCGGAACTGCCTGTGTTACTGGTGGGTTGTGTCGTCTTTGTACAGGTCCTGGCTAAGGAGAGTCAGGGAAACCAAGCAGATGTGAGACACCACATCCACCTGGCCTCCTAGAAAGTGAGCTCTTCCTTCTAACAGAACCCAATTTTCCTTAAGTAAGGTCCTTCCCCAAAGTGGAATGGCTGCTGTGTCATTCAAGGAGGCCTTTCAGACTCAGCCACCTACTTCAAAATTATGCATGTAGCTGATGCTCACCAGTTTCTGAGTTTTGGGGCAACAAACTCAAATGCTACATTGAGAACAGGAAGGCAAATTGTGAGGGGAAAAGGACCAGGAAGGAGGAAGGATCCGGTGTAAATATAAAAGAGGAAACGAAGAAAGGCGACACACTCAAAACCTGTAGTTCATTTTTCAGAAGGTGCTTCCAGACAGGAATTTCCTGAAAATGAGGCTAATAGTTTTAATGATGGCTTCTAGACGTTTTAAAGGAAGGTCCTCTTAGCAAATTAAGGGTGGATTGGCAAAACTGAGTTTTAAGGCTGCTTCTAAATATATATGTATTATCTACAGAAGGCTGAAGGAGGAGGAGAATTGCAGTGAATGGGAATGAATTCTCCGAAATTTTTTCTCGCCAAATGTTCAGCTTGCCCACACCTCTATTACTATTTATATATCTAGCTACCTCTTACTTGCCGAAGTGGCTTCTAAGCTGTTTACAAGTATAAACGCAAAATTTACTTGGGAGGAAATCTGATTTTTCTGACTGCCCCTGAAAGGTTAAAAGGGGCATCTGCAAACGACGCTTTTATTGGTTTGTTTTGGCCAGGTCTCAGTGATTTACGTAGGCCAAAGTGGGATTTCCGAAAACGGCCTTTCTTTTAGATTTGGACAGGAGTAAGGACGGGGCGATTCCAGCCGAATGAAGTCCTACAAACGGGGCTAGTTCCTAGAGTTTGAGGCTACAGTCTTACATCTCGCTTTGGGGGAAATAGAACCCGTGGGGAGTGACACCCCTTGGCAAGAATATAGGAAGGTGTCCCTCGCCCTCCACTGATCCTCAGACGACCCACTTCGGCTGGATCGCGCCAAAACTAGTCTAAACTCACCCCTGCAAAAATGCAGCATATCCCCCGATCCTGCCCATGCTTTGTTTCAGACACACGTCCCATTGACCTCAGAGATACTTCCTCTCAAGTCACAGAGCCTCAGGGTTGCTGCTTAAATTTCCTTCACTGCAAAAACGACCCATAGCCCCTTTTTTTGCTTGTCACAAGAAGGACTGCCATTTCGTGCGCAGTTCCCGGGGAATAAGCCGGGATTCACTTTTGAGGAGACAGAGCTAGCCTAATTGCATTTTCTGAAATAAATATCAAACCTCTGCGGATTTCCCAGTTCTAATAGCACGATCCCTAAGCCGGTTAAGTGCCCGTTTATTTATTTATTTTTATTTTTTGGAAAATAAATTAGCGGGGCTTCCTTTGCAAGTGCCACTTGGGGACAGAATATCAGCCTAAAAGGGCGATTTAAGCAGACTGAGGTGGCTGAGATCCCATGCAGACGTGACTTGAGAGTCACACTGGACTTGGTGTGGTTTACCCCCGTGTAAAAGTGCATAGGATCCGGCTTCACTGCGGTTTCAAAAACTCCAATACTCCAAGCTGACCTCCAGCAAAACAAGCATTTCCCTTAACGTTTTCCCGAGCTGAGTTTACGCATATACTCCCTGATCGCTTCTCCTGCCCCACAGCGGTATACAAGCCCCTTTGGGGTGGTCGCCAGCTGGAGCCCATGATGATGCGCTTTTAAGAGAATGCAATGCAGAACCATTGAACTGAATGGGCGTCTTGACATTCGCTTCCGCCCACTGTAGTTATGTCGCAAACTATCCTCAGCGGGGATTAAACGCACCCGCAGCTCTGGCGCTAGGAGCATTCATTCTCCCTACAGTGTAAGGAGTATCCTGGGCTCATAAATGGGGGGTGGGGGTGGAAGAGGAGAAACAGAGAGAGAAAAGAGGGCGGAGAGAGAACCTCCAAATAACTCCAATAAACTAAAAATCCAAAGTTAAAAACAAGCAAAGAGAAAGTCTAATAAAATACTAACCTACGGCAAGATATTTTTTCCTGCCAGTTGGGGCAGGAAAACTTTACAAACAAACAAACAAACAGACAGACAGACAGACAGAAGCAGCCTCTGCAGTTGTAGGCAGGAGAGGCGTAAGAGATCAGCTCTGTACGGATTTAGGACTATAATGATTTGTTGACTTGGGAACCCAATGCAACTGGCCCTGGTAGCTGAGTTTACTCTGCGGATCCTGTCCGTGCTGCGCTAGCGATTACTACCTACGCACAGGCTTGGAAGTTGCAGATCCTTTGATTTCAACGAAATCTCTCGAGGCGAAAGTATACTTTGGGGTGTGTTAGAGCTACAAGTTAGGAAGGATATTAATTATCAATATACCCTCTCCTGCCACCCTCAACATTCCCACATCCACAAGGCCCAGTCCATATAAAGTCCAATGGGATTGTTACTCCGATCCTGAACACCGAATTTGTAGTTTCTTTAATTCCAGGGGAACTTAGCGTTTTAGGACCACGCGCTTGAAATGAACTCCCACCGAAAGCGGGTTGGACACAGTCAGGGAGACGGAGCCATCCGCTTAACAAACCAATTTTGTGAATCAGGCTGTTGGCGTTCAAACAATACGTACAGGAATATAAGGAAGGGGTGGTCAAAACAAAGCGAAACAAAACAAAACAAACCGCACAGGAAATGGGACCTTTTATATATGGTTCCCTGCTGGTTTTAGGGATTTTGCACAGCTCTCTCTAACACACACAGAGCACCCTCAGCGCAACATATCAAATGGCATTTCATTTCACCGGGATTTACTTTCACGCAGTGGGCACGATCCAGCAACGAACCCTAACTATGTTTAACTCAGAGGTCCGACTGAGCGCTATGTAATTCACCCTCGCGGATTATGTTTCCTGGGGAGAGTTAAGCAGGTACTTGGCTAGGCCACTGAATTCAATGTGACCTTCCAGGCCAAAGCAGGGCATCGTTGCTTGGAATTAAGTCTCAGTGAGCTCAGGTGAACCTGAACCCACAGAAATGCACCTTTCTGAAGTGCTTATTTTGGGCTGGATCGTGTCCAGTGTTCTCCTCCAGGGCAATCCAGGACAAGCCTCTTAATTTAATTTAGATATCCATGTTCTGCAATAATTTAAGTACAGCGCGCAAATGCCACGTTCTGTCCAGCCAGCGCCATTCACAATGCCCAGCACGTGCAAAGGAGCGCGGCCCCTGCCTTCTCCTACATAAGCTAAAGGCGCGGTGTGATCGCACCCCTACGTAGAATGCGTAGCCGCCAGAATGTGGGCCGGCGCTATACAGAGGGCTAAAGAAACGAGGCATTTCAGAGGGTGTCTCCTATTCTTTCCCGCCTCTGGTTTGTTTAAATACGCTTAAACTTAGAGCTGAAGTGCAGGGTTCTGTCCTTGACGCGTCTCCCGGGCTCACTGATCAAGTTTAGCTGCAGCCTAGCATCTAAGGAAATGCGCCAAGGAAACGCCGCGCAAGCGAAGCACCACCCAATGAGAGCGGCCGGGGCCAAGACTCCCCTGGGAGGGAAAAGAAACCCACAAGTTCCTCACTTCTAGATCAGACGGCACAATTGTTTTTGTTTTGTTTTGAAAGATCCCTTCCTGGCCCCATGAAAAAGAGCGCATTCATAAAGGCTCTCTACCCGGATGCCTGGGCTCCCTCTCTCTCTCCCCCAGCAATCGCCCGAAGAGAAAATAGATTTCCTGCTTGGTATTAAATGGCTGCATTTAATTAATCCAGGAGAGAACAGTAAATTCTGAAAGATGGCTCTCCTGGCCAAGACCCGCTTTTCCCATGCTACGGAAAAGGACAATGATATGGGGCTGGTTTTATTTTTCTCTTTCTCCCTCTCTTTATAAAGATTATTATTTGTTTAAGGCCCAATCCTGGGCATGTTTACTCGGAAAGAAGTCCCCCTGTGCTCGGTTGAGCTTGCTCCTTAACGTTCGTAGGATTGCGCCTTCAGCAGTGTAATGGAGCAGTGATTTTGTTTTAAATAAAGCCTCGCCCGCGTTTCTGGAGGCCTGTCTCTCTAGCGGCTTTAAAGGGCCAACGACGTGCCAGGATGGGCGCCTTTTCACTGCCGCCTTCTCCACCCCTGGGCCCAGGAAGCCCCAGACGCCTCGGAAGGGCTCGGGGCTGCTTGGATCCTGCACTCTGCGGATCCTGATTTTCTGCGGAAAATCACCTCTGATGCTCCTCCAGGGAACTGGCTTCAGCCCTGTGATCGCGGCCTGAACTTCCCCCCGGGATTTCCCCTCCGCCGGGAGCCCAACGCGCAAAGTTTGTTGCGCGTGGATTCTTTGTTTCCTCAGGCGCCCAAGTGAGGCCCGATCCCTCACCTCGTTTACTCAGAAGTGCGCCATGTACGTTTTCAATGGGTTTGGCTCCCCAAATCGCAGCCTCCCCGACCCCCCACACAACCCTTGGCATACAGGGTGCTTCCTCGGATTTCCTAAAGCAGGCTTGGAGCTGGAGCTTAGCCGAGTCCACTCAGAAGTAAATCCCGTTTGGTTTCTTACTCCCGAGGCCCGCTTTCGTGCGAGCCCGCTGCTTGGGAGTAAGCAGCAAGGCGCGCGTCTAAGCAAGCAGGGCGAGGAGTGAGTTGCGCGGCTCCTACACAACAATTCGACGGGGACTTTCTCCTCCATGCAACCCAGCTCTATGCACGTTTATTCTGAAGCAAGTCTCGCTGTCCTCGGTGGGACGTCCTTCCGAGCAAGTGGGAATATAGGGCTGCAATAATTACCTTGGTTAAGGAGATGGCAAGCACAGAGCAGGTCAGGCCCAGCTCAGCCTTGTTTTCCTGCATGGAATTATGCATTTTGCTGCCTTCACTAAAGCAGATTCCCCCATTCCTGAAATACTGTCTCTTTTTTCACTACGAAGGAGCTAATTCTAATTACAAACTATAGGACTTCCCTCCTCTTTCTGTAGATCTTCCTAGCATAAAATGAAATCGACCAGAGATGGCTTAGGATCTGTAAAAACAAAGCACCCTTGGACAGTCCCACCACCGCCAGATCCCCCGGTTCTCTTCCTCATCTTCCAACAACGGGCGCTTCCTCTTAACCGCCTCCTGTCCCAATCGCTCCCTCTCCTCGGATTTCACCTGGGACTCCTCTATTTGGTAGACCAGTGTCTAATTAAGGCTCAAGGCTGCGCTCCTCTCCGCACAGGCACACCTACCCGCGAGAAGAAGGCCGCGCTACGGTACCTCTGGAACAAACTTACTTGGAAGTCCGTCCCCTGGGACGCGCACATAGGGGCTTACTTCCGAATAAAAGCTGTTTCTCGACCTGGGCTCCATCCGTGCCCGACCAAGAGGCGGCGAGGGCCCAGGGGAGTTGGCGATGGGCTTTTACGGGCTGCCTCGGAGTTGTCTTCAGGCAAGCCTGGGAAGTGGCTGGGTTGGTTAACCCTGGGAGGCGGGCGCCCGAGGAGAGAGCGGAGCGTGGCTCACCCTGACTCGGGGCTCCGTGAGGTTGGTCCACACCGCGATCTCCTCCCTCATGCTCATGTCCGGGTATCGGTTCCTCTGGAAAGTGGCCTCCAGCTCCTGCAGCTGCTGGCTGGTGAAGTGCGTCCTTTGCCGCCTCTGCTTCTTCTTCTTCGCCGGGTCATCCACGTTCCCGTCGTCGCTTTTCTGCACGCCGCTTCGCTCTTTTTCTGCAAAGGCAAAGGGCCGGGCATAACGAGGCGAAATAAAGAATTACAATTAGAAGGGGAGGGGTGGGGTAGAAATGTCCAAACTGCTTCTCCTAACTCCCTAGCCCAAGTCAGCGCCACCAAACTCTCCTTCGGAAAGAAATCCGAATAAGGTCTGGATTTGTAGCCCAAATCTTCCTCAAATGCATCTTTGCACAGCTCAGCAGCGAGAGCTCCTGGACTGGAACCATCGCGTCTGTTTTAGAAAACCTCATCAAACACAACCCAGAACCGAGGATTTTCCATTACAAAAGCAAAGGCCAATCAAACCCGGATCCTGACCTAGTCTTCCTTTTACGCAAATGACAACAGTTTTTTTTGTGTTTTGTTTTCATAATGAACTTTAAGAGATTCAAGGTGGGGAAAACATTTCTTAAAAGGGCGTGGGAAACCTTTACAAGTCATTTCTTTATGCACTTTTTAAAAGTTTCTAAAAACAATGAAGAATTCACATCGATTTTTTTGTTGTTGTTTCAGGATATTTTCCTAGCAGGTACCAGGACACAAAATATACTCCCCACAAGGGGTACGTTTGAATTTACTTAACCCGAAAACGAAGCCTTTCACACAGCTGGATTAAATTTCTACTTTGGGCATTTGGATGTCAAATGATTTTTCAGTTAGGTAAAATTTAGAACCTTATTTTTCTATGGTTCGTTAAATAAAGTAAAACAACAACAGCAAAAACAAAATACATTTGATCCCACCTACACCTTTCAAAAATGGAAATTATTTTAATTATTTTCAGTTTCGAAGTGGAAGATGTGTGCACGTGTACACACAATTTAAGGCAAAACATAATACCTGGTACAAGCTTCTATTGGCACATTACATCAAGACCGGGGCTTCGGTCTACGACCCTCTGAAGTCAATGAAAGAAGACTTCGAGGGCAAGAGCTCCATTGACTTCAACGGGCAAAATTTAATCACATTCTGATCTCTGCCTCTGACATCCATAGGACTTTCAAGATGTCATAGGTATGCGCCCTGGAGTGCAAGTGTCCTCGCCTTACCGTGTTTATGGAAGACAATCTTACTCGGCTACGAGTGATCGCCAAAGAAAGAAGAAAATTTTTATTCCTGCTTAATAATATTAGTATATCTACTTAAATTATACAACGTTCATTTTATAGCAATGCATTCTACAATGGGGCGAGGGACGGCTGCTGCTGCTGCTGCGAAATCTATGGCTTTTTACTTATTTAAAAGCAATATAAGAAGAAATACCTAGACAGGTCAATTTAATTTCAGTGAATTTGGCGGTTCACCGCACTACGGTGCTAACATAATAATGTAGAAGAAAAATATTTCAGACCGGTAAACTTTTCTATCATGCAGCACGATCCTCTACTTGTTTACTCAAGAGAAAATACCAGAGTCCAACTGGGACTTGCTCCCAAGGGGTGGCCTCCTGAGGTGATGCTTTGAGAGCACTAATCTTTTCGTCTTAACTGAATCTATTCAGCTTGCAATCCCTGGCAGCAAATATTAACCACTGAACACAGCAGCACTTTCTTCCGAGTAGAAACGTTTAGGGTTGGGTTACCAGTGGTCTGTTTTTCTGCATCGATATATTCGTTCATTATTGCAGAGCCACTCCAATTTTACAGGCTTGCAAACCGGTTTTTAAACTCATATTTTACGAAGTATTTTATCAATAGCAATAGACACGTGTGTTAACCGATGCTGATGAGTTGCGCGTGTCTATCGTAGTATGCAAACAGGAGTCCATATGCAAATCTTTTCAGGTGGGATTATGTGTACTCCACACATAATCGACTATGCAAACGAAGCAAATATTATGAAAACCACCCATTTTACTCCACAACGCTTTTTTTTTTTTTAAATTAACATTCTCAAAATAATTGCAATAAGTTTTAAAACAAAGGGACTATGGATCTCAGTCATAGGCTGTTGTGTGTGTATGTGCAGAATGAGAGCGATTTTGTTCTCACGTACATAAAACTTTGCTTTTTTTTACAGGCTGATGTCTAACAACATTATTTGAAGTCCCAGTTCTATGGCATTGACTTAGGATCGTCACATTCTAATTTCTCTATGTATTGAAACGCACAAATTGTAATTGAATCCGTGCGTAAATATATGTACAATGCATCAGTGTTTATGTAATTAACAAACCAAACCATAGCACAGGATCCATCAAACAGCAAGCTCTTTCCTTCCATTGATTTCAAAGGTGAGATTAAAGCATACACTTTAATCAGTGGGATGTGGGGGGGGGCTTCAGAATCCCCCCACTTTGTTTGGATCGGGAACTATGTGCCATTCTATAGAGCGAGAAGAATTCCGTGTGCTCCTATCAGTGTGTGTAAGGCACGCACACCACCCAAACACGCGCACGCATACACCTCAAGGACTCCTGCAAACAAGAGTGAATGCGCTTTAATTCGCATCTGGAATGTTTATCCTAAATCCAAGGCTTAGTACTGAATTAATTTCCTTGAAATGTATTTGGGAAACGTCGTTTTATGTATCGGGCAGTGAGGATCTGAAAATCCTAAATAAACGAGCTCTACTCCTGCAAAAAACAAACAAACAGCAACCCTCAATTCCCTTTAAGTCACCGATTAATGCCTATCCCCCGCTCTGGCTGTGCTTAAAATGACTCCTGCGTTCATCTGGGAGCTCTGAAAGCAAAGAGGCGAGTTCAAACGGTTACACGGTTCAAACCCCAAAGTGGTAAATGACCTTATTGCAGCCTGCGATAGCCCTCTTTCCAGTAAGCGGTTTGCAAAGCAAACAAGGCCTGGAACGCGCTCGCCTCGTTAAAAGTTTCCTTGGTGGTGTCCAAGCCAGAAACCCATCGCAACCCAGATCCCACCCACTCCAGCCCCGGCTAGGCTCCTCCAACTCGCCATCCCTGGAAAGAGGGTCTGGCTGGCTAGCAGCACAGGGAGAAGATTTCACTTTTGGGACGCCTCCTCGAATTGGTAGAGGGCAGGAGAGAGAGCTGGCTCTGAGAAATATATATAATAGATACATATAAATTATATACATATATAAATCTTTGGAACCGCCATCCATCAAGGCGATTGAGATCTTGGCCTTTGATTTATCCCTCTTGCCCGTTTCATTACAGAAAAAATAAAGGGGGGGGGTCTGCCTTCTCTAACGGGCCTCTGATACAGTTTCAAATCATAACACACATTAGGCTTAATTGGTCTTAGCACATTTTTCCACTTAGAAGAAGTGAGAGGTACTTTGTGTTTTGGCGTAGACTAGCGCGGGCCCTGCTCGCTGAACCGCTTTGGGATTTATGAGCCACAGTTTAGGGGGACAACGACCACTGGGAGAGGTTCTTCCCCCCCCCTCTTTCCCACAGCTCTCTCTCTCCCCGCACCAAGACACACCGGCCCTTCAGCATAGGCCCGGCCGCTTTCAAACTGCCTTTGGAAAAGAAAAAGGGGAAAGGAGGTTTCTTTATTTATTCCGTGACTTGGCTTTAAGGCGCCTCCTTTGCGCTGGAGCGGCTGAAACCGAAGCTCCCTATTATTTTAAGACCTCCTCAAAGCGCCCAGAACCATCGATTTCCGTGGGAAATCTAGAGGCAATAATGGCAATTCCCAGCCCTGTTTTTTTTTACTGCTTTTGTTACACAAATTAGGTTTGTTTTAAGTTTTCCTGCTTCTCTTGATCCATTTTCCTTTGTCTACGGAGCTTATGCAGTGTATATGCATTCTCGGTATATCTATATTGTGTTGATGGCTGCGTTGTGTGTCTTACAGATCCGTATGTCGAAAGTCACAGATGTCTATGCAAAGGAAAACGCACGGGGGGTTTGTTCTAGAGTTATAAAAAGATACTTAAATTTAAATGAAGCCAAAATATATGTTTTGCCCGGGAAAACGAGGCTGCGATCCTGTGCACACTTACGCAGAAAGAAGTGTGGCACAATGAGACTTGATCGCAAGTAGATATGTATAAAATTGGGCTGCAAGTACCATAGGTTTCCGTAGATCTCCCTTCCAAGGGTGCACGCAGTATCCCGGCCATAACCGCTTCCTGTGCTCTTTTAAGCTTCCAACCCTCCCCATTCACTTCCAGGTTACAATCTGTCATCGAGGCCTCTAATCGTGGTTTACGTTTCCCGGGATCTTAACCACAGAGCTCTCGAAACTAAATGGCAAGGCAAGGAATAAGGCCGTATGTACCGACTTGAGGGACAGGGCCTGGGTGTCTGTGATTCGGTTTTGTGTTGAAATAAAAGATAACCTTTTCAGCAGAGGGGCCTTATTATATGCGGGACCTCCGCCAAAATTGAAACAGACAGACAGTTTGGAGGGGGGAGAAAAAGAAATCCGAAAGTCTCCTTAAAATAACTTGAAGCATTAACTTTAAGGCTGCGATTATACTACGCACGTTTACGTGCGAGTAAGTTTCAGTATAAGCATCTACACACACACACACACACAGAGAGAGAGAGAGAGAGAGAGAGAGAGTACCACACACCCGTCCCCTTATTTTGGCATCTTCTAAAAATGATTTTTCCCTTTACGAAGATATATTGTAACATAACCCAAGTTTTACGTGATGGGCAGCCTATGGAATAATATAGATTCTGAATGTCTGGATTTTTCAGTCTTCCTCTCATTTACTCCCACCCTTCACCCCTCCTGATTTTTGATGGGTGCTCCCCCATTTTGACAGAGATATATATTTTTTGCATATTGTACGGTTTCCAGGATGGAAAATAAACCCAGCAGAGCTGACATGCTTTCAGAAACATTCTACAAAAAACAGCAATCGGAATGGCAGCTCTCAAATAAATTTATAGCACATAAATTTATGTGCATGTGCATATATATATGCGCAGGCAACGCCAATATTTCGCTTGGATGTGGAGAGCAATATACGAGTATATGTTAGAAAGTTTTAATCCCTCCGCGCCTCTTTCCCTTTTGGTGAGTAACATAGTTCTGCATTCACCTATTTGGTTAAAAGACAAAAGTCCTCCGGTGTATCTTCCCTTGGTAAGGAAAGCAGGCATTTGCCCTCTTTTCTTACGCGACGCAAACAACCCCAAGAACGACGCCACTCGAAGGACGTCAGCCCTTACCTGGGACTTCGGTGTCGGACGATTCGCTGGCGGAATTCTCGATCGCTTCCCTGGCCTCGGACGATCTCTGCAAATGGAAGCTGGAAGCCATGTCGTGGGGCGCCTGGGGAGCTCTCAAGCCTTCGGGAACCCTTTCCAAATTCATCCCACCTTTAAAGGAATCCATAGCAAGAAGAAGAAGAAGAAGACTCAGTTGTGCCCTGCTGTGCCTTCGGGGAGGCGCGCGCGCTGCTTTCCCAAGACAGGGCGAGGGTTATTCCACAGCGGTTGCAAAAGGAGAAGTCTGCTTTTTGGTTGTGCTTTGATTTTGACGGGTTAAATCCACTCGGCTCCGGGCTGGGCTTGGCTCGCTGCGGGACAGGCGGCGCCAAGCCTCGACGGGCTCTGGCTGCATATGCGGGGCAGCGGTAGCAGCCCCCCGCGCCAGCCAGCCAGCCCCTTCGACGGAGAGCAGGGGGGCCAAGCGCAGTAGCAGCAGCAGCAGCAGCAGAGCGCAGTGGCGCGAGGTGGCCGCTGGCGAGCGAGGGAGCTCCGAGTGCGCTGCCCGCGCCCGTAGGTCTGTAAGCTGTCTCGTAGCTCCTCCCTCCGCCGAGGTTGGAAACCTCCCCGTCCCTCCTCGCGCTGAGATGCCTTCCCTTCCACGCTGGGCCGGCCTCAAGGGAGCTGCCTGCGAGCCGGCGGCCCAGGCGAGCGCTCTCGGGGGCTGGCGGCGGGGCGCATTTCTTAAAGAGACCGCGCCGGGGAAGGAGCGCTCTCGCCTCTCTCCCGGGTGGCTTGGCGCTGCTCTCGCTCTCTTGCCTCGCCTCCCCTCGCTTGGCTTTAAAAGAACCGAGGCCCGGAGCAGCCTGGAGCCAATCAGGTGGCTCCTCTTGCCTCTCCATCAGCGCCTGCCTCCTGCCAGGATTTATGGCGCAAGCCAAGGTCCAATTCCAGCCAAAGGGGACCTTCTGGCATTGACATCACCGGAGAGGGGGAGGAGGAGGAGGAGAGGGGCTGGGAAAAGGTAGATCGCCCCCACCCCACCCCCGCCCAGTCTCAAGGAGGTTTTCCTCTAGCGAAAGGCCATAGCTTTTAACCACATCCTATTGGAATCCACAAAGCCTCCCACCCCACTTCAGTGGCATCATACGGCGCCCACTGTTTGGTTGCCAGTGCGCATGCTCCACTTCAAGGGGATTAGTTCCTTCCTAAGAACTCCTGTCCCAATTTACCTGTAAACGAGGCTGGTTGGAGACGGAGAGGCTGAGCCGCCAGTAAACCGGCCATAGGATCGGCTTGTGCGGCTTTTGGGGGGGCGGGGGGATGGGATAGTCCCACCAAATTCATCCTTAAGGCTTCCGTCCCCAAACTTGGGAGTGAGCCCTACTGAAGACAAAAGGATTTGCTGCTGAGCAAACCAGCACAGGATTGCTGATTAAAAAAAAAAAGTGGGGGCATGGGATGAGCTCTCAGCACCATTTCGATGCTCACGTGTGGATTTGCTCAGGATTATCATGCCTCACCTTCCCAATAGAACGCTCTGTGCCGATAGGATTGCTCAAACCTAAACGGCTTTTAGACACAGGACATAAACCGCAAAATGCAGCCGGGGGTGTGTAGTTCTTTCGGATTAAATCGCGTTGTGCAAAACGAGTTTAGGGCTCGTGTAAGGTCAAGGGGGCGGGGGGAGTACGAGAACGAATTCAGCAGAATTGCTCTGGTTTCGGATAGGGTGGTGGCATGGTGTTCTAACTTCTCCTAGGGGTTCGGAGGTCCCTCCGCGCCCCTCCATAAATTTAAGAGCGACGGAGAACATATTTCACTCCTGGATATAAATCCCCATCGAAAAATCCAAGTACAGTGATACTCAATAGATTTTAAAGAAAAAGCAAATTAAAGTACCCCCACCCCTTTTGCAGGATAAAGCACCCCAGCCAAACACTCTCTCTGGGACTGCTATAATTATGGCGTGCAAAGGTTGAACACAGGAAAGTTCTCAGTTTGTTACATATTATCCTTAAATATATCAGCGAAAGAACTTGCCTAGCTGCCTGTAAACTGGCGACCGGGGAGCGCAGTCGGGAAATAATTTGTTTTCACGGGGCAAGAAAGGCAACGCCTTTCCCCCCATGCCATTTCTGGAGCCTTTGGGCTAAAGGTATAAGAAGCCATGGCATGCCCCAGCCCCCCATGCCGTGGGGCTGAATAAGAATCTGCCCACTTGTTATTCTTGAAGGCCAGCCGGAGATTTCCTTAATGCGGGAGGTGGATTTATTTGGTTTAAAAGAGAGGCTTTTCTGGCGGGATCCTACCAACACCTGCCTGGGTAAGATGCGGTGCCCCAGTGTTGCTGAAATGAGTGATGGACTCATTTCTGAGACCCTTTGAGCTCTTTAAAAAGTAGAGCCTTTGGGGAGATTTCCCTCGCGAGGCGAAAACAGTACCGCTTGAGGATGCAGCCTTTGCATTCCGTGGGAACGTCACCCCGACCTTCCCGTGGCATTTGGATCGCAGCCCACGTGTACTGAAATTCTCGTTCTTCAAGTCAACCGGGAGGCCTATTAGGGATTGCCCCAACGTGCGAGGCTCTCATTCCATGCAACTTCGGGAGGACTACTTGGGAAACTGGTTGTGGATTACAGTTTGGAATAATAATCCCTTTTGCTCCTGCGGTTTAAAACTCGCCTCTCGGTTGTCTTAAAACTGGCCTCCTAATCTCGCCCCGTTTTGGAGCCCAGTGCCACTTTGGGGGCAGGTTGGATGATGATGGGAAGGTCGTGGCTGCCACGTGCGCGCGTGTGTATACATTTTGGTGACTCCCTAATGAGTTGTTTACAGATCTGTCGACCACACACACACACACACACACACACACACACACACACACACACATCTCAGCCCGAGAGGCCAATTTCTGAATCCGACTGCAAGCCCACCGAATATTTCAAATCGGGGAGAGGCTCTTCCCATTCCTACTCCTTGAAATCTCTTCTCCAAACTGGGCTCAAGGGCAGAATATAAAGCCTGGCTCTCCCTCCTCCCACTCAATACTAAAAAGGAGACAACGCCACTTTCAGATCCTCTGGCAACCAATGTTGAAATGTTTCTCTCCAGGAGGCCGGGTCGGTAGATCGGTTTTGGTTTGATGGCTACCTAGTTATAATATCATTCGCATATGCACCATTACTAAAGGTATCAGCGGATAGCAATAAACCAGTCAATAACTCTAACAGAATCTACCTTACATTTATAAATCCTTTAGCTGGCTATATATATAACTCTTAGCGTTGGCGCATATTAAATTCCATCTTCACCTAGGAAGGGCTCTTGCACAAACCTGGGATTGAGGCATGTAGGCCTGGGGATAGATTCTGCGTCTATACACTGGAGAGTGCTCAGGATCAGAATCTTCCCCCATCCCCCATCACTCTGTCTTGTCTCTCACCCACGCTAAACAATAAATGCAGGCTATAATGTTATTTAGCATTCTTCTTCTTTACAACTTGTCTGTTGCGGACATAATATGCATTTTTTGGGGGGATAGGAATGACGAGTGTGGATGTTAAAGAAAGAAATCGCATCACAAAGAGATCGGCTCAGAAGCTGGACCTTTCCCTGTGTCCTGTTTAAGGAAGCCTCCTCCCCGCCCCCATTGTGGAGCATCCCAAATCCCTCCTGTAACCCTGAAAAAAGGAACACCGGGAGTGCTTCAGTGATGCCAACTTTACCATTTGCAAGCCTAAGGACAATTCCTTGGAAACTATTCCACTTGAAAGCAATCAGGAACCCTTGTTCCAAATAGAGGTGGTTTGGTTCGAGAAGGCCACTCATTGCAAGATCTTGCTTGCTTGGCAGGGCTGGTGAAACTGTGGTCCTCCATATGTTGCTTGACTTACAATTCCCATCATGCTTGACCACTGGCTGCCTGGGATGCTGATGGGAGTTGGAGTTTCGCAACATCTGGAGGGTCACAGGTTCCCTTCATCCCTGGTCTAAGCCGAGTGCCTAAAGGACTGGCTCCTATGTTGAAAAGATGGTCTCCCCAACAGACTGAAATCAGAGACAAACCTCTGTGTGTATGTTTGTGTTTTAAAGGGCTGTGTGGGTTACATAGAATCATGTGAAACTATCTAAAGCAGGAGTGGGGAACAGCTCCCATCACCCCATGCCATTGTCATGCAGGCTAGGGTTGTTGGGAACTATAGTTCAACAATACCCGAAGGTTCCCGAGTCCCCCCTTGAGCTAAAGGGTGTCTTCGTTTCCCAGCTCCCAGGTTCAAAACAGGTTCGATTCGGCCCAAAATATTTTTAGAGAGAAGAAGAAATCTGTGGTTAATCTTCATGCTCTATATTCCGGGGAAATGTCACTGGAGGGAGTTTTCAAAAAAGGGAAAAGGGCCCCAGGAGGCCAGTTTCGGTTTAGGAAACTCCTAAATTCCTGTACTGTACTGGGCTCTCTTCTTCTTTAATCGCACCCTCCCCAACCAATGTGCGAAAAGAAGACTGGAGAATTGTCTTGAACAGACTTTTCCCAGACAACCCCAGAGCGCACAGCTCTAACGCTGACTCAGGGCCGCCGAACCACTCCCCGGTTAAAATGGCCCTTCAGCGTTTCACTCTCACTTCCCTTGAAACCACCGACCCACCCACTTGCTCTGAAAGCGCCGGTTTCCTTAGAAGCTACTTGTAAGTAAGTGTGCCTAGGATTCCAGCCTTAATCCAACATCCCTGCATTTTTCAGCTGCTTTAGGCTCGGGTCCTAAACCCACAGTTTAGAAAGACGCTTCAAATCACAGGGGCAAAAAACTTCCAGGGAGGCCGGGACAACCTTGCGGGGGACTCCTGCACTCTACAAATCCATCAGAACAAACTCTGTGGCCTACACCAGGATCACTCCGGAATCAGGTGCCAAAGGTGGAGTGGTTCGAGTGTCAAGAAGAGACTTGCCAGGGGGTTGTGTCACCAGAGGCTGCTGGCAAGCCGGATCCACCAAGCTAAAGTGGCGGGTGGGATAAATCATTCATAAAAAGTTAAAGGTAAAGGACCCGTGACAGTTAAGTCCAGTCGCAAACGACTCTGGGGTTGCCGTGCTCATTTCCCTCTATAGGCCGAGGGAGCCGGCATTTGACCGCAGACAGTTGTCCCGGGTCATGTGGCCAGCATGACTAAGCAGTTTCTGGGGAAACCAGAGCAGCGCAGGGAAACGCCTTTACCTTCCCACTGGAGCGGTACCTATTTATCTACTTCCACTTTGACGTGCTTTGGAACTGCTAGGTTGACAGGAGCAGGGACCGAGCAACGGGAGCTCACCCCGTCACAGGGATTTGAACCTCCGATCTTCCAATCGGCAAGTTCAGAGGTTTAGACCATAGCGCCACCCGCATCCCTAAATCATTCATAGAAGCATAGAATTGTAGAGTTGGAAGGAACCCTGAGGATCATCTAGTCCAACCCCCTGCAATGCAGGAATATGCAGCTGTCCCATATGGGGATCGAACTCGCAACCTTGGCGTTATCAGCACCATGCTGTAACAACCTGAGCTATACTGAGTGTTTTCTCTTGACATCCGTCCCTGAGGCCAACAGGACTCAGCAGTTTAACTCCAGCTGCAACATGGGCTGTGAAGGAACTCAAAGTTTGAGCTCCCCCATGGCTCCGTTTGGAAACTATTTTTCATGAACATAGGATGCTGCCGTTTACTGAGTCAGACCAAGAGTCCAGCAGCATCGCGAGGGTTTCAGGAACAGGATATTCCCAGCCCCAACTGGAGATGCCGGGGATTGAACCCGGGACCTGTTGCATTGCGAAGCAGATGCTCTGCCCCTGAGCCACGGCCCTTCCCTAAGTGGTGCAATGGTGCGGGTGATCTGTTAAACAAACGCACCGCCAGTGACCCACATTCTCTGCCATCGTTATGACGGTTTCTGTTTACAAACCGCAACGGAGCTCTGGGATGCAGCTCTCAGAAACACCCCACTGGGGTATTTATTCTTTTATTATCTGCGTCTCTCTCCCCCCCCCGGGGTCCAGTCCCAAAACTACGACCTCTGGACTGTGTTTTAAAGAGACAAAATATTTGCCTGTGCTGATTTCAGATACAAGGAGCCCAGTTTGTTTTGTGGGGTGTGTGTGGATTGGGAGTGGAGTTTTCCAAAAGAAAATAAAAGACAAGCGCTCTAGAAGTCAGTTTGCTTTACCGAAACTCCCAAAGTCCACGGCAATTTCGTCTCCTTGAGTTAATCCCCTCTTATCGCCCCTCCAGCAGCAACGTATGGGCGAGAAAGGTGTGAAACGAAGCCTGGAGATTTGGGCTGCACAAATGCAACCTGCCCTTTCTTTCCCGAAATCCAATGTTCCTCAGAAAGGATGCACCCTAAATCAAGAACATCGATTTCCCCAAACAAACTAGGTCTCGAAACCCCTTCCTCCCCCGATTCACGTCGGAAGCTAGTAGAAAACACAGCTGGGTTTCTCCCACATGAGGCTTATCAATCGGCGGCAGCCAACAGACCAAGAGTGCTGTGGCACCTGGAAAACGAACTCGTTTCTTTGAGGGCATGCATTGAATTCGGCACATAATCCTGTGTCATAATTAGCGCGCCATCTTGTCGCCTGTGTCAAGGTCGACTGTGTGAAGCCACAACGGGGTCCCTAACCACGTTCGGTGCGTCTTTGGCTTCTCACGCATCCCCCGCACAAGTTAAGGGTCAGCGAATGTAACCTCCAAGACAGGCTCATTTCGTTTTGGAAATGAAACCCAGCATAAAAACACAATACGTTCTAATCTCCCCACCCCTCATTTATTCCCTTTTTAATTTAAATTTTATATGAGTTTTACAAAAGGATGATCGAAGCACTGCTTGGTTCCAAACGATGCAGAACCCCTCGCTTTCTGATCTTCCATGGTTATGGCAAAGTGCCATTGAAACAACTACCCATGGGCTGGTTGGACCACAGCTCATGTGTAGAAACACAGGAAGCTTCCATCACGCCACTGGTCTGTCTAAATCAGTATTGCCTGCACTGGACGGCTGCAGCTCTCCTGGATTTCAGGCTCTACATGGGGTTCCAGGTGAGAGTTTTACTTACTTCTTTAATATCCCGCCTTTCCTCCAAGGAACTCAATATGGCATACATACTTCTCCCCATTTTGTCCTCACAACGGTAGGTTAGGCTGAAAACGAGTGACTGGCCCAAGGTCACCCAGCGAGCTTCATGGCTGAGCGGGGATTTGAACCCTGGTCTCCCAGGTCCTAGTCCAGCACTCCAACCACTACACTACGCTGGCTCTTTTCTCTATTGTACCTGGAGATGCCAGGGACTGAAGGTGGGACCTTTTGCAAGGCAGATTCTTGACACCTCAGCCACAGCCTGCCCCCTGGTATTGGCAATCAAATTGTAAAGAACATTCATCTGAAATCTAAGGGGATAATTTTCCAGTGTCTGTGTTTATCACTGCACAATGCATCAATCAGTTAAAATCCATGTATTCTCTTAATTTGCTTGCTGGTAGAAATATGATTGAATCAACCACTTTTTTTTTTAAATAGAAAAATGGCATGTTGTGGTGGGGAATGACAAGTCTCCAATCTAAATCAGAGGGTCGCAACTCATTTGCTGCAAAATCAACTTCGACAGACTTCACCGAAAATGCTCCAGAGCAAGCAACCTGAGACTTGGAAGTTTATTTTCTTGAGGAACGCCCTCTGCATTGTTTCACTGAAAGTTAACACAAAGGGACTGAATTGCCCTTATCTCTTCTTGAATGATCAGCTGAGTGGACTGGGAGGGAGGGAGGCTGCAGTCTGTGTTAGAAAGCCTGATATGGGAAGCTGCTGTGGCAAAGGGAGACAGGGCCTGTGACAGTCACAGAAGATGGCATTTGGGCAGGTGCAAAGGACAAGGAAGCTTTATCTCTCTCTTTCTCTTTGCAACTTTTGCAAAAAGTAACTGTGATTCCTATGTTACCTTTCAACCATGTCATCAGAAAGCAATGAGAAAGATTTTGAGTTCAGCATAACTCTTATTTGGGCTGGATGTTAAGCAAAAAAGAATAAACGAAACAGAGGAAAAGAGAAAATAAGAAGTTGCAGAGTATTTTGCAAAAGGCCCAGTTCATAATTTGTGTTTTAAACACACAACTTGGGGCTCTCTAACCATGATATGTTCCTCAACCCCCCCTTTTTTGCTTGACATACAGCCTGATGGAGAGTTCTGTTGAATTTGAAAGTTTGTGACCTTTTAGGAGATCCTAATATAGGCAGTGTAGAAGGGTCAGTGGTAGAGCATATATTCCTAGGTTTAGTCGCCAGCATTTCCAACCCAAGTATCTGGAGGAAACAAGTCTGTGCCATACTGTTTTTGAGGCCATGTGGATCTGTTAGGGGACAGAGTAGGTAAGAGGTGGAGAACCAGTGGCCCTCTGGATGCTGGTCTCCAGTTCCCATAAGCCCCAGCCAGCATGCCCAATGGTTAAATATGATAGAAGTTGCAGCCCAACAACTTTGGGAGGACACCAGGTTCCACACTCCCAAGGAGCTTGATTATCCAGTGGTGTGACTCAATAAAATACAACTTCAGCTATGGGGTGGGGAACCATGCCAGTGGAATAGATTTCCTAGCATAGAGAGAAAGCAGAATCAAGAAAGCATAGAGGAAAATGTAAATCTCTAGGGCATTTAAAATCTTCACAGCTGTGTTGCAGCCATAGGAAAGAACGGAGGACTTTGAAATTGCAATATGCCATAACGCGTGCAGCAGCATAGTGCAATGCCAAACTCAGGTTCAAATCCCCACTCGGCCACGAAGCTCACTGGTTAATCTTGGGCCAGTTACTGTCCCTCAGCCTAACCTACCTTGCAGGGTTGTTGTGGGCATTAAATGAGGAGGGGGCTCGAACATACACCACATTGAGCTCTTTAGAGGAAAGGTGGAATATAAATGCAATGAATAAATAATGAAATAAATAAACAATGGAAGAAGAAGAAGAAGAGAAGAGTTTGGGTTTGATATCCCGCTTTATCACTACCCGAAGGAGTCTCAAAGCGGCTAACATTCTCCTTTCCCTTCCTCCCCCACAACAAACACTCTCTGAGGTGAGTGGGGCTGAGAGACTTCAAAGAAGTGTGACTAGCCCAAGGTCACCCAGCAGCTGCATGTGGAGGAGTGGGAACACGAACCCGGTTCCCCAGATTACGAGTCCACCGCTCTTAACCACTACACCATGCTGGCAAATATTCCTAGGAACATAGGAAGCCACCTTTCATCAAGTCAGTCCCATTGGTCCATCTAGCTTAGCACTGTCTATGCCGACTGGAGGTGCTCTCCAGGGTTTCAGGTGGGATTCTTTTCTCAGCCATACCTGGAGACGCTGGGGACTGAAGTTCTGCATGCAAAGCACCTGCTCTGCTGCTGAGCTCCATCCCTTCCCCTTCCTGTAAGCTTCCTACAATTATTTCATCACCATCATTTTATTATTTATACCCTGCCCATCTGGCTGGGTTTCCCCAGTCATTCTGGGTGGCTTACTGAAAGGTTGACAGTCCTCATGGAATCAGAACTTTTGTCTGCCTAAGGTCACTTCTTTTTACCGTATCTATTAATAGGATTGATATGCCGTCCCTTATCACATGGGAACCTCAGGGCAGGTCACAACGTTTTTAAATACAACAGCCCGTGTCAGAGAGAAAATAAAATACAATTAAAATCAGAATCGCCAGTCCCTGTATTAAGTATTACAATCAGTAATTACAGGGACCCACTGGACTCCTTTATTTAATAGGGCCTAGTCAGTAGCCAAAGAGGAACTAACTTTCAGAAGCTAAGAGAGAATTATTTGAAACCACGACCTCCTGTGCCAAAGATGCAACAGCTCAGGGTCTTCTGGCATAATTGCCTTTAAGTGTTGACACTCCTGCAGCCAATTTAAAACCAGCCTCAAAATTCTAGCCTGTCCAAAGAGGCCTGGAGAACTGCAGTCTTGTAAAGTGGCTGGGCACTGGTCCCACCAGAACAAGTACAGCCCCCACAGTCCATCTCTTTGAATGCAAAGTTCTGCAGGATGTTTGAACGCCAAGAGGAAGATCCATCGACTTCTAACTATCCTGTTCACCCTCTTCCTCCCTGACCCATTTCGCAGCCTGACCCTTTGATATGAAACTCTTTGCTCGTTTCGAAATAGCATCTGCTTAACACCTCAGCCCTCGTTGAGGGGGGACGACGACGACGACATTTATTTGGAACGCTACTGATTCTATGCACCGTTGCTTACTCTCAAGTAGCGATGATCACGATCGAGTGTGGCTGCCTGAGTTTCCTGGCCAGGAAAACGTTCTCATGGACTAAGGGGGTTTGTTTCCAAAAGAAGCAACCCCTCACCCCCCAATTATCCGCTTCTGGAAATCAATTTCTTTTCACTGAAGGGAATTGGATGCGTGAGCTACAAGGCCTGGTGGTGCCTGTAAACCCAAACTGCAAGCAAATGATGGGTGCAGATGCATATTTGGGGACGTGGGAAGAGGGCTGCCTTGATGTGGGCCTGCCCCCACATAGACGTCCATAGGCACAGATCAGCTGTAACGGGGAAAATAGGATTGAATCTCCGAGTGCGTAAAAGTGAAATTTTTAACTGGGTGCGTTCAGTCCCCCCGTCAGCTCTTGCAGAGGGGTCTAGGGCTCTGAATAAAATCCTCGATCCCTTAAAAGAGCGGCGCCCAGTGCTGGGCTCTGCCAAGTGGCTGGTGCGACTCTGCAACCCAAAGGGTCCCCGGCCGGTGCTCGGCGCTCGCTCTCCCCTCCTGGCGCCTTTCAAATAGATCCGTGTCAGCCTGTCATCTTTTCCGAGCGCGGAGGGGCATCCGGAGGCAGCCGGTTGGTGCCAGCGGAGCTCCTTCTTCCCTCCTCTTTGAGCTGTCAAAACTTTTACACCAGCCTTTTCCATTGCAGAGAGAGAGAGGAGAGAGACCCACCCGTGGCTTTCAATGAAATCTCCCAGCGGAGCCTCCGGGGTTTGTGGCTTGGAGAGATCTTCCAAGCCAAACAACCAAACAACCGCCGTCGGTTGGTTAGCAGCCTTAGCCGAGTGGAAAAACGACCGAGGCAGCCTGCGATTGTCACCGCGGTCGATCTCAACCCGTCTCGCCTCTCTCGCCAGCCAAGAGCAGTTTGGTGCGGCGGAGCTGGGAACCAGGAGGTGGCGGGTTCGAAGCTCGACTCTTGTTATCTCTAGCCAATAGGAAAAATGGAGATATTGGCCCACCTTACAGGGTTGTTGTCGTAAAAAGCGGCGCACGTTATTAAAAACATGACCACCGATCCCAAATATGTCTGCCTTGCTTTGAAGGCCGTCCGTAGCTTTCGATGGAGCTTGGAGGAAGCGCGCTTAAACGTCCTGCCTTTATTTCACACGCATTCCTAAGCATATTTGGGAAGCAATTCCCATTGGTTTCCTTGGGATTTTTCTTCCAGGTCAGCATGAATTTCAGCATGAATTTACAGGATTTCCTCAAGTGGCAGTCTCTTTTACGAATTTGTAAACCCACTAGATGGAAATTTGTTGTAGCCAACCAATCTTGGCCCTGCTCACTATGGATGAGCACCACTAATTTGCCTCCATAGACTTTAATCTCTCTGCTCTTCGTTGGATACAACCCATAACCTGTATTCTCCCATGCCATTTCATCTGTATAAAGTAAGGGGGTCCAGTGAAGTAGTGGACCTTATCTCTTGTAATACGTTTTCCCATTCATACTAGTTGGTAAGACGGAAGAGCGCTGGTTCAAATGGAGGAATGGACCGAGAGGATGGCAGATGAGCAAGGTTTCGTTACTTAAACGGTTCTGATAGCTTTGTCTTTTTTCCCTTTTAAAGCAGAAGCATCAAAGGACGCACACTCGCGCAGGATATACGTTTCAATCTGGAATTGCGACCATATAACGTGTGTGGACGTAGGATCTCAGAAATAAAGGCCTTACAGAAACCTGTCTGGTTGTTGGTGCTCTTATTTGAGTCCACAAGAAACATCTAACCCACTCTTCCAAATATTTCGCCAGTAGAATATAGATATTGCAAGTTTGTGCTAAATTAATCTTGCCGCGCAATTCATGGTAAACTTATGTTCAAAGTGGGTTTTCTTCTTTAATCCTAGTAGGTTATTTTTAAATGCTTATTTAATTAGACGCTCTTTCTGCCCCACGTGTACTATCATTTGGAAGCTGCAGCTGAAGGGTGATGTCACCAAGCTCCTTTAATACGTGGGCATGACGTCACAGACTGGAACTAATCCCGGTCCAGCGGGCTCTCAACCTTGGCGCCCTCGATAGCGTCCACTGATCGTCCTATGTCAGGACGTCTTGAGGGGGCTGGCTCGATTTTCCACGGGGAAATTCTCCTATGAATGCGTTGGACGCCTTATGGGAAAGCGTGCTAAACCGGAGTCCCCCCCCTTATGTTATTATATATATATATATTTATTTATTAAATTTATATTCCGCCCTCCCTCCTAAAGCTGCTTAGGGCGGCAATGACAGAAACCATAAAACAATCAAAACATCTGAAAACATTTAAAAAATAATAATAATAATAATCTGTGAGCCATTCCAATGCACATATTTTGGAGAGCAAAAATGAAGACACGTTTGCCGACTTCTTAACTATGGATTGCTATGACGACTCTCATTTTACATACCCATGAAAAACAGGACATGTCCTGGAGATAGAGGACATATGGCAACCCTTAAAAGCTTCGTTGGAAGCCTTTTCGTTGTCGTTGGCTTGTTCGGGAACAAGTACAGAACGAAGACTCAACCTTAGGGGGATATGGTGGGGCGAGGGATGCAGGGCCTGCATCTAGCGAAAGGGGTCGAAGAGGCTTGGGAAGGCCGAACACAGGAGGCAAGAGGTTGGGAGCGAGGCAGCAGGAGAAAGGAGAAAGATGGGCACAGATGGGGAGGCAGATGTCGGAGATGCGAGTCTGCACATCACTGAGGGTGTACTAGAGGGTGAATGAAGACGGCAGGAGGAGGGGGGCCTTGGAGCAAACCAACCTGGCGGGTGGAGAGAGGCTGGGGGGGGGGGAGAAGGTCCACCAGGTTGTATTTCAGTAGCACTTTCTCTGTTCAAGACTAACGAGAACACAGGTAGGGCCAAACCTATCTGGTTCAGTATTATCTACACCAGTTGGCAGCTGCTCTCCAGGATTTCAGACGGGGGTTTCTCGCAGCCCTACCTGGAGATGTTGAGAATTGAACCTGGGATCTTCTGCACGCAAAGCAGATGCCCTGCCATTCCCCACATTAATCCTATGCCCACTCAGTGGATTTAGGATCGCGCTGAAAGACATGGGACGCAATCCTAAATCACTTGTGTGGGATATCTAGATAGAGCAGTCAAGTGTTATTGAACACCAGTGGATCTTTCTCGCATTGGCTCAGCTCAATGGCGCAGCGAGGTAATTTCAGGCTCCGGATTGACAGTGAAACTCCATACACTTCAGAAGTAAACTCCACCGAACTCAATGGGAAGTGTATAGGATCGCAGCCTAAATGGCTTTAGGGTTCTTGTTTTTTTTCAGATGGCAGAGTGTTTTACTTCCCTGACTTGATAGGCCAGCCAGGCTGCATTTGGGGGCCCTGCTACTGATTCTGCCGAGTGGGACCCTAGATCTCTAGAGCCCCGAGACCTCTGCCCTGACTGCAACACCGGTTCCTTACTCTGATCGGGCGGAAGCAGATTCTGTTGGAATCGGCGTGGGTCTTCCTCCCAGAGGCAAATGGGATTTGATTCAGGGATGCAAGCAGGGTTGTGCGTTAACAACAGCAGTGCAGTTCTCACTTATCTCTCTCGTGATTATTAAATCCAGATTTGGTGACTAGGGGAAACAGCAGCAAGGGCGGCCTGCACAGCGGAGCCGGCCAGCGAAACCGTTAAGCCGGAGTACTCGGCTTGTGCGGTTCCAGCCAAGGCGGCATAAACCGAACAAACCAGTCCGAATTGAACCAGATTGTGGGTCAGAGCCGTGCTTTAAAAGGTCAGTGCAACCCAGCTCTCGCTTTCCTGAAAGGTCTGAGGTTTGTTTGCGTTCAAGGAATTCCAGCAACCTTCCTACTGAAGATCGAAATTACCCTGAACCGATTAACTCTTTGCTTCCCACGGCGACCACACATCTGAAGGCCTTTTTCCCGGCAGGTAACTTTCCTTTTAGGAAAAGTGCCAAGGCACTTAATAACGATAGACCTGTCTTCTTTTAATGTGTTGAGGGTCCCGGTGTCAGAATGGTGGCAACGGCCCATCTGCAACAATGCTATCCAGAATCAGCATCCCGAGCCTGGCATCTTATACACGCCTCCTCAGAAGTGTCCCATTGAGCTCGGTAAGCGACTTACTCCCAGGAAAAGGTCCATAGGGATTGCAGTCCAAATCTGCGGCCTTAAACGCATCTATTAGGGAGCAAGTCCCTCTGAACACAATGGGACTTGTTTTATCAGTGAAATGCAGAAGGTTGCGCAGTAAACTTCTACACGACTTGTTTTCTTTCCCGAGTCTGGGATCAGGCTAGAAGGAGTTCCTCCAATTAAAACCTGGCCATAAATCCGGATCTAAGCCCAAATTTCGAAGCTGAAAGCATGTTTGCTTGGGTTGAAAATGCAAGGAAATGTGTGGTTGGGACGCAGTATGTTGGTCTTGCGTCAACGGGACTGCACCGTTTTTTACTACAAGCCTCGTTCCTACCGGGAGGTTTAAACGTCGCAAGAAGCTATTCCCAAATGCCTGCATTCCCCTGGAAACAAAAATGCGCTCCGGACATAAAGCATCTGTTCATCACAACGCACTCACGAGAAGGCTGAAATGCGATTGTAAATCAAGCTTCCTACCTGGCCATCAATCAATTAAAAAACACGGTGCAAAGGTATTTGTATAGTTCAAATGCCAATGGTGGGACGCGGTGGCTTAAAAGTGGTACGTGTGAAACGGTTTGGGGTTTCTGGATGGCGGTGCTGGGAGCTGTTCTGAGCCAAAATTGTGGAAGGTTGCAAATAGGCTTCCCCGCCTGACCCCCGCCCCCTATCTGTGTACAAGAAAAATATATTGTTGAGCTGGATCTGTACGTCCAGGAGCTCCTATGTGCTCTGGATCCGTATGCCTATGTATTTGTGGGTTTTTACAATAAAGTCTAGCTCGATCCCATGAATGCTCAGACTGGGCGATTTCCCTCCACCGCTTGGTCGTTTTGCGACGGCTAATTTCTCAGTTGTTTTCTAATGTTCAAACCAGTAGCCCACAATGTGTATGTGTTTAAAACTTGATGGTTCCTTTTTAAAGAAAGTCTCCCCCCACCTTTTACAGCCCGATCAATAAACCAGTTAAGTTATAATATACAGCTGATTACTGAACAGGGTATTATGCACAGGACAGAAACCCTTAGATCTCACTGAAAAGCCACCTGGCAAAAAAATGTGGAATTCCGCCTCCCCACCCCCCACCCCGCTCGATTTTCTGCAGGTTTATTAGTGCTAAACAGACTCATGTTTCGCCGATAAATTATTGAAATTCGTTAAAGAGTAAGTGACACCGTTTCCTCTCAAATTCCAAGGAGAAGCCTATTGTAATGAACTACTAGTTTATATATTAGGCAGTCTTCTGACGCAGAAGCTCCACAAACACTCCTAGGACTACATGGATATTATTTTGTGTTTTTTAAAACAATAAAAACTCCTTATTTCCTCAGACGTTTAGCAAGCAATATTTTAACTGATTGATATTCCCAGTCAGTCCATCGTGCTTTCAGTAGGGCAAAGCGTTGGGTGGCTGCATGAACCTCAAGGGTGAGATTTTGGTCTGGATACAATCTAAGCGCCCGGAAGAGGGCTGAGAGCAATCGCTGGCTGATACAATCGATTGACGAATTCACACGTGCAAGTTAATCAGGTGGCTTTAAATGGGACTTGAACTGGACCTTGAGCCGGTTCACTCTGGCAAGCAATCCTGTGCCCTGGTTGGGCGTTTCCCTCCCCGGCAGGAGTATTGCGTTGCGTTGCCAGAACCATTGCCAAGACCAACTGGGTTCCGTAAGAAACGCTTCCACCCAAGAAAGGAGGGAGTGGGATGCCTAACTCTCGACAGAACTTATCCAAATTGTTATGCTTTGTGGACAGTTACTGGGCAGTAAATTTCATTGGATTCAGTGCGACTTAACGTCCGCGAATTTTTTTTTTTAAATGCACAGGCTCGGGTTGCGTATGTCTCCAAATGAGGACAGTTGGTTAATGAATAACAATGTAAGCCTATGTGTGTCTACTCAGAGGTAAGTCCCCCTGAGTTTAATGGGACTTTCTCCCAGCGGGATTGCAGCCTTAATACGGTATAAATTCATTGCACACAAATACATACGCGTGGATGGCAAGTTCTGACAAAAAACCTCGTAGGAAGACTTTTGGACGTTGGTTGACTTGGGACTGTGCTCTCTCCCGTGGAGGAAACAGAGAGTTAGGAAATTAGGGAGAAACGTTTTATTATTATTATTTATGCAACTTGAGCCCCTTCATTTCAGACTCACCAGCTTTACTTCGATTTGTGTGCTGTTTGCCAAAGCAAAATATGCCCCAAGATTTCTAAGGAAAATGTGTAACTGTTTTATCAAGAAGACAATGAGACTTTGTGGGTAGCGTTGAATGATGTGCCCATTCTCCTCTTCCAGACAACAAACAAGAACAATAGCCATTTCTATCTCGTCAGGAGAGATACGTTCTATCTGCACAAGAAGGTGCAGCTCGGAAAATGGCTGGAAGGAGCGGGAGGAGGGAGATACTAAAAAATTGAAAGGCAGAATAAAGCTTCAAGCTGCGATTGAGTTGGCCCACATCATTCTGTTCACTATTAAGGCACGCCTTTTACTTTTAAACTAAGGCTTGCTTGGCTGTTTTTAAAAATGATTTTATAGAGCGACAAACAAAATAAATACCTAAATAAAGGGTTCCTGCCCCAAGGATCTTACAATCTCCATTTTGCCAGCAGGAAGACAACTGCGCAAAAGGAAGAGAAGCCTTCTAAAGTTATGGATATTTGCATAGGAGTAAGCCTTCCTAAATGTATTGAGCTACTCCTTAATTTACTCCTTAAGGACAGCAGTCTTTATTTTACCTGTGCATTTACATAATCCATGGGTGCAGCCAAGGGTGGGGTAGGGGGGCAGCTGCCCCCTTGGATCAAGTAAAACAATAGAAATACTTAACTAACTGACCAATCACGTCGGTTCTGCCCCCCTAACGAAAGTCCTGCCCCCCATACCAAGTCCCGCCCCGCCAACAAAAATCCTGGCGACGCCCATGACCTAATCTGAAAAAAACCTGTTGTAAATTATTCTCCGATTGCACCCATAATCTTAAAATATGGGACACGACTCGCTTTTGAGTCCTCTATTTTCCCCAAGAGGGTATTAGACAGGCCCTAAGAGACCACTATTGTGCATGTTGACTTCGAAGTAAGCCCGGTGGGGATACTCCCTAATACATTTTCTTAGGATTGCACTGT
Source organism: Darevskia mixta (assembly GCA_034641385.1). Classification (NCBI taxonomy): domain Eukaryota; kingdom Metazoa; phylum Chordata; class Lepidosauria; order Squamata; family Lacertidae; genus Darevskia; species Darevskia mixta. The sequence goes on along the minus strand of JAWWNH010000013.1, from coordinate 40,336,741 downwards.
GCGTCTTTCCTGATCTCAGGGTCATAGAACCGTAGAGTTGGAAGGAACCCAAGTGTCATCTAGTCCAACCCGCTCCAATGCAGAAAGGATATACCTTGTAAGCAAGGCATCAATGTAGCTGTGTCCCTTTCTTGGTCTTCCTCATTTTTTGTCCATTTACATATAACCGTTCTCTGATCTATAACTGGTGGTGGTGGGGACCCTATTCTAAGTTTTGGGGGGAATACTTTCTGCTTCTGCATTTTTTATTTATTTGAGAGTTACATAAATTAGTATAAAACAGCACACTGCTGGCTTGAGGTTAAATAGTTGTACCCTCGACTTTGAAACCTACCAATAGCGCAATCCTAGGTCTGTTTATGCAGAAGTAAGTCTCACTGAATTCAACGGCGCTCACTCCGAGGTAAATGTGCATGGGGTCAATTCACTTTGTACACAAGGAATTCGGATTAACTGGTTTGTCTGCTTAGAGCTGTGGAACCGAAATAATGAAGCCAGGAGGGAGGTGGAAAACATTCAATGGTGCGCACACTAATGGCGTAGGATGGGACGCTACTGGTACGTGTTGAATTCATAAAAAGCAGACAAAAGCTAATATCAAGCAATTATTAAAGCCTTAAATCGCCAACGAAGACCCCCGCGTGGTTTAAATGCAGTTCCTCGCACGCATGCAAAGCACACAGCTCAAACCTTGCGTCCCAGGGGAGGGTGAACGCCAGCCACGTCTCACCAAAGCCCGAAAGGCAGGAAACTAACCCCACGGATTGCCACGAGACTCTCCATCGCGCGCACTGAAACTTAATCTGTCCCGCGTGGGGGGGGGGGAGGAGAGAAGTTCGCATCCCGCGCCACCAAACTCAGGACAAAGACACTTATGCGAGCGCCGCGACAGCTCAAGACGCCCATTATCTGCGGATCATTATCTGCCTGCATTTCCCCGTCAAGGAGCGCTCCGCGAAGTCGGTCCAAATCTTGCGACCTTTTAAATCTGGAAGTCCGTCCCCGTGGGAGGGTGAAGCGGGACTTCATTCTCAGCTAGCCTTGGAGAGGACTGCAGAGCCTCGGTCCACGGGGACTTACTGTATTTCCAATTCCAAACCATTTGTTTCGGTCGGATCAGGGCGCGAGTCCCACGAAAGCCAACTGTACCAATGCCCAACGCCTTTATTGGGGAAAATAAATGCATTTAAGGATGGGGACGTAGATATAGGCTGAAATCGAAGCCTAGGGGGAAGGGGAATCCTTGTGGCGGGGCGGCGGCTCTTAGGATTTGCAAGCAGCCTGCTTCTTCTTAAAGCCGCGCCTCCCCGAGGTGGCGATGCTAATGGAGTCTCAGGGGCACGGCTCCTCCAGGCCTCTTTCTCCCACTTGCCCAAAGCGTTATAGATAAGTGATCGCGCCGCGTTGCCGTCGGATCTGCCCGCTCAGCTGCCTCTGCCCTCCACCAACAGCATTGGGCCTGCAGCCCCGCCACCCCTTCTCTGCGGGGGTAGTGTGCTTGTGGTGTTCCGGAGGATGCCACGGGGGGGAGCGGCGGGGGGGAGGGAATCACACCGGTCCCGTCCTTGGAAGCTGACCCATAGCTTTTGGGCCCCGCAGGCAGATCCTTCGCCGGCTGGTCTGTTCTAGCCAGGGCAGAGAAGGAGCAAAAGGCGCCTGCCCCGCTCCAGGTGCCCCTAGCGTCCACCACCGTGGCAACCATCCAGAGCGAGGCAGGTTTTATAGAGCCTTTTATTTTACACGGGACAATAAAACAGCTCCCTGAGCCGTTTGCCAACATAAAAACACCCCCGACGACGGAGGTGCCAATGCAAAGCGGAGGGCAACGCGCTTTGGGCTTGGGAAACGATCGCAGCAAGAAGGGAAAGGGGGAGCATTCAAGAGGAAGGAGGCACTTCTTTGGGACCCCAGAAACAGTCCCCCCTCTCTCTGTGTGCACTTGACATGGCTAGACGACGTTTACGCACTTAAGCGCGAGGCTGCTTTTATTACGGGTGTGTTGGGAGAACAAGCAGGCCGGTCGGTTTCCCCGCGCATGGCGGCCCTCAGGACTGGAGGTCAACTTCTGGCCCTTTACACAAACCACTGCCAGGTCCACACCGGCGCCCAAGCAGCGTCAGCACTTGGAGAGGCGTCCCAGAGGTCCGAGGACCAACCCAGGCATGCGGGGGTCGCCCAGGAGGAGGAAATGGAAAGTTACAGGGGCTACAACAATAAGCCACAGGCCCTCCTCCCTCCAAGCACCGAGGGACTTCCCCCTCTTTTGGGGGTGCACAAGAAGAGAACAACTAATCTCCTCGCTGATAAAAGCGCATCCTGACGCGTACAGCCCAACAAGCAACATCCACTCCGCTGTGTGGAGTTCAGCAACTACCACCACTGCGGTATTGCAATCCATAAAAGGTGGGGGGGGGGGAGGCTGTGCATGACCCCCCTCCACCTTCTCGCTTTGCCTTGTTATTTGATTCACAGTCATCCTTGTCTTCGGGCAAAATCCCTCCTTTAGCCTCATGGCGGGATCCCACTCCCCTCCTTAAAAAAAAAAAAAAATAATGCAAGGGGGACATACAACCACACAAAAGAATTTGCTCGGGAGCTTGGTCTGCAAAACTGCCTCTGGGCGATCTATTTATTCAAGTGACATTCCAGCTTTAAGCTTCAGAAGTGGATAAATTCAAGCTAGAAAACCCAGATTAGTTAAATAAATGGGCGAGGACCACCTACTTTCTCTGTCTCACCCCCCCACCCTCTCTCTTCAGACGTGGCAAATGCACTCTTTCGCGAACACTGGGACCCGGTTTGGGAGCACCATATCAGCGATCTACCTGCACGGATTTGAGAGAGAGTGCGTGTGTGTGGACTCGTGTGGAGCTCTGACTGTAATAGGATGAGGCATCGCGCGTTGCGCAGATGCAACGTCTTTAATATATTACTGTCCAAACAGATGATGGGACTTTAATAATAAGGCAGCGGCCCTGAACTAAACGTTGGGAGAGCTGACAAAAACGCGCGCTAAAAAACAGAAAGCTTAATTTTCCCTGACAGATACAAATGACACCCCAAGGCTTTTTCGAAGAGCAGCAACTGGCTGCCGGAACCGCCGCTGATCTCTCCCGCTCCCCTCCACCCGCCGCTTGAACATGCTTTCCAAAGCTGGGAAGAAAGAAAAGCCCTTCCCTCCCTCCCTCCCCCTCCCTCTATAGCAAAGCAAGCTGGGTTTCCGCTTGGCACCGGGACAGCCGGCCTGCCTGCCTGCCTAAGGCGCGCCTGGGTGACTGCGGGGCCCCCAGGCCGCCAGAGCGCAATGGCTGAGCCTCTCTCGGGGGGCCTCCGCCTCTTGTTAGGATGCTGAGACTCTCTTGCGTCCTGATCCTGGACGTTTCCAGGAGGAAGAGAAAAGGAGAGGATTGCAAAGCGCGTGTGGGGAGAAGTATCAGATAACAAGAGGGGGCAGAGCATCTGCTTTGCATGCAGTCCCAGGTTCAAGTCCCGCCATCGCCAGGCAAGGGCTGTGAAAGGCCCCTGTCTGAGCCGCTGCCGGGCCAGCCACGGGGAACCTCTGGCCCTCCAGAATGTTAATGGGGTCCAGACAGCCAGGGGGAGGGTGACAGCTGTACTCCTGCGACATCTGGAGGTTCCACCAGTTTCCTCATCTTTGGTATCCAGTGATGGCTAACCTTGACACTCCAGATGTTTTGAAACTACAACTCCCATCATCCCTAGCTAACAGGATCAGTGGTCAGGGATGATGGGAGTTGTAGTCCCAAAACATCTGGAGTGTCAAGGTTAGCCATCACTGGTGTAGACAATAGTGGTCTGATTTGCTATTCGTTTAAAAGGAAAGAGTTCCCACAGTTCCAGTTTCTACTAAAAGAAGCAGCCCTCGGGGCTGAAATACACGAGTGACAGCCTGGCACTTCAATTTCGGGACAATTACATTGAATCCCATTTTGGACACCGCGAGGCTGAAGGCACGTTCGCGTCGCGTTGGGAGGGAGAAGCAGACCTTCATCTGCTCTTGCTTTTTAACCCGTCTTAACATGCAAAGAGGTGAACCTCAGCAGGAGAGCATCAGTCCCTTGGAACCCGAGTTTTAGCCTTGGGGCTACGAGGACCCTAATCCCAATGGAGTAGCAGGGACTCCGCCCGACTCAGTGGCTTCTGAGTCGACGCGCTTCGAATCCCGGCTCTAGGTCACACTTCGAGGCTACCACTGATTCCTTGGCTGGCCTGGGACTTTATTGCTGCAAAATCGAGATGCTTCGTTGCATTAGAACGCGCTGCATTCCGACTTCGGCTGCAGCCCGGTCCTGTGCATGTTGAAGACCCACTGCACGGAATAGGATTCGCTTTCCAGAGGGAAATAAAACGCGCATCTAATTTCCCCGTTAGGCTGCGCTGGGCACTTACACCAGAGCATATCTATTGATCTTAGGCGGGCCCTGGAGTCCACGAGCTACGGGTTGCTGTCTTCTTTAATAGCTCCAGTGACTATCTTCAGAGTAGAAGAGAAGGGAAGTTTCGGAAGCGTCCGGAGGGGCAGGATAAGGGACTATAATATCGTTCCTTAGCTCGCCCCCTCTGGGAACATGCTTTTCAGATTAATTGATGGAGGAAAAGGGCAGGGGAGTTTGTTAACCAGGCTGCTCATATTACTCAGGGCATCTCTTCATCTGAACTCGGTGCGCTTTTTTCCTTCTTCTTTTGGGCGGAATTAAAAAATATGCCTCTGATCCAGTGTAATCAAAAGCGCAGGAACCACCAGCCTCTCTCATTCGTTAGGGAGCCTTCCCAAGCTGAAAAGAAGCTGCAATCGGAGCCACTCGGGATTGTGTTTCCAACATGTATTTCACTCCCCCCCTTCCTTGTCCTTGTTTCATTCGAGCAAGCCTCTTAATTGCTGGCAGTATTTTGCTTGGGGAGGGAGGGAGGGAGGGAGGGAGAGAGAGAGAGAACCCCCCCCCCCAAACGGGACATTTCCTGAAAGGCTGAAGCATTCTAATAACGCACGGGGCTTTTTAATGTGCTCAGAGCAAACCCAGCCAGGAATGTTTCCTGTTTCAAACGACAAAAAATCAGACAAATAATTACCCTTTGTGGAGAACCAACAAACCCAAGATGCCTTTAAACACAGCTAAATTGACAACCCGGTGACTCTGCTGAGGAGAACGGTCAACGACCAATATTTAATAATGGTAATTATAAAAGTTTCAAGAACTTCGTCCGCGCCCGATAAAACCCCAATTAAGAAAAACAGAACCCAGACAAGTGCAATCCACAAGTCGGCTAAAATCCTTTCTGGTTCTGAGTTCAGCTGCGGATCCGTATGTATATTTACTCTAGAAAGTTTTATAGGAGTTTTTTTTTTTAAAAAAATCACCATTATAAAACAGTTTTCACTGACTCTCCCCGAGTCGAAACTTTATGGAAAGTGAGCCTCGTAGAAGGCGATCCTGCATACATTGGACCTGATGAAAACCCCACTGGATTCCCCCTCCCCCTTGAGATCAAGTACATGCAGGATCGCAGCACCCAAACAACATCCCCACCTTGAACATGTTTCTTTGGAAGTCAGAAAGCCAGGGGACTTTATACTTCCAAGTTCTTATCAGCGCGTGCCAGCTCCATCCATTATCTTTCCTGCAGTCATGGGGTCCAGAGAGCAAACAACGTCGCAGAGAAATAGCCCAGATAAGGCTGGTGATGCCTTTGCAGTTGTAGTTGGGGGAAAAAGCAACCCGCTTTATCTTAACACTAGTAGCAACTTGATGGGGGGTGAGAGTCAACTATTCCCTTAAAGTCTTTTTTTTTTGAGGGGGGGGGGGAGAGAGCCGAGTTAATCAGCAGCACACGCAGAGTTAGAGATAGCGAGGCAAGAGTAAATAAAAGAAACGCGCCTCAATTAGTGCCTATAGAAATCCGCCCAACTAAAAAAGGGCTCAATGGACTTTACTAGAGTATTAAAAGCGACGCGGAGCCTAATGCCCAGGAAGACCCCCCCCATCTCCCTTCCCCCGCTCCCCTGCTATTCCGAATTTCTCTAGCGAATAGACAGTCTTACCTAAATCCACATAGGGAGGGATACTCTTGGGCAGACCCAGTTCCATAATACAATCTGTGTAGACAACAAAACACACCGTAAATGAATCGCATGGGGATGCTTGCATGTCTGTATCTATGCATACATGCTGGAAGGGTGAAACAGATGGATTTATACCAAAACCACGATGATAATTTTTTAATGGAAAAATCCACATCCAATATTTCAGCTGAATGCCTTCTCTTAAGGGCCTATACCCAAGCCACCCCTTGCAAATAGGGGACACTTAGGTCCCGCTGATTTCACTGTTTAGGCACGTGCTTAGCTCACTTTAATGGAAATCAATGGAGGAATTAGGTTTGGCGGATCGCGCCTGGGATTTATTGGGAAGGAAGCTCTACTGTCCCAAGGTATGTTAATATAGCTCCACTCCAAAAAGAAAATCAAATGGCAGTGGCAAGTGTTTGACAGCCACTCTTTGAAAGCTGTATTTTAGCAAAAAGCTGCTTCCCCGCACACTGGAAATGGAGATTTTATAAAGCGAGCGGCTGCCGTTCTATGCCCCACTTATTCTGTGTCCCTCTGAACACGGTGAGATTTACTTCCGAGTAAACAAACAGAGTCGGGTTGCATTGGCGCAATCTAGAGCCAAGAGTGGATTTCCTACTGACTTGGACAGGATGCCAACCCCACATTCAAAACTACAGAAGCTCAATGTCCCGTTTTTCCGATTCTCCCCAGGGCTCCTCGTACCTGATCGAGGTTTTCCGAATGGGATGGTGTGGTGGGGGAAACGGGAGTAAGAAAACACAAGATTAGCAAACTATGGGAATTTGCAGCTGGGCACTTTCTTATCTTAGCAAGCAATTAAATTAAAAAAAAGCCAAATAAAATAACAATTCACCCGTCCACATAGTACTGCATTATCCAGACTGGAACTATTAAACAGAAGTAGTGTGCCACTCGATCTTAATATGTTTACTCATAAGTAAGTTGCATGGGATATATCTCCCAGAGTATGTTTAGGACTATATCTCAGGAGTGTGTGCGTGTGTAGATTAAAATGAAAACCACACAACCAACACCTATCTATTCCCTACTCCCCTCACTGTAATAGTAACAAGAATTGCCAGGGTGGATAACATTCAAAGACACCAAAGATATTAGTCTACAGTATTCTCAAATTAGACAGGAACAGATTTAGAACCTTGACACAGATGTGTGTACACACATATACAGAAGTGTACATCAGGTAGCTTCTCACTCTCTCTTGGTGCTACTGCCTTATTCACAACAAAGGCAACAACTGTTGACAAATGCTTGGGTGATTGTTTTATTTATTTTTATTTTACTCTAATCCACAATCCATTTTAAACCCCAGCGTTCTTTGGATTTAAAATGATTATGGGACTGGCACCCAGATTTTGTTTTATTTTTTAAAAAAGTAATCAGCCTCGATAGAAATAGAACTTACTTCCAAGTAAAACTGAAGTCCTGAACAAACATACTTGGATGTCAGTTCTGTTTAAATAATGTAGCCTCTTCTATGTTTTAAGACCAGGGTTTACTATGGAAACTTACATAAACTCAAGTAGTCTGCCTTAAGCTGTGCAAGGAGTGCAAAAAAAGCCAAGGAACTAATTTCTAGCAAGAGGAACCAAGGATTATATTCAGCGTTTAACTAGGGCAGCAATTACTGTACATGGACGGGAAATGAAAGTACATGCTTAATTATCAATAACACAAATCTCATTTAGGATTTAAGTCAGGACAGTTTTGATCGTCTATATATTTTTATTTAAATGGATATTTCCAGTTTAATAAAATAGCTTCCGTTTAGGTTTTGAATGTGGACAGTTTGATTTCTTATTTATTTTATTAAACCGTTTGTTTGGAGTTTAATGACTAGAACCAACAGTTATTTCGGTCGATGTAAAAAAAAAAAAAAAAGACATCGTCTTTGTAAGGCATCGGGTTTCCTACTTGATTTCTCTTTGGGGTAACGCATTCTCAGTTTTATTTGTTCTTCCTAAAGTCCTCCTAGACTTTTGGCAAATTATTCGAGTTCTGGCGGATAAATCAGCGCTCTGAAAAAATCATTTGGACCTTAAGCTCTTGTCACATGACCTCTAGAAAAATACACCTGTGAAATATTAGGTTAGCCTTTTCAACTGCATATATATATTATAATAATACTTCAGGATCAAGTAGCTGCAGCTATAAAAAGAAAATCGAATTCCATAAAAATATAACATTTATTAGCGACGTCCCGACGTGTTCCTTGTCATGCTGATCCACAACGCGCAGGAGACGAAATTGTCCCCTGCAGCCTTGACACTAGACAGCCCCGAGAACTGTCTCCCCTTGGCAAGAAGTTCTGGTTTGATTTCCATCTTCGCAGTATGCAAAATGAGGTAACCCCCTTGGAATTATATTTTCGGGTATATTTGTCAGATTTGACGAAGCGCAGGAGCCCTCGAGAATTTATACAAGGTATAAAGAAGTCAAGGACTTGCAACTTCAAGGCTAAGCCCAGGCTGCAATTAGGAAAGCCGCGGGGACGGCGGCGACTTCGACGGGGGAAAAGGCCGAGGCAGCCAAGGAGAGAGAGGGCGGGGCCCGGCCGGGGTTGCCCGGCGATCGACAGGATCCCTCCCGGCTGACAAAACCCGACGGGCGATCGGTCAAGGCGACTCCGCCGGACGGATCGTTCTGCGGGCCAGCAGATAACCTCGCTTTTTCACTCGCAAGAGAAACCCCCTTGGATGTGGGGTTAGGAACTCCAGATTCCGCCCCCCACGCCCCCTTTCCAGACTCCAGCACTGCCCTCTAGAGTGGTGGTGGAGGAGAACCAAGGGGGTATATAAACAACGTGGGGTTTGGGGCGGGGGCAAAGGGGAAGCCTTTCCCGAGTCTCCCAAAACGATTGAGGGAAGGCTTCGAGCTCCCCTTGGGCTACAACAGACTCCGAGACCAGGAGCTCTGTGGAATCCGCAAACCGGCGACACCGGCCCGCCCCCGCGACCCGAGCAGCGAGGTGCTTACCCTTGCTCGCGCCCCGGTCTTCTGGAGCGCCTCGTATGTTATCCCAGCAGAGAACGGGTTGCTAAAATTAGGATAGCAGCGGCGGCGGGGGCGGCCTCCTCCTCAGCGCGCTCTAAGCGTCCTGCCAGGGTCCATGTCGACTCCGCTCTCCGAGCCTTTCGCGGGAAGCCGTCGGTGGGAGGCCCTTCCTTCCTTCCCTTCAGGGCGCTCCGGCCCCAAGGCTCGTCCTGGGCCCAGCAGCAGCCCTCCGCCTCCCGCCCCTCGCCTGCTCCGGTCCCCGGGCCCAGCAGGGAGCTGTGAGCAGCCGGCGCCGGGAGGTTGGCAGGTTTTCTCCCGGCGATCACGCCGGGTCCTTCTGACGTCAGTCACCCAGGGTCCCACCACCAGCACACACGGTCGAGGGTGCGAGCGGGGAGTGGGTGGGTGTGGAAGAGACCCCTCCAGACGAGAGCCGAGCCTTCCGCCGTGTATGTGTGTGTACCTTGCCCCGCGCCCTCGGTTTCTCTCTTCGACCCCAGCTGCCGCTTCCTGCAGTGCCGGCGGCCTCGAAGAACGTGATCCTTCCAATCCACCCCCCTCTTCCCGAAGGGGATCACCCTTTCCGGTGCGTGTCTGCCCTAGCAGAGGGCTGGTGCCAGTTGCCGAGGCAGGAGGCGGCAACGGAGGAAGCTCCCCCTGCCTTTATATATATAGATATATATGGAGAGCGAGCGAGGAGATCCTGGAAAGAGGAGGGCAGGTTTGTTGGCCCACCTTTGGCTGGGGACCCTGCCTCGCCACGCTTTGGCAGAGAAGACCTCCTTCTTCCCCCTTCTTGCAAAGGCGACCTCCTTTATCGCTTGTTATTCGGCCCCCCTCCTCCAGCAAGTCTCCTTGATCCCCCCCCTCGCCTATTCCCCTTTCCTCAATCAGGAACAAAACGCGGAGGCCCCGAGCGGCCCTGATGAGGCACAGGGCCTACAAATTGGATGCCTTCGTTTCCTTCTCTCAAATTGCCCCCTTCCACCCCTTGCAGCCCCCACCCCCAGCCGCCTGCTCGTTCCTGCCTCGCCACTGCCAGCGACAGACAACATTAACATTTCCTTTTTCCTTTTTCTTTCCTTGCCTTCTAGGGGATGATTATTATGGAGACCCTCACCCTGGCAGTGGATAACAAGGTCTTTGCCTGGGGATTTACAGGAGCGGGATTCCCTCCTCTAGCTAGGCCTAATCCTCCAGTTTCTCAAGTTAGCAAGGCCTTTTATTAAATCGCTGAATAACAGGATACAGCAACACACAGCCGAAGAAAGGACTAATAGGCCTGCGGGGGTCGGCGTGGTGGATTGGTGGGGGTGCGTAAGAAGTGTTGCTAGTTTGCTGTTTCCTTATTGAAGCAAGAGCGAGCAAGCTCTCTCCCATTGTGGCCAAGGCAGCAATCCTAAACTCTTTACTAGGGAGGATGACCCATCGCACACATTAGAGCTTCCTTTTGCATAGGCTTGGCCCAACCTCCTCTATTTCCGGGGTTGGAGGGGACAGTGGTGAAGAAAACTATACCTTGTTTCCCTTTTACTTTATGGAGGCAGCTTAAGGATGATGGTAAAGTTGGCAGGGGGTTGGTGGGGGGAACTTAGCCTGCATTGACAAAATGACTTTAAGTCTAAGAGTCTTCCACTCCCCCCTTTTGGAGCTGATGATACAGAGAACCACCAAATTCTAGGTTTTGTACATAAATCACGTATCTTGGTCTCGTGAGATTTAAGGCACCAGTAAGGCAAGACAACTTCGGTCAAGTCAATTCCTCCTGAATTGGGGGATGCAGAGGGGGTAGGGGCCTGTTTGGAAAACAGGGTGGGGTAGGGGGCAGTGATTTAGAAAAGTTGTTGCAGTTGAGAATCTGGAGTCATCACAAATCTGATTCTAAGAACAGGTGTGCACAATGCAGTTTTTGCGCCAAACTATTTTAAGTGCAGATGATGATGATGGTTTTCCTGCCTTTCACCTTAGGCCCCAGGGCAGGTTACAATTGAAACACATAGTTCATAATACACACAGTTCATAATATACACTACAGTCTTCAAGATACTTGCTAGGAAGTAGTGCCATTGAACTCTGTGAGATGAATTTAGGATAAGGTTACTGGATTTTTTTCAATGAATCCGGGGACACTTTTCAACTTCAATGGATTTTGTATGGGGACTGATTTGTAAATCCGGGAGCTGTCCCCGGGAAATGGGCACGTCTGGTAACCTTAATTTAGGACTTGGCGTAAACGTGTTTAGGATTATGGGTGGACTAGTTTCCTTCACAAGCTACTTAATTAAAAATGGATTTAAAACTATTACATCCTTATCCCCAAATTTGTTGTGTCAACCATGATGCCTGCATTCCTCCAGAAAGCCATGGCAGCAGAAATGTTTAGAAAATGAGGTAACCAGCAAGCAACATAAAGGGTAAAGGGACCCCTGACCATTAGGTCCAGTCGTGACCGACTCTGGGGTTGCGGCGCTCATCTCGCTTTATTGGCCGAGGGAGCCGGCGTACAGCTTCCAGGTCATGTGGCCAGCATGACAAAGCTCCTTCTGGTGAACGAGAGCAGCAACATACTCCAATCTAATTAATGCACGAAGGGGTTAATGCCATAGAGTATGCAGTCCCACCAGGCATAGCTATGTCACTTCCCCTCACCTTGGGAGGAAATAGGTAACCATTCCTATTGTCCCTAGTCTACCTGAGAAACTCACTGTGTGAGGAGGTTTGAACTGATTGCTGCAGCTCAACTGCTTGGCTCTCACCAGCCACTCTTGAGTTCCTATACCAATAATCTAGGAATTTTTACCACTTTGTAACTAAGCTAAATTTTACTGCCTGTGCAAGTTTTCTGACTGATGTATGGAAAAGTACACGAACCAGATATTTGAAGAGTTTGTAAATAAACCAATTTTAAACTTACCAAACATGTGGTCTTTTCCTATGCTGCTGGAAGAGGGAACCTTTGGAACTTACTTGAGGTCTAACAGCCTATATTTCCACACTTTACTTGCTGCATATTTTGTGACTTTAAATCTCTGCTGGGGTTCTCTCACGAAGGAGTACTTTTTCCAAACTTGGATCTTGGCATCGAGGAATTCTCTCACTCCCCCCCCCCCAACAGCATAGAATTCGTAATGGTCTAAGTGGACTAATTGCAAACTAAAATACCTGTATTTAAGAACCCTGAATCCATTATGTGGAGACAGGCTCTTGTGACATCAACTGGATTTATTTTCACACAAGCTTCAGGAGAATAGAGCGTTAGTGCTGTTACTTCTATTCTTCTTTGCCCTCTCTTCAACAAAATATGGATTTAAAGTCAGACTTGTTGAAATTAGTGGGGCTGCCATGCTAGGTGCAATCTATCCACTCTTCACTGAAACTGGAAAAACGACTGTACCAATCACTGGAGTGTGGGCCCATTTAAACAAGTAGGAGTTAGTGCACATCATAGGCACAATCCAACACAGAATTAGGTGCACATAAACCCATTGAAATCAATTAGTTAAGCAGGCCTAAACTCATGCTGAATCTTTAGGATGAAGGCCTAGAAGGCTGCAATCTTCTGTTCACTTGCCTGTGAGTAAACATCATTGATGTCAATGGAACTTGCTTTTGACTTGACGTGTCTAGGATTGTACAGTAAGACTGCAATAATATGCATATTTACTTGGGAGTAAGTCCCATTGAAGACACGCATGAGTTACTTCCAAGTAAATATGATTGGATTAAGCCTGTATGTGTAACTGGGCTTTGATTTCTTACTTATTTTAATATAGTAAGATAGGGCTTTTATCTGAAATAAATAATACATTAACTCAATAGTAATTCCGAGAAAGAGGTGGTAGAGAGATACTATGATACAAGAGAGACAGAGCCCATCTGTACTACACATTGAAAGCAGCATCATAACACTAAATAGTCATGGCTTCCCCCAAAGACTCCAGGGAATTGTAGTTCGTTGAGAGTGTTGAGCTTTGTTAGGAGACCCCTATTCACCCCCCCCCCCCAAGCTACAGTTCCTAGAGTGGTTTTAACAATCCCTATTCCCAGAGAACTCTGGTCTCTGAAATAATCTAAATGTATATCTTAATGATTGCATCTTTCCATCAGGTCTAGACATTAGGGCTTGCAAGAGAGTTGCTTCCAAATAAGAGAACCACACCTTTAGAGTGGCAGAGATTTGTAAGGAAGATTTTGAAGAGATTTATAGTGCATGGCCTGGGACATATTTAGTTTAAAGCTAAGGGTACACATTTGGGGAAAGTAGTAGAACTGTGCATGTAAGAAGTCCCAGAATCAATCCCTGTTGTCTCCTGATAGGGCTGAGGAAGACTCCCATCTGAAATAATGGAGAGCCACTGCCAATCAGTGTGGACAATACTGAGCTAGATGGACAAATGGTGTGACTTGATATAAGGCAACTTCCTATGTACCACAGTTTTATGCTGTCTTGTAATTCTGCATTTTGATTGTGGAATACAGCTCCAGTGAAACACAATCTCAGAACTGGGTCTGGATCTGACAGTTATGCAAGATACATTATGGAATTCAGAGGATAAATAAACCAAGGCCTAGCTAAGCTGGGAGTCCTGCTATGATGCAATCACTGGGCAGTGCTTTCCTATGGAGAATATGAGCAGGACTTCTGGAAAATTCCTTACAGTGCAGCCGCAGCAAGGGGAAAATTGGCCAGGTTCCAATTCTGGACAGCTTTAATATACCGTTGTATAACTAAGGAGAACAGAATGTGTATGTTCTCCATTTCAGGTGTATAGAATTGATTAGTTAGGAAAAAGATGGCTGCTCCTTGGAGCCTGTTTATCCAGAAGAAGAAGAGTATGATCCAGAAATAATAGACTTAACAAGTTGTGCCTTTTATTTATTAATTTAATATTGATCCAAGACTGTAGAAGCAGTATACTCACTTATTTGCCACTACTTCTTCCTTCCTTCCAGCCAGGATATTGCTAGATACTGAAAGGATTTGGTTCATATTCACAAATTTGTGTATAGTTTGTTTATGCTGTTTCTTATATATAGCTGCCTCTGGGAAATTAAGAAGAAGGGTGGCTAGGATTTCACCAGCCACCTAGAAGCAAATGTTTTAAACAAAGTTGGTTTTTTTAAAAGGAAGGGCAGGAGATTCGAAACCAGAAAGGACACAGGGCTTGGATACCCACGGCCACCTTCTAACAATGTCCCTGCTTCCTTCATTCTCAAGCACCCAGTGCTGTCTGGGCACTTAATATCCCAAGGAGGGAGTAAGTTTTTCAGTTTGCATGTAAGAAAGGGCATCTTTTGGAGTTTCTCAAGCACATCACAGAGGTCCATGAGAAAACCTGACCTGAGCTCCCCTCTTGTTCTGCATATAAAGCAAAATGAGAGTATTCAATATGGAAAGGATCATAAAGATAAATAGCATTAAATGAGGAACAGTCCAACTGCACACTCACCATTTGTTCAACAGGGAAAGAGTAAATGGAATTCACATGCCAGGCGTTAGCCGATTCTTAGATGGTATGATAATATTAATGTTAGTATTTTATGGGTTGCTTGAGCTTTTCAAAGGGACTAGAAGGGTGGGGTTAATATGGGATGGCACACACACACACACACACGTGAGACATTTTGGCACAAGAGCCTACCCAATACAACAAGGTGATATGAAGGTCATAAAAACTCATTGGGGAGCTCATAAATTAATGCATTTTACTGGTTTAATGCAGGCAACTAACAATGTGTTTCCTGTTTGGCTGGGAGTCCCCATTGCACTGTGGCAGCTGTTTTAAAGGGGATGTGAAATTAAAGAGAGCAAAAGTCTCTAAATCAGTGCTTAATAGAGTGTTATTAGGAAATCTTTTATTCCCCCCCCCCTTTCTTTAAACTCCCCTCAAACGGATCATACACAAACATCCTCCAAATGGAAAAGGAGAAGGGGGCACTTCCTGGTGTGGGTTGGATTCCCAGGAATGTGGTGAGAATGAAAGGCCACCAGGAGAGAAACACCCCAGAAAGATAGGCAGAAAACAATAATTACAGCCTATGTACCCACCTCTTCTCCTTCATTCTTTACTTAGATTGAGATGATAGTTGAGACATCCAAGTGAGGTCTGTGGTCTGGCTCAGTTCCCCTTCACCCCTGCTAAGATGTCCGTTGTAAGCACACTTACGAGGAAGTTCCACTGTTGCAAAATTCCAGGTTTATTCAGAGCCAACTCACACCTGTATTTCAGAGTTTGTATAGGTGAGTTTGTTGTCAGTGCCAGACCCCAGCCATTAATTTTCAGTTAGATTGGTGTGTGTTTGGAGACATGACAATTAGGCCAGGCAAACTGTCATGTCTCCAAAGATCCTCTTGGACATTGCATGCTCTGTGGATAGGTTTCCAGTGTTTTCCAGAGGGTGGCATGCCACATTTTAGACAGGTACTGTCTTGCCGTCATGGTATTGCTGTTGAACCCTCTTTTGTAGGCAGCAGCTCTAATGGCTGTTTACCAGGTAATTCTGTAATGTATACATTAACTGATTAATCCATACAGCTATTAATCCCCTCAGCTCTATTTTCCTACACTGCAAAGGGCCAACCACCTACACTCTCCGTACTAAAGCAAATACTTCTTTCAGCACATCTGATTCAGATTTGCCACACAGTCATTGGAGCGATCCAGAAGATGAGCAGTCTATGTATCTCATAACCTGCCTGCTTAACATGTGCTTGGTTTGATGATACAATTAAGGTTAGTGTGAAAATAAAGACAATATGCCACACCAGGGTATTTCACTTCCATTTAATAACCCTTTTTTCCCCTTGCTCTCCTCCTCTCCTTGTCTATAATATAATCCTCATTCCCTCCCTGAGGACCTTTAATGGCTCCGGTGGAAAATTTGCCTTTTCTTGTCTCAGTCATGCTGCATGAGAAGTTCCGTAAATTAGCTCTAGGGAAGACTAGCCTAATGATTGGTTGTTAAGGTGCATTTCCAAAAGGGGAATGTGTGGTGTGCTTGGTGCTACAGCTTAGGCAAGATTGCAACTGCATATCCATTTAAACAGCAGAATTCCTGCTTTACATTCTAAGGATTCCATCCTGAGATCTGCTTATTTTAAAGTTGTTAAGTTTTCTGCTCAGGGTATATGCGCTTGATATATACATGGGGTGGGGAAAACAACTCAGGAGACCTGTTGACCCTTAATACGAATGTAACACAGCACACTGCACTTAAACATTGTTATTATATACAGCTTTGGACTGTAGTGGACCTACATTTGGGGGCCCCTGAAGCTTGAACTGTTATGGGGCCCCCTTTGCAAGCAGCAGTGAGGTCCGGGAAACCACTGTTATCTTCTTCAACGGGGCTGTTCCATAACAGATTGCCACACTTAAAAAATAAAATAAAAATTAACTACTACATCTCAAGATTTTGATTAAAATTGTTGTACTGGATTATCTCACATGCCAAAGTCACTGGTGTGAATAAAAAATTCATATGCCTTATAGTTTTCAAGTTATGGGGCGGTGATAGTTAGGTAAGTACATACATGAACATGATGCATCACAGAATGATGAAATTGGGTCTATTTTTTTAAAGCATTGTGGACTAAAGTCGCTTCTGAGGCCCCTCCAGGATTAGGGCCCCTGAAGTTTAAGCTTCATTAGTTTCATAGTAGATCCACCTCTGGCTGTGGACTTGTAATTTCTTTAAAATTTACTTATTTATATCACCAGCAGCCTAGCACATAGATACCAAAATCTAGCGAAGGTTAGTCATATTCAAACCCCATTAAAATCAATTATTATATTAAGCTATCCAACAAGGTGTTCCATTGGTTTCACTGAGAGTGAAGCATGAATAAGTTTCTCTGGATTTTGGCCGGAGCACAAACAGCTCTGGGTACAAGAATACTATAATCAAATCTGCAAGCACATTCGTATATATCCATGTTTGCTCTAGTTAAAGTTTAGGACATGTGGCCTTTGCAACTACAATCTGGGTTAGTCATCATGGCCTTCACCCAACAACCTTGGAATTTATAGCTGAGAGAACTCAAGTACCGTAATTGTAGAAGTTATATGTTCACTTTAGAAATTAAACCTTGCTTTGGGTAAACTAAGGCTTACTTGGGCTGCACACCTTTTGCCTAGGGATCTTTCCCCCCATAATCCCAGATATCTGGGGGTTGGATGTGGTTAGGGGAAATAAAAGTACTGCGGCAATATTAGCAATTCCTTTTTTTAATCATTACTTTGCATATTTCAAGGCTGGGCCAAATATACATATTTTTCCGTGTATAAGACTAGGCTTTTCCCCTAAAAAATAATGTCAAAAATTAGGGGGCGTCTTATACACAGATACATCTCCCCCCTATTTTCTTAAATCTGAGTCCCCCAAAATAGGGGACGTCTTATACATGGGGGTGTCTTATAGATGGAAAAATACGGTAATCTTTACGGGAGCATCAAGATATGACATGTCCTCTGCCGTGATATTTTTTTAATGAGTCGGCGGCTTATAAATTGAATGAATGAATGAATGAATGAAATGTTTCCTCCCCTCTCAGTCTCATTACCATACCAAGAGATAAAGTTATTCATCCAAGAAGGTACAGTGTGGCATAGCACAGGGGAATCCTCCCATACAGTCAGAGCAGTGGTGGCTAGTGCCCACTGGGACTGGTAGAGGGGGAGGCAGGAAGGCCAATTGGACATGACAACAGAGCTAGTCACAGGCAGCCCCAACTAATTCCAGTTTTGTCTCCATTTGACCCACTGAGGGTTCTACAAGGGCCAAACTGGAAATAAGCTGGCAGTAAATGCTACCCCCTGGCTGAATTTATGAGCACTGATTATTGTTCCTGAGTGGTTCAGTGACTCTTATGTCTTAAACCAATTATTGGGCACCGTTTGGGAATAAGGTAAGTGTCACTTCTGTGGCTGTTCTAAACCACACTCATTTGGAACATCTAGAAACAGCTTCAATTTGTTACTCAATTAATGTCCATTTACCCAGTAAATGTAAAGTATTTGAAGCAAACTATTATTATAGCATTTCCTGTTTTGTCTACTTCCCTAAATGGTTTCCTTCTTCAAAGTACTGAGCTAATGTATGTGAAAGACTTTGAACACATGAAATGTGTGATATACTAATACGTGGTTATTAGCAGCAGGAATGGAGAGTTTCCCATCACCACCAATCCCAGGGGCTGTGCTGGGAATAACTTTTCAGACCTCTGTCTGCTTCTGACTTTCTGACAAAGAATAGGATTTGAGGGATTTGGGCATTCGCTTGAAGTAGTCAAGCGTAGACATTGATCTGTCTATATAAAATGTCATATCATAGCATTTGGATATAGAGTTCCTTTACTTTCAAATGCTGTGTGCCGTAGTAGGCTGATTACATTTGATAACCATGTAAAAACAACCACCGTACATTTCAAAAAGCATTAATGTCATGAAAACAATTCACAAAAGCACAGTTGTTTTACGCTAGTATAACTTGAATGTTGTGTACTTACTAGGTTGTTAGTATCCTGATCATAACCCATGTGTAATTTTGAAAAATGTTTGAAGTTACATCCACATAATGGGTTTAGGAACCGCTGGGTGCTTCTGCTAACCATTATTATTATTACATTTAATATTCAATGAACAGTGGTACCTCGGGTTAACAACTTAATTCGTTCTGGAGGTCCGTTCTTAACCTGAAACTGTTCTTCACCTGAGGTACCACTTTAGCTAATGAGCCTCCCACTGCCGCCACGCCTCCACCCCGCGATTTCTGTTCCCATCCTGAAGCAAAGTTCTTAACCCGAGGTACTATTTCTGGGTTAGCAGAGTCTGTAACCTGAAGCGTAGGTAACCTGAAGCGTCTGTAACCCGAGGTACCATTGTAATAACATTAAATATTTATAGAAATACCCTGTTTCCCCTATTTTAAGACGTAGTCATAAAATAAGCCATAGCAGGATTTTTTTGCATTTGCGAAATATAAGCCATACCCCGAAAATAAGCCATAGTGATAGGCGCAGTTCTGGAGGGCGCCAAGGAAAACGCGGGGCTGGGCTTACGTAATAAAAATAAGACAGCCCCTCAAAATAAGCCATAGTGCGTTTTCTTGAGGGAAAAAAAATATAAGACGGTGTCTTAAAATAGGGGAAACACGGTATTTAATATACCTTTTAAACTTGAATGCGGGTGGCGCTGTGGGTTAAACCACAGAGCCTAGGGCTTGCCGATCAGAAGGTCGGCGGTTCGAATCCCCGCGAAGGGGTGAGCTCCCGTTGCTTGGTCCCTGCTCCTGCCAACCTAGCAGTTCGAAAGCACGTCAAAGTGCAAGTAGATAAATAGGTACCGCTCCAGCGGGAAGGTAAACGGCGTTTCCATGCGCTGCTCTGGTTCGCCAGAAGTGGCTTAGTCATGCTGGCCACATGAGCTGGAAGCTGTATGCTGGCTCCCTCGGCCAATAAAGCGAGATGAGCGCCGCAACCCCAGAGTCGGTCACGACTGGACCTAATGGTCAGGGGTTCCTTTACCTTTAGCTTTACTAACAATGCATTTGATTTATTTAACTTTTAATTTCTCTCCGAGGACCTCAAGGTAGCAGGCATGAATCTGCCCCCTCTTCATTTTATCCTTACAACAAGCCTGTGAGGTAGGTTAGGCTAACAGTTGGTGACTGACCCAAGGACACTCACTGACCTGCATGGCTAAATAGGGATTTGAACCCTCATCTTCCAGGTCACAGTCCAACACTCTACCACTACACCAGACTGAATTAAAGGCATACCTCTTTACCTGAACTTTTTCTGACTTGTAATATCAGTTCCTGGCATTTCCATCTACTGTAATTGATACTGATGTTTCTTGCTGCTTTAATGATATGGTTTTTACTGCTATATTTTGCTTTCTCTCTCTCCCTCCCTCCCTCCCTCTCCCTCTCTCTCTCTCTCTCTCTCTCTCTCTCTCTCTCTCACACACACACATGAGTTTTTATGTGTGTGTGTGTAATACAGTTACATTTGCTGCATAACACACACAAACACACACAAAAATATGTGTGTATGCCTATAAACTGCTTTTTACAATTCATCTTGTTCTTTAAACTCAAACCCTTTTAAGAGGTTTCCAACAAAATAAATATGTTCCCGGCAAATAAATCAGGCAACTTCTAATTTTATATCTTCCCTAGTGAAGCCTAAGGATTGAAGGCATCTTGCGTTCTTTCATTCCAATAAGATATCAATAAACTCTATTTTGCAATAAAGGAGTTATCCCTTTGTCTGCTTTCCCTAATCCTAATAACATTTGTAGGTTTTATCATTGTGCTGTACGCCAAGCCTTAATTATTCAGGTTTCCAGTTTTGGGCGGGTGGGGGGGAGGCCTCTGGATTCCTCTGTCCTCTGCATCAGCAGCAGGCGGCAGGGTGGTGCAGGCAGGACTGCCTTGCTCACCTGCCTTCCAAACACTGAGCATCAGTGCTGCTGGTTTTGGGGAGGGAGAGAAGGAGGCGTGAGTCACAGGGAGTTCAGCGTGATATGACAGTGTAGGGCAGTGGCTCCCTAAGTGGGCGGTACCACCCTCTGGGGGGCAGTGGGTTATTCTAGGGACACTAAGAGGCAAGAGGGCAGCAGGGGGATGCTGGAGGTATAAATGACTATCAAACTTTGAGAAGCTGGTATCACTGGATAAAATTCATCAATTTTGTTGAATTAATTAAACCAAATACAGTGGTACCTTGGTTCTCAAACGCCTTGGTTCTCAAACAACTTGGAACCCAAACCCGGCAAACCTGGAAGTAAGTATTCGGGTTTGCGAACTTTTTTCAGAAGCTGAACATGCTCCATTTTGAGTGTTACGCTTCCAATTTGAGTGCCACACTTCCATTTTGAGTGTTACGCTGAGGTCTGTCTGTTTTTGCTATTTATTTTGCGTTTTTGTTTTTGCGACTCTTTTTGTTTTGTTTTTGTGACTGTGTGGAACCCAGTTCAGCTACTAACTGATTGATTGTGCGACTGTAGTACATTGTTTATTGCTTTCATTTTATGGATCAATGGTCTCATTAGATAGTAAAATTCATGTTATATTGCTGTTTTAGGGGTTTTTTTTAAAAGTCTGGAATGGATTAATCCATTTTGCATTACTTTCTATGGGAAAGCACGCCTTGGTTTTGGAACGCTTTGGTTTTGGAAAGGACTTCTGGAACAGATTAAGTTTGAGAACCAAGGTACCACTGTAGTTTTAATTGGATTTTGAGTATATGTGCAATTAATTGTTACTGTTTTTAATGTGATTGTGTTATCATTTTCCTTAGTGGCTTGTGCAAACTGCTTTTAAAATTAAGCTTTTTAAGGGGCACTGGGGATGAGTTTATGAATCCAAGGAAGGGAGTGCCCCCTCCCACAAATTTGGGAACCACTGGTGTAGGGAAATGCTTCCTTCCCATGGACCACTTGTAAATAGCTGAGGGTCTCTCCAGACCACTTAATGCCATTTCTGCCTGTGGTAGCAATTGTGCTAGATACCTTGTTATTTTTAATTGTATTTGTATTGCTTCTTTTATTTCATATATACAGCATTGCATTTTATTGCATCATAGTTTGAATTCAATTTAACTCAAATTATAATACAATGAAGTACAATACATAATAGGAGAAATAAAAATATAATTAAAATCAATATGAAGACAGGTGGCGACCATTTCGCTCAGGGGTTCCATTCCCAACCCACCCGCATGTCAGTACAGCGGGTATAAGCTCCACCTGCCCCATTACTGCCTGCCCTGCCCCCATTCCACCCTGTTCCATCCCCTGTTCCACCCCATTCCACCCCCATTCTGCCTTCTACTAGGTCCAAAAGGACCCGCGCGTCAGCAATTGCACACCAATTGGATGAGCCTAAAATGGTTGCCGCCTGTATTTAATGTGATGGCGGTGCCGTCTCACCTGTCTTCAGCCACAAACCCACAGATTACCACGGACACTCTGAATGATGCTTGTGGATCAATGGTGCTTCGTGGATCAGTTTGGGAACCCCTGGTGTAAGAGACTTAGTTGAACCTTATTTCTTTTGAGCCCTTTATGAAAACTAGACAGTTTGGATATGAATGGTGATTCCTGACTAAATAAAAGAAGTTTATGGCATCTTTATCCCATTAGTCTGTTTTTGATTTCTCCACATTTCATTACCCTCAGGAGCATAACATCATTTTTGCAGAAATGGGCCTTTACCTATTCCTCTTTAAAATAAACAGCCTTTTTGGAAAGGAGATAGACATTTAAGGGCAGACATAAACCGACTCTGTACACTGATGATGTGGTAATCTCAGCTGTAGATCCAGTATTGTCTTGTAGAGAAACAATGGATACAATTAAAAATTTCTGCCAAATATCTGAGTATGAACTGAATGAGATCCCCCTTCTATGATTATGTCCTTAATTTGGAAAATGAAACTTGAGTACAAATTATGATGTCATTTGTGTGAAGTCCCACGGGGAAAAAGAACGAGACAAGTAAGATATATGAGAATATATTTTAATCAAGCAACATTCAGGATTTTTTAAAAGCAGGGGAAGTCCATGGCCTTTCAGATGTTGCTGGATTCAAACTCCCATCAGCCCAGCCAGCATGAACAATGGTCAGGGATGATTGGAAGTATAATTCCAAAACCTATGGAGGGCCACAAGTTCCGCACCCTTCCCCTATAGATATCTATATATTTTAAAACAGATGTATGGCAGAGGACTGATTGAATATTTGTGGATTTACCTCCCCAAAACGACATTCCATTTACTATTCCAATTCCCAGGAGATAAAATGGGGAAAAAGTTTTGCCTGGTATCTTTGCTGTTGCAGGAGTTAAGTAAATCACAAATCCTTTTCAAAAGTAATATACAGTGGTACCTCGATTTACAAACTTAATCCGTTCCGGAAGTCCATTCTTAAACCGAAACCATTCTTAAACCGAGGTGTGCTTTCCCTAATGAGGCCTCCCTTCCACTGTTTGGATTCCGTTCTTAGACCAAGGTAAAGTTTGCAAACTGGGACACTATTTCCGGTTTTGTGGAGTTCGTAAACCGAATCGTTCTTAAACAGGACTGTTCTTAAACCGAGGTACCACTGTACAGATGGATGAAACAGAAAATTATAGGCCATGCATGTTGCGTATGTATAGTCTAGAAGAGATGGACTGGATATTTCAATTTTTCTTGACATTCCTTCTATATTCTTAGGGTTGTAGGCATGGCTAAATCCCATTTGTACATACTGCCTGCTCCATGGTTTCGGAATTATTTGGGTCTCCCTTCAAGATATGCATACAGTTCATTCCGTGTTGCAGTTTTTGGCAGTGAGCTGGCGAATGTCAGACACAGAATTCCTGAAAGAAAATACCAATTTCTGGTGAAGAGTTACAATTGCCAAAAATATTCAAGGTGTGTTAGCATAATTACATATTGTATACCTCAGGATTAGGGAGTGCATTAAAATGTTTGCTTTTAAAGACTCAAGTTTACTCCACTTCATACTTACGTAAACATAGGAACATGAGATTTTTTTTTAAAAACCAAAAACCGGATAAGACTGGTGGTCCATCAAGTCTAATATCCTGCCTACTCTGGCAGAGACCCAGGTCTTGATGCTTTAGAGGAAAGTCTCCCGTCCATAATGTACCAAAGAACTGTAAAGGAAAAAGCACATGCCTGATTTGTATGCCTATGCATAGTTATCATTTGCATGGCTGAATGTATTTTATCTACTGATTATTCTTTGTTTAGTTTTGCCCTTGGCAGCTTGTTTAGCCCTGCTGTTTTTTTCTGCCAAATTTAGAACCCAGTGCCAATCTACAGCATCTTCAGTGAACATGGCATTTTAAGAAAATTGCTGTGCTTATAGATGAAATGAAATGGCTAAATCCAATATCTCAGCCATGGTAGCTAGATCCATGATGGGATCTCCATAGAATTGGAAGGGATCTCAAAGGTAATCTAGTTTAACTCCTGGGCAATGTAGGCAATGTACTATCAATACATTCCTGATAAGGATACAATTGATCTATGCAATGCTGTTGGGTTTAAGCTGTCAAATCAATTTAGTTTATTTGTATTTTTTACAATGTTGCATGGACTTTTTTGGAATTTATTTACGTATTGATATTACAGTTATTTTCAGTTGTTTCTAATATGTTTTTTTAAATTGTACGTATTGTTCTTTTGTTTTCAGCCATTTTGGGCACAATTTTGTGGGAAGGTGGCACACACACACACACACACACACACGATGGTGAGGTGGCCATCCAGCCTCTTGAAAACCCCTAGTGAAGGGGAGTACACCACCTTCCCAGGCAGCCTGTTGAACATCTTGTTCCATCTTAGTGTTTATTCTAAGTCATTTTACTTCCAACTTGAACGCAGTGGTTCAGGTCCTACCACCCTAAATGTTATTCATGTGATGCTCCTTCAAATATTTGAATATGGCCAGCTGCTTAATTATCTCTTCTCCAGACTGAACACAGCCAACTCATCCAACCTTTCCTCATATAGAACTAAATTATTTAATTGCATTTGTATTCTGCCTTTCTTCCATCAGGGAACCCAAGGAGGCATACATGTGTGGGTCCCATGTGGTCACCCATCCAGACGCTGGCCAGACCCAGACCTGCTTAGCTTGAGCCAAAGGGTGGCCTAATGTGCCTTCAATATCCTGCAACTTCAGCTCCAATGTTCTCACCATGCAGAGGCAGTTTACACTGAGACAGTGGGGATAAACAACAGATTATGGCTGTTGCCTTCATGATAAACAAAAAGAGAGGTGAACCTGTGATTGGAGCCTGAAAGACAATTTAATGATTTAAATAATATCCTGGCCAATATCTGTCATGGAACCAAAGACATTGACATTTAATTACAATAGATATTTACCAATATGTATTTTGAATTGTATAATGAATACATATCAATATGTGCTATAAAAATGAATACTTACAAAATAAAATCAGTGTGAAAACACTTGGTGGTATCCAACAAAGCCATCCCATTACTGCAGGGGTTTCTGTTTGTGGAACAGGACTTCCTTTCACTGTGTGCCTTCTGAGCCTCCCCCAAATCTGCTCTGGAAAGTAGGGGAGCTCTCAGAGCAGAGAATGTGCAAGCAGAAGTCCTTGTGCTACTGCAGAGATGGGGAATCTCCAGCCTTGGGGGCCAAATGTGGCCCTCCAGTCCTCTTTATATGGCCTTTGGAACTCCTCCCAGACCACACCTGCATTCCTCAGGCAGGCCACTCCCCTTCCCCACCCTGCTTTACAACATGAGTGTTTTTGCCGGGCTGGATCCTGTCCTTGAACTCCAGTGCCTCTTGGTTGTCTGGATGAAGGGTAGAGAGGGGCATGTGAGTGTTTGTAGAAGCTAGCCTTCTGTGCAAAGGTAAATTTCACACTTGCTGCTTCACTCACTTTTGCCTCTGGCCCTGCCCAACCATGGAAAGTTGCCCAGAAGGGAATGAGGCTCTTTGGCTGTAAAACGCTTCCTTACATCTGTGCTAATGGGCATCTTTGCTGGGTACAAACCACTAATGAGATTCTACAAAATGATAGCACCCATTAAATCAGAGTACAAACTGGAACCAATATTAAACCATCTATGTAAGAGATACATTCTTTGACCTAGATAGCTTCATCTTTTTCAGCTCACATATTGAGGTTTACGTGACGATATTACTTAGGGCATTTAAAAGTTGGTTTTGAAATCCGGGCTTTAAAGAATTAGCTGCTTTCATTTAATGGGAGGGCTTGGAAATCCTGCAGGTTGCTTGGATGTTTCTTTTCCGAGTGCTGCTAGGCCTTTCGTAACTAGCCCATTGTCTGTATTAAGAATACAGCGGACTTGATGAACCTGCTTAATCCTGGAGATGGCTGTCCACAATTGCCCCATATGCTTTCCAGCAAGGCTGTTTCACAGATGCTAATTTCACAAATCTGGTACATTTCTTGCTTAACATATTTTTCAAAAAAAGAAAGAAAAAATGATTGTTCTTGTGGTATTGATAAAGCATGTCTGTTTCTTGTTTTGTCAATTTTATAAATTCTTTTTGTGTGTGCTATCTAGGTTTATCATAGAATAACATTGTTCTTAGGTTGATTTCCACCCCGCATTATTGATATACCAATACACCACTGAGGAAGATGTGTTAAAAAGCTTTGCTAAAATTCTTTTGCAGGCCCCAGTTGGACGTTTATCTGCCATTGGCTTCTTTAGGCATTTCTAATGCTGCAATTATTCTCCCTCCCCCCACTTCTCCCTGCTTGGGAGTTTCCTGAAGGTTAGCCATTGTTGGAAAACAGGTTGCCAGACTAGATGGACCTTTGCTCCTGATCCACCCGGCCTTTTCTGATGCGCTTACCCAGAATGGCTTGTTTGTGTAGTACATCTTCACTATGCTTTTTCTTTTTCTTTTTTAAAGATCCGTTTTATTGTTTTGAATGCGAAAACATCAACAAACAGTTACAAAATAAAGGGCAACTTCATTGTACAACTAGCAATGCCAGGTCTCTTACGTTTCTACTGTGCACGAGAATCATCACAAGGGAATGTGAGAGTTGCAAGTAGGTAAACAAAGTAAGTCCCCTTATCGTACAGAGTCTCTCCATAAGCCCACATGAGAGTCCAGTGGTTTCACTCTCTCGACCGACCTATTAATGAGCGTCATAAAAAGAAACCAGACAGACTCAAATGCATCTGGCTTAGATTGTCCCTTGGCCAACCTGATGTTGATCTTCACTCAGTTTGAACAAAAGTCGTTCCTGAGAGGTGAGTACATGGTAAAGGACACTCAGAAAACTCTGGAGGGAATGTTGCTATTTACCACTGCTCTGCCTCATAAGTCGGACTCAAGGGCATCTTGGGAGCTGCCATCATCATGTTTCTGAGTCACCATATCCCCTACCAGTGACCGCCAGGAAATCTACTGGGGGCATAGAGGCTCTTGGTGTTAAGATTATGGTTCTTATGGTAAGCATTTCTAAGTGGGGCAAAGCTCACTCACCATGGGATGGTTGTTTTTAGGGTGCTTACTGAGTGCAAAGGATAGATGGGTTCTCCTTTCCTCCTCTCAACTTTCGGATCAGCAAAGTGGATGAGTCACACCATCTGTTGGATGGATTCACACATGTCAATGCAGCCCACCGTTGCATGAGGGCATCTGTGGAGCGGGGCCAATAATTTTAGGCTGCATTTACAAGAAACAACATTGCATAATATGATATGGGAAGCCAGGCAGTTAGAAAGACCTTGGGAAGGAATGTTACTTTAAACAAATTGAGTGCCTGCACTGAGCAGATCTTCATAGTTGTATACTTTATTAGCGAGGGACAAAGTAGATTGATCTTTACAAATCAATGTGTTTTTCTCCTACTATTACTGTTATAGGGTACATTGGACCTTCGTAAAATAATTTCATCTCATTTGCATAATGTTAGGTATATTTTTTTTCTGCATAGTGTATCTTCGGCAAAACCCTTCCTGCTATTCAAAGGGACAAAGGGCAGGCCTTCTATAGTTTTCACCCAGGTACATGAATTTTAAGGGGGAACACATCCAAGGAAGAGATCCAGCCTTGACTACAGACAATAATTATTAGAAAACAAATCCAAATACTGCCTGTAGCCTTGTCCTATTTGCTTGGGTTGTGAAGCTGGGGATGAAGGAATGGCAAATGCAGGCTTTCAGCATCAAGTAGATTCACTTTAATGCTTTCAACACTGACTACAGGCTTTCCAGCTCTATGTTTGTAAAGAGGCAGGAGATTTCTTTAAGGAAAGAGCTGTATACTTTATAGAGCCACTGGGATGGTGGAAGGAATACCACTTTGGCTATGTACTTTTCTACCACATGCTTTTATAACTTACATAAGTGTGCTTAAAAGGGGCAACATACTTATTCTGAGCAAAATTGAATAACATCTGTTTGAGCTCTTGTTCACTTTTTGGATTGTTTCCCCCCCCCCTCAAAATTTACACAGGCATTCTAGCAATATACTTCAGCTCTTCTGTGAGTTTGGCTTTTAGCATAAAAAAGCCCAGAGATAGTAACCTACATTTTCGTTGTTGTGAAAATGCAGGCTTCTGCTGAAAGTTTTCATCAGAACTTGGAAGCATTTTTTGAATTTCAGGTAAAGACTAAACTCAGTTCCCTTCAGTGCTGGGGTGCCAACTGTGAGATTAGTGAGCTACATGCATCCTACAAGGCTCTCCAATCTGTCCTACAACTGATGCTGCCATTTTGGTTTGGTTGTAGGGCACCAACTTTGAAATAAACTGGGAGATCACCAGGCAGCAGAGGCTAGATGGCCACCTTTCAGGGATGTTGGCTTCTTATTTGGCGATCACTCATAGCCGAGTAAGATCGTCTTCCATAAACACGGTTTTAACAATGAGTCCCTAAGTGACTGTGGAGGCCAATTCTGTATCCACACGTCCTTCCACAGTGGGGACATTGGTTTCTGGGTAGGAGTTGATCATGGTGAGGGTTTGCCAAGCGTGCCTTCCTCTTAGCATGTTTCCCCCTTGCGTCCTGAGTTTGAGTGTCTTCAAAGCCCATGACACCTTTGGTAAAGGCTGTTCTCCAATTGGAGAAGGCAAGTGTTTCCCAATTGTTGGTGTTTATACTACATTTTAAAAGATTTGCCTTGAGACAGTCTTTAAACCTCTTTTGTTGACCACCAGCATTACGCTTTCCATTTTTAAGTTCGGAATAGAGTAGTTGCAGGGATGCTGTAATAGTAGTGTAATGTACATACTAACATCAGCAGAGGTGAAATACTGTAACTCTGAACATCTCTGCAGGGCTGAAGCTGAATACTGCATAGAGACAAATCTCCACTACATACGCTTCAGGTTACATACACTTCAGGTTACAGACTCTGCTAACCCAGAAATATTACCTCTGGTTAAGAACTTTGCTTCAGGATGAGAACAGAAATCGGGCAGTGGCGGCGCAGCGGCAGCGGGAGGCCCCATTAGCTAAAGTAGTGCTTCAGTTAAGAACGTTTTCAGGTTAAGAACAGACCTCCGGAACGAATTAAGTACGTAACCAGAGGTACCACTTATTGCTTCAGAAGCAGTTACTTGCAGACTAAGCCTTATGCAGGAGGTGCAACTTTGTCTTGCACCTTCACTGAGAGGCGCCTCTTCATTTAAATGGCCCAGCATCCTCCTGGAATAGATTTCTCCGACAGAGTGGAAACACTGGCTGTATTGGAACTTCTGAGATGGAGTCCTCTGTGTCAGAGGAGGGCAATGCAACATCCCCAGACTGGCTCCAGCACTGGCTCCATCAACTCCTCTTGCAGAAGTGCTTCCAGTAGGTTTGATACATCAGGGGTGGGGCGGGGCTGGTCCTTAGGGAAATTCCCTCTCTGAACCACCAGCCTCATCTCCTGAAGAAGGTGACTCTGACCCCAGGGCCATGAAAAGTAGTGGGTTTCCTGTATCAGCAAGGGATAGGAGCAGATGACCCACTGGGTCCCTTCTAACTCAGATTCTAAATAAATTAGGCTGTTTTCCCCTACTAAATATGAAGAAGAATGCACAAACATTTGGTTAACAAACAAGCAAACAAAGTGGAATGACTTTCGCTTGCACAACGGGACTGCATCCCTTTCCCCCCTTTGTGCTTCCTAAATTATTCTGGGGTTTCTTCCAAGCCCCCAGAGAAGATTTGGTGACAGCACAGGAAAGGGGAGGAGAGGAGGAGAAAATCCTGTCGTTCAAGTGGAAGTTGTTCCTCTCATGTATTTATTTTGTTGAATACCATCAAAACAAAACAAGCAAAGATGTTCCAAAATTAATGAATAAGACCAGAACCTGGTGAGTTTTCCACATGTTTGTACTGCAGCACACATGTTGCATGACTTGCATATATTTATGCATTCTGCTCTATTATATATATATTGGGTTCTTCTCTGTGAAATACTTTTACAGAATCTTTTAGCTGAGAACTGGGTTCATTGTGGAATGAATGCTCTGGGTAGCCACTTAAGCTGTCTCTGCTGAGATTCAAAGGGTCCATTTGATTGAGTTAATTTCATTGCTGATTTACTTTGTTAAATATGTCCACTAATAGGGGGAAGAGGAGTTGGCTGAGCCAGATGCCCTTTGAAAATTTATGGCTGTTCTGAGGAATTTCTTATACATACCAGAACCAGGAATCCGAACAACAGGCTGTCATGGCAAGTAAAGGAATATATGGTGTTATCTTGATAGCCAGATAACACAGTATCTGCTCACATAAAGTCATTTGGGGAATATTGTTTGGGAAAGCCACTTTGCTTTGGATCCACTCCTTTTCCCATCTTCTGATAAAAAGACCCCTAAACACCAAGCAGTTAAAGGCTGCCGTAAAACTGAGAAGAAACACTGACAAAAAAGACACTTTATCAACCTCCATCTGGGAGACAAGCCAGCTCTTCCTACTTCAAGTTTATTTCTCCTACTCTGCTTTACCTCAGATAATGTCTCATAAACAGTTAAGAGGGTCATTTATAAATGTTTCAGAATGGGTTATTCCTCTCATCATAGGTTCTGGGTTCCTCGACCTTAAGCTACACAACATGATGAAAAGTCAGAGTAGAAAGTCAAAATTTCTTGACAAGTTGACACTTTTCAGGTGGGGCCTGATCCAGAACAGCTCTTTTTATGTTCTTATTCTGTCTCTCAACGTTTTTAATGACAAGATTCAGATTTTAAAAATGGAAGCAGAGTTGCGTTAGCCATTCTTTTGTTGCTTTTAGTTTGGCAATTTCTCTTTCAGCGTATACAGCTGCAGTAAAATACAATACAGTAAAAGGAAAAACCTCAAGAACGTTTAACCAAAATTTAAGATTTTTAGAGACACTTTACCAATGAGATATGTAATAATCACTCTAGTCCAGTTGCATAATACTTTTTGTCTTCACACGGATAAGCCTTTCTATGACAATAGAAAATTTTTGTTTTCAAACCTGGAAGTTTGGAAGTTTCAAACCTGCAAGCTGGAAATGGCCACAGCTAAACTGTAAGAGCTGATCAACGCACAGTGTTTTATTGGAATATTTCAGGTTGCTTTTAAACATTTTGGTCACAATCTAGTCCAAGTTAAGCATGTTTAAACTCTGTTAATTTCAGTGGGAGAATGCAGTATCTTCTGTGTTACACACTGAAATCAATGGGACTTCAAAAGTGTTAAAACTTTCACTGAATTGTGCCCATTTTATTTTATTAAAACAGGATAAAGCTCCTGTGGTCATGCTTAAACTTTATTTACTGACTGAAGAATAAGCTACTTCTAGGAGAAGTGTAGTGTTTTAAGTTTTTAATTAATTTAATTGCACCCACAAAGGTTGAAAATCTGAATGTCTTGCTTATAAAAGAGAAAAACTTTGAAGAATTATTATTGGATAGGCACTCATGGTAGCCCAAAGGGTGATATAATTAGTGGGTGGAGGAAAAAACCACTGTCAATTAATGGTTTGCTTCAAAATAATGAGAACAGTCACTGGATGAGGTAATTTACCCAAGGTCATTCTGGAAGACTGTCACAAAATTGGGGATAGCATCATCCGCACCCATTAGATTACTAACTAGTAGCCTTAATCTTACAATAGATATGTGGCTGAGAAATTTTAAATAAGTACTGTGAAGATTTTGCTCTCAATTCAGCACCATGAGCAGAAAAGCGATGCCTAGCAAACAAACCCTTTAGCAAAATACAAGTATTTTGAAGGCAAAAGAACATTTTCCAAGATCAATACTTTGGCAATTTTATTCTGTTAGTGTCATTCCTAACAAAGAGCACCTTTTGAATATGGAATGCCATTTATTTACTGTGTTTTTACTATTCTGCTGGGAGCTGCCCAGAGTTTCTGGGGAAACCCAGCCAGGTGGGTGGGGTATAAATTAAAATTATTTTCTTGCAATTTCATCTGAAGGTTTGAGAAACAGAAACAAAAGGGTGTTTACAGCAACCGTTGCCATTTTCTGAATGAAAAGAGCCTACCTGCAAAATCATTTTGGTTAAGCTATTTTCAAGAAATGCTTAACATACAAAGATGGAGATTATAAAAATGACCGAAATATAATGATATGGGACTTACTCATTTCCCACTTTCAATGCAGTATACAGTACAAAATTCACCACCAGAATGAACTGCAGTAATCAACATAGCAATGCTGTGTTGTTCTGGAAGAAAATGATGCAAAAATCAAGAAGAAAACATTTTCTTGCATAGCCATCTGCCTCCCAAGACCTGGATCTCTTATTCAAACTTCCTTCTCTGGACACACAATTTTGTTGGCATGTTAAGGCCTGAGGA
The DNA here is from genome assembly GCA_034641385.1 of Darevskia mixta. Classification (NCBI taxonomy): domain Eukaryota; kingdom Metazoa; phylum Chordata; class Lepidosauria; order Squamata; family Lacertidae; genus Darevskia; species Darevskia mixta. The sequence continues at coordinate 40,304,307 of JAWWNH010000013.1, read as the reverse complement.
AGCTCAGTCCCCTGACTGAGAATGCCTGTTCTAAGCCTATACCAGGACTGTTGTGTTCCTGTCGCTCAGAGAATTAAAATGAAGACTTTTTTTAAACAGTTGGTTACTTGGCCATTCCCAAGTCTCCTTTTTTACTATTTCCTTTAGTGTCCCTTAGAATAAGGTGCACACTAAAGGAAATGGCACATGGCACACTTTTGGACTTGCTGTTTCCATAGGATCTAGTGCTAGAAACACTGTCCCGCTTCTGGTTTGACTTGGGAATTTCATTTTATGTTGTCTGAAAGGAAATTCAGTTTGTAAATTTAATCGTAATTTTCACATGAAATAAATCAGTCTGCACGTTAGAGAAAGCACATACCTTAAATATGTGTTTATAATGGTCCACTTTCTTTTACAAATAGCAGCTGTATAGGCCCCCAATGTGGTCTGGAACTATGGTGTAGAGGGCAGGTTTGGGGGTGGGTTCCCCCCCTTTTTCTCTCCTACCAAAAAGACATCGCCTGAAGCTGTTTACCTCTCAAAAATGCTATTTCAAGCAAAATCACATCTTTAAGGGCAAACAGCAGCATTGGAAGCATTTTTGGGGTAGGCTAAATAGCAAAAGTAGAGAAAGCTTAACTAACCCCTTTATCCATGCCACAATCTGAGGCTGCGGACATACCACACATTTAAAGAACACCCTCCCCTGCAAGAATCCTGGGAACTTTAGTTTGTTATGGATGCTGGGAATTGTAGCTCTGTGTAGCTAAAGTTCTCAGGATTCTTGGGGGGAAAGTTATGTGCTTTAAATGCATCATGTGTACGCAGCCACAGCCTGGATCAGTGCTCCTGGGGCGCTGTTATGGAGTGGTCCAGGGGGCTCAAGCCCTGGGTCTTTTATTTAAGGCCACAGAGCTCTTGATCCTTCCCCTCTTTGATTTTTTTTAAAGAGCATGTACACTTCAAAGTGCATTACTGTCACGACTCCACTTACCCCTTTAATTTTCCAGTGCATCTATGCACATAAAATTCACATATGCAGATGTGCAACATGGGTCTGTGCCCTGCATCCATTAAATCCCTAGGAACGTCTCTTTGGGAAATCAGTTTTCGTGTCAAAAGTAGTTGCTTTTTGTTTTTCACATTCCCCCCCCCCCTTTCCAGGTCCCACAGCACTTCAGCTTCTTAACCATAAATCCAGCTATGTAAAACCTCAAGGGTGATGCTAACCAGCGTTTTTTAAATGTTAGTTTTTCCCCCAGCTGGAGAAATTCCCCATCAGACACCTCACACTTTAAAATGTAAAGGAAAACCCGAACAAACAGAAAGAGTGCTTTGCTGCTTGCTTACACCCTTTTTCTGTGGCGGTTTCTCCTCCACAGGAGTCACTAGTTCTTATCTATTGTACAGCAGCTGTTTGTTTATGAATCTTCTTTGCAAGGATGCCATGAAGTGTTACCTGCCCAAAGCTGAAGATGAAGGAGAGGAGATTCCGGAAGGTGTTTTGTTTTGGCAGTTTGCTTAAAATATGGAAACGGAGCACATTCAAATTTGTGTGCATGCTGTCCCTAACATTGCCTGTCATTTAAATGCTGAATAAGCACAAATGCCTAACATGGCTTTCTCTCCCTCCCCATTACAGTGGTACCTCAGGTTACAAACACCTCAGGTTACAAACACTTCGGGTTACAGACTCTGCTAACTCAGAAGTAGTACCTCGGATTAAGAACTTTACCTCAGGATGAGAACAGAAAGCACACGCCGGCGTCAGCGGGAGGCCCCATTAGCTAAAGTGGTACCTCAGGTTAAGAACGGTTTCAGGTTAAGAACGGACCTCCGGAACGAATTAAGTTCGTAACCAGAGGTACCACTGTATTCAAATTGCTTTATCAGATTTCCAGCTGCACATGTTTTTCCCAACTCCATATTTTGTGTTCAACTGCACACTAAGAAACACCACCACCTTGGTGCTAACTGTTGTCTGCTCAGGGCTATATCAATTCAAACTAGGTGTGTTCATCCTCAGACTCATCTTGTTTCAGGCAACTTTGCTTTCTGACTTGTTTCCTTAATGAGGTACAGGCCTCTTGGTATTTGTTCCAAGGTTTTCACCTATGCTGTATTTAATGTACTTTCCCCCCTTTCATTCTGTAGAAGTAAAATTAGCACATTGAAATGGAGCACACACAAAATATGATTGTTTCTGACAGGAGGAAATGAAATTGTAGGAAGGCCTGCAACAGCCTGTTTCACATTTAGAAATGTATATTTAGAAGGATAAAAACCAAAACCGAAGTAATGTAAATATTGTAATTAAATCCAGGGATTTCCAAATCCTAACACTGATTTGCTGCTCGGCCTTGAGATAGTCACATATTCTATAGGATTTCAGATACCAATGTGGAAAATATGTACCAGATTGAAGACTCTAGTAAACACCGTGACAAAAACAAATAAGGCTTTTCTGGTTAATAAATCAACCTGGACATATTATATAGCTGTGTCCATTCTGTGAAACTCCCTTTCTAAGGAAACTTGCCAAGCAGGCTCCCTTCAGAATTTAAAGAGAGTCTTATTCCACAGAACGTTTGGGGGCACTGGTGGATTCATCTGGCGGATTCTGATGCTGCTATTTTGACCTAGGTTACTGGGATGGGGAGGGGAGATAGCTCAGCGGCAGAACACATGGTAAAGGTTTTAAATTCAATCCTGCTGACATTTCGAGCAACACATATCAGACACAGACCCTCCAAGTGTCCCTATTTTCAAGGCACAATCCCAGTTTTATAGAAGCCATCCTGGTTTCTGATTTGATCCCAGAATGTCCCACTTTTCCTTAGGATGTCCCTATTTTCATCAGAGAAATATTGGAAGGTATGGTAGGTGGCTGCTATTTTCTTTATTTTCTTTTATTGAGTTTTTGTGCAAATACAAACAAGACTCGAAATACCAAAGAAATCTACAGAAAACAAAGAAACAAAGCAAAGAACAGAAACAACAAGGGAAAAAAGAGGAGGGGGGGGGAAATCATGAACAAAAATGAAGTGAAATTAACTATACAATACTATCCCAAAACATCAGTTCTCAAACAAAGTATTTTCTCTTTTGGAATAGATCTCTTGTTATTCTATTTATTTTCGACTTCCATCTATCTCACCACGATTCATTCTATCTATCTGATACAGTTTCCCCCTGTATTTCAATTCATGTCATCATCTTGGTATAAGGAAACATTTTTTTCTATTTACGGATTTATTCCTGGCACAACCAAATTTTGCTGGTTGAACCTTGTTGCTATTTTCATTGGAGAAATGTTGGAAAGTATGGAGTTATCCGACCCCTGAGCCATCTGAAGGCAGCCCTGTATAGGAAAGTTTTCTTAATGTTTAATGTTTTATTATGTTTTCATATATATTGGAAGCCACCCAGAGCGGCTGAGACAACCCAGTCAGATGGATGGCATATAAATAATGGAATAAGACATCCCTATTTTCATTGGAGAAATGTTGGAGGGTTTGATATCAGACAGCAAGTTATGTGAAGATCTGAGTTCTTGAAGAGTTATTTCCAGGGGTAGCCATTTCATTACTGTTTCAGTGCTTTCATTATAGAGGTGATTATAACTTTGGTTCTCTTTGATATTTATATTTGCTTTGGATCACTCAGGGTTTCCAAAAATGTTGAGAACTTTTAGAAGACATCTAAAGGCAGCCCTGTTTAGGGAAGTTTTTAATGTTTGATGTTTTATCGTGTTTTTAATATTCTGTTGGGAGCCGCCCAGAGTGGCTGGGGAAACCCAACCTGGTGGGCGGGGTATTATTTATTATTATTATTATTATTATTATTATTATTATTATTATTATTATTATTATTATATAAATAAATAAAGACCATGCTCAGGCTCCAGGCCTCCAAGGTGTGTTACGTGGGTGCGTCTGGACGACTCGTCTTGCCACCTCTGTTCCTTCCTCTCCTGCTCTTTAATGTAAGGCTACAGTGATGAGTTGGATTTCTCAGGTCTTGAAACAAAGAGCAAGGACACCCTCACACCTGAAAGAATGGGAGGAAGTGCTCTGAGGGAGGGTAGTGTTATAAGTAAGGATGGTTAGTGTTGATGCACATGTGATCTGAGCTTCTTAGCTCTGAAAAAGACCACCCCACACCTCCTCTGTACCCAAAGGAGCAGTGGGGCCTTTACAAACAGGTAAGGCTTTATAGAAACACAGTCTTCTCTGGATAGTTGCAGGCCCCATGCCCCATTTTCACAAAATGCAGCTCCTTTTCCTTTCTTCCATACAAATGAATGGGTGGGAAATTGACCATTCAGTTTCAAAGAGCTGGAGAAGAGGCTGCAATTGAGGAAATTCTCAGAGTGGGGGCATTTCCTATCCCACCCGTTAGTGGGCTTGGTGCGAACTATACTAGTCTTATACAGGGAAAAATACGGTATATTACTGGCACAAACATAATGTCAAACGGTAAGGTTTTGAACTGTACTGTGCTTGTGTGTGCTTGAGAGAGAATGTATAATACTATATAATATCCTGTCATTTTTTTCACATAGTTCAAGATGGCTGACCAGAAAGCCAAACAAAGACAAAAACTAAAAAAAGCAGCCCAAGGCAATTTGCATTTCGGGAACATATGCATATATTGTGAAAGAAAATAATCAGCCTGCGATATTTCTGTATCTATCAGCTGTCCTTTCCTTTCAACCTTTGCAGCTGTTAAGGTAGACTCTCTTTGATATCTGTGGCCTTGGCATTTGTTCAATGGATGAGGCTGGTGTGAAAGATAAAGAGGCAACAGGAGTGCATTATCTAATGGATGGAGAGTAGGAGTGAGATGTGATATCAAACACCTTACTTTAAAAGGCGTATTCTCAGTTACCGCTTTGGCCATGCACCTTGGCCACTCCTCATTGCGTCCTCAAACTGACAAATGTTAGCCACTCCTGTCCCTGAGAGGGATCCTATGGAAGCATATCAAAGCTCCACAAAAGAAGAGCAGAGTATAGCGATAATATATTAAATACCTTATGAGTGCCCTTGACAAAAACAGGGACAGCACTGTGATGGAGTTGATCCAAAGGCGCCCTTCCACATGCAAGGCATCTTCTTTAGCTGAGATTCCTGCATTGCAGGGGCTTGGACCCTTTGGGTGCCTTCCGACTCTACAATTCTAGGATTCTGCTCATGGAAGGCCTTAAAAAAGAAAAAGAAAAACCTTATGCATTGTGAGAAAAGTGAAACTAAATGCAAAGATGATATTCTGCTTGTACAAGAAGTTTGTGCAAGTGGAAACATGAGAATTTCATATCTATTGTAGTAATCTTTGCCTGCTTGCACAAGCTGTCACATATGCGTTTGTGCGTCAAGCCTAGGAATTGCTTTCCTTCTCACTGCTTTTAAAAAATTATCATTCACTCCCTTTGGAAGCAGGAAGCCCATGTTGTACATTGGTTTTGCCCTCTTCTGTTGCATTTTGCCTGATACTTATGATGTGATTTTAACGATTGTAAGCTGCCTTGAATGAGATACACGCATTATAATAATAATAATTATAATAATAAATTTTATTTATACCCTGCCCTTCCCAGCCGAAACCGGGCTCAGGGCGTCTAACACCAATAAAAATTACAATAAAATATAAAAGACAGAAAAACTGTTAATTAAGATACAGGTTAAAATACAATTTAAAATTTAAATGCAGCTTCATTTATCGCCCATAATCAAAACCATAAGGGGAGGAAACATCAGACTGAGTCCAACCCGAAGGCCAGGCGGAACAGCTCTGTCTTGCAGGCCCTGCGGAAAGATGTCAAATCCCGCAGGGCCGTGGTCTCTTGTGACAGAGCGTTCCACCAAGTTGGGGCCAGTACTGAAAAGGCCCTGGCCCTAGCTGAGACCAGTCTAACAACCTTATGGCTTGGGACATCCAAAATGTTGTTATTTGTGGACCTTAAGGTCCTCTGCAGGGCATACCAGGAGAGGCGGTCCCGTAGGTACGAGGGTCCTAGGCCGCATAGGGCTTTAAAGCTCAAAACCAGCACCTTAAACCTGATCCTGCACTCCACTGGGGAGCCAGTACAGCTGGTAAAGCACTGGATTAGCAGGACGGGGCAGAATTTCTCATATAAAATTGAAGCACCATCTGACCAGAAGACAGGACTCAGGCTGCACCGACTTTCCTGGAAGTATGCCTCATTGAATTCACTGGGATTTACTTCTGAGCAGGCATGTACAGGATTGTGCTGTCCGTTCCCTCAACAATAATTGTGTGGCTGCTTTAGAAGAACCAGCCAAGTATAATCACTTAATTAAACAACTTTGTGCAACTTAAGAAGTGGTCTCTTTAAGCCGTGGATGATCTGCAACCCACACATCTGTAGCTTTCTTAAAGCTGAATGACTATCTGCAAAACAGTAGCTGATATAGTATATGTTATTACAATAAGGAATGCATGTTATTTTGATATAATGCTTGGGCAGAAATTTAAGACTCAATCTGAAACAGGTGGGACTGGAGTCAGTTTGTGGGACTTTTCTTCCCCATTAACCACATGTGAAACTTCCATCGATATCCCTCGGTGCTGTGCTTCAAGATCAAGGGTACACGATGATTGTTAGTACACGTAGTTTAAAATTGACTTTGAAAAGAATAGTTTATGGTTTGCAGCTTCCTCAGATGTGTACCCAGCAGGGAGCTCAACATCTACACCTGTTGGCACATCTTTGAGGCTGATCTGAAATGTATGGAAAAATGCATTGTTATAATCTGCAACAGTCAGTATAAAACTGGTGTCCACAAATGAAAGGGTGGGTTTGCTTTGATATTTCAGCAAGATCAGGTATCCAAGAACCTAATTATATTGGGTTGTAATTTCTCTTGAAATAGCTTCAAGTGGAATTGGTCTAAAAAGGAAACAAATTGACACTGTCATCTTGTCCAGTTCAGTTTGGATGCTGCAATGAATATTCAGCTTTCAATGAATGTTTTCTGAGAAGGAGACCGCATCTATTACTTTATAAACGTGTTGTGAAGGCATATTTCTTTACAAGAAATAAACATTGCTACTGTTCCTACTACTACTTTTAAAATGTGTATATTGTTTTGGCAATTCAGTCATTCTTCCCTTTAAGGGAAGCTTTTTGCAGACGTACGTAATTCCTCTGCTGTCAAAATTAAGTTTCACATTTTCCTTTCAGTTTATATTTTTCAAAGATGAGTAAAAAAGGCTTCAATTTTTTTTATAAAAAGAATCAGCAACATGTTTTACTAGCAAGGGACATTGTACTGAACTGTGATGTGAGTTTTTGGTTCCTGGGTCTGGGAATAGGGCAGTTGACCTGTTCCTGATGGGTGTTGCACATCTCTTGAAGGAAAAAGTTCATAGTCTGAGGGTACTTATGGATTCTGCTTTGTAGACACAAGTGTCTACACAAGTGTCTTTGTAGACACAAGTGGCATCAAGCGCCTTTTCCCAGATCCAGCTGGTTCATCAGCTTTGGTCATTCCTGGACAGCGATAATTTGGCCACAGGAACTCACGCACTGATAACCTCCAGATATGATTACTACAATGCGCTTTACATGTAGGGTTGCTCTTGAAGGTGACTCAGACTTGCAGCTGGTGCCAAATGCTGTAAACCCAGCTTTTCAGTGGAGCTGCCAGTTGGAGTGTGTGTGCTGGGTGTGCCTAGGCACACCCTAATGTTTGAAAAATTCAGTGATCATGGTGAGAAGGAGAGAGTACTGAGCGGCAGCCTGGTTACCCAAGCTGCCACGATCTGTGGGAAAGCAGTGGGGTGGGGGAGAGAGACAAAGATGGAAGGGAGGTGGAAGGAAGCAGACACACAGAGAGACACAGGCAGAATAAAAAGACTGGAGCGGCTCTGGAATGGATCTGCAGCTTCTGACTGCACCTGTCTCTGGAAGCCATGGTGGGGTGATTGGCTCCAGTGGTAGCAGTAAGGGAGAAGGAGGGAGTCATTCTCTAGGACAGGAAGATGAAGAAGCATTTTTCTGTTTTGGTCGATTTGAGTTAGATCTTTATCTGAAAATGGATGGCACCTTTGTATATGCCTGGTTATCACTACAGCAAAAATAATCCCCTGGGTGCACACTCTTAACAAATTGTGTTGCCCACACACGATCATCTTATACTGACCCTTAAAAGACTGCACTGTTTTCAGTCCAAATTCAAGGTTTGGTGGTATAAAGCCCTGAATGATTTGGGACCCAGATAACTGAAAGAGTACCTTTCCCTAGATAGTGCTGTCCGGGAGTGAAGTCCCTCCTTAGCACTCCACCAGTAGGTGCCTATACATTACGTGAGGGTGTGGAGGTGAGTTTTCCCTATGGTAGAGTTCCCTGGCTATGGAACTCCCTCCTCTTTAAAATTAGGCTGGCACCTATTGTGATATCATTCAGATGATCACTCAAAACATGGCTTTTTTACATTAGCCTTTGCAAACTGCTGTCAAAGTTAGGCTGGTGGCTGGTATATTTATGCTTTATAATATAATAATATTAAAATTTATTATTTATACTCTGCCCATCTGGCTGGGTTTCCCCAGCCACTCTGGGTGGCTCCCAACAGAATATTAAAAACACCAGTCATTAAAAACTTCCCTTAACAGGGCTGCCTTCAGATGTCTTCTAAAAGTCAGATAGTTGTTTATTTATTTGACATCTGATGGGAGGGCGTTCCATGGGGAGGGCGCCACTACCGAGAAGGCCCTGTGCCTGGTCCCCTGTAACCTCACTTCTCACAGTGAGGGAACCGCCAGAGGGCCCTCAGAGCTGGACCTCAGTGTTTTATGTATTCATTGATTTTAATTGGTTAGTGGATTGTATTTCATTTAACTTGTAGTGCTCTCCCGCTTGAGATCCTTGGATTAAACATGGGATATAAATACTAAAATGAACAAATTAACAGACCACTTAAAGTGTGTAATGCATTCTAGAACAAATTTGATCATATTCACGTTCTATACCTAACATTTCAGATAAAATAACACCCCCCCAATATTTTCTGCAAAGCAGTTCACTTTCAAATAAAAATCCAGGTTGAATTCTGAGCTCACCTTTTACATGTTAATAAAACATCAACACATGAGACCTTAGGTGTCAAGACAGAATACAGAGCTGTCAAGCTATTATGTAGCTCGTCACCATTTGAAAACGAGAAACAATCTGTTCTGCATAAGATGCTGTTGCCCCAATAGCAAACAATGAATGTGAGACAGCCAATGTAAGCAGTTTTAAAGCCTATTGATTTCAATGACAGAGATGTAAGTACATGCTTAGCTTCTCATTTGAAACCAGTGGGATTGAAATGTGGGTTGTGCCCAGTAGTCATCATTGTTTCAAGTGGAACAGTTGTTCCACATTTCACTAATTAAAGTAGAGAAGCCCTGGCACAGGACTGAGTGTGTTGGATTGTTTCAGCTTTCCACACCAGTGACCACGTTTTTGTGATGAGAATTTATATTCTCTGAACTGAGAGCTTTCACACTCTCTTGGGGCTATACAAAGGCATTGATTACACAGAAGTCTCTTTTACTACAGCATCTCAAACTGATATGGCACAAAACTAACACAGCAAGAAAAAGGCTTGTTAATTTCGTTAGACATAAAGACATTTTTAATTGTTGCTATATCTGTATTGTCCCGGTTATACCTAATTGCAAATTCAAATGTATCCCTATTGTGTTTTATGATTTTCTTGATACTGTATGTGGGTTGGAACTGGTCTGCGGCCGTAATAATAAATTTGAATTTGAATAACACAGCAAGATGATTTTGAAATTATGAAAATGTATATAAGGAAGAAATATATGGAATTGGTTTTTGTTTATGTTTTAAAACTGCAACCTCGGTTTATTTCTAAATGCATAAAAGAATTCCAGTATGTTAGAGCATTTAGGACACCTGGAGAATTTTGTAAAATTGAATTTTTACAGTGCAATCCGATGGATGTTTACTCAGAAGTAAGCCCCATTGTCTTCTCACTAGGGAGTAAGTCCTGTTGAACAGAGTGACACATATTTTGAAGTAAACATATGTAGGGTTGCACTGTGAGACCCTTTCTTGCCGTGCTGGGCAAATTTGCTGCTTAATGATAATTGACTGCTCTTCTCAGGAATGATGTTTTAGGGCACAAGTCCCATTTGATTTTATGACAGAAAACCAGGCTGGTCTATATCTGGAGGTTCAGAACATTTCACAGCTGACTGGTACAGATACAGATACAGACACAGACACAAACATGACAAGGAGGTTTGAGAGACTGTCTTTATTCTTGATTCCTTTCAAGGCGCAGGGACCAGAACTGTGTGAAGCTCACTGATTTCGCTTAGCAGAGCTTTAGGTAAGCCTGCTCTTTTGGTTTTGACCTACCTGGGCTCCAACCTTTAAACCAGTTACTCAGGCATAATCCTATTAAAGGCAAAAGGGTTAGTCGAGAGCAGATAGCTTGACAGTGAGGGACTCTCACATTCCTCATGGCTCTGGGTATTCTGAAGAGACATTCATTCAATAAAGTTGTTAGATCCTCAAATAAGTATCTTTACAAATTTTTTTAGAGGTGTTCTCTTGGATTCAGGAATTTATTACCTTTATTTTCCTCAATGTCCTAAAGGGCTGAACACATGTATAAACCTAACCTGATTTCCCACCCCTACCTGACCATTATGATTCATGGAGTCTCTCTCTCTCTCTCTCTTTCTCTCTCTCTCTCTCTCTCTGTGTGTGTCTGTGAAGATGATGATAGCTTTGCCCATATATTTGTTCCTTTGAGTAGAAGAACAGCTATCTGAACAGGGCAGTATCCCAGGGAGGTGTGTAGAGCACGTCCTTGGGTATCCTGACACCTTCCATTCTGTGGACATGACCAGGCCAGGGTAAACTTCACTGGGACAGTAGTGTGAACATGCTGGGAATGTGGGCTCAGGAGAGCACATCTTTGTTTGAGACTCTGTCCTGCCATGTAATGCCCAAAATCTTTCTGATGCAGCACATGTATTAAATCAGTTTCATTTCATATGCCTCCTTCTTCGTAATCAACATTATGGTGTGTGAGGTTTGTTTTTTAGAGTGCTGAAGCAATGCCTTGAGTGTATTTAATAACTGATATAGGCAGCCTGTTCACCTTAGAAAACCAGATACATCCCTAATCCTGCCAGTTTGCTCAAGTGACTAGTATTTCCTCACCTTTGACTCTATGAGGTTGACTTTCATGATAGTTAATTGTTGCAGGTTCAGCTACAAGAGGATGCTTTCAAAACAAGCTTAACATTAATTAATATTGGCTATCTTAGGATATATCTCTGGGAGCTAATCAGTGATTAAGTTGTTAAACAAGAGGTGTCAGGGCATGTGTCTTTGTGGAAGTCCCACTGCTAAATCTGGAAGCATGCTGTTGGCTGGGGCAACCACGAGTTGTAGTTCAAACATCTGGAGGGCACCAGGTTGGTGAAGGTAGAAGTGGACCAATTATTTGTGTAAGTCAATGTAGTTTAGTAAATGATGTGGGTGGGACAATTCCTGATTTAATTCCCTTTTGGTGGAAATGGAATGGAATGTGTTGGCATCAAGTAATTGAGGTAATTCAGAATATTATACGTTGTTAATGGTCATATGATCCTTCGGTAATTCTTCTTGACTTTTTGGAGGATTATATTAAAAAACCAAATATGGAGTGGGCAATTAATCTACAAGGCTTTGAGTTTAGCAATGTTTGCAGATGGAAGTCCTCAGACTTTCTAATGATTGATAACTGATTTACAAGGATTTGGAAAACTGCTAAAGTTGTCACATCAACAACTCTCAATAGAACTCATGAAGGATGACAAAGAAATTACTTATGTTAGTTGGCCTACACATATCATATTTGGAGAAAATAATTATTCTGTGTTCTCTTGTTTTATTTCCTGGCAAACATGGACTTGTAATTGGTTGTTACTTAAAGATTAAGGGAGGAATTCAACGTAGAGCTAAGGAGAGTGTTGTGTCTGTACAAGTATTTCAGCTTGTCTGATGGCACAATCTCCCCTCTCCTCCACCCACATGCTGTTCTGGGGGTTCCCTGACCCCCCTGAGCCAACTGGGGGGTACATGGGTGGAAAGCGGGGGGGACGACAACGACACACCCCTGTTGCGCTAGCAGAAGTCCTTGCGCTGGCTTCTACTAGCAGGACTCATTTGTGGAATCTGGCCCTAAATTATTTAAATTATTTAAAATAATAATAAAAAAGTCAGACACCGTCACATTTAAATAACTAGCTGGAACAAAAAGGAAAAACAAATCCCAATCAGTATAGAATATCGGAATTTCAAATTCAAGGTCAAGCCTAGGGTCAGTAAATTGGTAAAGCGGGTTCTCCTTCATGGAGAGCACGTGTTGCGGTGGGGGCCAGCAAGACATCCCTCTGTTGCTGGGCGGGATCGGATAGATAGCCAAGGCATGTGATTGGGCCCTGTGGGTTGTTGGGGAGATTTGTATGTTGCAATGTTTGAAGGACAGCCCAGAGGCTATATATTCCTCCTGCACGCAGCGTGGGGCCCCTCTTCACTGCGTGCATTTGGATCACCCGCCCTCCCTCCCTATAATTTAGGCTTGCGTGTTGACCTTGCTATGCCTGTCATGGGGTGATCTGCTTTTGGGGCAGGGGCCTGGTAGGAATTTTGCCACTTGGCTGATTGGCTGGTGCCATTTGGTTTTTGCCTACTGCTTAGCAATTAGTCACAACTTGTAAGGTTGCGGTTAGGCATTGGTTATTAAATTGGTTGGTGGAGGGGATGTGGTTGGCTGTGCCTGCCCCTCCAATGCTGCTGCTGCGCGGGGAATTCCATTAAAGGAATTCAGGGGCTCACAAAGCTTTTGTCCGTACCCCCTGGTCAGGGGCTAGGGCCACGCTTGAGCCTTTGGGAACACTAGGGGAGAAATGAGGGCTAGACACCCAACCCCTATTCTCTCCCCAAAGTGTTTTCCCTTTACTGACTTCCGTAAGGCGGACGGTTGATAGTCGGAACCAATGCCTAAGCAACCACTCACATTTTGCATTTTAATAAGGTTGTGGCCAAAAATATGCCAAAAACCTTAAACTTAAATTTCTGTGTGAAGTGTGTGTTATTTGAGGGGTGGCTTGGGGACCTCGACACGCAAATTGCTTGGTATTTGACTACAGTGCATTTCTATCCCACATTAGTGGCTGAGAGAAAGGGAGTGGTCTGAACTACCTAGTGTGCTTCATGGCTCTACACCACAGAGTTAAATATGGTCAAGTGCTCCATGGAGTCAAGAATGCCTTTTTTGTGTGAAGGGAAGATTGTCTCCTCTCTATTGCACTATGGAGACCATCTGATATCAATGGCAGGAGTAAAGATCTCTTGCTCATCAGCCTTATAGGAGTCAGCCTCGTACTTGTCTTAAAGGAGCAGGCACCACCCCTGCTCTGCAACTGTCTACAGAGAGCTGCTTCTCTTTATGTTGTCAACCTAGCCTGTCCCACTGGCCATATGCTGTAACTGCAGGCACCTCTGAACTGGAACTGAAAACAATGCATTCAGGAGGAAGCATGAAGCAAATATGCCCAAGCAATTATCACTAGTTCAGGAGCACCGCAGAGGTCACTGCATTTGCTTTGGGGAGGACAGCCTCCATGAGATTTGTCGCCATGCTCTTGTGAAGCTCCTGGGTGGATCTGGGATCTCCTAGAAAGCAGTCATCTTTGTAATTGGCACAACGATCTCTTTGCATTGTGAGTGTTCTAATAACATTTGAAGGACTTGACAATATTTGGCAGTCTTTGGCTGATCAATTGAGTAAGTTTTCTTTGTCACAGGCTTGGAAAAGACCTTACAGTTTCGTGCCTAGGATAGAACTTAAGAAGGCGGCCAATGGAGAGGTTGTGCCAATGACGTGCAATTAGCGCAGAAACTGGTTAAGCCTACCAAACAAAGACCTGTTTCTGAGTTGACATACACTCATGAAATCCTCCCTGTTCTCAACTGATGCATCCTAGAACCCCACCTTCCTAGCAGTATTGCTTAGCCATTTGTGCTGCTTGTTGCCAGGCAACCATCCTAAGAAGCTGTCACTCATCCTTTGCGTCAATCAGCCCCTGCCTAAAGCCAGCTATCATGAAGCACCAGAGGCAAGCACCCACTTGCTTAACTGGGGGAGAAAAATCATTTGTTGAAGAAGGATGCACCTCTCTGTAGCTCTGTGAATCTGGGATACTTGGATTTAAATGGATGTAATCTAACTGACTACGTGTTTGATGGTCTGGGGCTGCAGGATTGTATTGGCCCACAGTGGTACAACAAGACATTTAAATGTGAATGGCATATGCTAAATAGATGACTCCTACTCTAGTTTCTCCTCATGAATGCATATTTTACACTCTGAATTAAAACTTCTAATTTTTTTTCTGTAATGAACTACTATAGGCCTTTGAAGAGTGACAATGCAAAAAAGAAGATGGAAGAAGAACTGTGGTCAAATAAAACTCCAAAAAAATTCAGGGCCCCAAAGGAGAGATCTAGGAAAACAAAGCTCTATACAAGAATACAAATTGTCCCATTGGAGTACATGGTCTCTGCAGGTTGTAGCTTTCTTGTGATGAACTGGGTAATCAGATGGCTCTACCTTTTGTTCAAATTATTCCATTAATTTTGGGATAATGTATAGTAAGCAAGGCAGCCGGCAACTGGAGCCTGTGGTTGGTGTTATCCCTTGCCCTCAGGCAAGTCCTTTGCCATAAGCAAATTGCAACTGGAAAAATTCACTTTCTTTTTCCTAGACCAAACAGAGCAACTAGGTGACTTCGGGTCAAATTCCATCACACTCGCCAGTTGAGGATAAAATACATCATCTGCCCTGTGAGGGGAAAAAGAACCAACATCACTGAAAATGCAAATAAATAAATAGATAGATAGATAGGTAAATAAATAAATAAATAAATAAATAGATAGATAGATAGATAGATAGATAGATAGATAGATAGATAGCAGTAGGCTCTTCCACAGTTTATTGAGCCTGCCTCTTTACTGAGCATTCATCCTGACTTGCTTGTGCAAAGCTTACACCAAGGTTATACACAGTGTCTCAGCTTTTTTGAGCATTTGTTCTGATTTGTTTGTGGGGAAGTCATGTGACAATGAACATCTACCTGGTTTCATCCAGATTTGCTTTCACAGTGGTTAAAATTCTTCCCGTTTATCTGGTGTTTATTTCACACTTTTTAAGTGCGTTTCCTCGTCACTTTTCTAACCCAAATAATCATTTTTTTTAAAGTGGATTTGTTGCACCAGAACACTTTGCTCCACTTTAATTGTGAAAACCTAAGTTTGGAATATAAGATTGAATCCCTCACACAAAATGCTGTGGGCCAGATTCAACTAAACAGTTGCACTAGCAGGCGCCAACACAAACAGTCCCACAAGTGCAGTGGGGCTACCAATCTCCTCTTCTCCCCAGTGCCTCCTGCACCCCTCCAGATCAACTCTTGGAGGTCAGGAGAGTCCCTAGAAAAGTGCACAGAGGAAGGAGGGGTTGAGATCTTTCTGTCTGGCAAGCAGAAATGTATGCACTGGCAAAAAGATCGTAACAGCGTGATGTTGAATTCCTCCCTGAATTCAGCAGGTCTGGAGGCAACCTGCGTATGGAGTGATAGGAAATAGGAGTGACCTGTGCTTCCTCTGCTCTCACTTCCTGTATACTGTTTAAGCCAGGAACTTGAATATTTCCCTATATCTGGAACTTACCCATCTCACCGTGTGGCTTACTCTACAGAGAACAGTCCTTAAAAAAAATAAATTAAACTTGTCCGTGTCCAGTTTAAAGATAAAGAATCATAAGAAGAAAGGCTCAGATTTACATTGAAATTTGCATGTGCTGATTTGTAAGATGCATAATTAGAAATGATTAGTGTAATTTAAATACATATCATAATGTTCATGATAATTCAGATAGGGATGTGATGGGGAAGACTGGGACTTGCTCTGTCTGCTGTCCAACTGCTAACTGTGGATGGGCAACTTCAAGGCCTCTGCTCACTTACCCTTCTTTATCCTTTAAACTGGACCAGATAGCCCTCAAAATTCAGGTCTCCTGTCCTTCTCTATAAAGTAGGGGCACATACAGTCCTTTTTTCTAAAAAAATGTTTAGGGGTACTCTCATTTTCCTACTCATTTGGAAATACTGCCCCTCAATGAGGCCAAACTTACGATTCACAAAATGTTTAGGGGTATGCGTACCCCTGCATCCCCCCAGAAAAAAGCACTGGGCACATGAATACCTTAAAGTTTATATATGGAGTCCTGAGATGGGGTATCTTAATAGGCTCAGAAATGTTAGCATTATGCTCTTTCTGTATGTGTTCTGGGGCCAAATTTATCTATCAACCCACTCACCCTTCATTATAAGGTCCCAGGGCAAGTTCTAGCAGTCGAATATACCGTACAATTCTAGAAACAGATTAAACTATGGAAAATTTTCAAATTTTTTTGCACAAAATTCCCTTTGTTTGCTCCAAGTGTGCACCTCATGGGGCCAGGGAGAGCTAAAGCCCCTCCTGGGCACCTTATCATCTTATCAATTAGAACTTCATATGCTATTCTAGATGTGCTGCAATTGGCTGCAGAATTTGTTGTATTCTTATGCTATGTGTTGTTATTGTTGCCGGCAGACTGAAAAGAAGAAGGTGAAAGAGGCAGCATTTGTTATGGTTCTATGGGAGCGTTTTTATTTATGCCATTTACAGGGAGCGTTTTAAGTTACACCACTTTTCCCTGGAAGAGCAACAATGAGTCTTGTGGCACTTCAAAGCTGAACAAATTTTGGGAATACAGCCTTAGGAATTTTTAGAGTTGGTGGGGGGGGGGACCAGTTTCCCCCCTGACTCACTCATTTTTGGCTGTCTCCTTTTGGAGTTTCAGTAACAGCGGCGATAACGTTATACCAGCATATCTTTGAGATTACTGATGTTGTGTCCCAGTCGTGGAGTGCCTCCAAGATCTTACGCCAAATCCTAAGGGGCCCCAGATGGTGGAAATTTAGCATAGGATTACACCCGAAACCCTCAGCTTAAGCCTGAGTACTTTGGCTTAACCGTCATGTGGGTTGAGTAGCTGAAAATTCTCTGTGAACGTTTGATTCATCTCTTAACTTGCAACATCAAGTGATGCCAGCTGAGCGGGCCAGTGCGGTTCAGTGCTTGCCTGCTCAAGTTTCGGTGGGTAGGCCTGAGTTTAAATGTGCTGTGGAAATGCAGCCTTCTCTCTCAGCATCAGCTCCCATGATGTTAAATGGGGCTTTCAACAAATGATCTGGCTGTTGGTTTGGCGTCAGATGTGCGTATTCTTCAAGCAGCTACGGCTTATACTGGAAGCTGTAGCTTCGCACACATTTGGAGCATCTGAATTAATAACTCCATAGTTGCACCGCCTTGGAAATGAAGTCGCTTCTGATCTGGCGGGAGATGGAATGATTGAACAGAACTACACAACAACTTGGTGAGAGAGAGAGGGGAGGGTGGAGAGAGACAAAAAGTGAAATGTAACAGTTCCACAAATTAGGTTAGCAAGTCAGAATCTAACAGCCTGGTTGGAAGCAGTCCAGCACTGATGCAGCTGCTGCCAAAGGAAGGCTGGGTAAGCCCTGCAAAAAAAGAAAAACACAAGCGATTTGTTAGGGGTTGGGTGTGTTTCAGTGCAGTAAGGAATTTTTATTGAATCCGGCCCTAAGTTCCTGTGGTACGAAAAAGACTGAATGGCAAAGGGAAGTCTCACATGCCAATTTGGAACTTCACAGCACAAAGAAATGAAGGTTCCTGTAGCAACTGGATGGCGAACTGCAGTTACATGAATAAAAGGTCCACTTCTTTTTAATTCACATGTACGGCAAGGTATGCTTTGAAACTGAAGCTTAAAGTACCGGTAAATTCCGATCCCTCATGTCCTTGGGAGTGTATTAAAACAGAGGACACCTTGTACATGGTTGCCTCTGAGGTGATGTTTTCCCTTGGGAAATAGGCACTCTCAGAATTATATTTGTGGTCATTGTTGGCTTTGGAGAAGTCTTTTATGGAGCACCGTGTGTGAAAAAGAAAGCCTTGGGTTTTTCTGAAGGTGTCTAATCTATACAGCCTTTTGCAGGCTTCATTTCTCCTCTGAGACATGAGATTATATAGGTGAAGAGTTGACAACTGTTCCCCTAGATTTAGAACGATTGTGAAAAACCCATCCCCTCAAATTCCATCTTTATGTAACTAACAGTAATAATGTTATCTGGTTTGGACTTTCCCTCCGTTCCCTGACGCATCCCAAAGCTTGCTCATCTTGTCACTGAAGACACATTGCAAAAACCCCAAAGGCAACAACACAGGGAGGATCGAATGCATAAAAAGAACCACAGAACTCAAGCAGATGTCAACAAGAGAGCCTTTAAAGGGGCAGTGGCCAGATTCATGAAAATCTGTGTGACATTTGCCACTGGGATGTGGATTGAACTCTGTCCTCAGTGCCTCCAAGGAGCAGATCAGCCAAGTTTTACACTCAGTATGTGTCGCGACCCGACTAGACACTGATAGACCGGGGTCCGCCAGGGTCGCGCCATGCGGGCGCCAGGAAGGGGAACCATGCAGCGGGCCAGAGAAGGGGGCGACAGCGGAGCCAGGCGCGCAGGGGTTAAACCGAGCGCAGCAAGGCCCGACCTCGCCCAGGCATGCCCCGCGGGGTAAACAACCCCAGAATGGGCGATAACGACCGCTAACGAGCCATCAGCAGCGGGCGTGGTGGAACCGGCAGCATCGCAATAACAATGCAAAAAGCACCCATGAATGGTGCAGGTAGACCAGAGCAGTTAACTCTTTTGTCCAAGCCACCCCGGGTGGGGAAGAGGATTACCCCCGGACCTTTAGGGCAGAAGGGAGGGGGGAATTGGGAGTCACCCAGCAAGGTGTACATAAGGGGGATTCTGAGGTGGCCTCCTCAGAATCCTCACGGACTTTCCACGTTTCTCTGTGTGCTGTACAATAAACTTCAAGACAACTTCCGCTGACTTCTCGGAGTGGCGTGCGTTCTTGACGGCTAGCTACAGTCACCATTGGGGACACGACATAGTGAGGATTCTCCAAAACTTCAACGTCCGTATCGTGTTGGGATCGCTTACCGGCAGCTACCGAGATGGCGACCCCATGGCGCGGAGCGGCACGTTTTCAGACCCCCGTTACCTCGAGCACCCTACTCGAGCGGCCGGCGGATCTGTTCACCTCGAATCAACGGAGCCTTTCCTCGGCCGGACCAGACAGCGGGAGCCTGGGCGAGCTACGGCGACTCCAGGAGCAGCTGAACCGCCTCATCTGGGAGCGGCTGCGGGTTGGCGAGGAGTCGGGCCGGTTGTTGGACCAGGCCTGTGGGGGCGCGGTGCCCCGGACAAGTCGTAGCGGCGGCGGGAGCCAAGGCCACGCGGGATCGGGGGTCTGCAGTCGGCAGACCCCAGGGGAGGGCTCAGGTCAGGAGCCCGGAGTGACTCAGCGGCTGACGTGGTTGGACGGGACGGCCCCGAGGGGGCAGGTGCTTCCCCTGCCAAGACGTCGCAGCAGCCGGCTGGAGGACGACGCAGTGGCGGGGAGTTCCACGGGTGACAGCAGCGAGGACGAGCGCGCGGCAGCGACCCCGGAGGCCCGCGGGAGGCACGTCCGCCGGAGGGCGACGGCGCGGCGCAGGCCGCCCCCGGAGCTGAGGGCCACTTACGAGGGGGACCCGGCGGAACTCTCCACCTTCATCTTCCACGCAAGGAACCACGCCAGAAGGTACGGGGGAGGCGACTGCGACCCAGAGGACTTGGTAGCAGCGGTCATCTCCTCCCTGCAGGGGAAGGCCGGCCAGTGGGCCATGCTCCTGGTCGACCGCAGGGACCCGGC
This sequence comes from Darevskia mixta, assembly GCA_034641385.1. Lineage (NCBI taxonomy): Eukaryota > Metazoa > Chordata > Lepidosauria > Squamata > Lacertidae > Darevskia > Darevskia mixta. The sequence continues at coordinate 40,284,392 of JAWWNH010000013.1, read as the reverse complement.
TCTGGCCACCCTGGAGGACTTCTTGGCGGCCCTTCGAGAGCGCTTCCAAGACCCGCAGGCGGAGGAGAAGGCGAAGCGACGGGTCCAGAAGGCCAGGCAAGGGGGTCTCCCAGTACAGGACTATGTAGACATGTTCAGGGGGGAGGCCGCCCGAATCTCCTCTTGGAACGAGGAGGTCCTCGTCCACTATTTCAAGGAGGGCCTCCATCCTGAGCTCCGCAAGTGGGCCGTAGTGAAGGGGACCCCTCGGGAGCTGTCGACGCTGGACGGCTGGTGCCGCACGGTGGCTCAGTTGGAAGCAGACCTGGGGATGCTGGAGTTAGAACCCAGGGCGGGCAAGGACCGAAGGCCCGCGGAGAACTCAGGGACCCCCCGTCCCGCCAATGGCGCGGGGGTCCCCCGGCCCAAGCGCACCCCCGACCCGGAACGGGAGAGGAGACGCCGGGAGGGACTCTGCATGAGGTGCGGAGGGGCAGGACACTATGCGGTGGCGTGCCCCAAGCGACCCCCGGGAGAGGTTCGGACCCCGGCAGGGTCCCAAGCGACGTCGGGAACCAGTAGGACACCCAAGACCGGGAGCCGGGCGGCTGTCGCGTCGGAGCCAAGGGGAAAGCGCCAGTCCGACTCCGAGGGCTCGGAGTCGGGAAACGACCTGGACCTGCAGTGAAGGACGCCCGGCTGCAGGTCCCGCCAGGGTCAACGGACCCCAAGAAACGGGCGGGAAGACCACCCAACCTGGTCCGGGTGAGGCTGGAAAACCCGGACGGCGGCAAGCAATGGACGGGTGATGCGCTGCTGGACTCGGGCTGCGACCACAGTATGCTGCACCCCGAAGTGGCCAAGGAACTGGACTTGCCCACCCAGGTTCGGAGCACCCCCTTAGTTTTCGTCCAGATGGACGGCAGTCCCATAAAGGGGGGTCCGTTCGGGGTGGAAGTGGGGCCGGTCTCCTTGTGGGTGGGGGACCACCGGGAGTCCAGGATGCTAGTTAGGGTCCCCACGGATGGGTACCAGGTAGTGCTGGGGTTGGACTGGCTGATGGAACATAACCCCATAGTAGACTGGCGCTCAGGGCGCCTGACGTTCGACCTGGATAGGTGTGGGCAGCACAGGGTCGAATCGGACCCCCAGTGCCCCGGGAAGGGGGAGGCCAAAGGGGTCCACGGGGACGAGGGCAAGCTGGATGTGGTGGCGCCGGAGATACCCCCGGAGTACCGGGATCTGGCGGCGGTGTTCGGGGAAACCGAGGCAGACGAGCTGCCCCCCCACCGCCGCACAGATTGCGCCATCGACATCCCAGAGGATGCGGTCCTCCCCAAGGGACGCATCTACAAGATGTCCGGGGAGGAACTCCAGGACCTCAGGGAGTTCCTGGACAAGAATCTGGCCAGAGGGTTCATCCGCCCCGCCAAGAGCCCCATGGGGGCTCCGGTCATCTTCGTGGGCAAGAAGGATGGCACCCGGAGGTTGTGCCAGGACTACAGAGGGTTGAACGCCATAGCGGCAGGGAACGCGTACCCGCTTCCCCTCATCCCGGATCTGCTGGACCAGTTGGGTACCGGCACGATCTTCACGAAGCTAGACTTGAGGGAGGCATACTACCGGGTGCGGGTCCGGGAGGGGGACGAATGGAAGACGGCTTTTAACTGCCAGTTTGGACAGTTCGAGTTCCTGGTAATGCCGTTCGGTTTGAGCGGGGCCCCGGGGGTGTTCATGAGCCTCATCAACGAGGTACTCCACGACCTCCTGTACAAAGGGGTGGTGGTCTACCTGGACGATGTGCTGGTGTACAGTCAGGACCCCCAGGAACACGTCCGGTTGGTCCGGGAGGTCTTGCAGAGACTCCTGGACAACCACCTATACGTCAAGTTGCCCAAGTGCGAGTTCCACCGCCCCTCCTTAGATTACCTGGGGTATAGGATCTCGGCGGCGGGGGTGGCCATGGATCCCCAGAAGGTGGAGGCAGTCCTGGGGTGGGAGCGGCCGCGGACACGGCGCCAACTCCAGAGCTTGCTAGGGTTCGCAAATTTCTGCAGGGGCTTTTTGCCCAACTATTCGGCCTTGGTGACCCCCCTCACCGATCTCCTAGGCACCAAGGGGAAAGGAAAGGGGGCCAAGCGTCCCGGGGCGGCTCTGGATTGGGGGTCCCGGGCGGAGGAGGCTTTCCAGGGGCTCAAAGGGGCGTTCGCCGCCGAGCCTACGCTGATCCATGTGGATCCAGCCCGGCCCATGGTGGTACAGGTAGACGCTAGTGATGTGGCCATGGGAGCGGTACTCCTGCAGAGGGACGGGGAGGGCCGTCTCAGGCCCGGAGCATACCTGTCCCGGAAGTTTGGGAAGGCGGAAAGGAATTGGTCTACCTGGGAGAAGGAGGCAGCGGCCATCCGCATGGCGCTTGAGGAGTGGAGGCACTGGCTGGAGGGGGCAAGGGAACCGTTTGAGGTCTGGACAGACCACCGCAACCTCGAGGCCCTCCGACAGCCACGGAAGCTGACTGCCAAGCACATGCGGTGGGCAGAGTTCTTCTCCCGGTACGATTTCCAGCTAAGCCACATCCCCGGGAAGGACAACTTCCTCGCGGACGCCCTGTCTCGCCTGCCCCAGTACGAGGCGGATGTCCGCACAGAGATGCGTCCACTATTTGAGGACAAACACCTAGCCCGAGCCGTCACCACCCGTAACCAGGCTAGGAGGAAAGAAGGACAGACAGGGGGTCAAGATGGGACACCCCCCCGGGAGCGCAGCCAGCCTTCTGCAGCGCTCCGCGACAGACTAGTGGCAGCGTATCCAACAGACGCGGAACTACAGAACCTGCGGGACTCCTTGACACTGGAAGGGGACATCTGGAGAAGGGGGAGCGCCACGTACATCCCGGAACCCCTCCGGAGGGCCGCCCTGGAGGCATGCCACGACGCCAAAGCGGCTGGGCACTTCGGCTTCGTCAAGACGTGGAAGCTGGTTCGGCGGAGCTTCTGGTGGCCCACGCTCCGCAAAGATGTCAAGGACTACGTTGCGGGCTGCCCCATCTGCCTCACCTGCAAGCCGGCAGTGGGCAAGCCGCAGGGCCTCCTACAGCCTCTGGAGGTCCCACCTCGACCTTGGTCGGTGATCTCCATGGACTTTATTACGGATCTGCCACCCAGCCGAGGCAAGACAGCAATATGGGTCGTGGTGGACCTGTTCTCCAAGCAAGCCCATTTCGTGCCCTGCGCCTCACTGCCTACCGCCACCCAGGTGGCAAAACTGTTCATGGAGCACATCTTCCGGCTCCATGGGGTTCCAGACAAGGTCATTTCCGATCGCGGCTCCCAGTTTGTGTCCCGATTTTGGAAGGCGTTCCTGGGACTGCTGGGGATCGAACAGGGACTCAGCTCGGCCTACCACCCCCAGACTGACGGACAGACGGAACGTGTCAACCAGGTGCTGGAGCAGTACCTGCGGTGTTTTGGCTGCTACCAGCAGGACGACTGGTCACAGCTGCTTCCGTTGGCGGAGTTCGCTTACAATAACTCCGTACATAGCAGCACGGAGATGTCCCCCTTCGCCGTGGTCTACGGGACCGACCTGAGGCACCTGCCGGACTTGGGGGAGCCCACCGCCCGGGAGCCGGAGGAGCTCGGAAAGTGGAGAGAGAGGACGGCCAGGTGCTGGGAGTCCCTTCGGGAACAACTGCTGGAGGTCAAGGCGGCGCAGAAGAGGACGGCGGACCAGCGAAGAAGACCGGCGGGGGACATCAAAGCGGGGTGCCGGGTCTACCTGTCCACGCTGCACTTGAAGCTGGGCCTCCCCAGCAAGAAACTCGGGCCCCGGTACTTGGGCCCGTTTAAAGTGCTAGAGGTAATCAACGGAGTATCTGCGAAGCTGGAACTCCCAAAGAACTTGCAACAGATACACCCGGTGTTCCACTTCAGCTTGCTGAAGAAGTCCCCGGAGGACGACGGTTGGCACCCCGTGGCGGCGCCACCCACCCCGTTGATCCTGGCGGGAGGGGAGCACCATGAGGTCAAGGACATTTTGGACTCCAGACTCTACAGAGGGCGTTTGCAGTACCTGGTGGAGTGGAAGGACTTTGCTATGGGGGACCGAGAATGGGTGTGGGCGTCGGACGTTTTGGCCCCACAGCTGGTCAAGAGATTCCACCAACAGTGGCCAAACCGGCCGGGGGGCCCCGGGACTCAGAACGCTCCCCAGGGGAGGGGGGAGTCAGTTTCGGGGGGGCAGGATGTCGCGACCCGACTAGACACTGATAGACCGGGGTCCGCCAGGGTCGCGCCATGCGGGCGCCAGGAAGGGGAACCATGCAGCGGGCCAGAGAAGGGGGCGACAGCGGAGCCAGGCGCGCAGGGGTTAAACCGAGCGCAGCAAGGCCCGACCTCGCCCAGGCATGCCCCGCGGGGTAAACAACCCCAGAATGGGCGATAACGACCGCTAACGAGCCATCAGCAGCGGGCGTGGTGGAACCGGCAGCATCGCAATAACAATGCAAAAAGCACCCATGAATGGTGCAGGTAGACCAGAGCAGTTAACTCTTTTGTCCAAGCCACCCCGGGTGGGGAAGAGGATTACCCCCGGACCTTTAGGGCAGAAGGGAGGGGGGAATTGGGAGTCACCCAGCAAGGTGTACATAAGGGGGATTCTGAGGTGGCCTCCTCAGAATCCTCACGGACTTTCCACGTTTCTCTGTGTGCTGTACAATAAACTTCAAGACAACTTCCGCTGACTTCTCGGAGTGGCGTGCGTTCTTGACGGCTAGCTACAGTCACCATTGGGGACACGACAGTATGGCATTTGCCTGTGTACCCAAAACAACTCATTTGGAAATTTAATGGTATGTCTAATAGCTGAAACAAGCCCACACAGTTTGTGTATTCTGGAAGCTGCTCAGCAATCAGTTTATCTGTATATGCAGAAGTCTCGTGATAAGAAATCAGGCTGCCAGATACTGCCTGTATTCTTGTGTCTGCAGTCTGAGACTCAATGAAGATACCTGATGTTTAAGAGAAATAATAATTGCTCGTTGCACTCAGGCGAGGAATTGTGTTTGTAGTGCCATTTATTTTTTATTTCAGTTTCCATGTCTGCATTCATGCAGCATCAGCAACACAAATTGTTTTTTTTAAAGACGTTTTGAAAAATCAGATGAGCGTGCAGCTCAACTTAGTCCAAGAAACCCGATAAACAACACTGACTTAGAAATGGGATCCTGCTTCACACAAATCTGCATTCTCTATATTTGGTTGTTAATCCATAACATGTGTACTCTGGTTTGGCAAAATGCACTACATGAAATAAGACGGTTAAAAAACAACTTCAATGGGACACAGTCAATTCATATAAGTAGCCCTGGGCAAATAATTTTGGAAATATCTTATATAAATGTCTTGGGGAAAAAAAGATATGGAGACATATGCACCAAGGTATTAGGAAATTCCAAGGCTGTGCATATGGGCTAGTAGCTGCCAATAAGCAGGTAATAAGAACCAATACATGGGATTGCTTTGAGGCAATTTGGTTTTCTCCATTTTCCATAAAGTTTTGCTTTTATAATAGGAAATATAGAATGCCCCTGGGATATCCCCCCTTTTGATCTACCTTTGTTTGTCATCCTTCTCTCTCTCTCTCTCTCTCTCTCTCTCTCTCTCTCTCTCTCTCTCTCGTATTTTTCTCTTCATGTTTTGGTTTTTATTTGTCCAAAAACATTTCTTAATATCAAAAAATCCTTAAGCATCCTAAAAATAGCAAAGCAGCCTAATAAAAGCAGGTAAAAACAGGGATTCAGGAAAAAATAGGGACCAGTCATAAAACAGGGAAAACCTGGGCAAAAATATTACCGGTATGTCTTTACAAGATACCCTGTTTCCCCTATTTTAAGACGTAGTCATAAAATAAGCCATAGCAGGCTTTTTTCGCATTTGCGAAATATAAGCCGTACCCCGAAAATAAGCCATAGTGATAGGCACAGTTCTGGAAAAGGCTGTGCTGGGCTTACGTAATAAAAATAAGACATCCCCTCAAAATAAGCCATAGTGCGTTTTCTTGAGGGAAAAAAATATAAGACGGTGTCTTAAAATAGGGGAAACACGGTATCTACAGGAACTGATGGTTGACGCTTTACTCAAGGCAGAGGGAAGAGCGATCTAGAGTGAACGGGAAATGGCAGAAAATGTCTGTTTTGGGCTCACTGCACGGTGCTATTCTGTAGGGTGTAGTGCCACGTGTAAAATTTCCCTAGTGATTTTTACAGGTCTATCCATGGGCAGGCAGCTTTTCAGGTAACCTGCTCTCCATTTCTCTTGTATGTCCTTGCAAATGTAGTCAGGATGCAGCTTGTTCGAACAGTCCGTTGAGAATTGGGATGCATGAGGAATTTGATTCCTGTGAATTCTATTGTAGTCAAGTAGGGATGAGAACATGCTTGGGTTTTTTTTTTTGAGATTGCACTTCCCTAAGATTTGAGGTGCAATTCTCGCCACAAAGAACCCAAACCAAGAATGTGTGACAAAATGTATATGATAGGATACAGCATATTTAGAAATGTGTATATTGAGATAAAATACATATTGAAATACATATTTTGTGTAGAAAGAATACATATTGAAATACAAAATTGTGTGTAGATATATTTTTTTAACCACGGATTAATGCAGAAACAGGGCAGAACAGACTATGTATGAGGGAACATATGGCACATGAAAAAAATTGACACAGACTGGAAATGGACTGATCTATCCATCCCATATCCATTATTCCAGCAGTAACAACAAAATATTCGGCTTGCTATGTCACCCCTGGGTTTTAGTCCATAGAAGGCAGGCTTCCATGACCATCCTGAACATAACCAATCAGTGATCATAGAATTATAGAATCATGGAGTTGGAAGGGACCCCAAGGGTCATCTAGTATTGTGACCACCAGGGGATGAGCTCCCCTCTACTCCCCTGCTCATTTTTTACTGCCCCAGTCACTGAGCCCCAGGTGGGTTACCATAAAGAATTGGTGTGTTGTGTTCCACTTGCAGAGTCGCAAATCATAAGGCGTAGCTCAAGGCTCTGTTCAGCTGCAGCTGCTTGTGTCAATGGCACCCCCTCCCCAGCGTTTCACAGAAGAAAATAGGGCCCAGTTGTGCTTTCTCCTGCCCAAGACCATTACACGTTGCAGAAGGCTCTATTTCTGTCTGCCGTATCCTGAATTCATTTATTCTGCCGCAGCCCGCCCGGCAATAATTTAAAAGCAGCGAGGGCACTTGTTCTTTTAAGATACATAAGGTATGTGGGGCTTTAATCATGCAGGACCATTTTGGCACCAGAGCGCTGACCTGCGAAGCTAAAAGGCGCATTTCCCGTTTGATATCTCGCCTCCTGACTTCGGCATTCACTTAAGAGGCCAAGGGCTGGCAGCAGAAGAGGACGAGGGTAGAAAGGAGCACAAGACCTGCAAATCAGCATCAAAGGGTTGGTGTGAGGTTTATGGGGACATTTACTAGTGTTGTTTTCATTATTTACACCACTGTTGATACTAGGAGATCTCATTAAAAGTGTAATAAATGTAAAAATATTTTACAGGCCAATAAAAGTTCCAAAGCAAAAACAAAACAGGGAAAAATAACTTTGTGCTGGGCTCGGAGTTCTTCTTTTCCTCGCTGTTCTTCATGCATTTAAAAACAATTCTCTGCATTGTCACACCGAACCTGCTGATAATTGATGGGAGGATAAAAAAAAGCTTCAGTGCTTTTAGGGGGCAAAGTGGCTGTGGGGCTGGGCTGATCCCACCTACTTCCAGATAGGGCTGGGGTAGAAAGTCAATTCAGTTTGCACTGAAAGGCAAGCTTGCCTAGTTCACACATTCCCAAACAATACAGGAGCTGAGACACAGCTTCCCTTCAAGAGTCACATTTCTTCAAATTTTGTAATGCAGTTCGCCAGACCAATAATGTATACAAAAATGAATATACTGCAATAAAGTGTGCACGGAAAGGCACATGTCACTGAAAATAACAAAAATGAATCATATTAGGCAAAAATGCAAACAGAAAAGTGTGTATTAGGAGAAAATCACACTAAAATACTGATGAATTTTAATGTGTGCTTTCTTCTTCTTTGAGATAATTGATGCGGAAATGTGGAGGACTGAACTTAAGATTTAAAAAATGAGAGACTGAACTCCCAGATAGGAAACCCTCCCCTCCTATGTTCTACAAAGGACAGTGTCATGGAAGAGGGATCTATTTCTATAGCAAATAAACATCTTTGAAGAAGTATTTATTTCTCATGTGCTTACACTCTTTAGTCAAAGGTTTCTGGAAAATGTGTTTTTGTAAAAATGAGGCTCTTTGCTCAGGTTTTTGCGTGAGCTTCAATGTATATACAGAGCTTCCAGGTGAAGGGGTTTCCCAGCTCACTTCACTTTGGGCTGAAATTCTATACTTTCCTACTGGATTCTATGGTACTTACTTCTGAGTAGACATGTATACGCTGAAGTTGCTGAAGAGGTCAGAGACCATATTGGCTGTGAGTCCTGGAAGCAGTGGCGGAGCTTCATGCTCCAGCACCGGGGGGGGGGCAAGCGGGGGCGGGGCTGGCGTGTGTCCTGGGGGTGTGGCGCCCAGTGTGGGTGGGGGGGCAGTCGCGATGGCACCCACCGAGATCGCACTGACGGGGGTGGTGCGCCCCCCCACTCCTCTTCCTCCGCCAGGCCCTTTCCCACCTGGCGGGCCCTGACTGACTTCAGCTACAAAAGCTGAGGCTGCTGAACAAAATTTTGGACTGGGGTGTTGTTTGGAAGGTTTCTTTTGTGGTGTGTGTTACTGTTGTTGTTTTGTTTCTTTATTTTAGATCTTGTTGTGTTTTACGTGGAAATTGTTCAGTTTGGTTGTGTATTTTTTAAATGTTTTGTTTATGACTCCTTTTGTTATCTTGTAGTTATGTATTTTTTTTCCATGTCCTGGACAGAAGGGACACCTCGTTTTCTGATGCGAGAGCAGGATGGTGATTTTGGGTGCAATGATCTCACACAATTTTGTGCCAAGATCTTTCCCGCCTGTGCTTTTTCGGGGAATGTGATCGCTCGCGGTGCCCCGAAATGTGCATTTTTGGGGCGCCTTGTGAGCACGGCCCTGAAAAAGCACATCTTTTGGACTCTGTGGCCTCACACTGGTCACGTGACTTGTGTGGGAGCATGGGCAGGAAGACGTGCATCTCTGTTTTGGGACTCAAGATGTTGGAGGGTATGATGTTGTAAGCTCCCTTGAGCGTGGTGTGAACTGTGGAAAGGTGGTGTACAAATAAAATTATGTGTGTATGCATGTATAGGACTGTGCTGTCTATCTATCAAAAGTGAGTTTCAGCAGCAACTTGAAATCAGAGGAGCTGAACTTATTAAGGTTAGGCTCCATTCCCATTGCTTTCAGTGGGATTTCTTTGCAACTAACTTTTGTTGGATTGTGATCACAGTGCTTTCTCTTATATGGCAATATTACCATAACAAGCAATAGAGAAACACCTACTCATTTCCCCCAAACAAAGCCAGTAGTATCTAAGGAGATATTTGTTTCACACAAAGGGAGAAATCCAACATCACACTCATTGTTCCTTGCCAGATGGAACAATCCCCCCTACTTGTCCCCCATCCTGTGCACAGTTCTGGAGTTTCTCCTGATTCCCCCAGAGTGATTTGGTGGGAAGAGAGGGGGAATCCCCATTGTCCTTGTGGAAACCCCTGCAGTGGCTTTTGCTAGCACTTTGGGTTAGATGAATACACACACACACACACACACACACACACACACACACAAAACACATTCTGTACACACTTCCTCACTAGATAGTTGCATACTTCCTGGAGGTGATGATGTATGTGCGTATAAAGAAAACAGAGATGGCAGATGTCACCCACCCAGATACCTGTGGGGAACAAGGTAGTTCAACTTGTCTTCCTCCTTTGAAGAGTCAGGTGCTTATTGCACATGGAAATTTTCTGGAGAAAAAAATAGTGACAACATTTCTGGAATTTGCCCAGAGTTTATTCAGCGTCACTATTGCTGCAGGTAGAAAGTTGTCTTGATGCATCAGGAAATATGTAAGGGATAGATGAAGGATGGAGAGAAGAACTATATCTGCAGGAAAAGAGTACAAAGTTTACCAGGGATGCAGCTTGAATAAAGATGAATTTCATTTACCAGATAAAATGCAAGGGTGGAAAAGGTTAGCCTTCCACACCTAGGTCCCACTACAATCAAAAGCCTCCCTAGGTCAGGTCCTTTCATGAGCAGAAGCCGGTGTGTGTGTGTTGTGCGCATGTGCACATGTACATGTACATGAAAAAATGTGCACATAAATTGATACTGCGGTGTGTTTCCTTGCTTGGAAAGGAAAAAAAAAGCCTTTTCTGCTGATTAACATAGGGCAACTCTTCTATGAGAAACGTTTGCAGCACTTGGGTTTTTTGTTTAGGGAAAAGGTGAGTAAGAGGGACATAATAAAGTGTGTAAAATTGTTCATGGCATGGAGAAAGTGAATAGATAAGTTTTTTCCCCTCCCTCTCTCTTACACTAGAGAAGGGGTGGCCAACTTCCAAAAACTGACTGTGATCTACCCCCTTTTTGGGGTTCAGGTCAAATTTGTTGAGCTTTTTTTAAGGAAGGAGGAAGGCCCATTTTGGGGTGGTTCGGGTCAAAGTTGTTCAGTTTTGTCAGGGAGGAGGTAAAATGTTGAGCTTTTTTTAGGGGAGCCAATGATCTACCAGTGATCTACTGCAGACGTCCAGTGATGTACCAGTAGATCACAATCTACCTGTTGGACATGCCTGCACTAGAGCTTGTGGACATCCCATGAAGCTGAATGTTGAAAGATGCAGAACAGATGAAAATACGTCTTCAAGCATCACATAGCTCAACTATGGAACCCATCCCCACAAGATGAATTGAATGGGAAAGAAGAGTATTGGACAAATTCATGGAGGTAAAGGCTATCAATGACTGTTAGTCACAAAAGCTATGTCCTGCCACCGCTCTATGGAGGCAGTAAGTCTCGAATCCCAGTTGCTGGAAACCATGGGAGGCGAGATTACTCTTGTGTTCAGGTCCTGCTTGCAGGCTTCCCATGGGCATCAGGTTGGCCACTGTGAGAACAGGATGCTGGACTTTGGCATTTCCCAGGAGGATCTTCTGATGTTTTTATGGACACCCAAGGGCTGGCTAGCATATCTTGTACACTCTCCATGGGACTCTTTTTTACTAGGTTTTAGTGCATTAATGCATGTGACTTGAGTGGCTCAGAAATGTAGATGCTGAGCTTCCTGAGACAACAGCAGTTTAAGAATCTTCTCAAATGCTTATTTTAAACAGGACTTAGGGACTCACAACTAAATGCATCAGTCCAGGGACCGTTAACTCTCATGTCACAAGAAATTAGATTTTGCAAGTCACCTTCCTGTGCAGCATCCCATCTTGGAGGTGGCTTTGACAGTCTTGGCTCTGAAAAACCAAATGTGAGCATTTCATCACAAAGGGAGACTTAGGATTTTGGAGGGAAAACACAGTAGTTGATCTGAGGCATGCCTTACATGAAACTTCACAGCTGTCCCTTCTGGCCACCACTCTCCACCGTTCCCCATATGTAAATCATCACCCTCTCTCCCTTTTCACATAACAAATGATGGTAAATTTAAATGGTAAAAGGGCTCAGAAAAAGTTGATTTGTTTAGATGGATCAATAAAACAAATTATAAGCATTTAATAAATGGGTAGTTTGTCTGTTTATCCTAACACCCCCTCCCCTAAATATTTAAACAATATTACAAGAGGTCATGCATCAGTAACATTGTTTGTGATGTGTATCTTTACCACAATATTTTGTACGGATTTCAATTCTTGAGCATAGCAGCAAGCCTGTGAGTGGACTTCTGCCACCCACACTGTACAGAAAGCAACAATACGGGCTGTGTTTGTGCTATTTATATCTATTTGAAACACCCTGTCAGGAGCTGGTCTGTGTGCAGCTGTTTTGTGGGGTGAATCACCACAACTATGGACTGGAGCATTTTCTTGAAGAATTCTCAAATTTTGGACTGGCCATGTCCACCCAGACTGGGCACTGGTTTTTCTTAGACAGGAAGGGTGATTATGGGAATTCTTTTCGGACAGGGACATCCTCCCTGTATAGATAGCCCTGCAGGAAGGAACTAGAAAGGTAGTCCAAGGTAGTCCTAGTGACAGTAGGCCGTGTCCCTGAAGACTTCTAAAAAAGCCAACCCAAAGAGCTTGCAGCAAGCAAAATGAGCCAAATTCAAGCACCCAGTACTCTACTAGCAGCCCGAGCAACATGTCAACAGTGGAAGGAAGAAGGACTGGTTAAATTAAGCTGGGCAGAAGTGCATGATGCCCATTTTAGTTAGTCTAAGTCACCTCTTTGTGCTGGTATCAACTAGTGATATCTACTAACATGGCTATCACTACCAGATTGTGGGCAACTCATATTCCTGCAGCAGATTCTTTTTTCAGTCATTGAATCATTCCTGCACAAGTCAATCTACTCAGTGTAAGTCTGTTTATGAGATATTCGGATGAGCAAAAGATACCCATTGCTGACTAATCATATAGCAGGTAGAGTCTTGGATCTGTGGTCTGGCCTTTAAGAGATACACACTTCCTCGTTCTTAAGGAATACAGATTGCTAAAGCTGTTTTCAAGGAAATGTTTGTTTTTATATTGTGTATATCTGCATTAGCCACCAACATCTTACAGTATAGCATTATCCTAGATTTTTTGAAAGACCACATGAGTTAAAAATTTATCCTGAATAAACCAGCTGATCTTGGACTTTCCGATCATAAACTATGAGACTTTTTAAAAAAGAAAAAGAAAACATATGCTGTCACCTGACTCAGTAATACCCTGTGGTTTTGCAGAGGCATCCTAGGTCAACCAACAGGGTGTTGTGTCACATTGTTGGCAATGACGGGTCAGCCACAATTGTCAGAAGCAATGCTGTGGTATGGAATAAAATGGGTGGAGTCTAGAGTGGGAATCAGAAAGGGTGAGACTAGAATGACTCATCTACATGACACCCACAAGGTATTTTAGGCTACAGTCTCATTGACACTTACCTAGGAGCCCCATTGAGTTCAGTTTACTTAATTTTGAGTAGACAAGATCACACTGTTAGCCACTATTGAGCCAGATACCTAAATACAACCTTACAAATGCATGATGTGTTGTTGCCACTGCTGCTTGGGTTTCAAATAAACAATGGACAGATCTTCTGTGTTTGTGTTTTGCTCATGCCTTGGGAATGGAGATCAAAGTACCATCACATTTCTGCATGTGCTGGAAAATGCCTTGTTTTATTTGTTTTCAGCCCTCATTTCACAAAACTCTCTTGGGAGCCAAACCCTGACATCTTGCTTGTCTTTTTAAGCCTGACCATGCCCTAGGGAACCATGGGCCCAGCATTTTGCGCCCAGTGAGGTCTTCATCATCCCACCCTTCCAATCCCAGCAAAATCACCTGATGCTGCGTCAGAAGGTAATTTGCTAAAAACTCATAAGAAAATTCTGATGATTAAGACTTAAATCAACAGTTTTAAAAGCAAATGAACATAATAAAAGTTACATGTCTCAGTAGATTTGCCTAACAATTTTAGTAGGCATCGAGAGTAGTATAGTACAACACATTTTGTTAGTTAGCAATTATATTATTTTCTAGATTCTCTCTCTAAGTGGGAAAAAACAAAAGCCATAAAATGTGCAGGGCACCTAATAGTGAAAGTGGGGCTGAAGCTCAGAGGTGGTTCTTGCATGAGACATTTCCTCAGCCATAATAGTTTCTGTGCCAATGGCAAATCTCAGGTTTGGATTTAGAGGAATATGGCAAGTCTAAACAAAAGGAACCTGTATATCCCTTCCTGTATATCCCAAGCTCTTTTGGCTCCCTTCACTTTCTGTGTGGTTAGAAAATATTTGAGCAGTCTTAATAAGGGAAGATCTTTAAAACTGGGAATAGGTGTCTGATTACTTGCACTCCCCTCTTTCCTTTTCTTCCTTTTTAACATTTCCATACTTTAAAATCCTAGAATCCTCAGCTGGTTGCATGAAAACTTTCTTTTGTGAATTGAAAACAAATCCGTCACCTTTTATGCTTTCCTTTCTAATCCTTTCTTTTGTTTTGCCATGTGCTTGTTTAAACATTTTCCCAGAGCATGGTAAAACTGGGAATCTATCATTAAAAAATCAAACCTTTGGCACCTATCATTGATCTTATCGTTCAGTTGAGCTTTTTCAGTTCTTTGTCTGATATTTGTAGGCCTCCAATTGAAAGGCTTAATTACAAGGTCCCTCCTCCACAGCCCGACACCTAAAATGGGCTTTTGCTCCTATATTATGCCATGTGTTTTGTGCACTGAGTAATCTAGGTAGGGCTAACACCCCTTCAGAGTATGTTCTTGAAGCTTTGGCCTAGCAGTTGGGTATTCTTGTTAAAACCATGAGTAATCACAGAAGGAAGGACTAAGATTCAGTTCTTACAAAAGCAAATTGATATGCCTGTATGATTAGAAGTTATAGCTATCAACCTTTAAAAGAGGTTGGGGGAAGAGGTGTAATTTGAGCAATTTCCCCAAAGCCTTGACTTAATGTTGTTTACATAGGAAGCTGCCTTATACCAAATCAGAACATTACCTGTAGTCCAGGACTGTTGATCGCAGGAGTGGAGGAACCTGCGATCCTCCAGATGTCACTGGACTTCAACTCCCATTAGCTTCAACCAGTTGGTCACTGGTCAGGGGTGATGAGAGAGCTGTAGTCAAACAACATCTGAATGGCCCATAGGTTCCCTACTCCTGGTTTGCAGTGACTGGAAGTGACTTTCTAGGGTTTCAGAAAGAGGTCTGAGATCCTTTTGACTAGAGATGTCAATTAGGACCATGTGCATGCAAACAATGAATCCCTGCCACTCCCCTAGTTTCAGAGTTAAATGCTGAAAAAACAAGACACAGTCTGACTCATTTGGTTCCTTTGTTGGACAATGGCAAGGTGAGAACACCACTTGCCAAGCTTGCACAAATCAAAGAGGCTTTTCAATTCATAGTAGGTGTTGGGTCTTTTGACTAAGCACGATTTCACAGTTAATGAACTTGGCTACAAATGTTTCACCCAGGACTAACTGAAATTTAGTGGCTTTCCTCTGCTTCTGGTGCCATCAGGCCCTACATAGTAAGTAAAAAGGTAAAGGGACGTGGGTGGCGCTGTGGTCTAAAATCCTGAGCCTCTTGGGCTTGCCGATCAGAAGGTCGTTGGTTCAAATCCCCGTGACGGAGTGAGCTTCCGTTGCTCTGTCCCAGCTCCTGCCAACCTAGCAGTTTGAAAGCACGCCAGTACAAGTAGATAAACAGGTACCACTGTGGCGGGAAAGTTAGCGGCGTTTCCATGCACTCTGGCACTCATCACAGTGTTCTGTTGCACCAGAAGCAGTTTAGTCATGCTGGCCACATGACCTGGAAAACTATCTGTGGACAAACACCGGCTCCCTCTGCCTGAAAGTGAGATGAGCGCAGCAACCCCATAGTTGCCTTTGACTGGACTTAACCGTCAAGGGGTCCTTTACCTTTTAACCTACATAGTAGGTAAAAAATCTTCTCTTACTGAGCACCACCAGCACCCAGCTACTAGGGCCAGTGTGCGCATAAGAACTTTAATGAGTGTATTTGTTCCTGTTACACTCTCCCACTTTACCATTGTGCTGGTGGATGGTATCAGGGATCCACATGTCCCAGAAGCTGGAACCACCTGATTACTAATAAAGTACTGTACAGCACATATTTCTTCACGATGTGTTCAAGTTTCAAAAATGCATGGAACTCGCTTATCAGCTGTATCTATTTGGGGTCTCACAATCAAGAAGTGGTGTCTACTAGATTGTACTTCAACTGGTATGAAGATCTTGAGTGCAGGGACAGGTTGTTTTGAGGCTACAAAAGTTGCTGTAGCTATCTGGAATTGAGTAATGCTTTGGGGAGAAACTACAGCTAACTAGCCCTGTTGCTTGCCTTGCCCACACTTTACAACTAGTTTAACAAGTGAGAATGTAAGTAAGCTCTTAACTGGCTTTGTCCCACTGGGAATAGGAGCTTGTGCCTCCTTCTATGGTTCCACCTAGACAGTAAGCCCATTTGAAACATGGTTGTGATTTATTCTCATGGCCAGGTAAAGATGTAGTTACAAAGGGACATTCCGGAGCCTGATTATTCTGAAATTGGTGCCAAATTCAAGCCCCACTGGGTGTGGTTCTGCAGAGGTTGCAGTCAATCCTTGCCAAGATTCTTGAGTTCAAGCTGGTCAGTAAAGGAAGAAATGAAAGAATTGGAAGCACACTTAGAGTGAGCTTCTGATCCTTTCCTTCTCAGTAAAGAGAGAAAGGTTGTGCTGGATATTTTATTGGCCGAGGGAGCCGGTGTATAGCTTCCGGGTCATGTGGCCAGCATGACTAAGCCGCTTCTGGAGAACCAGAGCAGCGCACGGAAACGCCGTTTACCTTCCTGCTGGAGCGGTACCTATTGATCTACTTGTACTTTGACGTGCTTTCAAACTGCTAGTTTTGGCAGGAGTTGGGACTGAGCAATGGGAGCTCACCCCGTCACGGGGTTTTGAACCGCTGACCTTCTGATCGGCAAGCCGTGTCCTGCTTAAAAAAAAAAACACCCTCAGAAAACAAAAGCTACATTATAATATGACAAAACCTGAAATTTAATGGCAATTAAGTGTAAGAAGACAAATCCTTGTTATAAAACATGAAGTGTCTTAGATAAAAAAGTAAACATTTTAGTTTTATTTTCATAATACCGGTAGCATTTCCTGTAATAGATGGGGTTATAGGTAACTTTTATTGAATTTTGAATTCACAAAGTTGAACCTGCCTCTAAGAACATAGAGAAGACGGGTCTCATTCAGTTTGAAGGTTTATGAATTGCTGACTGGAGATTAGGAGTGAATCTGTCTAGACTTGGCAGAGGCCTCTACCATGGTAGACTATTGTCTCACTGTTGACAATCAGCCTTCCTTTATGTCCATATTTAAATCTTGCTGGGATAGTGCTTAAAATTACATGGAATAGTCATATACACAAGGCTCCTGTGACAAGAGGGTGGGGGGAAGGATAATTTCTTCAGAAACTTGTTTTACTCTCTTTTAGAACAATACCACTGTTTTGTAATTGGACTGGAGATAAATGCTGAATTTAACCTTCATTTTAGCTGTTACACTCTTCCATTCACTGCATGATCCTGTACCAGAGGAAGACTTTTCTATCGCTTCATTGCAATAGGTCCTGTTGTATATGCTCTATGTGTATCTGAATTCTAACAGTGCCCATTGATTACTTTAAGGCAGAAAGCACTTCATCTGGGGTTAAGTAGCTAATGAAATTATTCCTAAGTAGGGATTAGTTTAGCTATCTTCATGTTGTCATTCTAAAGCCTTGTTTACTTTGTTTTCTTATAACCTGGAATGCTATTTCATTTACTGGCTTATTATTTGCTTTGCGCGCAGGTCACTTGCCTATCATCACCAGCTCTAGAGCAAACACTCACTATACAGTCATGAATAGCAGCTCTTTTTTTTTGTAGACACACCTGGTTCAAACATTTAAGATAAATGGGAGTGACTTTCAAATTCTCCTCTTCTTTGCATAGTAGCAGAAATTTGTTTTCACCCCTTTCTACAGCGCTTTGTGCACGAAACTGCTCAAGGGCACCCACTCAGGCAACTGTCATTTGTTCAGAAGCAAATGTACATTGCCATAACATGGTCTCAAAAAGAAAGGTTCACACACTTCACCTGAAGGCATCCCCTCTGTCTCTTTTTTCAGAGTGGATCACTGGAGATATGCAGTCCACACTCAGAGCTAGCCCAGGGTAGGCAATGTGGTGCCCTCTGCTGGACTCTAACTCCCATCAGCCCCAGCAAGCATGGCCGGTGGTTGGGAATGATGAGAGCTATAGCCCCCCCAAACACATTTGAGAGACACCATGTGGGCTACCACTGAGATAGGCCACACTGCCTTAGGAGCAGGGGTGACAACTTGAATAAAATATTGTGGGGGCCAAGGTAAGCACCGCCCTGCATAATCTATCACACGATGAAGTGCACACACACCGTTTGAATGCCCATCAACTTTGTGGAGGCCCAGACCCCTCAGATATTTTATTGTGGGGGCCGAAGCCCCCACAGCCCCTAGAAGTTGGCTGCTATGCTCAGGAGCCTGCATCTTGGGATGTCACATCCACAGCAGGTCTCAGTTCGACTCACATGGCTGATTTCTCAAGACCTGCCAACCCTATATCTGTCAGCAGAAGGCTACAGCTTTCCCTTGCCTCTCACTTCATATTAAAATCACCTGCCACTACTGCTCCAGTTCTTGTTGGCCTTCCAACCCTGACAGTCATATTTGGTACCTGTATACATGAAGGAGCGTCTCCACCCCCACCGTTCAGCCTGGACACTGAGATCCAGCGCCGAGGGCCTTCTGGCGGTTCCCTCATTGCGAGAAGCAAAGCTACAGGGAACCAGGCAGAGGGCCTTCTCGGTAGTGGCGCCCGCCCTGTGGAACGCCCTCCCATCAGAAGTCAAAGGTACTAACAACTATCTGACATTTAGAAGATGCCTGAAGACAGCCCTGTTCAGGGAAGTTTTTAATCTGTAACATGTGTATGTATTTTAATGTATGCTGGAAGCCGCCTAGAGTGGCCGGGGAGACCCGGCCAGATGGGCGGAATATAAATAATAAATTATTATTATTATTATTGTTTATGTTACTGATTCTGTGTAAACAAGGCAAGTTTTTTAATTGGCTGTCTACTTTTTGGGACTTGCCTGGATCCTACACACTCAGAAGTTTGGGGATGGGGGCAGTGACTCCAGAGGGCCTCTTTTAACACCCAGATGTATAGCCAGATGGGACAGAAACCCAGAGTAGATCCACTGAAATAAATGGACCTGTTAGCCATGTCCATTAATTTCACTGGGATTACTCTGAGCATGGTCACATCCACACTATACAAGTAAAATATACCACCTCGCCTGTATACCACCATTCCAGGTGTAGGAACAAACAGGAATCCACAGTCAAATTGCCCAATAAAAGTCTCTCAGGAGAGTGTCTTGCAGCATAATCCTGTGGGTCACAGGGCTGAGCAAGACATTCCCTCCCCTAAATGTTCATATCATTGCATCCTGAGTGTTATATAATTGGAGGTTGAAATGTACCAGCTGCCAGCAAGACAGATTGTACATGTCACAAAGCATTTACTTGATTAAAACCCAGTTAACATTTAACTTAAAATCTATGTACTTCCTCACGCTATCATAAAGAGAAAGTAAGTAGAGTGATTGTCACTATATAACTGTTAATCTCCTGTGGTTCACGTGGACTGAATTGAAAAGGTAAATTAGGGGACAGAATCCTATCTTTCTTGCCTAATGTGGCTTGCATAGTTATTGTATGTTGTGCAAAAACAAGCATTGTAAGTAAAACATCACATCAATTCTAGTTTTCTGGGTTGATTACAGTGTTAGTCCTACTCAGAGTAGACCCATTGAAATTAATGGACATGACCACTTTAAGTCTATTAATTTCAGTGGGTATACTCTAAGCAGGACTTAGCTGAATGCAAACTTTTATTTTTTATTTTTTTAAAAATCTTGTAGCACAAGTTTGGGAAATTCAGTCAATTAATGGAATCATTTTATCGCCTAATTTACTGCATTCCTATTAATAAAGAACCATAGGCTGCTCAGTGTGATTCGGTATGAGAGCATAACATGTTGGCAATACTAAGAGCTGCTGTTTTGTGGTTTTCAGGGGCGTATCATTGCCGATGTGTTGTGTAATCTGATGCACAATTGGATGATACTCTTCTATGCATGGAGAAGACAGCAAAAAAATGCATGTAGAAGACAGCAAAAGTTGCTTTCATACATACCGGTAAAAACATGGCAAGTCTATGATGTTGACACCCATATAAATTCTCTTGGGGGAAATAGGATGTCAAGTCACAATACATTTCCTTCTGGCCTTCCAGAGTTTTAAATTATATCTTGTTGTTGTTGTTGTTCAGTCGTTCAGTCGTGTCTGACTCTTCGTGATCCTATGGACCAGAGCACGCCAGGCACGCCTATCCTTCACTGCCTCTCGCAGTTTGGCCAAACTCATGTTAGTAGCTTCGAGAACACTGTCCAACCATCTCATCCTCTGTCGTCCCCTTCTCCTTGTGCCCTCAACCTTTCCCAACATCAGGGTCTTTTCTAGGGAGTCTTCTCTTCTCATGAGGTGGCCAAAGTACTGGAGCCTCAACTTCAGGATCTGTCCTTCTAGTGAGCACTCAGGGCTGATTTCTTTAAGAATGGATAGGTTTGATCTTCTTGCAGTCCATGGGACTCTCAAGAGTCTCCTCCAGCACCAAACGTGATCCACCTGGAGAAGGAACTGGCAAGCCACTCCAGTATCCCTGCCAAGAAAACTCCATGGACAAAGACAACAGGCATATAAAATTATATCTATATAGTGGCAAATAAACACAGGGAAGAGTTGGTCATCTATAGTGGCAGTGCTCTTGCCACCACAACTGCCATTCAGTGCCATGGGTGCTTTTCTGTTCCTCAGGAAATTCTTCCCCAGCCCTTAAAATCATTGCACAGCCAAGACATGAGTAAATACAAAAGCAAAGTCAACAAATCTGCATTCCCTGCTTTTTTACCTCCTCCGGGAGAGAGAGGAATGCTACAAGGATATGGCTCGATGTTGTTGACTGGAAGTGGGCCGCTGTCTTTCATCTCTTTGTATCTTTGAGCAGTGATTGCCATGTACTTTTGCATTCCCTATTGCTGGACTTGCCAGCGTGGCACCCTCCAGATGCTGTGGGATGGCCTCTCCCAATTTATTTTTTTATTTTATTTAGGTACATATTTCCAGGCTGCACTTTTCATAAAAATACAAGGCAGTACACATATGGTTTAAGAATTTTTTTATTGTTTTATTGTCCCATAATTCTGTGGATTTTTTAAAATGTACACTGCTTAGAAATGCAAACAATTAAGTGGTGTGTGTGTGTGTGTGTGTGTGTGTGTATGCAGTGCTTTTTTCTAAAAAAATGTTTAGGGGTACTCTTATTTTGACTCAAGAAAATCACCATTTTAAAGTTCAAATCGGGAAAATTAAATACAGTAAATGGACAAAAGTACAAAGATTCACAAAATGTTTAGGGGTATGCATACCCCTGCGTCCCTCCAGAGAAAAGCACTGTATATATGCCTTAAATAAATTCACAATGAAAACAAGATAAATAAGAACAGCAATAAAAATTGGTTGAGGGTGAAAAAAAAATGTTTTCAGGAAATGTCTAAAAGTAGGCAGGGATGATTCCTGTCAGTTGTCTACTCCCCAGAGCATCTACTGGGAATTCTACACGGTGGAGACTGACACACTAAAGACCTGGGACTCAGCTACATTTGTAAAGGTAAAACGCTTTATATGCGTTATAACACTGTGACACCATGGCGCTGTGGAGTCCCATTTTTCGCCAACAGGATTTCCCTGTATGCATGTACAGAGTGCACACTGAGCATGTACAGAGTGCACACACATGTATTTCCTCCCCCGCTTCCCCCCCAGCCAGAAACACTTCACATTTCTCAGATGAAAATATCCCAATTTTCACCTGAGGAATGTTGGAGGGTATGGTTTAGGGCTTTGTGAACCTTGAACCTTTTCTGGCAGCAAATTGGAAAGCAGAGCAGCTCTGTCAACAGACGGGTAGCATGTTGCCAGTAGTCTACTCCTGTGAGCAGGCATGTGCCACTGTGGTCATGCTGGTTCAGGAATAGTTGTAGCTGGCGTAGCATCTGAAGCTGACCATTAGCTGTGCTGGATTGGAATCATGTGAGTTGTGGTCCAATGCATCTGGCCGTCCATGTTTGCCCTAGTACAAACCATAGAAGAGAGTATAGTTACATATAAAAAAATGAAACAACCAAATCTTTATATTCTCTGTCTAATCCTTATATCATTATTGTACATGCCAATGAATTTATATGACAAATCCCTGTGTGCTCTTTTTGTTTTCTGTCAATCTGCTTTCCCCTAAGCAGTGTCCCTCTTAACATATAACCCATAATACTGCACTCTACAGTGGTCCTATCTGTGGGAAAAATTGATACGGCACTGTTGATGTTGAGACCACCATGAGATGCAGCAGAGGGTGTGGGTGTGTGTAAAGTCAAACAGGAATGGCTGAGTTCTGATGGCATCACCTTCCCCTGCTTTTGAGCTGATGCAGGGACAGTCTAGGGATGAGGAGTCCCCTCTTTTGGACTAAAGGCTGCCTGTAGCTTCCAGCCTCCTGGACCAAGGACTTCCCCACCTCAAGATCATCCCTCTGTCCACATGCAAGGAAATCTGAGAGTGGAGGCAAAGATCTTATTTGTTTGCTTTGCAAAGTAAGCCAGGGAAGAAGAGTACGGGCTGCTCTCTGCTGTCTTTTCCTTGTTGTTGATATTGCTATTGTACGTTTTCTGTGTGGCTCAGAGAATCATTAGAGGACTTAAACTGCCTGTGGTGATAGAAGCTGGCTACAAAACATGTAGCCCTAATGGTATGTGCCGGGCAAAATGGAGGGGTGATGATGGATGAAGAGAAGAATCGTATTTCCCCCCCTTGACGTTATTTGCACAAACCAGAACACAAATGAATGAAGTTTTTCATAAGTCAGTTGGCCATGCACATAGACAGCTGTACAACATGACAGAACAGACCTACAGATTAGATTGTTTATAAACAGGTTACTTGAAAGCCAGTGTTATGGCTTGCTTTGTCAGAACTTGAAAGTTTCTTTGATTAATCCAATGTTGCTGTTGATTACAGAAGGGGTAGTTTCCATCAAACTGTAGCTGCTTCAGAAAGCTGCAAGGTCTTGCATATAAGCCACTCACTTAGACTCCACTACAAGGATGACAATTGTGCAGCACTGCACTCTCACAATGGCAAGGCCAAAAGTGAGCCAGAACACACTTCCAGTAAGACTGACCATCATTTTACAGTAACCATCCTTCATATGAGGATCATACTTGCTAGATCTGCCCCAACCCCTGATGAACATATGTTTCATGCCCAGAGCTTGCCTGACCATGAGGCAGACTGAAGCAGCCACCTTGCGCAGTGAAAACCCATGGGACATTGCTCCCATGGGTGTCCCGTCCACCTGTTGCCTCTGGGGTCATGTGGCTGCTGCTGTGGCTTCTAGCAAAATCTCACGAGATGTTACAGAACTCTTGTTCTCATGAGATCTTGCTGGAAGCTGCTGCTGCTGCTGCATGGCAGGACAGTGGCCCCTTCCTGTTTGCCTCGGGCAGCGAAACTGGTTGGGCTGCCCCTGTTTATGCCACACTGATTACCCACTGGAATGGAAGAAGGGAATGGGGATATCTGGATCAAGTATCTGTTTCTAAACAGTTTCTTAGGGTTGCCACTGATCTGTTCAGTGGGTGGCAGCAAACTTGGAAAGCTTTAAAGATGATTGGACAAATTCATGGAGGAGAAGGGTGTCAGTGGTTATTAGCAATGATGATCTATGCTCTGCCTCCACAGTTGGAAGCAATATGCTTTTGAGTACCAGATTCCCATGGAAAAACTTGCCCTGCCCATCTGAAGTCTGCACATAAAAAAGGGAATATATGTGGGATATTGTGCATATTGTGATGGCACAAGGTGAATAAATACCCTTTGACCTTGGAAAGGAGAGAAAGGGCAAATTGAAAATTGAAAATGTTGCCAAGATTTATAAATAGCTTTGCCTGAAACAAATCTGTAGGGGTCCCCTAAAATTGCAAACATGCCACATTTTTATGGCATCTCTAGAGCTGTGGCAACAAAGCATTCATTTGCATTGTCTATGCAAGGTGAGCACCTGTAATTATTTGAAAGCACAGCTCTAAGTATAAAGACATCTTTCTACCTGTAGCTTGTCAATTTCCATCCCTTTCCTCTTCTTTAAGCCAAATGCCAGTCTTACAAGGAGATGCTGAATGTAAGTTAATTGCACAATAGGTGCATTCTTCCATTCAGCCCATCAGCTATTATTGAAGTGAAATGTCCTCATGACATAAGTAGCTGAATGCCAGGCTTATTTTTAGTAATAGCCTTGTCATTGCACAGTAGCCCTTGATAGCGGATTAGTGCTATTAGTTCAGGTTCACTACAGAAAGGCTATGCATTACAAGGTGATTCGATGCTGAACATGCCTACAGAGTGAATGACATGCATTATATGCTGTGTTCATAGATAGAAAGACATCACTGACACATGCCTTATAGGAGAATAGGATGTCAATCTTTCATTTGACTGTGAAGAAGCTCCCCGCTTGCCAACAGAGAGTAGGCATAAGAAGTCCTTAATATTGCACAACATCTGGCTTCTGGGGATAAAAGGGATGGCTACTTTGGGCAAATTTCCAGAAGCTTGCTATAGAGAGCCAGTGGTTAAGAGCAGTAGACTCATAATCTGGTGAACCGGATTCGCTTCCCCGCTCCTCCACATGCAGCTGCTGGGTGACCTTGGGCTAGTCACACTTCTTTGAAGTCTCTCAGCCCCACTCACCTCACAGAGTGTTTGTTGTGGGGGAGGAAGGAAAAGGAGAATGTTAGCCGCTTTGAGACTCCTTAGGTAGTGATAAAGCGGGATATCAAATCCAAACTCCTCCTCCTCCTCCTCCTCCTCCTCCTCTTCTTCTATATTGCTATCCCTTTGGTAGATAATTATATAATAATAATTTATTATTTATACCCCACCCATCTGGCTGGGTTTCCCCAGATGGCAATTTTGATATACAACTTTCAACAAGCTGCCACTCTGATGAGAAGGACTCTAAATAATGTTAATGATATATAAGATACTGCAGTGGCTGTCCAGAAGATACCACCTTCATGCATGTATCCAATGTGTGGAAAAGGTAATGGGACTCTGTTCCTCATCCATGATGCCCACACAATCAAGTCAATATCTGTGTCTGGTCCATTTCCACCTGACTTGGAAGGGTGGAGCCTTGACTGACTCTAGATGCTGTTGAAGGTGCCAGAGACCATCTCACTGTAAGTCCTGCAAGACCTGGTCCCTGCTCTCTGTCTGGTTCATTTCCATCTGGCTTGGGGGGGAGGGAGGAGGGATGGGGTAGAAATTTGATTCAGTTTGCATTTAAAGGCAAATCTACCCAATTCACAGTTTCTGAAACAATACACAAACCGAAACACAGCTATCCTTTGAAATTCACACTTCTCTGAATTTTGCAGTGCATTTCTGCATTCACGAAAAGTGTACAAAAATGCATATACTAGGGTAAAGTGTGCATTTAAATGCACACATTCAGGAAAACAATATGCAAGCATGCATTATATTAGGGAAATTTGCTTTGCAAAGATGTGTATATTAGGCAAAATTGCATACAAACCATGCTTATTAGGGGGAATTCGCACCCAAGTGCTGAATTTTCATGATGACTTTTTTTTAAAAAAAATTGCAAACTCATGTGGAAATGTGGAGAACTGAACTCAAGATGGGAAAAGTAAGAAATGGAGAAACCAAAATTCACCACCCCTATCTAGGAGGGCAGGGCTCTTCCTGACCAGTTACAAAGGCTGTTCCTGTTGCTTAGATATAATCAGGGTCAGGAATTGTTTATGGGTTGTTGCTGGGATTAAGATTTAGTTTTGGAGTTTCATTCTTTTTGCTGTTTTCCGAACATGATATCGTATTTTTATTGTTAGACCTTGTTATGACTTGTCAGTGGATTTTTAAATTTTGTAGTGTGCGTTTATTAATATGTGATGTTTCCATGATCCTATTGTCAAACAAGTGTTGTCCCACACATCCTAGCTCATTTCCCACGGCTTTTCTTATCACCAAAAGTCCAAATGTGAAAAGTTCCCTATCACAAAAAGTCCAGTTGTGGAGGAAGTGACTTCGTTGTGCAAGATTGCCAGAGCCCCTTTAATTTGTGAAAGCTGAATTTGCTGGTATGTGACTGAATCCCAGTAGTCACAGTCTGGAAGCACCCTAGGATGTACTCCTACAATGGCTCCAGAGGAATCAGTCAGTGAAAGACAAGCCATGTGCATTTTAGTCTCAGCAGTTACATGCACACAAAGTTTGACACAAAGACAGTCTGTTGCCCTTTCCTCACAAATGCTCCTACCTTTGGATTTCAGGCAAACATCTCCGAAAACAAACATTTTATCCTGTAAAACATGAACATTTGTTCACAGCCGTATTAATGAAATGTCAAAAATTTTGCAGTGTTAAAAGTTTTACAAATTTATTTTATTAAATTCCGGTATTTTATAAGTTGGCAGTTACTAAATAGAAATGAAATGTCAAATAATATTAATCAACTTTATCCAAAGTTTCATTGTAAAATGGGTTCGAAGAAGTAACCATATAAAAATGTACATTGCAAATCCAAATGTAGATGTAAACGGCCAGCATGGAAATGAAGCAACATTTCAGCATAAAATGGTCAAAACTCCAGCACATAAAACATGGTCTGGAGGAAAGGTCTGTTGTGGCCACTGCATTTTGCTATGCTCTGTCTCCATGGTTGGAGGCAGTAATCCTTCTGGAAACTGCCGGAGGGATCTTGCACTCAGGTCCTGCTTCTGGGTTTCCTGTAAGCATCTAGTTGGACACAGTGAGAGCAGCATCCTAGACTAGGTGGGCCACTGGCCAAAAAGAGGACACATATTTGTATATAATATGCATATGCTACTTTATATAGGGAGATGCAAATTTCAAAATATTTCCTAAAGCATGCCTATAGTTCAGAGTGAAGTACTTTTAAAGCCACATTCTAACTTTTTGTATTCAGATCCTTTCAATGAAACAGGCACCACTGTTTTGAATCAAACCTCATTTATTTCAACAGGTTTTTATTTCGCACCGGAATTTATTATTATTACCACCGGTATTTTTCTGTGGTGCTGCATATTTCCTTTTTGCCGAGGTCAATTCGGTTCTTGGTCAATTTGTATTCTTGGTTTGTTGAGCATGTTGGGTGAGAGAGGTTGGCCATTTCTATTCTGCATTGTTGGGCTGTGCATTAATTCAGAAGCTTGCACCTTGGTGAGGGGTGAAATATTCCTGCTGCCTATCTTCCTTTGGATATGAATCTTTGTTTATTTCCACCCCCTTTCTCTCTCTCTCTCTCTCTCTCTCTCTCTCTCTCTCTCTCTCTCTTTCTCTAAATCTGAGTATAACTAAGTGTGCCTGTCACTGATGTGAGCTGAATAACAATTGTAAAATTCCCTCGTGCTCCAGCTTGAATTCCTGTAACGTTTGGTAGGCTCAGTGGTGGAAAAACATTGGAAACAGATTTTTCTTGATGCAGAGTAAAGAAGGACTGAACAGAAGCCAAATGATAAAATAGATTTTCTTCTCATATTTCTTAGTTTCACAACTTATGCCAAGGGCTTCTTAACATCACTCCCCAGTGCAGATTCCCCCCCCCCAGTAGTAATGTTTGCATAAGAGTTTGGGTGGGTTCCGTCTTGGTTGTTCTTTTTAAGCTTCCTCTGCTTTCATCACACTAAATCATACTTTAAAAATAATTAAAGGACTTCAGTGTGGAGGGAAAGGTCTGTTTTATTAAACCGAAAACAAGACGTCATAAGTGCACGCTCCCTTTTAGGCTACATCACATGCATTTAGGAGTAACACAGTGAGCCTTATTTCTGAAGAAGTGTGTCCTGGGGTATGCCTTAAGTCCTACTGATTTCATCTGGAGAGAGTATGCATAACTCTCCCATTCAAATCAATGGGTTTCAGATCACAAAGATCTTTCAACTTTTACTAAAATAAAAACAAATCATTCCTGTCCCATGCATGTTGACCAAGTAGTAAACTCACTGTGTTCAATAGGGCTTACTCCCATGGAAATTGGGACATGAGATTGCAGCCTTAAAGTGTTTCCCTCTAGCTGGATTATGTGTAACACCTTAGTAGGCGAGTAGCAGTCTGTTTGGTGGCATCGGTGGACTCTGCTGCTCTCCAGCGATGTGGAGCAAAATTAATATACCTCCAAAATCCAATTTTGACTTCCAACAAAAACTCCTAAATAACACCCTACCCCAATAGTCCCAACAGACATTCCGAGTAGCAGACAAATAGCAATATAGGCTCTGGCCCTTTCAACTGTAGCTGGAATCAGTCAGGTCCCTGCCCTGGTCCCAACGGAGGTGGGGATAGGCCAGCAAAGCAAGAATCAGGTCTTGCAGGACTCACAGGTAATATGGCCTCATCTGTTTCCAATAAAACTGATAAAAGTTATAATAATAATAATAATAATAATAATAATAATAATAATAATTGTATCCTGCCCATCTGACTGGGTTGCCCCAGCCACTCTGGGTGGCTTCGAGCATATATAAAAACATAATAAAACATTGAACTTTAAAAAGCTTCCCTATACAGTGGTACCTCAGGTTACATACGCTTCAGGTTACATACACTTCAGGTTAAGAACTCCGCTAACCCAGAAATAATGCTTCAGGTTAAGAACTTTGTTTCAGTATAAGAACAGAAATTGTGCTCTTGCGGTGCAGCGGCAGCAGGAGGCCCCATTAGCTAAAGTGGTGCTTCAGGTTAAGAACAGTTTCAGGTTAAGAACGGACCTCTGGAACGAATTAAGTACTTAACCAGAGGTACCACTGTACAGGGCTGCCTTCAGATGTCTTCTAAAGGTTATAATTCCTCATCTCCTTGACATCTGAAGGGAAGGCGTTCCACAGGGAGGGTGCCACTGCTAAGAAGGCCCTCTGCCGGGTTCCTTGTAGCTTCACTTCTGGCACTCAGTGTATGAGTTCAGTGTATATATGTGTGTTACCATGAAGTCACATTTTATGCAGAGGACTACATGATTATTTACTAGAAATATCTAAGATCTTTAGGAGGCCAAAGGGAAATATTAGGTATTCATTATTAAATATCAAGGCCAACCAACTTACTTCCCTAGCTGACCAAAATTTCATTTCCACTGTTTTCTAGAAAGCGGTGAACTTGGTCTTAAAACTTGAAACTTAAAAGCAATCTAATGCTGTTATAAGTGTTAACATTTCATAAGATGTACTGGTGGATGTCAGCAATGATTATGACACAGAAGGCTGCCCCCCCGCCCCAACACTTGCACCCATACCATGGCATATATTCAGTATTTTACAGGATTGAAATAGGGATGGGGTGTAATTATTTACCAAAGGCAAAATGTTATAATTTACTGAGATGAATGGTATATCCCTAGCTGTACAGAGTCACACACAAATGGATTAAGTACACATGGTTCACAGGACACAGGAAACTGTCTGATATTGAGTCAGAGCATTGTTCCATCTAGTAAGACTATTGGCCCATCCACATTGATTCCCCAGTCCTATTGATAACCAAGGGCAAAAGGTAAGTCTTTACAAGACGACTGAGGCATTCACAGTACAGGGCTACAGCAGAAATCACCAGTTTTCAGGTCAACAAAATAAAATATAAGATGGCAACCTATAAAAACGCACCAATGTATTGAACTAATACTAGTGGTTTTATAAAAAATGCATTTTTTAAAAAACAAAACCTCATGTTGTTGTTTAGTTGTTTAGTCGTGTCCAACTCTTCATGACCCCCATGGACCAGAGCACGCCAGGCACTCCTGTCTTAAAAAAACAACACAAAACCATAGAAACGCAAATATTGAAAATCAAGTAATATATGTATATAAGAGAAAATTCACACAATGAAAATCATTTCAAATGATTGAAATAAGATCCCATCTTGCACAGGATGTTTACCGCTGACTTTTCCCTAACTGGGCAAATGGGGGTATAATTAGGAAAACAGAGAAGAGAGGAAGGGATAAACTCCCCCTCTCTCCTTAATCTCTCCTTACAGGAGTTTTGGTTTGTGACCATAAGAGTAAGATCCAAGCTGAACAGCCACAGTGGGGAATCTTCAGGCACTGTTTTAAACACAACAAGAGTGACAGCCTTTGCTGTTAGCAAGGGAGAAAAATATGTCATGCACTGGAAGGGTTAAATCAAAATAACAAGGGTGATTTATCTTGTAGCTTTGGCTGGCTATTCCCAAAGGGCCCAATCCCAAATCTACCTATTTGTCAAGTCACTGACAATAGCCTATTTCTTTCTTGCTACCATATGCTTTATTAAAGAAACACTTGACCTACCTGTCATATCAAGCGGCTCTCTTTTTCCAAAACAGAATAATATAGACATTTCCCTTAAGGGAATCCTGATGCAAATATATAAGGACAGGTTGCCAATTTGTTGAGCATATTAGGGTACTGCAAACTGTCAAGGGAAACAGCTGTAATACAGAGAGTTCTAACAAGCTCATTTTTCCGTTTCTCCCCAGCTGCATTTTTGGAGCTTCTCTCTTTCTTTCTTTAGTTTATATATCACACTATTTATCCATTATATTTTTATGGACAGCTGTCAGATGCAACTCTCTGGTTCCCCCCTCCCCTTTCGAAAAGAAGCCACTTGGAGATTTTGTGGCATCTCCCTCTTAGCCTTTGCCAATAACCATTGCAAATCTTTCCGCTACAAATAGCTGCAGACAAAGTTATAGTGGCAAACTTTAGAGAACTTCTTCTGTGAAGCAGGCGGACTAGGCTACGATTTACAAGAAGTCTGTGTTTTCAAATAGGGCTTTGTAAATGACTTTTCATATTTTTCACCTGCCTGCTTGTATATCACAAAAAATAGGTTGATAGCTATCACTAGACCTTTATTGGATCAATAGATATATTTTTGAAATTGCACAGATAGTAGCTTAAATAATTCACGTTTCACCTTCAGCAGGGAGCTTTTTCTTAACAGAGCAGGCTGTACAGTTTAAGCTACGATATGGTTGAGGTTTGCTTGTTTGAAAATCCTCCGATCTTTTCATCTAATTTTCAGCTGCTTTACACTTAAGATTTTCTGAAAGCATGCAAGATTTAAGAATTGATTGGCTATTGCACAAGGATTCTACACCAGCTTGGGGAAAACCACAAAGACTACACGGTGCAGCCACATGGAACAAAGCATAGATTAAGACATTGGCTGAAGCTCAGCTGAAATCAATACAGTTATAGCAGGGATTAATTTGGCCTGCTGCATTTCTTTACATATGTGATATTGTAGACTGTTTGCTGAGTGTAAACGATTGAGTGAGAAAGATCGAAAGTTCAGACCACAGAACGATAACGCAAAGCCTGTAAATATATGGGGGAAAGCACGAGAGAATCCACCATGTTCAGTCCCTGTTTTAGTTGGTTTATGTCAGTGATTATTACAGATCTTGACTAGTGGATCGTTTTCAGTCTTGTGGCTTGCCATTTGTTACCCTTACCCAGCTGCTGAGGATTTAAAATGGCTGTAGCAATTTCAGTCATCTATGGCAGAGCCACCCGATTTGTGACCTACTCAGCTAAATGTAGCCCATCAGCCATAGATTGGACTTGCCTAGAACATAAGAGGACCCCTACATGATCAGGCCAAAGGCCTATAGACCCACAGTGGCCACTGAGTTGCCTCCAGGAAGCAGGACCTGAGTACAACAGCACTCTTAATGATTCTCAGCAATGGGTATTAAGGGGGTATAGCAATGGACTGATAGCCATTGATAACTTTATTCTCCCCTTAAAAGCCATGCAAATTGGTGGCCATAAAGGATGGGGAATAAATTTGATGCAGTTCACTTTTAAAAGGCTTTATTTCTGAAATAACACATGAACGAAAACATGGCCACCCTTTGAGATTCACACTTCTCTGAATTTTGCAATGCAGTTTTCCAGCCATGTAACACGACAGATTCCTCCATTACTAGCAGCCATGATGATATTTTCTGGTAGCAAATTCCAGAGTGTAACTTGGAAAGTTGCCTCTATTTGTTTGTCCTGAATTTCCAACATCTAGTGTCACTGGAAACTGGGTTCTAGTCTTATAAAAGAAGTAGAAAAGTTTATTTGTTTTTAATACTCGATTGGGAGCCGCCCAGAGTAGCTGGGGAAGCTCAGCCAGATGGGTGGGGTAATAATAAATTATTATTATTATTATTATTATTATTATTATTATTATTATTATTTCCTTCCTTTATCTACACCAGGAATGTACCTCACCAAAGGAGGTTCTCTGGTGCTTTGATAATTTGCACCAGTTCTACATATCCCTTTTCGAAATGCAGCAATCAGAACTATTCACAGCATTCTAAGTGAAATCACACCATAGTTTTGTATAAGGCATTGTGCTATTGGCAGTTTTCTTGTCTCTCTGGTTTCTAATGATCCATAGCATGTCATTTACCCTTTTCATAGGAACTGCACACTGGCTCAGTGTTTTCATTGACCTATCTACTGTCATCTGAAGATCCGTTTCCTGGTCATTCATTACCAGTATATATGTGAAGGTGGGTTGTTGTTTTTTTAATCTGAATGTTCATCATTCTACACTTGCCATTTCATTGCTTTTCCACCCAGTCTGGATAGATGCTTTTGCAGTTCTGTGCAATCCCTTTTTGTTTTAGCCACCCTGAATAATTTGATGTCATCAGCAAGTTTGACCATGTCACTAGTCTCCCACCTACAGAGCATAGATGAACAAGTTGATGATCTGCTGATTTGTCCCCGCAACACACACAAAGAGCCCTTTGGATGGATTTTCAGTGTGCTAAGCTGTATGCCTGCCCCAATGTTCAACCTATATATTTGCAAATAAACTCAAACTCATGCAGTACAAAATTCCACAAGCCTACAGTGACCTTCTAAAGGAAACTAAACCTGGATCACATCTAGAATTTATTCACTGCTTGGAGATATGGGAGAAGCAGTATCAACATGGGTTCCAGAGAGGAAGGGACACCAGGAGCCATTGTCCTAATACCATTCACAGCTTATGAATGTAGCATCCAGGTTATTAGAATATAATGATTGTCCCTTCAGGAAATACCCTCATTATGTGTAGAAAGCAGGGGGAAAACCCATCTCAAAGAAAAGCAACCTCTAGCCTAAAAAAATCCAACCAGAAGGCACACAAAAGCTGCAATTCCATACACATTGATTTCAGAGTGAGACCCACTAGTGCACCTAATGGGAGTTCCAAGTAAACAAGCATAATATCAGGTTGTAAATGTTCATTAGGCCAAATGCTGGAAACCATATTTGCAAACCATTGAGAACTAAGTTGGGATTGTCCCTATCCATTTAAATGTCTGTGTAAGATGCAAACTGGATATAAAATGAGCTAAAAGTACTTTGTGCTTTCATCTTAATCATCCCAGTGAAATCTTTATTAGGTTCTGAAATGCTACTTGCATGACCAATGCAATAATAATATGCTGGAGTTCTTAATGTGGAATATTCTCTCAGGCCAAAAGATCGTATGTTGTTAACATTGTATTTGTTATTTAGTTAAATAACAGGCGGGTCCGAGACTGTATCTAATTTCAAACTTTGCTCCCTCATTTATATCTGATGGTCTGGTCTTACTGTCAGACATGGCTGCTGCCAAGGCAGTGAGGCAACAGCCTTAGAAGCAAGACAAGGCTATGGGGGAGAGAGAGAGATGGAGAAGGGGATTTTGGGTAGGGACTGATGGCTTGACCCACAGACTTTTATAGGGGCACAGGCCTTCTCACACAACACCCTCTGGCCAATTGCAGTTCAACTGGCTCCTTTGCTGGTGTGGTTTGTTACCCAGAAATCATCTTCTTTGGCCAGACCTTCAAGGGGTAACTCAGCCTGAATCCCCACTTTTTGCTGCAGCCAGGAGGTGGCATGTTGTTATATTTATGGCATCGAAATGTTTTTTGTATGCTGTTGCATTTACTATATGCTGCTGTTTTATTTTTGCTGCTGTTATGAAAATGTTCTTGTGACTGTTGATTTTTTTGTTTGTTCTCAATGTCGTAAACTGCTTTGAGATCCTGTTGAAGACTCTTGCTCAAGGTTGGGGACAGGGCTGTCTTAAGCATATGCAGCGCCAGGGTGCAAAGATCTGCCCAGCACCCCCCCGGTTGCCCAGTCCAAGGCGCGCAGGAGGGCGGAGCCGGCTGGCTGCCCCAGTGTCTCGCTGGCTTGGTCACCCCCGAACTCATGACGCAGAGCATCCTGCTGCAGAAGAGCCCGCCGCGGCTCTCCGACTGATGGGTGGGCTCTTCCCCGGACTCAAATCTCGGGCCCTTGACTCTCGGCCTGGCGGCCCTGAGAGCCCGGTGCCCTGGTGCCCCGCACCCCTAGTGCCTATGGGTAAGATGGCCCTGGTTGGGGAACCATAGGCCTGGAGCCATATGCATCTTTCTAGGTTTCTCCATCTGGTCCATGGGACACACCCACTCTCCCTAGACCCCTCACCAGGGTGCACCACCAGCAACCTTTCCCACGACCTCCTTGAGTGCTGGCACGTGCCCTTGAACTGCATTCAACCTTCTTGCTTGCCTGCATGGAAGACAAATCAATGCATCTTATGCAGAAAACCTCTGGTTTTTGCATGGATGGAATATAGCTTACAGTACAAAGGGAAGAGTTGCACCTGTTGCTCTGCCCATTTTTGCCCTTGGTCCTGTCCATTACTGGGATACAGACCCTAGAAGGTTTCCTATGAGGGAACGTGATCCTTGGAGTAGAGAAGGTTCTTCACCCCTGCTCTAGCTGCTCTTCATAATCCTTGAATGCACTGTGGATTTCTTCCTGGGTAAGGGTAGCACGACAGCTGTCCTGAGGCAGAAGACAAGGTCACCGCAATACAATAACAATGGGGTGGGGAAACTCAGGCCTGGTGCCAAACATCTCTGTCCAACCCATACTCTCCCTAGATATGTCTCCTCAGGCCACACCTCCTCCCTCCCCTTACAGGTGCTGTTCTATGGCCTCCTCAAGTGCTCCTGCCTGGCTTGAACTGTCATGCCTCTTGACTGGACAGAGGGTGAATGTGTAGACACCCCTGACTTTTGCATTGCCAGAATGCAGTCCACTGTACAAAGATCAGTGTCACAGCCATTGCTCCAGTTGCTGTTTCCCTCTGGTCTCACATTCCACTGGCATGTACCTCTCTTCCTGAAGATTGTCCATGAGGGAACGTGACCCTCAAAATGGAAAAGGTTCCCCGTCCCTGAATACATATCAAAGCATTGTGTACAATAGCTGTCTACCACTAATTCATTTCAAAACATAGTACAGTATAACAATTCGAATAAATGGCCTATTTTTGAAATGCTCAATGTACATGACTGGTCAGCTGCATTCTGCCTGGTGGATCACATGTTATGGAGGGCTTCTGTACAGAAAAGAAAATAATGGTAAATTAAGTGCTGCAATAAATCTGAAGGAAAATACATTTGATGCAAGGCAAGTGTTCTGTTTGCAGATGCATGTGATTTGAATCTGAATGCAGAATTCCCTCAGATTAACTGTTCCAACCACCACAGCACTAATTAAACAAGATGACAGGAAATGAAAGTGAGATTTGTGCTTACCACAGGATAAGCCAGCAAATAACACTACATGGTGACACTGACAATTAAAAAAAAGAAAAGAAAATGCAACAAATGAAACACAAAGTGCTGAAAGGAGTAACTCAGTGAGAGAGCTTCAATGATACAAAACGATTTCTGTCAAATGGAAGTTGCAAAAGGGAGAAACACAAGACCAAATGATCACTAAAATGACCATCTTTTGTCAACTTTTATTCACAAATTTGGAGACAAAAACCCCTTTCATTTCAACTCTAGCCCAGCAGATCTCACAGTAAGATGGTTTTAATAGCGCAGGAAAACATCTAGCTGACATTTTTGTGTTAAACAGCATATCTTGATATGTTACTCATTTGGTTTTAATTCAGTCTGCTGCGCCATGTGGTTACAGGCTCGGCTTGTTTTCGTTCCTGCTTATTTTTTAGCTGCTTTCAGTTATTTCCTCTTTTTTCACTTTGGCTTGTGAATTTCAAGGTCAGGCTGAAGTCAAACGTTGCTGTTTTAGTGATGAAATGCAAGCAGATGTGGCCAGTTTGTGTGACATTGTCCACACCCTTTCAGCTGAGTTCTTTTCTGCGTGTAGTGTGTGGCAGTCTGAACAAAGTCTGATCATTTACAAGATCCTTCTTTTTTAGATTCAGATTTCAAAGGCAATGTCTGTCAGGCTAATGTTTCTCAAAAGACATCTGAATAGGGAAGTTAACTTTATATTAAACAACACTTTGTTGATTGGTTTAGGCGAAACAACAACACCCCCCTTCATTTTTGTAACCAAATGTCCTGTTAAAGGCCATTTGCCCCCTAGATGCAGGTCTGTTTCTGTTTGCTATAAATGACTTCCTATTCAGTTGCTCAGCAGTCTGCCTTTTATGTTTTTTTCAAAGTCAGTATGTTTCTGAAGCAAAGTGTCATATAATGTTGGTTGATAAATAACTTTACTTGAAAATACATAATTCAGATGAGTGCTTATATTCCAAAACCTACATAATATTAATAATAATTTATTTATACTCCTCCTTTTCTCCTGATGGTACTCAAGGCGGCTTACAGATACTCAAGTACTGCTAAAACAATTGAAATTCAATCTTTTTTTTTAAAAAAAATAAACATTGATAGAATTAAAAATATATACATATATAAAACCTGCTTAAGACAGAGAGGGAGTACCCAAGTACCGGAGCAGCCACAGAAAAGGCCCTCTCCTGTATCCCTTACCAAGCGTGCCTGTGGCAGGATGGGGAGCATGAGTCTCTTAATCTCAGGGTCGTGGGTCCAAGTGCCACCTTGGGCAAAAAAAATCCATTGGTTTATGAATAAAACCCCAAATTTGCACATGATCCTCTTCCATATCAGTTTTGTTCAAAAATAATATTCAAAGCTGACTATGTTGAATATCTGAAGAAGTGTGCATGCACACGAAAGCTCATACCAAGAACAAACTTAGTTGGTCTCTAAGGTGCTACTGGAAGGAATTTTTTTATTTTGTTCCTTTCCTGGTTAGTCACTGTTGATGATTATAGCTGCCCTATTCTCGTGCTTTATTGATTTTTTTTTGAGCTGCTAAAACAAACACACACATTCATTTCATTATTTAAAAGAGTAAACCACACCTTTCATCCACACATGGATTCCTGGGTGGTGTACCTAAATATACAGAAAATCAAAATCAAAACAACACAATAAAATCTAAAGTAATAAAGCAGGAAGTAATCAACCAGTACAGTGTTTTAAACAGCAGAACCAAATAACAGTCTTGACCTGGGGCTGGAAAAGAGTACAATGTTGACACCAGTCTTACTTCCTTCAGGAGAGTATTTTCAAGCCAGGGCACCACCACAAAGAAAGCCCACACCTTCAAGAAAAATGTTTTTTTCTCATAATTGGTGAAACGGGGAGGAATTCAAAGTTGCACTCTTCTGATAACTCTATTAGCACAAGCATTTCAGCTTGCGGGGTTGAACTACACACCCACGCTATTCCAGGAGTTCCCCCAAGTTCCCCCAAGCTAATTTAGAGGACACTGGGGGCATGTGGAGGAGAGGTGAAGCCCTGTTGCACAGAGCTTGCTCTGACAATTATCACCACAAAGACTATGGCTAAGAATTCCCACCATTTTTAAGCCTTCCTGGAAGACTTGGAGAATTAAGTCTTTAACTACCTGGATTGCTGGAATGAAAGCTAGATAGTGGTAGAGGTGACAATGAGTAATAATGATCATATTCTGGTTTTATACTGTTTTAGCTGTGTGGATTTTATTCCTCTGGCCTCAATTTCAAACTGATCTGTTGCTGCAGAGAATTTATTTCATACTCTGTTCTTGGATTTAAAGTGAGTTATCATTTTTATCAAAGAGTCTCATGGTGCCTTAAGGAATAACAACTTTAGTATAACATAACCTTTTGTGGACCCCCCCCCCCTTCTCTTCAGATGCATGAAGTGAAATATTAGTTGGCAGCTGTATAAAGGCGAAAATGGTAAGGCGGAATTCAAGTTACTGTATAATGGTATTATTTCTAATGCTGTTCTATTTAATCCCTGCCAGCTATCTTTAAGTTATTGGAAAGCCCATCAATTATATGCATGTATTCAGAACAGCCAGCTGGGTGAGGCAGAGCTGCTATACTGGCTTTGGGGCTTGTTGCTTTTGCTTACTGGGGAAGATGAGCCCTTGGGGAGGTTGTCACAGTGCAAACTTACTGGCAGAGCCAATCTGGCACTCCTGCCAGTGTGTTTGCACCACATTGCCCTGCCCACTCCCTCATGCCTTTCTCTCCCAGTCAGGAAAAGTGACAAGCAACAGGATCAAATGCGGCCATTAAAAAACAACAACAACTCAGGCACTTACAATCAGTGTAGATAGAGTGAAGGGCTAAAGAACAAAAGCGGTGCATAGGTAAAATTAAGTTACCTTCTCACTATCCATTGCCCCAGGCACTTTTCTCCTAGCTGCGCTCACCCTCCTAATAGGAAGGTCTGAGCGATGGGAAGGAATTTGAACATGGGATTGCAGGGTGGTAAGCTGTGCTAAGGGAAGGATTTGGCTTTTCTCATGGACACACCTATTAAAAAACCAGGCACCTAGCTGCTGCTTTCATCTGCAAGTAGGGTAGACCTAAATTTAATCTGCTGCTGTCACCTCTGATGTCAGCCCTATTTGCTCTGCTGTTTGCTCCCAGTAGCACCTTCCCACAATGTGGAACTCCCTCTGTTTTTTGTGTCAAGGAGTGGTGTGCTTGCATCTAACCGTTAAAAGACAACGCTTCGTAGATGCTTACCACCTGTTAAACTTCCTTCTTTTAATGAGCAGAGATCTACCTTTCCCCAGCTGTTATCTCAAGGTATGCACAAGATATTTTGTTCCCCGCCTGAGGTTAAACCAGTGCAGAAAATTGACGCTCTTCGTGGGTTTGTTTACTCCGAGCTGATTTAGATTAGCACCATGCAGCTGTAGAAAAGAGACACAGATATGAGAGAATAACGGTACATATATAAAAACTTTTGCCTCAATCTCCATAGGTTTTCCGGTGCTCTAGAGAGCATTGAAATAAGGAACGAAGACCCAGTTTTGCAAATGCTGGGGGTGGGAATAGGGAGAAGACGCATTTCCACAGACAGTTAAGGGATGAAAGTTAATCATATGCACATGTATGATCAGCTCCTTGAAGCATAACACTATGCGGGGGAAAGGACCCATATTAGAAGGATAATTCTAAGAATCTACCTATACTGAGACAAAGCCTTCGGTTTATTTGTGCAATTGCCTGCATTTCCTTGGCATAATTTATTAAGCGTCTTTAGGTTTTGGTGAAATGGGCGTTTACAGATGGTGGATTGCCATTGAACCTATATGCACTGGCTGTGAACCTGACATTTCCTGAGGAGGGATCGCAAAGGCCATTTAGTACAACTCCATGGAGTAAGACAGATGAAACAAAGCAGAAGCCATCCCTAAAAGACAACATTCTGAGGTTTTCCTTAGGAGGCTGTGATGAAGTTAACCTTATAATTTCTCCACGCAACTCTTTCTATCATTGTCCAACTGCTAAGTCAGTGCTGAACCATCTAAATTTCCTTTTAGCTAGCCCTTTTTTTTGGCTGTGATGTTTTGTTTTTCAGTGTTGGATCTTAATGTGGGAATCTGTTTGTTTCAACTAGTGTTTTGCTGGTTGTTAAGACTGTGAGTACATTCACATCCAGTCTTGACAGGCATGGGGTAAGAAGAGGATTCCCTGAAAAAAGAAACTTGTTGAGAGAGAGACACCCTGCACTGAATGGTCATGGATGATGCTAGTTGTAGCCCAAAAGATCTGGAGAACATCAGGTTGCGGAAGGCTGCTCCACTGACATGAATGGGAAACACATAAGAATAGTGGTTCTTTCACATGGCTCCCATTCATAATGGTGGAATTTGTTTTGAATGTTTCAACCAAGGCCTATGCGGTTCCACTGTGCTTTATTTGCTCACATATATTAAATACATACTGGGCTGCAAAAAGATGGTGCTGTGCTTTTTGGTCAGAATTCTGGGTTAAGCTTATCGCAGAATTCCATGCCACACGGGCAAGACTCCAGACATGTGTTTGTAATTTCCTCCATGTTGGTCTGCCTTGGTTCTGAGAAATGGTGCATTTTTTTATGTCTACTCAAAGGGTTTTGCACTTCTTGAAGACCCATGTTTGAGTTGTTTTGATGATAACCACAGTAGTCAAACTTTGGTTCCCAGTTTGCCTTCCAGCAGGCCTTCAAACACACAGGCATTTCATTCTCCCTTTCTTCCTTTATATGGTTAGGAAGAAAAAAAATATTTTCCACAGAGGAACATCACATTTCCCTTGCAGTGTTCTCAGGCAATGTGTTTCCCCCCCAAAAAACATTTTAAGAATTTCTATCAAGAACCACATAGTGGAAAATTCTTTCCTTATCATCTCAGCACCCCTATTACCTGCCTCAGTAATTTTTACAAACTCCCATCAAGGCAATACTGCCTGTGTTTTATGTAAAAGGAACAATTACTGTTCTTCAAGAAGAAAAATAAATGTGGGTGTTATGTTTCAGAAAAGATGGAAACGTTCCCAGTACTGTGCTCTTATTCATTATTATTATTTTTTGCTCACCTATTAATACTTTGATTTCGATTTGATACCAAGAGTATAAAACCTCTAGAATTCCAGTTAATGGTGCCATGGATTAATATATCTCCTTTAGCTTCAATCTTGCTTTCTAGTATATACTAATAGAACAATTTTCTGATATACTGTGTGACTCTTTTTGAGAAAAGGCAATCTCTGTCGAGTTATATCAATATAGATCCTGTTTTTGAGGAGAGGACAGAGGCTGCAATTCTGTAAATACATACTTCACAGCAAGTCCCACTGAATTCAATGAGGCTTATTTCCGAGTGGATGTGTAATGTATATGATTGAGCTGAGAATTTAATTAGGACACAGTTTGCATCAGCTGTCATTAAATACAACCAATTGCCAATTACATAGGATCTAAGTTACGTTAGGTCTACTCTTTCACTTACATTATATATTATACTTTTTCAAAAGAACATAAAGGAGAAATTTTGAATTTACTGGGGGCACATTGTTTTTGTAGCTTAAAAGCACCTTAAGGATAAACTAGTGAAATTTTTGAATCAATTTTTTTTTGAATCTGTATTTCTTTTTCAAATATAATTAATTTATATGCCTGTAATATTTTCAAAGGTACATTTCATATGCCCAAGTAGAACTAACAGTTTCATTTGGTGCTAGAAAAACAAGCATATGTGTTTAAAACTTCTTTTAACGATTAAAAGAGAAACTAAACCAATGTATTTATGAAACACAATATTACGGC
This sequence comes from Darevskia mixta, assembly GCA_034641385.1. Taxonomy (NCBI): domain Eukaryota; kingdom Metazoa; phylum Chordata; class Lepidosauria; order Squamata; family Lacertidae; genus Darevskia; species Darevskia mixta. The sequence goes on along the minus strand of JAWWNH010000013.1, from coordinate 40,243,015 downwards.
ATCTAGGAAACTTACCGGTATTTGAAATCCTGTGTAGTCTTAGCAGAAGGTAATAGTATAGTTGGCTGATTAAAAATATGACAACCAAAATTTGCAATTGAACAGTCATGTCTGAGTGATAAATTCATGTGTGACCTGCCTCTTTAAGAACATAAGAGTTCTGCTCAATCAGATCAAAGGGCCATGTAGCTCAGCATTCTGTTTTCCACAGTGGCCAACCAGATGCAGAAGGGAAGCACACAACAGGACATGAGGGCAATAGCACCCCTTCCTTCTGTGAGCTGGAAAATTGCAAGTTATGAAGAAGCTGAAACTAGAAACTATGGTGGAACTGGGGAAGTGGGGGAATGATGGTTCATCTAAGGAATGAGAGGGCTATCATACCTCATTTTCAGGTTTCTGACAAACTCTCATCATCAGGACCCCAATCTGTGTCAAGTGTCTTTCTACCCATATAGTCTACTGAGAAAACATTAGAGTAGCAGCTAACCTGAAGGTTAGGATTTCTTACAGTATTCAATACTTTGAAATGCATTAATGGAAAAATACCCACGATGAGTTGTCTTTGGACCGAAAATTAACGTGCTGGAAAAATTAAGAGAGTCAGATCCTTTGGTTCATAATATCCTGAAATATTTTCATAGTCTGTGAGCCAATATTTGTTCAGAAAGCAATGATACTGAATAAGAATGTGACATTCTAGCCAGTTTTTCTTCTTTGGGTGAAAAGATTGCATTTTTGGCCCATCTTTGTGTAAACTAAAGACAGAAAGTGATTAAAATCCTAGAAGACCTATAAATGTATTTCAATATAATTATTTCGGGAGGAAAAAAAGCAATCTTAATATTTGTACATTTATTTATATTACCAAAAAACTAACATTTCACATAATGGATTGATATTTCAAAGGCTGATGCAAAACAGATTGCACAACTGATGTGTGAGTGTATACACCAAAAAATTGCTTATATTTAATAGGGGGGAAGATGTAAACATGTTTAAATACCATTCCAGAACTGGTTTTTTTAAATAGTTGAGTTTCTGTTAAATAATCTATAATTGTACACTGAATTTCTGACATTTTGTAATGATGAAAATAAAGGTCAAGGAAGTAAACATACACCTGAAGCCACTGCAATATCTCCGAGAATTGAACAGTTACCAGAGGAAAGGGAGATCCCATTTGTATTGTTTGTGAACTGGTTCAAAGAATTAAGGCAGCACACATGGCCAAAGTAAACTGAACTAGTTTATAGTCTTAGGTCCTCTGGTACTTGTCCTGTTTCTAACACTTTATTCATAATGTCTTTTAGGTGGGGGCCTAACTCATCCTGATTTTTTTTGTAGTACCCCACCACAAGACTCCATTTGGACCTGGGGCTTTCCCAGATTTTCCCTGACTTATCGCCTGGTATATTTCCATCATAGAAATTGGTATATTTAGTAGTCCTGCACTTTCTGTTGGGATGCTACTCAATTTACTTTCCTCTATATACTTCTCTATTAGTTTGAGATCTTCTTTCTCCTTTTTATATAAATCTGTATAAAACCTCACAAATTCCCATCTTATTTCTTTTGGGTTATTTACGGTATGTATACTCCATCCTTTATCAATTCATTAATTACTCTTTGTCTATTTTCTTTTTTAAATTGCCAAGTCAGTAACTTCCCTGGTTTATTTGCAAATTCAAAATTCCTTTGTTTTATGATTGTAATCTTTCTTTCTATTTCTTGGTTTACAAGCATTGAATATTGTATCTGTAGTAGTTTAATCTCTTGAAGTACCTCTTTATTTCCTGTTTTTTAAACCAATTCTTTCTCTTTCTTTATTAATTTGTCCGACATTTCCAATGTCTTCCCTTCCCTTACTTTCCTCTGATATATTCTTTGCTGAATAAAATAATCTATTAGAACTGCCTTGCTTGCATCCCAAACAGTCTTTAAATCAACACCTTGATTACAATTAAATTTCAAAATAATCTTTAATAATTTATTTTGCCTTTCTCTATCATGCCTTTATTATTCAGCAGGTCTTCATTTAATCCCCATCTTCTATGTATTAATTTTTCTCCTTGAAATATAACTAGTATTGAATTGTGGTCAGAGAGTGTTCTCGCTTGTATTTCCACTTTCCTCACTCTAAGAGCCAGATCTTTTGTTGCCCACACCGCATCTTTTCTACTTGCTGAGTTCTTGGCATTGGAATAAAATGTACTGATATAGCGATCAGATGTGGTTTGATCTGGTCAGCTTTGCAGAGTCAAAGAATTTAAATCATCTTTGATTAATTTCATTTGGTTTGCTGAGTGACGAAATATCTTCCTGGAACACAGATTCCTTTAGCGTCCTTCCTTTTGCACACTACCTCAGCACTGACTTTATCAGCCTTTCCTAATGTAAGGATTATCCACTAGCTTCTTTTATGTCTCAAATAAATGCAATTTCCAGAAATGGCTACTTCTTCTGGTACAACAACTTCAAGTAAGATTATAACCATTTCCTCAATGATAAAGCGCTGTGTTAATGAAAATGATTTCTATCTAAATGACCAGACTGTCAGAGTTTGGTTTAGGCAACAGCCTTGTCTCACAATGCTTTCAGCAGTTATATATTAAATGGCAACATTGGCATGAATAAATGCTTTCATAGTTTTTCAAAGATTTGGGACTAGTCCCTGAACACCCCCCTCTCTTTTCTGGGCATTCTTGTAGCTGCTGGTAGGAAAGTAGATACTCTCCATACTGTGCCGGGGATCCACATGGCAAAGTGTTTACTTTAGATATCGTTGCAGTGTCGACAACTCACAAACACGAAGGTTGTTTTTGAAAATCTGTATAACTTCGTCTCATAATTTCATTTTAGTGAACACAGACAATACTTGTAGTGAAATCATTTCTGTAAAGTTTTAACGGAAGGCTTGCAATTTGAGTTTTTGTTTTAAAACATTGGTGAAAACGTTTGAAATTTGCTATCAGGAATCACTTCAGCTCAAGTAGAAATTAAGCTGAGTTTGGCAAAATCTCAACATTTTGTGTCTTTTGTTCTCCTCGTTTTTTGCTTCCTGAGTCAAAAACCTAAGCATCCTCGACAAAATGTAATATTGGTTTTTTTTGTTTAAATAATAACCTAGTACAAAAAGGCACAAAGATGGTTGTGGGCCCCATGTTTTAGACAAAGCCATTTCTCTTAAATATAAAGGCCAGAGATTATATGAGGCTTCAAGTTTGATGGTTCTCAGATGAAAATCCAAAGAATTGTTGCAGTGGTGTCCAAACTTTTTTCGAAGAGGGCCAGATTTGATGAAGTGAAGGGCCGTGGGGGCCGACCAAAGGGCCGACCAAAGTTGTTGACCCTTTTTGGGGATGAAGTTGTTGAGCTATTTTTAGGGTTGGAGTTGTTGAGCTTCTTTTAGGATTGAAGTTGTTGAGGTTTTTTTTTAAAGGATTTTTACCCCAGGAAATAAACTGCCACAGGGGCCGGATTAAACCGTCCCTCCGGCCAGATTAGGCCCCCCGAAATGGACTTTGTACATGCCTGGTTTAAAGAAATTCAAGATTGCTCAATGATGTGGGACATGAAGTAGACGTACTGGAAGGTCTGCTTTCTGTCAAATGCCTTTCCTTCGTATTATCATCTTAGAAAACGATCATTTGCGGCCACGAGTCTTCGTTTTGTTGTTGTCATGTGCAGTATTTATATTAATAAACTCATTGTTAATATTCTTCTCCTATAGAACAACCCAGACTGGCTATCCACAAGAGGCAGCAGCTGACCTCACTACCACTTTCCTCCTTCCCACTTCCCTCCTTGTAAACTGCAGCAACACTCGCCCTGGGGCACTGTGTGCGAAATATGGGCTGCATACCAGCAAAATATGGACTGCAAGAATAAAGACCAAATTATCTACCTTTTATTACCAGCTAGATTAACCAGTTGGAAAATGCCCTTCTATTATATAAAATTGGGTCTGGTTTTTGGCTGTGTTTGAAACGTTAACCCCAAAGGCACATTTATATAACAAAAAGAACGAAATATATGTTTTATTTGATGTGGTGTGATTTTATTAAATTTGTCAATGAAGGAATTGAGGCTCCATTATCCCAGGCTAGTTATGCAGGCATATGGAATTCCTCATAGCAGTATTCCACACTTTAAGTATTTCATTTAAAATATATATATAATGAGGGATTGACATCATGAAATGTTTAAAACAAATGCAATCTTTAAATATCATATGTGGTTGAATCCAACAACAAAACAAATGACATAACAAAAATAAATCAATAAATGCATTGATTTAATAAATGTTGATACATATTAATTAATTATCAGAGCATTTTTTAAACACTGTTCAGCAAACGTTTTAAAGACCACCCACTTCTGTGCTTGAATTTTAAAAAATCTGGTGCTCTTCAGTGCTCTGTCGGCAACATTTTGGACAGTCTCTATTTATATATAGCCTATGGACCTAGAGAATCAGAGATACATGAAAACATATACAGTAACTATAAGGTGTGGGAAAGCATAAGCAAACGAGTGACAGTGGCACAAGGCTTTGTGGGAATCCTTATCCAATTGAGACAGGGTGTTACTGGCACTTCAACATGCATGGAGGAGATTCCCAAATCACTCAAATTCGACTCATTGCTCAGTTCTTCCACAAAACCGATGCATAACTCTAGTGTATACCGGTACATATAATTTCACAATCAACCTGATAAGGTTAAATTGAAAATTTGCAAAATGTTTAGCGTTAGCGCCGTTGTCACAATTTCAGTTAGCTAATATGATTTACACCTTGACACTTACTAATTTATCGAATGCAATGAAAGTTAAGATCATTAACAAGTCTGCATGGGATGCAAAACTATTTGTATTATTTACTGCACTTTTCAAAGAGCCACCAGTTATATTCTTCTCAACCAATGAAGGGCTGGGTTACAAAGCAACAACACTGAACATGATGCTCTGTTTTTATCACATGATATCATCACCGTACAGGAACTGTGTACAGGTGAATTCTTCTAAAAACAGAGATCTAGAAAGACTCTTGTCGGTGTCTTGCCATGTCAAGGGATGAAGTAATGGAGATCTCATCCTATTACCTCTTTTTTATCCTTCCTCTGGTTCCACTCAGATATTCATTCCTCTGAATTATTCTGCAGCTTCACAGACCTGCACATTTTCTTCTGGAAACTCAGCTTCCTAAGCAGTGCAGCCATTTTCTTGAACATGAGACCAGAAGGAGCAGTGAAGTTGTGGCTCTCTGGATGCAGAACTCCCAGGCTCCAGCACACAAACAAACTAAGCCACATTTGGATTTAATCTGGTTTAGTTCCATTGAAAACTAAGTAGCTGCCAGGCTGCCAGGGCTGCAAGCCAACTTTAAGTGTGTGTGTGTGTGTGTGTGTGTGTGTGTGTGCTATGAGAGGGGAAGGGAGGCGCATGTAACTGGCTCCATGCCACGCTCTTCACACAGCATCAGAATAATGCATCTGATTGTGTTCAAAAGGTACAGTCCAAATGGCCCCATCACCATTAATGGAAACTGTACAGCAGCAGTTCTTGGTGGGTTGTATCTCCAGCTGTCAAAACCAAAGAAGTGAAGCTGAAGCTACCAAAGCAAATTAAATTTAGCAGAAAGTATCAGATTAAATCACTTAATCTCAAAGGGTGCTAATGCAGACTCAAATTTGAGTGACTCTGAAAGGGGGTGAATTTTCCAATTGAATGCATAAACTGGGGGAGGCAAGGCAATTTGATGTATTAAGTGGGGAAGGTTAAAGAGGCAAGACCAGGACCACCCCCGCTTGCTAACTCTCAGCAAAGTAGTCTTTCAACATTAGATCAAATCAATCAATCATCATCCACGAGTCTTCACAGGATCCCGTGGTATTTCCATATGTCCCAGTCACGCTTATAGACAGGCCAAAGAAGAAGCCTTTCAAGAAGAAAGCCAGGAAACAAAATAGCTGCCGCTTGAAAATCCATGCCAGAGAGTAGGATTTAGAAAAGAACCAGCTGCCAAGCATGCTGCCTGTGTGGCAAACGGGTGTTGTTTTTGGGGCTGAACCAGAGTCAGAGGAACATGTGGCTTTCAATGGGCAACCAAGGAGAGGGAGAACGGTAGGAGACACATTTCTTCAGCCATTGCTGGAGGGCCGTGGCTCCATGGCAAAGCATCTGCACTGCATGCAAAAGGTCGCCAGTTCCATCCCCCATATCTCCAGATAGGATTGGGGCTATCGCCCATCTCAAATCCTGAAGAGCTACTACCAATCAGTGTACACATTACTGAAATAGATGGACCAATGATCTGATTCAGTGTAAAGCAAACATACCCGTGGGAGCACCTGACTGGCTCTGCTGCTGTGTCTGCACCGCACCAGCCTCGCTACCGCCTCTACCTTCTGGCAAGCACCAGTGAGGTCAGGTGAGCAGTGCTGCCCCAACACACCATCTCCTACTGCTGCAAACTGTGAGCAGGAATTGTACGTAATCATAACTGGGAACTGGTTTGTGTTTTTAGTTTCTCAGTACAGCAAAATTGGATATTCAGTGGGAAACCTAGGTTTGGGAACTGTGATTGCCGATAAGGGCTTTATATGGAGGAAGTCAACAACAGGGAGAAGGTGCTTCATCCGTTCTTTGCTCACAACATCTCTCCAGTGTGTTACCCTTACCTGTGGAACACATGTTTCTGGGAACTACAATGCAGGGAAAAACTGTTGCTGGAGGCTTAGGTACTATGGCATGCTGTGTGAGGCCAAAATTTGGCACCACCCCCAGTCCTTGCACTGCCTTCCTAGAGACGGGAAAGCAGGATGCTGACTTTGGGAAGGAGGCATGAGGTCTCTAGCAGGGTCCTAGAGCCTGCAACCTCCTTTCCAAAGCTGGGGAAGCACTAAATTATGTTTTGTGAAGGAGAGGGGGGACTCTAGGACCCTGTCAGAGCCCTGATGCCTCCTCCCCAAAGCCCAGCATCTTGCTTACTGGGCTTTGAGAACGTGCTTCCTTGGCTCAGTGCCTGTGAACCACTTGCACAGACCTGAATCTGTCCCTGCTAGAGACGAGTAGTACAGGGGAGAAAGACATGAAATGGACAAGGGTTAAGCACCCTCACCTTGCCCATTGCTTCCTCCATCCAAATTGTGCTTTCCCGCCACTGCTTTTGAGCTGTCCCATTGTGTCCTGGGCCTCATGTCCCAGTCTGCAGCGCTGCTAATTCAAAAGTGGAATCAAAATAATATCTTTGAATCAATAAGAGGTCCATTTTAGGCTCAATACTGAAATAAAGTACTATGTAAGAAAGTACCATTTTTAAAAGTACTGTGCAGAACTGTAACGTGATATACAAAACCCGATGAAAATGCGGCTTTTACATTTTTCTGAATCCATTTCCTCAGTGGTTTGCGGCATAGCTTCTTTTACTTCAAAGGCAGGCATGGAGCCTCACCCAAAAGTCATGTTCTCCCATCTTTTGCTCTCTCTCCTGCAAATTTCCATAGCAACTTCTCCCTAAGGTAACTGCTGTTGACAGACATGTCTTATTAGAACAAATGTGCTTCTCAGGCAGCTTGTCTCTTGCACACCTAATGATTTGCCCATGAATATACTGAAGTTAGAAACTCTTGCAATGCTTCAGCAAAGAGGAAATGAGATAACTTCCATGGCCACTTGGGGGCTTTTTCTTGGTGGTAGTGGAAAGAACCCAAATAGAAATGGAAATACCTTATTTGACAGCCAGAGTGACCGTACCTATCAGTTTTCAAGTCCTTCATGATGCTGAGAGACCAGCTCCTGCACATCAACACTCACTCCATCATTTTAAAGAAGAGAATTGTCTACCCTCACTTCTGACTATTCCTTTGTTCATTTTTCCAGGTTGATGGTGGCAGTTTTCTCAGTATGCAGGAGCCTTCCACATTTTCTTGACTTAGGTTTTCAAAACGTATGTCAGAAAGAAAGAAAGAAAGAAAGAAAGAAAGAAAGAAAGAAAGAAAGAAAGAAAGATGTCACTATAGTTGGCCAGGCACTGATATTATTTTATGTTCTTTTATTTATATCATTTATACCCTGGTGTACATATGAGGGAGGGGAGTTGGTGTAAGATCCCATGCAGCATTTGCCCCAAGCACTTTAAAAACCCTGATTTGCCTGACCCTTTTATTTTATTGTTTTTACTACTTGATTCCACCTTTTACTATACACAGTAGCATGATATAGGATGAATAGACCCAGAGACTTATATGCGGGTGGGGGCGGCATAACCCCCAAAGTCTCAGATATCTTCTTTTTAAAAAAAGGAAATGATCCAAGCATTTATATGATTTCTCTCCTCTGTGGAATCTTTGGTGGAATGTAAGGTTTGTGCTCAGACCGAAACTCTTTTCACATTCCAAATATTTAAATGGCTCCTTCCCTGTATAGATTCTCTCATGAGATGCAAGTCGGTGGCACCAACAGAAACTCTTTTCACACTCTATGCATTCAAAGGGTTTCTGATTATGTAAATTCTACAATGAGTGTTAATTACTGGATCACAATTGAAGTTCCCACCCAACCAAGCAGCCAGAAATGCAAGGAAACATGTGCACAGCTGTTGTTGAGGAAATGGCCCTGTATGCCTAAACATATCCAAAGGACCACTTTCAAAATGATTATTGATCTGTATCTTCAGAAAATTAGTTGTTCCAGCATGGGTTGTTACAGCATTTTCTGTAAACAACTAACTACATAAACACACACTCAACAGAGGTTATGATAGTAAAGTCTACATCCCAAGAGCTAAGACTCTGATTACGAAAGTGCCATCTTTTATAAATCCATTGCATGCTTCCCCCACTACACTATAGGAAACATGCTTAGTTCTGTTGGCGCTTCAAGAAGTATTCAGTAAAAGTACTGCTTAAGAAAAGCATTCTGGAACACTCATTCCAGCAGAGGGGAGACATTTCATCTGAGCAAAATTCATCTCTGTGAATTTTGCATGTGGAAATATGGCAATTTAGCCGGTCACTGCTTCTCATCCAAGCCCTTTTCTCGGTTAGTAACAATAAATAGTCAAACATAAAAAGACTGTTGAACTAGATCAACTGCAAAGGATATGACTATTTCTGGAGCGATCGAAAACCTTGTGGGTTCAGGTCCAGTTGAGACCCATGTTAAACCAGTCCTTGCATCTTTAACTGGTATGTATGTTTCCTCCAAGTCCCTTCATTTAAAGGCAATGCTTTTCAACAGCTTTCACCATACATTCCATTGCTATTATTCTCTGTGTAGATAAATGGCATGCAACCATGGGCTGGTATGTTATTGTAGGGCAGAGCTAATAAAACATCTGGCTCATTCTCAGGAAACTTTCTGATTTCAAAATACTCCCCTAATCTTCAAGGTTACCCTATTTTGCCTTTTCACCTTTGGACTATATGGTTTTGCTTTAAAACCTTTCATCTTAAGAATCTTTTCCGCTTTCGAACCTTTGCAACCTTAAATGAGAGCAAAATATTTCAGGTTACAATAACCGGTTAATGCTTTTAATCAACATGGCCTAATATGTGTTCAATTTAGATGTACTTAAGAAGGTTATTAAGCATTAGAGCCCCACAGATTTTAAAAGCAGTAGCTGTCACAAGCGATGCATCTTCAAAGGGGTTGATAAATATTATATAACACTAGATTTATTTCTATTTCTTCTATTTATCTATGAGAGTATTTGTAAACAGCCAGCTCATTAAAAAAATAAAAATCATGGTGGTGCACAAAAGCATCATTAAAGCATCATAAAGATATAAAATCAAATCATAAAATATGTAACAAATGACTAATATTGCATCAAATTAATTCATGCTACATTGTTTTAGCTGACATGGCACAATCAAGCTTGTACCACAGCAGCTAAAGCGGAGCAATATAAACTTGACTTACCAATATCCGGAAGTGTTCATATTGTTTAATTTCCTTTTCTATCAGGTGGGAGTCCTAGATGAATTCAGCAAATGATGAGTGTGCCCATCATCATTTTATTTGTATGCCGCCTTTTCACAGTTAAAACAATGCTCAAGGCGGCATACAATAGGAAAAGATTTACATAATTAAAAACATAGCAAAGTAGTGATAAAAATAAATAAAACACATCAAAAACTACATAACCAAACTGAACAATTTCCGCATAAAAATAAACATACAAAAAATTAATATCAATAACAGCAGTAAGAACTCCCAACAAAACTTCTGCCCAAATACCTATTGGGCTGGTTTCGTGGGTGCATGGTATTATTACATTGGGAGCCAGTGTGTAATAGTGGCTAGAGTGCTGGACTAGGCCCTGGGAGATCAGGATTCAAATTGCCATGAAGCCCACTTGGTGAATCACCCTAACCCACCTCACAGGGCAGGGGGTAAAGGTAAAGGTAAAGGGACCCCTGACCATTAAGTCCAGTCATGTCCGACTCTGGGGTTGTGGTGCTCATCTCGCATTATTGGCCGAGGGAGCCGGCGTACAGCTTCCAGGTCATGTGGCCAGCATGACAAAGCCGCTTCTGGCAAACCAGAGCAGTGCACGGAAACGCCGTTTACCTTCCCACCGGAGTGGTTCCTAGGCTCTGTGGTTTAACCCACAGCACCACCTGGGTCCCTTATAGGGCGGGGGGATGTGAGGATAAAATGGAGAAGGGAGGGAAGTGTGTATGCCACATCGATCTCTTTGGAGAAAAGATGGGATATACATAAAATAAATAAGGATTGGAATGATTCTGCCAGTGGAAGAAGGAAAGAGGTGGATTAGTTGAGAACCTCAGAATTGATGGCCATCATACTAAATTATGCAGTAGATCCATGGTGGAGTTTGTAAAGAGCTACTCCTGGAAGAGGAGCGTAAGACTTTAAAGAGCAACTTCATATGGATAGGAATCTGGCAAGTCTTAATATCAACAGGAGCAACAGCCCCAAATTGAAAGATTCTTGCATTCTTCTCTCATATTTAACCTGCTATATGTCTCTGCAAAATACATCTAGTGATGGTGTAACCCCACCTCATAAATTTAAAATCATGTAAATTGTCCCATGGAGTCATTACATCTCAATAAATATGTATTTAAAGTCAGCAGGACATTAAAAGAACACAGAATATAAGCCTCACTGGAAACAAACTCAGGGTTTGATAGAGTTGGAGCTGAAAGCTAAAGTGCTCGAGAAACGTCCTGTGGTTTTTAAGTAGGTGCTACTGCAATATAAATGGTTACATATTAGTTATTTACCTAAGTTCCCGTTATAAGAACTACTCAATGAACTACAGACAGTCTTTACTCTAGAAGCTACTTCAAACATGACTTACAGTGCAATCAAATGCATTCTTACTCAGAAGTAAGTCCCACTCTCTTTGATGCGGCTTATTGCCTAGTTGAAATCAATGGGACTTCATATATCTATCTATATTAAACCTTTCCATATCTAATATAAACATTTCATCATTATACTAATCCAAAAACTTAAGGGGGTATCGAAGGCTGTCCATGCATGAGTGGAATGGGCTTCTAATCATGCAACAAGATCTTACCATTGTCTTTGCCCTCTTGAGGGTTCATGCCATCAAAATCTCCTCTGGAGCTTTGCAAGACCCTTTGGAATGGATTTTGGAGGAATGCTGGGGGAAAAGAGGACACTGAAGTCCTGTGGTGTGCAGTGTGCAACATTGGATTCTGCCGATGGTCAAGAAATATAATTCTAGAGACGCAGTGATTGCTTTGACTCAGTAATCATCATTCTCTATCCATTCAGAGCGGCTTACTAAGATACATAGATTCAAATTAGAGAATACACAGTGGATTTTGTCAGTGGTTTGAAAGCTGTTGATTACCGGTATATTTTTAACACGCATATTTTATTTGCTATATGTATATCTTAACATTTATAAATTTGTATATACTTTTTCCCCCTATTCCCATACACTGATTGCAGATTGGCAAATAGTTCTGACCTGGATCGTCCATGTCATTCTTGAGTATTAGTCAAGCCACAAAGTATGACTCACAATAACACCATGAACAGATACAGTTCCTTTACAGTGATTAGGGCCCATAAACAAATCCACTGTTCTCTTTTACCAATGGAAATGTGGACAGAAGGAAGGCACATGTAATGAATAGGTCTGAAAAAAGATGACAACTTCCTCACTGTCCTGCGGCTTTTTGCAGGCTGCTAATGAACAGAACTGAGAAAAACTATTTTGTGAATATGGGGAAGTGGATCACATTTTCCACTAATTTTGGGCACTTTTGAGAACCCACTTTGTGGCATTTTAGTTCTTTTTCTTGGCATCAAAATTCCTTTTACTTTGCCTTCACAGTCCTTTTACTCATATTTTTTTAAAAAAGCTTTATAATCCACTCCACACCTCAGCATTGGTGACTACTTTTGTCTACCTGTTCACCAAATCCAGCAACCTTTCCATTGGCACTGAGCTGGGCAAGCTTATTGGCAAGGCAGCTACTGCAATGGCTCGCCTCTGCAAAAAGAAATGGGAGAATATAATGCTAACATCCAATACCAAGATGAAGGTCTACCAAGCTTGTGTATTGAGCACTTTATGGAAGTGAGTCGTGGGCAACTTAGCCTCCCAAAAGGAGTGATGCTGCTATTATGGAGTTAGTTACAACTTCACACGTTGTAGTATGATTCAAATTTAGAATTGAGCTCTGAGCTGGGAAACTGTTATGCTGTTCAAAGAACTGTAGCAACAATATTGTTACTGGACTTCAGGTAGCAGTAGAGGGTTGCATGTGTAAACATTCCTTCATTAAACACACATGTTTTCTGTATGGTGGTACTGATGACAGCATGTGAAACGGGACACTGTGCTGTGAAATTAGGCAATTGTAACGCTGGGACGCGGGTGGTGCTGTGGGTTAAACCACAGAGCCTAGGGCTTGCCGATCAGAAGGTCGGCAGTTCGAATCCCCCGCGACGGGGTGAACTCCCATTGCTCGGTCCCTGCTCCTGCCAACCTAGCAGTTTTAAAGCATGTCAAAGTGCAAGTAGATCAATAGGTACCGCTCTGGCAGGAAGGTAAACGGTGTTTCCGTGCACTGCTCTGGTTCGCCAGAAGCGGCTTAGTCATGCTGGCCACATGACCCGGAAGCTGTACGCCGGCTCCCTCGGCCATTAATGCGAGATGAGCTCCACAACCCCAGAGTCGGTCACGACTGGACCTAATGGTCAGGGAACCCTTTACCTTTACCTTTTAACCCTGGCTCATAGCAAATTGTCACTCACCAAGCTGGATGCAGAGCCGTAGCTAGGTGATCTTGCGCCCCTGGCAGAACTGTCCAGATTGTGCCCTCTAGCCACTGATAAATTAGCACTTCTTTCCGCCCCTCCTCCAACCCTCCCAATTCAATTCACCCTCTATTTAAAACCTTTTATTATGAGGCATTAATCAATATTTTTATTTATAGACATATTTATGGACATTTTAAAGCCGATTTTGCGCCCACCTTTGGCTGCACCCCTCTAGGGGCCCCACCTCACCACCCCCTAGCTCTGGTTCTGGCTGGATGCAGCCCACAAGCCATATATTGTGGCCACCCAAGCTCTTAACTCCCTTCACAATTTTTGCTGATCACAGCAGCCAAGTAAACAATCGGACATGCAAGCCTCTGTTCACACAGCCTGCATTTGGCCCAGTGAGTCACAAGGTGTGAGGCCTCCTGTAACAAGACCTCCCACAAAGCACAACAACCCAGTAACTGACTTTACTCCTTAGGGAAAAGCAGTACCAAGAGACCCTGCTATGCCCTGAGACAGTTGTCTCAAATTTTACAAAGGCGATGCTCATGTAGTAGCAATCTTGAGGACATCCCCTGATGCCTACAAAACCTTTGAAATGGCCCTCCCCACATACATACCGCCCTCTTCATCATGAGGTAGTGAGTGTGGTTACCTTTTCCTTCCTTGTAAAGTACATAGAGATTAAGGAGGAAGCTGTCATATTTATTTATTTACTTAGACTACTTCTATCCCACTTTATAGCCTCCACAGGCTCTCAAAGTGGCTTACAAAATAGTCTCACAATAAAAATTACGTTGAAGTCTGATACAGGAACAGAAATGACATGGTGTCCTCACGATGCCAAGATATGATTCAGGTGGCATTTCCTACCCTTATCCTTGGTGAAGCTAGAACTTCCTCAGTCCTTTATGGAGACACCTCATTTGCACTGGCTCCATTCCTTCTTGGACAATCATTTCCAGGAACTGATGCTGGCAGGTTTCTTCTCAGCCACTTGGAAATTATGTTTTAGAGTTCCATCTTATCCTCCATATTGTTTAACATTTGAATGAAAATGAGCTGAAGTCACCTGAAGATTTGGACTGAGGTGTCATGAATATGCAGATGACACTCCACCTCTCTTTTTCATCAAATCCTGGAGAGACAGTGAGTGTTCTCAGTGTTCAGATGCGGTAATGGATTGGATAAAAGCCAATAAACTAAGACTCAATCAGACACAAGAGAGGTATTGCTAATGAATGATAATAATGATAATAATGATAATAATGATAATAATGATAATAATAATAATAATAATAATAATAATAATAATAATAATTTATTACTTATATCCCACCCATCTGGCTGGGCCTCCTCAGCCACTCTAGGCGGCTTCCAACAGGATATTAAAAACACAACAAAACATCAAACATTAAAAACTTCCCTAAACAGGGCTGCCTTCAGATGTCTTCTAAAAGTCAGTTAGTTGTTCCACAGGGTGGGCACCACTACCGGTACCAAAAAGGCCCTCTGCCTGGTTCCCTGTAGCTTCACTTCACAGTGAGGGAATCGTCAGAAGGCCCTCGGCGCTGGACCTCATTGTCCGGGCAGAACGATGGGGGTGGAGGATGCTCCTTCAGGTATATTGGGCCAAAGCCATTTAGGGCTTTAAAGGTCAGCACCAACACTTTGAATGGTTCATTTGCCTAGCTGAGTAGTTCTGGAGCCACTTCCCCTAAAGATATGCAGTTTGAGTGCACTCATTGATCCAGCGTTGCCACCAAAGGCAGAGGCAGTCTTGGTGGAGTGGCATTTATCAGTTTCCTCTGACAAATCAGCTCTGACCCAACACATTTTGATTCAGTTGTCAGAGTGCCATTGACATATTGGGCTACACCTTCCGATGGAAGGAGAACCATTTACAAGCTAACTGGAGCTGTAATGCACTATGCAAACATGAAGTTCAAGCAAAAACAATGTGAGGAGCATTAATTCTATTGCATCAGACTTTTACCCAGATATCTTGGGAAAGCAAAGCATGTGTGTGCTTTCACTCCTTCTTTCATTCAGTGGCATTGGGAGGTTCATCTGGAGCAGGGCGGGGGCAGCGGGGGTGGCGGGGGGGGGACCAGAAGAGGTGGTGCCCTCAGTACTCACTCACCAATCAAAATGTGCCCACAGGGTTGATAAGCCCTGCTTTGCTGTATAGCAATGATAACAATTTCTCAAGTGCCCTGGCTCTTTCAATGAGCATGGTGCATGGCATAGTTTGCCTTCCAGCTTCAACTGTCAGCTTTTGAAGCTGTTCCTTTTTGGTGACAAGCGACTATAAAGCTCTTGTTTGCACTGAGTGTTGACTCATCTTAGGTGGAATTATGTACAGAAATAAGTCAATAGTTCTCCATTCATTGTGATCTATATACAGCTCAGGCTGATGATACAATGCAAAGCTCCTGTATAGACAAGATTCTTGTTTATTGTGTACTTTTCCAGGTCGCTTAGCACGTTGCTTCATAAACGTGCTTTTAGGAGTGTAAAGCCTGGTGTGAATGGACTTTGAGTTTATGTAGAGCAATTCACCCTTAAAAACTAGCAAAGCTAATTTTTAAAAATTTGCACTGCAAACACATTAAGGATGAGCTAAGCTGTTCCCGACAAGCTTTGGGTACCTCCCAAAATGTTAGGCTGTTAGAAGATGCTGTGTTTGTTTTTAAGGCTGTGCTAGTATTCTCCACCTTTGAAGGAGGTATCATCCAGGGACTGTCATTCTTGGAAGCAGTTCATGGAGAAAAATACTTGTGGGAATGAAATTGCAATCACTGGAAGTTTCTTTTGGAAAAATGAGCCATTCTTTCCCCAAATATTTCCTAAGCACAGTCCAAATTATTGTCCCAATCACAGGCAAAACCTCTGTTTGGAGAAGGTGACACCATGACACAAATTGGCTGTTTGCATTTTGAAAAGAATCTTGGAAGTCAAAAGGAAAATTAATCTCCTTTAATATCAAACACAGACATTTACTGTGTGAAAGAAAGGATCAAATATTTGAAGTAGATTATATAGTGGGAAGAGTAGGAGCATTGTTATGGCTCCACATTTGCTAAGCCAGCAGTTAAATGCTTAGTATAGACATCTGCCACACATTCTGGCCTTGATCCAGAGATCATCATGCATAGCAGTGGTGGCAAACATGCTACTATATACACCAGCTACCTGTCTGATGGCTCATGTGTGTGGTGCTAAGGCGCATACTGAGGTGCTAGATGCACATGCTGAGGAACATAAGAAGCTTCCTTGAACAGAGTCATGCACTTTTTAAATGAATAAAATACAATGGAATATAAAAATATTTCAGAACTTGTAAAACTGAAATAACAACAACAACAATTTTATTTGTATGCCGCCCATCTGACTGGATTGCCCCAGACACTCTGGGCAGCTCCCAACAGAATATACTGGTATATATATATAAAATCAAATCTATGCTGACATAACTAATTTTCCTTCTCCAGTTCTGTTGATCTCTCTCAGACTCAGCCACACTTCCACTTGCCCAGCCGCTTCCCCAGGGAAACCTGCTGTTTACCACTGAATTGGAGCAAACATCAATCAGGTATTTTCCAGATTGATGTTTGCTCCAATTTAGCACTAAAGAGCAGGTTTTCTGAGGGAAAACAGCAGGGCAAAGGCAAAGCCATTCAGACTGCCTAGAAAGCAAGGGAGAATTGGAAAACTACTTGGACTCATGTTTTCTAGGCATAGGGACAAGTGTGAAATAAGCTCTTAACAAATGCATATTTAGCATGCTAGAATTGTATTTATTATTTGCATGCTAGTCTAATCCTAAAGCAGATACTTTGAATAATATCCTAAAATTGGACAAGCAATGCTAATAAAGTTTTAACATTTTCAAGAAGCATTTTATCTATTTTCAGAATTTTATTTTTTTTAAATCATAAGCACTTGATTTAAAAATATAATTTTCATCAAAACCATGTATTTCACATAGAAAGATAAGTCTGTTAAAACGTTGCTGCATCTACTTGACAGAAACAATGCCCTTTGCTTAGAGGAGAAGGCTGGGTAAGCTGGGTTTGGAAAGGAAGAGAACTCAAAAGGTGATGGCTGTATTTACACATCATACTTAACCATAATTTAGTGCAACATCTACAAGCAGGAACAAGCCACACTGAGCCTCTGACTCATGCAGCTGCCCCCCCACCTGTTGCTCTGTCTCAGCTCCTGCCAACCTAGCAGTTTGAAAGCACCCCAGTGCAAGTAGAGAAATAGGTACAGCTGCGGAGGGAAGGTAAACGGTATTTCTGTGTGCTCTGGTTTCCGTCACAGTGTTCCCTTGCACCAGAAGCGGTTTAGTCATGCTGGCCACATGACCCGGCAAGCTGTCTGTGGACAAACGCTGATTCCCTCAGCTTGAAAGCAAGATGAGCCCCACACCCCATAGTCACCTTTGACTGGACTTAACCGTCCAGCGGTCCTTTACCTTTACCTTTTTTACCAGTTGGGAGGAGGAATTTGGAAGCTTTGGCCCTGCTTTTTATTAACCACAACTTGCCATGGTTAATTTTATCTATGGCTTGTTTAAATCAGGAATGACTAACCTCCTGCTCAATGACCTAATGCGGACCTCCAAGGAACAATTATTATTAATATTATTTAAAAATTCATTTAATAAATTGCCTGAAGAGTTCCTTAGTGATTTGCCTTGGATGTTTTAGTGAACATTTCTTCTTCTTCTGGTAGGCTGGAAGGCAGGTCCTCTCCTTTCTTCCAAAAGGTTCTGAATCGTGTCTGTGATGGGAATGAAGTATGGTGGTGGATAGCAAGTACGTGTCCACACACACACACACACACACACTCACACACTTTGTGTGCGCAAAATGCCAGTTTAGCTGTTGAAAGGCTTGTTAATAACCGTGGAATGTGGTGATGTGGCAACAGACCGCATGAATCTGCACTCATGCATGGAAAGCAATGTGCGATAAGGACAAATGCGGCTAAGAGCGTACGTGTGATTTGCTTGATCTCCACAATCCTTCTCCCCACACCACACAAGGGTAGAAGGAACACAAAGATTAAGTGAATCAAACAAAGGTTCCTTCCTATGCATGCTCATCTGGGTCTCGTATTACATCCTTTTCGTGACGGTGCATGTGCAATCTCATGGCGGCTATTGAGGATGCCTTATACGCAGTGCGTTTTTTCTGGGAGTCCTCAAGGGTGCGCCCCCCTCCCATGTTAAAAGTGTGGCACTTACTGTAACAACTTGATGGCGAGTACCGACACCTCTTTTTCAAAAAAAATAAAAAAAAAAATAGCACTGCTTATACGCTATCAGACTAGTGATCCGTTCAGCTCAGTGTTGCCTACTCTGATGATAGTACCTGTCCTGGTATTCAGGCAAAGGTGATTCCCAGATGTCACTGGAGATACCTCGGATAAGATGCATGCAAATCATGTGCCCCACCAATGAGTTATGTCCTCTCAAAAATTCAGCACTGACTGTAACAGGTCTTCAGTATTCATGCCCAGCTGGCCACATGGTGGGGGGAAATCACCATGCCCCGATCATCTCTCTTGCGAATATGCACATTACTGGCAGATTAATATACTGTACATTCTCTGATTCAGATGGTCTACCCTATCTGTTAATGTAAAACTACTATAATGGATAAATGCTAAAGAATACTTGTAACTGTTAGTCAGTTTAGGAGGACATTGTGCTCTTGTTATTAAAACCCACCATTCCTCATGCAAAATAGACTGGAGCGCATACTCTTTCCAGCCAATGATTACAGAAACATTTTCTTTGGAACACACCATCTCTGTTTGTTGAATATGCTGCTCTTTAAAACCTCGTAATAGTTAGTAGCATTTGAGGAAAGCCAGGCCCTCTGATGCTATCTTTATTACACCAGGGGCTGGAGTGGCACTGCTATTGTCAAGAGGATTGCTTCTCCTCTCTCAAATATTGGGATATTTTGAATGGCTCAAACATCATTTGGTGACATTATGACATTACGACCCTTTGACTGCTTTGCGATACTGCCAGGGCCAGAGCTCGGGACTACAATTTGAACATGAAAGGGGGGGGGCAGCTAATTAACAATGTGTTTTGTTTCCTTAAGATTTTATCAGTGACCAGGAGTTCTCAGCACAGCACTTTAACTACTGGTATGTCTCGTCATGTCTTCATGGTTGTGCCGTGCGGATGGGAACCGAAGCTCCCTCTCTGTAAAACGAGTGATTTGATATGGAAGCCACCAGGAAAATAGACTGCTGCTGTTTCGATGCCGTTTATGTGGATTAGAAAGAGACTGTGATTACTCGCAGTTCATTCTATGTAGTGAGGAGAACCTGCTTCTTTTTCCCCGTTAAAAAAAAATCATATTTAAACAATGCAGGACAAGAAACAATAATATTTTAATATTTTAAAGCAAAAAAAGTATTACCGTAAATATTAGAAACTGGATTTTCCATTGGCAATAGTAACTTGCACCCCACAAGAAGACTTCAGAGCCAGCATATTAGTGGAAAGGTTATATTTATTAAAATATAATGTAAAGGAGTAAGTAAGCACAGGTGAGTTTATTCATCGTATAGAGAAGAGGATCTCTCTTATCAGTCCCTGGACATGTCAGCTGCTGCTTGCACTGGTTTCCTAGCCAAGGATTGGGTGTACTTTTCTCCCCACAACCACTGGCTAACAGCACAACCCTAACCCATAGTAAATCCTACTGAATTTAATAAGGCTTGCTTACAGGTCAGTGACCCACTGAGCCAAATGCAGCCAGTCCTCTTGGGCTCAACAACACTTCCAGTTTTGCAGTGCCAGAAATGAGAACATTTATTAGAGGAACTTAGAGGTCTGCCTGTTAGCTGGTAAGTTGCCTTCAGCTTGGCATTTCATGAATTGTGCAAATCTCCTTGAGACTGCAATCCCTTATGGATTTGCCTGGGAGTCAGATCCATTGAATTCAATGAGAGAAGAGCACGTGGAGCGTTGCAGTCCTATATACTGAAGGTTTTTGAAATGATTTAGTGTTCAGTTTCATAAGAAAATTTATGTATATACTGTACATACGATAAATTGCTGCATTCTTCTGAGGTGAAAAAGGAATTAGCAGATAATTTAAAATGTGAATTTATTGGAAATTAATCAGACCTGTTCCCAACTTCTCAAAGCTGGGAGAGTCTGAATAAATCTCTTTAATTATGCAATGCAATCAACACCCTGGTCTTAAGCAGATGTATGTAAAAGTAAGCACCCCTGAAAGCAATGAAACCGATTTCCAAATGTATGCAGGATTAGGGTGCTTAGGATCAGGCACCAGATGATGTATTACAAAATAAATTGTCTATGTTGTTTAGTTGACGGGACCGGTTAAATATTTTAAAATATCCCCAGAGCATTCTGCGTTTTGACTGATTTGCGTGGATATTGACTCCTGTGAATAGACTTCCACTGACAGAATGGGGCTCTGCAGCTTCCTTGTTGTCCCCCCCCCAAAAAACAACAACAACCAACAACTGTTCTGAGCACTGGGACACCAGTGGGAATAGGCTGGTGGCCATCCCTGCCTCCTTTGGGAGTGAGTTCCATAGTTTAGTGCTTTCCTTTGTCTTGAATCTTCCAATAATCAGCTTCACTGGATGTTCACAAGTTCAAATGTTAGGAGAGAGGGAGGAAACTCATCTCTTCCCAGGTTCTCCATGCCACGCATGATTTCATAAACTTCTGCTATGTTGCCTCTTCCTCACCTTTTCTCTAAACTAAAAAGCCCCATTTTGGTTGCTCTTTTCTAAACCTTTTCCAACTCTAAGCTATTTGAGGTGACATGACCAGAATTGCACACAGTATTCCAAAGGTCTTCGTTGTGCCTTCATTGTGGATTCGAACCCCTCCCCTCGGATGTTTGGGATGGTCTTTCGAACCTTGTCCCTGGAAGGCCCTGTGTGCTCTGCCCAGAGAGCTGTTCAGCTGCTGTATGATGATGTGTTTCCCTTTATGTGGGATGTGCTCCTAAAACTGTTCTTGTGACGCAACTACCTGCCTGGGAACTGGCAGTTGTAGGGTTGCTGCTGGATGTGCCACTGATGCTGATGGAATGGGGGCTGCTGTAGCACTCTCTTGCACATTGTGTGTGTGTGTGTGTGTGCACACTAATGCAGGAGTGGGAGCTAGGGGTGTGTCCTTGTAATCATAATTTAATTGGCTCCCTTCTGTGTGGAGGTGGCATGTGGGCATTCTTGCCAGTACAGTCCTTGTTAATTGGTTGTGGCAGAGTCTTCAGGGATGCTGGAGGCATCTCTGTAATTTGAAGGCCATCTTTATTTGTTCCCCCTCCCACTTCTTTTCCTGGGCCATTCCAATGGTGTAGCGGCACTGTGTCTCTGGTCCTGGCATAATGTGCGGAGGAATGGGAAAATATGCCAATTTTGGTTCAGGTCTCCACACTTCCACATTTTAGTACAGATTTCTCCCAATTTTTGCATGCTATTTCCACAAATATATGCAGGTTTATGCACACTTACCCTATTTTGTCTGCACATTACTTGGCTGGAGAACTGCACTTCAAAATTTGGAGATGTGCAAATGGTATTTTGTATTTTTATATATATATAAAGGTAAAGGGACCACTGACCATTAGGTCCAGTTGTGACCGACTTTGGGGTTGCGGCGCTCATCTCACATTATTGGCCAAGGGAGCCAGCGTACAGCTTCCGGGTCATGTGGCCAGAGCAGGACAAACCAGAGCAGCACATGGAAACACCGTTTACCTTCCCGCCGGAGCGGTACCTATTTATCTACTTGCACTTTGACGTGCTTTCGAACTGCTAGGTTGGCAGGAGCAGGGACCAAGCAACGGGATCTCACCCTGTCGCGGGGATTTGAACCGCTGACCTTCTGATCGGCAAGCCCTAGGCTCTGTGGTTTAACCCACAGTGCCACCCACGTCCATATCTATCTATCATCTATCTATCTATCTATCTATCTATCTATCTATCTATCTATCTATCTAAACATGACAATCAGGTAGGTTTGTCTTTAAAGCCAAACTGAAATGTATTTCTTTCTCATCCCTAAATTTGATTATAGGATTATTCTTCCTGCAATTTACATCCCCCCCTTTCCCCCACAAAGTGAACTCAAAGCAGCCTATATTATATAACAATAATACAATGCATGCAAACAAATCCAATGTCAGATTTCAAAAATCAAACAACCGGTAGCGCAACAATATCAGTCATGAAGGTAACAGCATTAGAATAACAGCATCGGGATGTATGTGTCATGAAGAGGTAGTTAAGCATTTAATTAATCGTTCAATCAAATTAATGCTCTCTTCAAATTTGATGAATTGCATATGTTTACACAGACTGTCATGCAGGCCCAGGATCTGGAAGGAGGATTTCCCCACAGCTTTCTGGGCTGTCACATCCCTCACAGGTGTCGTTGTGTCCTAGACAATACTTGCAGCTTATGATCAGTACTTTCCTGCACCTGAGCCAGAGAAGTGAGCACATAGGTGGAATGGTTTTCTCAATTGTGCAAAGCCAGAAGCATCCCGAGTGGTCTCCAAAAAGAAGCTCATTTGCCTGAAAGTCAGGTCTTGCGCATGGTTCCAGCTCCTTGGAACGACTATGTAGGACAGCTTTGGGATCAACATAAACCCCATAAATCCCGTATGAAAAGAAGGTAATAGGAACCAGACACATTTTAGTGCATGGACTACAAATACTCTGAGTTATATAAGAATTACGTCAGAGAGGCATAGACTTTTGCAAGGAAAACACCTATTAGCCGATATTCGAGTTAAGCCCATGTGGACCACCACAAAGTTATTTCTTGTATTACTGTAGGGTTTTGTAGGTCAATACTTAATCCAGTTTACTGCCCAATGTCTAGTTAAGAGGTTCAAAGTAATGGGAATTCTACCACATAATGTACTGCATTATTCCCCTGTGGTAGCTTTAGGCCTATGTGGTTGGATAAGGTTTTGCCTTTTCCTGAGCCCTGGCTGTAGAAACCTGGCAGCTTCCCGTGCAACACGGTTTTACACATGATTGGCAACCTTCTCATAACACATGCTACAGTCGAGGAAAAACTCTGAATGGTATTTGAGTCAGTTCTCTTCATCAATAAATGACGGGGCATAGAATCAACCCTGAATATGCAGAACTAGGACTTGGAAATACAAAAGTGGGGGTAGTCAGGTGTTGGAGCAATTTGCATGCATTTCACCCTCAGCTTCTTATCCTCCCTCAGTGACTTTGGGTAAACCTTTGCTCTGTCTTCATGAGCCAGTTTGGTGTAGTGGTTAAAGTGTTGAACTAAGATCTAGGAGACCAGGGTTCAAATGCCCACTCAGCCATGAAGCTCACTAGGTAACTTTTGACTAGTCACTGTCTCTCATTCTAACCTGCTCCACATGGTTGTTACGAAGAAAAAAATGAGAGAGAATATAATGCAAACTACCTTAGAGAAAAAGTAGAATATAAATGTAATAAATAACCTTCTTTACACAAGTGATCACACAACACTGCTTGGTGGCAAGGAAGGTTTCTTTCCCTCATCTGCACTTTCACTAGACATATTCATTACCTCAGTTATTAAAAAGTATGTGTGTTTATGAACTTGTTGTTGTTTAGTCGTTTAGTCGTGTCCGACTCTTCGTGACCCTATGGACCAGAGCACGCCAGGCACTCCTGTCTTCCACTGCCTCCCGCAGTTTGGTCAGACTAATGTTGGTAGCTTCGAGAACACTGTCCAACCATCTTGTCCTCTGTCATCCCCTTCTCCTTGTGCCCTCCATCTTTCCCAACATCAGGGTCTTTCCCAGGGAGTCTTCTCTTCTCATGAGGTGGCCAAAGTATTGGAGCCTCAGCTTCAGGATCTGTCCTTCCAGTGAGCACTCCGAGCTGATTTCCTTAAGAATTGATAGGTTTGATCTTCTTGCAGTCCATGGGACTCTCAAGAGTCTCCTCCAGCACCAGTTTATGAACTTACTTATCTTAAATAGCCAAGGTAACTCACTTTTCAATTACCGTATTGCCTAAGCTAAATTACATTTGAAGTACATTTACATTTTAAAATTGCATTCAGAATTATATTTAAATATATTAAAAGCTAAATAAATACCTCATTGTTTTAAAACAGTAGTATTTGGCTTTCAGGACCTTAGAAATAATTAAACAATCCCTTGATAGTTTATATAGTATATAAAAGGAGATTGCTGGCTCACCTAATCTAGCGTCCTGTGGCTAACTGGTGCTGCTATTTTACATTTCCAGTTTACACCAGTAGTAAGGCCCAATACCGATTCTATGGCATGCTCTCCGATTGACCAAATAGCAAATTTATATCAAGACAATGCTCATGTTGTGGATAGGTAGGGATGAGGATTATAAGGAGGTGCTCAGTTTTGAGACTTTGTCTTGCCTACTTTGGCTGAGTGTTCTGGTGTAGGTTTTTGTTTATGATATTGTGCTATTCTGCCAAATGACCACTCCAGGAGGATAACAGAAAACAAATGCAAACATTGTACAACTACAATAAAACAGATAAGAACAGAAGAGCCCTGCTGGATCAGATGAATGGTCCATCTAGAGCCTCACAGCATCCAGCCAAATGCTTCCAGCACTGACTTTTGGAAGGAGATAAAGCAAGTAATCCAATCAATCACAGAAGCAGCCATCTTTTAAAATTCTTATTCCTAAAAACACACCAGCAGCATACAACAAGCTTTGCACTCAAAGTTAACAGAAAGCGTGGAAGAAGATAAAAGCTTTAACCAGTCACCTAAAGCTTTTGAGAGAATGAACCTGATGAGTTTGAGATGGGTGGCAGGGGGAGGTTGGTGCCATGACATAACAAACTCTTTTCCTACTTAAAGATGACCCCACAGCCAGGTGCTCTGGGTTCAGCTGAACACTGTGGGGGCCAGGTGTGTGTGATGTCACACAGCGGGAAGAAGCCCAATGGGGCCTGCCTGGCTGCAGAATATTGAGGGGGCCCGGCTCCCTCATTGAATTTTTTTTTTGGGGGGGGCCCTCAGCCCTCAGCCCCACATAGATGGAGCACCTGCCCACAGCTGATAGTGGTAGTATCTGAAGAAGTAGTTTTCCCGAATGAAGTCGAAGAACATGCAGGGAGAGAAATTCCCAGAAATGTTCTGAGATCACACCATTCAGATTTTTATAGTTTAGAAACAGAACCATGAGTTTGCCCTGGAAACATGCTATTAGCATTATTGTAGCCATCTTTATTTTTCTGGTCAATCTGGTATATTTGCAAGTGAACAGCTTGCTATTTTTCACTGCTATACAAAGAGAAAATAGGGAAAACAGATGTTGGAAACTGGCTTGTTGCTAAATTGAAGGTTTGAGGAATGGAATACATTGAGCTACTTCTGCTGCGACATCTGTTTGATTCCATTTTCCTGAAACCTGAAGATGGGTAGATAAAGAACTGTATCATAGGCTGATATTATCAACTGCATCATTGACTTGGATTGGCGTGGTGTCTCAATTTTTTTTTTGGCCTGGTACTAATTTTGCTAGTTTAAAAATACTGATTTGGACTTTCTCCATTTCCATCATACCATTTCCATGAAATGGTGGGGGAAGTATTCCCGTACTTAGTGAGCATCCACAAAAGGCTATTATTGTCCCTGGTCCCTGTTCGGAAATAAAAGCGCTATGGGTCGTACTCAGTGCCCTGCCTTGCTATAGGAACATTATGACAAGTATGTACATTGTGAACAGACTGTCAAATGCAGTCTTGTTCTGTGGACTTGGAAAACTTCATGATCCCTAGCCAGTTTGGACAATGCCTAAAGGTTATTCCTGGCCCTGTTAACCAGCAACCAATGTCCATCCTGTCAGTTTGCATTTCTTAGTACAGGAAGCATTGATCTGATGTGTAGAGATCTTTCCTATTCTGCTTAGTTCAAGAGGGTTCTGGAAGGTTTCTTACTGTGCGAAAGAAACATGCAGAAGGTTTCTGATGTTTGGGTTATTCCTTCTGGGAAGCTGAGTACAGCTGGTTTAAACTGGTTCTGTTATCCTTTCTGTCAATGTCATGCTGACTATAATAGTCAGGCCAAAAGGAGCCTGGGTTTCACTCACTTTCTTTTTCTATCTCTTTGTTTTGGTGTGGTGTTCTGTACATAGTATGCTTTAGTATTAAGGTTTAGTCTTATTATAAGTTCTTGTTAAGTTTAAGTTAAGTCTGCTGCAACTGGATTTCTTATGGACTGTGCCAATACTGGATGTATTGGATTTGTGACCATTATGCTAATCTGCCTTCAGTAGCAGTAAAGCTACTGGCAATTGGATACAATCGCCTCTGGTCTATTTTTGGGGGAACTCTGCAACGTGTTTAAGTTTTCCTCTGCATGACACATCCAAGGAAGGATGTGTAGGCTTGCTGGTAGTGGCAGGAGCACTGGTGATGACGTTGTCCAGGTACTCCTTTGTAGCCACAGTGCAGAGAGAGTTAGCCTTCCCTCTGGCCAGTACCCCACCTCCAGAAGCCAACCAAGTCTGCTGATTGGCTCCCAACGGGTAGCTCAGGTCCAGGCCAAGGCTGCACGGCCATCTGGGAACAGACTGGTTCACTCACCTCCTGCATTGGGAGCAAGGCCCATCTTGACGAACCTGAATTTCTACAATCCATGTGTGACTAATCTGTGGCCCTCCAACACCCATCAGCCCCAGCAAGCATAATGACGGAGTCCAACAGCACCTGGAAAGCCACAGGTAAGTCAGTAAGAAGAAGAAGAAGAGTTTGGATTTGATATCCCGCTTTATCACTACCCGAAGGAGTCTCAAAGCGGCTAACATTCTCCTTTCCCTTCCTCCCCACAACAAACACTCTGTGAGGTGAGTGGGGCTGAGAGACTTCAGAGAAGTGTGACTAGCCCAAGGTCACCCAGCAGCTGCATGTGGAGGAGCGGGGAATCGAACCCGGTTCCCCAGATTATGAGTCCACTGCTCTTAACCACTACACCACACTGGCTCTCAAGTAATAGTTTCTTGGTGAAGGTGTGTAAGAGAGTGCAAACAAACATGGCAATTTCTGCTTCTAAAAGTTCCTGATTAAATGGACACCAATATTAAATGATTCAGGGGAACAAAACGGTGTTCGCCGAACTCATACGGGTATCACTTCAGAGGAAACAATTTCAAGCGGCTTAGGCCACGGCCTGTGGCATTGCTATCGGGATGCTTATGGCATATTATAAAATGGAAGACCCAAAGAGCTGTGTTCTGATGCTTTTCATATGCTAGTACTCTGCCCGTAAAGTCACATCAGTACCATCACCAGCCCAATAAACCTCTGCTTTTGATCAAGGATACCCTTCAGTTGAAAGACAATAAATGGACGACTCTCTATTGCTACAGAGCACAGAATGGGACCAAGGGGGGAGTGCTGCTGTCCCTTGGAGTGCAAAGCAACCTTAAGCCTTACCTCAGTGGGAGGCAGGGAGTTATGTAGCTCATTAAACCTTAATAAAGCAAAAGGGGGAAGCTGCTTCCAATTATCAGGATGAAAATTAATGACATTAAAAATACAGACCGACTGCAGAATTATGTAATAAAAGGGGCTTTGCTGGCATTAACAAGGCTGTGAGGAGCATTTGTATGGTTCTCCCTCAGGTTGGGTTTGAACCACATGGTGGCTCGGCACATAAAATGTATCCAAATTGATGGCTGAAAAATCCTTGATAATCTGCACCTTCCCCAACTATTTTTTGGAGTAATGACAAAGTGCTATTGGATTGGGAAAACTCTCAGGAAAGGGTGAGAGAGCTTGGGGATTAGTATTATTTAGTATTAGTATTATTTCTCATACAATTGAAAGATAAGTCAAGGGTTGAACTATCAAAATTAAAATAGTATTATAGTACAGTGGTACCTTGGTTTGCATACGTCTTGGTTTGCATACATTTTGAATTACAAACACGTCAAACCCGGAAGTGCGTGTCCTGGTTTGCAACCTTTTTTTGGATTACAACCCATTTTTTTGGATTACTAACAAATGTTTTTTGGAGGCCTCATTGGCGAAAGCGCGCCTTAGGTTACAATCTGTTTTGGTTTACAAACGGACCTTTGGAACGGATTATGGTTGTAAACCAAGGTACCACTGTACTCATATGGGAACTAGTATTCATCTGGATACTAGACTGCCCTGTCTGGGAAACTCAGGGTGGCTCTTCTGTATGTTGCATATCACATTTAACCTTTGCGCCAGTTACATTCTTGCCACATTCTGCGTACACACCATACATTTAAAGCAGGTTTTAAACTGTTTTTAGCTGTTCACACCTGTTTTTAATTTACAATCTTAATGTTTTATTTTATATGTTTGTAAAGCGCTTCTTACAGTCAAACAGTATATAATTTTTGTTGAATAAATATGTAAATATAACTTTTTATATGAATAAAAATAACAAGCACACGAGTTCCCCCAAAGAATTATGGAAATTGTAGTTTATTCCTCACAGAACTATCAACATCCTTAACACAGTTCCCAGGATTCTTTGGGGCAAGTCATTTGCTTTAAATGTTTGAACTGTACACAGCCTTCCTTGAAGAAGCGAAAGCAGCCTTCTACTACAAACTGGCCAAACTCAGTCCTGCTGATTCCCTGTATCTTCAAACCGTTCTGGAATGATAAGAGATAGCTGCAACAAAATATTGCAGTGTGAAGTGCTACTGTTCAGTGTTCCAGCCAACCAGTTTACTTCCAGCCATTTCTCACCCCTAGTTTTACATGTTTCCTCCCTCAGCAATCCTTCGACAACCTTGGTGGCTGTTGAGCTTGCTCAGGCTTCATCAGGCTTCTCTTCCCCTTTACATTCCTAAACATTTTTCTTTAGTTTCTGCAAACTTCTGCAAACTGCAAATTTCTGAGTTTTTCCAAAGCGTGCTGATACCTCCCTCTTGTTGCTCCAATGACCCCTTCTTGGCAGTCACACTCACCTGCCAGGCTTCCAGGATCCAGTAATCTAAAATCTGTATAAAAAAATTAAAAAATTGTCCAGTAGCATCTTAGAGACCTACTTTTTAAATTTTGACTGCGTCAGAGCAACACGGCTACCTACCTGAATCTAAAATCTGTATATTACTTCCCCCCATTTCAAAACCCCATTTACTTCTCACAATACTGGAATCTGAGAAACTAATCAGTGTATCCAAACTGGTAAACCAGAACGTAAAAATCAAAACCTCAGCATTCTAAATAATTTTTGTTGTTATAATTTTGGCTATATTTCACAACATACCCTTTTCATTTCATATTATTTTTTGCTGCCGTTCACGCACTGCTGTTTTGTCCACCAGCATCCATAGAACAGATGTAACGTATAGCCATAATAATGCTTGTTTCTTATTATTTATGAGTGTTTACTCACAATTAACATCATATAACTTAAGGGAGTGAATCTGAACTGTAACATATTGCGATTGTCACCATGGTATATACCGTGTACAATGTTTCAGCAGCCTCAATTGAGGCTTGGGAACTAACAAGCATTGAGCTGCCCCGAAACCAACGTGATTGATTAAGGCTTTCAGAGTTTGTGGCTGAAGGACAATCAAGTTAGCCTTTAATAACTCTTCTTACACAAAGGACATGGCACGGTCAAAGTTAAATACTTGAATTCCCACTGATTTCAGTGGAAGAGCTGAAGGTATGCTTAAATTTCTCCCCTTGTACCGTAATCAATGAGACATATAATTGCATAATGCTGACTGGGTTGCGAGCATAGTTGTTTTCTGCAAAATAAATACATTTATAATGCATAGTTAGGTATTAGGCAAAATAAATACATTTGTAATGCATAGTTTGGGTAACCTGCCCCTTCATTATGGCTGTGGTCTAAAGCACTGAGCCTCTTGGGCTTGTCAATTAGAAGGTCAGCATATCAAATCCCCACAATGGAGTGAGCTCCCGTTGCTCTGTCCCAGCTCCTGCCAACCTAGCGGTTTGAAAGCACACCAGTGCAAGTAGATAAATAGGTACCGCTGTGGCAGAAAGGTAAACGTTTCCGTGTGCTCTGGGCTTCCATCACGGTGTCCCGTTGCGCCAGAAATGGTTTAGACATGCAGGCCACATGACCTGGAAAGCTGTCTGTGGACAGATGCAGGCTCCCTTGGCCTGAAAGCGAGATGGACTCCACACCCCATAGTTGCCTTTGACTGGACTTAACCATCCGGGGGTCCTTTATCTTTACCTTTTACCTATGGCTATACAAACGATCTTGAGAACTTGAAGGACATCTGTACTGCAGTCATTGAGCTTATTCTGCTCTTTGTGCTGAGCAACTTAAAACCCCCACAAAGCTCACAAAATGGTGGCCTTGACTCAAAAGAGATTCATCTGATGGTCCGCCCCGTAGCAGATCTTTGCTCCAATCTAGTGGTTCTCCTGAGTGCATGAGTTCAAATCCGCATGGAGGGGACCTGCTTCCCTGAAGCAAAAAATCACTTAGTCTCTGTCAGGAAAAACACTTATGTAGATCAGACTGTGCACAGAGTTCTGATGCAACTGTTTCATATGGAGAGCCTACTTATATGTTTATGTTTCTATAGGACAATTCATACAGGGAGACAAAGCAAGTGAGCTGATCCCCCCCCCCATATCCCTCCCTGTCTAGATTGCACTTTGCACAGGCACTTTCCTCACAGTAGCTTGCTGTGAATTCTGTGCTGCTCACGCCTGCGACTTTTTTGTAGCATCCACACGACATCATCAGCACCGTATTATTTCCCCATTTAAGCTAGATTTATTATTTCTGTGGGAAAATCTGATAAGTAAAAAACTAAAATGGGGGGGGGATATGGAAACAGTAAATCCAGATTGAATTGCAGGGAGGTGTGGAGAACTCATGAGCAGAGCTAAAGATTATAAACTGCTGTGTAGAAGCACCCCATGTATCAAACAGGCTGCACATTCTACAATTCAGCATGCCAAATCCTGATTTAGGTGCCAAATTCAGATCCAAATCTCTATACAGCTATTTGGACTAAAAAAGAAAGTGGGTGCTTGGCTACCCAAACAGAGCAGTTATGTGAATTGGCAATATTTGTAGTGGAAGACAAGTGGGAGATTCTGGACATAATTTGGCACATCTTTTAACCTAGGTGTGGATACTCCTGTACACAATAGTCACGAGTACTTCCTTTATTTTGTACCTTAGCTAATTTTTGTTCCTGAAAGGACAGAGAATAGCATTAAACACACGCATACGCAGACATGCATGGACTGGAAAGTATTTGCCTCTGGGTGATCAAAGTACAGTAAACACACTATATGAACAAAAATATTTTAGTGAGACTGCGGCTCCCATGTTTGTAGAGACAGGATCCCTGGTGGTGTGGGATGTCACAATCTAAACATTTATACTATACAAATGGGAAATAATTTGCTTAGACATAAATTAGCCTCAGCGAGACAGATTTATTACTGCGTGGAATGTTTTAATGAGAGGGGAGATGGCCACAATCACAGGATACAGTTCACATAGAAATGTGGGGACTGTAAATATGGATAGCCACCTTTTACTCTGAAATGTTTAGCACTTATCTGGGAGATTTGAGAGGAATTTTAAGGACCAGAGATGTGTAAATTGCTCCCACAATTAACATTCTCAGCTGACGTCAGTCTGACGTGAAGGAGGTGTCATGCAATCTACTTGAAAGGCGTGCAAAACAATTCCACCTCCCCCCTTCCTGCTGTCACCAATTTTTAAAATTTTGCTCACTGAGATAGTTGGGGTGGTCCCACGTGGTTCAGATGCACAGCTCATAACTAGAAGATATGCAGGAACCAAGCCTCCTTCCCGGCTGAGATTAGACAGGCCCCTTCCTTCCTGAACTCCAGGAGAATGAATAAGACTTTCCTATCCATGTTCGAGTTTCTGTTTGGTTTGACAAAGAATTTTCATTATTTTATTCTCTAGGTGGTTTATTGTTATGCACACCACTTAGACATGCTAAGTATGGACTCAGCTAGACTGGTAAAGAAAAAGTGTTTCATATGCGTTGTATGTGCAATATAGCATTGTGCCACTAGGTGGTGGTGTGGAGTCCCACTTTTCTCTACCTGTTTTCCCTGTTTAAGTTTACAAACTGAAACACTTCTTTGATGTGTCTAGAGTCAGCCTATGGAGTGGTTGAGAAACACCTTCAATAAACAATTTCTCTCACTATGGAGTAATCACAGGTAGTCTCGCAGGAAGCAGGTGAGTGTGTGTGGACACTCACACCCACGTTAGATACTAGCTGTGAACTGAGGACCCATAGCTCAGTGGCAGAGCACATCTTTTGCATGCAGATGGTCCTAGGTTCCAGCCATAGCACATCCAGTTATCATGGTCAAGTGGTGATGGCTATCTCTGCCTGAGATGCAAGAGAACCACTACTGAGCTGGATGGACATGGTATGAAGCAGCTTATCATGTAGGATAAGGCTACCAGTGGCTACTAAATTGTAGTGGAAGACTGATAACAGCTGACAAGCTGGTCTGCTGTTACTAATCTTCTAACTGAGCCAGCCTCCAGGGAATCCTTAGACTTCCAGGAACATTGTTTTAAAATCACTGACCTACTTAATTGTTCTTGGGTGGTCCTTGCGTGGTGGGGTTGCCACCTTTACCCACCAGGGGGATCAGCAGCTTGCCATAATGTAATTTAGCCTCGTCACATTATCTTGTCGCTAGGAAATTCTCCATCTGCTTAATTGTTGAATGTCAGGCTATTCTTAAAAGTACAGGATAGGCCTGGAGGGAAAATGTTGACCCACCCCCCCTCTAAAAAAATCACGAACCATGACAACTTTAAAAAAAGAAATCAAATCATCCTTTGATCTTCCTTTAAAAGGCTCCACATATCCAATATGTTCAAAGATTCTGAAAAGCCCTCCAGGCTGGCTGGGGTTGATGGGAGTTGTAGTCCCATCTGGAGAGCGCTAGCTTTTCCAAAGCTAAGCGTCGTCGATGTGCACTCGACAGCGATGCCCGTAGCTCTTTCCATCGTTTCATGTCTTGTCACTCCAAAAGTGCGCCTTCAAACAGTTGCCTGTCTAGCTTAGTGATACTGTTCCCTGTCTTTCCTAAAAGGCATTCTAAAGGTATTAAAACTCTGGGTAGCACAATGGCAGCAACCCATCAGCCATTTCACCACTCGCGCTTGTGGTTTAATGCTTTCATTCTCTCCCCATGTGGTCTGAACATGTTTAGGAAGCCTAAGCTTTCTTTGACAGGGATAGTGCCGAGAACAGGGAAAACAAAACACAATCCCGCAATGCCAAGAGCTGTCTGGGTCCTGTGAAATAATAATTAAATCATAATATTACAGCGGTTGGAAGCAGACCTAAGACTTCCCACACGGCTTGCACGATGGAGGTTTTAGAAAAATAAAATAAATAATCATTCTTTGAATAAATAAAGACAAATGAGCTATTGCTTTATGGCTCAGAGTAACTCAGTTTTCGCACCTAACAGAAGTTTATGAGGCGAACAAGTAAAGCTAAATGTTGGCATCGCAAGAAGTATTCACAACAATGTTTGGCAAGGCCCAGAAGTGATTTAGGCTTTGGACCAGAATTCAAAAGCTGAAGGATAGATTTTTCTTTCAACTGGGATCACAGAGCATGAGTGCTTACCCCTGGTCCTGTGGCAAACTCTGTAACTGTTTGTTATAATTGACAATAGTTCACAGCCTTTACCTGGATAATTGGATAATATAGCCTAGCACACACCACTACTGCTATAAAGGTAGATTCGTGAATATTTTAATAAACAGGTACAGGGTAGGCAGAAATAGACAGGCAGAGCTTTCCTCAATTCTGCATCTGCATATCATGTGGGAATATCTACCTGATTTCTGTCTGCTGTGTAAAGAATGTGAGCCTCAGACCATGTGCAGAGGTGGCAACCCTGTATATGGAGAATACTGTATACTCTCAGAAAGAAAACATATTCCTGGAAAATGGAGTCATGCATCCTACCTCTGCAGTAAAGAATATAACATCAAGCCATGATGTCTTCCTTTAGTGCCCAAATCACTGGACTGATTTACACCAGCTTTTGCTTTTGCAGACATCTCAATTGATTCTGGAAAGTGTGGACATCAGTTGTTTCAATGGAGCTATGCTGATTTGAACCATCTGATGTTGCACGTCACAGAAAAAGGAAGCAGAATATGGGGTGGAGGATGTTTGATCATATTTACTCAAGCCATTTTTTTCCTGACTAAAGTCAAAATAGTGAAGGGTTCTGCACCCGTGAGCAAGAGACGGTTTCTCTGGGCGCAAGTACAGCATTACAGTGATCGGGGGAAGGGAATTGTGGCTGCTGAAAATGTGCTGCAGAGTTCTGAAAAGGGATAGGAGCTCTTGAAAAGTAGGTGGGATGTTCATTGTTGTAAAACTTACCTGCAAACCAATCAGAACAAACGTTCAGTAAGACCAGACACAGACCGTGTGCACATGACCGGCATAAAATGCAGTTAGGTTGTTCCTTTTTTTCAATTCAGATTGAAGCTGGTTTGGGGAAAAACACATCAAAATGCAGCATTTCATAAGAAGCAGCAGGATAGGCAAATGTTGTGTGTGAACTGATTTCCAAACTAGCACTGGAAGCGCACTGAATGCAGAGCAAATGGGAATGTGTACACAGCACAGCTTTGTGCGAGCAAATCAGGATGAATGCTCAATAAACAGATAGTCTGGAGGAGGCCTTGGCCTCATTGCAAGATTATTGCTTCCTTTTAGGGTGGCCACCTTTTATTCCTGGCAGAATTCCATCATGTGCCTTTCATAGCTCTGTGATAGGCAGCAGTTCAATAGGTGAACACTTTTGCCACTCCATACTGGCAAAATTTCATCCCTTGATTTTTCTACCTATTGTATGACACAATAGGTAGAAAAATCAAGGGAGCTATGCCAGGGAAAGGTGGCAACTCTACTTCCTTTTGTTGATAGAGAGAGCCTGTGAAAAAGCATAACAGCTGCATTTTTAACATTTCATGTCAAATTGGCATCCAACTGCAACTAGTTTAGAAAAAGCTCTGCTAGATTTCTGGGACAAATAATGCAACTAACACTCCTCTATATAGGCTCAATACAAGCTCTGTTAGAGAATATGAATCTTTATTATGCTGGTGTGAATTAAGTAGTCTCTGTTGGGCACTTAACATGCATTTCAATTTCCAGAAGATGTGGGGGGGGAAATGAAAAAGCACACGGCAACGTAGGTTTCCATGAATGATTCTTATTAATAAACTGTGGCTGAATAAACTAACAGTGTGACGAACTAAATGCGTGGATAATTTTTTTTAAAAAAATGTTGGCCAATTTAAAATATGTTTTCTCTTTAATGCAGGAACAGGAATTAATTAATCCAAGTTTTAAAATGTGATTCACGCAGCAGAGGGGAAATACTGTGTATAATGTGGTGTTTTTTGTTTTTTTGTTTGTAAGGTCAGCAGAACTTCATGATGAAAATCTGTGAAGGCACAACCAGAAGAGCCTCCATAGTATGATTGCTGGAGGAAAGTGCCATATTATGATTTATGTTAGGGCTGCCATACGGCCGGAATTTCCTGGACATATCCGGGATTCGTCTGTCAGAAATAGCGTACGGGCGGAATTACCATAGATCGGTTAAAACGTCCAGGATAATCCAAGCATATGGCAACCCATGTCGGAAGTGTTGATTTTTTGGTGAATGTTTTTGCCCTTCCCTGGATTTTCATTTTTTTAAATATGGCAACCCTAATTTATGTTGTGTTGTGTGTCCTGTTGAGAAACCAAGGATGACAGACATGGAGTTGCCCCCTTTTATTCCCAAAACAACTTTGTGAAGTAGATTAGACAGAGACTCTGGACCCAAACTTGATGTGACACTAAATGTGTCCCTTCAAATGTCCTTTCATGCTCTATGTTACCATTATACATAACTGCCATAGAAGGATGGTGGTGGCTCCCCTTAGAGCTGTGGTGCCCTGGGAGGAAGGTTAGCCCTTTTATCCCTCACCAATGGGTGGCACTGTGGTCTAAACCACTGAGCCTAGGGCTTGCCAATCAAAAGGTTGGCGGTTCGAATCCCCGCGATGGGGTGAGCTCCCGTTGCTCAGTCCCAGCTCCTGCCAACCTAGCAGTTTGAAAGCATGTCAAAGTGCAAGTAGATCAATAGGTACAGCTCTGGTGGGAAGGTAAACGGCGTTTCTGTGCGCTGCTCTGGTTCGCCAGAAGTGGCTTAGTCATGCTGGCCACATGACCTGGAAGCTGTACGCCAGCTCCCTCGGCCAGTAAAGCGAGATGAGCGCCACAACCCCAGAGTCGTTCATGACTGGACCTAATTGTCAGGGGTCCCTTTACCTTTATGATCCTGGCAAAAATATCTGCCCCAAAGTGGTCACTGGTATCTCTCCTGGAGCAAACAGAAGCGCTGCTGGCAGATGATTTTAGTCGGGGCCATAGTGGGAAGAAAGGGATTAACAACACCCCCCCCACACTAAGTCCCATCAAAAATGTCCTCTCCGCAGCAGATATTTATTATTGCAAAAAAAGAGAGGCATGGCAAATCAAGTGATGGGTTTAGCAACATGTCTAGACTGACACAGAAATAATCATCTTGAAAATAGGCAATTGGGCTACAGAAATCAAGGAACATGTTGTCTAGCACAACTATAGAACCAGATACAAATAATGTGATATAATAAGATATTTGGGTAAGGATACGTTCCAGGATTCTGGATCAAACCAGATTCTTTCTTGCTTAGTATGAAAGCCAACTGAGAATCAAATCAATAAACCAAACACGCCTTGCTATCCAACCAGAGTCCAAGGTTTAACAGTAATATGTCGCCGCATGTTCTAATCATGTTGTCCAGTTCTTACTTTATGCTGTTTACAGTGCAGTTCTGTGCAGAATTAAGTTGAACTAGGCTTGCTCCCGGGTCATTGCATAAAGGACCATCTAGCCTTAGCAAGTACATGAGCTCTGTTGAACTGGAGTCAAATTGGAACAGACTTTTGCATTGATGCTGAAATTTCTATTAAATTGTTCATCTGATTTTAGCATTGATGCTTTTGGAAAATTTCAGCTCCCTTGCCAGTCATCCTCGAGGAGAAAAGCTGCAATACCTAAAATAACAGCAAACCTAAAATAACAAATTAATCAGCTCCGATTTCTAACTTTCAGAGTTGCCCTAAGGTGAAGAAAACCTGAACTACAGAAGATCGTGTTGCAATTAAAACAGGTCTGTATGAATCACCCTAACAATACATGTGCTAAGTAAGCACCTATACAATTAAGGTGATTTAAAAGAAGGTGGGGGTTTTTTTGGTTTTTTTTTTGGTGGGGGGCATCTCTATTGTACTGTGTTCACATTATTAGGTTTACCTTTAAGACCTCGCAGCAAACAAAAGCTCATTAGTGGATCAGCAGTAATTACCACCAGCAGCCATTATTCCCAAGGCTTAATGGGCCAATTTGCTGCTGTAATTGGACCCCCACTATTGTGACCCTTCAGCCCCAAAGCTGTGGATTTTGGAATCCACACCTGAAGCCATCACCATTCACTGGAACATCAGCTATACTTGAAAAACTCATGTTAGCAAACTGCTTAGCTGGCGCTAAGCTTTATGCTGAACTTTGCAGCTAGCTAAGGGTGTAATCGCAAGCCATCGGGCATGTTTATTTATTTTATTTCTTTCTTTAAATTTATATACCACTTGATTGTGAAAACAAAACTCTCAAACTGGTTTACAAAATAACAACATTGCAGTGTCCCAGGCGTTTGAAATGACTCAAACATTTGGGACCGACCAAGAATCCAAATCCAAATTTATTATTACGGTCACAGACCAGTACCAACCCACATACAGTATCAAGAAAATCATAAAACACGATAGGGATACATTTGAATTTGCAATTAGGTATAACCGGGACAATACAGATATAGCAACAATTAAAAATGTATAAAAATTAAAACTTAGTCACTAAAATGTAACCTAAAATTATCATTTAAGACCTTATCATTATGATAACACCGCTTGTTCCCTAAGTTTTATGGCAATCGCACAGAATTTGGCTACTCTTAATGTGATCTCAGGGTCCTTCTCCTCCAGGGATTTTAGACATTGAAGTTTGGATTCATTTAGAGATTTTTGCATAGTAGGGGTAATGAATACCGAACGTATTTCCCCATAGAAACGGCAGCGTAACAGACCAAGAAGAATAAATATAAAGAAGCTGTCACCCCAGCATAGACCAATATGGACATTAGATCTTGATAGTTAGCTGTCCGTCCTCCTAAAAAATGATCCAAAGTCTTTGAGTCACACAACGCTTTATAATAATTCTACAAGAGCCTCCAGTGACCTTGGGTGGGTTAGGGACATGAGCATGAGATTCCACTGGTGGCTATGATTCACCTGCCTCCTCTTCAGTAACAGGCATGAAGCATGGATGTGCTGCCATACAGAAAGATATGCATAATGGATATGCAATCTTACCAACCCATTGATAATTTTAATTTTAACTTTATTTTGAGTGATGCTTAACAATCCTGTTCAACACCTGTAACTTGATCCTGCAGGTCAGCCTGGCAATGGGAGTCCACAAAAATTACTAACATACAGAAAAGGTTGTGTGCCTTCTATCTTATCCAGTAATAGTCACAGCAACATATATTTAGTTGATATTTCAATACTGGTTTTTTTTAAAAGACATTTTTATATTATTGCTATATACTTTTAAATTTTATTTATTTTACGTGTGGTCTGGTGAAAGAGTTTCTGCTATAAAATTGGAATAGAAATGAATGAATGAATTAAACAAACAAACAAATGTGTAAATCACCTGCAATTTTTTAAGAGAATGGAAAGGAATAGTTCAGCATGGGGTCCAGGTTAAAATCTACAAAATGCCATGTATTATTTGTGTGTGTGAAGGTCAGTTAAATTTTCCAGAGTCTGCCCAGTCCCTGTTAAACCCAGAGCCGTGTAACATCTGAGATTGCTAAAGACACTTTCTGCGCGCTGCTCAAAGCCACCTTTGAGGGCTGGGAATGCTTTTAAAGGATTTGGCAGCTCCTGATTATCAGTTGATTGTGAGGCCTGTTTCCTCACTTTAAAGGGTTGGGGCCAAGAGTGCCTCCTTCATTGTAGTTTTCACCTCCAGGTAGGTTGGCATAGGCAATTGCTGCCCCAGGCTTCTGCTCCCCTGTTGGGCTTGTGCCTTACTCTTGTCTTCCCTTCTTGCTCCTTCTTGTCCTCTGTGTTGCAGGATTTGTTAATAGAATAAGAACATAAGGTGAGCCTGCTGGATGAGGCCAGTGGCCCATCTAGTCCAGCATCCTGTTCCCCACAGTGGGAAACCAGGTGGCTGTGGGAAACCTGCAAACAGGACCTGAGAACAAGAGAACTCTCCCCTCCTTTGGTTTCCAGCATCATTGCCTCTGACTGGATAGCCTACGGTAGTGCACTCTCTCTCTCTCTCTCTCTCTCTCTCTCTCTCTCTCTCTCTCTGTCATTTAACTGTATCTTGGTTTGCCCCTGTCCTTAGTTTATATGTACCCAGTGTTTTTTTCCCTGGGGTACACAGTGCCAGCACCTTTTTTCACAGCAGAAAAGCACTGTATGTACCGTATATATTTAACTCTGTCTTTGTTAGAAATTGTATGATTTTGGTGTCTTAATTTGTTTTTACTGGGTCTGTGACCATATAATAAATTTTGTACTGAATCGCTCTCCCTCTCTCTCCCCCCTCTCCCAGGTGATATAAATTCCTTCAAATATATTATATAGCCATAGCTTTTTGCCCAGGCGTTCCCTGTCTCATAAGACTGGATCCTGCTTTTAATTTCACCGAGTTCCAGTTTTTATACTATTGCTTTACTAGTTTTATGTTGCATTACTGTTTTAATATTACTGTTTGTTGTTTTTATGCTGTACACTGCTTAGAGATTTAAAAAAAGAAATTAAGCAGATGCTTTAAATAATATTAGTAACAAATAGTATATCAAGCAGCCAGAGGCCTGTTCCATATTCTGTTCCTCTCTTGCCCTGAAACTTCCAAGCTTTTCTTTTAAGCAGCCATACTTAAAGCCCGCTCACTTGAATATGCATAACAAGCCAAGAACTTGACTGTGGGTGAATTATGATGAGCATCCCCATTGTTTGTATGGGTAGTAAATGTGCTGATGCAGGTGAGATGTCTATGTTCTCCCTGTATAGCACAAGGTACAGTGATGTTACTGTATAAATGAAGATATTGTTGATGTGTATCTGGCTGTCCATGTCTGGATGTCATGTTTGCAAGGGCCTACACAGTAAGATCCAGAGTACATAGGTGCAAACCACACCTATGTCTGTGTGGAAGTTTATGTCCTTCATGAAAATATTGCCATGCGGCCCAGAGAGAGACCAGCATTGTCTATGGGTGCAGTAGGAAATGTGACTTCGTATTCTCATCACATGCTGCTTCTGCTTTTAGAGATGTTCATCCAAACAGCCCAATTTGGACAAAGGTCCATATAGTTAAAGCTGTGGTTTTCCCAGTAGTGATGTATGGAAGTGAGAGCTGGACCATAAAGAAGGCTGATCGCCGAAGAATTGATGCTTTTGAATTATGGTGCTGGAGGAGACTCTTGAGAGTCCCATGGACTGCAAGAAGATGAAACCTATCCATTCTGAAGGAAATCAGCCCTGAGTGCTCACTGGAAGCACAGATCCTGAAGCTGAGGCTCCAATACTCTGGCCACCTCATGAGAAGAGAAGACTCCCTGGAAAAGACCCTGATGGTGGGAAAGATTGAGGGCACAAGGAGAAGGGGACGACAGAGGATGAGGTGGTTGGACAGTGCTCTTGAAGCTACCAACATGAGTTTGACCAAACTGCGGGAGGCAGTGGAAGACAGGAGTGCTTGGCGCGCTCTGGTCCATGGGGTCATGAAGAGTCGGACACGACTAAATGACTAAACAACAACATACATAGACGACAATTAGCTTCATATTAGTTTTATAGAGAGCTATGCCGCACCGCACACTCCCATAAACTCCTGAGGTATTTTAAAGCACATGAGATCTGAGTTGAGCACAAAAGTCTCTAAAAGTGAAGTGTTAGAAAATTCTATATCTAATTTTAATCCTGTTAGTGGGCCAAGTAAAATGATATTGGTGGTTTTCCTTTCTTAGAATGAAGTTTTCAGTCCTCCATTCTAGAGTGCCCTATTATTTTTCTTCTTTAAAGAGAGGATCTTTTTTTTTTTTAAACTAGCCTAATGCTGAATGTAAGTGCTATTCCTTCAGACTTCTGTCAAATCTGGTAATTTGGAGTAATTACCACTGTCAGATTTGTGAAAGGAGTTTGATGTTAATAACCCAAGATCTATCTATTCTTAGATATATCCTATGATATTTTTAAAGGGTTGAAAAATAGTGTAGGAGTGAACAAGCAAGGTTAAAATTGCTTCATTTTTGTATTTTAATTTTTCTACCATTTTGTTCCAGCTCATGTAGCTCTACACAACGCCTAAAGATAGCTGAACTCAAGAGAACTTGATTCACTTTGCTGAGAAGGTGGCACACACAGCATAAACTGTCCACCGTACTCAAGCAAATCCTAACCTCTCAGCTTCTTACCCCAGAGAAAATTACTGTACCTTCAAATACAGTAGGATTTACAAATTATACCGAATGTTTAAGTGACAGTAACAAAATAATGAGGACCAGCAACTTGAAAAAGAATTTCAGATCTTAAATGAAAGGTTTGGAAAACAAACAAAAAATGCTATCCTAATTTATTGCACTGTTTTTCAATATCTTATTTTTGCTGCACTACTTTTAAAAAATGTTCGTGTAATATTTGCAACCATTTGTTCTTGCAATGCCCTTTCACCTAATGGGAACAAGTCTAATCCATCCCATAAGATAATCTCCGTTCCCAGGGGCAAAGCACAGTGCCTCCTACAGCTTTTAGGAAAGCTTTCCTTCTTTAATGTGCCTCTATGGTTTTTCATGGGTCAGATGAATTAACAGGTATTACAGAAGCTTCTGGATTGGTTTTGCTTGGTGTTCATCTTTTGGCAAACAGTCAGACATCTGCCATACCCATCTATGGCAAGCCAGGTTTCTGATGAGAACACCAGAGTGAGGTATCTCATCAAGTTGCTGCAACCCCA
This sequence comes from Darevskia mixta, assembly GCA_034641385.1. Lineage (NCBI taxonomy): Eukaryota > Metazoa > Chordata > Lepidosauria > Squamata > Lacertidae > Darevskia > Darevskia mixta. The sequence goes on along the minus strand of JAWWNH010000013.1, from coordinate 40,200,531 downwards.
AGATAGCCTGTTAGCAGTGATCATCATAATACAGATTCCTGCATCTTAAAATGATATTGGCACAAAAAACTGTGGGCTGCATTTTTTCCTGAACTGTATGCTTGACAGTTGCTGTCTGTTTTAACCAAACACAGTGACTCATTATGGCTGCATTGTAAAGATGCTGTTCTTTGGCAAAGTAACAATACACTGATTATTGCTCTATAGCTTCCCTTGCTATTTTCACAGGTGGGTGGAATTCTTTAAAAATTGCAGAATGATAAGAGAGTGCTGTATGTTTGTTTGGACAGGTAGGTAAGCCAGCTAATGGGGAATGAATTGGGCAAAAGACTATTGGGCGTTTACATCTTCTCTGTGTGTTTTTCTTCTGAGAGCCAATATTTGCAAGAACAAGCTATTGAGTATCCACGCTTGAAGGGAATCAGGCCAACCAACTCATGAATGGTAAATGTACAACAGTGGATAAAGTTTTGCATCTCTCCACCCAACTGATTTATGTAGAGGAACTGCGGTGTGGGCTCACAGCTCCCTCTTCCGGAATGACTTCATTTTAAAAAAACAAAAAACCACAACAGCACAAAACTATTCCCCACACATTGAAGTGGAGGGAACCAGCACCAGATGCCCAGTCCTTTGTGTCTGACTACACACACAAACTGACTACAACAATTAAACTATATGCGATTTGTAGAGAGCATTATTTGACCTAACATATTTTCATCATTCCAGTATTAAAGGCTCACATCCACACAGAAATCACAGTGGATTATGATCTATCCAATGGGTTGTGTCCAATGATGCTTTCGCACTAGTTAGTTTGCCCCAACTCCCTTACTGATTGCAGTCCCCTGTCACATACCCTTTAGCATTCCGGATTCCACCCCCACCCCCCGCAAAAAAAATTGGGATAAACTTTGGGATAAATATTGGGGACTGCAAATTGCAATTTGCCTTGGAGAAAACTGGAAGCACTTCTGATAGCACAACATCATTATTGAATACAAGTCAAAGATCGATATTATTTTGGTACTTTTACATGTTCCAATTCAAATCTTTCCACAGCCCAAGCATACAAAATAACACAAGAATATGCAGTTTCCTCTCAGATAATTTTTTTCATAGAAAGAATGAGAACCATGGTTAGTGATTGTGTTAATAGGGAATGATAGTGAATAGATAATCTTTTTCCCCACTTTCAGAAACAAATTTTTAATACATTCTAGATATGTGCAAGTCATATACACCAACAGAGCAAACAGCAAAAGAACTATTGATGTTATTTCAGACATACCACATGATATTCCATGTTGTTAATACAGAAAATGGAAGAATGAAAGAATCCATAAGAGATTCCTTTGGATTCAATTTTCCAGTTTCTCATCTAAAATATTAATAATGTAAATGGTAAAGTCCAGTTTCATAAGTTTCTAAATCTCCTTTCTCTTCTCTAACTATATCACACCAGATATGTGTGCGTCACCATATAAAGAACATTAGAGATTTTATTCAACTAGGCAGTTCATCTAATACATTAACCACAATGTCTTCATGCTCTCTTTGGATCGTATCTTCAATATATCCATATTGGTTTTAGTGAAACAGAATATGAAAACAGTATAGTAACAGCCACCTTTCCCCTACAGTTTTGAAGGTTTCACATTTCTGCAACACATGCATAACATTTGTAATAATACTAAGCACTTTGCATAGATCATGTAGGAAAAGGTTTTTCTCTTATTAGTAGAGTGGAGGGATTGAGGTTGAAGTCACTGTGGCTTGTCTAAGGTCACTTGCTAAGTTTGGGGCTGAAGTATGATTTCAGCTAGGGATTTCCTTGCTCCCAGATCACCCTCTTAGTGTAATATACAGTACCAATCTGTTCAACCAGGTTTCTCCTGCAGGCAGAGAGAAATCAGTTCTGTGATCAAACATTTGCAGTTCGGAGATGCTGTTCCACAAATGTTTAGCCTTTTCTTTAAAAAAACATTAACTACCAATTGCAAGTCAAAAGGCAGCCTAAATGAAGGGAAATGTAATTGCCCTTGTCAAGCTGTGACAATAAGTTACTTATTAACTGCTATAATGAATGTAAGGTAAAGACAGAAGGTGGGTGACAAGAGAGGTTATTACTGAAAAATTATTATTTATTGAGCAATGATATGGACAATTTATTTATTGCACATATCATTATCTAAACCAGAAATTCATTAAGATGCTAACCAAAATATTGAATTTCTTTTTGGAACCAGAATGCTGAACAATTTCACAGTTGCTTTCTGCAGTGTTATTTTCTCCACATGTGATTTCCTGTTATTAGTTTATTCAATCATCCTAATCAGGGACTCTTTTTATGTATACAAGTGCCCAGATGCACATTTTAAGATCCCTTGAGCATGTTTCCCCACGGCTTCAGTGCCAGGAAAGCTCAATGGGCACATATTCTCATAAGATGTGCAGAGTTGTTCCTGCCACTAAATCAGATGAGATTTTTTTTTTTGCACTTAGATGCATTGAACAGCCCAGTAAATTTCAGACTCAAGATATTCAGTTTTTAAATATATTATGAAAAAACCCACTATCGCGACAAAGGGCTAAAATCCCAGAAGCAGCACTATTATTCTGTAGCGAGGGCAGCAAGAAGTCCTGTTGCACCTTCAAGGCAAATGGGTTGGAATACAGAGTGTCCCTTCCATGAATGGAACAGATCCATCCTTCCATTGCAGAAGGGATAGAGAGTCAGGGGACATTCTCACCTGAGGAAGGCGTGAACAGTGGCCCCCAGTGCTCCTGAGGGTCCTCCAAACCCCCAAAGCAGCTTTTCAGAGAGTACACAGCCCTGCAGAAGAACAAACTCCACTATTTTTTCTCTCAGAGTGTTCCCTGAGAAGAGTTCTACTCACAACAACAAGCCTCATATGTTTAGTGCGGCATAAAGTTCTGTAGAAAAGGCCACACAGGTTACAAGTTTATCTGTATCCCACCTTGCCACAGGCCAAGGTGTTCTATTCAAGCGGATTGTGGGTCTTGCAAT